>CM066041.1:83169963-84629963 GCA_033557465.1 Ichthyophis bannanicus
GAATAAACTATCTTCCCAAAAGCTGGGCCATTGCGAGGCCTGCCTGGTAACGATAGTTAGTACATGGCTTTTATATGAACAAATTAAATAAATTGCTCTCAAATTCAACCAGACATTTTATAGGGAACAGAAATGATGGCTCACTACAAGACATGGAGAAATTTCACTTACCGTTAATTTCCTTTCCTGGAATACTGCTATACCCGTTCTCCTCCAGACACTCGTGGTTATGCGCCACTGCCAGCATTCTTGGAGACCGAGAATTCTAATAACCAGAGCGTCTGGATAGGGACGGTGCAGCCTGAGTGATAATATCACTCGACCCCTAGGAGATCTCCCTCAGTTACGTCCACAATGCGTTATGGCCACAGGAACTGTAACATCACTACCGGCCAGAGGGGTCCCGTGTGAACTATATACAAGGGAGCCAATCAGAATTGGGCAACCTAGAGCTGAAGACAGTATCCACTCTAGCTGAATCCATGGGAGCTGTTTTGCCCATGCGCCGAGGGCATACCTGGGCTACCAGTAGAAGAATCCCCGCGGTCAATCATCGGTTCTGCAATACACCGTCACCAGGCTGGGAGTCGACTCTTCCACCAACAGCAGGGCGGGTTCCTGGACTGGCTCCTATGCAAGTATTCCCGGCCAAGGAAAAATTAACGGTAAGTGAAATTTCTCCTTACCAGTATACATAACTGCGCAGCAACACCCTATTCTTCCATTCCCAAAGTCGCGACAGATAACCGCCAAACTAGACTATCCAAATGCTTTTTCAAGGGGGGGCAAGGAGGCCGCCGACAGCTCCGCAACCTCCAAAACGGACTTTCCCACTGACACGGGAGATGGCATCGAAAACCAATCAACCTATAATCGACACAGCGACAAAGGTGGACAGCGGCCGACACAATTTGCCTTGTCCCGGCGAATAATCGCAGAGGAACTACATGACGACCTCGTCCCGGCCTTATCAAAGTTGCTTGCGCCCAGAGATGAGTGAGCACAGAGTCCCGTTTGAGTCCCCTCTGTTTCTCTCCTGGTGAAGGAAGGTACGGCCTTGCCATCCCACTAATGGCCTTTTCGGTCCGTTTCCCGGTAACTCCCATCTAGAAATGGTAGATTTTCGGAGGCTTGCCGGATCCCCGATTGAGAACCACGCCGGAGACCGAAGACAAAAGAAAGGTGAACCAGGTCATATGGAAGGGTCCTGGCTAATCACCCCCGCAGATACCGAAAAAGAACCTTCTTAAGGTCCACCCCCACGCTACCGCAAAAACACCGAGACCTGACTGCCCCTGTCCCCCAGTGCGGTTGTCTGTTGGAAAAGACGGAAAGGAAACTTATGGCTGGTTCAAAACAGCGAACTGGTCTTCAGCCAACTGTTGGGCAACAAAGTAGAATGACAACAAGTTCCTCAAAAGAAACGGCCTGTGCCGGAGTAAAACGAGAGATTAGGTATCTTCGACACAGAAGCCTGGAGCTCAGAAAACATAACACGCTTGCCGATAGTTATGTGCGGCTACCAAGAAGAACCCTGCCATTCAGAAGTCCAATCTACGAAGAAAGAACAGGCCCTCAGAGGCATCAAAGGATAGGATCGCAACGAGGGAACAGAGGACTAAGCTACGAAAGAGCCCACAACCGGCTCAGGTCCACAGGCGAACGCAGATGGAGGCTGGAATGCCCTAACTGGCAGACGGAGGAAGGACCCCGACTACACTATCCGAATACTGAAGCTATCGATCGTGGCCCGGTATAGGACCCCGAAAACAATTAAAGCGACCATTGTACTCGCAAGGAATTGATCGCTAATCCCTTATCCACTCCGGCCTGTAAAAAGGACAGGATGTCCGGAACACCGCAAAAGCGCCAGGGTGTGAGGTTATTTCGCGAACACTAACCATCAAGAGACGCCAAACCCGAGCGTAAGTCAGCGTCATGGAAGACCGCCACGCCGTGAGAAGCGCCACGACCACGCTAGGCGAAGAGCCGTAGCGAGCAAACCGGCGGCGGTTAATAGCCAGACCGAAAGCGAGTAAGGAGCCGGGTCTTCCATCTCCACCGGTCCGTGAATCAGAAGGCCAAGAAACGCCTCGATGCGGAGCAGCCACGCCCCAGACAGACGGAAGAGATCCGCATACCATGGTCCGCGAGCCCAATTCGGAGCCAGCAGGAGTACAGGGCCGCGACGGTCTCGGAGGCCGCCGGAGAACTATGCATATCACGGATCAGGGAGGGAAAACACACAGGAGAAGATGAGCCAGCCACGGTTGAGAGAGAGCATCTATGCCGTGCGCTCCCTCGTCCCTCCAATGGCCGACGTAACAGCGAATCCTTGGCTGTATGCGCCGTAGACATTAGATCCATTGTCTGCAGGGCCCACAGGTGAACTATGGACCGGAACGCATCCGGCTGCAGTGCCCAGCCCCCGGGCTCCAGAGAGTGCCGGCTGAGAAAATTGGCTTCCACATTGTTCAACGCCTGCGATGTGCTGCGCCGATAGGCCTGAAGATGTTCCTCCGCCCACGGAGGAGCAAACGCCTCTCCTGTGAGACATCCGGACATTGCGTGCCGCCTAGGCGGCTTAGGTAAGCAACCGTCGTGGTGTCGGACAGGATCCGAACCGCACGCCGCCGGCAGAAGAGGCTGAAACTGAAGAAGGGCGAAGCGCACTTTCCGCGTCTCGAGACAATTGATAGACCCTTGGGCTGCGCGAGGTGACAAACTCCCCTGCGCAGAGGCCAATCCGCAAGGCGCTCCCCAACCGGAGAGGTCGGCGACTGGCGTCACCAAGATCCAGCGCAGAGACTCCAGAGGGACCCCCCGTAGAAGATTGTGTGCCTGAAGCCACCAGCGGAGGCTGCGGAGCACCGGCAGAAGCAAAGGTAACCAGATTAGATAACTGTCCGATACCGGCAACCAACGAGATAGAAGCGCCGTCAGCAAAGCAGCGCATGTGCGCTCCTGCCCACGGAACGAGGGCTATCGTTGCTGCCAAGGACCCCAAAGAGTTTGAAGGTAGCTCCCAAGGCCGAGGTGCCGCTTGATCCAAGCAGCGGCGGAGCTGAAGAGAGATCTTCTGAAAACGTTCCTGAGGTAGAAACACCCGCCCCCGATGAGTATCGCACCCAGCCCCCAGAAAATCCAGGACCTGAAGCATCCCAAAATAGACAGAGTAACGGCCCAGTCCTCCTTCCAACGGTGGACTGGGACGAATGGCATCTAAACGCTGGAGCCTGTAAATGAAGCAACATCCGCTGCCCATTGCCGCAGGCTGAGCCATCTCCGAGCTACCGACACCGGTGCTAGGAAGCGAGCTGAGCCGCAAGAGATCACAGAATGCCTCTGCCCGGAATGCAGCGATGGATTCGAAATGAACCAACTCGGGAACACCTGGAAGCTGCTGAATCCAGCGAAGGGAGGCCCGAGCTGCTAGACCTCTGCACACCCCTGCAAGAAGGAAATAGCGGGCGAAGGAAAACCCGTCTTCAGCAGCCTCCCAACTCTTTAGGTCTTGCTGGTCGCGGAGCGCCACTTCCGCCCTCAACCGGAAGTGTGGTATGCCTGATGACCCTGGTCAGAATGCATCAACTGTCGGGTATGTCAGCCAACGGTCCAAGTGAAAGGGAGACCAAGGGTATAACTGACCAATACCGCGTGCCGTACGAATGCCCTGGAAAATGGGATCCGGCTGCAACCGGATTTGAGAATCCGGAGGATCAGGCGTGTCGGCTAGGGGGAGCGACTCCATCACCTGTGTGATTAGAGCCGGCAACTCCTCTTTCCGAAAAAGGCTGAGAACCGTCAGCGAAGAAAACAGACGGAGAATATTCCCCATCTCCGTACTCCAACGAGTCAGGGCTGACCTCCGAAGATTTAAAGTCTTCTTGAATATCCATAGTACCCCGCAAGGCACATGCAACGCTCCAAGGAGGACGTACTGCTCTAAGGTCTGAGGACTTATGGGACCACTTGCGAGACCACACCATATGCTTGCCTGCTACTGGGCAGGTGTAGGAGATATTCCAAAGACTCCAAAAGTCACAGGCGTCATGCCAGATGGAAGAGTGTGAGGAAGGCACTGTCAGTCAAGGCTGCTGTGGCCTCCAGCGGCTGTGGAAGCGACATGGGAGCTGACTGAATCGTTTCCTGCAGGAAGATCCTGCAGCAGGGGCTCTGAGGAGGGAGGAGATAAGGTGCTGATGAACCCATCTAGCAGCGCAGTGGGAATGGGGAAAGAGTCTCCGGGATGCAGCGTGCAGGTGGAATACAAGCAATCTATTAATTCCCCATTCGGCTGATTACTTATTACATATAATACAGCCAGAGAAACAAGCATTGTAGAGACTTAAACCACCTTTCCTCTTTTTTTCCCTTTTTTTTTTAGCATTTAAAACAAAAATCAAGGTAGGCTCAGGGAAACCGAAGACTCTTCAAAGAAAAGGATTTTGAAACTCTCCGTGCCTCCACAGCATGTTTAAATGTGTGGAAACTGCTGTCTAGAGCTGTTCCCTCCAAAAAGAAACACTGAAGAGAAAAACAAAATGGCCGCTGGCACAGAAAAACTGTCAGGTATTCACTGAGCTGAGAAGGGAACTGTCAGTCATTCACTGTGCTGGTACAGAGAAACTTTCAAAGTCAGGGTAAGGCAATTACAGTGACTGAAAGTAGGGAAATTGGAGTTTGATTCCTCCGCAGCCACTCAGACCTCCATGGTAGGGGCTGAAAGGTGTTTCTGGGGAGGTTTGTAGAAGCTCAAACCCAGCCGTACGGAAGATGACAGTGAGTATGTTTAATTAGGTAGAGCCCAAAACAGTCAGGATCCAAAACACTGACTTAAAATTCCAATCAAATGGTATATTGAAAAAGACAGGTACAATATTCCAGTAAGACGTACAAAGTAACCCGGCTGCAGTTTGTGGATTAAAAATTTTAAAGTAGGAACTTCAAAACTCAGAGGCAGCCGGTCCGGGAGCAGTAGCTGAGGCAAGTAAGAAAAAAACAGGCTACTCACAGTTTCCTTTCAGGAATTGATACCTGAACTTCCTGGGGATGTCCGTGGCAAAGACTCAGCGCAGCGTAAAGCCAATGGAGAGCTCCACTGAAGCCAGGCTCAGGAGTTCCCAAGTTTATCTGGGGAATCAAGACGCTGGGGGAAGAGCACAGTTGATTTCTGAGGTCCCTGTGTGTCTTCTGACAGGCTATGCAGCGTAGACTTGAATAAGGCATAGGGAGAACTAAAAAAAAAAAATAACTCTGTCCCGGAGGAACAGGCATTTAACAATATTCCCCATACTATGCAATGCCTCAGCCAGCCTTCTTTGTTGGGCATAGTGGGGGAT
The DNA here is from genome assembly GCA_033557465.1 of Ichthyophis bannanicus. Lineage (NCBI taxonomy): Eukaryota > Metazoa > Chordata > Amphibia > Gymnophiona > Ichthyophiidae > Ichthyophis > Ichthyophis bannanicus. Next base: position 83,175,306 of record CM066041.1, read on the forward strand.
GGAACCCATGAGCCCTGCACCAGTGGTCAGTGTCTTAGCATTGTACTGTGGCTCTGAATTGCATCCGGTTCTCTAATCATGCCTTCCGTACTTTTTTTTTTTTCAAAGAAATGTTTATTAGAAGCACTTAAATCAATACAACAACAATTACAAAGTTGCTTCAAGTTTTTCCAGTATACAATCAAGATTAAATGCCTGCATACCCCGGGCAGGGTTTTCTCTTATCCTCCGCCCTAGGGTGTTTCCACAGTGCAATCCCAAGTTCCCCCCCTCTACCTACCCTTCCCCGTCCCCCCCCTCTCCCCCCACCCCCCCCCCTCTCCCGGGATCTACGGGGCCATCGGGGATTCCCTCCTCTTCTATAGACCACACCTCCTCGAGTTCTACCCCAAACATAGAATCTCGCTGTGAACTTTGGGCCCCAAATTCTGAATATAGGGTGTCTACACCATAAGAAAGGAGGCCCAACTGCAGGGGTGTCTCTGTGCACTCCTCCTCTCCAGAAGCATATAATGATGAAACCCATTTCGCCATTCCCAAAAGGAGGGGGCTGCAGGCTCCAACCACCCGCCTCAGGACAGGGCCTTTCCCCACCAGACTAGCCTTCCGTATCAACAATTTCTGCCACCTACCCTTCGGGTGGAGTGGTCCCAGCTGATCCAGCACTATGAGCCGCCCTGTCCAGCAAACCTGTTGTTGCAATATATCGCTCAAAAAAGTTGCTATTTTCATCCAATAACGGCGAATGTGCGGGCAACCCCACCACATATGACCTAGATCTGCTAGTGGACATGCACATTTCGGGCACCCCCCCGTAATCCGTAAGATGACTACGCAGTGCCCTCCTCGGAGAGAAATGGGCTCGGACAATACTCTTAAACTGAATTTCCCGCCAGCGAGCTCCCTCCGCCAGACCGGCCACCCTGCACAGCGCCGCCGTTATGGAACCCGGAGCCACCTCACAGCCCAATTCTCGCGCCCAGGAAGCCTCCTCCGCCGAGTAGTCTACTGGTTTCATATAGGGCTCTAATGCTTTTTTAAAGTGTGTAATAGTTGGTATGTCCCCAGTTCCCAAGGCGAAGAACTCTAAGATCCGCGCGGAGCGGTCACTCTGTAGTTCCCGTCTCGCCACGGAGTTCACATAATGCGATAACTGCCGGTATGGGAACAAAGAAGTCATAGGGCACAAGTCATATTCATGACAAAGCGCTTCCAAAGATTTGCACCGCCCATCTAAGTCGACTACGTGCCCCAACAGCCGTATTCCGACCTGTGCCCATTGAGCAAAGGGGGTCGACTCCGAACCCGGGGGGAATAGAACATTCCCCTGTAGCGGCAGCCAACTTGAAGACTCTGAGGAACTCTCCCACAGTGCATTCAGCCGTTGCCAAGTACGCCGCGCTGCCTGTACCAACACACTTTTCACTATGTGACTTGGCAAAGCCGCCCGTGGGAGGTGAAGAACCGCCAGCAGTGAGTGCGGTGCTACCAAAGCCTCTTCCACCTCCCTTGGGGTATACAGCTCCGTATTACCAAGCCAGTCCCCCAGATGCCTAGCCTGGCAAGCCAACGCGTAGGCCCCGAGATCAGGCACGCCAATCCCTCCCGTTCTCCAGCCCCCCCTTAAACGGCGTAGCGGGATACGCGCCCTAGCTCCCCGCCAAAGAAAACCACAAAACTCCCGTTCGATACTTAAGAGGTCGCGACGGAGCAGCCAGACCGGTAAAGTTTGTAGCCAATAGAGAATCTGCGGTAGTATCACCATCCCCAGGACTGCCGTCCTGCCTAAGAGGGACAAGGGGAGAGGCATCCAGGCCCGAAGCTGCGAGCGAACTTTAAACCAAATACGCTCAAAATTCTGTTTGTACAATGCCGATGTATCTTTGGTGAGTGTGATCCCTAGGTAAATGAAGGAGGCATCCGCCCACCGCAACGGGAAGCTCCCCTCCCAACGCTCCTGTAGTTGACCCCCAATGTCCAAGGCTTCCGACTTGTCTTGATTGATCCGTAAACCCGCAAAAGCACCATAGCGAGCAAACTCAGCAAGTAAATTCGGCAGCGAGTGTTGCGGGTCGCATAAATGAACTAAAATGTCATCTGCAAAGGCGGCCACTTTAAAACCACAGGGCCCGACAGGGACACCACGAATCGCATTAGAGCCCGCTATGCTCCGCAACAGAGGATCGAGAGCTAACACAAACAATAACGGGGAGAGCGGGCAGCCCTGTCGCATGCCCCGTGCAAGATTGAATGAATCAGACCGGGCCCCATTACATAAAATACTAGCGGAAGGGTGTGCGTATAGTAACTTCACCATTGCGATAAAGGGGTCGCCCAGCCCATAGCGGGATAGAAGGAACCTCAGATAGTCCCAGTTGACCCGGTCAAACGCCTTTTCCGCGTCGAAGCTGATCAACAGGGACTGTATCTCTCGCGCATGCACCCATTCCATAGAGGCTAGAATCTTCCGCAGGTTCCGCACCGCATGCCTCCCTTGCACAAAACCCACCTGTGACTCATGCAACAGGCCTCCCAGGACGGCAGCCAAGCGATCTGCTAGAACCTTTGCAAGCACCTTCAAGTCGAAATTCAATAAGGAGATGGGCCTATAAGAGGCAGCCAACAGGGGGTCCTTACCGGGTTTAGGAATCAAAGTGATGAATGCATGATTCATTCCCCAATTAAACTTCCCCTGCTCCACCCTCCTGCAGTACACCTCAGTTAAAACAGGGGCAAGACGGCCTGCCAGTAATTTGTAGAACTCTGCTCCGAATCCGTCCGGGCCAGGTGACTTGTAACAGCTAGCCCCCTTGATTACTTTGTGTATCTCCTCTTCTGCCACCGGTGCACCCAGCACCGAGCGCTGCTCCGCAGTCAACCTAGGGAGGTTCAGTTCCTGAAAGTAGCTTTCCATGGATGCCAACGACCCTGCGTTTCCCTGATATAATTTCTGAAAGAAGCCGCGGAACACTTGGGCTATTGCCTGACTATTTGTATGCAATTGGCCCTGATCGTCACGCAATGCCGCTATAGAGCGGGGCCCCCGGCTACCACGTAGACAGCGCGCTAGAAGCCTCCCTGGTTTGTTCCCAAAACGATAAAGTTGATACCGGTAATATAACAATGATTTTTTTGCCCGCTGATGGAGCAATTCATTAAGAGACGATTGCAACTCCCAAAGCAAGCGTCTATTAACCACCGTGGGGTTCCCTGCGCACCGTCGACGAGCCTTTACAACCTGTCGTTCCAGTTGCACTATTCGGGACGCAATTAACTTCCGTTTCCGTGCCCCATAGGCAATGTCACCGCGCAGGACCACCTTCGCTGTTTCCCACAATAGTTCAGGCTCATCTCTGTGCTGCCGATGATTGTCCATGAATTCACCCCATCTCTGTTCCAAGTAGGTATGAAATTCGGCATCCACGTACAGCCCCAAAGGAAACCGCCAAATGTGTTGCAAGGGAGCGGGGTCCCCACACCGCAAGTCTACCCATACTGGCGCATGGTCGGATATCACACCTGGACCAATCTCCGCTTCACCCACCTGTGCGAATAATCTTTCCGAGAGCAAAATGTAGTCAATCCGCGCACTTGAGTCATGAGCCCGCGACTGATGCGTAAAGTCCCGCTCCAGTGGGTGAAGTAAACGCCACGGGTCCACCAACCCGAGGCGGCGTCGTAGGCCTTGAAGTGCTCTAGTGGTCGGGACCCGCCATCCCTCCCGCCCTCCCCCTGACGTATCTACATTGATATCCATTACCCCATTACAGTCTCCCGCCAGGATCAGAGGGGCTTCTGGGAGCTGCTCAACCTGCGAGGCCAGACAGTCATAAAAGGATTTATCTAGGACATTAGGGGCATATAGATTACTCATCACCACCCGCCTTCCCTCCAAGGAGCCATATACCAAAAGATATCTACCTTTGGGATCAACATATTGCTGTTCAAGGTCAAATCGCACGCGCTTATGGATCAGCAGGACTACCCCACCTTTTTTCCCATACGCTGGGGCCCCCCAACTCTGCCCTACCCAATCCCTCTGTAGCTTCGCATGTTCCTCAGCAGTCTGGTGGGTTTCCTGTAGGAAGGCAATATCACATTGCAGCCGGGCTAGAGCCTGCAACACTTTATAACGTTTAATAGGGTTGCCTATTCCACAAATATTCCAAGACACGATCTTCAGCTTAAGGCGGGTTATAACACCACCCATAGACCGGTATAGTAATCATCTGTAAGTGAACCCCCCCAGCCTGGGGCCCACCCCTGCACCATCCAAATTCCTCAGGGTTTGTCACCCGCATGACCTCGTGATCCCATTGCACCCCCAACCCCTCCCCCCCCAGAGCCCCCCCTAACCGTCCCTCCCCTCTCCGATCCCTTCCCCAACCCCCTCTCCCCCCTAATCTCAGGACCTTCTCCACCTCCCCACTCTAGAGAAGTCCAGCCCAGGTCCCACTGAGTGCGCCCGACCCCCCGCCCACCAGACAGTATATCAATAAGCCCGCAAACAATTTGATCGCCTCCCTTCGGGGCCACTAGCATATTCAAAATCCCGCGCCACTCAGGCAATCCCATGTTCCCAAGTCCCCAGACCCCCGGTGAGGGTCCTAGAAGCCACTGATGTCCCAGCCCCCTATGGTGGCAAACTGAAACTAACCATAGGCCCCAACTAGGAAGGGGCTTTACAACAGGCTCAGAGTTTATTAATTGCCGATATCAATAGAGGGCTTTAATACCAATGAAAACAAATACATTAAACACAGTCAACTAGTCTCGCAGCATTACTAGGCTTGAACTAACCCCCCGGGCTACATTCTACTAGGCTCTCCTCCCACGACAGCATTACTCGCAGGCCTTCCAGCGTAGGGATAAAAAACCCCAACCAGGTAGGGAGGAACCCAAAGTACAGGAATCATGTCCCCGGACCCCACTCCCGCCTCCCATACAGATAAGGTGATTAAAGAGGGGGGGGGGGGGAAATCCAAAACAGCGCAACAAGGCAGCGCATCGCACACATACAATTCGTCTGGCACCCCCCCCCCCCCGCCCTCAAACGGCAACATCGTATCCCAGGACCAGCTTATCGAACACATCCACATTCCCGGGGGTAGAATACAGTAATACTAAAAGAAGAAATAAATAAAATAAATAAAATTGATAAATAAATAAACGTCATGCCCCCAAGACTGCAAACTTTTATACATGCCTATATCGGAGAAAGGACTCTCCAGGAGAATAATAAAGAAAAACAAAGGAAGAAGCACAGTCAGCAGGATACATTTCTGAGCGGCCTCATAGAATCGGAAACAATGTTGCAGGTTACCGCACAGCAAGTTTGTAACTAAATTTACAATCCTACAGGTACATTGTTACTCAGCTGACAGTCAATGATACAGGCCTGACTGATGCTGAGGCCTGTTTTTCCTCCGGCTGCCATGTGCTGCACTCTCAATGAGGAAACCGGTCACCACCAAACAGTCCACTACAGGAGGCTCAGCGAGGCGGTGTTGGGGGTGTCTGTCCTCTGGCGATCAGTTGGTTCACGTACCCCTCCGCCTCTGCAGCCGCTGCAAACACGTGGTGGGATCCTTCATGCACTATGTGCAATTTAGCCGGATACTGCACAGTGAACTGGATTCCAGCACCAATGAGTTTCTCACAAAGAGGGGCATATTCACGGCATTTTCTACTCAGCACCGCTGAGTAATCTTGTGCCACGCGAATCTTGGAGTTGTTATAAAGAGTTTCCCCCTTCTGTCGAGCCGCACGTATTATCTTCTCTTTCTGTGGAAAGTAGGTAAACTTTACCAGCACGATCCTAGGCCGGGTGTCCCTTGTCTGTTTACCGCCGACACGATGCGCTCGCTCGATACGAATCGGGCCGCCGCGCTCATCGCCATCCAAAATCTGTGCAAAGAGCGTCTCCAGGTAGCCCTGCAGATCTTTGTCGGCAACGCTCTCGGGTATACCCATGAAGCGGAGGTTGCTACGCCGTGACCTGTTTTCTAGGTCATCAAGCTTAGCCTCGTGCGTTACAAGTTGATGCCTTAGGCCAGCAACCTCTGTCTCCAGCACCTCGATCTTGTCCTCGGCTTGCCCCAGACAGTCTTCCGCCTCCTGAAGTCGATTCCCAAGGCTATCGACAGAGGCACGCAGTCCATCCATCTTTTCATGGAGGGCATCAAATTGCGGCGATAGAGCCGCGGCTACCGCCGCTGACATCATGTCTAGTGAGGCAGGGGACTTAGGTGAGCCGGATGCCGCAGCCATGTCCGCCATCTTGCTGGGGCCAGTTACCCGCTCCCGCTCTCTCCTAGTCGCTTTGGGTGCTGCCGCCATGCTATCTGCCCACAAGAATCACACACCGGAGCTCTGTGCGCACTCCAAGGTACCCGGGAGACCTTTTCGTCCGTTGTCCGCGGGAATTACACGGTTCTAAATCGCTGGTTTGGGCAACGGGGCACGGAGCGCTCTCAGGATGCGACCACTACTCTGCTCGCATCACGTGACCTCACCTTCCGTACTTTTTATTCATTATGTTAATACATAGGCAGAGAAAAAAGGAACCCCCACACAACTCACAGCTAGCAAGTGTTGTGGAAAAATTTAAACAGCAATTTTTTTGGTGCTAGAAGCCAGCAAAGGGAGAAGGAATCTGGCTTCCCGCCAAAAACCAGGGCTCATTAGCTATTCAAAATGGCCGCCGGCAAAAATAAACCTCAAAAAGAGTGAATTAAAACCCCCAAAAGCTAAGGAATTAACTTAAAAAGTCAAATGACAAGGTGGGGGGGGGGGGGGGGGTTTGCAGGCATGAGAGAAATGCCTAAAATCGCTGAAAAATCAAGAAAAATAAATCCAGTCACCACAGAGTTGCAGACAGCAGTGGGAGAAAGACAGGTTTTGTACTCACAGTACCGAAAGTGCAGAGAAGCCACGGACCGCTGCTGAGAGCACTGCCAGCTGCCTCACCACTAAAATCAGCCCCAGGGACTGGATTTTAGGAGGCTTACCATCCAGCTAAATAGTCTTCTTGACTAGTGCTGGGAAGTCTGCACATCAGCGATCTCTACTGTGACCTGCAGGACACAGGAGCTCAGCTGGAATTCATCCTGGTGCCCAGATAAGTACACTGGCAACTACAGGGTATAATCTCTCCCAGAGAAATCACAAAGAAATAAAGCATCTTAAATTTTTTTGAAGGAGCAAAAAAAAAAAAAAGGCATCCAGATCTGCTGGAGACAGAGAAAAACTGAGGGAGACCCCTAGGGGTAGGATTATATCACCAGGCTCCTGCCTATCAGAGCTCTGGTAGAATTCTCTGTCTCCAAGATCTGCTGGCAACCTGTTTGTTTGGACTGGTCTAGCAGTATGAACTGGAAGCTTATTTATTCACATACACTAATCATCTGGAAAGGAATACAGCAAAAAAAAAAAAAAAGGTTCACACCTGTTCTCGATTTATAGAGCATAATGCATTGTTTCAGAAAACAAAAAGTTGCATACCCGTAACAGTGTTCTCCATGGACAGTAGGATTCTATAGAAGTGGGTGATATCACCTTAGACAACGCCGATCGGATCCTTTTATAGGAGGTGGGGATTCCCACGCTGACAGCCTTGACAGTTTATATATATTTATTGAATTGCAACATAAATCAAACATACACTTGCTGGAAAAAGTATTAGTATAGAAAAATACAATTACAAAGGGAAAAAAAAAAGAAAAACCACAATGCTACATTCTATAAGCCCACAAATAAAGGGGGATATATGGACCTGTAATAAAACGGAAAAGAAATCCCCAATTAAGAAGAAAGGAAACAGGCAATAACCTGAATACCCCAACGCACAAAACCAAACCACACCTTTTAAGTCTCAGGAAGGGCAGGAGAGGTCACAGAATGCCTAGCAGAAATAAAAGATGACAACTCATTAGACTGGAAAAAAACAGAATTAACAGAATTAAACCTAACTGGACATTTGCAAGAAATTTTAAGGAAAATGATGCCTTTAACTGCAAAATGCCAAGTTTTAAAAGAAGACATTCTCGTCTGCGCTTTTGTGCCTCACAAGCTAGGTCAGGGAAAGCACAGTTACTTACCTGTAACAGGTGATGTCTGGGAACAGCAGGAATAAGTCTTCACATATGGGTACGTCAGTATCGACGGAGTCTGCGCGGGAACGCTTCCCAGCGTCCAATCAAAGAGCTTTTGGAAGCATCGCACCACACCTGCGTGCTGCCTTCCCGCCTTAACCAACTGCCTCTCCTCAGTTAAGTTTTAAAGCTGAGACAAAGAGAGTGTGAGGAAAGGAAAGATAGATAGAGATACAACTCCTGGGGAGGTGGGTGGGTTGTGAAGACTTATTCCTGCTGTTCCCAGAGATCACCTGTTACAGGTAAGTAACTGTGTTATCTCCAGGAACAAGCAGGAATGAGTCTTCACATATGGGGACTCCCAAGCTGAGATGCCTGGAGTCCCAGCATGTCATAGCTTGGAACATGCTATCCCCCAGAACACCAGGCATCCTGAGGATGGAGGGTAGGAGTTGAGAAAGAAAGGTGCTGTGGAACAGCTAACCTAGTATAGGATTGCAGACAAGGAGTCCATGTGTGGATGATAATTGTCATCAATGATATTGCAAAGAAAAAAATATTGCAATATGGACCTCCCCTAACAGGACTTCAGAGAAGTATGGAGGTTCATGGGATCTACTGGGGAACCCAGTAGAGGAACCTCAAGAAGGACCTCACTGTAAGTGGAGGTAGGAAACAATAATGGAGGTCAAAATCCTGAAAGGTAACAGGGAACCCCAGTAGGAATAACTGGGGTAGTACAAAAATGGTGGGCCTTCAGAGGAAGGCTTTATGATAAAACCCTACTCTTTTGGCAAAAGAGTGGCTCACTCTTAGGAACAAAAGAGAAAGGCTAACCGATTTGGACAAATAGGCCCAGTCCTTGTGGGGAGAAAGGGTATGGGAACCTCTTGTATCCCAAAAGAAAGGACAAACGCCGGAGGTGTTAGCCTGTGAGTAGCTGAAGATCCGCAATCTCTCTCCTAACTGAAGCCAGCTGGGAGAGATATTGGACATGGAGAGCCTCAGAGGTACCTAACCTTAGGGTTATGGTAGGTGTTAACTACCACCAAGTGGTTGTGAGTGTAGGACCCCAAAACATGCTGGATATCATAGTATGGGTAAAAACTCTTCTGTCAGAATCATATGGCTATATGAGCCTCGACAGTCAGGTAGATAAAGCAGAATACATATCTACCGATAGTAGAACATATATATATATATACATATACATATATATATATATATATATATATATATATATATATATATATATATATATATATATAGAGAGAGAGAGAGAGAGAGAGAGAGAGAGAGAGAGAGAGAGATAACATATGGATATATGAGAATATATCTATAGGGAGATATGAAGGGCATAAACTACTCCCACATGATAGACATAGACATCTGTAAGATGTGTGCTATAGGTATGAATATATATATATACCTCTATATGGAAGTCTGCAAGAAGCAGACAGAGATATGTCCACAAGGCATTCACATAGGAAAAATGTGGAGGGGAAAGATTCATCTAAGAACAAGAAGGTGGAACCTACTTGAGAAGACATATAGAGAATCAATTCCCACTGGTTATGGCTACAGGGATGCTAGGTAGTAGAATAACCCAGGATGGTTACGTGAAAAGCAGAGGATGATATCAGTCAGCAGCCCGCAAGTCCTGAGTATTCTAGAAATCTAGCATGGTAAGTGAACAGAAGACGCATAGGAATGGGATACCATGCTGACCTGCTTAAGGGCAAAAAGGTATCATGCATTCTTACCATGAGGACGAGCTGGAAGGAGAAAACATATTCCCTATTGGAAATACTATGGACCAAAGCAGGGAATTAGCAACTCCTTAAGCTTTCACGTAAGAGTAGGCCTATGTGCTTTATATTAAAAAGGGGAACTTTTCTACTCATGGGAGATATGACTGAAAAAGCCTTTTTCAACCATCTAGTATAGCTGTTGGAGAAAAAAAAACCCATGCTCTCTAGCAAGGGCCCATAGTGGAGAGCTTCTCTGTAGAATTGCAGAGAGCATGATGCAGGAGAATGAGGAGATAGAACTGGCTGCAGAAAAGCCAGTAGCTATGTCAACTATACTGCCAAACCCATGGGAATGGAGATGGTAGAAAGAGAAGACAATCCAAGAAGTTTGTAGTGAAAAAATTTCCAAGACAGATGACAGCACTGACTTGGAGTCACTACTAAGACCAGACAGAATGTTAGTGGAGGACAAATCTGGTTACTGGTGGACAAGAACCAGTGGTCGAAACATTAAGGCTCCTGCATTGGTAGCTGCTTGCCAGACAGCAGAAGAATGGTACTGTTTAAAAACAGAAAGGACAAAACAAGAGTAGAAAACTCTGGACATGTCTGATGAACTGCTGCAAAGCAAGATTGAAAAAGAGGAGTCAACTCAGAAAAGAGAACTCCGCACTAGAAAAGTAAGAAAACTAGAGAGGCTAAAGAAAAGCCCTCCAGTGAGCAATACCACTCTTACAGAGGAAAAACATTGGTAAGAGGGTAAAGAAAATGGAGGTGAAGAAAACTTACAAAGTAGTAAGTTTATAGAAAGGAAAGGAGACATGCTGGCACAGGAAACTATCATTTGATAGTAGATGGACCTCTTTCCCTAGAAGGAAAAAGAGGAGAACCCTGTGACCTAGAAGCATGAACATCCTGACAGCTCATATAGAAAGAATGGATGTCTTTCGGGAAGAGATCCATGTTTAGGATTTAAAATGACAGCAGTGGATTGTCTCTATTGAGAAGAAACAACTGCAGATTGTAATCCCCAGAGTCACAAGCATCTGATGGGTTGATTAGAAACCCTGTGGTTGCTGGGTTTGCTGAGCCTGGTGAGAGGTTGAACTCTGCAGACCAGGACGATGCTTCCCCTGTTTGGGAACATCTGTAAGATGGGCAGATGATGCATAAAACCTTCTTCTCCTATGGGAAGAAAGTTTGGCAGGACATTTCCTACGTACTGGGACAGAAGAAGGTGCAGAAGAGCCCCTAGGAACAGGTAAGTCAGTGGAAAACTGAGTAACCTGACGTAAAGTCTCCTTGTTGAAAAGATTGTCTCCAGTGCAAGGAGTATGTCCCAGTCTCTGCTGTGCCCATTTGTCCAAGCCTGAAGCTTGGAGCCAGGCTCTACGTCGTGCCCCTATAGTTATAGCAGAAGTCCTGCTAACAGACTCAAAAGAGTCTAGGGAAGCACGAGTAAGAAACCAAGAGATATTCTGGAGATGCTTGAGCAGTGAAGAATAGTCTGCATTCCTGGACTCTGGAAGGGAAGGAGTCAAAAGATGTAATTGCTTTGTGACCTCCTCAAGAGATAGACTCATATAGAAAATATATGAGAGAATTCTTGCAGAAAGCATAGATGTCTGGAAGGTTTGACGTCCAAAGGCATCAAGTATCTTAGACTCACGACCTGGCGGATAAGAAGAGTGCTTTTTCTTGCTCTTTACCCGCCTCATTGCTAATTCCACAACTATGGAATGATGAGGAAGTTGAGTCTTTTGAAACCCTGGAGAGGGGGGCACCTGATATAAGAGATCAGTTGCTCTGGAAGGTGGGGGTACCCTTAAAGGTGTTTCCCACATTCCTAGAAGGAGATCCTGCAAGGAATGATGCAAAGGAAGCATTATGTTCTCCTTTGCTTTGGTAGAAAGAGAGGCCTGTGCAGGATCATGTCCTGGGATAGGAATGGCAAGAGATCTTGCTATATCCCGGAGGAAACTCTGAAAAGAGGGTTCCCCAACAGGAATTTCCCTTGGACAGGTTAGATCTGAAGAACTAGCCTGAGCACCGACAGAGCTATCCAGATATATAGGAATAGAAGATCTTGCACAGTGCAGTGTGGAATGCTTAAAGGATGGTCGCCGGTACTGACTGTCAGGAGCAGCGACTGACATTACCACATTGTCCATGCCAGGTATCGACTCCAAGCTTGGCATAGAAGGGAGCGATCCTGTTGAAAAAAGCATGGCAGGAGTTGGCCATGATGGTACTGTGGATACCGGTACCGATGTCAGAGTCGAGCCCGACAAAGACATCGGAGCAGTCATTGGAGACCGTTCAATCGGTACCGAGGCAACCGAAAACCTCCGGGTGCTATCCTCGGTACCGAGCCACCGGTATCGATCAGTGTCGGTACCAAAGTATATTGGTACCGAGTCTTCCAGACTAGAGAGCGATTCTAAACTGGGCATCGATGAACAAAGCATGGAAGACACCGACCGTAAGGGTAATGAGGACATCGGCACTGACTTCGGTACCATGCCTGATACCGGTGAATGAAGGTCAACCAGTGGCAACTCAGTGGGCCTCGAGGGAACCGAGAGTTGTGGATCTGAATCATTGGAACCGAGCCTTCGGTACCACCGAGAGCCGGTACCAAGGCGAGTCGGTACACAGTCCTCCAGACTGGAGATCGATTCCAGACTCGGCATCGAAGGAAGCGAGGCTATCGATGCACGTCTGGAGGGTGGTAGTATCGGTGTTGGTACTGATAATGGAAGGTCAGTCTGGAGTGTATCCACCGGTCCCGAAGGCACCTAGGACGCCAGATGACCATCCCTGGTGAGGAGTGTTTCATCCAAAACCAGTGCTGATGTCGGGGTATCGGTACCGCTCGAAGCGGATGCCACCACCAGACACAGCTCAGGCATGTTCTGTGAGGGATGAGCCCCAGGAACAACCTGAAACCCCTGAAAGGCTTTTGAGACCGAAGTCTCTGGCCGGGGTTTGGAAGCCAGTAAGCCCTCGAGGGCAAGGCTGGAGCCGTCTACATGCTGTGCATGAGACCTACCACTCGAGGGCTGGCTAGTCTTAACAGACTGTTTGTGGGTTACCTGATCCTGTGTAGAAGAAGAGAGTGCCCCGAAGCTGGAGGGAAACCGTGTATCGAGGGAACCTCGATATTGAAGACCTCTTCTCACCAAACTGTTGTCAGGACCCAAGCGACTTCGAGGGTCTAAAAATAAAGTTGTACCGCCACAGTGTGAACATTTCTTGAAGAAAGTGGCTGGCGGTTCCATGAAGGAAAAGAAGAGGCCCTTAAGGCCTAAGATACCGTGAGACACTATGTTGAAAAATATTCTCTGAAGAAGGAAGATTTTACAAGAAAAGAAAAGAAAACACCGGCAGTACCGGTGGCGTCGGGAAGACAGCCGCGACCACAAGAAAAATAAAGAAATAAAACAGGAATTTTCTGCGGTGACAGGACGACGTCCTGCCGGCTCCGCAGAAAATCGAAAACGGAGGAGAGGCAGTTGGGAAAGGCGGGAAGACAGCACGCAGGCATGGTGGGATGCTTCCAAAAGCTCTTTGATTGGACGCTGGGAAGCGTTCCCGCGCAGACTCCGTCGGTACCGACGTACCCATATGTGAAGACTCATTCCTGCTTGTTCCTGGAGATAACCCTAACAAGCTGACAGAAAAGGTTTTTGTCCTTTCTTGAAATAAAGTTTCAGGATCCAGTCATGGTTTGTGAGTAATTCAATAAAGTAATAACATTCAAAGTATCCATCCCCTGGGGAATCACAGAAGACTCCTCCTTCCCCATAGGAAGATAGCAGATTCTAGATACAGGAGGAATTGACTCTTGAGAGATCTGCAACACTTTAGTCACATATCTTCAAAACCAATGGACGACAAATTTATTCAAAAGTTTTGCTTCCTGAAAAATTTTGGTGATTATGATAGACAGCTTCAAGCTGAACACAAATATCATTTCAGATAGACTGTATCACGAAGGAATTTGGAGAAAAATTAAATTACATTTTGACTGAATTTAGCATGTTTAATCGCACAATGATGCTGACATATTGCACTCGTTCACCCGAGCTAAAAATGTTTTGCTCCTGATTTTCATTTGTACTCAGCATCTGATGTTTCCAATAATAGTCGGCCAACATTGATGGGTTCCAGTTGCCCTGATACCGCTTTTCCATCGTCGCAATGTCCTGGTGAAACCTTTCACCATGTTTGTTACTGACTGCACCAAGACTAGCAGGGAGGAAGTCCAAGTGTGAATACAGAAAATGAATCTTCAGCAACATGTTGCACTTCATGGTTCTGTGTGCTTGAAGCATATGTCAACCAGCTGGATGTAGTTTGGTGCCATGTAATTGCCAAGAAAATTCTCAACATCCCTGAATGCCTTCCATGCGATTTTCTCAGGTCCCATTAGCAGATCTTTGAGCCGCTTGTCATTGATGACATGCCTGACTTGCAGACCCAGAAAAATGCCTCTCAATCTTGGCATCAGTTACTCTTGGAAAGAGTAGTTACTCACCTGTAAAAGGTGTTCTCCAGGAGCAGCAGGAATCAGTCCTCACATATGGGTGACATCGACGTCGATGGAGCCCTTGCAGAGCATTTCCCCAGCTTTCCATGAAAGCCTTTGGGAATGCAGGCACGCATGCACGGTTCCCTTCCCGCCTAAAGGTGCCATCTTGCTCAGTCAAATGACATAGCTAAAAAACAGCACACAAAAATGTAAAAATAAACTATGTACAACTGCAACTCCCAGGGGAGGAGGGAGGGTTGTGAGGACTGATTCCTGCTGCTCCTGGAGAACACCTCTTACAGGTGAGTAACTACTCTTTCTCCAGGACCAAGCAGGAAGTCAGTCCTCACATATGGGTGACTCCCTAGCTCTGGGCTACCAAGGAACCCAGGCTGAACAAGAGAAAACCCTCTAGTACCAGCATCAAAGAAAGGCTTTTCACTGACAGAACCTCCACTGGTAGCCCAACGGAGGGCAGGAGTTGCCTAAACCTCAAAGAGATTCCGGAGTACTGCCTGGCCAAAAGCACTGTCCTTACGGGACTCTCTTTCCAGACAGTAGTGGGCCGCAAAAGTCTGGCTTGAGAACCAAGTTGCAGCCCTGCAGATGTCCACCAAAGGTACAGAGCAGAGGTGAGCCACTGAGGCAGCTATTGCCCTGACACGATGGGCCGTGACCCGACCCTGCAAAGGAAGGACAGCCGCCCTGTAAGCCCAGGTGATACAGTCAGCTACCCAGGTGGACAAGGTACGCTTGGACACACCTAACCCCAAATTATTAGGGTCAAAAGATATGAAGAGCTGAGTAGCCCTTCTATGCCCCTGCGTACGGTCAAGGTAGAAGGATAAGGCCCTCCTACAGTCCAGGGTATGCAGAACTGCTTCAGCCTGGCTTGCATGAGGCCTAGGGAAGAATGTTGGAAGAACCACCTCTTGGTTAAGGTGGAAGGAGGAGACAACTTTTGGGAGGAACTTTGGATGAGTCCTAAGGACTACCCTGTTCCTATAGAAGCGGGTGTAAGGCCTGTCACAAACCAGGGCCTGAAGCTCACTCACTCGCCTGGCCGAGGTTAGAGCTATCAAGAAGAGTGTCTTCCAGGACAGGAAGCGTAGAGGATAGGTAGCCATCGGCTCAAAAAGTGGGCGAGTCAGTTGCTGCAAGACCACATTCAGCTCCCACTCAAGAGCAGGAGGACGGACTGGAGGCTTGAGCAAAAGCAAGCCTCTGAGAAACCGGGACACCAAAGGGTGAACCGAAAGAGAATGTCCTTCCACCAGTGAGTGGTGAGCTGCTAGAACTGAGAGGTGCACTCGAACAGAATTGGACTTAAGTCCCTGATTTGATAAGAGCAGTAAGTACTGAAGCACTACTGGTACAGTACAGGAGAAGGGATCCTCTGTACGTAGCTGACACCACAGAGAAAACCTCTTGCATTTGAGAGCATAGGTTTTCCTAGTGGACTGTTTCCTAGAGGCTAGCAGAACCTCTTCAACTTCCTGAGGTAGGCCCCAGGGAGCCAACATTACCCTTGCAGCCTCCAGGCCATCAAATTGGGAGCTTTGAGATTGGGGTGCAGAAGGGAACCCTGATCCTGAGAGAGAAGGTCGGGTTGCAACCCCAAAGGCAGTGAGGGATCCACTGCCAGCTGAAGCAGAAGTGGAAACCAAGGCTGTCTCGGCCACCTGGGAGCCACAGCAGGACCGAGGCCTTGTCCTGAAGAATCTTGAACAGGGTTCGGGCCACCAAGGGCGTGGGAGGAAACGCATACAGGAGGCCCTGAGAACATGGAATTAGAAAAGCATCTGCTGCTATCCACAGAGGATGCGGTTGCCTGGAGCAGAACTTTGGCAGCTGTTTGTTCAGTGGACTGGCAAACAGATCTATGGATGGAAGTCCCCATTTCAGAAAAATCTTCTGAACCACCAAAGGATGGAGCTGCCACTCGTGGGGCTGTGGAATCCTGCTCAACCTGTGAGCCAGGTAGTTTTCCTAGCCAGGGAGATAAACAGCCTTGAGGAGCATATTGTGTCTGAGAGCAAATGAGCAAAGGTCCTGTGCTTCCCGACAAAGGAGCCTGGACCCAGTTCCGCCCTGCTTGTTCACATAAAACATGTCTGTTTGAACTAGGACAGACTGATGAGCCAGGGTTGGAGAGAAAGTTTTGAGGGCTAGCCGAATAGCCCTGAGTTCCAGTAGATTGATTTGCTGTGCAGCTTCCCAGGGAGACCACAGGCCCTGGGTGCACTTGCCAAGACAATGAGCTCCCCAGCCCTTCCGGGAGGCATCTGTGGTCAACACCACCGTGAACCCAAGAATCTGAAAAGGCACCCATTGCAGCAGATTGGGTGGGTGCAGCCACCAGCTGAAGGAGTTCAGAAGGTGTCTGGACACCCTTATCCTGTCTCTGAGGCTGCCTGTGGCCTGTGACCATATGGAGCCTGGCATTGGGGGTCACATGTACTGTCGAAACCATGTGGCCAAGAAGCCTCAGGCAGAGTCTGGCGGAGACCAGTGACTTGCTGAGAAACTGGCTTGCCATGTTCATCAGTCTTTGGGCTCTGTCCTCTGGCAAGAATGCCTTTGCCAAGAGAGAGTCCAACCTTGCCCCTATGAACGCCAAGTTCTGGGAAAGGAGCAAAGTGGACTTTACGAAGTTTATTACAAACCCCAGGCTTTGAAGAAGAGCAATAGTTCTGAGGGTGTCTTGTCTGGCCTCCTGGCATGTCTGATCCCTGATGAGCCAGTCGTCCAGATAGGGGAAAGAGTATAGTTACTCACCTGTAACAGGTGTTCTCCAGGAGCAGCAGGAATCAGTCCTCACATATGGGTGACGTCGGCACCGACGGAGCCCCATGCGGAGCATTTCCCCAGCTTTCAAAGAAAGCCTTTGGGAATTGCAGCGCGCATGCGCGGTCCCCTTCCCACCCAAGGGTGCCATCTTGCTCAGTCTGATGACATAGCTAAAAGACAGTAAAAAAATTAGCAAAAATAAATCATATGACTGCAACTCCAAGGGGAGGGTTGTGAGGACTGATTCCTGCTGCTCCTGGAGAACACCTGTTACAGGTGAGTAACTACTCTTTCTCCAGGACCAAGCAGGAAGTCAGTCCTCACATATGGGACTCCCCAGCTTAAGGCTACCGAAGACCTCAAGCCGAAAAAATGAGCTGCCTCGAGCTCGTCAGCACGTAAGGAAGGAATTTTCTCTGAGAACACCCCTGACCGGTAGCCCAACACCAGGGCCGGAGGGTAGGAGTTGCCTAAACCCCAAAGAGATTATGGAGAACTGCCTGTCCGAAAGCACTGTCCCTGCGGGACGCCCTCTCAAGGCAGTAATGGGCCGCAAAAGTCTGGCTTGAAGACCAACAGAACAGAGCGTAGATGAGCCACTGACGCAGCCTTCGCCCTGACACGATGAGCCGTGATTCGACCCTCCAACGAGAGGCCGGCTGCCCCATAAGCCCATGCGATACAGTCAGCGACCCAAATGGACAAAGTACGCTTGGAGACAGGCAACCCCAACTTATTGGGGTCAAAAGAAACGAAGAGCTGAACAGCCCTCCGATGCTCCCGCGTACGGTCAAGGTAGAAGGATAACGCCCTCCTACAGTCCAGGGTATGCAAGACCATCTCAGCCTGGATGGCATGCGGCCTGGGAAAGAAGATCAGAAGAACCACCTCCTGATTGAGGTGAAACGGGGAGACAACCTTAGGGAGAAACTTGGGGTGAGTCCGTAAGACTACCCTATTCCTGTAGAACCTAGTGTAAGGGGGATCAGACACTAGTGCCTGAAGTTTACTTACTCGCCTAGTAGAGGTAAGAGCTACTAGAAACAAGGTTTTCCAGGAGAGAAAACGGAGAGGGCAGGTAGCCATAGGTTCAAATAGCGGACAAGTAATCCGCTGTAAGACCACGTTCAGATCCCACTCAGGGGCTGGTGGACACAAAGGAGGCTTAAGCAAGAGGAGGCCTCTGAGAAAACGAGCCACCAAAGGGTGGTTGGAAAGAGGCCTGCCGTCCACCGGCGAGTGGTGCGCTGAGAGAGCACTGAGGTGAACCCTGACAGAGTTGGACTTAAGGCCTAGATTGGAGAGATAAAGCAAATATTGCAATACTACCGCTACCAAGCACGAGAAGGGATTCTCGTTGCGCTGAGCACACTATGCGGAGAATCTACGCCACTTAAGAGCATAGGATTTCCTGGGGGATTGCCATCTAGAGGCTAAGACTACGTCTTCCACCTCTCTAGGCAGAAGAAGGAGCTAGAACTACCCTTTCAGCAGCCAGGCCATCAGATGAAGGGACTGGAGGTTGGGGTGCAAAAGAGATCCCTGTTCCTGAGACAGGAGATCGTGCTGAATCCCCAGAGGAAGAGGAGTGTCCACTGCCAGTTGTAGCAGAAGGGGGAACCAGGGTTGCCTCGGCCACCTGGGGGCTATCAGAATCATGGAGGCCCCGTCCCTGAGGACTTTGAACAGGGACACTAGTGGCGTGGGAGGAAACGCATACAGTAGGCCTTGGGACCACGGAATCAGAAACGCATCCGCTGCTACTCTGAGAGGATGCGGTTGTCTGGAACAGAATCTCGGGAGTTGCCGGTTCAGAGGACTGGCGAAAAGATCCATGGTGCGGAGGCCCCACCTGAGAAAGATCTGCTGGACCACCAACGGATTCAATCTCCATTCGTGTGGTTGCAGGATCCTGCTCAGTCTGTCCGTCAGGTAATTGTCTTGACCTGGGAGGTAGACTGCCTTGAGGAGGATTCTGTGATTGAGGGCCCAAGAGCACAGCCGCTGTGCCTCCTGACAGAGAAGGAAGGAGCCTGTGCCCCCTTGTTTGTTCACGTAGAACATGGCAACTTGATTGTCCGTCTGGACCAGTACAGACTGGTGAGATGTGAGGTGGGAGAAGGCTCTCAGAGCTAGGCGTATCGCCCGTAGCTCCAGGAAGTTTATCTGTTGAGCAGCCTCCCAAGGGGTCCAGAGACCCTGAGTACATGCCCCTTGGCAATGCGCACCCCAACCTAGAAGAGAAGCATCTGTCGTCAGCACTTGAGAATGCGGAGGGGGTTGAAAAACCACTCCGAGTACCAGATTCGGAAGATGAAGCCACCATTGCAGAGAGGAGACGAGCAGGGTGGATATTCTTACTGAGTCTGCAAGGCTCCCTGTCGCTTGATGCCACCGAGTTCGAAGGCTCCACTGAGCAGGCCGCATGTGCAGGCGGGCATTGGGGGTTACATGAACCGTGGAAGCCATATGGCCGAGCAGTCTCAGGAATTTCCTGGCTGAGACCAGGGAATTGCTGTGAAACTGCTTGGCTAGATCCATCAACCTGTGGGCTCTGTCCACTGGCAGAAAAGCCTTCGCCTGAAGAGTATCCAGCCTTGCTCCTATGAATTCTAAGTTCTAGGACGGAAGCAAAGTGGACTTTGCGAAGTTTATGACAAACCCCCAAGTGCTGAAGCAGAGCCACAGTGCGAAGGGTAGCTTGATTGGCCTCCTGGGAAGACCAGCCCCTTATGAGCTAGTCGTCTAGGTATGGGAACACAAAAAGACCTTGAAGCCTCAGGTAGGCCGCCACCACTGCCAGGCACTTGGTGAACACCCTGGGGGCAGAGGTTAGGCCAAAGGGTAGTACTCTGTACTGGTAGTGGTTTCCTCCCACAACAAATCTGAGATATTGTCTGTGGTCTGGATGAATAAGGATGTGAGTATAAGCATCCTTTAGATCCAAGGAGCATAGACAATCTCCCTGCTGGAGGTATGGCAGCAGGATTCCAAGGGTAAGCATCTTGAACTTTTCCCTCTCCAGGAACTTGTTGAGGTTGCGCAAGTCTAGGATGGGTCTGAGGCCTCCTGTTCTTTTTGGTACCAGAAAGTACCTGGAATAAAAGCCGTGACCTTGCAGGTGGTGGGGCATCGGTTCCACAGCCTGTTCCTGTAGCAGACTTGCTAACTCCTGAAGGAGGAGGTCCCTGTGCAGAGGGGGTCTTGGAGGCTCCATTGGAAAATAGGAGGGAGGTACCTGGTGAAAATGGAGAAGATAGCCCTTCTGGACTATATGGAGCACCCAGGTATCTGATGTGACGGCTGACCATCTGTGGGCAAAGTGGGCCAGCCGGCCTCCTGTGCTGATATGAACCAGCTGAGGAGAAGAGGCTATGCTTTCTGAGTCAAAAACCCCCACCCTGCTGAGCAGGGGCCGGTGTTGGTGGCTTGGGGGCCTTCTGCCTACGGGACCCATGACCCTGACCCTTGGCCTGCTGACCCTGTTGGGGAGCTGCAGAGGCCTGATAATGAGGGTATTGTTTATAGGCAGATGACTTCCTCGGGTAAAAGGTCTTGTTCCCCGAGCCCTTCTTTTTCTGAGAAGGGGCAGAGGTTTTTCTGGACAGCCTAGTCCGGGTCAGAGGCTTGGTCTCGGGTTCTGCAGCCTTTTCAGCCATGGGCTTGCCAAAGAGGTTTTCACCCCGGCAGGGGACATCGACCAATTTGTCCTGTACCCATGGCTCGAGGTCGGATGACTGTAGCCAAGCCTGTCGGCGGGCACCGATGCCGGCCCCGGCTACTCGGGCCGAAGCCTCGAAGCCATCGTAGGCTGCCTGAGAGATAAACTTCGAGCACTCTCAAATACCAGTGGACAAGGCCTGGAACCTCTGTAAAGGTTCCTCGGAGAGACCAGCAGAGAACCCGGCAATCTCCTTTGCCAGGTCTCGGAGATACATGCCCATGTAGAGCTGGTATGTCTGGACACGGCAAGCAAGCATAGAGCCCTGGAAGCACTTCTTACCGAGGGCATCCTGGTTCCGGGCCTCCCGGCCGGGAGGCACCAAGGAGTGCATCTTCTGACTTTTCAGTCGATGCATGGCCGATTCCACAACCATGGAGTGGTGCGGTAATTGTGCCTTTTGGAACCCGGGGCTCTTGCGGACTCGATAGATGGAATCGACCCGCTTGCTTAACACCGGTGTCGAGGCCGGGGTCTCCCACATGCGGAAGAGCAGCCGCTCCAGCATCAGAGGAACCGGTACAGTAAAGGCCTCCTTCGGGGGAGAGTCATACTGGAGGGCCTCGAGCTCCTCGGCTCCTCCTCGGGATCCGCTGGGAATGCCAAGACCTTGGCCATATCCCGCACGAAGTCTGAGAACCGGGTATCCTCCGGTGGGGACCGTCTCCGAGGTTCGGACTCCGGCGAGTCCGATTGGACACACCGAGTCCGATAGGTGTCGAGTGACTCTTCGTCCTCCGTCTCCCAGCCCGACTCCTCGGAGGAGGAATTGAGCGGCTCCGGTCGGGCGGGCACCAATGCCATCCGCCCCAACGCCTAGGGTACCGGCATCGACGACCTCGGTCCCGAACGGGAGGCCGAGGGAGACCGTGGCCGAGGATCGACTTGAGCCCGCATGGACTCGAGGACCGGCTCGGCCTCCGGGGTCGACTTGGGCGTCAATGTCCCGGTGGTAGGGGCAGATGCACCGGTGAGACCGGCGATCAATGCCCGCTGCTGTTCCATGAAGGCAGCGAGGCTGCTCTCCAAGGCCGTCAACCTGAGTTCGAGCTCAGGAGACCCAGCAGCCCCCGACTCGGGCCCCGATGGCGTCAGGCCCGACGTCGGCTCCCCTGGAGGAGAGTCCACGAGGACTACAGCACTCACGTGTCCAGGAGACTCCATCTCGATACGAGGAAGCTTGGCAGGCCTCTCCGACTCCGAAGACCCGGGACGGCTATCGGGGCTATGCGACCTGGCCCTCGAGGAACCAGGAGCGTCCACCGACGCCGCCCTCACGGGTTTCTTCTTCCAGCGCTGTTCCCGTGAAGGAGACCCCCGCTCAGAGGAACCCCGACGCTGCTCTGGGCCGGAGTCCCGAGACGTCGGCCGGACGCGGAGTCAGAGAAGATCCTATCCTTATGGTGCTGCCGACTCCTCAATGCCTTCGAGGACATTTTGCCACATGGACCACAGATCATCGGGTCATGATCGGGTCCGAGGCAGCGGAGGCAGCAGTCATGTGTGTCTTTATCTTTAGTCAGTATTTGATATACCGCTATGGCAGAAGCATTAAGAGGTGTACAATAAAAACTGATTTAACACTGCAAACCAGGAAACGGAACGCCAAAAATAGATAGGAAAGAAGGGTACAGAAAAGGGCAAACACATCACACATTAATGCCAAATCATAATAAATCATAAGGACAGAAGGAAGACAGACAAGGACGATTCATGGGACACCAGACAAAAACAAAGGACAGTCGGGGGGGGGCTTCAGGGGGGAGGTCAAAAGCTTTCTGTAATAAATAAGTCTTAAGCAACGACTTGAACTGGGGGTAAGATGATTCTAACCGAAGAGAAGTAGGCAGCATATTCCATAACAATGGTCCGAGAAAGAACCAAGCAGAATGCCGTGTCTGTTCTAAACGGGCTTGGGAGGGCGAAGGAAGGGATAGACGGTTGGTATGAATTGAGCGGAGTTGACGATGGGGAGAGTATAGTGATATGCAGTCTGCTAAATAAAGAGGAGTACAGGTGTAAATGGCCCGGTGAAGTAGAATCAGAAATTTATAGTGGAAGCGGTAATGAAGAGGAAGCCAATGCAAACTAAGGAGGATGGGGGTAATATGGTCAAATCGACTAGAAAAGGTGATGAGGCGAGCTGCGGTGTTCTGGATGCGTTGCAGTCTTTGAAGGCAGTATTTGGGGAGGTTGGCCAAATAAACATTGCAATAATCCATAAGTTTCTTACACCGATCACACTTTTTAAACCCGCTGGCAGCCATCGGGGGAAAAAGGGCCCCTGCGAGGTCAAAAGACAGGGTTGCCAGCGAAAAAAGAAAAATGGCACGAACGCTAGTCACAAAGGACAAAAACCGAAAAAGAGAGAGTGGGCTCGATACTGGCGTATCGGGCCCAGGCGGGAAAAGGATCCGGCGTCAAACCGAAGGTAAAGAACAAAAAACAGGGAAATCAACTTTTTCCTCGGCGAAAAACGAACTACGTCCGTCGGGCTCAGTGGAAAAAAGAAGACTGAGCAAGATGGCACCCTTGGGCAGGAAGGGGACCGCGCATGCGCGCTGCAATTCCCAAAGGCTTTCTTTGAAAGTTGGGGAAATGCTCCGCACGGGGCTCCGTCGGCGCCAGCGCCGACGTCACCCATATGTGAGGACTGACTTCCTGCTTGGTCCTGGAGAAGACAAAGATTCCCTGATTTCTCAGGTAGGCCGCCACCACTGCCAGGCATTTGGTGAAGACTCTGGGAGCGGAGGTGAGGCCAAAAGGCAGCACTCTGTACTGATAATGGTTTCCTCCCACAATGAACCTGAGGTACTTTCGGTGGTCTGGATGAATGAGGATGTGAGTGTACGCATCCTTTAGATCTAAGGAGCATAGCCAATCTCCCTGCTGGAGGTAGGGCAGAAGTGTTCCAAGAGTAAGCATCTTGAACTTTTCCTTCTCGTGGAATTTGTTGAGATTTCTGAGGTCTAGAATAGGCCGAAGGCCACCGGTCCTTTTGGGTACCAGGAAATACCTGGAGTAGAACCCTTGACCCTGTAAGTGGGGAGGCACAGGCTCCACTGCCCTGTCCACCAACAGACCGTAGAGCTCCTAAAGGAGAAGATCTGTGTGCAAGGGAGGCCTTGGAGGTTCCCCTGGAAAGTATGGAGGAGGCAGCTGTTGGAAGTGTAGCAGATAGCCCTGGTGGACTATGCTTAACACCCAACTGTCTCCTGTGATGAGTGGCCACTTGTGGGCAAACAGGGTGAGGCGACCTCTTGTGCAGGGTTGGGAGAGCAGGGATGGAGAGGCTATGCCTAAGGAGTCATAAACCCCCACCCTGCTGAGTGGGAGCAGGGGCCGGAGGCTTGGGAGTCCTCTGCCTACGGGCCCATTACCCTGCCCCTTGGCTTGCTGACCCTGAGGGGCAGCTTGGGCAGCCTGCTACTGTGGATACTGTTTGTAGGCAGTGCCCTTCCTCGGGTAAAAGGGTTTTTTACCCGAGCCCTTCTTTTTGTGAGAAGGGGCAGAAGTCAGACTGCGGTGAGTCCGATGGGACGCACCGAGTCCTGAAGGTCTCGGGGGACTCCTCGTCCTCCGTCTCCCAGGCGGACTCGTCCGATGAGGAATTGGGGTTCGACCTCACGGGCCTGTGAGCACCCGCCCCGACACCGAAGGCACCGGTGTCGACACCCTCGGTCCCGAACGGGAGGTCGAGGGAGACCGCGACTGAGGTCGACCTCGAGCCTTCATGGTCTCGAGTATCGGCTCGGTCTCCAGGGTCGACTTCGATGTCGATGTCCCGGTGGTCGGGGCAGATGCGCCAGACAGGCTGGCCATCAGTGCCCGCTGCTGTTCCCTGAAGGCAGACAGTCTGATTTCCAAGGCTGTCAGCCTGAGACCCAGCTCAGGAGACTCAGCAGCCCCCGACTCAGGGCCCGGCACCGTTGGCTCTCTGGGAGGAGAGTCCACGAGGACTACAGGACTTACGTGTCCAGCAGACTCCGGCTCCATTCGAGGTACTTTGGGAGGCTTCTCCTGTTCCATGGGCCCGGGGCGGTGGTCGGGGGTCTGAGACCTAGCTCTCGAGGAGCCAGGGACCTCTTCCGACGATGCCCTCGCGAGCCGCTTCTTCCTCTTAGCTCCCGGTCGGGGGACCCGCTGTCCGAGGAGCCCCGACGGTGCTCGGGATCCGATTCCCGAGATGTCGAGGCCTCAGACGAGGTCCGGGCCCGGCCGGAGGCCGAGTCAGAAAAAAGCCTTTCCTTTTGGTGCTGACGACTTCGAAGCCCCTTGGAAGACATTTTTCCACATGGCCCACAGATCTTAGGATCGTGGTCAGGACCGAGGCACCGAAGGCAGCAGTCGTGTGTGTCAGTGAGAGACATTAGCTTCTTACACCGATCACACTTTTTGAATCCACTGGAAGCCATCGGGGAAAAAAGAGTCCCCGTGAGGTCAAAGGACCGGCCTTCCAGGGAAAAAGAAAAAAAGGGCGCGAACGCCAGCCACGAAGGGCAAAAAATGAAAAAAGAAGATCAGGCTCGATTCCGGTGTACCGAACCTGGCGGGAGGGGAACTGGCGTTGAACCGGAGAAAAAATAGCGAAGGAATCGCGAAAAAAATCGAACTATTTTCCGGGATGACTAGGACACACGTCCAGTGGGCTTCACGGAAAAAGAGAGACTGAGCAAGATGGCATCTTTAGGCGGGAAGGGAACTGCGCATGCGTGCCTGCATTCCCAAAGGCTTTCATGGAAAGCTGGGGAAATGCTCTGCAAGGGCTCCATCGACGTCGATGTCACCCATATGTGAGGACTGACTTCCTGCTTGGTCCTGGAGAAACATCTGTCTCAACTATCAAAACCCTTAACCTTCCTTGTTCATCACTTTCACAAAGTTTTTCATCAGTCTGAGTTTTATATGAAGAGGCGGCCAAAATACGAGTGGCCAGTTCTTTTTAATGTAATGAGGCTCTCTAGCATGGGACTCCCATCTGTAAATGAAACAGTACTTGGTATATACAAGCTGCATTCCTAGTAGCAGTGCCACTACTTTTAGATCACCACAGATGTTCCAGTTGTAACTGTACTGTATGTGTTTCAACACTTCCATGTTTTCGTAGGTTTCTTTTATGTGCACTGCATAGGCAATAGGTATTGAAGAGTGGACATTGCCACTGTGTAACAAGACTTTAGGCTTAACAGTGATGAATTGATAAAAAGGTGCCATTGTTGTGGGTCATGCTCACAACCCAAAGCCTGAATAACCCATCAATGTCAGTCAGAAATAGCGGTTGTCAGCCTGCGCAAAGAAATTTTTCGTATCTTCTTGGCGGATCCGAAAGATAGAAATTTTCCTATTTGGTGACAGCAAAACCCTTCCTTATAATCTTGAACAATGTAGTTCAGCTTTTGTTTTTGACAAACTTAAGGCCCTCACCAGGTCATTCAATTCTGACTGTGTTATTAGATGAGGCACAGTGGACATAAACGTTTCAAAATCTGGATCCATGTTGTTTCCCACATCTGGCCCATGTATTGTGACATCTTCATCTGACTTATCTAGGCTCCATGTCTCTGGTGGCTTTGGTACTGGCATACTGTCATCATGCAATACTGGTCTCATGGCTGAAGGCAGACTGGGGTATTCAATAGATTTCTTATTTTTAGCTGAGAAGCTGGATAAATTGAACAGACAGAAGTAACAGTCTGTCACATGATCCTTCTGTTCTTGCCATATCATCGGGACTGCAAACGGCATTGGCCTCTGAGTACCTCTGAGCCAAGCTCTGAGATGGACAGCACATGTTGCACAGCAAATATGAGCAGCCCAGGATTTGTCTTGATCGCCAACTTTACAACCAAAATAGAGCGCATGCATTTACTTAATAAGTGCAGACATGCTGCATCTCTGAGGCATAAGCGTATACTCAGCACAAAATAACAGAATGTATCGTGGCTGTTGCGACATTGACAAGACATTTCTGTTGTAACGAATCGTTGTTTAGACAAGCAGCTTACATGTAAATGCTATTATTAAGTACACAAACTGATATCAACATCATTCATAGCATCTGTGTATGAAAGCTGTTTTTATAGCCTGTACTGCTAGCATCCTTCCTGACTAAACATGCCCATGCATTCCTGAGCAGCAGCATTTCCACCGCACATTGTGGGCCTGCACAGAGTGCATGCCCACGTATGTCTGGACTAAACAAAACAGCTTGCTTTCTAGGCAACACATGAGTAGACTTAAAATATGTGAGGAGATCACAAAAATAGGCGATTGCAAAAAATGGTGCATGATAAGAAAATTTCAAGGCAATGTTCGTGACTAGCAAACCAAAATCCATAAGATACACCCAAAAGTGTTCAGGAAGAAAAATCTTTGTTGTCCAGTCCCGAGAGGAAACAGTAGAAGACTGGAAAATTGATGAACCTAAGAGTGGTAGCCCTTGACAAATTTTCCAGGTTTTCCAACTTAGATTTAACTGATAACGTTACCATCATGAAAGATTTGGTAATATCTTGAACTGTTCAACTGTAGCAGTTTTCAACTCTTCAATTAGCGACTGATGTTGAGCAATAGCATTTACATTTTCTTGAAGTTTTGACTGAAACTGCTGAGTTTGAGTACACACCATTTATATCATCATCCCAGATAGTTTCTAGGGTAAACTTCTCGAGCTTTGCTGGAGGCACAACAATGGGATAAACAACAGGCAAACCTGGTTGAGATGTAGGAGGAGCACCAACAGTCACACTGTCTTCACCAGCAAACTCCAGGCCCTTCCATATACCACCTGCGGATGCTGCCTGTGAGAATTGGATGGCCAGCCTTCCAGCTTCATCTGCAGATGCTCCCCCTCGAACGTCAGCATCCATCACTGACGCTATCCGCTGAGATTGCCTACACTGGGAGGTAGAGGGGGAAGACGCTCCTGTGGAGATATCGGATGTCGGCGTCTTTTTTAGGCCTACTGACCGTGGCATTGAAACAAACAGATTCACACTGAAGCTCTGAATTGAGGCTTCCCCATGCAAGAATCAATCCATTGGATCGGATAAAGACATCGGCCAGGCATCCGCAGATTTCACAGGCTTAATCTTCGCTTTGCATTCACCCATTCAAAAACATCACAGAGGAACAAACGTTCTGGTCACCATCTTGCCACATCCCAGTCTTGACAGTTAGTTCAGTCACTAAACTAAGAAACCAGATCTTGTCAGGGAATGTCATGACCATCCTGTGAATAATATTTCACTTCCAAAACTCTGAAGTCCTTTCTAAACCTTTTTTTTTTTCAGACCTATATCTCGAGTTGATTCCAGCACTATAGCCAGTTCAACTATACCAAAAGGTCATTTTACTTTATTCCATATTTATATCAAAATATCTTTAAAAGACCATCTTACATTCGCTGTCCTGTAATCATCAAATGTTCAGTCGTGCACTATCAAAAATATATTCATTCATCTCATCAACCTTATCTTAAACATCCCCCGAAATAACATCATAATTTGAACTTTTCCTTATTTTATAAGTTCTGCATCAGGGCTTACTTATTTTATGGTTGATACTGTCATAATGGAAGTTGATTGAGCTTGTGCACGAGAGATTATGATGGCAAAACATTCATAGATCATGGCTTCCTCTCTGTGCTGTGCTGAGAAAGTTGTGGAAGAAAACTGCCAAACGTGATGGCATGTTGTCGAAAAATGCTCCTCTGACAGAGTCCTCATTCTGGGATGAGCCTCCACAATGATGCTGCGCTGGAGTGATGGGGAGTCCTTTTGATGCTGTGCCGAATTGGCTTTGAGGAGGACCACCTTGTTGACAAATGATACCTCTACGGGAATTTGTGCCCTTATATGGTGCACAGGTGCTCAGTGCCAGCAAATACAGAGGTGAATCACTTCAGAAACATTCCAGAGTCTGTTTTCTCTTTTTATTGGCTACACTGGATTTGTTTACAAGCGTCTGAGCAATTAGTGCTTTGTGAGAATGCTTTGCTTCTTTACCTTTGTCTTGAGTAATGCTAAAAGCTCCCCCTTTTTGCTCGAACTATTCTTTAAGTCTTTGGTCTCAGTTTTCTTCCATTGTGACATTCTGATGCAGTTATTATAACTCTCGACATCACTTAGATTGTAAGCCCTTTGGGGGCAGAGAAATGCATACTGCACCTGAATGTAACTCGCCTTGATCTCCCCTTAAAAAGATGTAAACTAAATACAATCACATAGTTCAAAAACTCTCCAAGTAAAGCAACAGTCCTGCTCACGGTTTCAAGATGCTTCCAAGATCAGTGTGTTTAATCAACATGCTTACTACCCTGTATATAGTTACTGCTTAAATCGTCAGATTGCTATGTTAAGTTGTTTCTTCACCTAATCCCCTTCACACCTTGCTCACAATGTTACATGTTTTATTTTGTTAAATGTACTTTTCAATTCTTTGAGCTCAATGTAAACCGCTTTGATTCACGAAAGGCGGTAAATAAGCACAAATAAATAAATAAATAAATAAATGTGAGGGCCCGAGACAACACAGACAAAAATCGTGGGTATCAGTGATTGACATTTTCTTGCTACAATAAGGGCATCGTTTGAATCCCAGTTTGTCGTCTGGCATGGTGAAGATAAGTGCAGCACAATCAAATTGAATTCTGACGAAAGCTATTGACTAACAGCAAGGTTTGGGGCTAATCATGGAAAAAATAAGACTGAACAGTCACAGCTGTCAGTGTGGGAATCCCCACACAAGCTCAGAAAACTTTCCCGAGTTTTCTGAGCTCCTTACAAGGACCCGATTGGCATTGTCTGAGGTGAAGACACCTACTTGTGTGGCTGTAATAATCCTGCTTGTCCATGGAAAACTCATCCTAAACTGAAAATTCTTAATTCTAGACTGAAGAACAACATGCCTACTGTACATTAAAGCCTCTAATTTCTTTTTTGGTCTTTGCAAAATTATCCATTTCCTATACTAAACAGCTTCCTTACAGTTTAACTTCTCATTTTCATGGAACCTCTCATTCTCCCTCTAAAAGCAAACGCTTCTTACCTTGTCCTGATTTCTGCAAGGAGTCGAACCACTGCCATTATTGAAGATGAGCCATCTCCTGTTGCAGGAAGTGAGGTATGAATGGACAGACTTCCCTCCTGAGGGAGCAACATGGACTGGACTGCCTGCACTACCTTCTCAGTAATGGACAATTTATGAAGAGGCAATGCCTGAGAGGAGTGATGGAGCAATGGATAAAAAGATACATTAAAGTACTTAGTTAAAAAGAAAATGCTAAGTTTCTTACCAGGAGTTAACTTTTATTGTGTGTTATAAAAATAAAACAGTACACAAATACATAAAATGTACACAAATACAAAAAATTCAATCCAACATGCTAAAGAATCATTCTTAAGTGCCGTGGTATGAGATTTTGAGTTTCTTGAATCAGTATTTCTATATAAGCATCCTCTACAATATTTCAGACAATGAAATGCCATACCATAAGGAAAGATCAGCAAAGAACTGTGTAATTTTTAAACAAAACAGAGCAAGTGATTTTGAAATCCTTTAAAATGATACGCTGCAGTGCCTGCATATCCCCAAACCTTACATATAATTGCTCATTTTTGATTGTATGGTTATTGCTTTCCCCG
This sequence comes from Ichthyophis bannanicus, assembly GCA_033557465.1. Classification (NCBI taxonomy): domain Eukaryota; kingdom Metazoa; phylum Chordata; class Amphibia; order Gymnophiona; family Ichthyophiidae; genus Ichthyophis; species Ichthyophis bannanicus. Next base: position 83,205,839 of record CM066041.1, read on the forward strand.
TCTGTCTGAATTGACAGATATTTAATATTTACTGCTGTTTAGTATTATGAGCAAATTATTTATAACATACTCTTTCAAATAACCTATCAAATGAAAATGAAATGATCCAATCAAAAACTGGGGGAGAGAACTTTTAGTGTACACCAACAAGTTCCCAGAGGTGCAGGGAAACAAGAGAAACCAGCTTCAAATGCAATAACTTAAGTACAGAATACATAACTAATATTGGGAACAGGCACAATAGAGCTGTTCGTTTTCTACTGAAAATGGATACTAGAAACTGTTCTCCTGAAAATGAACATAAGACTCTCCAAAGATTTTGCTATCTGCAAAGATAATGAACTAGGGCAGTGGTTCCTATCCCAGTCCTCAGGGCACATCCAGCCAACTGGTTTTCAGGATTCTTACAATAAATATGCATGGATAAAATTTGCCATACAATGGAGGCAAAGTATGCAAATCTTAGGCATATTCCTTATGGATACCCTGGAAACCTGACTGGTTGGATGTGTCCCAAGGACTGGTTCAAACCATTGCATCATTGGCATGTGCAGGGAAGAAAAATTTGATTATTTTCCTATCTTTGTGAATTTTTTCCAATTAATTTCACACATTCACTTGAACAGGTAATTTTTATTTGGAACATTTCCTTGTTTTCCTTTTTTATTGCATTTCCTTTTCATGTGTGTTTATTTTATTCTTGCTAACTCTAAATGTATAAACTCTTTTTTGCATGTAAAACTTGTTTTAAGCACAAAAAAGGACTTTAATAAAATTACCCTATGAGTTACACATGTAAAAACACACATGGTGCCAAGGAGACATGTGCAAGCATGCCAGCCACCAATTATGATCAGTACCCAATAACTCCATCTGACATGTATATAGTTACCTATTCAACGCCACGCATATGTATATAGTTTTCCCGGTTATCCAAGTTACTTGTTCCTGTTCAATGTAATGACCTGACTTTTGTTTATTGTCGGATACTGTTTGTTTTATGTAAACCGCGCTGATTGCAAATAGTGCGGTATATAAGAAATGAAAATAAATAAATAAATGTTCTGGGGCAGGGTGCAAGCTGAGTTGCTATGTACATACAGGAATCAGTCATCATATATGGGTGATGTCGGCACAGATGGTGCCCTCACGGAAGCATCCCCCCAGCTTTCAAAGAAAGCCTTTGGGAGATGCCACCACGCATGCATGGTACCCTTCCTGCCCAAGGGTGCCATCTTGCTCAGTCAGATGACATAGCTAAAAGACGGTAAAAATAAAAGATGGTAAAGGAGCAACTCCAAGGGGAGGAGGGAGGGTTGTGAGGACTGATTCCTGCTGTCCCCGGAGAACACCTGTTACAGGTGACTAACTATGCCTTCTCAGGGAACAAGCATGAAGTCAGTCCTCACATATGGGACTCCCCAGCTACAGACTACCGAAAGCCCATAGGAAAAAATAGGGATCCCTCATGGGGAGCCGCAAGCAGCAGCAATTTTCCAGTCTGTTTACACAGATCACAGTAGGACCCCTGTGTCCGATGAAACCAGCACTCCGGTAGCCTGAACACAGAAGGGTCAGAGGGTAGGAGTTGCCTAAACCCCGAAAAGGTGACGGAGCACAGCCTGGCCAAAGGCACTGTCCTGTCAGGATTCTCTTTCCAGGCAGTAATGAGCTGTGAAGGTATGCACCGAAGACCAGGTGGTGGCCCAGCAGATGCCCACCATCGGGACAGAGCACAAGTTTGCCACCGAAGCCACCATGGCCTGGACACGGTGCGCCGTGACTCGGCCTTCCAGCGGGAGCCTTGGCTGCTCATAAGCAAGGGTGATACAGTCCACCACCCATATGGACAGTGTACGCTTGGTCACCGCCTCCCCCAGCCTGCTGGGGTCATAGGAGATGAAAAGCTTAGAAGCTTTGCAGTGGCCCTGAATGCTGTTGTATATAGGACAAACCCCTCTTACAGTCCAAGGTGTGAAGGACGGTCTTCGCCCGACTGGAATGAGGTCTTGGAAAGAAGGTAGGAAGCACCACTTCCTGGTTAAGATGGAAGGGCGACACTACCTTCGGCAGGAATTTGGGGTGCGTGTGAAGCACCCCTCTGTTCTTGTAGAACCTGATATACGGTGCCTCCACCACAAGGGCTTGGAGCTCGCTAACTTTGCGAGCGGAGGTGAGCGCAACCAGGAAAACTACCTTCCAGGAGAGGCAGCGAAGGTAGCAGGTAGCCAGAGGCTCGAAGGGTGGGTGAGTGAGCTGCCCCAACACAACGTTGAGGTTCCATTCGGTTGCCGGAGTGCGAACTGGGGGTTTCGATAAGAGCAGGCCCTGGAGGAAATGGGTCACCAATGGTTGGGCCGAGAGTGGCTAACCATTCACCAGATAGTGGTTCGCTGCCACGGCACTCAGGTGCACTCAGACAGAGTTAGACTTGAGCCCAGACTGAGAGAGGTGGAGAAGGTACTGTAATACCAGAGTCACCAGGCAGGAGAAAGGATCAGCCCCATGTTGGGCGCACCAAGCAGAGAACCTGCGCCATTTGAGGGTGCAAGCCTTCCTAGTAAAGGCTTTCCGAGAGGCCAGCAGAATGTCTCCATCTCAACCGGAAGGTTGAAAGAGGCCAGAGTCACCCTCTCAGCAGCCACGCTGTCAGCGAGGGACCCCAGGTTGGGATGCAGGAGAGAGCCCCCCCCCCCTCCTGAGATAGGAGCCCCGGGGTGGTCACCAGGGGGATGGGAGTCTCTACCGCCAAACTGCAGAAGCAGCAGGAACCACGGCTGTCTGGGCCATCGAGGAGCTATCAGGATGAGCGAGGCCTTGTCGCAGAGGGTCCTGAACAAGGTCTTGGCGATCAGCAGTGTCGGAGGGAAGGCATACATGTGGCCTTCCAACCATGAGACCAGGAACACGTCCGCTGGCACCCTGGAGGGGTGGGCCTGCCGAGAGCAGAAACGGGGCAACTGAAAGTTGTCCATACTGGCGAACAGGTCCATCACAGATTCCCTCCAGAGCCTGAAGAGCCGACAGGCTACCCTGGGATCCAGCCACAACTCATGCTGGAGAACTCTGCTGTTGGCCAGCAGGTTGTCCTGGCTTGGCAGGTACACTGCTCGTAGGAAGATACCCAGAGGGATAGCATGCGATTTGAGACAGCAGAGCCCAGCTTACTGGGATCGAAGGAGACAAACACCTTGGTGGACTGGTGGTGCATCTTTATGTGCTCCTGATTGAAGGTTAATACCCGCTTGCAGTCCAAAGTATGCAATGCTGTCTCATACTGTTTAGTGCGAGCCCGAGGAAAGAAAGTCAGTACGATTATCGACTGGTTGAGGTGGAACGCAGAGACCATCTTTGGCAGAAAGAAGGGATGCATGCAGAGAACTATCCTGTTCTGGTGAAACCTGGGGTATGGTGGGTGAACCACTAAAGTTTGGAGCTCACTCATGCACTTGGCTGACGTAACAGCCACCAGAACGAGGACCTTCCAAGGTCAGGAATTTCAGGGGACAAGAGTGCAGTGGCTCAAATGGAGCCTGCATCAGCCAGGCAAATACACACATCCCATGCCACAACAGGGGGCTTGAGAGGGGCTTTGAGAGGAGCAAGCCTGACAAGAAGAGAGCCACGAGAGGCTGGGTCGAAAGGGCTCCCCCAGAGCCGCAATGGTACGCTTCTATTGTGCCGAGTTGAACGCACACTGAATTGGACTTAAGGCCAGAGTCTGAGAAGTGCAGGAGGGTACTCCAACAGCTGGTCCATGGCGCAAGAGAAGGGGTTCAGTACCCTGGCCCATGAACCAGGTGGCAAACCTCCACCACTTTAGCGCATAGGCCTTGTGTGTCGAGTCCTTATGGGATGCCAGAAGGATGTTCATCACAAATCATATATGGTCACTTCCTTGAGCTTATATAGCCATATAAAAATAAATTAGTTTATCAGCTCAATAACTTACCCTGAGTTCAGTAATTGTTTAATTGCTACAAAAAGCCTATCCACTAGATGCAACGAGGTCTCAGATTTTCATGAGGCGTTTAATCAGCCAGACTTGCTGGAGTGAAAAGTGCCTTCTACAACATCAACGACCTCTATTAACTATGCATTCACGTGGCTTTTTCAATTTTTCAATTTTTTGTTTTTCTATATTTTCTAAACTAAACTAAAGAAAAACAAAAAATTAAAAAATTGAAAAAGCCACGTGAATGCATAGTTAATAGAGGTCGTTGATGTTGTAGAAGGCACTTTTCACTCCAGCAAGTCTGGCTGATTAAACGCCTCATGAAAATCTGAGACCTCGTTGCATCTAGTGGATAGGCTTTTTGTAGCAATTAAACAATTACTGAACTCAGGGTAAGTTATTGAGCTGATAAACTAATTTATTTTTAGAAGGATGTTCATAACACGCTTGGGAAGACTGAGCTCTGAGAGGACTATCTGCTCAGCATCCATGCCATGATGGCCATAGAGCACACATTGGAATACAGCAAGGTTCGGCCCTCCTGGGAGATGAGATCCAGGGCAGAGTGGCTTCCTCTGTGAGAGCTGCAGCAGTCGTGGGAACCACAGCAGCAAAGGCCAATAAGGTGCAATGAGAATCATGGAATCCTTGTCGACCTGGAGCTTCAGGAGGATTTTCCCCATGAGTGGTATAGAGGGAGTTATGCATATAGCAAGACCTGGGTGCCATGGCAGAGAGATACACCGCAGGCGTGCCCCACTCCTGACAGATCCAGCCCACCACCATCCTGTTGAGGATCCACTCGTGTGGTTGGAGGACTCGGCTGAGCTGATCCGCTAGAATGCTGAGCTCGCCGGGCAGATAGGTCACTCTCAGGTCCATGCCATGGAGCAGGGCAAACTTCTACAACCAGCCTCGCTGCAGAGGAAGTATGAGCCTGTGCCATCGCCATCTGATCAGCCAGGTGCACTCGGAAGGCTTGGTGGGCATTGGCTATTGCCTGAAACTCGAGGAGGTTGATCTGGAGCAGGCTCTCCTGCTCAGACCACAGGCTCTGCATGCATTGACCGTCCAGGTGAGTCCCCTAACCAAGCTTGGATGTGTCCATCATGAGCATCTTGAGAGGGACTGCCATCTGGAATGGAAGTCCTTTGAGCAGATAACCCCAGCTCGAGCCACCAGTCAAGGAGTCGTACCAGAGGTGCAGTGACCGCCACCCTGTTCCGGAGGCAACCCGTCATCTAGTTCCATTGTGTGCTTAAGGTCCATTGGGCCTACCGCATGAAGAGACAGGCATGCAGGGTGACATTTATTTATTTAGCAACTTTTTTATACTGCTGTATCTACCAGTCACAGCAGTGTACAGGGAACAATTAGAATAAGTAACGTTACACAGAACATAGGTAACAATAAATAATACTAACAAATGTGAAAATGTGAATTAAAATAACAGTTGGTAATGGGGTAAAATTATGCATTGAAAATTGTAGAGCAAACAGAATGTAAGAATACATGTATGTTAGGAAAAACTGAGCTAGTGAGAGTCCTCTGAGACAGAGTTCAGGGTCAAAGTGTTCCAGAAAGATGAGCATTTTTAGCTTGTGACGGAATTCTCCAAGGTTTGTGAGTGATCGCATCTCTGGGGTGAGGGAGTTCCAGATGGTGGGTGCATAGAAGGAGAAGGCCCTGCTGGAGGTGGAGATGCTGGAGTGTGTGAATGAGGCTTGTATTGAAAGGAAGTTGTGCTTGGTTGTTCTTCTTGCTTCCTTATTGGGGGTTGTTGAAGTAGAGACAAAGGGTGTCAGCTGAGAGGTGATGGATGGTCAAAGATGGTTAAGGCAACTTTGCATTTGACCCACGAGTGGATAGAAAGCCAGTGTAACTGCTTCAGTGTGGGAGTGATGTGTGTTTGCGAGTGGTACCTGTGATTATTCTGGCTCCTGTATTCAGAGCGAGTTGCAGGGGGAGTAATGCAGATTTGGGAATCCCCTTATATATTATGCTAGCATAGTCGAGAATGGGGGTGATGAGGGTTTGAAAGACGTTTCTGAAATCATTGTGGTCTAGTAGGGGTTGAAGATGCCAGACTGCCCTCATCCGGAAGTATATAGCCTTGCTTGATGTGGTAGTGGAAGCTGAGGTATTGGTCCAGAATTATGCCAAGATATTTTACTTGGTCCTTTATTTGTAACGTTAGTCTGGCCAAGTTGACTGTGGATGGAAGGGTGAAGGTGAGGTGCTTGGTTATGTGAAGGACTTCTGCTTGTGATAAGGAAGCTTATCATAGCTCAGGTAGGAGCTATAGAAAAGATGATGTGACTCTGAACAAGCAACCTGTCAGTTCTGGTAGAAGCAAGAAAACAGAGTTTTCACATAAAAGACTACCAGTCCCAGAATGCACCAGGTTTCCAGCAGCCATGAGAGGGGCTGAAGTGAGAGAATGTGTGTGCAATCAAGAGAGCTATGAGGTAATCCCTAAGCACTCATCTCAAAGGGCAGGGCTTGATTCAACACAGCTGCGCTGTGTTAGGGAGCAGCACACATTAGGAAAGAATAAGAATAGAGATTATTCTTCAGGAAACAGTTTCAGCAACAGTTTCAAGAACAGCTTCAGGAAGAGATACAGGGGGGAGAGCTTCAGCAACGGCTACAAGCACCAGTATCACCTGGAGAAACAGAAGCCAAGCCAAGCAGATAGAGAGAGAAGGAAACTCTCTGGAAGGAAGAGAAGAAAGGCCATTGGAAGGTCTGGGAGATTCCAAGGCAGTACTCATACTGGGAGGTATTCCAAAGGCCAGCAGAGTCCATTGGACTGGATTCAGCCAGAGGAATGGAGTGGCAGAGATAGGAATCACCAGTGGCTACCTGGAAGAGAGAAGACTGCATGTGGAAGGGACTTTCAGACCAAGGCCAGAAGGTATGTGAGAGAAGATCCAGTGTCCAGGGATCAAGATTGGAAGGCTGGACATCAGAATTGGATTACATATTGGCCAGGCTATACAGAGAGGAATAATGATAGCAGGAGAGGCTCAGGTATGAACACTGATCCAGACCCTATCTATAATAGAGAATGGCAGCAAGGGAATAAGCATTCTCATGATAGTGCCTTAATGAAAGACTCATCTGTGCCAATGTATGATATTGACCCTATGATTGTTGATGCAGGGAGAAATACAGCAGATGAAACTATTTACATGGACTGTTCTTTATCTAAATGCTATTGCTAGTTTTCTATGAGCAAACACATCAGCCATCACAAAGAAACCTAACTTTGTTCTTTATTTCCACTGCAAACAGCTCTTAAAGCAGGATTTGGGCTCACACAGTAGCAGCCAGCCAGCTAAAGGCTTTCAGCTGGTCCATTGATAGTAATTAGGGCTGCACCTGATTGTGTGTGTGAGCAAGGGAGAATCACTGCTGAGATCGGCGTGGAAAATAAGCAGAAGTTAACCTAACCAGCAAAGTTTATTCTTTACTTTGTGCCTTTGTATTTGGTAATTATTTGCTAAGAAAACATTAGCTAATTGCCTGACAAGCTGAAGGTTGTTTTCTGGTTTACTTTGTGACTTTTTGTTATCCATTTTAAACACTGCAAGCAAGTAACCTCATTTATAGTGCTATCAAGCATACATGTGCTGGGTGAATTAAACCCCATCAATAAAAGAAGTATTTTATTGATCTTACCACTTGGTTTCACAACTCAAATTATTGTCATCAGCTGTGTTTGGGAGTGAATAAACTACAATACCCACAATACCTTGCAAGAATCATATGAATATATGCATCGTCAAGATTGTGTAAGTTCTCACCCTAGGCAGCCGTCGAACATGCTTTATTATAGTTGATGTGCATGCTGAGCCATAGGATGACAGCTTCAAGGCATTGGCTGATCTTCGAGTAGTTGAGGTTGCTGGTGGAGAATGGCGTCTAGATTAAGATGCCGTCGGCATACAGGTGATAGAGGATGTTGTAATTCTGAATGATTTTGCAAAGGGGTTGGATGAAGATGTTGAATAGCAAGGAGGTTAAAGCGGAGCCTTGAGGTAAACCCTGTAGAAATTTGAAAGGGTTGGAGCTTTCCGTTCCAATTTTGACTTGCTGGGTTAGGCAGAACTGAAACCACTGTAGGGTTGTATCTCTAAGTCCAATTGCATGGAGATGGATGTTGCGTTTTCTGTTCTGTGTATGTTTTCTTCTTAATTTCATTATGTAGCCCTGAAAAAGGCTGTTTTTTTGTAGTTGGTGGTCATTAGAACTTGATGGGCCAGCCCTTGCTCTCTCTCACCAGACGACATCTGTCTGGCATGGAATGGATCAGTTTGACAAGGGTGTTCTCACATTATGATGCGATTCCAGACTGTAATCAGTGACAATCAGCTTTCACTTGGTTTGCAGCTGCTTCTTGGTGAACTCAACCGATACCCTGTACCAAAGATTCTCAATCGGGTTGAGATCGAGTGATTGAGCTGGCCAGTCAATGGTCTGAACTCTGTTTATTTCACTCAGCGGCAAAGTACATTGTCATCCTGGAAGAAATATCTGCCAGGAAACAGTTGCTCAGTTGATGGCAACATGCACTTCTGCAGAATTCCTATGTATTTTGCTTCATTCACCATCCCGTCAACAATATGGAGTCTTCCAACACCGTTGACTACCATGCATCCCCAGATCATGACCTTCATTGGATGCTTCACTGAGATATTCAAGCACTCTGGTTTGTACTCTTCATGAGGAAACCTCCTCACATAGGTTTTGCCCTGGTCACCTAGAATGCAGAATGTGCTGTCGTCACTGAACAGAACTTTCTCCCAGTCAGTCTCGCTTCATTTTGAGTTCTTGGGATGCCCACTCAATGCGTCTCTTCCTCTGTTCCACTGTTAGTAGCAGCTACCTCCGCGCCTTACAGCCCCCTCAACCCATACTCCAAGCATCGTCTCCTCACAGTGGAAGTGCAAACTGCAATGGAACACTTTTCCTTCCATTCCCACAGGAGGTCAGGGGAGGTCAGCTTCCAATTGCCAAGACATGTCTTTATCAAGGCCCACTTATCCTTCTTGATTGACTTTCTAGGCCGACTGCTATGATGTCAGTTCTGCAGAATGAGGACAACCATGCTCTGATTACAGTTGACCTTTCCTGCAATCTGGAATACCCTTCCTCATGCAAAACCACCACCCGGACCCGGTCATCCATTGATAGAAAATGCGACCTCTTCACCATGCCAGGGCATTGAGCATCAGATGCAACAAAATAGTTGATCCACATTAAATTCAAACCCTGTGTGCTTCCAAAATACCATGCACTGACTGATATCAAATACAACTTCCTATTGGCTGAGGAAGCGCAGTATTGATTTATTTCGATCCTGCTTTGACACAGAATCTAGTTGATTGTACTGGGACATCGTTTCCTCATGACAGCCATACAAAAGTTCACAGACAGTAATTTTGCATTGCAGAAATGGTTGCCGAATTAAATTTGCAACAAAACAGTATATAATAAGTCAGGATTCTGCCACAGAATTTGTAACAATTGTCAAAATAAAGCTGAGAATAGCTTGATCATGTAGCCTATACAAAACCTTTGCACATCACTGTAGATCAGTTGTTTACACCATCAAAAAGTAGAAAGACTAGAGGGCACGCAATGAAGCTACAATGTAACCTATTTAAGACTAATAAGAGAAAATATTTTTTTACTCAACACATAAACTCTGGAATTTGTTACCGGAGGATGTAGTAAAAGCTGTTAGTGTAGATGGGTTTAAGAAAAGGTTTGGACAAGTTCCTGGAGGAAAGGTCCATAAAGCATTATTAAAGAGGACCCGAGAAATCCACCGCTTACCCTGTGACGAGCATTGTGGAGCCTGAATGCTTTTTGGGAACCTGCCAGGTACTTGTGACCTGGATTGGTCACTGTTGGTAACAGGATACCGGGCTTGATGGACCTTGATCTGATCCAGTATGGAATTTCTTATATTCTATTTATTTATTTTATTAACAATTCTTATATACCGCACTATTAGACATCAGCGCGGTTTACATTGAACAAAAACATCCGACAATTTACATATGTCTGGTCATTACATTTAACAGGAAGTATAACTTGGCGAAATAGGGGAAACTAAATACAATGAGGGTTATCTGATAAAGGATATCCTGGTTAACTATATACAATGGTGGTACAATAGTACATGGAACAACTTGCTATTTACATTGTGAAGTTGGCCTGTTGCGGGGGTCTATCTGTTTGACCACTTCTGCTATTTGCCTGGGGGTTATGTTCGGAGCTGTCAATGAGATATTTAAGGAAGAGGAAATGTTTCAGTGCCTTTCTGAACTGACTCAGATTAGGTATTGCTCTGATTTGTGCTGGTAAGGTGTTCCATAGAGTTGGGGCACAGAATTGGAAGGCTCTGTTGGCTGTTGATCTAGTGCATCTTGTGGTATCATTTGGGATAACTAGTGTGTTTAATTCTGCTGTTCTTCGTGGCCTGTTTGGTGCGAGTGGTTGTATGAGGTTGGAGAGGAAGAGGTGAGCCCCTTAGCCGCTTTGAATGTTAGCAGTAAGGTCTTGAAGCTGATCCTTGCTTGAATGGGGAGCCAATGTAGCTGTTTTAGAAGGGGTGTTACGTGATCTCTCCTGGATGCCCCGAGGAGTACCCTTGCTGCACTATTCATGGCTAGTTGCAGGGGGCTCAGGGTGGACCGGGGGAGTCCTTGTAGTATGGAGTTTGAGAAGTCGAAATGGGGGAGTATAAGGGCTTGATAAATGGTTCGGAAGTCATCCGGTTCAAGTAGCATGCGTAGGTGTCTGAGGGATCTGATTTTAAAGTAGATTGCCTTGACTGTATTGGCTATGTGGTTCTTCATGTCAAGGTTTTGGTCCAGCGTTACTCCAAGGTAGCGTATTGCCGGTTTCACTTGGAGTTGGGCATCCTTTACGTTAATACAACTCGGAGGGGTGAAACTGGTGTTCCTCGAGACGAACAGCACTTCCGTCTTTTTGTGTTGTATTCTCAGGTTTTGTGATAAGAGCCACTCTGATATGGTGTCAAAGCAGTTAGTCAGCGGGGTGAGGTCTAGGCAATCCAATGATATTGGCATATATAGTAGGACATCGTCTGCATATATCATGTAACTGACATTAAAGGATCTGATGATGTCGCAGATGGGTTGGATGTATATATTAAACATCAATGCAGATAAGGAGGATCCTTGAGGTACACCTTGACTTTGTTGGAAAGGTTCAGATGTGTCCCCATCGACTCGGACATGCTGCCATCTCTCGGACAGGTAAGATTTACACCATTCGAGTGCTGTTCCACTGATGCCTTTTTCCCTTAGCCGGCAGATGAGAATTTCGTGGCATACCGAGTCAAAAGCCGCTGCTATATCTAGGAAGACGAGAGCGAAACCCTGGCGTATGTTATCCACACCTGAGATTATGTTGTTGAGGAGTGTTGTGAGTAGTGTTTCTACTCCATGGGACTCTCTGAAACCATGTTGAGCTGGATCCAGAGGGGCTGAGGTGTCTATATGATCCTGTAATTGCCTGTGCACTATTTTCTCAATGATTTTTGCTAGCATAGGTATGCTAGATATGGGCCTATAAGATTCTACTTTTTGAGGATCAAGTTTGGTGTTCTTTAACAGCGGTCTTACAGAGGTCTGCTTGAGCGTAGAGGGGAAGGAGCCAGTGGAGAAGGAATAGTTTAAGATTTTAGCTATAGTTGAGGATATGTCACATCGCAGGTCCTTTATCCAGTGCGAAGGGCAAGGGTCTGTGTGAGCAGTGGTTGTGTTCAGAGCTAGGATAGTATCTTCAATAGTTTTCTTCGAGGGGGTAGAGAATGATGCCAGTGATACTGGGTAGTCTTGTTCATCAGGAGGGTCCGGTATTAATATTTTGTTAGTCTTGCACATTTTAGATTGCATGTAAATTGCATAGTCCTGTGGATGGATCCTGCTGTGGTGCTCAGGGGTTGGCTCTTTGGCAAGCGTTTTAACTAAGTTAAACAAGTCGTGAGGTTTATTCAATGACCGTTTCAGGGTATCTGTGTGGTGTTGTCTGATTTTATCTGAGATGGCTTTATGATGCTCAGACAGGTGTTGGATGTAAGCTGATTGGTCACTGCTGGTACGTGACTTTCTCCATCGTTTTTCTAGCCTTCTTAAAATGGTTAGTGAGGTTTTTAAATCGGCTGTGAACCATGGGGCTGTAGATCTCTTCTTTGGGTTCTTGTTCGTTGGAGGGCGGATAGCGATTGTGCTGAGTTTTTTGTTCCAGGAGGAGATCACCTCTTCTAGGCTTAGTGAGGTGTCATCAAAGAGTGTGCTCATTTCAGTGAGGATGCGTTTTCTGTTAAATGGGTGGAAGTTTCTGATAGTTGAGTTAGCGGGCCTGCTTTCATCTGTTTTTGTCTTGTGTGAACAGTTAGTGGTAGGCATCTGAAAGGTGATGAGTTTGTGGTCAGTCCAAGGGACTGCAGTTATCGATAGCACAATGTTTTGTGGTTGATCCAAAATTAGCTGCGGTGTGAATATGAGGTCAAGGATATTGCCTTTCTCATGAGTAGGTTCTTGCACCATTTGTGTGTATCCTAGGCTATCTAGGGCATCTAGGAATGCTGTTGCTTGAGTGTCCTGTAATGATGGTAGGTTGATATCTCCTACGATCCAATTAGGTTTATTTGGACCCTGGGTGAAGGATGCCAGATTTATTATGGTTGCTAGGTCGTCTGGATCTCCTGATGGTGATCTATAGACCAAATTTATGGAGCATGTGTTGTTTGAGACTGATACTGTTTCTAGATGGTTGTTACTGTTGGATTCATCCATTTTGAACTGGAGGTCAGCTTTGGTGATAAGTACTCCTCCGCCTTTTTTGTTTTGTCTGTGTCCAGTGAATGCTGTAAAGTTAGGTGGGAGAAGCTGGTTGAGGATGATATTGTCTTCAGTTGAGAGCCACGTTTCAGTGACCATGAGGATGTCTAGCTGGTGGGATATTATTACATCTGTGATCACTGGCCACTTGTTTCGAAGTGAGCGGGCATTTATAAGTGCACACTTCAGTCTACTAGGGTAGAAGTTTTTAGTTTGTCTAGTTTTCGTGTTGTATTGTAGTGGGACATGCAATAGGAGGTTGCGGTGCGGAAGGTTGGTCCCACGTGGGTTGTAATAAGAGTTTCCTGACCATTTTCTCTCACTAGATAGTACAATAGGAATGTGGTTTTGTGAGGTGGTGAGGGCCAATATATTAGATGGTAGTGTTATAATAAGTAGGAAAAGGCACATTAACCTGATGATCACGTCTTCCATTTTAACCCTGTGAGGTATGAGGCTTATTCGGGAGGCGAATAGAGGGGTTTTGGCACGCTAGGGCTGACTGGATCTTAGCTTGTGTATTGTGCAACCAGCAAACAGGCTCAGTGTATCATACAATAACACAGTATTTCTGGCAGTATTCAACTCTTAGGTATGGATTGAATGTGTATACCTACACAGAATAAAGCTTAACAGTAAAGAAAAGCAGATGAAAATGCGGCCACTTCAGTAAATTAGAAGTGAGTTACTGACAACAGTAATATATTTAAGATGAAACACAGATCGTAGTGATATTTCAAATTGAGTTACTGATAACGGTAATTAATAAATCTAGGGTGAGTCACAAATGGTAGGAATATATCTAAGATGAATTACAGACGACTGTAATATATCTGAAACTTACTAATGACAACAGTACTAAATCTGAGATGAGAAGTAGCAGGTGAGACTTGCAAGTGAGAGGTAGCAGATAAATATTTTTCTGTAATTTTAGTTGGAATTGATACAATTGCAAGGTAAAACAGTGGCAAGTATCAATGAGTTGTAGTAGATACTTTTGTGGCAAATAGAACAATTGCAAGGAATAACAGTGACTAAATATCTACATGTAGAGACATGTGAGCAATTATGTAACAAACTACAATTTCAGAGTAAAGAGCAGCTGAAAGAGTGAAAGAATAGTGTCCATAAAAGGCTGTAGTTGGAATACTTGCAGCATATAGGCAGGTAGTGGACAGTTAGAGAGTTTGAATCTCAAGGCACAGTTGCAGCTTTCTTCAGGATCGGAGCGTAGATGGTAGAAGTTCCTGACTCTTGTTTGTTGGATATCGGGTACTTCAGGGGTTGTGTGGAGTAGTACAATACCTTTGCCGAAGGCCACTGCCTAAGGGCCGCGCCCAAGGGCCCTCTGGCGAGGCCCTCAGGCGCGGGCCCGACAGGCGCGGGCCTGCCGGAGGCAGGCTGCCTTTTAAAGGGCCTCTGCTCCTCCTCCCACAGCCCCGAATGGGCTGGAGTACCTAAGCAGGGCTCTACCCCGAATCGGGGGAGTTTTTAAAGATGGTGCTGTTCCCGCCGAACGCGGGCTGCCTTTTAAAGGGCCTCTGCTCCTCCTCCCACAGCCCCGAATGGGCTGGAGTACCTAAGCAGGGCTCTACCCCGAATCGGGGGAGTTTTTAAAGTGGTGCTGTTCCCGCCGAACGCGGGCTGCCTTTTAAAGGGCCTCTGCTCCTCCTCCCACAGCCCCGAATGGGCTGGAGTACCTAAGCAGGGCTCTACCCCGAATCGGGGGAGTTTTTAAAGATGGTGCTGTTCCCGCCGAACGCGGGCTGCCTTTTAAAGGGCCTCTGCTCCTCCTCCCACAGCCCCGAATGGGCTGGAGTACCTAAGCAGGGCTCTACCCCGAATCGGGGGAGTTTTTAAAGTGGTGCTGTTCCCGCCGAACGCGGGCTGCCTTTTAAAGGGCCTCTGCTCCTCCTCCCACAGCCCCGAATGGGCTGGAGTACCTAAGCAGGGCTCTACCCCGAATCGGGGGAGTTTTTAAAGATGGTGCTTTTCCCGCCGAACGCGGGCTGCCTTTTAAAGGGCCTTTGCTCCTCCTCCCACAGCCCCGAATGGGCTGGAGTACCTAAGCAGGGCTCTACCCCGAATCGGGGGAGTTTTTAAAGATGGTGCTGTTCCCGCCGAACGCGGGCTGCCTTTTAAAGGGCCTCTGCTCCTCCTCCCACAGCCCCGAATGGGCTGGAGTACCTAAGCAGGGCTCTACCCCGAATCGGGGGAGTTTTTAAAGATGGTGTCTTATGACGTATGCCGCTCAGGGGGAGGCGATGGATCGGACAGGAGGTCAGGGGATCCGAGGTCAGATGCTATCGATTCCTCCTCAGTCTCCCACTCAGATTCCACGAGGAAGTTGAAGTAGTGACGAGTTTCCTCCCACCGCCCGCTCTGCAATTGGGAAGAGGGTGAACGTCGGTAGGACCCATATCACCTTGAGTACAGACACTGATGCCGCTGGATATCGGACTCAGACACACTGGACAGAGAGATGGCAGTCGGGACTGGTATTGATTCAGACCTCCCACCCGATGCACCTGCATCGGCAGGCAGCACATGGGTGGCCAGAAAGGGCTGGAGTGCAGTGACGACGACACCGGTGCCACAAAGCCTGTGTTCTGCATGACTAGCACTGCCAAGTGAGCTTCAAGGGCTCAAAGGCATTCCTCTAACACCATCACTTGCCAGGGGGCCGGTGCTGTGCCCACCAGGGTCGATATCTCAGGCAGGGACTCCACGATGATTGGTACATTGAGAGATAGCCAGCTGTCCTCCAGGGCAATGGGAGTACACTACCCCCACAGGAAACCTGGCCAGTCATTCCCGACCACCACTCTCCATATCGCATCAAAAAGGGTTATGATGATGATGCACCCGGGCCTTATCTTGCTGCTCAGGTCCCCTGGTTCTGACTGGGCATGGACCTCCCTCTCTGTAGATGCCTCAGCAGAGACCTTGGAAGGCATAGAGATGGAATCGGGACTAAGGATGCTAAATCCAAAGAGATGAAGAGGGACTCCTCCTGTTTTTCCCAACCCTTCAGTCCCAGTCACATCATCTGCAAGCACAGATTGCAAGCCATGGGCTGCTGATCAGGCCCAAGGCACTGTAAGCACCAATTGTGTTGGTCAGTGACTGTGATGGTCCTGCCACACTTGGTGCAATTTTTGAAGCCACTAGCTGGCTTGGACATATCGAAAAATACCGCCGCGGCCAAATAAAACAAAGTAAAGGTTGCGGGTGGGAAAAAAATCCCCACAGGGGACAAAAACGTCAGAAGGCGAGAAAAAAGAAACAAGAAAAGAAAAAAAGAAAAAAAGAAAAAAAGAACCTAAGTCGGTTGGGACCAACTAAACCAACAACAGGCAGTAAGAAAGGCAGAAAAAGACCTGCCAAGATGGCCGCCACGCTCAAGAGAAAACGTGATATATCAAGATGGCCACCACGCTGAAGAGTTTTGGCGGGAGGAACTTTGAGTACCTCCGAATTGGGCCTACCCTGTACAGCTGACAGATGGGGCTACTAGTGCTCTGCCAGAGCCCAAAAGCTGCTGGGGCAAGAAACCGCAGAGAAGCGGGGGCTGCAACGGAGCCGCAGTTACCCTGGCAGTGGGAGGAGATGCAGGCAGCAACAAAAATAGAGAACTGTGGCGCTGAGAGGAATGTGGCAGTGGGAGAGAAGCAGATGCGATAGAGAAGCAAGGCCAAAGGACTTACTGCGGGAAGAGCACATGGTAGCGCCAGAAAGAGGTAGCCGTTGAGTTGAATGGGCTGGATCGACAGCTGGTTGGTGTCGGAGCTTCGCCCTTGAATGTACTGAAATGACCTTTTTAAAAAAAAAAAAAAAAAGCGGCTTGTGAGGAGTCCTAACTGCAGGATGCCAAGCTAGAGGGAAGCTCAAGAAGCAGGCTGCACTGTACCTCGTGTACAGGAGCTCTGCAATTGAGAAGGAAGGTTGCTTTACTGAATTGGGAGGCTGCACTGTACCTCGTGTACAGGAGAACTTCACCAAAGAGGTGCTCAACTGATCCTCCTGATCAGGAGCACCTTGAAACCTGCAGCATGACCAAGTTTGTAGAAATGATCCGACTCCCATAGGAGAAGGATGACCACTATCTGCTGAGATAGAGAACATACTGAAGCTCCCCTCTAGGAGGCATGGCTGTATGCCAGCGATGATTTCACAAAACTTCTGTGATTTTCTCTGTCTCACCAATCTGCTGACAGGGGAGTACTACCCTCTGCTCTGGACTGGTCTAGCAGGATGATTGGGAAACTGACAGTTTTAAAGACTGTGCTTCTTTGGGGACTGGACTTCCATTTATGATCACCAAAAAGCACTTGAAAACAGAAAAAAGATTTGGTTTGCTGTTTTCAAATCTATTTCATTTCTTGAAAAATGAGAGCCACTTTGGTAGAAGAATGTACCATGACAAGTTTTAGGCTTGTGCATCCTACTTAATAATGCAAACAGCTATTTAGTGATAAATCCATCTATTGCAGGACTCAATGACGCAATACCTCTGCCCTTACATAGCTTTCCTTTCCTCTCCCGCCCTTCACCTTACCTTCTTGTCCATTATCAATTCTTGTTGTCTATCTCTATCCCTTTGCTATCTTTCTCCCCGCTTTTTCTATCACTCTCCTATAAGTTAACGGTGTTCCTTTCCTTCCTTTGTTTTTGGTAGCTTATATATTTTTTATTGTACACAGCTCTGACACTCCGGTATGGGCGGTATATCAAACTGCGCAAATAAACAAAGATTTTAAAACGAGCGTACCTCAGATCTGCGAACACACAGCCTAGATAATGCAACAGTCAATGTGTCAGATGCTTTGGAGGTCTTTCTGCCATCCACAGAGGGAAATCTGACTGTTGCAATACCTTCCTGTTCATTAATAGATGCCACCACTCCATCACTACCAGATATTCCTCTACCCAAAACCTGTAGTGAAAAAGGTGTTCAACTTGATTATAAATGCCAACAAAGGGTCCATTATCCTATACCTTGCACTTTTAAAAACTAAAGTCTGATCTTCCCTTCTCACTGAGTACCATGCTTTTAAGCAGCAGGTATAAAATTAGGGCTTTACGATCAAATGATAACTTCTGAAGAGTGCACAAAATAATGCTTTTCACTAAGGGGCACGACCAACTCTCTTAAGCTGCTAAACACTAACTTGGCCAATTCCATTGAAAGACTGTGGTTTGGCTTCACAAAAGTATCTGTTGCTGCCCTGAATTATATCATATGCACAGTAACACAGTAAAGGCCAGCAGACAAAAAATTGGCACATCCAGCCTGCCCACTTACGATACGTCCCCTTTGGATAGAGATGCATATAAATTACTACACACATACCTCAGCACCAGCTTCCCATTCTCAGTTTCTATTACCAGAACTTTACTACTTCTATTCTTCCATATCAGTTCCAAATAAATGCAAAATTTGTTAAAGTAGTGGTCTCCGCCACCTCCACTGTCCATTGGATCAGGCTCTACGGCTTTTCTCATATACTATAGTTTTGTAAACTTTCTTGGCAAAGCTTTTAATTAATCAAACATATTATAATGTAACAAAAATATAAAATAGAAGATTACCTGAACTTCTGAGCCTATTTTAATTGTCTCTTTGAATCCACCAAGAGCACACAATGCAGCAACAGCCTGTCGTGCAATTCCTTGTAGCTTAGCAAGTTTCCTGCCACTGCTGCTTCCATTTTCTAGAATGCTCTCTGCATATGTTCCAAGCTGAGGGATGTACATCAATGCTCGAGAAAGAACCTAAATCCACAAAAAACCCAAAAGGATAAGAGGATTGCAAATAAATTTTCCCTAAAACTTTAGTATCTTACAGTACTGACAAATCTGGGAGCAAGTACAACACAAAGTAATTTTATACATCATTTTCACATAAAAATGGGCTCTTATAAAATTAGGCCATGCCTACAGGTACATGTGGTGCATGCTGATGCATACTTGCACAGTAGGCATTATGCACAAGTGTGGAAATGGAGCAGAGCATAGGGAGAGTTGTGATTTATGTGCATATCCGTATAAAATTACATGTTTACAATATGCACTTACATTTACACCTACTCTCTAACAGGTGTAATGTCTGTGGCCTTCAAAACAGATGCTATTGCTGTTGTATTTGCTCTATTATTTTATAAAATCACACAGGCACCTTCCTGCCCACTTAACCTATGTGCCCTCTTATAAAATGATTCCCAGTATGACCATTTACATCATTTTCTTTCTTTTTTTTTTTTTAAATTAAGAGTGCATGTCATTTCTTGTTTGCTCATTGACATCTTAAAATTTACTAGTTACATTAACTAACTTTTATCCCAATCATCTGTTTAGAAACAGGCTGTGCTAAAGTGACATTTTACTTTCCAGAAATGTCTTTTTCTTGAGTTCTGCTAAACCAATCCAGCCAAGTGGGTTGTGTTCCCCTACCAGCAGATGAGTGGAGACAGGCAGCCAATGAAATATTCAGGCTTCAATGACATCACCCCGTGCCTTTATCAACCTGAGCCACTGGAGCAAAAACAGTATTTGTACAAAAGCATATGGAAAGAAATGTCTAACCTCATACAACTTGAACAAGAGTAACAATGTTCAAAGAGTAAGAAAACTATGTACAGGATTAGTTTGAACAGAAGGCTTGTCAGAAGGGCATGAGCCCACAGGGCCAACCACTTAGATAATGGCGGATCAAAAAGTACCACTGCATTACAGAAAAGCAACACAGTTCCAGGAGCAGATCCTGAACTAGTCCAGCAGGACTTAAGGAAAGGAGTAAGTAAAATGTCCCTTTCCATATCGCCCTGCTAGATTAGTCCAGACAAGTAGGACGTACCAAAGTTATGCCTCCTCCGTGCTGGAAGATGACATAGCAGCTCGTAAAACATTTGAGCCAAAGACCGTGCCTGCCTGAGTGTGGCTATCCAAGTAGTAATGCTTGACAAAAGTGGAAGGCGATGGCCATGATGCCATACAACAAATGTCTGAGGGGGTTACCGAGCCACATTCCACCCACAAGGTCACTTGTGCCCAAGTAGAATATGCGCACAAACCCAGAAGCAATGACCTCCTTAATCCAGGGCTTCAATGTAGACTTGGTGGCCATGTCACTCCTGTGCAATCCAGTAAATATCACAAAAAGATGGTCTGACTTACGAAAGGAATTCACAAACTTCAAGTACCAGAGAAGCACCTTCCGGCAATCCACAATGCGAAGATTTTTATCTTTTCCTCAACACTGCTCCTTAAAGGAGGGGGGCAGGCAAACCACTTGGTTCACATGGAAGACAGACAGTACCTTGGGCAGGAAGGAAGGCACTGACCAAATGAAGACGGCTTCCTCTGAGAAGGGGACCTCTGATTCAACAGACCTCACAGATCATGAGGGAAAGGGAGCGGAAAAAAATCAGAGTTGCTGCTCCATGTGGAGGAGCTGCAAAGGGAAGCACTGCAAGACTGGGAAATGGATAGTATTACAACAGCTTACCATGACTTGGGCACAGCTCCAAGCTCTGGAGAAGGAAAATAAGAACATAAGAAATGGCATACTGGGTCAGACCAAGGTACATCAAAGCCCAGTATCCTGTTTCCAACAGTGGACAATCCAGATCACAAGCACCTGGCAGGTTCCTAAAAAAGCACACAGGTTCTACAAAGCACATCCCAGGGTAAACAGTGGATTTGCCGAGTCATCTTTAATAATGGTTTATAGACCTTTCCTCCAGGAACTTGTCGAAAACTTTAAGCTCAGCTCCACTAACAGCTTTTACCACATCCTCCAGTAACTAATTTGAGTTTGATTACACGTGTAGTAAAAAAAAAAATGTTCTCTCAGTAATCTTAAATGGGGGGAGGGGAAGAAATATTTTTTTACTCAACATGTAAAAGATGGACAGGCCTCAGCTGAGGTGCCACCCAAGACAAACCATCCATCTGGGCAGCAGCAGAATGGGACAGTGTTAGCAGCGAACGATCACATTTCTGTGACAACTAGGGATGCTTTTGTAGGTAAGAACCCGCCTACACAACACTAGAAATACCTGCACGGAAGAAAGGCCTGGCAATCTACTTCCGTATCTTGCCACAAAAACGCAATGGATAGTCATAACAAAACAAATTGCATCATAATGACGGAAGAAGAGAACCACAAGTTGGAAGACACTCTACTAGCTACTGGGGAGGAGCTGAAGACCTTTCAGAGTAAAACCAGCATTTATGATGTGGCTGTATCAAAGCCCTTGGGATGTCTGACTACTGATGTAGCTGCACACAAAATGAGTCATAAGCTGCAAAGATGACATATATTGGTACATGGAATGTACAAAGCATGAACCAAGGGAAATTGGAGGTGGTCAAGAACAAAATGGAACGTGTACAACTCGATCTGTTTGGTGTCAGCAAACTGAAATGGATTGGCATCAGGCACTTTGCATCAGATGATCACATGGTCTACTATGCTGGAAATGAAAGACAAAATAGAAATGGTGCTGCATTTATAATTAAGAAGAAACTTGCAAGAACTGTAATGAAATACAATGCAATCAGTGAACGCTTAATTTCTATTCGTCTATGAAGAATGCCCATTAACACAATTATAATTCAGGTATATGGCCCAACAACAGCTGCAGAAGAGGATGAAGTTGATGAGTTCTATGAATAAGTACAAGCTGAAATAGAAATAACATGCAAACAAAATATCCTGATAGTCATGGGTGACTGGAACACAAAAGTTGGCATCAAAGGCGGCGGCAAAGTGGTTGGAAAATAAGGGCTAGGCAACAGAAATGAAACTGGAGAAAGACTGATAGAATTCTGCAAGACCAATGATCCATTCATCTCAAACACCTTCTTCCAGCAAAACAAGCGGCAACTGTACACATGGACTTCACACAATGAATTTTATAAAAATCAAATTGACTACATCTGTGGAAGTCAATGATGGAAAAGCTCTATAACATCAACAAAGACAAAACCTGGAGCTGAATGTGGTACAGATCACCAACTACTAGTATGCAAACTCAAGCTAAAGTTGAAAAAGAGCAAGCCACTCATGAATGTAGCAAAATATGACTGACAATATACTACCGGAATTTAAAAACTGCCTGCAAAATCGATTTGCTGCTTTAGATACAAATGACAGAGCTCCAGAAGAGTTAGGGGATGACATCAAGAAGGCTGTGTTGGAAGAAAGTAAGAAGCCTTTATAAAAGATAAAAAAAGCAAAAACAGCCAAAATGGATGACCGAAGAAACTCTGAAAATTGTTCAGAAACGCAGGGAAACTAAAGACAGAGGAGAAAAAGAGGCAATCACAGAACTCAGCAGAGATATCCAACATGCAGCAAGACAACACAAGGAGAAGTACTACAATGATACATGCAAGCAAATACTGTAGAAGCAGAAACTGTTAGAGGAAGAACAGGATCAGCTTTCCTAAAGAAAAAATACCAGCCTTTTATTGGAATGTTAAAAGATGCTCAAGGATCCATGTTGAATGATACTGAGAAGATCAAGAAAAGGTGGAAAGAATATACAGAATCATTATACTATAAAGATTGGAGGAAGACTCATCAACAATCTTCGCTATGCTGAAACCACACATTACTGTCTGAAAGTGAAGACGATCTGAAACATTTTGTTTTTCAAGATCAAGGAACACAATCTTACAATGGGCCTGCATCTTAATGTAAAGACGACAAAGATCCTGAAAACTGGCAAAATCAATAAGTTCATCGTTGATGGAGAAGAAATTGAAATAGAGGACAACTTTAACCTACTCGGATCAACTATCAATAAAGAAACAACAAGCAGTCAAGAAATCAGACAATGCAATGATTAGGAAGGACCTAGACAAGATTCTCAAGAGCAGAGATGTCTTTCTCCATACAAAGATTTTACTTGTTCAAGCCATGCTATTTTCAATAACATCATATGGATGTGAAAGATGGACAGTGAAAAAGATAGGAAGAAAACGGATGCTTTTGAATTATGGTGCTGGCGACGAATACTGTGTATACCATGAACTGCCCGAAAAACAAACCAGTCAATACTAGAGGAGATCAAACCTAAGCTTTCTTTAGACGCGCAAATGATAAGACTTTGACTTTCATATTTTGGAATCATAAGAAGAGAGAGATCATTAGAGAAAGACATCATGCTTGGTAAGGTAGAAGGTCAACGTAAAAGAGGAAGGTGAGCAATGAGATGGATCGATACAACAGCAGCAGCTAAGGGTGCCACTCTATCAACAATGAGCCGTCTGACTTTAGACTGAACCGAGTTTAGGAGAACTATCCAGAAAGTCACCATGAGTCGACACAGACTCGACGGCACTTAACAACAAGTGTCTTGAATAGGTTACACATTGTAGCTTCATTGCATGTCCTCTAGTCTTTCTACTTTTTGATGGCATAAACAACAGATCTCCACTCCATTCATTAATTTACAGACCTCTATCATATCCCTCCCTCAGTCGTCTCTTTTCCAAGATGAAGAGCCCTAACCTTTCAAGCCTCTCCTCAAAGATATCCTTCCATCCCCTTTATCATTTTTGTTGCTCTTCTCTGTACTTTTTCTAATTCTGCTATATCCTTTTTAAGATATGGTGACCAGAATTGCACACAATATTCAAGATGTAGTCGCACCATGGAATAATACAGAGGTATTATAATATCCTTGTTTTTTTCTCCATTCCTTTCCTTATGATTCCTAACGTTCCATTTGCTTTCTTGGCCACCGCTACACACTGAGCGGAGGGTTTCAATGTATTATCCACAATGATGTCTAAATCTTTTTCCTAGGTGGTGGTTCCTAATGTGGAACCTTGCATCATGTAATCATACTTTGGGTTGTTCTTTCCTAGATGCATAACTTTGCACTTGTCCACATTAAATGTCATCTGCTACTAAACGTCCAGTCTTCCAATTTATCAAGGTCCTTTTGCAATTTTTCACAATCCTCTTGTATTTTAACAGCTTTGAATAATTGTGTGTCATCTGCAAATTTGATTACCTCACTCTCTATTCCCATTTTCAGGTCATTTACGAATATGTTAAAAAGCAGCGAGCCCAGCACAGATCCCTGGGATACTCCACTATTCAACTTTCTCCATTGAGAAAACTGGCCATTTAGCCTTACTCTCTGCTTTCTATCTTTTAACCAGTTCTTTTTACACACTACTACACTGCCTCCAGTCGCATGGCTTTTTAATTTTGCCAAGAGTCTCTCACGAGGAACAAGCAGGAATGTAGTCTTCACATATGGGTACCGTCGACACCGATGGAGCCTGCGCGGGAACGCTCCTCAGCGTCCAAAAGGAAAGCTTTTGGGAGCATCCCACCACGCATGCGTGCTGCCTTCCCGCCTAACTACCTCTCTCACTTCAGTTGAGTTGAAAGCTGAGACCAAAGGAGAGAAGTAGAAGAAAAATAGAAAGAAAGACAACTCCTAGGGAAGGTGGGTGGGTTGTGAAGACTTATTCCTGCTGTTCCCGGAGATCACATGTTACAGGTGAGTAACTACGCTATCTCCAGGAACAAGCAGGAATGTAGTCTTCACATATGGGGACTCCGCAGCTAAAAATGCCTAGGGATGACCCCAGCATGTTGCGGATCTATGTAAGATGGGCCATGCTTCCTCCCAGGGACCTCAGGCATCCAAGAGTGGATGGTGGGAAGGAGTTGATCTAGGAATGGAAGAGATGCTGTAGAACAGCCTGACCGAACAAGGCATCCCGACGGGAGTCCTTGTCTAAACAATAGTGGGCAGTGAAAGTATGTACAGAAGCCCAAGTTGTTGCTTTGCAGATCTCATCAATAGCAACTGAACGAAGATTAGCTGTTGAGGCTGCCATGGCTCTAACATTATGAGCCGTGACATGGCCTTCAAGAGGGATTCCTTTACTCTGATAGGTAAAGGAAATAGTCTGCAATCCACTTAGAGAGAGTTCTCTTAGTGACTGGAAGTCCTAAATGACTAGAGTCAAAAGCCAGAAAAAGCTGAGAAGACTTTCTAAATGGCTGAGTTCTGTGAAGATAAAAAGCCAGAACCCATTTACAATCTAAGGTATGAAGATTTCTTTCCGCGCTGGAGGCATGAGGCCTAGGAAAGAAGACTGGGAGATAAACCGATTGGTTTAAATGAAAAGGTGATACCACCTTTGGCATAAAATGAGGATGAGTCCTCAAGACTACTTCGTCATGATGAAACCTCGTATAAGGTGGATCAGCCACTAAAGCCTGCAGTTCACTAATCCGTCTTGCAGAAGTGATAGCAATTAGGAAAATGACTTTCCATGAAAGAAACTTTAGTTCCGAAGTAGCTAAAGGTTCAAAGGGTGGCTTCATGAGTTGACCCAGAACAAGATTAAGATCCCATGCCACCGGAGGTGGTTTGATGGGAGGTTTTGTTAAAAGGAGACCCCTCATAAATCTTGAAACAAGAGGATGAGTGGAAATTGGTTGTCCATCGAAGGGTTTATGAGATGCAGCAATAGCACTAAGATGGACTCTAACAGAACTGGTCTTGAGACCAGAAGCTGATAAGTGAAGGAGATAGTCCAGAAGGGACTTTACTGGTACCAAAAGGGGATTAAGTTCCCTCTGGGAACACCAGACTGAGAACCTCTTCAACTTAAAAGCGTAAGAATGCCTTGTGGAAGATTTTCTGGAAGCTAGAAGAATATCCTTCACTTGTTGTGAAAGGCCTAGATCTTGAAATTCTATGCCTTGAGCAGCCAGGCCTTGAGATGAAGGGACTGGGGATTGGGGTACAGTAGGGATCCGTTGTTCTGGGACAGAAGATCCGGAGCACTCCCCAACTCCAGAGGAGTGGCTCGAGAGAGACCTAAGAGAAGAGGATACCATGTTTGTCTTGGCCAACAGGGAGCTATGAGTATCATGCGACCTCTGTCTCTCTGGAATTTGAATAAGGTTTGGGGAATTAGGGGAATTGGTGGGAAGGCATAGAGAAAATCCTGGCCCCAGTGGAGCAGGAATGCATCCCTTGCCTGACAATTTTGAGCTGGAAGTCTGGAACAGTACCGGGGAAGTTTGGTATTCTGTGGACTTGCAAAGAGGTCTATGTCTGGTGTTTCCCAGACTTGAAATACTCAAGCAAGTTGATATGAGTGGCGAGACCACTCGTGTGGCAACAGGACTCGGCTGAGCCTATCCGCCCAAACGTTTTGAATGCCTGGAAGGTATACTGCCAACAAATGAATGTGATGCTCTCTGGCAAAGGCCCACAGTTGCAAAGCTTTGTTGCAGAGAGCCTGTTCCGCCTTGTTTGTTTAGGTAAAACATGGCCACTTGATTGTCGGTTTGCACCAGAACTGTTTTGTTCATGAGATGGAAGCAAAAGACTTGAATGGCATTGGAAATGGCTTTTAGTTCTAGGAGGTTTATTTGAAGAGAAGCCTCCTGTGGGGTCCAGAGACCCTGGGTAGACAGATCGCCCAAGTGGGCTCCCCAACCCAACTTGGATGCATCTGTCGTCAGGACAGCCTGAGGAAGGGGTTGCTGAAAAGGAGAGCCTACTGTAAGGTTTTCTAGAGATTGCCACCAATGCAGAGACGCAATCAGGCGTGTGGTAACGCTGATCCTGTCTTACAGGCATCCTGAGGCCTGGGACCATTGGGAAGCTAAGGTACACTGGGCCGCTCACATGTGAAGGCGTGCATAAGGAATCACATGGACTGTAGATGCCAGGTGTCCTAGAAGTCGAAGCATCTGTCGGGCAGTGAGGAAGGTTTGTAGCACTGCTTGAGATGCTAGTTCGATGATGTGCAGACAGCGAGGCTGAGGCAGGAAAGCCTTTGACTGCTGTGTGTCCAAGCGAGCCCCTATAAACTCGAGGGATTGAGATGGGGTGAGCTGGGACTTTGAAAGGTTTATGATCCATCCCAAGTACTGTAGAATTTGCATTGCTCGAGAAAGAGCATGATTTGCCTCTAGAGCTGACGGTGCTCAAATGAGCCAATCGTCTAAGTAAGGGAAGACAAAAATTCCTAGAGTCCTCATAAATGCTGCTACTATTGCCATGCATTTTGTGAAGATCCTTGGAGCAGAGGCCAGTCCGAAAGGAAGGACCCTGTATTGAAAATGTCTTCCCTTGACTAGGAATCAAAGGAATTTTCTGTGATCTGCATGAATAAGGATATGCATGTAAGCATCCCTTAAATCTAGAGAACATAGCAAATCTTGCTTGTGAAGGTATGGAAGAAGTGTACCGAGGGAGATCATCTTGAACCTTTCTCGGACTAAATATTTGGTCAGTTCTCTGAGGTCCAGGATTGGTCTTAGTCCCCCTGAGTTCTTTGGAATGAGAAAATAGGGGGAATAGAATCCTGTGCCCTGCTGGGATATTGGAACCTCTTCTATAGCCCCTTGAGCCAGAAGAGTGGTGACCTCTTACCACAACAGGCCTGACCGGTGGTTGACATTTGAACTGTTTTATTAGCGTGGATGGGGGCAAGCTAAGGAAATGAAGCTTGTATCCCAGACTCACGATAGATAGAGTCCAATTTTCTGATGTGATTTGTTGCCATCTTTTGGCAAAATGGCAGATACAGCCTGGAATATTTAAAGGTTCTGGGCTTAGAACAGGAAGAATGGCTAAGTTCTCTAGACAACAGTCAAAGACACTGAGGAGGCTGGGTTTGCTGAGCCTTCTGAGTTGTGTTTTTCTTTGTCTAGTTTGTTGTTGCCCCTTCTGGGGAACATGTGTTTGCTGGGTGGAAGATGGATAGAATTTTTTCTTTTTAGAGAAAAAAGGTTTTTTGAAAAACTTTTTCTTGGCTGGGTTAGCTGCAGATTTTGACAATCTATCTAAAGTTGTATTATCAGTGTCAATTTCATTAGCTTTGAGCTGCCAATCCTTGCCAAAGAGATTTTCTCCTGTGCAAGGAATGTTTCCCAGATTATCTTGCACCCATTCCTCCAAGTCTGAAGCTTGGAGCCAGGCAATACGATATGCTCCTATGGATATAGCAGAGGTTCTGCTAATACATTCAAAACAGTCAAAGGTAGCACGATTCATAAACTTAGACATTTTGAGCATGTTTGACCAAAGTCAAATGATCTGTCCGTTTATCCTCTTGAAGAAAAGGGTTCAAAAGTTCCAAGTCTTTTGTAATCTCTTCAAGAAACATTCCCATGTATAATATATAGGAACTGATTCTTGCTGACAGCATGGAGGACTGAAAGCATCGACGACCAAAGGCATCCAGTGTTCTAGACTCACGACCTGGTGGACTGGAAGAGTGTCTTTTAGCACTCTTAATCCGCCTCATGGCGGACTCTACCACCATAGAATGATGTGGTAACTGAGTCTTCTGAAACCCTGGACAAGGTGGTACTCGATACATAGTGTCAAGACATCTAGAATGTGGAGATACTGTTAAAGAAGCTTCCCACATTCTTAACATTAGATCATGTAAGATCTGGTGTATAGGAAGCATAGCTGCCTCCTTTGGAGCCAGAGGATATTGAAGAATTCTCAATTCTTCTGCCCTAGGCTCCTTTTCTGGTACTACTGTAATGGCAAGACCCTTTGCCATATCGCGTACAAAATCATGAAAAGACATATCCTCAGAAGGGGACATTCTGCGTTGAGGAGGAGTTGAATCTTGTAAAAGTTCAGCTTTGGTACTGGTTGAATCATCCGAGTCATTGGAATCGGAATACTCAAAAGGAGGAAGCACCGGGTTCTCTCGAAGCAGATGGTATCGGTACCACTCGATGTCGGTACCGAAACGAGTCGGTACCTGATCCCCCATGCTGGAGAGAGATTCCAAGCTCGGCACCGGGGGAAGCATGCCTGTTGAAACAGGTACCGAGGGCACTGGCACCAGTACCTGCGGAACTGTCTGCAGCGACTTTAGCGGTACTGAAGTAGCTAAGAGTCACTAGACTGCGTTCAATAGCAAGGAGTATTTTGTCCATCGCTACTGCTGATGCCGGGGTGTCGGTACCGGTGGAAGCGGCCACAACACCTGAGCATGGCACCAGTAGTTCCATCGAGGTCGAGGCCTCGGGAATATCCTGGAGCCCCGATAAAGTTTTGGAGCCCAAAGACTCCTGCCGGAGCTGTTTTGCCGGTGAAATGTCCTCGAGGGCAACGCCAGTGGCATCTCGATGTTTAGAGGGAGATCTACCCTTCGAGGACCAGCTAGTCTTAGAAGACTTGTGTTTAGTTACCTGAGATCCCTGGGAAGAAGTAGAAGCCCTGGAAGACATTGATGCTACAGACATCGTGTCTGAAGCAAATAGGGCACCGAGTTGATTTGCTCGATTCTGAAGACTTCTTTTAGTCAACTTCCTGCAGGAGAGACACTCCGTAGGGCAATGGTCAGGACCTAAACATTTAAGAATGTATATAAGAATGTATAATAGCTCATGATGTATAACAGCGCACTATGTATATAAACCAACAATAATCACTTCCCCGCCAACACCTACACACTACACTATACACTGCATGAAGACATTTGCCCCCCCCTTGATTGTTTGCTGTGGAAACCACTTTGATTGAATGATAAGGTGGTATATAAATACCATTAAATAAATAAATAAATAGAGACACCAGTCATGGGTGTCGGTAATAGAAATTGTACCACCACATTTTGAACATTTTTTAAAACCAGTGGCTGGTTTTTCCATGGTAAGGGAAAAGAGGGCCTAATGCCCAAAATGGCACCAAGCACCAGAGCAGGGAATAAACCCCTGAGAAAAAGCACTAAAATTGAGTTATTTTTAGAAGAAAAGAAAGAAAAGCACCAGTGGTACCGGTAGGCGTCGACAAAAGGCAGACGCGACCACAAAAAATATAAAAGTAAGAGAAGATTTTCTGCGGTGACAGGGGACACGTCCTGTCGGCTCCGCAGAAAACAAAGAACTGAAGTGAGAGAGGTAGTTAGGCGGGAAGGCAGCACGCATGCGTGTGGGATGCTCCCAGCAGCTTTCCTTTTGGATGCTGGGGAGCGTTCCCGTGCAGGCTCAGTTGGTGTCGACGGTACCCATATGTGAAGACTACATTCCTGCTTATTCCTGGAGATAAAAATCAACTTTATCTGTGGTGCACAGACAGCACGTCTGCAGGGTTCCGCCAAAAAAAGAAGACTGAGGTAAGACGGTACCCTTTGGGCATAAAGTGACTGCGCATGTGCGGTGTAACTCCCAAAGGCTTTCTTTGAAAGCTGGGGAGTGGATCTGCGCGGGCTCCGTCGATGCAGACGTCACCCATATGTGAAGACGAACTTCCTGCTTGTTCCCAGAGAAAAGATAATTCTTAATCTTAAGTGATTACTTTAGGGCTTAGGTAATTAATGATTTGCAAGTAAAAAAACAAAAAAAACCCCAAAACACACTTTACTTACTTTCTCAGCAGTGGTTGTCCATATCTGGGCTGCATTTGATTCTGGTGCCATCAGCAAGCTGTGAAGTAAAGCAATCACTTCTGCTGCCATGCTGTTTGCCACATGTCCACTGATAAATGGGCGGACAGGATCTGTCCTGCATGTTTCAGAAAAAGAGATCAGCTGCAGGGTATGGATCAAAAAGACAAGCAGCTTCAAGAACCATTTGCACAGCAAAACTAAGCAATAGGCCCTGATTAAGAAATGGTCATATTCCCTTCAGGAAGTATGAAAAGGTAAATCCTACATATGCCAGGAAAGACAACTGAAGAAATCTTGGTAAAAAATTACATATTTACACTTTCAAGATTCTATTTAATACATAAAACTTTGAATCCAATTACCTTAAGAAAAAAAACAGTTTCCTTTAAAATCATCTATGTCATTCTTTTGAAATGACAGTCCAATAAAGAACAGGCAGAAATTACTCACAAAAACATTTGAAATGTCCTTAGTGTGAAAGGGATGAAGCCAATGCTAATCATTACCTGGCAAGTTCGGAATTCCTTTCCCTGCAAATTGAGGTCTGAGCAGTCTTTTTTTTGTCCCCCGTTGACACCCCACTTGCTGTTTCTGGAATAACAGTCTCTACTGGAGGTCCAATGCTGACAATTAAACCAGACTGGGCCCATTTTGTGGCTTTCCGAAGAGCTGCTGCAGCCTCCTCTGTGATAACTTCGCAACAGCCACCCTACAAAACACATTTAACAAAAACATCTCATTTAATTTGCTCTTTGTCAAACTAAAAATACAATTCTTTAGGGTTCTTCTATGTGACTCCTCTCCCTAACCTCTAAATTGCAGCTTTATAAAAGGGATGGACTTCAGGGAACAATAAAAGATTACACAGGTACACTACCAAAAAAATGCCTCCAGTTTTGCAACTGATTCCTATAGATTTTGGGGTGCTGAATCCAGGAAAAATAGCCAAAATGTTCCATCATGTCACGTTTTCTTGCAAAATTAGATTTCTTACCCATATAAGGAATGTTCACATAATTTCTTTTTAGCCGACTGCAGTTTATTTTCTTGGCCCAAAATAGAGGTTGTAATGGTTAACTAACTAGAAACACTCCCTCATGATATTTTAGAGTGTTTTGTATTCATTTTATACATTAACAGGACAATTGGGAGGCGGGGGGCTAAATCCAGTACTCGCGCTGGCGCATGTTCTTTCCTGTTCGCCTCGCCTCATTCGCTCGCTCAAACACGGTGGTTGCGACATGAACGTTCCTGTCAAATTTCAGTTTCTTGCAAGTTCATTATTACCTTTTGTTTGCTTAGTCGTAATCCAGCTTTATTCCGAAGTGGTTCACTACAGTTGTAGTTTGCAGTGCTGTGTATTTGTGATGGCTCACAGAGCCAGAGGTTGCGTCAACTCTCCGGACAGTTTTTGTTTTATTTGTGGGGAATATACCGTGAAAAAGCAGCAGAGGAACATTTCTGCATTTATTAAAAAAGTATATTTCGCCTATTTCGGTTTGAAGTTAGGCGATCAAGACAAACCGTGGGCTCCTCACAAAGTGTGCAAGACATGTGAGGAAGATCTACGCTTATGGACGAAAGGTAAAAAACAAGTATTTCGTTTCGGAATACCTATGATGTGGCGTGAACAAAGAGACCACAGCAGTGACTGCTATTTTTGCTCTTGCATTGTGAAGGGATACAACTTAAAAAATAAGAACGTAATAAGTTACCCCAACCTTCCCTCAGCAATTAGGCCTATGCCTCATAGCAACGAAGTACCTGTGCCTGAACCACCAAAATCTTTGGATCATATTTGTGTGGACGGTTCTGATCATGATGAGACTCATCAGATGGCTTTTCCCGATGAGTCCAGTACTTTCGAGTTTGAAACTGAACCAGATCCGAAACCTGAACTTTTCTCTCAAGCTGAATTGAATGATTTAGTCCGGGATTTAGGACTCCCAAAAGATGCTGCCCAACTGCTAGGTTCTCGGCTTAAACAGAAAAATCTATTGTCACCAGGAACAACTTTTTATTGGTACCGCAACCGCGAGACACAATTTTTGAAGTATTTCAGCAAAGAGGAAGATTTGGTATTTTGCAACGATATATACGGAGTGATGGAAAAGTTTAAACTCAAGTATGATCCTGCTGAATGGCGGCTGTTCATTGATTCGTCAAAAGACAGCATAAAAGGTGTTCTTCTTCATAATGGCAACACATTCGCTTCAGTTCCTATTGCTCACTCTGTTATTCTCCAAGAAAAATACGAGAATTTGGCCCTGATTCTTCAGAAGATTCGTTATGATGAGCATAAGTGGATGATTTGTGGAGACTTTAAAATTCTATCCATGCTATTAGGGCAGCAATCCGGTTTCACCAAATATCCCTGCTTCCTTTGCTTGTGGGATAGCCGGGCCCGCGACCTACACTGGGGGAAAAAAGACTGGCCAATTCGGGAGTATTTGAGACCCGGTGAGAAAAATGTTCTTCATGAGAGCTTGGTACCTCGTGATAAAATTCTATTACCACCTCTCCACATTAAGTTGGGTCTCATTAAGCAATTCATCAAGTCCCTTCCAAAAGATGGTGAGTGCTTTCGGTACCTTTGCTCAAAGTTTCCCCGACTTTCTGAAGCAAAGCTAAAGGAAGGAGTGTTTGTTGGCCCTGATATAAGGAAACTCATTTCAGATGGAGCATTCGCTGAAACGATGTCTGAGAAGGAAAAAGAAGCCTGGGATTCCTTCAAGGATGTTGTTCTCAAATTCTTGGGGAACAGGCGGGATGAGAACTATAAGGATATTGTTGCCAGGATGCTCAATGCCTTCAAAGAACAAGGCTGTAACATGAGCCTGAAAGTCCATTTCTTGCACTCCCATGTGAACTACTTTCCCGAAAACTTGGGGGCGTACAGTGAAGAACAAGGTGAAAGGTTTCACCAGGACATCAAGGACGCAGAGAGAAGGTACCAAGGAAGATGGAACACCACTATGATGGCTGATTTCTGCTGGCTGCTGCTGCGGGAAACCCCAGATGAAAAATACGCCAAGCAGCGCACCAAGAGAAGCATTCGGGGGAAGAAGAAACGGGCCCACCAGGAGATTGATTGACCCAAGAATGACTTTAAAATCTAAACTGTGTTGACAAATATCGTGTTTTTACTAAACTTTGAAATAAAAATTTGCTAGTTATTACCACACTGTCGGATCTCATTTATTAGAATTTTATTTTCACACCATCGGATGTTTGTCTTCATGTATTGCAATGGTGCGGTTTGCGTTTTCTATTCTTACATACATACCTGTACAACATTTTTTGCACATTTCTTTGCTTTGCTTTGTGTCTAACCTCGCTCTTATATGCTCAATGTTTGTGCACATGTATGTGGCTGTTTTAAGTGCAGACAATTTTGCTACCATCACAGTGTGTTTTGTTGACATTACTCTATTCTTATGTGCTGCCTTGTTACAATTTTCTTTATTCTTATTTGAATAACTACTAAACAATTAGTATAAAGAATTCATCCAAGAAACTTTTATCTCGATCGCACTCAATCTGAAACGTTCACCTCAAACTGCTACCCCAATGTAGCAAAAAATCTGTACGTGATGGAGCAAATTGGTTACCAGATTTGGATTCAGCGCACCAAAAAACGTAAAAATCAATCGAAACATTAGAGGCAGTTAAAAAAAAAAAATTGTTAGTGTACCTGTGTTATCATTGTTTTCTCTGTCTCCATCATCCCCTGGCATAGTAACATAGAATATGACAGCACATAAAGACCAGTATAGTCCATCTAGTCTGCCCTGTAAGGTGGCTAGAGTGGTTGTAACTGCCACTCCATGCAGGTCAATCCCCCTCTATTTATTGAAGTATAAAACATATTTACGTTTGCTTTGATTTCATCCTCTTTCTGTGTCCAGTCTCATGCCATTTTGAATTCTGTCACTGTATTTGCCCTCCACCACCTCCTTCAGGAAGGCATTCCAAGCATCCATCACCCTTTTCAATGAAAAAGTATTTCCTGATGTTGCTTTTAAGTTCACTGCCTTGCAGCTTCATCATATGCCCTCTAGTTTTACAGCTTCTCCTTCTATGAAAAAGTATTTAAAAGTCTGTATCATATCTCCCCTGTCCCGCCTCTACTCTAAGCAATACATATTTATGTCTTCAAGTCTCTTCTCATACATCTTCTGGTGCAGGCTTCAAAACATTTTGGTTGTCCTCCTCTGAACAGTTTCAAGTCTTTTTATATCCTTTGTGAGATATGGTCTCCACAACTAAACACAATACTCCAAATGAGGCCTCACTAACCCGCTTGTTGTTGTTGTTAAATGCCGTCGAGTCGGAGTCGACTCATGGCGACCCTCTGGATAGCTATCCTAAATTGTGTTCGGTCTTCAGTCAGGCGGCTCATTGTTGACAGACTGGTACCCGTAGCTGCTGTTATTGTAGCAATCCATCTCATTGCTGGCCTTCCTCTTTTGCGTTGACCTTCTATCTTGCCAAGCATGATGTCTTTCTCTAATGATCTCTCTTCGCATGATGTGTCCGAAGTATGAAAGTCGAAGTCTTGTCATCTGAGCTTCTAAAGAAAGCTTAGGTTTGATCTCTTCTAGTACCGACTGGTTTGTTCTTCGGGCAGTCCATGGTATACACAGTATTCGCCGCCAGCACCATAATTCAAAGGCATCAATTTTCTTCCTGTCTGTCTTTTTCACTGTCCAGCTTTCACATCCATATGATGTTATTGAAAATACCATGGCTTGAACAAGTCGAATCTTTGTATGGAGAGAGACATCTCTGCTCTTGAGAATCTTATCTAGGTCTTTCATAGCCATTCTGCCAAGAGCAATGCGTCGTCTGATTTCTTGACTGCTTGTTGCTTCTTTATTGATAGTTGATCCAAGTAGGTTAAAGTTGTTCACGATTTCAATTTCTTCTCCTTCAACGATGAACCTGTTGATTATGCCAGTTGTCATGATCTTTGTCTTCTTTACATTAAGGTGCAGGCCCATTTTGAGACTATGTTCTTTGATTGTGAGAAGCAAATGTTTCAGATCATCTTCACTTTCAGCCAGTAATGTGGTATCATCAGCATAGCGAAGGTTGTTGATGAGTCTTCCACCAATCTTCACACCTCTGTTGTCTTCATACAGTCCTGCTTCTCTGATGATTTGTTCTGCATATAAATTAAACAGGTAGGGGGAAAGTATGCAGCCTTGTCTTACACCTTTGCTTATTTTAAACCATTGTTTCTCCTTGTTCCGTTTGAACTGTTGCTTCTTGATCAATGTACAGATTACGCAAGAGAACGATCAGGTGTTCTGGTATACCCATGCTTCTTAATGTGGCCCAGAGTTTCTCATGGTTTACACAGTCAAAAGCCTTGCTATAGTCGATAAAGCACAAATAGATATCCTTTTGGTATTCTTTAGTCTTTTCAAGGATCCATCTCACATCCGCAATGATGTCTCTCGTTCCTCGCCCTTTCCTGAACCCTGCTTGCACTTCAGGTAGTTCTTGTTCTAGGTATGGCTGTAGTCTCTTTTGAATAATCTTCAGTAGAATCTTGCTGGCATGTGGGATCAGAGCGATTGTGCGATAATTTCCACAGTCAGTTGGATCACCTTTCTTTAGTATTGGTATAAACACAGATCTTTTCCAGTCAGTTGGCCATGATGTTGTCTTCCATATTTCTTGGCAGAGCCTTGTAAGTACGGTAACAGCTGCATCAGATTGCTGCAATACTTCTATGGGAATGCTATCAATGCCTGGTGCTTTGTTCTTTGATAAGGCTTTCAATGCTGCTTCAACTTCTTCTTTCATCACCAATGGTTCCTGATCATAAGGTATAGGTTGAAACGGCTGTTGGTCCACTTGATCTTTATCATATAAAAACTCTGTATATTCCTTCCACCTTTTCTTGATCTTCTCAGCATCATTCAACATAGAACCTTGAGCATCTTGTAACATTCCAATTCGAGGCTGGAACTTTTTCTTTAACTCTCGCAGCTTTAGGAAAGCCGATCTTGTTCTTCCTCTAATAGTTTCTGCTTCTATTTCCTTGCAAGTGTCATTGTAGTACTTTTCCTTGTCCTGTCTTGCTGCACGTTGGAAATCTCTGTTGAGTTCTGCGATTGTCTTTCTTTCTCCTTTGGCTTTAGCTTCTCTGCGTTTCTGGGCAATTTTCAGAGTTTCTTCCGTCATCCATTTTGGCCGTTTTTGCTTTTTCACCTTTTGTAGAGACTTCTCGCTTTCTTCCAGCACAACCTTCTTGATGTCATTCCATAACTCTTCCGGAGCTCTGTCATTTGTATCTAAGGCAGCAAATCGATTTTGCAGGCAGTCTTTAAATTCCAGTGGTATATTCTCAAGGTCATATTTTGGTGCATTCATGAGTTGTTTGCTCTTTTTCAACTTTAGCTTGAGTTTGCATACTAGTAGTTGATGATCTGTACCACAGTCAGCTCCAGGTTTTGTCTTTGTTGATGTTACAGAGCTTTTCCATCGTTGACTTCCACAGATGTAGTCAATTTGATTTTTATACAATCCATTGGGTGAAGTCCATGTGTACAGTCGTCGCTTGTGTTGCTGAAAGAAGGTGTTTGAGATGAATAGATCATTGGTCTTGCAGAATTCTATCAATCTTTCTCCAGCTTCATTTCTGTTGCCAAGTCCATATTTTCCAACTACTTTGCCTTCTTCTTTGTTGCCAACTTTTGCGTTCCAGTCACCCATGACTATCAGGATATCCTGTTTGCATGTTCTGTCAATTTCAGCTTGTACTTGTTCATAGAACTCTTCAATTTCATTCTCTTCTGCAGCTGTTGTTGGGGCATATACTTGAATTATAGTTGTGTTGATAGGCAATCCTCGTAGACGAATAGAGATTAAGCGTTCGCTGACTGCATTGTATTTCATTACAGTTCTTGCAAGTTTCTTCTTTATTATAAATGCAACACCATTTCTTCTTTGTCTTTCATTTCCAGCATAGTAGACCATGTGATCATCTGATGCAAAGTGCCCGATGCCAGTCCATTTCAGTTCGCTGACACCCAACAGATCAAGTTGTACACGTTCCATTTCATTCTTGACCACTTCCAACTTCCCTTGGTTCATGCTTCGTACGTTCCATGTTCCAATGTGTAAGACATCTTTACAGCTTCTGACTCTCATTTCATGCGCAGCTACATCAGCAGTCAGACTTCCCGAAGGCTTTGATCCAACCACATCATAAATGCTGGCTTTACTCTGAAAAGTCTTCAGCTCTTCCCCAGTAGCTAGTTGAGTGCCTTCCGACCTGGGAGTCTCATCTTCCAGCACCATAGCACAATTTGTTTTGTTGTTAACTATCCATTGGGTTTTCATGGCAAGATACAGAAGTAGATTGCCGGGCCTTCCTTCCGCGCAGTTTAAGTTTGGTGTTGTTGCCGTTGTCACAGAAATGTGATCCTCCGCCGTCAACACTATCCCATTCTGCTGCTGCCCAGATGGGTGGTTTGTCTTCGTCTGGCACCTCAGCTGAGACCTGTCCATCTTGGGAGACCCTGCCAGTAGTTAAACTACCGATAGTTTAGCTCTCAGCATCACTGATGCACACAAGCCCTCACAGCACGACAAGCTGCAAACCCGCTTGTACAGAGGCATTAATACCTCCTCCTTTCTGCTGGTTATTCCTCTCTGTAGGCAGTTCAGCAACCTTATGACTTTGGCTACCGCCTTGTCATATTGTTTTGCCACCTTGAGATCCTCAGGCACTAGCACTCAAAGGTCCCTCTCCTGGTCTATGCACAGCAACCTCCCTCACCCTACTGCATACAATTCCTTTGGATTTCAGCATCCCAAGAGCATGACTCTGCACTTCTTCACATTAGATTGTAACTGCCAAGCATTAGACCATTCTTCCAGTGTTTTTAGATCTTTCCTCATGTTATTTTATTTATTTATTTATTATTTATTACAGGCTCTTATATACCGCTCTATTCAGAATCAGCGCGGTTCACAATATAACAACATACCATAACAACAAACTGTTAGGTTTTATAGAGAACAAGGTCAGAGAACTTGGAATAAAACATGGGACGTCATTACTGCAACTATTTACAAGAGTATTTACAAGAGTATTTACAAGTATACATTACAGGATTTGTTCATTCCCTCAGAAGTGTCCATTCTAGCAAATTTTCGTGTCATCTGCAAAAAGGCAGACTTTTCCATTGTCATTCCGCAGTATCACTCACAAATACATTGAACAGTTTCGGTCCCAGGACCGATCCCTGAGGCATGCCAATACTACTACTACTACTAAGCATTTATAAAGCACTACCAGGCGCACGCAGCGCTGTACAATGAAAACACAAAAAGACAGTCCCTGCTCAAAGAGCTTACAATCTAAAAAGACAAAGCAAGAAAAGGAGTAGAAAAAGATAAGAACAAGGGCAAAGAGACAAGAGCAGGAGAGACAGGACAAAGGAAAGAGGTAAGAACAAGTGTAAGAGGAAGAAAGAAAGGTGAAATAAAAGAGGGAAAGGAAGGAGAACAGCAAAATCAAGAGCCAAAGGCAGAGGCAAAAAGATGAGCTTTTAACTTGAGTTTGAAGAGGGGCAAAGAAGATGCCTGACGTATAGACAAAGGAAGTTTATACCAAGCAGATGGAGCAGCAAGGTGAAAAGAGCGGAATCTGGAGTTTGCAATAGAGGAGAAGGGCATAGCAAGAAGCAACTGGGAAGAAAAATGGAGTACACGAGGGGGGAAATAGGGAGAAATGAGAGAAGAAAGATACTGAGGAGACACAGAGTGAATGCACTTATAGGTCAGAAGGAGAAGCTTAAAGTGAATACGGAAACGGATAGGGAGCCAGTGAAGAGATCTGAGAGGAGTGATGTGGGCAAAACGAGGCTGACGGAAAATCAAACAGGCAGCGGAGTGCTGAATAGACTGAAGAGGGAAGAGATGAGACTGAGGGAGACCAGCAAGGAGGTTACAATAATCAAGGCGGGAGGTGATTAGGGAATAGATGAGGGTTTTAGTAGTGAGCTCAGAGAGAAAGGGGCGGATTTTGCCAATGTTGAAGAGAAAGACGCGACAGGTCTTAGCGATGAGTTGGATATGAGAAGAGAAAGAGAGCGAAGAGTCAAAAATAACACCCAAATTGCGAGCAGATGAAACAGGTTGGAGAACAGAGCCATCAACAGAGACTGAAAAAGAAGAAGGAGAAAGGGAAATTTTAGGAGAAAAAAACGAGAAGTTCAGTCTTGGCCATGTTCAATTTCAGGCGACAATGGAACATCCAGGCAGCAATGGCAGAGAGACAGCAAGAGATCCGGGACTGGAAAGCAGAAGAAAGATCAGGAGTAGAAAGATAGATTTGGGAGTCATTAGCATAGAGATGGTACTGAAAACCATGAGAGGAAATAAGTGCACCAAGGGATTGGGTATAGAGAGAAAAAAGAAGGGGACCCAAGACAGAACCCTGGGGAACATCAACCAAGAGCGGGGTAACAGAGGAGGAGGAGCCACCAGAACATACACTAAAGGAGCGATGGGAGAGATATGAGGAGAACCAGGAGAGAACAGTCCCTAAAGCCAAGCGAGGACAAAGTGTCAAGGAGAATATCATGGTCAACAGTGTCAAAGGCAGCAGAAAGGTCAAGGAGGATAAGGAGAGAGTAAACGCCTTTAGATTTAGCCAGGAACAAGTCACTGGAGGCTTTGACAAGAGCAGTTTCAGTACAGTGCAAAGGACGAAAACCTTCCTTTCTCTGAGCGAGTTCCGTTTACCACCACCTTCTGTCATCTGTCAGTCAAACAATTTCTGATCCAGTTCACCACCTTGGAACCTATCCTCAAGCTGCTCAGTTTATTGATAAGGCTCCAATGAGAAACAGTATCAAAGGTTTTGCTGAAGTCTAGGTATACCACATCCATCTAATGCCATTGATCTAGTTCTCTGGTCATCCAGTCAAAGAACTCAATCAAATTTATTTAGCATGATCTTCTCCTAGTAAAACATGTTGCCTCGGATCATGGAATCCATTGGTTTCCAGAAAGTCCACTCTTCTTTCTTTCAAGAGCACCTCCATTACTTTTCCCACCACAGAGATAAGGCTTACCAGCCTATAATGTCACCTCTTTGTGAAGAGGTACCACATCAACCCTTCTCCAGTCCAACAGAACTTCTTCCGTCTCCAAGGATCTACTAAAAACATCCTTTAAAGGCCCTGCCAGAACCTCTCTGAGCTTTCAGTATCCTAGGATGTATCCCATTCAGACCCATGGTCTTGTAATAATACATAACGGTTTACACAATAACAGACTCCTCAGTGAAGCAAAGGGTTACTTTAATTATATTCTTGCAAAAATGGATCCCTGACTGAGCAGACACCCCTATCCCTCTGTTTCAC
Source organism: Ichthyophis bannanicus (assembly GCA_033557465.1). Taxonomy (NCBI): domain Eukaryota; kingdom Metazoa; phylum Chordata; class Amphibia; order Gymnophiona; family Ichthyophiidae; genus Ichthyophis; species Ichthyophis bannanicus. Next base: position 83,246,485 of record CM066041.1, read on the forward strand.
AGTTCTTTTATAGTACACTATGTCCTCTTCCTCTTCCAGCATGTCTATAACTCATTGGTTAATACTGTCTCACTCCACTTAAGACAAAAATGACAAAACAAAATACCTATATGAACTCAATGCATATCACTACGAGACCGACAAAGCAAAGAAAATCTACCACATGAAAATCATAAATACCTCCATAAACAAACCTCGTGAACTCTCTCAGATTGTCAAAAAACTGACAAAAGCACCCCATAACTCTGACCAATTACCGAAGATCCCACCAGAGCTACTGGCCCGTCAATACAAACAACTACAATGACCACAAAACTCGCAGCCAAACATAGATACAACTACAACAAACCTCCACCCCAACTTACACAGACACTGGACCACTTTCAAAGAAACCTCACCAGACGAAATATCAACCACCATCTCCTGCCTCAACACCACCACCTCCCCGCTGGACCCCTGCCTCACTGACTGGATAAAGAAATCCAAAAATGAACTGAGCGCACCATTAGCCCATATCGTCAATGAATCCTTCTCCCAAGGACACATTTCAGACGCCCTCAAGACTACAATCATCCGACCATCCTTAAAAAAGCAAAACCTGGATCCCCTAGATACAGCATCCTACAGACCCATAGCAAGCCTACCTTTCACTGCCAAGATAATCGAGAAGATAGTCCAGCAGCAGCTGCAGGAACACCTGGATATCAACAACATACTGGACCCACAACAACACGGCTTCCGCCCGCTACATGGTGTTGAGACTCTCATGACCACACTGATGAACACTCTCCTCATAGGAACACAAGAAAAGCACTCTGGATATGCCATGATCTTCCTTGATATATCTGCAGCTTTCGACACCATCTCCCACAACATCCTCATACACAGACTACGGACAATTGGGATCAAAGACACCGTACTAAAGTGGTTCCAATCCTACCTAACTAACAGACAACAACTAATCCGTACCAGCACCTTGACCTCCCCCCCATTCCAGCAACACCAAGGAGTACCCCAAGGATCCACACTGTCAGCCATGCTTTTCAACATTTACCTTCAACCACTCTGCTCAGTCATACGCACTCACAACATCAGCTTCCACATATATGCTGATGATATCATGCTCTACGCCCCCATCACAACCACAAACCCAACAAACACCCATCTATCAGCATGCTTCTCCGCAGTGTCCGACTGGTTACAAGCAAACAACCTATCCATCAACATCAAGAAAACTGAAGCCCTCATAGTGACAAAAGACCCAGACTTCACACCACCTACACACCTCAACATAGGAACCACAAGCATTCAAATACAACCACAAATAAGATACCTGGGCATTATTATCGACCAAGCCCTCACCCTGAAGCAACAAATCACTAAAACCTCCGGAACTATATTCCACAAGGCAAAAACAGTGCAACGTCTCAGACCCCTTCTTGAACATCAAGACTTCCGAACAGTAATGCAAGCCACGACACTCCCACATCTGGACTACTGCAACATACTATACCATGGACTTCCAGCCACACAGACCAACCCCCTCCAAACAGCATTGAACACCACAGCAAGAATTATTCAAAGAGCAAAGAAAAGTGACCACATCACCCCAATTCTGAAAGACCTACACATACTTCCCCTCGAAGCAAGGACTAAATACAAAGCCATCCTACTCACCCACAAAGCCATCCACCAAACACATAACACCCAGCTTCGCACCCTACTGTCTCGTCCACCCCACGGCAAATCTACCAGACAAGCCTCCAGCAACTCCCTCACCGTCCCCCACAAAAGAACCAAATGCTCGCAACGAACCTGCAATCGAGCCTTTGAACTTTATGCTCCATCTTTATGGAATTCTCTACCGAGCTATCTCAGAAACAATGCCGACCTACTATCTTTCAGAAAACAGTTAAAAACCATCCTTTTCCAGGAATACTTCAACACGACTCCCACCGAAAAGGCACACTAACCCCGGATCTCGCCCACCATGAACCACTGATCCAAAGCTATACTAACCTGTCCATGTCAAAAGTCTGTCCCAAGTCCAAAGTCTATCCTATGTCAAAATCATCAATGTTGCCTCCTCGGTGATGGCCCCGCCCATATACTTAATTTCCCCCACCCCTTAATGTAACGCCGCTTTGACCCGGTGAAATGCGGGATATAAATACAGCTAAATAAATAAATAAAAGATATGCCATACTGGGTCAGACCAAGGTCCATCAAGCCCAGTATCCTGTTTCCAACAGTGGCCAATCTAGGTCATATGTACCTAGCAGTTTCCCCAAAAGACACAGGTTCCACAATGCTTGTATTGGGTCAAGCATTGATATCCTGGGTCCCTTTTTAATAATGGTTTATGGACCTTTCCTCCAGGAACTTGTCCAAATCTTTTTTAAACCCAGCTACACTAACAGCCTTTACTACATCCTCCAGTAACAAATTCCAGAGTTTGATTGCACTATTTGTCTTAAATAGTTTACCCTGTAGCTTCATTGCATGTCCCCTAGTCTTTCTATATTCTGATAACATAAAGGTTCGATCTACGTTTAACCGTTCCACTCCATTCATTAATTTATAGACTTCTATCACATCTCCCCTCAGCCGTCTCTTTTCCAGGTTAAAGAGCCCTAACCTTTTTAGCCTTTCTTCATAGGGGTATCCTTCCGTCCCCTTTACCATTTTGGTGGCTCTTCTATGAACCTTTTCTAATAACGCTATATCCTTTTTAAGATACGGCGACCAGAATTGCACACAATATTCAAGGTGCGATCGCACCATCGAACGTTACAGAGGCATTATAATATCCTTTGTTTTATTTTCCATTCCTTTCCTTATGATACCTAGCATTCTATTTGCTCTCTTGGCTGACGCTGCACACTGGGGCAGAGGGTTTTAACATGTTATCCACACTGACGCCTAATCTTTTTCCTGGGTGGTGGTTCCTAATATGGAACCTTGCATCGTGTAACCATAGCTTGGGTTGTTCTTCTCTAGGTGCATAACTTTACACTTGTCCACATTAAATTTCATCTGCCATTTTGATGCCCAGTCTTCCAATTTATCAAGATCCTCTTACAATATTCCACAATCCTCTTGGGTTTTAACAACTTTAAATAGTTTTGTGTCATCTGCAAATTTGATAACCTCACTCGTTATTCCCTTTTCCAGGTCATTTCTGAATATGTCAAAAAGCAGCGGACCCAGCACAGATACCTGGGGTACACCACTATTTATCTTTCTCCATTGGGAAAATTGGCCATTTAGCCCTACCCTCTGCTTTCCATCTTTTAACCTGTTCCTGATCCACAATAGTACACTGCCTCCTATCCCATGACTCTCTAGTTTTGCAAAAAGTCTCTGAAGAGGGAACTTGTCAAAGGCTTTCTAAACTCCAAATACACTATATCAACTGACTCACCTTTGTCTACCTGTTTATTCACACCTTAAAAAAAAACCAAACAGATTAGTAAGACAAGATCTTCCTTGTCTAAAGCCATGTTGGTTGTCTCCCATTAAGCCATGACTATCTACATGTTCAGCAATTTTGTTTTTTATGATGGTTTCTACCATTTTTCCCAGTACTGACATCAGGCTCACCGGTCTGTAGTTTCCTGGATCACCCCTGGAACCCTTTTTAAAAACTGTCGTTACGTTGGCCATCCTCCAATCTTCAGGTATTACAGATGATTCTAATGACAGTTCACAGATTACTAATAGCAGGTCTGCAATCTCATATTTCAGTTCTTTCAACACCCTTGGATGTATATCATCCGGTCCAGGTGATTTGCTACTCTTCAGTTTATCAAATAGTTGTAATACATCTTCCGATGTATCAATATTTCCTTCAATTCTTCCGCACCTTCAAATACCACTTCAGTCATGGGTAACATCCCTACATCTTCCTCACTAAAGACAGAAGCAAAAAAATTCATTCAGTCTCTCCGCTATCGCCTTGTCACCTCTTAGTGCGCCTTTAATCCCTCTGTCATCTAAAGGACCAACTGACACGCTCAGAGATTTTTTGCTACGAATGTACTTGAAAAAGCCTTTATTACGCTTTTTTGCTTCCGCAGCAAGCTTCTTCTCAAATTCTTCCTTTGCTTCCTTATCAATGCCTTGCATTTAACTTGCCAGTGGTTGTGCTGTTTCCAGTTTTCATCATTTGGCTCTTTTGTCCATTTTCTTAAAGATGCTTTTTTGGCAATAACAGCTTCTCTGACCTCACCTTTAAACCATGCTGGCAGTTTTTTGGACTTCCTTCCACTTTTCTTAAAGCATGGAATACAGCTGGTCTGGGCTTCCAAGATAGTATTTTTCAACAACACCCAAGCTTGATGTAAGTCTTTAACCTTTGCAACTGCTCCTTTTAGTTTTTTCTTAACTATTTTCCTCATTTTATCATAGTCTCCCTTTCGAAAGTTAAAAGGTAGTACTGTGGATTTCCTTACTATCCCTCCTCCACTAATTAAATCAAACGCGATCATGCTATGATCACTATTGCCAAGTGACCCCAACACCCTTATCTCTTGCACCAGATCTGGTGTTCCACTAAGGACTAGGTCCAATATGGTTTCCCCTCTAGTCGGTTCATGAACCAGCTGCTCCAAGAAGCAGTCATTTATTTCTTCTAGGAACTTTATCTCCCTAGCATGTCCTGCCTTGACACTGACCCATTCGATACCAGGGTAATTGAAATCACCCATTGTTATTACTGTGTGGTAACTTTTGTTAGCTTCCTTGATTTTCTTTGAGTATTTCATCATCCATTTGTTCATTCTGGCCAGGCGGTCGATAGTACACCCCCACTGCCATGGCCTTCCCCTTTTTACATAGAATTTCAATCCATAGAGATTCTACAGCAAATTTTGTTTCATGCAAAACTTTAATCCTTTCTGACTCAATGCCCTCTCTAACAGAGAGCGCAACCCCTCCACCAATTTGATCAGCTCTATCATTACGATATAGTTTGTATCCAGGTATCACAGTGTCCCACTGGTTGTCCTCCTTCCACCATGTCTCTGAGATTCCAATCATATCTAACCTCTCATTTAGTGCTATATATTCTAACTCTGCCATCTTATTTTTTAGACTTCTAGCATTTGCATACAAGCATTTTAGAGGCTGTATTTTATTCATATTAATTTGGCTATTGGTAGGCATGGGTAATTTGGAATCTTTAAGCTCTGTCTGCTCCATACTCGAGGGCATTTGGGCTAACACTTTTTTTGGAACCTCTCTGCTTTTGGTAGTATCCTTCAAGGATACATTCTTCTGAACCATGCGCTCTTGTGCGACTGTCGGCTTTCCCCTATTATCTAGTTTAAAAGCTGCCCTATCTCCTTTTTAAAGGTTAATGCCAGCAGCCTGGTTCCATCCCAGTTAAGGTGAAGCCCATCCCTTCGGAAGAGCCCCTCCTTTCCCCAGAATGTTCCCCATTTCCTCACAAATCCAAACCCCTCATCATTGCACCATTGTCTCATCCACGCATTGAGACTCCGGAGCTCTGCCTGCCTTTTGGGTCCTGCGCGTGGAACGGGAAGCATTTCGGAGAACGCTACTCTGGAAGTTCTGGATGTCAACTTCCTACCTAAAAGCCTAAATTTAGCCTCCAGAACCTCCCTACCACATGTACCAGAGAGCAGACTCCTCCCCAGCACTATTTAAGACCTTATCTAGGTGGCGCGTGAGGTCCGCTACCTTCACACCAGGCATGCATGTTACCAGGCGATCCTCACGTCCACCAGCCACCCAGCTATCTACATGCCTAATGATCGAATCACCAACTATAACGGCTGTCCTAACCTTTCCCTCATTGGCACATGGCCCTGGAGAAACATCCTCGGTGCGAGAGGGTTTTACATCACCTGGAGGACAGGTCCTAGTTACAGGGTCACTTCCTGCCACACCACTTCTTGCACTTCCGCACCTGTGGCAGGCTACGTGTTACTAGCCACGTAGCCTCTCCTTCCAGGATGCAGATATACAACAAAGGGAGTCAGAAAGTTATTACATATAAAATTATATTACAGAGTGGTAGATGAGTTGAATACAAAAATTATATTACATTGTAAAAATAACATATTACATTTGTTTATATCAGTCTTGTCCACTTTCAGTTTTGCAAGCTGTTCAAAAATGTCATCATCTGTGAATTGTGTGGTATCTACTCCATTCCCATTTGTATATTTGTCAATCATACGTGGTCCTTCTCCAGGATTTTCTTTTGTAAATACAGAAGTATGTGTTTAGCATTTTCACTTTTTTAACGTCACTTTCCACAAATCCGTCCTCTGCACTTTTGAATCTTGCAATTCCACCTCTGATCTTCCTCTTTTCCTGAATATACCTGAATAAAGTTTTGTCTCCACACTTCACATCTTTAGCCATCTTTTTTTCTGTGTTAGCTTTTGATATCCTTATTTCTCTCTTTGTCTCTTTTCTGTGTTCCTCTTTTTGAGATGATCTGAATTTTGTGAAAGCTGTGTTTTTTGCCTTTATTTCTGCAGCCACTTCTTTGGTGAACCATACAGGTTTCCTTTTCCTCTTGTTTTTATTTACTTTCCTTACATATATATCCATTGCCCCTTTTACTGCCTCTTTTAGTTTAGCCCAGCCCACTGCAACTCTACTTCTCTTATCTCCCCCCACCCTGCCAACCTTTCCTTCAGGCACTTTCTCATTTTACTGAAGTCAGCGTTTTTGGCAGGGGAACACAATCCAATGATCTGGACTGGTCTAACAGGACACTGTAAAGAGCTGTTGGCATTCCTCAGTGACCAAGTATTTGGGACAGAGGGGGTTCTGAGGTAGAAAAGCTAAAACACACAGGGGTAGGAAAAGGAGTCTGAGGGCTTCAAGGATATGGCCTTGCTGCAAACTGAAGGTGACAGGTCATGCTAGTCTGGTCGCAGTCGAAGACAAGTTAGATCAGGAACAGCTGTTGAGGTTGCACCCCTTGTGGCAGAATGTTGAATTCAATGTTGTTGTTGACATCTGCACTTGTTCTCTCAAACTGGAGAGAAGATGGGTGATGAATATATTAAAATGGGGCTGTATCTTACTGTAAGTACTGGAAGGCAGTGTATGGAACAAAGACTGTTGCCTGAGGAACTCTAACATAACAACATTGGTTCTTATGGCAGTCTCTGTAGGCATTTGGTGTGATGGAGGACAAACTGATGCACACTAGGACTGAAGAAGTCAGAGAAGAACATAATTTTAGTGTTCTGGAATTCCTTAATGGAGTATGTGTACAAATGAAAAAAAAGAACCTTCATGTGAAGCATCTGTTAAGTGCATCTGGTAGGGGCTCTCCTGCTTTGTTGTGAGAGAACTGATGTAAGGATTTGAAGTCAGGTCTAAGAAAATGTTCTGCATACCATGGCAGAGCATGGCAGTGTGGTGGGCTTAAACAAAGACCATCTATAGAATAGAAGGTGTGGCTGGAACTAAGCTGTTTTTGTTTATTCACTTTTCTACAACCCTGATGAAGCCATTAGATGAAACACGGTCATGTAAATGAAACTTGATTGGTCTGTTCTGAAGCAACAGACCCTCCCCCCTTTGTCATGTCAAGGCTGGTATAGAGTAGTGGATTATTTCACCTTACTATGTTGCTACATATTCAAGGGTACTATCCATATAATACTGTTGATTATCAGGCCATTAATTTTTAAACTGCAGTATGGCCTTTCCTGGTTTGCTTTCTTTCAGATCATGTATTCTTTTTATTAGTACATGGATTTACAAACGTCTTGTGGATCAACTGAAACCTATCAGCTGAGTGTATATGAATTATTCAAAGGCACTTTGGGGAAAGAAAAAGCAGAAATGGCCAATCACAATAATCAAGGCATACTTTTTTCTCTGAAGCTCTGTATGCAGACATGTCCTCAAATACAGGCTCTCAAGCTGGCCCTTAAGATTTACATTACTGAAAGAAATTTCACTTGGTTAACAGCTTGATTTCAAATTCTTCTTAATTACTTAAAACATCTGTGATAATAGCTCATTATCACAGACGTTTGCATTCCTTAAACATGATTATCTATATTTCCTCATTATCTCTCTAGTCCAATTCAGACGCGAGGGTTTTATGTTGTCTTGCTAACAGATGGAGACCGAGAACCACTGGTTTGATGACATCAAATTATAAGGGTCCTGTGCAACCTCTAACCAGCCAGTATTTCTCAGTCTCCAGCAGATGGAGGTGGCATAGTCCCCTTGTGTAATTTGAATGGACTGGAAAAAAAATCTGAGGAATTTAGTGCTCCTTAGAATGCTTGGTAGAGTGTCCTTGGAAAAGCCCTGAGGTGCAGAACCTGGTGATGCCAGGTTATTCCCCATCGTCTCACCTGCTCTCCTCCAAAGACCTGGAGTGGTTGTGGACTGTGAGACAGCTCTCCTCTACTCCTCCCCAAGCTTGGGGAGGAGGTAAGAGGTTGAGTTTGGACCATAACATAATTTTATTCAAAAGAGAAAAGAAAGTGAAGTCTTTAGCAGGGTTCAGGAGCAAGTGAACGGCAGGCAGGGCCAAGCTGGCTTTCAATTTCAGGGTTGAGAGGAGAATCTGAGCAAGTGAGGGCGGAAGTCAGTTTTGCTATATCAGGGGAGAATGAAAGAGCATATGGCCTCGCAGACCAAGTGCAGCCACTGCTATGCGGTCTGCGGCTGCTGCCAGTCCCATTTTCAGCTGCAGGTCTGTGCCATGGCAGTGAGGAAGAGGCACAAATTCATTTTCAGCTGCAGGTCTGTGCCATGGCAGTGAGGAAGAGGCACAAATTCATTTTCAGCTGCAAGTCTGTGCCATGGCAGTGAGGAAGAGGCACAAATTCATTTTCAGCTGCAGGTCTCTGCCATGGCAGTGAGGAAGAGGCACAAATTCATTTTCAGCTGCAGGTCTGTGCCATGGCAGTGAGGAAGAGGCACAAATTCATTTTCAGCTGCAGGTCTGTGCAATGGCAGTGAGGAAGAGGCACAAATTCATTTTCAGCTGCAAGTCTGTGCAATGGCAGTGAGGAAGAGGCACAAATTGCAGCAGTGGATCACCTAGCAGGCAGCCCCAAGAAGAGTAGGGTCTAAATCTGGAGCTCCTGAGACAGAGAAATTGGCGGTTTGGGCAGGAACTGTTACCATTCGGCCCTTATGCTACTCTCTTTGGCAGTTTGGTGACGGCAGTATCCCAGGGAGCCTCCAAAACATAAGATATGCCATTCTGAGCCAGACCAAAGGTCCATCATGCCTAATATTCTGTTTCAAACAGTGGCCAATCCAGGTCACAAGTGCCTATCAGGTTCCCAAAGGTTAGACAGATTCCATTTTGTTTATCCCAGGGGCAAGCAATGTGTTTCCCCAGTTTATTTGAATAATGGTTTATAGATCCTCCAGGAACTTGTACAAACTTCTTTCAGACCCAGCTACACAAACAGCTTTTAATACATCCTCTGGCAACAAATTCCAGAACTTGATTATGCATTGAATGAAAAAATATTTTTTTCTAATTAGTCTTAAAATGTGCCATATTGTATCTTAAATTGCATTGCTTCTGTAGCAGGTATCCCCTTTTCTCCTAAATCTGTCTTGTTGCTCCATCAGATCTTTTGTTCTAAAATGGGCCTGGTGGAGGGTCCAGTGGAACTCTTCTCTGTGGGTATGGCAGGTGCTTAACCAGAAAACCCCTCCTAAAATGAAGAAGCTTCACAGAGAACTGGAAGACCTAGAGGATAGGGCCTCTGCAGATTCTCTGGATACACTGGAGATTTCAAAGGATTAGTTAGTGCCAGTGTTCTTGTGGGGACAGACCACACGTTTGTCCGCTTCTTCCATAAGGATGATCTGCCATCCCTTATTTCACAAGCTTTAGCAGCTGTGAATATAGCACAAGAATACTGGGCGACCATGGGTCCAATGGAAGACCCACTTTTAGAGGACATCTGTAAGCCCCCCAAATCCTCTCCACTTTACAGAGCCATCAAGGATAAGATAGCTACAGAATAGAATACTGTAGACACAGGCTTGAAGGTGGGCAGGACTATGGCAAAGCTCTATCCTATTCCTATGTATGAGGAGCAAAGGTTATGCCTGCTCAGAGTGGATGCGCTTGTTTCAGTGGTAACCAAGATGACCCACCATCTCAGATGAGGAAGAAGTGATGTTAAAAGACCCACAAGATCGGATAATGGAAGTACTGTTAAAGCAGTCCTTTGTGGTCTCAGCCTCTGTGTTACAGATAGACTGTGTGGGCTTATGTAGTTAGGGCCTGCTTGACAGTCTCAAAAACGTTCAGTGAGCGTTTTCTGTCAGGATAAGAGGCCTTTTCAGAGGTACCAGAAGACAGGCAAATTGCCAATGTAACACCAACTTTTAAAAAGGGTTCCAGGGGTGATATGGGAAACTACAGACTGGTGAGCCTGATGTCAGTACAGGGCAAAATGGTAAAAACCATTATAAAGAATAAAATTACTGAACATGTAGATAGTCATGGTTTAATGGGAGAAAGCCAACATGGATTTAGCCCAGGAGAGTCTTGTCTTACTAATCTGTTATATTATTTTGAAGGTGTGAATAAACAGGTAGACAAAAGTGAGCCACTTGATACAGTGTATCTGGATTTTCAGAAAGCCTTTGACAAGGTCACTCATGAGAAACTCTTGGCAACATTAAAAAATCATGGGATTTGAGGCAGTGTACTATTGCAGATCAGGAACTGGTTGAAAGATAGAAAGCAGAGAGTAGGGCTAAATGGCCAATTTTCTGAATGGAGAAAGATAAATAGTGGAGTACCCTAGGGATCTGTGCTGAGTCCGCTGCTTTTTAACATATTTCTGGAAATAGGAATAATGAGTGAGGTGATCAAATTTTCAGATGACACAAAATTATTCAAAGTTGTTAAAACACAAGATGATTGAGAAAAATTGCAAGACTGGACGGCCAAATGGCAGATGAAATTTAATGTGTACAAGTGCAGTTATGCATCTAGGAAAGAACAACCCAAACTATGGTTACACGATGCAAGGTACCACTTTAGAAACCACCACCCAGAAAAAAGATTTAGGCGTCATCATGGATAATATGTTGAAATCCTCCAGCTCAGTGTGCAGCGGCGGCCAAGAAAGCAAATACTTATTTATTTATTTAAACGTATTTTTATACCGCCTTTCTACCATTCAAGGCGATTTACAAATAACTGAAAATGCAACAGGGCCTTAGAAGACGCACTGTTGTATAGGGAAATAAAACAATGTAACAAAAGAGCAGTATAACAGTAATATGCTATACTTTGAACTATTTACAGTGTCAGACTAGTTGGCAGTCATTTGTTCATTTGTGCAGTTCTTCAATATACTAAGACTAGTGAATTGTTGGTGGCTTGCTTTTAGGGTGGTTGAGTCTGTGAATCTAGGTATATATGGTATTCTTCTTGGAAGAGATACGTTTTTAGTTTTTTCCGGAATTCAGCTATGTCAGAGTATCCTCAGTGTTGGAGGTAGAGTTAAATAGTGTGGAGCAAATAGGGTGAAAGCTCGATTGCAGATGGATTACACAGGTACACTAAACAAAATTTTTTTTTAACTGCCTCTAATGTTTCGATTGATTTTTATGTTTTTTGGTGCGCTGAATCCAAATCTGGTAACCAATTTGCTCCATCACGTACAGATTTTTTGCTACATTGGGTTAGCAGTTTGAGGTGAACGTTTCAGATTGAGTGCGATCGAGATAAAAGTTTCTTGGATGAATTCTTTATACTAATTGTTTAGTAGTTATTCAAATAAGAATAAAGAAAATTGTAACAAGGCAGCACATAAGAATAGAGTAATGTCAACAAAACACACTGTGATGGTAGCAAAATTGTCTGCACTTAAAACAGCCACATACATGTGCACAAACATTGAGCATATAAGAGCGAGGTTAGACACAAAGCAAAGCAAAGAAATGTGCAAAAAATGTTGTACAGGTATGTATGTAAGAATAGAAAACGCAAACCGCACCATTGCAATACATGAAGACAAACACCCGATGGTGTGAAAATAAAATTCTAATAAATGAGATCCAACACTGTGGTAATAACTAGCAAATTTTTATTTCAAAGTTTAGTAAAAACACGATATTTGTCAACACAGTTTAGATTTTAAAGTCATTCTTGGGTCAATCAATCTCCTGGTGGGCCCGTTTCTTCTTCCCCCGAATGCTTCTCTTGGTGCGCTGCTTGGCGTATTTTTCATCTGGGCTTTCCCGCAGCAGAAATCAGCCATCATAGTGGTGTTCCATCTTCCTTGGTACCTTCTCTCTGCGTCCTTGATGTCCTGGTGAAACCTTTCACCTTGTTCTTCACTGTACGCCCCCAGGTTTTCGGGAAAGTAGTTCACATGGGAGTGCAAGAAATGGATTTTCAGGCTCATGTTACAGCCTTGTTCTTTGAAGGCATTGAGCATCCTGGCAACAATATCCTTATAGTTCTCATCCCGCCTGTTCCCCAAGAATTTGAGAACAACATCCTTGAAAGAATCCCAGGCTTCTTTTTCCTTCTCAGACATCGTTTCAGCGAATGCTCCATCTGAAATGAGTTTCCTTATATCAGGGCCAACAAACACTCCTTCCTTTAGCTTTGCTTCAGAAAGTCGGGGGAACTTTGAGCAAAGGTACCGAAAGCACTCACCATCTTTTGGAAGGGACTTGATGAATTGCTTAATGAGACCCAACTTAATGTGGAGAGGTGGTAATAGAATTTTATCACGAGGTACCAAACTCTCATGAAGAACATTTTTCTCACCGGGTCTCAAATACTCCCGAATTGGCCAGTCTTTTTTCCCCCAGTGTAGGTCGCGGGCCCGGCTATCCCACAAGCAAAGGAAGCAGGGATATTTGGTGAAACCGGATTGCTGCCCTAATAGCATGGATAGAATTTTAAAGTCTCCACAAATCATCCACTTATGCTCATCATAACGAATCTTCTGAAGAATCAGGGCCAAATTCTCGTATTTTTCTTGGAGAATAACAGAGTGAGCAATAGGAACTGAAGCGAATGTGTTGCCATTATGAAGAAGAACACCTTTTATGCTGTCTTTTGACGAATCAATGAACAGCCGCCATTCAGCAGGATCATACTTGAGTTTAAACTTTTCCATCACTCCGTATATATCGTTGCAAAATACCAAATCTTCCTCTTTGCTGAAATACTTCAAAAATTGTGTCTCGCGGTTGCGGTACCAATAAAAAGTTGTTCCTGGTGACAGTAGATTTTTCTGTTTAAGCCGAGAACCTAGCAGTTGGGCAGCATCTTTTGGGAGTCCTAAATCCCGGACTAAATCATTCAATTCAGCTTGAGAGAAAAGTTCAGGTTTCGGATCTGGTTCAGTTTCAAACTCGGAAGTACTGGACTCATCGGGAAAAGCCATCTGATGAGTCTCATCATGATCAGAACCGTCCACACAAATATGATCCAAAGATTTTGGTGGTTCAGGCACAGGTACTTCGTTGCTATGAGGCATAGGCCTAATTGCTGAGGGAAGGTTGGGGTAACTTATTACGTTCTTATTTTTTAAGTTGTATCCCTTCACAATGCAAGAGCAAAAATAGCAGTCACTGCTGTGGTCTCTTTGTTCACGCCACATCATAGGTATTCCAAAACGAAATGCTTGCTTTTTACCTTTCATCCATAAGCATAGATCTTCCTCACATGTCTTGCACACTTTGTGAGGAGCCCACGGTTTGTCTTGATCGCCTAACTTCAAACCGAAATAGGCGAAATATACTTTTTTAATAAATGCAGAAATGTTCCTCTGCCGCTTTTTCACGGTATATTCCCCACAAATAAAACAAAAACTGTTCGGAGAGTTGACGCAACCTCTGGCTCTGTGAGCCATCACAAATACACAGCACTGCAAACTACAACTGTAGTGAACCACTTCGGAATAAAGCTGGATTACGACTGAGCAAACAAAAGGTAATAACGAACTTGCAAGAAACTGAAATTTGACAGGAACGTTCATGTCACAACCACCGTGTTTGAGCGAGCGAACGAGGCGAGGCGAACAGGAAAGAACATGCGCCAGCGCGAGTACTGGATTTAGCCCCCCGCCTCCCAATTGTCCTGTATAAAATGAATACAAAACACTCTAAAATATCATGAGGGAGTGTTTCTAGTTAGTTAACCATTACAACCTCTATTTTGGGCCAAGAAAATAAACTGCAGTCGGCTAAAAAGAAATTATGTGAACATTCCTTATATGGGTAAGAAATCTAATTTTGCAAGAAAACGTGACGTGATGGAACATTTTGGCTATTTTTCCTGGATTCAGCACCCCAAAATCTATAGGAATCAGTTGCAAAACTGGAGGCAGTTTTTTGGTAGTGTACCTGTGTTATTTACTCTTAATCTTCTATTTACGGATCGCTAACTGGTTGAGAATGGTTATTCTTCGTGATCTATTATTCCATGGGTTTGAGATGAGGGTCTGAAGAATGTTGGCGGATTCCTTATGTAGGATTTTAAATATTATGAGAGCCTTGCTTTTGATTCTGGCAGTGATGGGTAGCCAATGTAGCTGTATTAGTATGGGGGCGATATGGGTTCGGCAGAGGGCTCCAAAGATTATTGTGCAGCCGTATTCTGTGCCATCTGTAGGGGGCGGAGAATGTTTTTAGGAAGGCCCTAGTATATGGTGCTACAATAGTCTAGCACAGGCATGTCCAACAGGTAGATCGCAATTTACCTGTAGACCGCGGAGGGGTCAAAGGTAGATCGCCAGCCCCACTTGGCTCCATCTCTCCAACAGCTCACCCCGTTGCTAGGAGAGAGCTGGTGCCGGCAGGTCGTCTGCTGAGGGCTTGCCGCCACTGCTGATCCTTTGCCTGTCTTTTTTCCCTGCCTGCAGGTGTATTGGGGGCGCTTGTTTTCGTGCCAATAGTTTGTGGGTACCCCAGGGGGCCGCCGCCCGCACCCCACGACGAGATACCACAGTCCCGGCGTCATACCTGGTCTCCTCCCTCTCAGAATCCCCCATTCCTGCCCCCACCCCAACACCCCTTAGAAGTGTGTTATATACCAGGCGATATCCATTCGTCCGGGCTTTACCTGAATACACTTACCATATTAGTTGTGTCGCGTGCTGATCATTGGTCGCTTTATAGTTAGCTTTCATTAAATGTTTTGGGGCAGACACAACAAAGTGTCAAGAATTTGGTGATTTTGGCGGGCTTTTCCAATTTTGTTCTAACTTGCCTATGCCTTGCCTTCGAATTGTTTCAAACCACTGTGACTTTTGCTTGCCTCTGCAATTTTATTTTGCCTAGCCATTGTGTTGATTCTACACTGCAATTTTATTTCGCCTTGCCTTTGCGTTGATTCTACACTGTGTGCAGAATTTATTAAATCGCGTGTGGTGATATTTGAACTTGTTTGGCGGCATTTGATTTTATCTGGCTTGCTGGACAGGTGTTTGAATTTTTTTGATGATTGTTTGATGGTATTTGATTATTAGTGCCAGTATGATGAATTCTTATTTTTACTTTAGAACTGCATGTGTGGTTTTGGCATCTCCAGTCCTTGTATTGCACATCATCCAGAGGTCTTCAGTTCCTGGTGATCTTTAATACTTTGGGACAGTGACAGTTTTGGACAAGATTCAGCCAGTGTTTATACTAACTTAGCAGATTTGGCCTTCTTACATCCAGCCACCCCAGTATAACGAAGATGAGTGTTCCAAAGAAGAGCAAAACCTACCACTTTCATGATGAATGGGAAATGGACTACTTCATCATGGTGAAAGACAAGTGTTGTTGTCTAATTTGTAACGCCCCAGTATCCTTGCTAATCCAGCAATCTACTCTTTCTTTCTACATCTATGCTGATGATATCCTTCTGGTTCACCATACCTCTCCCTCTGCCCCTGATCTCACTCCACTTAACTTCTGTCTCTCCTCCATCACATCCTGGTTTGAGTCAAACTTCATGCATGTTAATCCCACCAAATCTGCTGCTCTTTGGGTTACTTTTGGTCGTCCTTCTCCCTCAGTGCTTCCTGTCATGGGTCCCCATTCTATTCCTTCCACCTCCACTCTCCGCTATCTGGGTGTTCTTCTAGACTCATCTCTTTCTTTTCATGACCATATCTCCTCTGTTGTCCGTTCCTCCTTCTTTCACCTACGTCGCATCAAAGCTGTTCGTTCTTACTTTTCACACTCTTCTATTATCACTTTGGTCTTATCTCTAGTTATTTTGCGACTTGATTATTGCAACGTTGTTTATGCCGGTCTTCCCTCTCACCAACTTCACCGCCTTCAAATCGTTCAAAATGCCGCCGCCCGTCTTATTACTCTATCTCCTCTCTGCTCCCATGTTTCCCCTTGTCTCTCTTCTTTACACTGGCTCCCTATCAAGTTTCGGTTTGTGTTTAAACTACTCATCCTTGCACACAAGGCCCTTTTCTCTGACTCCCCCCAATATTTAGCCAATATTATACATCTTCAGCCCTCTCCTCGCCTTCTCCGGTCTGCCCATGGTAATCGTCTCTTTCTTCCCTCACCCACTCAGGCCCGTCTCGAATCCACCCGACACTCTGCCTTCTTCTTTCTATGCCCCGCCCTCTGGAATTCTCTTCCCTTACCTCTCCGTTTAGAAC
The DNA here is from genome assembly GCA_033557465.1 of Ichthyophis bannanicus. Taxonomy (NCBI): domain Eukaryota; kingdom Metazoa; phylum Chordata; class Amphibia; order Gymnophiona; family Ichthyophiidae; genus Ichthyophis; species Ichthyophis bannanicus. The sequence goes on from CM066041.1 coordinate 83,263,110, forward strand.
CATCCTACACTCGTTTTAAAGCCCTTCTCAAGACTCATCTTTTCTGTCAAGCATTCAATCTCCCTCCCCCCACTGATGATGTCTTTCCCACCTAGCCCTTTATTCCCTCCCTCCCTCTCACTTTCCTATTTTCCCCTCACCGCTGGTGTCATGTTCCCCTAGTCTCGCCTCTCGCTCCACCTATATCTGGTTCGAGTCTCCCTCTCCTCTCCCCACTCCTTTAATTTCTTATTGTTTTTAAGTTTTTTATTATTATTATTATTGTTTTAAATTTTGTTGCTCTGCTGTTTTCTGTTTTGCCCCTCTTTACTCTCTGCTATTTCTTTTGCTGTCCTATTATCATTTGGCGTTCTTTTCTTTCCTTCCTTTCTCAGCAGCTGTCACCTTTTTACGATTGTACACCGCCCTGATGCTCCGGCCTGGGCGGTTTATCAAATGTTTTAATAAAGATAAAGATAAAAAGATAAAGATAAAGATCATTATAAGGCTCTGCATAGCAATATGTTTGATGATGATTTTCCACCCAAAAGTGAAATTCATAAACTGAAGCTCAAAGAACTTAAATTGAAATTGGCTAATCAGCAACAGTTGATGGCGAAGCCAAGGTCACATTCGGTCAATGCAACCATAGCATCCTTCAAGGTCAGCAACCCGATCGCAAAGAAATGCAAATCTTTCACTGAAGGGGAATTTGTAAAAGATTGTTTTCTTGAAGCAGCTGACAATCTTTTTGAAGGATTTAAAAATAAGAAAGAGATCATAGCTGCTATTCAAGATGTACAATTCTCAAGAAACACCATCGTGCGGCGAATAGATGTGTGGAGACACAACTGAACAATTGTTGGAGGATGTTTCAAATTGTGTTGCTTTCTCACTCCAACTGAATGAATCTACAGACATAAGAGACATAGCCCAGTTACTAGTCTTTATCCGGATGGTTTTTGAAGACTTCAGTGTTAAAGAACTACTTGGAATGATTTCTTTAAAAAAGGAGAATACCAGTCAGGAAATATTCAGTTCTTTCCATTCTTTTGTGACAAAGTGTAATCTTCCATTGCATAGACTTGTTTCCATCACTACTGATGGAGCAAGAGCAATGACAGGTGGGGTAAACGGTTTCATAGCCCTCTGTAGACAGCATGACGACTTCCCAGATTTCCTTTCTTACCACTGCATCATTCAACAGCAAGTTTTGGCAAGCAAGAGACTCAATACAAAGACTGTCATGGACATCACTTTCAAAATTGTAAATTCAGTTCGTGGAAGATCACTTCAAAGACAGCTTTTCAATCTTACTCTTGATGAAGGGGCAGCGGAAATCATTTTGCACACAGATGTAAGGTGACTAAGTAGGCACAAATTTCTGCAAAGATTTCGTGATTTGCTGAATGAAATAAGGTGTTTTTTGAAGGAGAGGGGAGATGACCAAGCAGAGTTGGAAGATGAGGAGTAGTTTATTTATTTATTTACATTCTCTTATATACCGCGCTATTCTGCATCAGTGCAGTTTACATTGAACAAACTGAAATTACATTGAACAGGGCATTATAACTTGGAGAAAACTATTTTACAGGGAACATGGGCTATGGAGGGTTAAGTGGCTTGTCCAAGACCACAAGGAGCACCTGTGGGAATAGAAACCCCAGTCCTTCTGGCCCAAGGTTGCTGTTCTCTAGTGGGATTTGAACCCCCGACCTTCCGGCCTGAAGTACCTTGCCCCAACCACTAGGCCACTCCTACACTCCAGTGATGTGATCTTGCATGTCTCGCTGATGTTACAGCTGAACTAAGTGATATGAACCTTGAACTACAAGGTAAAAACAAATGAATTGGTGAGATGAGTACAGTTTAATCCTACAAGAGCAAATTTGAGCTAATGACTGACCTTGCAAACAACACTTTTGATCAATTTCCTAATACGCAGGACCATCTGGGACAATATCCAAATTTTGTTTTTCAGAACGAGAAGTATGTGACAGAAATCTGTTCTGTTATCCAGGAATTCGAAAATAGATTCTGTGACTTCCAAAAAATTGGAACAGTTGTGGAGTACTTGTCATACCCATTCAAAGTAGATGTGGATATTAAAGAAACTGCAGCTGCTATCAGTAAAAATTACTCATTGAACAAGCCATCTCTTGAAAACAAAATATTAACCCTTAAAAATGACATTTTTCTCAAGACCCATGCTGAGCAAGAATCGTTTTGGAAGCTAGTGCCTAGAGACAAATTTCCCAACTTGAGAAGATGCAGTGAAACTGTACACTCCTGTTTCGGTTCAACGTATTTGTGTGAATCTGCATTTTACCATCTGAAAATGACAAAGAGTACACAACGTTCCAACATGACAGATGAACATCTCCAGGATTCCCTGAGACTGGCCCTCACGCAATATTCACCCAACTTCAAAAAGCTGATGGATGAAATGCAGGCTCAGACGTCTCACTAATGAGCAAGAGCGAAATATTAAAGATTGTGCAAGATCAGCCTGGATCAATACTCGACCTAAATTTAACACAAATTACTCAATAGAACTTAAAGAAAGTTATTAAGACAGTTACAGTTATTACTCAATAAAACTTTAAGAGAAAGAGTAGTTACTCACCAGTAACAGGTGTTCTCCAGGAGCAGCAGGAATCAGTCCTCACATATGGATGACATCGACGTCGATGGAGCCCCCATGCGGAGCATTTCCCCAGCTTTCTAAGAAAGCCTTTGGGAATACACCCACGCACACGCGCGGTCCCCTTCCCGCCCAAAGGTGCCATCTTACTCAGTCAGATGACCTAGCTAAAAGACAGCACAAAAAAACAAAATGAACTATGTACAACTGCAACTCCCAGGGGAGGAAGGAGGGTTGGGAGGACTGATTCCTGCTGCTCCTGGAGAACACCTGTTACAGGTGAGTAACTACTCTTTCTCCAGGACCAAGCAGGAAGTCAGTCCTCATATATGGGTGACTCCCTAGCTCTGGGCTACCAGGAACCCAGGCTGAAAAATAGAGCTCCCTCTGTGAAGCCTCAGCATCAGGGAAAGAATTTTACTGAGAACAGATCCCACCGGTAGCCCAACAAGAGGGCTGGAGGGCAGGAGTTACCTAAACCTCAAAGAGATTCCGGAGTACTGCCTGACCAAAAGCACTGTCCCTACGGGACTCCCTCACCAGGCAGTAGTGGGCTGCAAAAGTCTGGCTTGAGGACCAAGTTGCAGCCCTACAGATGTCTGCCAATGGTACAGAATGGAGATGAGCTACTGATGCAGCCATTGCCCGGACACGGTGGGCTGTGACTCGACCCTGCAAGGGAAGGTCTGCTGCCCTGTAAGCCCAGGTGATACAGTCTGTCACCCATATGGACAAGGTACGCTTGGAGACAGGCAACCCCAAGTTGTTCAGGTCAAAGGAGACGAAGAGCTGAGTAGCCCTTCTATGACCCTTAGTACGCTCAATGTAGAAAGACAAGGCCCTTCTACAGTCCAGGGTATGCAGGACTTCCTCAGCCCGGCTGGCATGGGGCCTAGGGAAGAATGTTGGAAGAACCACCTCCTGAATGAGTTGGAAAGAGGAGACTACCTTTGGGAGGAACTTAGGATGAGTCCTAAGGACTACCCTGTTCCTATAGAAGCGAGTGTATGGACTGTCACAGAACAGGGCTTGAAGTTCACTCACTCGTCTGGCCAAAGGTCAGTGCCACTAGGAAAAGAGCCTACCAAGAAAGGAAGCGGAGAGGACAAGTAGCCATCGGCTCAAAAGGAGGGCGTGTAAGCTGTTGCAAGACCACATTCAACTCCCACTCAGGGGCTGGTGGACGGAGAGGAGGCTTTAGCAAGAGCAAGCCTCTGGGGAACCTGGACACAAAGGGGTGAACTGATAAAGAGTGCCCTTCCACCTGTGAGTGGTGGGCCGCCAGAGCAGAAAGGTGCACCCGAACAGAATTGGACTTAAGACCCTGATTAGACAAGTGCAGCAGGTATTGAAGCACCACTGGCACAGGACAGGAGAAAGGGTTCTCCTGGCGTTTATCACACAAGGAGAACCGCTTCCACTTTAGGGCATAGGTCTTTCTGGTGGATTGCTTCCTAGAGGCTAAGACCACCTCTTCAACTTCCTGAGGCAGGCCCCAGGGAGCCAGCACTACCCTTGCAGCCTCCAGGCCATCAAATTGAGAGTTTTGAGATTGGGGTGCAGAAGGGAACCCTGATCCTAAGAAGATTGGGTTGCAATCCCAGAAGGAGTGGGGTGTCCACCTCCAGCTGTAACAAAAGCAGGAACCAGGGCTGTCTCGGCCATCTGGGGGCTACCAATATGACCGAGGCCCTGTCCCTTAGAATCTTGAACAAGGTTTGGGCCACCAGGGGCGTGGGAGGAAACGCATACAGGAGGCTCTTGGACCATGAGATCAGGAAGGCATCCGCTGCGAATCTCGTGGGATGCGGTTGCCTGGAGTAGAACTGAGGCAGCTGTCGGTTCAGGGGACTAGCAAAGGGGTCTATGGATTAAAGTCCCCACTTCAGGAAAATGTTCTGAACCACCAAAGGGTGCAGTTGCCATTTGTGAGGCTGTAGAACCCTGCTCAATCTGTCTGCCAGGAAATTTTCCTGGCCAGGAAGATAGACTGCCCTGAGCAGCATATTGTGTTGAAGTGCAAAAGAGCATAGGGTCTGTGCCTCCTGACACAGGAGCCTGGACCCCGTGCCCCCTTGTTTGTTCACACAGAACATCGCCACCTGGTTGTCTGTCTGCACCAATCTGTCTTGGTGGGCCAGGGTGTGAGAAAAGGCCTTGAGGGCTAAGCGTATCACCCTGAGTTCCAGGAGATTGATTTGTTATGTGGCCTCCCAAGGAGACCACAGGCGCCGTGTGCACTTGCCCAGACAATGTGCACCCCAGCCCTGCAAGGAGGCTTCGGTTGTGAGTACCATAGTGGAAACAGGTACCTGAAAAGGAATTCCCTGTAGAAGGTTGGGGGAGTGCAGCCACCACTGTAGGGCGTTCAGGAAGGGTTTGGACACCCTTACTTTGTCTCTTAGGCTTCCTGTAGCCTGCTTCCTCTGAGTCCTGAAACACCACTGTACAGGCCTCATATGCAGGCGGGCATTGGGGGTCAGATGCACTGTTGAAGCCATGTGGCCCTGGAGCCTTAGACAAAGTCCGGCGGATACGAGTGGGTTGTCTAGAAACCGGCCGGCCAAGTCCATCAGCCTTCCCGCCCTGTCTTCTGGCAAGTAAGCTTTTGCGTGCAGGGAGTCTAATCGTGCCCCTATGAACTCCAGGTTCTGGGATGGGAGCAAAGTGGACTTTGCGAAGTTTATGACAAAGCCTAGTTGTTGAAGGAGAGACACAGTACAGAGGGTGGCTTGCCTGGCCTCCTGGAGAGTCTGACCCCTGATGAGCCAGTCATCCAGACAGGGGAAGACAAATATATCCTGGTTTCTCAAGAAGGCTGCCACCACCGCCAGGCACTTTGTGAAGACCCGTGGGGCGGAGGTTAGGCCAAAGGGCAGTACTCAGTACTGAAAATGGTGTCCTCCTACCACGAACCTTAGGTATTCTCTGTGGTCTGGATGAATGAGGATGTGAGTGTACGCATCCTTCAAATCTAAGGAGCATAGCCAATCTCCCTGCTGGAGGTAGGGCAGCAGTGTTCCAAGAGTAAGCATCTTGAACTTTTCCTTTTCCAAGAATTTGTTGAGATTTCTCAAGTCCAAAATGGGCCGAAGACCTCCAGTTCTCTTTGGCACAAGAAAGTACCTGGAGTAGAAGCCCTGCCCCAGCTGGTGGGGAGGTACAGGCTCCACCACCCTGTCTTGAAGAAGACCTTGCAGTTCCTGGAGAAGGAGTTCCTGATGCAGAAAAGGCCTTGGAGGCTCCTCTTGGAAGTAGGAGGGGGGCACTTGAGTGAAATGGAGCAGATAGTGCTTCTGGACTATGCTCAGTACCCAAGCATCTCCTGTGATGGGCGGCCACTGGTGGGCAAACAGGGCCAATCGACCTCCCGTGCTGAAATGGGCCAGCAGAGGTGGAGAGGCTATGCAGTGGGAGTCAAAAACCCCCTCCCTGCTGAGTAGGAGCAGGAGCTGGAGGCTTGGGGGCTATTTGCCTATGGGGCCCATGTCCCTGCCCCTTGTCCTGCTGACCCTGCTGGGGAGGCTTGATAATGAGGGAAAGGTTTGTAGGCAGATGCCTTCCTCGGGTAAAAGGTCTTTTTCCCCGAGCCCTTCTTCTTATGAGAAGGGGCAGAGGTTTTTCTGGACAACCTTGTCCTCGTCAGAGTCTCGGTCTCAAGCTCAGCGGCCTTTTCGGCCATGGGCTTGCCGAAGAGGTTTTCACCCCGGCATGGGACATCGACCAACTTGTCCTGTACCCATGGCTCGAGGTCCGATGACTGTAGCCATGCCTGGCGTCGAGCACCGATGCAGGCCGCCGCTACTCGGGCCGAAGCCTCGAAGCCATCGTAGGCCGCCTGGGAGATGAATTTTGAGCATTCCCGGATCCCCAAGGACAAGGACTTGAACCTCTGCAAAGGTTCCCCGGAGAGGCCAGCCGAGAACCCGGCTATTTCCTTAGCCAGGTCCAGCAAGTACATGCCCATGTACAGTTGGTAGGACTGGACACGGCAAGCAAGCATCGAGCCCTGGAAGCACTTTCTGCCGATGGCATCTAGGCTTCGGGCCTCCCTACCAGGGGGCACTGCGGAGTGCATCTTCTGGCTCTTCAGACGATGCATGGCCGATTTCACAACCATAGAATGGTGCGGCAGCTGCGCCTTCTGGAACCCAGGGCTCTTTCGGACTCGATACATGGAATCGATCCGCTTTCTCAAAATCGGCGCCGAAGCCAGTGCCTCCCACATTCGGAAGAGGAGCCGTTCCAGCATCAGAGGAATCGGCACAGTAAAGGCCTCCCTCGGGGGAGAGTCGTACTGTAGGGCATCGAGCTCTTCAGCTCGAGGCTTCTCTTTGGGATCCGCAAGAACATTCAAAGCCTTGGCCATGTCCCTGACAAACTCCGAGAACCGGGTGTCCTCTGGTGGGGACCTACTCCGGGGCTCAGACTGCGGTGAGTCCGAAAGGTATCGGGGGACTCCTTGTCCTCCGTCTCCCACGCAGACTCATCCGAGTAAGAGTCGAGGGGCTCCAACCGTGCGGGCTCCGGCAACACCCACCCCGACGCCGGGGCCATCGGTGTCGACACCCTCGGTCCCGAACGGGAGGTCGAGGGAGACCGTGACAGAGTCCGGACTCGGGCCTTCATGGCTTCGAGAACCGGCTCGGTTTCCGGGGTCGACTTACACGTCGACGTCCCGGTGGTCGGAGCAGATGCACCAGTTAGGCTGGCCATCAGCACCCGCTGCTGGATCCATGAAGGCAGACAGTCTGCACTCCAAGGCTGTCAGCCTGAATCCAAGCTCAGGAGACTCAGCAGCCACCGACTCGGGCCCCGGCAGCGGCGCCAGGCCCGACATTGGCTCCCTGGGAGGAGAGTCCTCAAGGACAACAGGACTTACGTGCTGGACGGACTCCGGCTCTATACGAGACACCTTAGTTGGCTTCTCCAGCTCCAAAGGCCCGGGGCGGTGGTCAGGGGTCCAAGACCTGGCCCTCAAGGAAACAGGGGCATCCTCCGACGCCACCCTCACGAGCTTTCTCTTCCTCTTATGCTCCCCTTTCAGAGGAACCCCGATGAAGCTCGGGGTCAGACTCCCGAGACGTCGAGGCCTCTGACGAGGTCCGGGCTCAATCGGAGGCAGAGTCAGAAAAAATTCTCTCCTTCTGATGCTGTCAGCTTCTGAGTGCCTTAGTGGACATCTTACCACACGGGACACAGACCTTGGGATAATGGTCCGGCCTGAGGCAACGCAGGCAGCAATTGTGTGCGTCAGTAAGAGACATGAGCTTCTTACAACGATCACACTTTTTAAAACCACTGGAGGTCATCGGGGAAAAAAGGGCCCCTGCGAGGTCAAAAGACCGGCCCTCCAGGGAAAAAGAAAAAAAGAGCGTGAACGCTTGCCACGAAGGGCAAAAAAATGAAAAATAGAGATCGGGTCGATACCGGTGTACCGAACCCAGGCGGGAAGGGGAACCGGCATCGAACCAGACAAAAAGAGAGCGAAAAATCGCAGAAAAAAATCTAACTTTTCCGGGTGACACGGACTCACGTCCGTTGGGCTCCACAGAAAAAGAAAGACTGAACAAGATGGCATCTTTGGGTGGGAAGGGGACCGCGCATGCGTGGGCGTATTCCCAAAGGCTTTCTTAGAAAGCTGGGGAAATGCTCCGCATGGGGGCTCCATCAACGTCGATGTCACCCATATGTGAGGACTGACTTCCTGCTTGGTCCTGGAGAAAATGTACTTTCCATTTCCCCTTGCAGTTCTTGCAGGATCTTCGTCTCTGTTTTGTTTTTGCTTAATTTGCTTAATAGCTGATCACATCCAAGTAAATGACAGAAGGTTCATTAAAAATGGGGGGGGGGGGGGAATCCTCCAACTTTATTGGGTTAAAATTTAATTTGAAACAAATTTGAAATTTAATTTTCATGGTGGTAGATCATCGTCACTTTTGGCCGGAAAAAGCAGATCACGACCTGTTCGAAGTTGGACATGCCTGGTCTAGCACATGTGTAATCATGGTCTGGCAGATGGTTCAGAATAGCTCTAGGGTGAATAGGGGGTGGAGGTGTTTTAGTGTTCTTAGCTTGTTATATATGGAGGTGGTTGCTCTTTTTGTGTGTGAATGAAAGTTTAGCTGTAAACTACTGTTATTCCTAGGTATTTTATTTCAGTTTTGACTTTGATTACTATGTCGTTGAGTCTCAGCAATGCTGGTGGGGAGAAGGTAGGGTCGGTGGTGACGTACATGGCTTCTGTCTTCTCTTTATTGGTGAGCAGATTATGTAATGCAAGCCATCTGTTTACTTCTGTGAAGCACTTCTGTAGGTTGGTAAGGTCAGGGGAGAGGAGGTTGATGGAGGTGAAGAGGACACACCTCTTTCTCGAACACTTCAGCACAGATCAGCCGATGGACCCACAACAAGATCACCCCTCCTTCCCCACCTTCATAAAGTGCGATAATACCTGATTGCACCCTCGCTTTTTAAAATGTTAATGTAGCTATGTTGATGTTAAAATGTAACTTGCCTTCACCGTATCTGTTACCCCACCTTTAGCACCATGTTGATTGTATACCATTTTGACTGGCAGAAAAGAGTAGTTACTCACCTGTAACAGGTGTTCTCCAGGAGCAGCAGGAATCAGTCCTCACATATGGGTGACGTCGGCGCCGACAGAGCCCCCGTGCAGAGCATTTCCCCAGCTTTCAAAGAAAGCCTTTGGGAATTGCAGCGCGCATGTGCGGTCCCCTTCCCGCCCAAGGGTGCCATCTTGCTCAGTCTGATGACATAGCTAAAAGACAGCAAAATAGCAAAAATAAATCATATGACTGCAACTCCAAGGGGAGGAGGGAGGGTTGTGAGGACTGATTCCTGCTGCTCCTGGAGAACACCTGTTACAGGTAACTACTCTTTCTCCAGGACCAAGCAGGAAGTCAATCCTCACATATGGGACTCCCCAGCTGAAGGCTACCGGAGACCTCAAGCGGAAAAAATGAGCTCCCTCTAGCTCGTCAGTACGTAAGGAAGGAATCTTCTCTGAGAACGCCCCCGACCGGTAGCCCAACACCAGGGCCAAAGGGTAGGAGTTGCCTAAACCCCAAAGAGATTATGGAGTACTGCCTGTCCGAAAGCACTGTCCCTGCGGGACTCCCTCTCAAGGCAGTAATGGGCCGCAAAAGTCTGGCTTGAAGACCAAGTAGCAGCCCGGCAGATGTCTGCCAACAGAACAGAGCGGAGATGAGCCAATGACGCAGCCTTCGCCCTGACACGATGAGCCGTGACTCGACCCTCCAACGAGAGGCCGGCTGCCCCATATGCCCAGGCGATACAGTCAGCGACCCATATGGACAAAGTATGCTTGGAGACAGGTAACCCCAACTTATTGGGGTCAAAAGAAACAGAGCTGAAAAGCCCTTCGATGCTCCCGCGTACGGTCAAGGTAGAAGGACAACGCCCTCCTACAGTCCAGGGTATGCAGGACCATCTCAGCCCGGTTGGCATGCGGCCTGGGAAAGAAGGTCGGAAGAACCACCTCCTGATTGAGGTGAAAAGGGGAGACAACCTTAGGGAGAAACTTCGGGTGAGTCCGTAAGACTACCCTATTCCTGAAGAACCTAGTGTAAGGGGCATCAGACACTAGTGCCTGAAGTTCACTCACTCGCCTAGCAGAGGTAAGAGCTACCAGAAACAAGGTTTTCCAGGAGAGGAAACGGAGAGGGCAGGTAGCCATAGGTTCAAATGGCGGACAAGTAATCCGCTGTAAGACCACATTCAGATCCCACTCAGGGGCTGGTGGACGCAAAGGAGGCTTAAGCAGGAGGAGGCCTCTGAGAAAACGAGCCACCAAAGGGTGGTTGGAAAGAGGTCTCCCGTCCACCGGCGAGTGGTGCGCTGAGAAAGCACTGAGGTGAACCCTGACAGAGTTGGACTTAAGGCCTAGATTGGAGAGTTAAAGCAAATATTGCAATATTACCGCTACCATGCACGAGAAGGGATTCTCACTGTGCTGAGCACCCAATGCGGAGAATCTATGCCACTTAAGAGCGTAGGATTTCCTGGTGGATTGCCGCCTAGAGGCTAAGACTACGTCTTCCACCTCTCTAGGCAGTAGTAGGGGAGCCAGGACTACCCTTTCAGCAGCCAGGCCATCAGATGAAGGGACTGGAGGTTGGGGTGCAAGAGAGACCCCTGGTCCTGAGACAGGAGATCGTGTTGAATCCCCAGAGGAAGAGGAGTGTCCACCGCCAGTTACAGCAGGAGTGGGAACCACGGCTGCCTCGGCCACCTGGGGGCTATCAGAATCATTGAGGCCCTGTCCTTGAGGACCTTGAACAGTGTTCGGGACACTAGTGGCGTGGGAGGAAACGCATACAGTAGGCCTTGGGACCACGGAATCAGAAAGGCATCCGCTGCTACTCTGAGAGGATGCGGTTGTCTGGAACAGAATCTCGGGAGTTGCCGGTTCAGAGGACTGGCGAAAAGATCCATGGTGGGGAAGCCCCACCTGAGAAAGATCTGCTGAACCACCAACGGATTCAATCTCCATTCGTGTGGTTGCAGGATCCTGCTCAGTCTGTCCGCCAGGTAATTTTCTTGACCTGGGAGGTAGACAGCCTTGAGGAGGATTCCGTGATTGACTGCCCAAGAGCACAGTCGTTGTGCCTCCTGACAGAGAAGGAAGGAGCCCGTGCCTCCTTGTTTGTTCACGTAGAACATGGCAACTTGATTGTCCGTCTGGACCAGTACAGACTGGTGAGATGTGAGGTGGGAGAAGGCTCTCAGAGCTAGGCGTATTGCCCATAGCTCCAGGAAGTTTATCTGCTGAGCAGCCTCCCAAGGGGTCCAGAGACCCTGAGTACATGCCCCCTGGCAATGCGCTCCCCAACCTAGAAAAGAAGCATCTGTCGTCAGCACTTGAGAATGCGGAGGGGATTGAAAACCCACTCCGAGTACCAGATTTGTAAGATGAAGCCACCATTGTAGAGAGGAGACGAGCAGGGTGGATATTCTTACTGAGTCTGCAAGGCTCCCGGTGGCTTGATGCCACTGGGTTCGAAGGCTCCACTGAGCAGGCCGCATGTGCAGGCGGGCATTGGGGGTTACATGAACCGTGGAAGCCATATGGCCGAGAAGTCTCAGGAATTGCCTGTCAGAGACCAGGGAATTGCTGTGAAACTGCCTGGCTACATCCATCAACCTGTGGGCTCTGTCCACTGGCAGAAAAGCCTTCGTCTGAAGAATGTCTAGCCTTGCTCCTATGAATTCTAAGTTCTGGGAAGGGAGCAAAGTGGACTTTGCGAAGTTTATGACAAACCCCAAGTGCTGAAGCAGAGCCACAGTGCGAAGGGTGGCTTGACTGGCCTACTGGGAAGACTGGCCCCTTATGAGCCAGTCGTCCAGGTATGGAAACACAAAAAGACCTTGAAGCCTCAGGTAGGCCGCCACCACCGCCAGGCACTTGGTGAACACCCTGGGAGCGGAGGTTAGGCCAAAGGGCAGTACTCTGTACTGGTAGTGGTTTCCCCACACAACAAATCTGAGATATTGCCTGTGGTCTGGATGAATAAGGATGTGAGTATACGCATCCTTTAGATCTAAGGAGCATAGCCAATCTCCCTGCTGGAGGTAGGGCAGCAGGATTCCAAGGGTAAGCATCTTGAACGTTTCCCTCTCCAGGAACTTGTTGAGGTTGCGCAAGTCTAGGATGGGTCTGAGGCCTCCTGTTCTTTTTGGTACCAGAAAGTACCTGGAATAAAAGCCATGACCTCTCAGTTGGTGGGGCACCGGTTCCACAGCCTGGTCCTTTAGCAGACTTGCTAACTCCTGAAGGAGTAGGTCCCTGTGCAGAGGGAGTCTTGGAGGCTCCCCTGAAAAATAGGAGGGAGGTACCTGGTGAAAATGGAGAAGATAGCCCTTGTGGACTACATGGAGCACCCAGGTATCTGATGTGACGGCTGACCACCTGTGGGCAAAGTGGGCCAGCTGGCCTCCTGTGCTGATGTGAGCCAGCTGAGGAGAAGAGGCTATGCCTTCTGAGTCAAAAAAACCCACTCTGCTGAGCAGGGGCCAATGTTGGTGGCTTGGTGGCCTTCTGCCTACGGGGCCCATGACCCTGCCCCTTGGCCTGCTGACCCTGTTGGGGAGCTGCAGAGGCCTGATAATGAGGGTATTGTTTATAGGCAGACGACTTCATCGGGTAAAAGGTCTTTTTTCCTGAGCCCTTCTTTTTCTGAGAAGGGGCAGAGGTTTTTCTGGACAGCCTAGTCCGGGTCAGAGTCTCGGTCTCGGGTTCTGCAGCCTTCTCAGCCATGGGCTTGCAAAAGAGGTTTTCACCTCGGCAGGGGACATCGACCAACTTGTCCTGCACCCATGGCTTGAGGTCGGATGACTGTAGCCAAGCCTGTCGGCGGGCACCAATGCCGGCCCCGGCTACTCGGGCCGAAGCCTCGAAGCCATCGTAGGCTGCTCGAGAGATAAACTTCGAGCACTCTCGAATACCAGTAGACAAAGGCTTGGAACTTCTGCAAAGGTTCCTCGGAGAGACCAGCAGAGAACCCGGCAATCTCCTTTGTCAGGTCTCGGAGATACATGCCCATGTAGAGCTGGTATGTCTGGACACGGCAAGCAAGCATAGAACCCTGGAAGCACTTCTTACCGAGGGCATCTAGGTTCCGGGCCTCCCAGCTGGGAGGCACCGAGGAGTGCATCTTCTGACTTTTCAGTCGATGCATGGCCGATTCCACAACCATGGAGTGGTGCGGTAATTGTGCCTTATGGAACCCGGGGCTCTTGCGGACTTGGTAGATGGAATCGACCCGCTTAACACCGGCGTTGAGGCCGGGGTCTCCCACATGCGGAAGCTCAGCCGCTCCAGCATCGGAGGAACCGGTACAGTAAAGGCCTCCTTCGGAGGAGAGTCATAGTGGAGGGCCTCAAGCTCCTCGGCTCGAGGCTCCTCCTCGGGATCCACGGGGAAGGCCAAGGCCTTGGCCATATCACAAGTCCAAGAACCGGGTATCCTCCGGTGGGGATCGTCTCCGAGGTTCGGACTCCGGCGAGTCCGATGGGACACACCGAGTCCGCTAAGTATCGGGTGACTCTTCGTCCTCCGTCTCCCAGCCCGACTCCTCAGAGGAATCATCGAGCGGCTCCGGTCGGGTGGGCACCGATGCCATCCGCCCCGACGCCGAGGATACCAGCATCCACGACCTCGGTCCCGAACGGGAGGCCGAGGGAGACCGTGGCCGAGGATCGACTCGAGCCCGCATGGACTCGAGGATCGGCTCGGCCTCTGGGGTCGACTTGGACGTCGATGTCCTGGTGGTCGGGGCAGATGCACCGGTGAGACCGGCGATCAATGCCCGCTGCTGTTCCATGAAGGCAAGGCTGCTCTCCAAGGCCGTCAACCTGAGTCCGAGCTCAGGAGACCCAACAGCCCCCGACTCGGGCCCCGACGGCGGCTCCCCTGGAGGAGAATCCATGAGGACTATAGCACTCACGTGTCCAGGAGACTCCATCTCGATACGAGGATGCTTGGCAGGCCTCTCCGACTCCGCAGACCCGGGACGGCTATCAGGGCTATGCGACCTGGCCCTCGAGGAACCAGGAGCGTCCACCGACGCCACCCTCACGGGTTTCTTCTTCCTGCGCTGTTCCCGCGAAGGAGACCCCCACTCAGAGGAACCCCGACCCTGCTTGGGGCCGGAGTACCGAGACGTCGAGGCCTCTGACGAGGTTCGGGCCCGTCCGGACGCGGAGTCAGAGAAGATCCTATCCTTCTGGTGCTGCCGACTCCTCAACGCTTTCGAGGACATTTTGCCACACGGACCACAGATCATCGGGTCATGATCCGGTCCGAGGCAGCGGAGGCAGCAGTCATGTGTGTCGGTAAGAGACATAAGTTTCTTAAACTGATCACACTTTTTAAACCCGCTGGCAGCCATCAGGGGAAAAAGGGCCCCTGCGAGGTCAAAAGACAGGGCTGCCAGTGAAAAAAGAAAAATGGCGCGAACGCTAGTCACAAAGGACAAAAACCGAAAAAGAGAGAGTGGGCTCGATACTGGCGTATCGGGCCCAGGCGGGAAAAGGATCTGGCGTCGAACCGAAGGAGAAGAAGAAAAAACAGGGAAATCAACTTTTTCCTCGGCGAAAAACGAACTACGTCCGTCGGGCTCCGCGGAAAAAAGAAGACTGAGCAAGATGGCACCCTTGGGCGGGAAGGGGACCACGCATGCGCGCTGCAATTCCCAAAGGCTTTCTTTGAAAGCTGGGGAAATGCTCCGCACAGGGGCTCCGTCGGCGCCGACGTCACCCATATGTGAGGACTGACTTCCTGCTTGGTCCTGGAGAAAACGTTATAACAAAACCAGTTAAATAAATAAATACATAAATAATGTTGACCATGTAAATTTGATATCGTATCTTGTATTTTCTGAATGTTTGGCACAGTGGTTGGATGAAAATATTGAAACATAGAAACATGACGGCAGAAAGAGACCACATGGCCTATCTAGTCTGTCCTTCCATATCAACTACAATAGTCCCCGTTTTACCTTTAGAGATCCTCTGTTTGACTCATGCTTTTTTGAATTCAGTTACTATCCTCATGTCCACCACCTCCACTGGGAGAATAGTCCACACATCTACCACTCTTTCCGTAAAGAAATATTTCCGTATATTACTTCTGAGTCTATCCCCTTTCACTCTCATCCTATGTTCCCTCATAGCAGAGCTTGCCTTCAATTGAAAGAGATCCTCCTGTGCATTTAAAGGTATTTAAAGGTCTCTATCATATTGCCCCTATCCTGCCATTCCTCTAAAGTATACATATTAAGATCTTTAAGTTTGTCCTCATATGATTCATAACGAACACCTCTAACCATTTTAGTATCCACCCTCTGCAGAGACTCCAACCTGCTTATATCCTTTTGAAGGTGCGGTGTCCAGAATTGCACAGAATACTCCAAATGACGTTGCACCAGAGACTTATATAGAGGCATTATCTCCCTTTTTCTGCTGGCCATTCCTCTCCCTATACATCCAAGCATCCTTCTGGCTTTTGCAGTCACCTTTTCTACCTGTTCAGCTACTTTAAGATCGTCAGACATAATTACACCCAGGTCCCGCTCTTCTTTTGAGGACAGAAGTACCTCACCCCCTACACAGTACAACTTCTTTGGATTTTTGCAGACTAAATGCATGACTCTGCATTTTTTAGTATTAAATTTCAGCTGCCACATTCTAGACCATTCTTCAAGCTTAGTTAGATCTCTCCTCATGTTATCGACTCCTTCCTGTGTATCTACTCTATTGCAGATTTTGGAAACATCTGCAAACAAGCAAACATTGACAGTCCTTCTGCAATATTACTAACAAAGATGTTAAACAGAATTGGACCAAGGACCGATCCCTGCAGCATACCACTGGTAACGTCTTTCT
The DNA here is from genome assembly GCA_033557465.1 of Ichthyophis bannanicus. NCBI lineage: Eukaryota > Metazoa > Chordata > Amphibia > Gymnophiona > Ichthyophiidae > Ichthyophis > Ichthyophis bannanicus. Next base: position 83,279,161 of record CM066041.1, read on the forward strand.
CTTCAGAGAGAGCTCCATTTACCTGTACCCTTTGTCGCCTCTCACTCAACCACTTTCTAACCCAATCAGTAACTTTAGAATCCATCCCTAGGGTGCTCGGTTTGTTGATAAGTCGCCTGTGCAGAATGGTGTCAAAGACTTTACTGAAATCTAAATACACCACATCGAGGGCTCTCCCTCGGTCCAACTCCCTGGTCATCCAGGCAAAGAAATCTATCAGATTTGTCTGACAGGACCTGCCACTGGGGAATCCATGCTGCCTCGGATCCTGCAATCCAATGGACTCCAGAAACCTCTGCTTTAGCCTTTACAATAATTTACTAACCACAGAGATCAGACTAACCGGCCTGTAATTCTCAATGTCATCCTTACGTCAGCTTTTGTGTAAAAGGACCACATGTGCCTTTCTCCAGTCCTCTGGCACCACTCCAGACTCCAAAGAGGCATTGAAAAGGTCAGACAGTGGAGCCGTAGAATGTCCCCAAGTTTCCTCAATATTCTTGGATGTATCCCATCCGGACCCATGGCTTTGTCTACTTTTAGTTTAGCTAGTTCCTCACAAACACAGTCTTCTGTAAATCGTTCGAGATCCCCGTCAGTTCAATTCCTATGTGTGGGTGTTTTCTGAGGTCCTGCTCCTAGCCCTTCATCTGTGAACACAGAACAGAAATATTTTTTAAGAAATTCTACTTTATCCTCATCAGTTTCTGCATATTCCTCCCCTATACCCTTGTCTGACAATAACACTTTTGCCCTTCCTCCTTTCACTACCATATCTGAAAAATGTCTTATCCCCGCATTTTATTGCATTGGCTAAGCAGCTTAAGCCTTGAGGTATTCCTGTTTGCTGGATGAAAGGATTTGATATTTTGGGGCCTATTCTTACTTGCTGTTTTCTTGAATCCAAGTAGGATCGGAACCAGTTGAGTGTGGTATCCTGAAATCCAATCTCTGAGTAGCAGCTGGTGGTGTGGGATTGCGTCAAAGGCGGAGGCTAGGTCAAGGAATATCAGGACAAAGCAGTTGTTGGTGTTTTGTGAGCGGGTTATGGGTGTATTCAGTAGGGAGGTGAGGGGAGTTTCAACTCCGTGGTATGGTCAAAACCTGTGTTGATGGGGGTCTAGCGGTGCGTGTTTGGTGAGGTGTTCTTGGAGTTGTGTAAGGACTAATTTCTCTATTATCTTCGAGATAAACAGGATGCTGGATATTGGTCTGTAGGACTTAGGGGAAGATGAGTCAAGCTTTGACTTTGTAGAAGAGGACGGATTGATGTCAGCTTCAGCAGGTTGGACAAAGGGGCCTAAGCTCAAGGAGGAATGTACTATCCATATTAGGTATGTGCTGAGGTGGAATCTTGTGAGCTTTACCCATGACACAGGGCAAGGGTCCAGTGGGGAGGTTGTTGTGTTAAGGTTCTGGATCATGTCTTCAATGTTCTTGAGCAAAGGGGTCTGGAATTGAGTCCGTAACTTTTAGTGTGTCATGTTGGAGTCAGATGTCATTGGGAGTTGATCTGTTGGAGGAGCGTTTAGCTGTTTGGCAAGCAGATAGGAGGCAATCTTCAGGGGGGCATATTTGTTCTTGCGAATTTTCTTTATCAGGGATTTTGCAATGGAAAAGAGCTCTCTGGGTTTATTTATTGCACCAGTGGTGAGGTTGGAGTAATATTCTTTTTTACATTTTAGTGTTTCTTCTTTGTATAGGTTAAGCTTTCCCATATATGAAGTTTGGAGGAGTGGGTCTCTTGTATTTCTCCATTTACGTTCAAGTCGACCTAAGTTATTTTTCAGTTTCTGTAGGGAAGAGAAGAACCACTGAGCTCTGTTTCGATGCTCTGTCATTAACTTCCTTGGAGGGGTAAGGGCTGCCGCTGACAGGGTATCGTTCTAACCTTGGGTAAGCTCGTTGAGATCTACTTTATTAGCTCTGACGGAGTCTAATTGTGGTATGATTGTTTCAAGGAAGTGCTCGTTGTCTAACTCTCGGAATCTCTGGGTTGTGAGTAGCATGAGTGTAAGCGTTGTCTGCTGTAAGGTACAATGGATGGGGAAAAATATGGCTGCATGATCTGACCAGGGTACTGGAAGGATTGTGTGGGATGATTGTTGTGGGTTAGGAAGGAGGTGAGAGGGGCAAGAATATGAGGTCAAGGATGTTTCCTTTCTTGCGAGTTGGCTTGTTGAGAATCTGGGTATATATCAAAGGGTTCCCATGGCTTCTAGGAATACTCTTGTATTTGGGAAGCGTGGGTGGAGGCTAGATTGAGGTCCCAGCATTACTAAAAACTGATGTCTGGTTGGAGTGGAGCAGGCAGTTTTAAGTAGAGTAGCGAGTTTAGTTGCGTTACCTTGGAGGACTCTATATGCTAGGCAAAGCGAGGAGTTACTTCCTACAATTAGGGTGTCAATTTCTGCAGTTGAACTGGAATCAATGATGTTGAGTTTCAAAGATTATTTTGAGATTACACAGACTCCTTCACCTCTGCTATTTGCTCTGTTTGTAGTGCATAATGTATATGAAGGGGAACATAACTTGTTTAGTAGGACTGAGTCAGAAATCTATGTTTCAATGATACATAAGATGTCTTTTATAAAATCGGATAGTGTATGGATTTTATTCCGGGCAGAGCATGCATTGGTGAGAGCACATTTTAGAGCCTATGTCACCTTGCTTTGATTATGTGGTCCTGTCTCTTTACTAGCGAGTTGTGGGATCTTTAGTAATGAACAGTGTCTTTTCTGAGACTGCGAATATATCTGTTGCATTAGGGTTCCATCTAGTGGATGTCAATAATTGTGAATTATGGGGATCTGGTTGTGGTAGCTTAATCTTGCTGCCTGTTAGTAGAGTAGTTATCAGGAGCAGTAGCAGGAAGTTGAAGATGTAGGTAACATACTTCTGCCTTGTTGCTGCCATTTTTCATTGTATGGCGTGTTCTTTGTTGTTCCGCATGGCAAAGTGTTCTTTATGGTGGTGTTAAAGTCGAGAGGAGAGGTAGTAAGATGCTTTGTTTTCTAAGCGTTGTGGCCTCGGTGGTTTTAGTACTCTAACCCATCCCAACAGCTGTTCTCCATCCTCCGTTCACTCACTTCCATCCACTCTGGTCCCTCCCCTGCTCCCCCTCCCCCCATGCCCTCCCCTATCCAATTAGCCCTACACTTCACTACAAAAATTCAGGATCTCCGTTCTAGTCTTCCCTCCTGCCCACCCCCCTCTGTCTTCCCCACCTCCTCTTTCCCCTCCCTCTCTTTCCCACACATGGTGTACTTTCTATCCCATTACTACCTCTGAATTAGTTCCCTCCCTCTCCTCTGTTCGTAAGACTATCTGTCCCTTAGACTCTATCCCCACCAATTGGCTCTTGGAGCCCTCACTAGCCCTAGTCCCCCACATCTGCACCTTAATCAATTCCAGTCTATCAAGTGGAATTTTTCCTTCCCCCTGGAAGCACGCCCTTGTACGCCCCATCCATAAAAAACCTCTCCTCGATCCCTTGGTCCCTGCTCACTACCGCCCAATTTCCAACCTCTGCTTTCTCTCAAAAATTCTGGAAAAATTTGTCTTTGATCAGCTCTCACAACATCTTCACTCTGTTAATTACCTCCATCCATGACAATCCAGCTTCCGTCTGGGACACAGCGTGGAAACAACTCTGACTGCTCTCCTCAATGAACTCCATACTTCACACGGCCGGGATGATATCTCGGTGGTGGTCTCCCTTGATCTTTCCTCTGCTTTTGACCTTGTGGATCACTCCCTTCTCCTCTCACGACTATGGGATGCAGGCCTCAGTGGTACTGTCCTTCACTGATTTCATTCCTTCCTTTCTTCCCGTTTCTTCTCCATAGCCTCTTCTACGGACCCACACCCTCTTTCAAATGCCTTCCCCCTTCCCTGTGGTGTCCCTCAAGGCTCTGTTCTGGTCCCTTTATTGTTTAATCTTTTCCTTACACCATTGGCCCTTCGTATCCAGCAGACCGGTCTATCTGCTTTTTTCTATGCAGATGACATAATTATCATTCACCACACTAATCCGCTTCACCCAGATCTCACACCTTTGAACTCATCTTACTCTCGCCTCCAATTGGCTATCTTCAAACTGTCTCCACCTCAACTTCACCAAAACCTCAGCCATCTGGTTCACATTTGGATGCCCTTGCCCCTCTCTTGCCCCAACCCTTAACCACTCTGCAATTCCTACTGTCTCCTCCTTCAAATACCTTGGTGTTCTCCTAGACTCAAACCTCACCTTCAAAGACCACATATCGCACCTAGCTAAGACATCTTATTTCTTTCTCCAGCAAATTTGATTTATCCGCCCTTTTCTGTCCCCCTCAGCCCTGACCACCCTCACATTATCTACAGTTTTATCATGACTAGACTATTGTAACTCCGTTTTTGCCGGTATCACTAAAGTCCAACTTCGTCGGCTACAACTCATTCAAAATACTGCAGCTAGAGTCATCTCTCACTCCTCCCACTATGACCATGTTACCCCTTTACTGCTTTACCTACACTGGCTCCCAGTCGATTACCGCATCAAATTCAAGATACTAACCCTAGTTCACCGTACCCTTTACACACATACACCTCAATACCTTACTGACCTTCTGCACTTCACCACCCCCACACGTAGTCTCCGCTCTCTTCATATCAATCGACTCCATCTTCCCCCACCGTCTCGTGCACATCTACAATCTAGCCGCCACTCTGCCCTTTTCTTCTACGGTCCAGCTATTTGGAATTCTTTACCCACCCCGCTTAGTCTGGAAGAGAATTACATTACCTTTCGGTCATTACTCAAAACCCATCTCTTTGCCTCTGCATACAACCTTCCAGCTACACCCAGTTGACCTGGTTTATCTATGTTTTATCTATGTCTACCTCTGTCTTTGTCTTCCCCACGCTCTATACTTTAACCCACTTCCTTCTATTTTCCTCTTTCCTGTCCTATGTAGTTGTTTTCTCGCTATGGGGTTTGTGCCCGTCCCAGCTTGATTATGTACTATGTAAACTGCCCTGGTGTAACGAAGGGCGGTATATCAAATTAAATAAACAAACTCTAATGGCCACTCTAAGGGCCATGCCTAAGGGCCCTTAGGCACGGGCCTAGCAGGCATGGGCACGGCTGTGGTGCAGTTCCTTAAATCAGCTGGGGCCAGCAGTGACTATTCGCAGGGAGGCAGGGAGAGATGCCTCGTGGAGCCCGCTTACCTCTCTGCCTTATCATCTGCTTTGCTGTTGCCATGGAGGTGATGGGGATATTGTCCCTGAGCCCCCGATGTCCCCGATATGCAGGCAGAAAAAAGGGCTTCGGGCCTGTGGTGCAGTTCCTTAAATTGGCTTGGGCAGGGGCCAGCAGTGATGATTCGCAGGGGGGAGATATTACTACTACTATTAAGCATTTATAAAGCGCTACCAGGCACACGCAGCGCCGCACAATGAAAACACAAAAAGACAGTCCCTGCTCAAAAGAGCTTACAATCTAAAAAGACAAAGCAAGAAAAGGAGTAGAAAAAGATAAGAACAAGGGCAAAGAGACAAGAGCAGGGGACAGGACAAAGGAAAGAGGTAAGAACAAGTGCAAGAGGAAGAAAGAAAGGTGAAATAAAAGAGGGGAAGGAAGGAGAACAGCAAAATCAAGAGCCAAAGGCAGAGGCGAAAAGATGAGCTTTTAACTTGAGTTTGAAGAGGGGCAAAGAAGATGCCTGATGTATAGACAAAGGAAGTTTATTCCAAGCATAAGGAGCAGCAAGGTGAAAAGAGCGGAATCTGGAGTTGGCAATAGAGGAGAAGGACATAGCAAGAAGCAACTGGGAAGAAGAACAGAGTACACGAGGGGGGAAATAGGGAGAAATGAGAGAAGAAAGGTACTGAGGAGCCACAGAGTGAATGCACTTATAGGTCAGAAGGAGAAGCTTAAAGTGAATACGGAAACGGATAGGGAGCCAGTGAAGAGATCTGACGAGAGGAGTGATGTGGGCAAAAATGAGGCTGACGGAAAATCAAACGGGCAGCGGAGTGCTGAATAGACAAAGGATATTATTACTTGACAAGCAACTCACCCTCCATCCGCATATCAACAAGATATCCAAAAAAGCCTTCTTCAAACTAGCAATGCTCCGGAGACTAAAACCTCTCCTCAATAAAGAACATTTCCACACAGTATGACAGGCCATCATTACACCTATACTAGACTACTGTAATATAATATACCAAGGTATACCCAAACAAGCCACCCGTCCTCTACAAATAATCCAGAACACTGCTGCCCGCAAAATTACAAGTGCTTTAATACAAGACCACATAACTCCAATACTATACGATCTGCACTGGCTACCAATCTCATCACGGGCAAAATATAAAGCAGCACTCACCATCTTCAAAATTAAAAACAACATGTCAGTAGAGATACTACAGGAAATCATCGGAACCAAAACAAGCAATAGACCAGACAGAAACAGAACCAAGAACAACATAACACCCAGTCTATTCACAAGAACCAACAAATCCACATCCATGCGAGCTTTCTCTCTTGCTGCCCCTGCTATCTGGAATGTCCTCCCAGATAAACTGAAAGCAACAACAGACATAAAAGAATTCCAGAAGCTACTCAAAACCACCCTATTCATAGAACAATTCAATGAAGATCACCAATCACCAACCACCCAAATCACCCCACAAGCAAACCTCACCCAAACAAGCAAAACCCAAACAAGCAAAACTCACTCCCCGACAACCTGAGATCAACAAAAGACCTCAAAGACGTCCAGAAGATGCTAAAAACAATACTCTTCATAGAACGTTACAATGACATCACATGAACCGCCCAAACACTACAATGACATCACATAAACTGCCCAAACAAAATGTAAAAATGCAAATGTAAACAGTTCCTATACATAGCTCATACTGTATACAACTCACCACACACACGTCCCGATTTTCACTGCATGCACACACCCGTGCACCCAACCACTCGATTTGTTTGCTATGTAACTGATTTGTTTGCTGTGTAATCCGCTTTGATTTCAGGATAAAGCGGTATATAAATCCTTTTAAATAAATAAATAAAATAAATATAATGCCTCTGTATCGTTCCATGGTGCAACTACACCTTGAATATTGTGTGCAACTCTGGTCGCCATATCTTAAAAAGGATATAGCTGAATCAGAAAAGATACAAAGAAGAGTGACAAAAATGGTAAAGGGAATGGAAGGATACCCCAATGAGGAGAGGCTTAAAAGGTTGGGGCTCTTCAACTTGGAAAAGAGACAGCTGAGGTGGGATATGATAGAGGTCTATAAATTAATGAATGGAATGGAACGAGTAAGCATAGATCAGTTGTTTAAGCCATCAAAAATTAGAAAGATTAGAGGACATACAATGAAGTTTCAATGGTTTATGGTTTATTAGAGCTTAATATACCGCCCTTTGTGGGGCATACAGAGCAGTTTAGAAAATAAAACAAAAACATAAACAACAAGAAAAGAACTACAATATATGACAGAACAGATACACCAACATACATCAACTACCAGATCTCCAAGTTGTGGGGTCCACTGCAGCAACTTTGGACGGTGTCATGGGCTAGAGTGCATATGAGACCTCTTCAGAGGCCCTGCATTCTCGTTGGTCAGCACAGATGCATCAGCTGTGGGAGAGATTACTCATGCAAGGGGAAGCTAAAGTCTCATTTCACCATTTATTACAAAATATTTTTTTACATCATTAAGCCACAAGATAAGCACAAAAAGTAATTTACTTTGGTCATGTCCCGATCCATCTTTACCACCTTTTCCATGTTTGCTCCTGTGCCGAGACGGAATGGCCGACCTTCTGAGCTACTGAAAATGAAAAGAAAAAATAAATTAGAATAATGAATAGCAAGCAGAATTGCTTACTTGTAATGGAGGTTCTCCACAGAGAGCAGGGAAATGCAGCTATACTTGCTGGTGATGCCATCGATAGAGCCAGAGTGCTCAGAGCCCTCCACCTGCTTTGAGAAGTCTTTTTAACAATTTTGCACCTGTGTGGTTGGTTTCTGCTTCCCTGTCAAGAGTTCCTATCATCTAGTCCGTACATAGTTATACTGTAAAAGATGGCTGAACAAAATTCTTCTTGGTGTCTGTTTCCTTTTTTTTGTGTGGGGAAGGTTTAAGGGTCAATGTGGTAATCCACTTTCTCTGTAGACAAGCAGGCACACTTTCTGGTGATTCCAGAGTTGAGGGCTGTGTCTATATTTTTTGTCTTTCATGATCCGAGTGTGGACACAACTGGAGGTAGTAGGAAAAAACTTGGTGAGCTACTGTGCAAACAGGTTCTTGAGGACTACACTTCGCTAAATGCATTATCCCGGACAGTGGATTGATTTAGGCAGTAGTGTTTTGTGAAGATGTGCACTGAGGCCTATGTGGCCTCCCTGTATTGAGGACAAAATGTAAACTAGCTATAGAGGTGGCTTTTTCCTTAAGTTAATGTGGAAAGACTGTTCCTGGAGGCTTCATATTTGCATGATTGTAGAAGAAGTTGATGCAGCGTAGTTACTCATCTGTAACAGGTGATCTCCGGGAACAGCAGGAATTGACTCGTCACATATGGGGTGACATCGGCACTGATGGAGTCCATGCGGGAACGCTCCCCAGCGTCTCATAGGAAAGCTTTTGGGAGCATCCCACTGCGCCTGCATAGCTGCCTTCCCACCTTTCCAGCTCTCCATCCTCAGTTGAGTTTGTAGCTGAGATAAAAGGAGAGAGAGAGAGAAATACAACTCCTAGGGGAGGAGGACTCAATTCCTGCTGTTCCCGGAGAAGACTCAATTCCTGCTGTTCCCGGAGATCGCCTGTTACAGGTGAGTAACTATGCTATCTCCAGGAACAAGCAGGAATGTAGTCTTCACATATGGGACTCCCTAGCTTGGAGATGACCACAAGGTGAGCTGTGAAACACAGGCATAAGTAGGTCATGTATCCTCCAAGGATATCTGGTATCGAAACCCGGGACGGGGGGTAGGAGTTGATCTAAGTCTGAAAAAGATGCTAGAGAACAGCTTGGCCAAAAGAGGCATCCTGGCGGGAGTCCTTGTCTAAGCAATAATGAGCTGCAAAGGTGTGGACAAAGGACCAGGCTGCTGCTTTGCATATCTCATCAATCGCTACTGAGCGTAGATTTGCCATGGAGGCAGTCATTGCTCGTACGTTGTGTGCTGTAACGTGACCTTCAAGGGCAAGTCCTGCACCTTCATATGCAAAAGATATACAGTCTGCAATCCATTTAGAGAGTGTTCTCTTAGAAACTGGCAGACCTAGGGGACGAGTCAAAAGCAACGAAAAGCTGGGAAGCTTTCTTGTGCTGCCTCGTTCTCTGGAGATAAAAGGCCAAGGCACGTTTGTAATCCAGAAAGTGAAGGTTTTTCTTTGCACTAGAAGAATGAGGCCTAGGGAAGAAAATGGAGGTACACCGACTGGTTTAAATGAAAAGGCGAAACCACCTTTGGCATAAAGTGAGGATGAGTCCTAAGGACTACCTTATGGTGGAACCGTGTATAAGGAGGAACAGCCACTAAAGCCTGGAGCTCACTGATGCATCTTGCAGAAATGAGTGCAACAAGGAAGATGACCTTCCAAGAAAGAAAATTCAGAGAAGTAGTGGCTAGGGGTTTGAAAGGTGGCTTCATAAGCTGTCCGAGGACAACACTGAGGTCCCATGCCACTGGTGGTGGCCTAATGGGAGGCTTAGTTAATTAAGAGAAGACCCCTCATGAAGCACGCCACAAGCAGCTGAGAGGAGACAGACTGACCATCTAAGGACATGTGAGATGCCGCAATGGCACGAAGGTGGACCCGTACTGAATTGGTTTTGAGTTCAGAGGACGAGAGGTGGATGAGATATTCAAGTAACGCTACCACCAGAACCGAAAAAGGATTAAGATCCCTTTTTGAACACCAGAGTGAAAATCTTCGCCACTTGAAGGCAAACGTACGCCTTGTGGAAGGTTTTCTTGCAGCTAATAAGATATCTCTAATCTGTTGAGAGAGGTAAATGTTCTGGAGTGCTAGGCTTTCAGCAGCCATGCTGTCAGATATAGGGATTGCGGGTTTTGATGCAGCAGCGTCCCGTTCTCCTGTGAAAGGAGATCTGGAGCACACCCCAAATCTAGTGGTTGGGCTTGAGAGAGAGGTAGAAGAGGAGGATACAACGGTTGTCATTGCCAACGCGGGCCTATGAGGATCATGCAGCCCCAATCTCTCTGGAGTTTGAAAAGAGACTTGGAGATGAGGGGAATGGGAAGGTAGGCATATAGGAAGTCCTGACCCCAGTGGAGATGAAAAGCATGCACCGCTTGACTGTTGTGAACAGGCATTTTGGAACAGAAGCGGGGAAATTTGGCATTCTGAGGACTCACGAATAGGTCTATATCTGGGGTTCCCCAGATCTGAAAAATGCGAGCTATCTCGTCCGCATGGAGAGACCACTCTTAGGGCAGAAGTACTCAACTGAGTTTGTCTGCCAGGAGATTCTCTTTGCCAGGGAGATACACCGCTAGAAGGTGAATCTGATGCTGTATTGCAAAAGACCATAGGTGTAGGGCTTCATTGCACAGTGCCCGAGAACCTGTTCCATCTTGCTTGTTCACGTAGAACATAGCTACTTGATTGTCCGTCTGGACTAGAAATGAGTGGAAGAGAAGGTGGTCGTGGAACACCCTGAAAGCATTGTGGATGGCTCTGAGTTCCAATGTGAAGTCGTGCCTCTTGTTGAGTCCAAACACCCTGAGTAGAGAGATTGTCCAGATGAGCTCCCCAGCCCAATTTGGACGCATCTGTCTTTAGGGTAGATTGGTGTGGTGGCATCTGAAAAGGTGACCCTACGAAAAGGTTTTCTGGCAATTTCCACCACTGGAGAGATGCGATGAAACGTGCAGAGATCATGATTTTGTCTCCCAGATGCTTGAGCCCACTGCGAAGCTAGGATCCATTGAGCTGCACGCATATGCAGATGAGCATAAGGAACCACATGTACAGTGAATGCCATATGGCCCAGCAGTTGAAGCATTTCTCGAGCGGTGAGGGAAGATTTCAGACATGCTTGATATGCTAGCTGAGTGATTTGAGCACAGCGGGCTTGGGGTACAAGAGCCCTTGACTGTTGAGTGTCTAGGAGAGCCCCTATGAACTCTAGGGTCTGAGAAGGGGTGAGTTGGGATTTTGGAAAATTTATTACAAATCCCAAGTATTGAAGCACCTGTATGGTGTGCGAGAGAGAAGAACTGACCTCTAGAGCTGTTGTTGCTCAGATTAGCCAGTCGTCTAAGTAGGGAAAAACAAATATCCCCAGAGTCCTTAGGAATGCAGCCACCACTGCCATGCATTTTGTAAAGACTCTTGTATTGATAATGTTTTCCCTGGAAGAGGAATCGCAGGAACCTCCTGTGTTCTTCGTGAATAAGAATGTGGGTATATGCGTCCTTTAGATCTAGAGAAAAGAGCCAATCCTGACTCTGGAGATAAGGGAGAAGAGTGCCCAGGGAGATCATCTTGAATTTCTCCCAAAGCAGATACTTGTTCAGTTCTCCGAGGTCTAGGATGGGCCTGTATCCTCCTGTTTTCTTCGGGATAAGGAAGTAAGGAGAGTAGAAGCTCAGGCCCTGCTGAGAGAGTGGCACTTCCTCTATCGCACCCTGTGCGAGAAGGGAGGTAACCTCCTGTAACAACAGAGTGGTGAGAGGAGGTCGAAAACTGAACTCTCTTGGAGTAGATTGGGGGGGGGGGGGCATACTTTGGAAGTGAAGTTTGTACCCTTCTCTTACTATAGAGTCCAATGATCTGATGTTATCAGGTGCCACCTGTGGGTGAAGTGACATATTCTGCCTGGAATGCTGATGGGATCTGGGATCTCCAGAGGCAGGATGGCTAGGTTTCCTAGAAAGAAGTCAAAGACCCTGAGGAGGTTGGGTCTGTTGAGTTGGCTGAGATCTGGGGGTCCGAGCCTTTCTCTGTTGCTTTGATTGCTGCTGCCCCTTTTGGGGAGCACGGACCAGACAGTGCACAGTATGAGTATAAGAAGGGTAGTACTTCTTTTTCTTGTTGAAAAAAGGCTTCTTTGTAGTCTTTTTCTTAGCTGAGTTGGCAGTGGTTCTAGAAAGCCTAATGAAAGTGGTATTCTCGGATTCCAGCTGAGAAGCTTTGTCCTGCCAGTCCTTGCCAAAAAGGTTTTCTCCTGTGCAAGGAATATTCCCCAACGTATCTTGAACCCACTGTTCAAGATCAGATGCTTGTAACCAAGCAATCCTATGTGCACCAATGCATATAGCAGAACATAAGAACATAAGATATGCCATACTGGGTCAGACCAAGGTCCATCAAGCCCAGTATTCTGTTTCCAACAGTGGCCAATCTAGGTCATATGTACCTAGCAGTTTCCCCAAGAGACACAAGTTCCACAATGCTTGTACTGGGTCAAGCATTGATATCTTCGGTCACTTCTTAATAATGGTTTATGGACCTTTCCTCCAGGAACTTGTCCAACCCTTTTTTAAACCCAGCTACACTAACAGCCTTTACTACATCCTCCGGTAACAAATTCCAGAGTTTGATTACACGTTGAGTGAAAAAATATTTTCTTTTATTAGTCTTAAATAGTTTATCCTGTAGCTTCATTGCATGTCCCCTAGTCTTTCTATATTCTGATAACGTAAACAATCGATCTACGTTTACCCGTTCCACTCCGTTCATTAATTTATAGAAGTTCTGCTAATACATTCAAAGCAATCAAAGGTTGCCCTGTTCACAAATTTGGAAACATTTTGAGCATGTTTTACAAGGGTGAGGTAATCAGCCCTCTTGTCATCAGGGAGAAGAGGAGCCATTAATTCTAAATCCTTAGTTACCCACCCCGCCCAAGGAACATACACATTTAGAGTATGTAAGAAGTGATTCTGGCCGATAACATGGAGGCCTGAAAGCATCGACGACTGAAGGCATCGAGGGTTCTTGATTCCTTGCCCAGAGGGTTTGATGAATGTGTTTTAGTACTTTTGATTCGACGCATTGCGGATTCCACCACTATGGAATGATGTGGTAATTGCGTCTTCTGAAAAATGGGGCACTCAGGTACCCAGCACATAGTATCGAGCCTCTGAGAATGTGGAGAGATAGTTAAAGGTGTCTCCCATATTCTGAGCATAAGGTCATGAATAATTCAGTGAATAGGAAGGGTAGCAGCTTCCTTGAGGGCTACAGGATATTGAAGTATTTCAAGCTCTTCAGCTCCCAGTTCCTTCTCAGAGGTGACCGTAATGGAGAGACCTCGAGCAACATGGCGGATAAAGTCTTGAAAAGGCATATCCTCTGGAGGGGACATACAACGTTGTGGGGAAGGAGAAGGATCCTCCAGGAGAGTCTTCATCTCCCGGGTACCGGCCGATTCATCATACGAGGATTCTGAATCAGAGGATTCGAAGTACTGACGGGCAGGATGCTCGCGCTCAGCCCGTCTGTGTTGGCATCGGAATGCCTCAGTACTGGATCCTCGATACCGGACACAGATTCTAGGGTCGGCATGGGTGGTAGTGTGGAGAGCGTCAAAAAGGTTGATGCAGACACATTCGGTACTAATGTCGGTACCAATGGCTGCGGAACCGACTGCAATGGCTTTAGCGGTACCGAAGCTGCTAGTAAGGCCGCTAAGCTCCGCTCAATGGCTAGGATACGTTGATTCATGGAGCCAGCCGATGCTTGGGTATCGGTACCCGAACTGCGGGCCACGATCCCTGAGCATGGCACCAAGAACTCTCCGGAGGTGAAGGCCTCGTAAACATCTTGGGACACCGTTAAAGCTTTGAAGGTATGGACCTCCTGCAGTGGTTGTTTGGCTGGTGTGTTCCCTTCCAGGGCAACGCCTAAGGCATCTCGATGCTTAGGAGATCTACCCTTGGAAGACCGGCTAGCCTTTGAGGAGGACCTGGGTTTCGATACCTGAGATCCATGGAAGATGAAGCTCTCGATGACGTCGATGCAACGGACATTGCATCGGTGATAAAGAGGGTGCCGAGTTTCGCAGCTCTATTCTGCAGGCCCCTCTTTGTCATCTTCCTACAGAAAGGGCATTCCGACAGTTGATGATCCGGTCCCAAACATTTTAGACACCAGTCATGGGTGTCGGTGGCCAAAATAGTACTGCCACATTTGGAACACTTTTTAAAACCACTAGCTGGTTTATCCATTTTGTAAAAGGAAAAAAGGGCCTAAGCCCAAAATGGCGCCGAAGCACATCAAAGGGCCCTCAGAAAAAACAAAAGTTTTTTTTTAAAGAAGAAATTAGGAAAAACACCGACGATGTCGGTACTAGTGTCGACAGGAAGGCAGACGCAAACACAAAAAAAAAGAACTACATTTTCTGTGGTGACAAGAATTGCTCCCTGTTGGCTCTGTGGAAAACGAAGAACTGAGAAGGAAGAGCTTGAAAAGCAGCTACGCAGGCACAGTGGGGTGCTCTCAAAAGCTCTTCTGCCCCTACTCATCAGCTAGGTCACTGCCTTGACCTCGTTTTCTATTACAATTGTTTACCCTCTAATTTCCACACCTCAGTTCTTCCATTATCTGACCATCACCTGTTAAGCTTCACTCTTCATCACTCCCCACCTCAAACTAGGCCAATCTCCTCTCATAATTTTAAGAATCTTCATGCTATCAATTCATTGACTCTATCTACTACTATCTCACCCCTTCTTTCTTCTACTCTGTCCTCTCAATCTATTGATGTAGCTGTAACTTCCTTTAATATTGCCCTCTCCTCTACCTTAGACTCCCCTGCTCCTCTCATAGCATGTCCTGTGATATACACCTTACCTCAGCCTTAGCTGTCTCCAACTACCCACTACCTACGTTCCTGGCTCAAATCCCACCCCTGACTTTCTTCACTTCAAATTCATGCTTACTTCTTTCCAGTCTGCCATTGCTCTTGCAAAGCAAAACTATTTTATTGTTTTGAGTAACCATCTTGCCTCCAACCTTCGCCTTCTCTTTTCTACCCTCAAGGCACCTCCGGCCTCCAATTCCTCCTCCTCTCTCTTACCAAAACTCTAGCTGACTAGTTCCATGATAAAGTACATAAGATTACTCTTCAATTCCCCACAAACCTTCTTCACCTCCTCTTCCCCCTCTCCAATACCAACTTTTCCCCTCAGTCTCTTTCACCCTTTTATCCCTTTCCAAAATCTCTGATGACAAAATCTCTCTTCTCCTTTCCTCCTCCAAACCTACTACCCGCTCTTCTGATCCCATCCCACTCACCTCCTCAACTCCATCTTCTCCTCCATCATCCTGTCCATCTCACATATTCTTAATCTTTCGCTCTCCACTACAACCTTCCCCACAGTCTTCAAACATGCTGTAATCACTCCTCTCCCAACCCCCCTCACATGACCCTTCTTATTACTGACCCATCTCCCTTCTCCCATTCATCTCTAAACTTCTTGAACGTGCGGTTATTCGCTACTGTCTCAAATTTCTCTTCTCTCAAGCCTTCCTTGATCCACTTCAATCTGGTTTTAGTCTCTTTCATTCTAATGAAACAGCTCTTGCCAAAGTCTCCAGTGACTTAATTCTTGCCATGTCCAAAGGCCTTTACTCAGTTCTCATTCTTCTGGACCTTTCTGCTGCTTTGATACTATTTACCACTTCCTCCTCCTCGACACTCTCTCCTCTCTTAGTATTAGGGACTCTGTGCTGTCTTGGTTCTCTTCATATTTCTCCAATCATTCTTTCAGTGTCTGTCCTGGTGGTTCCTCCTCTACTGCCATCCTTCTCTCAGTTTGTGTACCCCAAGGATCTGTTCTGGGCCCTTTCCTTTTCTCTCTCTATACCCAGTCCCTTGGTGCTCTTATTTCTTACCATGGTTTTCAGTATCAGTTTTATGCTGATGACTCTCAAATCTATCTATCTATCCACTCCAAGATCGTATTCTCTGCCTGCTTATCTGACATCACTGCATGGATGTCTAACCACCGATTAAAATTAAACATATCTAAAACTGAACTCCTTATTTTAACCCCTAAACCTTCCTCCATTCTCTATCACTGTTGACAACACTCATCTTCTCCCTGTTTCCTCAGCCCATAACTTTGGGGTCATCTTTGACTCCTGTCTTTCCTTCTCCACTCATATACAACACATAGCCAAAACCTGTCGCTTCTTCCTCTACATCATCAACAAAATCCACTCCTTTCTCTCTGAACATACTACTAAAACTCTTGCCCATTCTTTAGTCACCTCCCGTTTGGAATATTGTAACCTCCTCTTTGCTGGTCTCCCTTGGTGTTATCTTTCTCCTCTTCTATCCACTCAGTACTCTGGTGCACGGTTAATTTTCCACCAGCCCTGATACTCAATTACTCCTCTTCTAAAATCTCTTCACTGGCTTCCCTTCCACTTCCGTATTCAATTCAAACTTTTTCTTCTAACTCACTGCCCCTCATTACCTTTCCTCTATTCTTTCTCCCTATTTCCCCCCTCCTGAATTACGCTCCTCAGCTGGTCTTCTTCTCTTGATGCCCTGTTCTTCTACTGTCAACTCCAGGCTTCAATCTTTTCATCTTGCTGCTCCTAAAGCCTGGAACAAACTTCCTGTTTCTTTACGTCAAGTCTCTTCTTTCCCCTCTTTAAATCCATGCTAAAGACTTATCTCTTCAAATCCGTTTTTTATTCCTAATCCCTTATTCTCCTTGGGTCTCCATCCCTTTTACCACTTGTTTCTTCTGTCTTGTACTGCTCGTATTAACTAGATTGTGAGCTCTTTGAGAAGGGACCATCTTCTTTATGTGTTTGTGCAGCGCTGCATACGCCTTGTAGTGCTATTTTTTTTTTTAAATTTAAGCTTTGCAAAAATTTACAATCTCAAATAATTTCAAGAGACATGCAATCTAAGAAACAGAAAACACCACAAAAGAAAAAATCATATACAATACAAATCCTCAGCATTAGTCCACATCAGTATAAAAATAGCAAAGTTGGGGGTCCTAGCCCACATCTCCAATGTGGGCAAAAACTTATTATGGATCTTAATACACCCTAAACTTTCTTATCCAAAATAAACTTTTCTGAGTTGACTTAAAAAAATATATGTATTCCCTTGCAAGGTTACTATACACTTGCAAGGAAACGTAAAAAGAAAATTGCCCCTAACTCCATAACCTTAGATTTCAAGGCCAAGAAATTCCTTTGCCGCAATTGAGTGCTCCTGGAAACATCTGGGAACACATTTATAATCACAAAAGTTTTTTTCTTTATATTTAAAGAAGGATTTCAATACCTTGACTTTATCAGCAACTAACAAAAAAGAAACCAATAATGTTGCCCTATTAGCTATCTCATCAGGAGAATCCTCCAAAAAATTTGTCAAATCTTGATTAATATCAGGTGACAAAACATCCATCCTTTCTCCTCCCCCCCCCCCCCCCACCCTTTCCGGTCTTTCTGTTGCTTCCTAGAAGACAAGTAATAACATCTTTGACTAGGAACCTTATCTGCAAGAAACAAAACAACTAGAACTTAAAGTCAAAGTTCTAGTAGAGCGGTAGACTGACTTCTTTGCTTCCGTTTCCCCATAAAAATAGTAAACACTTCAATATCAGCCACACACACACAGTTCCTGTTGTGAAGACTCAGGAGCAGTAACCCAACTTAATGCCAATGAAATGCTGAAGGGGCACCAGAGGGGTGTGTCCTGCCCCTTTGGGACGCCCCTTCAGGCCAGAGCCTAGAGGGCCTCTGGACCTGCTTAAACGTTATTTCAGCCCCCACCAGAAGACTTCACAGGGACAGCAGGGTAGCCACAGAGATGCCAGTTGTGGCCAAAACTCTCAGGCTGTATGTGTCCCCTCTGCTGTACTAGGCGGCACTGCTCAGGAACACCCACACAGTAGGATCACAATCTTCTTCCAGCAGGTTTGGGCCTCTGGACCTGCTTAAACACCAGCAGACGTCATGGGGAGGGGAGGGTGGCCACAGAGATTCCAATAGCGGCCAAACCCCTCAGGCTGTATGCTCTCCCTCTGCTGTACTTGGCAACACTGCTCAGGAACACCCACACAGTAGGCTCAAGATCTTCTTCCAGAGCTAGATAAATGATCAATAGCAGTAGTAGTAATCATGTATATGCTGATTCTATTCTGGTTATGTACACTGCTTTGTTGCCATACAAAAAGCAGTATATCAAATAATGCTAAAAATGAATACATAAATCTAGGGAGGGAAAACAATGGCCTTTCTGCAGAGCTGGATCACCACCACTGTTAGACATTTTGCAAAAACTTGTGGTGCTGATGAGAGGCCAAAGAGTAAAACTTTGCATTGGGTGTATCTGGTCCGATATGTGATTCGCAGAAATTTCCAGTGGTTTGGATTGATAGGTATGTGAGACTAAGCATCTTTCAGATCCAGGGAGGCAAGCCAATTGTTCTAGTCCAGAAATGGCAATATCATGCCCAGAAAATTCTTAATGAAAAGACTGAAGTTGTGTAGATCCACAATTGGTCCGAGACTTCCTGATTTCTTGGGAATGAGGAAGAACCTGGAGAAGCCGCCTTAGCCTTTCTGGTACTGTGGGACCTCCAATTGCTCGGTTGTGCAAAAGCACTGCAAGCTCTTCTGCTAGAATAGCTTGATGCACTTGTGAGATACTGGATGGGTTAGTGAGACTTTTCTTTGGAGGAAGTTTTCTGAAATTTATTCTGTTGCCTTGACTATGGTGAACCCATCTGTCTGTGGTGATAGCTCGTCATGCTTCCTTGAAGTGCTTTATTTATTTAGGCAATTTGTTAAAATCATCAGTGGCAAAGCAAAGACGTGCATCATGGCATTTGCAATCAAAGGTTAAAACAAGGGACAAGTTATACTAACTTAAAGTCCTTAAAGGACTATGATATATCAAGGAGAGGAATGAGTAAATCAACAACATCCTCCAAATACATAGTGTTATTACAAAAAACATGGGCCACATGAGGGAGGGGGAAAAAGATAGTAGATGGTCAACCCAAGTGATCCTCACTGGAGGGTTTGACTTTCTTGAGGTCAAAGCAGTCGTTTGCTGCTTGCATTTTCATGGCGACAGTGGCCATAAGACAGAGGTTGAATGTTGTGCTGGAGTCCTGGAAAATATTTGGTATCTCGTTGGGTAGAGCTGCTGAAAACATTGGCAATGCGGTTCATTTTTCCTGCATTGAGATGAGTTGTCAGGCATGGTGGAAAGCTCCTTGACCATGGTGCTATTTGGGAAACCACTTCCTTTACTTTATTCCTAAAGAGGCTGACCCCCTATGCAGGAGGCATTGGCTAGTTTGTCATGCAGGTCTTCTCTCAGGCATAAAGATTTAAGCTATGCTGTGTGGCAGGTTGTGATTGCTGCAATTGTTGCTCAGGATGCTGTGTCATAGGCACTGTGCATAGATCAAATGATATGGTATATAGATTCCTGAAGATTTAGGTCCAACTGGTCCTACCGATTTTTCTAGCTGGTTCAGCAAGGTATAATGTTAATGTAAAATCTGCAGCTGAAATGCCACTATCTTTAAAGATATCATGCCACTTTAATACACCATTTTCCTCATTGTATCTTGGATTATATGATCCTTGCCTGGGGAAGCATGGGACTGGGAGCTTGGGGGATTTGTTGTGTTTCAGAGCTGCTTCTGATACCATGGACTAGTGAAGCAGTTTGAGAGGTTATGACACAACACAGAGAAACCTTGTACTTAAGGCTCAAGACCTTGGAAGATGATGGTATGGAAGACAGGGTCTTCCAGATGGGCATTTGTAGAGATCTTAAAGCACCTGATAAAAAGAGTGCTAGAATTTTCTTTGGAGTGCTGCAGGACTGTGGAATTGATTGGAAGTCCCCCTTATTAGCTGGAGTTTGAGGTAAGCTTAGAGATAGTGACTTGCCTATCTTTTAAAGAAATGCAGGGTAGGAGAATTCCTTGTTTGGTTCTTGAGAAGCTGTTTCCTATGGCTGTGGAGGGTGGTGATCTGAAATAGGAGAGGTACATTTCTTTTGGGTCAGGAAACCAGTTAGGAGAGCAAGAAATGCTCTGGGCCGAATGATAACCCTCATTAAAATCTGGTGTATGGTATACCACTGGGGATCAAACTCCATGGGATTGGGCAGATGATCTGACAGAGAATTCTGGTGGATAAGACTATGAAGGTCTCAGTGACTGCAGATTCAGAGTAGGTTGTGAGGAGGGTCCCCCTGAACTGATGTGCTAGCAGGACATTGGAATATAACTGCAGTGTTCTGCACATATTTAGATAGAATAGAAGGCGAGCACTATCAGTTAGGCCAAGAAAGTTCTGACAACAAATTTTATGAAGGTTCTGGTTAAAGCAGTGGCATGCCCTGGTTTAAGGAGGCAGTGGACTTTTGAATGTCTTAGAATGTCTTTTTTGCTGAGAGCATACTCCATAAGGCCTCTTTTCCTCTAGGCTGTGTGCAGCAAAGTGAGAAATCTCTCTCTTGTGTTTTTGTTTGTTGCTACTTCCCCTGGTTTCTGCTTCAGGCAAAGCTGCTTAAAACAGAGTTGGCTTAACATTTTATGTTTGTTTACTTATAGCTTACACAGGGGTTGCTGACCATGAGTGAGGCTTCAACAATCCTAAATTGTGTAAAAGGGTGTTCTTTTGAAGCAAAAGCCAGAAGTGTTGGAGTAGAGCATCAGTCCCTGTTGCTGGGAGCCTTGCAATTTGGTTGCTGTTGACAGCAGGGAAGCTGCTGCAGCTGCGTGTGTGGCGGTATTGGTGTCTTTTGTGGAGTTCCTTACCAGGGTTGAGTCAAGGCCTGGTAAAGTCCTTGGAACAGTGAGGTAAATTACTGATATGGCAGCCATGACCTTAGCACCACAGAAGCCAAGTTCAAGAAGGGCTAATACCTCCTGAAGTATAAAATCGCTGAAAAGAAAATTCAGATTCCTATCAGATTTTACTTTAATTTTAATCTCTCAGTTCTTCCCTTCTGTGTTTCCTTTTTTTATTTTGTAAAAAAAATCTAAGTACTGTGGAAAAAAGGCACAGGAGGAGAGGGGGCTTAACCTTAGCCTTGTCCCCAGAATGACAGGAACTATTATAGGGGAAGCAGACACTAACCACACAGGTGCAGAGAAATCAAAAACAATTCTTAAAGCTGGGAGAGGGCTCCAGGCACTCTGGCTCTGTTACTGACATCACCAGGAAGTGTGCCTGCATGGCTCTGCTTGTCTATGGAGAACAATGTTTGTTTGTTATACATGAGACAAAGCTGAAGAACTTAAGAAAAATCTAAAATCACACACGTTTGTTTATCCCTTCCTATTAAACATTATTACATAAAAGACAAATTTTAGAAAGGAGACGAGAATTAAGAGGTCTAGGTCAGGAAGTGGGAAAATTTGGATTCCCACTGTATTTTACAAGAGGCTCTGCCAAATGAGAACTTCTTGTAAAATACATGCAAGGACAAACAGGACTGCACAACTTTCAAAAGCTGCTCGTGGGGTAAGCAAAACAAAATGTGGAACTACATCCCACACAAACATAGAAAGCGTAGTTACTCACCTGTAACAGGTGTTCTCCGGGGATAGCAGGAATTAGTCCTCACATATGGGTGACGTTGGCGCCGGCGGAGTCTGCATGGAAGCATCTCTCCAGCTTTCAAAGAAAGCCTTTGGGAGATGCACCATGCATGCATGGTCCCCTCCCCACCCAAGATTGCCATCTTGCCTCAGTCTAATGTCACAGCTACGATGGCAAAAATTAAAATACGATACAGAAGCAACTCCAAGGGGAGGTGGGGACTGATTCCTGCTGTCCTCGGAAAACACCTGTTACAGGTGAATAACTACGCTTCCTCCAGGAACAAGCAGGAAGTCAGTCCTCACATATGGTATTCCCCAGCTACAGGCTACCGAAAACCTGTACAAAATGCCACAGCGGCCAGAGAAGGCGAGCCATGAGCCGCAGCAGTTAAGTCCCAACAGAGACAATCTTGCAACAGCCAAGTGTCCAGCAGAGATCCAGCACTTCAGTAGTCTGAACACAGAAGGGTCAGAGGGCAGGAGATGCCTACACCCCAAAGCGATTACGGAGTACGGCCTGGCTGAAGGGGGCTGTCCCGTCAAGACTCCCTCTCCAGGCAGTAGTGAGCTGTGAACGTATGGAATGAAGACAAGGTGGAAGCCCGGCAGATTTCCGCCACAGGTACAGAAAGAGTAGTTACTCACCTGTAAAGCATAGTTACTCACCTGTAACAGGTGATCTCCGGGAACAGAAGGAATTTAGTCTTCACATATGGGTATTGTCGGTACTGACGGAGCCTGCGCGGGAACGCTCCCCAGCGTCCAATTATAAAGCTTTTGGGAGCATCCCACAGCGCCTGCGTGCTGCCTTCACGCCTTTGCCAACTGCCTCTCTCCAGTTGAGTCTTAAAGCTGAGACAAAGAGAGAGAGAGGGAAAGAAAAGAAAGAGAGATACAACCTCCTAGGGGAGGTGGGTGGGTTGTGAAGACTAAATTCCTGCTGTTCCTGGAGATCACCTGTTACAGGTGAGAACTATGCTATCTCCAGGAACAAGCAGGAATGTAGTCTTCACATATGGGGAGTCCCTAGCTATAGATGCCAGGGAGAGACCCCAGAAGTTGTGTGCCCCTGTGAAAGGGCTCCACTTCCCCCCACGGATCTCTGGCATCCTACCGGGAATGGTGGGTAGGAGTTGATTAAGTATGGAATAGGTGTCGTAGAACAGCCTGACCAAACAAGGCATCCCGGCGGGAGTCCTTGTCCAAGCAGTAATGGGCTGTGAAGGTATGAACCGAGGCCCAAGTAGCTGCTCGACAGATGTCGTCAATAGACACAGAGTGTAGATGAGCCATTGAGGCTGCCATGGCTCTCACTTTGTGAGCTGTGACATGGCCTTCCAGAGAAAGGTTCTTACTCTGATAGGCAAAAGAAATACACTGTGCAATCCAGTTGGACAATGTTCTCTTGGAGACTGGAAGTCCCAAATGCGAAGGATTGAAAGCAACAAAGAGCTGGGAGGACTTTCTATGTTGCTGTGTCCTCTGTAAGTAAAAGACAAGTGCTCTTTCGCAGTCCAAAGTATGAAGATTCCTTTCTACATTTGAAGCATGAGGCCTTGGAAAAAATACAGGCAGGTAAACCGCCTGGTTTAAATGAAAAGGTGAGACCACCTTTGGCATAAAATGTGGATGAGTCCTAAGGACTACTTGATCATGATGGAACCTCGTGTAAGGAGGATCAGCAACTAATGCTTGCAATTCACTGATGCGACATGCTGATGTGATTGCAATGAGAAAGATAACTTTCCAGGAAAGGAATTTCAAGGAGGTAGTAGTTAAAGGTTCAAAAGGCGGCTTCATGAGCTGCCCAAGAACCAGATTCAGGTCTCACGCCACTGGAGGTGGCCTAATGGGAGGCTTAGTTAGAAGAAGGCCCTCATAAATCTCGCTATGAGAGGATGAGAGGAAATAGGTTGTCCATTTAAAGGCTTTAAAGAAGCTGAAATAGCACTTAAATGGACTCTTACTGAGTTAGTCTTAAGTCCTGCATTAGATAAATGCAGGAGATACTCCAGTAATGATTCCAGAGGTATCGCAGAGGGGTGAAGACCCTTTTGCGAACACCAAATGGAAAACCTTTTCCACTTGAAAGCATAAGAGCGTCTTGTGGAAGGTTTCCTGGAAGCACAAAGGGCATCCCTTACTTGTTGAGAAAGGTTAAGACCATGAAGGTCTAGGCTCTCAGCAACCAGGCCCTGAGATGCAGAGAGTGGGGATTGGGATGCCACAACATCCCGTCCTTCTGAGACAGGAGATCTGGAGCAGATCCTAACTCCAGAGAGGGAGCTTGAGAGAGATGCAGGAGTAGAGGGTACCACACCTGCCGTGGCCAATGTGGAGCTACGAGAATTATGTGGCCTTTGTCTCTCTGAGGAGTGGAGGAGTAGCCTAGTAGTGCCCAAGGCCACAAGGAGTGCTAGTAGGAATTGAACCCTGGTTGTGTTGGTAACCAAGCAACCAGGGTTCAATTCCTACTAGCACTCCTTGTGGCTTTGGGCAAGTTACTTAACCCTCCATTGCCTCAGAAGAAAGGCCTGGCAATCTACTTCTAGTGACACTGCCAAGAAAACCCAGGAGCTTCTGGGTCGCCAGGAGTCAGGACTGACTCGAAGGCACACACTACATTGCATTTTGTCTCTCTGAAGCTTGAATAGGGTTTTGGTAATTAGGGGAATGGGTGGAAAGGCATATAGGAAGTCCTGACCCCAATGGAGGAGGAAAGCATCCCTGGCCTGAGAACCCTGAGCCGGAATTCTGGAACAGAACCGGGGAAGTTTGGCATTCAATGGACTTGTAAAGAGGTCTATGTCCAGAGTTCCACAAATTTGAAAACTTTTTGCTACCTGGTCTGTATGGAGAGACCATTCGTGTGGAAGCAGAACTCGACTGAGTCTGTCTGCCCAAGAGTTTTGAATGCCTGGCAGATACACCGCCAGGAGATGAATTTGATGCTCTCTGGCCAGGGCCCATAGTCGCAAAGCTTCGTTGCAAAGCGACAGAGAGCCTGTTCCTCCCTGCTTGTTCAGATAGAACATAGCTACCTGATTGTCCGTCTGAATTAGGACTGTCTTGTAGCTGAGCTGGGTATGGAACACTCGAAGAGCAAGGGAGATTGCTCTGAGTTCCAGGAGATTGATGTGTAAGTGGGTCTCCTGTGGAGTCCAGGTGCCTTGGGTAGAGAGATCTTGCAGATGAGCTCCCCAACCCACTTGTGAGGCATCTGTTGTTAGAGTGACCTTGGGTAGGGGTTGCTGGAAAGGGGACCCTACCAACAGGTTTTGCGTTGACTGCCACCATTGTAGAGACAGAATAAGGCGACTTGTGTTTGCTATTTTGTCTGATAGGCAGCCTGATGCCTGAGTCCACTGAGTGGATCGAGTCCATTGGGCTGCTCTCATATGGAGGCGAGCATAGGGAACAACGTGCACGGTAGATGCCATGTGGCCTAGTAGTTGTAACATTTCCCGAGCAGTGAGATGAGTCTTTAACACTGTCTGGGAGGCTAACTGCACAATGTGAAGGCAACGGAAGATAGGCCCTTGCTTTTCTGGTGTCCAGCAAAGCTCCTATAAACTCTAGAGATTGAGGGGGAGTTAGGCTGGATTTTGGGATGTTTATGACCAGGCCCAAATACTGAAGGATACGCATTGTGCAAGATAGGGAAATTCTGGCCTCTGACTCTGATGGGGCTCGAATGAGCCAGTCGTCCAAGTAGGGGAAGATGAATATTCCTAGAGTGCGAAGAAATGCTGCCACTACAGCAATGCATTTCATAAACACCCTTGGTGCTGAGGCCAGGCCAAAAGGAAGCACCCTGTATTGGTAGTGCTTCCCTTGAAACAGGAAGCGAAGGAACCTTCGGTGAGTTGGATGGATTGAGGACATGAGTGTACGCATCCTTGAGATCTAGAGAACAAAGCTATTGCTGACTCTGAAGGTATGGCAGCAGAGTTCCCAGAGAAATCATCTTGAATTTCTCTTTGAACAGGAATTTGTTCAGTTCTCTGAGGTCTAAAATAGGTCTGTGTCCCCCTGTTTTCTTTGGAATAAGGAAATAAGGGGAGTAAAACCCTGTACCCTGTTGGGAAATGGGTACGTCTTCTATTGCCCCCTGGGCAAGAAGTAAATTGACCTCTTGACTCAACTGAGTGTTGAGAGAAGCCTGAGAATTGAACTGTCTTACCACTGTAGGAGGGGGCATGTTGAAGAAATGAAGCTTGTACCCCTCTCTTACAATGGAAAGAGTCCATTCTTCTGCTGTTATTTGCCCCCATCTGGGGGCAAAATGACACAACCTTCCTGGGATGGTGGAAGGCTCTGGCCCGTTCAGGGCCAGGAAGGCCAAGTTCTCTAGATGAGAGTCAAAGCCCCTGTGGAGGCTGAGTCTGTTGGGCCGGTTGAGGCTTAACAGTCTTTGATTTCCTTTGTTTTGGGGGCTGCTGTCCCTTTCTGGCGGACTGACCTGCAGAATGCACCTGCTGGGTATAGGAGGGATAAAACCTCTTCTTTTTAGAGAAGAATGGTTTCTTGTAGGATTTCCTCCTTGCAGGATCAGTTGTAGCTTTGGATAGTCTATCCAAAGTGGTGTTATCAGCATCCAGCTCATTAGCATTCTCTTGCCAGTTTTTGCCAAAGAGATTTTCGCCTGTACAAGGGATGGATATTCCCCAGCTTGTCCTGTACCCAGAGTTCTAAGTCAGATGCCTGGAGCCAGGCAATTCTGCGAGCCCCTATGGCAATGGCAGAGGTTCTGCTTATGCACTCAAAGCAGTCAAAAGCTGCCCGATTAACAAACTTGGAAACATCCTGGGCATGTTTGACAAGTGTAAGGTAATCCTGCCTGAGCCCCTATAGCAATGGCAGAGGCTCTGCTTATGCACTCAAAGCAGTCAAAAGCTGCCCGATTAACAAACTTGGAAACATCCTGGGCATGTTTGACAAGTGTAAGGTAATCCTGCCTTTTATCATCAGGAAGGAGAAGGCTAATAAGCTCTAGATCTCCTGTGACCTCCTTAAGGAACATTCCCATATATAAGATGTAGGAACTAATCCTGGCAGAAAGCATAGAGGCCTGGAATGTTTGACGCCCAAAGGCATCAAGAGTCCTACATTTACGTCCTGGAGGATTAGATGCATGTCTTTTTGCACTCTTGATCCTTCTTATAGCTGACTCCACCACTATGGAGTGGTGTGGCAACTGAGTTTTTTGAAATCCAGGACAAGGAGGCATTCGATACATGGTATCCAGCCTACGGGAATGAGGAGAGGTGGTAAGAGGTGTTTCCCACATTATTAACATGAGATCATGCAAGATCTCATGAACAGGCAAAGTAGCCGCTTCTTTGGGAGCTTTAGGATATTGTAAAATCTCCAACTCTTTTGCCCTGGGCTCTGTTTCAGGAGCCACTGTGATGGAAAGAGTAGTTACTCACCTGTAACAGGTGTTCTCCAGGAGCAGCAGGAATCAGTCCTCACATATGGGTGATGTCGGTGCCGACGGAGCCCCCGTGCAGAATATTTCCCCAGCTTTCAAAGAAAGCCTTTGGGAATGCAGCGCGCATGCGCGGTCCCCTTCCCGCCCAAGGGTGCCATCTTGCTCAGTCTGATGACATAGCTAAAAGACAGCAAAAACAAAAAAAATAAACATATGATTGCAACTCCAAGGGGAGGAGGGATGGTTGTGAGGACTGATTCCTGCTGCTCCTGGAGAACACCTGTTACAGGTGAGTAACTACTCTTTCTCCAGGACCAAGCAGGAAGTCAGTCCTCACATATGGGACTCCCTAGCTTAAGGCTACCGGAGACCCAAGCTGAAAAAATGAGCTCCCTCTAGAGCACCAGCATGAGAGAAAGGAATCTTCTCTGAGAACGCTCCCGAACGGTAGCCCAACACCAGGGCCAGAGGGTAGGAGTTGCCTAAAACCCAAAGAGATTATGGAGTACCGCCTGTCCGAAAGCACTGTCCCTGCGGGACTCCTTCTCAAGGCAGTAGTGGGCCGCAAAAGTCTGGCTTGAAACCAAGTAGCGGCCCGGCAGATGTCTGCCAACGGAACAGAGCGGAGATGACCAACTGACGCAGCCTTCGCCCTGACACGGTGAGCTGTAACACGACCCTGCAAGAAGAGGCCGGCTGCCCTGTAAGCCCAGGCGATACAGTCGGCTACCCATATGGACAAAGAGTAGTTACTCACCTGTAACAGGTGTTCTCCAGGAGCAGCAGGAATCAGTCCTCACATATGGGTGACGTCGGCGCCGACGGAGCCCTCGCGGAGCAATTTCCCCAGCTTTCAAAGAAAGCCTTTGGGAATTGCAGCGCGCATGCGCGGTCCCCTTCCCGCCCAAGGGTGCCATCTTGCTCAGTCTGATGACATAGCTAAAAGACAGCAAAAATTAGCAAAAACGAAGTGATAGGACTGCAACTCCAATGGGAGGAGGGAAGGTTGTGAGGACTGATTCCTGCTGCTCCTGGAGAACACCTGTTACAGGTGAGTAACTACTCTTTCTCCAGGACCAAGCAGGAAGTCAGTCCTCACATATGGGACTCCCAAGCTTAAGGCTACCGGAGACCTGAAGTGGAAAAATGAGCTCCCTCTAGCTCAGCAGCACAGAAGGAAGGAATCTTCTCTGAAAACGTCCCCGACCGGTAGCCCAACATCAGGGCTGGAGGGTAGGAGTTGCCTAAACCTCAAAGAGATTATGGAGGACTGCCTGACCGAAAGCACTGTCCCTGCGGGACTCCCTCTCCAGGCAGTAATGGGCCGCAAAAGTCTGGCTTGAAGACCAAGTAGCGGCCCGGCAGATGTCTGCCAACGGAACAGAGCGGAGATGAGCCACTGACGCAGCCTTCGCCCTAACACAATGAGCCGTGACTCGACCCTCCAACGAGAGGCCGGCCGCCCCATAAGCCCAAGCGATACAGTCAGCAACCCATATGGACAAAGTACGCTTGGAGACAGGTAGCCCCAACTTATTGGGGTCAAAAGAAACGAAGAGCTGAACAGCCCTCCTATGCTCCCGCGTACGGTCAAGGTAGAAGGATAAGGCCCTCCTACAGTCCAGGGTATGCAGGACCATTTCAGCCGGCTGGTGTGCGGCCTGGGAAAGAAGGTCGGAAGAACCACCTCCTGGTTGAGGTGAAAAGGGGATACCACCTTTGGAAGAAACTTAGGGTGAGTCCGTAAGACTACCCTATTCCTGTAGAACCTAGTGTAAGGAGGATCAGACACTAGGGCCTGAAGTTCACTAATGCGCCTAGCAGAGGTAAGTGCTACCAAGAACAAGGTTTTCCAGGAAAGAAAATGAAGAGGGTAGGTAGCCATAGGTTCAAAGGGCAGACAGGTAATCCGCTGCAAGACCACATTCAGATCCCATTCAGGGGCTGGTGGGAGCAAAGGAGGCTTAAGGAGAAGGAGGCCTCGGAGAAAACGAGCCACCAAAGGGTGGTTGGAAAGAGGCCTGCCATCCACCGGTGTGTGATGCGCAGAGAGAGCACTGAGGTGGACCCTGACAGAGTTGGACTTAAGGCCCAGATTGGAGAGGTAAAGCAAATATTGCAAGACCACTGCCACCAAGCAGGAGAAGGGATTCTCAGACTGCTGAGCACACCACACGGAGAACCGACGCCACTTGAGAGCGTAGGACCTCCGGGTGGAGGGCCGTCTGGAGGCCAAGACGACCTCTTCCACCTCCCGAGGCAACAGGAGGGGAGCAAGGACTACCCTTTCAGCAGCCAGGCCATCAGATGATGGGACCGGAGGTTGGGGTGTAGAAGAGTCCCCTGATCCAGTGACAGGAGATCGGGTTGAAACCCCAGAGGAAGAGTCCACTGCCAGCTGCATCAGAAGCGGGAACCAGGGCAGTCTCGGCCACCGGGGAGCCACTAGGATCATTGAGGCTCTGTCTCTGAGAACCTTGAAGAGCGTGCGAGACACCAGTGGCGTGGGAGGAAAGGCATACAAGAGGCCTGTGGACCATGGAATCAGAAAAGCATCTGCCGCTACTCTGAGAGGATGTGGTTGTCGAGAGCAGAATCTGGGAAGCTGCCGGTTCCGAGGACTGGCAAACAGATCCATGGTGGGGAGGCCCCACTTGAGAAAGATCCGCTGAACCACCAATGGTCCAATCTCCACTCGTGTGGTAGGAGGATCCTGCTTAGCTTGTCTGCCAGGTAATTTTCCTGACCTGGGAGATAGACAGCTTTGAGGAGGATGCCGTGGTGGACGGCCCAAGAGCACAGTTTTTGTGCCTCCTGACAGAGAAGGAGCCTGTTCCACCTTGTTTGTTCACGTAGAACATTGCAACTTGGTTGTTCGTCTGGACCAGCACAGACTGGTGAGAAGTGAGGTGGGAGAAGGCTCTCAGAGCTAGGCAAATGGCTCTGAGCTCCAGGAAGTTTATCTGCTGAGCAGACTCCCAAGGAATCCAGAGGCCTTGAGTACATGTCCCTTGGCAATGTGCTCCCCAACCTAGGAGAGAAGCATCGATTGTCAGCACCTGAGAAGGCGGAGGAGATTGAAAATCCACTCCCAGCACCAGGTTTGGCAGATGAAGCCACCACCGCAGAGAAGAGACCAGCAGGTCGGATACCTGTACTGAGTCTGCCAGGCTCCCCGTGGCCTGATGCCATTGAGTGAGAAGGCACCACTGAGCAGGTCGCAGCCCGCGCCTGAAGTGTGTTCAACCTTGCGCCTATGAATTCGAGATTTTGAGAGGGGAGCAAAGTGGACTTTGCGAAGTTTATGACAAATCCCAAGTGCTGGAGCAGAGTCACAGGGCGATGAGTTGCCTGAGTGGCCTCTTGGGAAGACTGGGCTCTGATGAGCCAGTCGTCCAGGTATGGAAATACAAAAAGGCCTTGAAGTCTTAGATAGGCCTCCACCACTGCTAGGCATTTGGTGAACACCCTGGGGGCGGAGGATAGGCCAAAGGGCTGTACTGGTAATGATTTCCTCCCACAACAAACCTGAGATATTGTCTGTGGTCTGGATGAATAAGGATGTGAGTATAGGCATCCTTTAGATCCAAGGAGCATAGCCAGTCTCCCTGCTGGAGGTAGAGCAGCAGGATTCCAAGGGTAAGCATCTTGAACTTTTCCCTTGCCAGGAACATGTTGAGGTTTCGCAAGTCCAGGATGGGTCTGAGGCCTCCTGTTCTTTTTGGTATCAGAAAGTACCTGGAATAAAAGCCGTGACCTCTCAGGTGGTGGGGCACCGGTTCCACAGCCTGTTCCTGAAGAAGACTTGCTAACTCCTGAAGGAGTAAGTCCCTGTGCAGAGGGAGTCTTGGAGGCTCCCCTGGAAAGTAGGAGGGAGGTACCTGGTGAAAGTGTAGAAGATAGCCTTTCTGAACTATATGAAGCACCCAGGTATCAGATGTGATGGCTGACCACCTGTGGGCAAAGTGGACCAGCCGGCCTCCTGTGCTGAGAGAAACCAGCGGAGGGGAAGAGGCTATGCTGATGGAGTCAAAACCCCCCACCCTGCTGAGCAGGGGCCGGTGTTGTGGGCTTGGGGGCCTGCTGCCTACGGGACCCATTACCCTGTCCCTTGGCCTGCTGACCCTTTTGGGGAGCTGCTGAGGCCTGATACTGAGGGTAGTGTTTATAGGCAGCCGCCTTCCTCGGGTAAAAGGGCTTTTTCCCCGAGCCCCCCTTCTTCTGAGAAGGGGCAGAGGTTTTTCTGGACAGCCTAGTCCTGGTCAGAGTCTCCGTCTCGATCTGTGCAGCCTTTTCAGCCATGGGCTTGCCAAAGAGGTTTTCACCTCTGCAGGGGACATCGACCAACTTGTCCTGTACCCATGGCTCGAGGTCGGATGACTGAAGCCAAGCCTGTCGGCGGGCACCGATGCCGGCTCTGGCTACTCGAGCCGATGCTTTGAAGCCATCGTAGGCTGCTCGAGAGATAAACTTCGAGCACTCACGAATACCAGTGGACAAGGCTTGGAACCTCTGCAAAGGTTCCTCGGAGAGACCAGCAGAGAACTCGGCAATTTCTTTTGCCAGGTCTCGGAGGTATATGCCCATATAGAGCTGGTAGGTCTGGACTCGACAAGCAAGCATAGAGCCCTGGAAGCACTTCCTACCGAGGGCATCCAGGTTGCGGGCCTGCCGGCTGGGAGGCACCAACGAGTGCATCTTCTGACTCTTGAGTCGATGCATGGCCGATTCCACCACCATGGAATGGTGCGGCAGTTGTGCCTTTTGGAACCCGGGGCTCTTGCGGACTCAATAAATGGAATCGACCCGCTTGCTTAACACCGGCGCCGATGCCGGGCTCTCCCACATCTGGAAGAGAAGTCGCTCCAGCATCGGAGGAACCGGTACAGTAAAGGCCTCCTTTGGGGGAGAGTCATACTGGAGGGCATCGAGCTCTTCGGCTCCTCCTCGGGATCCGCGGGGAATACCAAGGCCTTGGCCATATCCCGCACGAAGTCCGAGAACAGGGTGTCCTCCGGGGGGGACCGTCTTCGAGGTTCGGACTAGGGTGAGTCCGATGGGACGCACCGAGACCGAAAAGTACCAGGTGACTCTTCGTCCTCCGATTCCCAGGCTGACTCCTCAGAGGAGGAATCGAGCGGCTCCGGTCGGGCAGGCACCGATGCCCTCCGCCCTGACGCCAAGGGCGTCGGCGTCAACGACCTCGGTCCCGAACGGGAGGCCGAGGGAGACCGCGACCGAGGATCGACTCAAGCTCGCATGGACTCGAGGATCGGCTCGGTCTCCGGGGTCGACTTGGACGTCGACGTCCCGGTGGTCGGGGCAGATGCACTGGCGAGGCCAGCGATCAATGCCCGCTGCTGGTCCATGAAGGCAGCCAAACTGCTCTCCAAGGCCGTCAACCTGAGTCCGAACTCAGGAGACCCAGCAGCCCCCGTCTCGGGCCCGACGTCGGCTCCTTCGGAGGTGAGTCCATGAGGACTACAGTACTCACGTGTCCAGGAGACTCCATTTCGAGACGAGGATGTTTCAAAGGCCTCTCCGACTCCGAGGACCCGGGACGGCTATCGGGGCTATGCGACCTGGCCCTTGAGGAACCAGGAGCGTCCACCGACGCCGCCCTCACGGGTTTCTTCTTCCTATGATGTTCCCGGGCAGGAGACCCCCGCTCAGAGGAACTCAGACGATGCTCAGGACCGGAGTCCCGGGACGTCGAAGCCTCTGACGAGGTCCGGGCCCGGCCGGACGCGGAGTCAGAGAAGATTCGTTCTCTTTGATGCTGCCGATTCCTCAACGCTTTTGAGGACATCTTGCCACACGGACCACAGATCATCGGGTCATGATCGGGTCCAAGGCAGTGGAGGCAGCAGTCATGGGTGTCGGTAAGAGACATAAGTTTTTTACACCGATCACACTTTTTAAATCCGCTGGCAGCCATCGGGGGAAAAAGGGCCCCTGCGAGGTCAAAAGACAGGGCTGCCAGTGAAAAAGAAAAAAAGGCGCGAACGCTTGTCACGAAGGACAAAAAAACGAAAAATAAAGAACGGACCCGTTACCGGCGTAGCGGGTCCGGGCGGGAAAAGGATCCAGCGTCGAACCGAGAAAAGAGTAAGAAATAAAATCAACTTTTTCTGCGGCGATCACAAACAGCGTCTGTAGGGCTCCGCGGAAAAAAGAAGACTGAGCAAGATGGCACCCTTGGGCGGGAAGGGGACCGCGCATGCGCGCTGCAATTCCCAAAGGCTTTCTTTGAAAGCTGGGGAAATTGCTCCGCGAGGGCTCCGTCGGCGGCGACGTCACCCATATGTGAGGACTGACTTCCTGCTTGGTCCTGGAGAAAGTATGCTTGGAGACAGGTAACCCCAACTTATTGGGGTCAAAAGAGACGAAGAGCTGAACAGCCCTCCGGTGCTCCCGCATACGGTCAAGGTAGAACAACAACGCCCTCCTACAGTCCAGGGTATGCAAGACCATCTCAGCCCGGCTGCATAAGGCCTGGGAAAGAAAGTTGGAAAAAACACCTCCTGATTGAGGTGGAAGGAGGAGACAACCTTTGGAAGGAACTTAGAGCGAGTCCGTAAGACTACTCTGTTCCTACCTGAAGATTTCCTGGAGTTGGATGTCCCTGTTTCCATGGGTGACGTATCCGGCTCGAGAGGGTCAGGCGTGGTGGAGGGCCAACAGCGGGAGAGTGTTGCCATTGAGCAGCATAGCCCAGTTTTGGGCTCGGAGCCGTTGAGGGTGGTCTGCGCAGGTGGAGTGCAGCCTGTGCCGGTTGGAGGCCGAACGCCAACACATATGGATATTTCTTCGATTCCTGCGCTTCCGGGTATGTTCTCTTTGCAGCGTCCATAGAACTTCACCTTAGAATCTATATGGCAGGCGATATTATCGCTGGGAGAAGCTTTAATGCCGAAGATTTCAGTGCTGGAAACTAAGGTGGCGAATTCAGTTGTGATGGTGGAGCAGTTGGAGCAGCGGGTGGGGGAAGTTCGTTCTGAGGAAGGGGAGAACCGCAGAAGAATTTCTGAATTGATAGATCAATCTGAGACCTATCGGAAAAACTTTACCTCTGTGCAATTGAAATTGGAACATTTAGAGAATGCCTCTAGGGTTAATAACTTAAGAGTGATTAATTTTCCTAAATTATCTACTGTTTCTCCTAGAGACATGTTTCGGCAGTATTTGGTGGAGGTGTTGGGTGTTTCTTCAAAATTGATACCACCTTTGGTAAAAGTCTATTATCTGCCTAAAGCTAAACTAATGCCTAATTTGTCTCGGGAACAGGGGGATTTATTAAATGTATCTGAATTATTAGAACAGTCTGATTCAGAGATCCCTGTTCCCTCTACATTGTTAGTCACCTTTGCATTGTACTCTGATAGAGAATGGTTATTGAAGCTTTTCTTTAGAAAACGTAATTTATTGTTTAAGGGTTTGATGATTCGTATCTATCCGGACCTAGCAAGAGAAACCCAGAAACGCCGAAGAGATTTTCTTCTTTTGCGTCCTGGAGTTGTTCAGTTAGGGGGGCTTTTCTTTTTGAAGCATCCTTGCAAATGTTTGGTTAAATACCAGTCTGTTTCTTATATTTTTTATGACCCCCCTCAGCTGACTGCTTTTATTAGTGCTAGACGTTCTGAGGTCCCAATTGTGGATCCATCTGGGCTCATTTGAAATTTCAGTCGGGTTGTATGTTTACCGATTAATTTCTATTTCTTTGTTAATACAGTTAATAGTTTCTCCCCCCTGCTTTGTGGGCTAGGGTGAGCAGACACTTTGTATAATGTGAATTGCTGTGTTAATGTTTCTCTTTATTTTATTTTTCTGCTGTTCCTGCTCTATTTCTGACAAGAATAGTCTTGTAACTTTCTTGGTTTAATTTTGAAATTTCATAAATAAGACTACTCTGTTCCTATAGAATCTAGTATATGGTGCATCTGATAGGAGGGCCTGAAGCTCACTCACTCACTCACCATGCTGAGGTAAGAGCTACCAGAAAGCACAGTTACTTACCTGTAACAGGTGATCTCTGGGAACAGCAGGAATTAGTCATCACATATGGGTACGTCGGTACCGACGGAGCCCGCGCGGGAAAGCTCCCCAGCTTTTCAGATTAAAAGCTTTTGGGGCCTCCCACTGCACATGCGCGCTGCCTTCCCGCCTTCCTGACCAGCTCTCGTCAGTTCGAGTTTAAAGCTGAGACAATAGAGAGAGAGGACAGGAAGATAGATAGATAGAGATACAACTCCTAGGGGAGGTGGGTGGGTCGTGATGACTAACTGCACCCTGTCACAAGTATCTTGAGCCCGCTTTAGACTTACTGTATATACAAACCAAATCTAATTATATTTTGTACATATGTTTATAGTTTCCCTGTTACTCCAAGTTTATGCTCCTGTTACAATGTACGTTCCAAGTTTAAACTCCTGTTACAATGTAAGCACAGAACAGTTTTCTGAATGTGCACCCTTGTTGTATGTAAACCGCACTGATAACAAATAGCGCGGTATATAAAAGCTGTTAAATAAATAAATAAATAATTCCTGCTGTTCCCAGAGATCACCTGTTACAGGTAAGTAACTGTGCTATCTCCAGGAACAAGCAGGAATAAGTCATCACATATGGGGACTCCCTAGCTAAGATGCCTGGGAGATCCCCCTCCAAGGGTAAACCATCTTCGCATGGATCTCAGGCATCCATCCAGGGAAGGTGGGCAGGAGTTGTTTAAGTATGGAACAGGTGTTTGAGGACAGCCTGACCAAACAAGGCATCCCGGCGGGAGTCCTTGTCCAAGCAGTAATGGGCTGTGAAGGTATGAACCGAGGCCCAAGTGGCTGCTCGACAGATCTGATCTATGGATACAGAGTGAAGATGAGCCATAGAAGTGGCCATGGCTCTCACATTGTGAGCTGTGACATGGCCCTCCAGAGAAATGTTCTTACTCTGGTAAGCAAAAGAAATACACTGAGCGATCCAATTGGAAAGTGTACGCTTGGTGACTGGAAGTCCCAAATGAGAAGGATCAAAAGCCACGAAAAGTTGGGAAGACTTTCGATGTGGTTGAGTCCTGTTGAGGTAAAAGGCAAGAGCTCTTTTACAATCCAGAGTATGAAGGTTCCTCTCTGCACTGGATGCATGAGGAGCCGGGAAAAAGACAGGTAGATATACCTCTTGATTAAGATGAAAAGGCGAGACCACTTTGGGCATAAAGTGGGGATTCGTCCTAAGGACCACCTTATCATGATGAAACCTAGTATAAGGTGGATGAGCCACTAAAGCCTGCAGTTCACTGATGCGGCGAGCCGAAGTGACTGCAATAAGGAAAACAACCTTCCAGGAAAGAAATTTGAAGGAGGTAGAGTCCAAAGGCTCAAAAGGTGGCTTCATAAGCTGACCTAGAACTAGGTTCAAATCCCATGCTACCGGAGGAGGTCGGATGGGAGGTTTAGTTAGAGTCAGGCCTCTCATGAAACGTGCAACAAGAGGATGAGAGGAGACAGGTTGTCCATTTATAGGTTTTAAGGATGCTGCAATAGCACTCAAATGGACCCTTACTGAATTCGTCTTAAGGCCTGCATTTGAAAGATGCAGGAGGTAGTCCAAGAGGGAATTCAAAGGAAGTGCTAGAGGGTCAAGACCCTGCTGAGCACACCAAATGGAAAAACGTTTCCATTTGAAAGCATAAGAACGCCTCGTGGAAGGTTTCCTAGAGGCATGAAGGATATCTGTCACAGGTTGAGAAAGATTAAAGTCTTGAAGACTTAGGCCTTCAGTAACCAAGCTCTGAGATGTAGGGATTTGGGGTTTGGGTGCCACAAAGTCCCCTCCTCCTGAGACAGAAGGTCTGGCGCAGCTCCCAGGTCCAGGGAGGATCCCTGGGAGAGATGCAGAAGTAGAGGGAACCACACCTGGCGTGGCCAGCGGGGAGCTATGAGGATCATAGTCCCGTGATCCCTCTGGAGCTTGAACAGAGTCTTGGATATTAGAGGAATGGGTGGAAAGGCATAGAGGAATTCCTGACCCCAATGCAGGAGGAAGGCATCGTGGGCCTGAGCTCCCTGACACTGAGTTCTGGAACAGAACCGGGGAAGTTTGGCATTCCACGGACTTGCAAAGAGGTCTATGTCCGGGGTCCCCCATTCCTGAAAGATTCTGCGTATCTGGTCCATATGTACCACCCCTGGAACCCTTTTTAAAAATTGGTGTTACATTGGTGATCCTCCAATCTTCAGGTATTAGAGATGATTTTAATGATAGTTCACAGATTACTAATAGCAGGTCTGCAATCTCATATTTCAGTTCTTTCAATACCCTTGGATGTATACCATCCAGCCTAGGTGATTTGCTACTCTTCAGCTTATCTAATAGTTGTAATACATCTTCTCGATGTATCGATATTTCCTTCAATTCTTCTGCACCTTTAAAT
Organism: Ichthyophis bannanicus; assembly: GCA_033557465.1. Classification (NCBI taxonomy): domain Eukaryota; kingdom Metazoa; phylum Chordata; class Amphibia; order Gymnophiona; family Ichthyophiidae; genus Ichthyophis; species Ichthyophis bannanicus. Next base: position 83,316,629 of record CM066041.1, read on the forward strand.
ACCACTTCAGTCATGGGTAACATCCCTACATCTTCCTCAGTAAAGACTGAAGCAAAGAATTTGTTCAGTCTCTCCGCTATCGCCTTGTCGCCTCTTAATGCTCCTTTAACCCCTTTATCATCTAATGGACCAACTGACTCTCTCACAGGTTTTTTGCTACGAATGTACTTGAAAAGGTCTTTACTTCGCGTTTTTGCTTCCGCAGCAAGCTTCTTCTCAAATTCTCCCTTTGTCTGCTTTATCAATGCCTTGCATTTGACTTGCCAGTGCTTGTGCTGTTTCCAGGTTTCGTCGTTTGGCTCTTTTTTCCATTTCCTGAAAGATGCTTTTTTGGCAACAACAGCCTCTCTGACCTCAACTTTAAACCATGCTGGCAGTTTTTTGGACTTCTTTCCACTTTTCTTAAAGCGTGGAATACAGCTGGTCTGGGCTTCCAAGATAGTATTTTTCAACAACAGCCAAGCCTGATGTACGTCTTTAACCTTTGCAACTGCTCCTTTTAGTTTTTTCTTGACTGTTTTCCTCATTTTATCATAGTCTCCCTTTCGAGTTAAAAGGTAGTACTGTGGATTTCCTTACTATCCCTCCTCCACTAATTAAATCAAAGGCGATCATGCTATGATCACTATTGCCAAGTGGCCCCAACAACCTTATCTCTTGCACTAGATCTGGTGTTCCACTAAGGATTAGGTCTAATATGGCTTCCCCTCTGATCGGTTCATGAACCAGCTGCTCCAAGAAGCAGTCATTTATTTCATCTAGGAACTTTATCTCCCTAGCATGTCCTGACGTGACACTGACCCAGTCGATACCGGGGTAGTTGAAATCACCCATTATTATTACTGTGCTGTAACTTTTGTTAGCTTCCTTGATTTCTTTGAGCATTTCATCATCCATTTGGTCATTCTGGCCAGGCGCTCGATAGTACACCCCCACTGCCATTGCCTTCCCCCTTTTACATGGAATTTCAATCCATATAGATTCTACAGCAGATTTTGTTTCCTGCAAAACTTTAATCCTTTCTGACTCAATGCCCTCTCTAACATAGAGAGCAACCCCTCCACCAATTTGATCAGCTCTATCATTACGATATAGTTTGTACCCAGGTATCACAGTGTCCCACTGGTTGTCGTCCTTCCACCATGTCTCTGATATTCCAATCATATCTAACCTTTCATTTGGTTGCATCCCCAGAGGAAGAGGAGTGTCCACCGCTAGTTGCAAAAGAAGTGGGAACCACGGCTGTCGGGGCCATCTGGGGGCCACCAGAATTACCGAGGCCCTGTCCCGGAGCACTTTGAACAGTGTCTGGAGGACTTTGAACAGTGTCTGGGGCATTAGAGGCATGGTAGGAAAGGCATATAGGAGGCCTGTAGACCACGGAATGAGAAACGCATCCACTGCTAATCTGAGAGGATGCGGTTGTCTGGAGCAGAACCTGGGCAGTTGACGGTTTAGAGGACTGGCAAAGAGATCTATGGTTGGAAGACCCCACCTCAGGAAGATCTGTTGAACCACTATAGGATTCAACTGCCATTCGTGTGGCTGCAGGATCCTGCTCAATCTGTCCGCCAGGTGATTCTCCTGACCTGGAAGATAGACTGCTTTGAGAAGAATGCCGTGATTGACTGCCCAAGAGCACAGCTTCTGCGCTTCCTGACATAGAAGGCGGGACCCTGCGCTCCCTTGTTTGTTCACACAGAACATAGCAACTTGATTGTCCGTCTGAACTAAGATGGACTAGTAAGAGATGAGATCAGAGAAAGTTCTCAGAGCTAAGCGGATAGCTCTCAGTTCTAAGAGATTGATCTGCTGTGCGGCCTCCCAAGGAGACCACAGGCCTTGAGTACATGCTCCCTGGCAATGTGCACGCCAACCTTGAAGAGAAGCATCGGTTGTCAGCACCTGAGAGTGTGGAGGTGGCTGAAAATCATCCCTTGCACCAGATTCGGAAGATGAAGCCACCACTGTACAGAAGACTCTAGTTTGGACACCCTCACTCTGTGAGGTTTCCTGTGGCTTGGTGCCACTGAGTTCTGAGGCCCCATTGAGCCGGCTTCATGTGTAGACGGGCATTTGGAGTTACATGGACCGTGGAAGCCATGTGGCCTAAGAGCCTCAGGAATTGTCTGGCGGAGACCAGAGAATTGCTGTGAAACTGATTGGCCAGATCCATAAACCTGTGGGCCCTGTCCACGGGTAAAAAGGCCTTTGCCTGAAGGGTGTCCGGTCTTGCTCCTATGAAGTCCATGTTTTGTGAGGAGTGCAAAGTGGACTTTGCAAAGTTTATAACAAATCCCAGATGCTGAAGCAGAGCAACAGTGCGAAGGGTGGCTTGATTGGCCTCCTGTGGGGATTGACCCCTGATGAGCCAGTCGTCCAGGTATGGAAAGACAAAGAGTCCTTGAACCCTGAGATAGGCCGCCACCACCGCCAGGCACTTGGTGAATACCCTGGGGGCGGAGGTTAGGCCAAAAGGCAGAACTCTGTACTGAAAATGGTTTCCTGCCACTACAAATCTGAGATATTGTCTGTGGTCTGGATGAATGAGGATGTGAGTATAAGCATCCTTTAAATCTAAGGAGCATAGCCAATCTACCTGCTGGAGGTAGGGCAGCAGGATTCCAAGGGTAAGCATCTTGAACTTTTCTCTCTCCAGGAACTTGTTTAGATTCCGCAAGTCTAGGATGGGTCTGAGGCCTCCTGTTCTTTTTGGTACCAGAAAGTACCTGGAATAGAAGCCTTGACCCCTCAGGTGGTGGGGCACCGGTTCCACTGCCTGTTCCTTTACAAGACTTGCTAACTCCTGCAGGAGTAAGTCCCTGTGCAGAGGAAGTCTTGGAGGCTCCCCTGGAAAATAGGAGGGGGTACCTGGTGAAAGTGGAGGAGATAGCCCTTCTGGACTATACTTAGTACCCAGGTATCCTTTGTTACAGCTGGTCACCTGTGGGCATACAGGGCCAGCTGGCCTCCTGTGCTGATAGGGGCCGGCTGAGGAGGAGAGGCTATGCCACTGGAGTCAAAACCCCGCTCCCTGCTGTGCAGGAGCCTGAGCTGGTGGCTTGGGGGTTTTCTGCCTACAGGGCCCATGTCCCTGCCCCTTGGCCTGCTGACCCTGTTGGGGAGCCACAGAGGCCTGAAAATGAGGGTATGCTTTATAGGCAGATGATTTCCTCGGGTAAAAGGTCTTTTTCCCCGAGCCCTTCTTTTTCTGAGAAGGGGCAGAGGTTTTTCTGGATAACCTTGTCTGGGTAAGAGTCTCGGTCTCGGGTTCTGCAGCCTTTTCAACCATGGGCTTGCCAAAGAGGTTTTCACCTCGGCAGGGGACATCGACCAACTTGTCTTGTACCCATGGCTCGAGGTCCAATGACTGTAGCCAGGCCTGACGGCGTGCACCGATGCCGGCCGCGACTACTCGGGCCGAAGCCTCGAAGCAATCATAGGCTGCTCGAGAGATAAACTCCGAGCACTCTCGCATACCCGATGACAGTGCGTTGAACCTCTGCAAAGGTTCCTCGGAGAGACCAGCAGAGAACCCGGCAATCTCCTTTGCCAGGTCTTGAAGGTACATGCCCATGTACAGCTGGTAGGTCTGGACACGGCAAGCAAGCATAGAGCCCTGGAAGCACTTCTTACCGAGGGCATCCAGGTTCTGGGCCTCCCGGCCGGGAGGCACCAAGGAGTGCATCTTCTGACTTTTCAGACGATGCATGGCCGGTTCCACAACCATGGAGTGGTGCGGTAATTGTGCCTTTTTGAACCCGGAGCTATTGCGGACTCGATAGATAGAATCGACTCGCTTGCTCAAAACCGACGTCGAGGCCGGCGCCTCCCACATGAGGAAGAGCAACCGTTCCAGCATCGGAGGAACCAGTACAGTAAAGATCTCCTTTGGAGGAGAGTCATACTGTAGGGCCTCGAGCTCTTTCGCTTGAGGCTCCTCCTCGGGATCCGCAGGGAATGCCAAGGCCTTGGCCATATCCCGCACGAAGTCTGAGAACCGGGTATTCTCCGGGGGGGGGGAGACACCTTCTCCAAAGCTCGGATTCCAGCGAGTCCGAAAGGACACACCGAGTCCGAAAGGTGTCGGGTGACTCTTCATCCTCCGTTTCCCAGCCGGACCCCTCGGAGGAGGAATCAAGCGGTTCCGGTCAGGCAGGCACCGATGCCATCCGCCCCGACGCCGAGTGTACCGGCGTCGACGACCTCAGTCCCGAACGGGAGGCTGAGGGAGACCTTGGCCGAGGATCGACTCGAGAGCGCATGGACTCGAGGATCGGTTCGGCCTCCGGGGTTGACTTGGATGTTGATGTCCCGGTGGTCGGGGCAGATGCACCGGTGAGACCGGCGATCAGTGCCCGCTGCTGTTCCATGAAGGCAGCCAAGCTGCACTCCAAGGCCGTCAACCTGAGTCCGAGCTCAGGAGACTCAGCAGCCCCCGACTCGGGCCCCGACGGTGTCGGGCCCGACGTCGGCTCCCCCGGAGGAGAGTCCACGAGGCCTACAGTACTCACGTGACCCGGGGACTCCATCTCCACACGAGGCTGTTTGGCAGGCCTCTCCGACTCAGAAGACCAGGGACGGCGCTCGGGGCTATGCGACTTGGCCCTCGAGGAGCCAAGTGCATCCACCGACGCCGCCCTCGCGGGTTTTTTCTTCCTGCAATGCTCCTGCGAGGGAGACCCCCTCTCAGAGAAGCCTCGGCGATGCTCGGGGCCGGAGTCCCGAGACGTCGAGGCCTCTGACGAAGTCCGGGCCCGTCCAGACGCGGAGTCAGAGAAGATTCTTTCCTTTTGGTGCTGCCAACTTCTCAACGCCTTCGAGGACATTTTCCCACACGGACCACAGAACACCGGGTCATGATCTGGTCTGAGGCACCGGAGGCAGCAGTCATGTGTGTCGGTGAGAGACATAAGTTTCTTACACCGATCACACTTTTTAAACCCGCTGGCAGCCATCGGGGGAAAAAGGGCCCTTGCGAGGTCAAAAGACAGGGCTGCCAGTGAAAAACAGAAAAATGGTGCGTACGCTAGTCACTAAGGACAAAAACCGAAAAAAGAAATCCGGGCTCAATACCGATGTATCGGGCCCAGGCGGGAAAGGGAAACCGGCGTTGAACTGAAGAAAACGGGTCCACGCAGAACAAAATCAACTTTTTCCTCGGGTGAAAACGAAACACGTCTGTCGGGCTCCGCGGAAAAAAGAAGACTGAGCAAGATGGCACCCTTGGGCGGGAAGGGGACTGCGCATGTGCACTGCATTCCCAAAGGCTTTCTTTGAAAGCTGGGGAAATGCTCCGCACGGGGTCTCCGTCGGTGCCAACGTCACCCATATGTGAGGACTGACTTCCTGCTTGGTCTTGGAGAAAGACCTCTAGCCACCTCCCTGATGAAATCCTGAAAGGATATATCCTCTGGAGGAGACATCCTACATTTAGGAGAAGGCGGCTCCTCTGAGAGAAGTACTCCGGCATCGACAGAACTGTCAGAATCCTCAGAGTCATCGGAGGATTCAAAATATCTTCTGTCCGGGTGTTCCTGTAAAGCACGATACCGGTACCGATTGAAGTCAGTACCGGAGGGATCCGGTACCAGCCGGTCGATACCAGAGGAAATTGCATGACTCGGTGTTGGAAGCACACTTGCCGATGTCGATGCTGTCGGCGCCGGAACCGGTGTCGATACAGGTTGAACTGTCTGAGGCGGTCCCGAAGGCACCGATGCCGCAAGGAGAGCTGCCAGACTGCGCTCAATAGCCAGGAATCTCTGGTCAATTGAGACTGCCAATGCCTGGGTGTCGGTACTGGACGAAGCGGCCGGTACCCCAGAGCATGGCACCAGTAGTTCTGCCGAGGTTGAGGCCTCGAGAACATCCTGGAGCCCCGATAGTGCCTTGGAAGCCGAAGCCTCCCGCCGGGGCAATTTTGCCGGTACAAGTTCCTCAAGGGCAACGCCAGAGGCATCTCGATACTTGGAAGGAGATCTACCCTTTGAGGACCGGCCAGATTTATGTTTGGTTGCCTGAAATCCATGGGAGAAAGACGAAGCCCTGGAAGACATCGATGCCACGGATGCTGCATTGGAGGGAAAAAGGGTGCTAAGCTTAGCAGCTCAGTTCTGCCGACTCCTCTTCGACATCATCCCACAGGCAACACACTCCGAGATGGAGTGGTCAGGACCTAAACATTTAAGGCACCACTCGTGAGTGTCGGTGATGATGATGGTACCGCCACACTTTGAACACTTTTTGAAACCCGAAGCGGGTTTTTCCATGTTGAGGAAAAATTTGGGCCTAGTGCCAAAAATGGCACGTGGCGCCCGAGAGGAAAAAGGCTGAAAAATCCAGAGAAAAGATTAGAATTTTTTTTTTTTTAAAGAAAGAAAGAACCGGCAGTATCGGTATAGCGTCGAGGAAGGCAGACGCTACCACAAAAAAGAATGAAAAAATACGGGATAATTTCTGCGGTGACAGGAAAACGACCTGCTGGCTCCGCGGAAAATGAAGAACTGGAGAGAGGCAGTTGGGAAAGGCGGAAAGGCAGCACACAGGCGCTGTTGGATGCTCCTAAAAGCTTTCTAATTGGACGCTGGGGAGCGTTCCCGCGCAGGCTCCGTCGGTACCGACGATACCCCTATGTGAAGACTACATTCCTGCTTGTTCCTGGAGATAAGGTGTTCTCCAGGAGCAGCAGGAATCAGTCCTCACATATTATTATTATTATTAAAAAAGGGGGCCCTGCTGACCTGCAAGGGTCCAAGGCCTGCGGCAATAAAAGGTGCAAAGTGCCAGGTGAGGGACATCTCATTTAAAAAAAATAAATAAAAAAGGAATGAGCCCGAGGAGTGATGCAGGTGGGAAAGGAACCGGTACGTGTATTGGACAAAAGCAGGATTAAAAAACCCCACTCTTTTTCTGGGGGAAACTGGACAGACATCCAGAGGGTGCCATGGAAAAAAGGAGACTGAGGCAAGCTGGTACCCTTGGGCGGGAAGGGGACCATGCATGCGTGGTGCATCTCCCATAGGCTTTCACCCATATGTGAGGACTGACTTCCTGCTTGTTCCCAGAGAACCAGCTTTTTAAATTCATTGGTCCTAATCTCTACGTATAACCTATTATAGCAGCAGAAGCCCCATCCCATCACATCACTGTCAATCACCTCCAGCATTTGATCCCTCTCACCCATCTGAGACATCTCAATTCTCCAAACACCCCCCCTCCCCCGCCGAATAAAGACCCCTCTACCTGAGCCAACTAGTAAAGACTCTCCAACTTCCAATTCCATCCCTGGGTCTTACCAGGTCCCTGGTGTCTATGAGAGCAGGAGAGTCCCATTTGCTCCTGCTCTGCCAGCCCCGGTTTCAAAATGGTGCCCATGACCCTTAATGGTAATCCAACAGTAGTATCACGAGATTGCCAGTAGGAGTCACAGGTTCTATTCTCCCTGTGGTCATCTCTTCTATCACAGCCTCATTCTATCAGTTCATACTGAATCAATTAAGCCTTACTATTTCACTTCCCCGCATGCGCGGCGTTTTTGTTGCAACGCACACAATTGACAGAGCCCAACTGAGCTATGCTGGTGCTACATCAGGTAGGAGGGTCGAAGTACACAGTAGAAAAATCTATTAAACATAAGTATGATAAGAGAAGTATATATCTAAAGAACTCTTTTCCTTTTTTAGTGTTGATATGAAAAATTCCCCTGATGAAACCTGTTGGAGAAACGCATCTCATAGCGCATGAATAAGTGTCGGGAATTCATCGCACAGCTAAGCACTGGTCTATTATTCTAAACCAAGTAACATGTTTAAAAGGCTTGTCAAGAATATCGGCAAAGTTTAGAAACATTGAAGAATAACTTATAAAAAAGTATTTTTGGAGAACACTTATATGGCTAACAGTTTAAGTAAGAGGTCATTGATGTATATTTAGGCATTAGTCCACTGGAGAATTTATAAAACAGTGGCAGCCTATGGTATCTGAGACCTCGCTAGCCATGCGTCTAAGATGATATATTAACTGCTTCCCCAGATGCATTACAGAGTAACATTACCATTTGCACGTTGCTGTATGACAAATGTCTACAGGACGGTAAAATGTGAGCACAAAGCCTCCAGAACAGTCCAGTTCCACAACAGATATACCGAGACAATGGTATCCTTAGTCCAACACCCCAAAATAGACTTAGCCACAGCATCACTCTTGCGTGGGTCAGCAAACAGCACAAAAGAATTTGTAACCTCCAAGTACACCAGAGAAGCACCCTCTGAACATTCATAAGGTGAAAGTCCTTACACTTCACCCGACACTGCTCCTTAGTAGAGGAGGACAGGAAGATCTGGTTCACCTGAAAGGGAGAAATCACCTTAGGCAAGAAGAAAGGCACAGGACAAATTAAAATGGCCTCCTTTGAAAAAGTGTATTCACCTGTAACAGGTGTTCTCTGGGGACAGCAGATATCAGTTGTCACATATGAGTGACGTCGGCACTGACAGAGCCCACACAGTAATCTCTCCCCAGCTTTCAAAGAAAGCCTTTGGGAGATCCACCATGCATGCGTGGTCCCCTTCCCACCTAAGGGTGCCATCTTGCCTCAATATGATGACGTAGCTCAAAAGGTAAAATGACAAAAAAATGATGGAGAGGAGGGAGGGTTGTGAGGACTGATTCCTGCTGTCCCTGGAGAACACCTGTTACAGGCGAATAACTACACTTTCTCCAGGAACAAGCAGGAAGTCAGTCCTCACATACAGGACTCCCCAGCTACAGGCTACCGAGAACATGTACAAAACGCAATGGGGGACCAGAGAAGGCAAGGCGTGAGCTGCAGCAGCTGAGTCCCAACTGAGAGACTCTCACAAGACCTAAGTGTCCAGCAGGGAACCAGCACTCTCGTAGCCTGAACATAGAAGAATTGGAGGGCAGGATTTGACTACACCCCGAAGAGATTATGGAGCATGGCCTGGCCAAAGGTGCTGTCCCATCGGGACTCCCTCTCCAAGCAGTTGTGAGGTGTTTAAGTATGGAATGAAGACCAGGTGGTGGTCAGACGGATTTCCATCACAGTACCGAAAAGCAGATTTGCTACACAAATGGCTCTAATGCGGTGCGCCGTGACATGATGGTCTAGTGAGATCCCAGCCTGCTCATAAGCGAGGGCAATAGAGTCCCTCACCCAAGTGGACATGTTTGCTTGATTACTGGAAGCCCCAGTTGACTGGGGTCATAGGAGACAAAGAGCTGAGGCGCTTTGCAGTGGCCCTGAGTCCGTTGCAGATAGAAGGACAAAGCCCTCTTACAATCCAAAGTATGGAGAACGGTCTCTGCCTTGCCATCATGAGGCCTCAGTAAGAAGGTGGGAAGCAGCACCTTCTGATTAAGGTGGAAGGGGGACATCACCTTTGGCAGAAACTTGGGGTGTGTGCGGAGCACCACCCTGTTCTTGTAGAACCTCATGAAGGGCAGCTCTGCCATCAGAGCCTGGAGCTCGCTGACCCTGCGAGCAGATGCGAGTGCCACAAGAAAGACAACCTTCCAGGAGACGGGTACCGCAGGTGGCAAGTAGCCACAGGTTCAAACAGCAGCTTATTGAGTTCTGAGAGCACCCACTCCACCGCTGGTGGGCGGATAGAGGGCTGGGAGAACATAAGGCCCTGCAGGAAACGAGAGATAAGGGGCTGAGCTGAGAGGGGCTTGCCTTCAACAGCATAGTGGTGTGCCACAACAGCACTCAGGTTCACTTTGACTGAGTTGGACTTCAGTCCTACCTGGGACAGTTGGAGTACAGTTGCACCGAGAAGGAGAATGGGTTCATCTGCCTCTTGGCGTACCATACCGAAAATTGATGCCACTTGAAGGCATACGCCCTTCTCATAGAGGCCTTGCAGGAGACCAGAAGGACCTCCTCTACATCATGTGGGAAATTGAAGGGAAATAGAGCTACCCTTTCAGCAGCCAAGCCATGAGCAACAGGGACCCCAGGTTGGAATGCAGAAGAGAGCCCTCCTCCTGTGCAGTCCTGGGGTGCAGCCCAGGGGAATCAGAGGCACTGCCAACAGACAGAGAAGCAGCGGGAACCAGGGTTGTCTGGGCCACAGAGAAGCTACCAGAATCAGTGATGCCTTGTCACGCTGGACCTTGAAGAGGGTCTCGGCGACCAGCGAGGTCGGGGGGAAAGCGTAAAGGAGGCTTCCATCCATGGGATGAGGAACGCATCAGCCGCCACCTGGGACAGGTGCAGCTGGTAAGAGCAGATGCGGGGCAACTATGTGTTGTCCAGGCTGGCAAACAGGTCCACTAGGGGTACATCCAAAAGTCAGAAAAGCCGGGAGGCCACTCTGGAGTCCAGGAGCCACTTATGCAGTTGGAGGACTCTGCTCAGCCTGTCTGCCAGGGTGTTGTCCAGGCCCAGGAGGTAAACCGCCCACAGGAGCATATTGCTGCATGTCGCATATAAGGAGAGGGTTACTGCCTCCTGACAAGAGGGAGAATGACCCCGTGCCTCCTTGCTGGTGACATAGAACACTGACTTAGTTGTCCGTCAGGACCAGCACCGATTGGTGCTGCAACCAGTGGCGAACGGCTCGGAGGGCCAGAAATATCGCCCTGGGCTCCAGGAGGTTGATCTGCAACTGACACTCCATATGGGACAACATGCCTTGGGTGCGGAGATCCTTGCAATGAGCTCCCCATCCTGGAAGGGAGGATGGGTGCCTGGAAGGGCATCCCGGCCTGAAGGCGGTGGGGGATCTGCCAACATTTGAGGGAGTCCACCAGTTGGCGGGTCACTTTTACCCTGTCTCAAAAGCCTGCCCGTGGATTATGTCCACTGGTAATGGAGGCACCACTGAGCTGCCCTAATATGCAGGCGGGTGTATGGGGTTAGGTGGACAGTGGAGGCTATGTGGCCCAGCAGGCAGAAAAGACGACAAGCGGGCACTGATCAGCAGTGTTAAACTTCTGCGAATAGCACCCTGAGGCGTTCCGTTCTCTCCGGAGGGAGAAAGGCTTTGGCTTGGAGGGTGTCTAGCTGAGCCCCTATGAACTCCAGGCACTAAGCCAGAGAGAGGTGGGACTTGGGGTAGCTGATGAACCCCAAATGCTGCAGGACGTGAATGGTGCGCTCGGTGGCATGCTGCACCTCTGCAGCTTGCCTCCCTTTATCAGCCAGTCGTCCAGGTAGGGAAAGATGAAGGCCTCTTGGAGATGAAGGTGGGCTGTGACCACCACTAGGCACTTGGTGAAGACCCTTGCCTATGATGCCAGACCGAAGGGCAGCACCTTGTACTGATAGTGACCTCCTCCCACCATGAACCGGAGGTATTTTCACTGGTTGGAATGGATCAGGATGTGTGTATAAGCATCCTTCGGATCTAAGGAGCATAGCCAGTCTCCCTGCTGGAGGTAAGCCAGCAGTGTTCCAAGTTCCGTAGGTCCAGGATGAGCCTGAAGGCCCCTGTTCGCTTGGGAACAAGGACATATCTGGAGTAAAAGTCTCTGCCCCAGAGATGTTTGGGCAATGGCTCCATCGCCCTGTCTGTGAGGAGACCTGCAAGCTCAGCGAGGAGTAAAGGCTGATGAAGGAGAGGCCTTACATGTTCTCCTGGGAAAAATCAGGGTGGCGTCTGTTGTAGGTGGAGAAAGTATCCCTCCTTGATTACTTGCAGTACCCAGGAATTGGTGGTGATGGAGGACCACCTGTGGGCAAACAGGGTCAGATGCCCCTCTGTGGGAGAGGAGGCCATACCCAAGGAGTCAAAAACTCCCTACAGGCTGGGCCAGGGCCGGGGTCTTAGGCTTGCGGGGGCCATGCCCCTGCCCCTTGGACTGTTGTCCCTGCTGTGGGGCAGAGAAGGCCTGGTACTGTGGAGCATTATCAAACACCCCTTCTTTCTCAGGAAGAAAGGCTTCTTCCTTGGGGCCTTCTTACAGAGGTGCACAGAGTTTTCTTCAAGAGTCTGGTCCTAGTCAGGAACTCGGTCTCTATCTCAGCAGCCTTGTCTGACATGGGTTTTCTGAACAGGCTCTCTCTGGTGCAAGGGATATTGATGAATTTGTCCTGAACCCACTGCATGAGGTCAGACGACTGCAGCCATGCCTGGCGTCGGGCCCCAATGCCTGTGGCGGAAACTCTGGTTGAAGATTTGAAGCCATCACACGCTGCTCGAGACAAGAACTTTGAGCACTCCTTGAATGCCAAGGCCAGACTTGAACATAAGAACATAAGATATGCCATACTGGGTCAGACCAAGGTCCATCAAGCCCAGTATCTTGTTTCCAACAGTGGCCAATCTAGGTCATACGTACCAAGCAGTTTACCCAAAAGACACAGGTTCCACAATGCTTGTACTGGGTCAAGCATTGATATCCTGGGTCCCTTTTTAATAATGGTCTATGGACCTTTCCTCCAGGAACTTGTCCAAACCTTTTTTAAACCCAGCTACACTAACAGCCTTTACTACATCCTCCGGTAACAAATTCAAGAGTTTGATTACACATTGAGTGAAAAAATATTTTTTCTTATTTGTCTTAAATAGTTTACCTTGTAGCTTCATTGCATGTCCCCTAGTCTTTCTATATTCTGATAACGTAAACAATCGATCTATGTTTACCCGTTCCACTCGTTTATCCGTTCCACTCCATTCATTAATTTATAGACCTCTATCATATCTCCCCTCAGCCGTCTCTTTTCCAGGTTGAAGAGCCATAACCTTTTTATAGCCTCTCTTCATAGGAGTAGCATGGAAGGGATTGGCATGTTGAAGGACAACCTGGAGATGCGCACCCCCCCCCACCCCGCATGAGATAAGCGCTCAAAATTCTGATGGGTAGTAGGCTACAGGCCCTCTGTCAGAGGCACAATGAACGGCGTGCACAGCCGCACATGATCGGGCTTACGTTGGAAAACGGAGCAGGCACTACTCACAGTGACATCTTGACAATGACAAGCCCCGCAGCTGTGATGTCTACTGAGGGGGGTATACAGGGAGGCTTAGTCAGCCCTCATGCCTTCGTTGCAGTATGACTTTTTTTCTTCCCCTGTATTTTTTTTTTCTTTTAACTTTAAATGGAAACAAAAGAAAACAACTAAGGAGCTAAAGAGCTACAGTAACAGGCATCCCTTAAAAGGATCCTCGTGATCCAGAAGAAACCCAGACTTACACTGGCTCTCTTAGCCAGGAACTACTCCCCAAGATGAAATGCGGGACAAACCAGTCAGAGGGGTATTCTCCATCTGTCCAAGAAGGGTCAAAGTGTCTTTAGCCGCAAACTGGCTAACCTATTGAAGAGGGCTTTAAACTAGATTCAATGGGGATGGGTGAAGAAAGCCCCCATGTAAATGAAAGTCCCCAGGTAAGTGAAACATTAAATACCTCTGTAGAAATGGGAAAAAGAGCAACATCTGGAAAGCAATGCTTATAAATACCCATTGCTTGGAAAGTAAGATCCCAGACGTTGAGGCTTTAATAGCAGAGGCCGACTTGGATTTGGTGGCAGTTAAGGAGATATGGCTCACAGACAACCAGGACTGGAATGTAATTATACCGGGCTATACTTTATTCAGAAAGGATAGGAAGGAGAGGAGTAATGGCACTATATGTAAAAAATATTAAAGCTATAAAATTACAGGGCTGAAAAGGGAGAGAGGAGGCACTGTGGGTTAAACTAGAAAGAGGGAAAGGGAAATCCATTTGCATTGGAGTGATATACAGATCCCACTCACAGGGAGTAGAAGTGGATGGAGATTTAATAGAAGAAATATGCAGCATTGCTATGAAAGGAGGTGTGCTACTGATAGGTGATTTAAATATGCCGGATGCTGATTGGCACAACTCTGCTGCGGTGTCATCTAGAAGTAAGGAGATCCTGGATTCTCTACAGGGAGAGCTATTCAGGCAATTGGTAACAGAACCCACAGGTGAAGGGGCCATACTGGACTCGGTGCTTACCAATGGGAAAAGTGTTTTGGATGTTATAGTGGGAGACCATCTCGCATCCAGTAATTACCAGATGTGTAGTTCAGTATTAGGACTAGGGCTGATAAAATCCATTCAAATGTGAGAGTCTTAGACTTCAAGAAACCTAACTTTGCCAAGATGAGACAATACCTCAAGAAGTCATTAGCGGAATGGGAACAGCTGGGGAGTATAGAAAAACAGTGGGTAAAACTGAAAGGGGATATTTTAAGGGCAACAAACCTTTGTTAGAAAGGTAAATAAATGAAAAAGGAAAAGGCGACCACTATGGTTCTCAAAACTAGTAGCTAAAAAGGTGAAGAAAGAGTAGTTACTCACCTGTAACAGGTGTTCTCCAGGAGCAGCAGGAATCAGTCCTCACATATGGGTGACATCGACGTCGATGGAGCCCCTGCGGAGCATTTCCCCAGCTTTCTATGAAAGCCTTTGGGAATACTGCACGCATGCGCAGTCCCCTTCCCGCCTAAATATGCCATCTTGCTCAGTCAAATGATATAGCTAAAAAACAGCACACAAAAATGTAAGAATAAACTATGTACAACTGCAACTCCCAGGGGAGGAGGGAGGGTTGTGAGGACTGATTCCTGCTGCTCCTGGAGAACACCTGTTACAGGTGAGTAACTATTCTTTCTCCAGGACCAAGCAGGAAGTCAGTCCTCACATATAGGTTACTCCCTAGCTCTGGGCTACCAGGAACCCAGGCTGAACAAGAGAACTCCCTCTAGTCCCAGCATCACAGAAAGGCTTGGTACTGAAAGAACCTCCACCGGTAGCCCAACGGAGGGCTGGAGGGCAGGAGTTGCCTAAACCTCAAAGAGATTCCGGAGTACTGCCTGGCCAAAAGCACTGTCCCTACGGGACTCCCTCTCCAGGCAGTAATGGACCGCAAAAGTCTGGCTTGAGGACCAAGTTGCAGCCCTGCAGATGTCTGCCAATGGTACAGAGTGGAGATGAGCTACTAAGGCAGCCATAGCCCTTACACGGTGGGCCGTGACCCAACCCTGCAAGGGAAGGTCAGCCGCCCTGTAAGCCCAGGTGATACAGTCAGCCACCCATATGGACAAGGTACGCTTGGACACAGCTAACCCCAAATTATTAGGGTCAAAAGAGATGAAGAGCTGAGTAGCCCTTCTATGTCCCTGCGTACGGTCAAGGTAGAAGGATAAGGCCCATCTACAGTCCAGGGTATGCAGGACCGCTTCAGCCAGGCTTGCATGAGGCCTAGGGAAGAATGTTGGAAGAACCACCTCCTGGTTGAGGTGGAAAGAGGAGACAACTTTTGGGAGAAACTTTGGATGAGTCCTAAGGACTACCCTGTTCCTATAGAATCGGGTGTAAGGCCTGTCACAGACCAGGGCCTGAAGCTCACTCACTCATCTGACCGAGGTTAAGGCGACCAGGAAGAGTGTCTTCCAGGAAAGGAAGCGGAGAGGACAAGTACCATCGGCTCAAAAGGTGGGCGAGTCAGTTGTTGCAAGACCACATTCAACTTCCACTCAGGGGCTGGAGGATGGACAGGAGGCTTGAGCAAGAGCAAACCCCTGAGGAACCGGGACACCAAGGGGTGAACCGACAGAGAGTGTCCTTCCACCAGAGAGTGGTGAGCTGCCAGAGCTGAGAGGTGGACCCGAACAGAATTGGACTTAAGGCCCTGATTGGACAAGTGCAGCAGGTACTGATGCACTACTGGTACAGCACAGGAGAAAGGATCTTCTGTACACAGCTGACACCACACAGAAAATCTTTTCCATTTCAGGGCATAGGTTTTTCTAGTGGACTGTTTCCTAGAGGCCAGGACGACCTCTTCAACTTCTGGAGGTAGGCCCCAGGGAGCCAAAACTACCCTTGCAGCCTCCAGGCCATCAAATTGAGAGATTTGAGATTTGGGTGCGGAAGAGAACCTTGATCCTGAGAGAGGAGGTCGGGCTGCAACCCTAGAGGCAGTGGGGGGTCCACTGCCAGTTGAAGCAGAAGTGGAAACCAAGCTTGCCTCGGCCACCTGGGAGCTACTAGTAGTACCGAGGCCTTGTCCTTTAGAACCTTGAACAGGGTTCGGGCCACCAGAGGCATGGGAGGAAACGCATATAGGAGGCCCCGAGACCAGGAGATCAGAAAAGCATCCGCTGCCCACCTCAAGGGATACGGGTGCCTGGAGCAGAACCTAGGCAGTTGCTTGTTCAGGGGACTGGCAAAGAGATCTATGGATGGAAGTCCCCATTTAAGGAAAATCTTTTGAACCACTAATGGGTGGAGTTGCCATTCGTGGGGCTGCAGAACTCTGCTCAACCAGTCTGCCAGGCAGTTCTCCTAGCCAGGGAGGTAAACAACTTTGAGAAACATGTTGTGCTTGAGCGCAAACAAGCAAAGATCCTGTGCCTCCTGACAAAGGAGCCTGGACCCAGTGCCACCCTGCTTGTTCACATAAAACATGGCTACTTGGTTGTCCGTCTGTACTAAGACAGATTGGTGAGCCAGATTTTGAGAGAAAGTCTTGAGGGCTAAGGGAATAGCCCGGAGTTCCAGTAGGTTGATCTGTTGCGTGGCCTCCCAGGGAGACCACAGGCCCTGGGTGCACTTGCCCAGACAATGTGCTCCCCAGCCCTGCAGAGAGGCATCGGTGGTCAACACCACTGTGAACCCAGGAATCTGAAAAGGCACCCCTTGCAGTAGATTGGGGGGGGGGGTGCAGCCACCAGCGTAGGGAGTTCAGGAATGGTCTGGACACCCTTACTCTGTTCTCTGAGGCTTCCTGTAGCCTGGATCCACTGAGTTCTGAGGCACCACTGTGCAGGTCTCATACGGAGCCGGGCATTGGGAGTCACATGTACTGTCGAAGCCATGTGGCCCAGAAGCCTCAGGCAGAGTCTGGCGGAAACCAGTGGCCTGTGGAGAAATTGGTTTGCCAAATCTATCAGTCTTTGGGCTCTGTCTGCTGGCAAGAAAGCCTTGGCCTGCAGAGAGCCCAGCCTTGCTCCTATGAACTCCAAGTTCTGGGAGGGAAGCAAAGTGGACTTTGCGAAGTTTATGACAAACCACAGGTGTTGAAGAAGAGAAATAGTTCGGATGGTGGCTTGCCTGGCCTCCTGGCACGTCTGACCCCTGATGAGCCAGTCGTCCAGATAGGGGATGACAAAGATACCCTGATTTCTCAGGTAGGCCGCCACCACCGCCAGACATTTGGTAAAGACCCTGGGGGCGGAGGTGAGGCTGAAAGGCAGCACTCTGTACTGATAATGGTTTCCTCCCACAATGAACCTGAGGTACTTTCTGTGGTCTGGATGAATGAGGATGTGAGTGTACGCATCCTTTAGATCTAAGGAGCATAGCCAATCTCCCTGCTGGAGGTAGGGCAGAAGTGTTCCAAGAGTAAGCATCTTGAACTTTTCTTTCTCTAGGAACTTGTTGAGATTTCTGAGGTCGAGAATAGGCCTGAGGCCTCCAGTTCTCTTTGGTACAAGGAAATACCTGGAGTAGAAACTGTGACCTTGGAGGTGGGGAGGCACAGGCTCCACCGCCTTGTCTCACAACAGACCCTGAAGCTCTTGAAGGAGGAGGTCTGTGTGGAGAGGAGCCTTGGAGGCTCTCCAGGGAAGTAAGGAGGCAGCAGCTGATGGAAATGAAGCATAGCCCGTGTGGACTATGCTTAAGACCCAACTGTCTCCTGTAATGGGTGGCCACCTGTGGGCAAACAGGGTTAGTCGACCTCCTGTGCAGGGATGGGACAGCAGAGACAGAGAGGCTATGCCTTAGGAGTCAAAACCCCCCACCCTGCTGAGTGGGAGCAGGAGCCTGAGGCTTGGGGGCCTTCTGCCTAGAGGGCCCATGTCCCTGCCCCTTGGCCTACTGACCCTGTGGGGGAGCTGGGGAGGCCTGGTAAGGTGGGAACTGCTTGTAGGCAGTCACCTTCCTCGGGTAAAAGGACTTCTTACTCTAGCCCTTCTTTTTATGAGAAGGGGCAGAAGTCTTTCTAGACAGCCTTGTCCTCGTGAGGTGCTCGGTCTCGAGCTGTGCAGCCTTCTCGGCCATGGGCTTGCCAAAAAGGTTCTCACCTTGGCAAGGGACATCGACCAACTTGTCTTGAACCCATGGCTTGAGATCCGATGACTGCAGCCATGCCTGGCGTCGAGCAGCGATGCCGGCTGCCGCAACACGGGCCGAGGTCCCAAAGCCATCGTAGGCTGCACGGGACATGAACTTAGAGCATTCCCGAATCCCCAAGGACAAGGACTTGAACCTCTGCAAAGGTTCCCCAGAGAGACCAGCAGAGAACCCGGCAAGCTCCTTCGCCAGGTCCCGCAAGTACATGCCCATGTACAGCTGGTAAGACTGGACACGGCAAGCAAGCATCGAGCCCTGGAAGCACTTTCTACCAAACGCATCCAGGTTCCGGGCCTCCCTGCCAGGGGGCACCGCGGAGTGCAAATTCTGATTCCACCACCATGGAATGGTGTGGTAGCTGCGCCTTTTGAAAACCAGGGCTCTTACGGAGTCGATAAATGGAATCAACCCGCTTGCCCAGAACCTGCGCCGAGGCCGGTGCCTCCCACATCCGGAAGAGGAGCCGTTCCAGCATCGGAGGAACCGGCACAGTTAAGGCCTCCTTCGGAGGAGAGTCATACTGGAGGGCCTCAAGTTCTTCGGCTCGGGGTCCGCGGGGATCGCCAAAGCAGTGGCCATATCCCGGACAAACTCCGAGAACCAGGTATCCTCCGGAGGGGATCTACTCCGGGGCTCAGACTGAGGTGAGTCCGACGGGACGCACCGAGTCTTGAAGGTATCAAGGGACTCCTCGTCCTCCGTCTCCCAGGCGAACTCGTCTGAATAGGAGTTGGGCTCCGACCGTGCGGGGCCCGGGAGCACCCACCCCGATGCAGAAGACACTGGCGTCGACACCCTTGGTCCCGACCGGGAGATCGAGGGTGACCGCGACCGAGGATGACCTCAAGCCTTCATGGTCTCGAGTATCGGCTCGGTCTCCGACGTCGATGTCCCGGTGGTCGGAGCAGATGTGCCAGCAAGGCTGGCCTTCAGCACCCGCTGCTGATCCATGAAGGCAGACAGTTTGCACTCCAAGGCTGTCTGCCTGAGACCCAGCTCAGGAGACTCAGAAGCCACCGACTTGGGCCCTGGCGTCGGCTCCCTGGGAGGAGAGTCCTCGAGGACAACAGGACTTACGTGTCCAGCAGACTCCGGCTCCACACGAGGCACTTTTGCTGGCTTCTCCTGTTCCACGGGCCCAGGACAGCGGTCGGGGGTCCGAGACCTGGCCCTTGAAGAGCCAGAGACCTCCTCCGATGCCGCCCTTGCGAGCCGTTTCTTCCTCTTTCGCTCCCGCTCGGGGGACCTCCAGTCCGAGGAACCCCGACGATGCTCGGGGTCAGACTCCCGAGACGTCGAGACCTCAGACGAGGTCCGGGCCCGGCCCGAGGCCGAATCAGAGAAAGGCCTTTCTTTTTGATGCTGGCGACTTCGAAGTGCCTTAGTGGACATTTTGCCACATGGTACACAGATCTTAGGATCATGATCAGGACCGAGGCACCGAAGGCAGCAATCGTGTGTGTCGGTGAGAGACATTAGTTTCTTGCACCGATCACACTTTTTAAAACCACTGGAAGCCATCGGGGAAAAAAGAGCCCCCGCGAGGTCAAAGGACCGGCCTTCCAGGGAAAAAGGAAAAAAGGGCGTTAACGCCAGCCATGAAGGGCAAAAAATGAAAAATTGAGAATGGGCTCGATACCGGTTTACCAAACCTGGCGGGAAGGGGAACCTGCGTCGAACCGGGCAAAAAACCGCGATGGAATCGCAGGAAATAGCAAGAAAAATCTAACTGTTTTCCGGGTGAACTAGGACAGACGTCCGACGGGCTCCACGGAAAAAGAGAGACTGAGCAAGATGGCACCTTTAGGCGGGAAGGGGACTGCGCATGCGTGCAGTATTCCCAAAGGCTTTCATAGAAAGCTGGGGAAATGCTCCGCAGGGGCTCCATCGACGTCGATTTTTATTTATTTATTTACATTCTCTTATATACCGCGCTATTCTGCATCAGTGCGGTTTACATTGAACAAACTGAAATTACATTGAACAGGGCATTATAACTTGGAGATAACTATTTTACAGGGAACATGGGCTATGGAGGGTTAAGTGGCTTGCCCAAGACCACAAGGAGCACCTGTGGGACTAGAAACCCAAGTCCTTCCGGCCCAAGGTTGCTGTCCTCTAGTGGGATTTGAACCCCCGACTTTCCGGCCTGAAGTACCTTGCCCCAACCACTAGGCCACTCCTCCACTCCACCCATATGTGAAGACTGACTTCCTGCTTGGTCCTGGAGAAAACGTTGTTATGCAGGATGTAAGCCGATTCGATGGTGCGTTTGATCCAGCACGCAATTGTAGTTTTATACGCCGTCAGTCCTTTGCACGGACAAATAATAACTTGCGTGATTAATGCCGAAAGTTCCTCTTGCAAAACAATCAGATGCCCTGAGCCTCCTCCTGATCCTTTGCTTAGTCATCTGAGGGAGACCATTCCCCATCTTCATGATCTGAAGAGTGTGGGCTATCTTTGATGGAGAGATGATCCTGCTCAGTTGTCCAGTCCAGAAAAACCCATGAGATCGCCTTTTGGGGACGAGTGGGATCCCCTGTGCTAAGTGCATCCAGAGCGTGCTTCTGCCCTTGGAGCGCTGTTTCTGCCGTGGGCTTGGAGGAGGAGGAGGAAGGAGCGAGCCCCTGCTTTGAGACCCGCTGCCTGGGAAGACGACATGGATGCTCAAAGATCCCAAGCCTGTCTGAATAGGGACATAAATTGGGCTGACTCTTGATCTGTGCCACCTGCAGTGGGCTGCTTTGGGAGCAAGAGAGGAGGAGGGGGGCAACCCCCGAGAGAGAGCCCGGAGACAAGGCTCTAGTAGATAAGGTGGAGGGAACTGGGACATCTGGCCCCGAATTGAGTGACCCCACATGCTCCACCTCATGTAGCATTGAAGGAAAATTGTCTTGTGCTGCCCTTGAAGACTCCCCCGAATGATCAATACACGTAGAATATAGCCGGTCCATGAGAATGCAGTGCTTCCAGCCGCAGGTGATGCACCGGGTTAAGGATAAAGGCATGGTACCGATTCGCGGCCTCTCTAATTTGTGCTGTTCTGAGCTGGTGACTGGAGTGCCGGGGAGAAATGGGCTGAATTCAAAATGGCCACTGCAGTGTCTTACCCAGTGTGCGGCAGCTCAGAGAGCAGAAAGGAGGGGAAGGCAGATCCGGCAGTCTCAAGTAGACCATGCAGTCTCAAGTGGCCTGGGCAGAGCGGTGGGGAAGTAGCCTGTAGTGGGGATAAAAACCATCGCTGGAGGTAAAGAAGAGGAGGGGGGAGGAGGGAGAGTGCTGAAATAACTCACTGCATTCCTTACATTCACCTCAGCAGTTAGCTGTGGAGGAGAGATGCAGGAAAATGCAGGGGAAGAACAGCAGAGGCTGTAACATTGTTACCAGGCTTCTTGTAATGAAGGTACACTTTAGAAAATAAAGAAGGGATGCTGCTCTTGCAGTCACAGGATCTATGGCGCCTTCCTGCAATGTGCTTTACCGGTCCTCCAGACCGGGAGACAAGTCATTCCCCCCCCCCAGAGACCTGAATTGGTCCCCCTGACCATGATCTCCCTGCTCACACTAGACTGGGCAGTCTGTGGGAAACTTCAAGGGCAACTATCTCATGTGCACCCTGAAGACCTCCACCAAATTAGGCTCCAGGCTCCACTGGCAGAGACACTTAGCCCCTTAGAATGGCAGGCTGCCAGGAGGAAAGAAACAGACATCCATCATCTGCTAGAGACAGAGAAATACTGAGGGTGACACCTAGGGGAACCTCTCTATATGCCAGGTTCTGGCACTTTTCTGCCTCCAACATCTGCTGGCAGGGGGACTTAACCACCTTGTCTGGACTGGTCTAGCAGATGAATTAGAAAGAAATGTTTAAATACCTCTGTGGCATAAAAGCACAGGAGGAGAGTCTCTTTCGATTGAAAGCGAGGTCTGCTAAGAGGGGACACAGGACGAGGGTGAAAGGGGAAAGACACTGGAGTAATATGCAGAAAAGCGTAGTTACTCACCTGTAACAGGTGTTCTCCAGGAGCAGCAGGAATCAGTCCTCACTTATGGGTGACGTCGGCGCCGACGGAGCCCTCGCGGAGCAATTTTCCCCAGCTTTCAAAGAAAGCCTTTGGGAATTGCAGCGCGCATGCGCGGTCGTCTTCCCGCCCGAGGGTGCCATCTTAGCCAGTCAGATGACATAGCTAAAAAAGACAGCATAAAAATTTGCAAAAAGAACATAAGCAGACGATTGCAACTCCAAGGGGAGGAGGGAGGGTAGTGAGGACTGATTCCTGCTGCTCCTGGAGAACACCTGTTACAGGTGAGTAACTACGCTTTCTCCAGGACCAAGCAGGAAGTCAGTCCTCACTTATGGGACTCCCAAGCTCAAGGCTACCGGAGACCCTAAGCACAAAAATGAGCTCCCTCTAGCTCAGCAGCACAGAAGGATAGAATCTTCGCTGAATTATCACCCACCGGTAGCCCACATCCGGGATGGAGGGTAGGAGTTGCTCAGACCTCAAAGAGATTACGGAGGACTGCCTGTCCGAAAGCACTGTCCCTACGGGACTCCCTCTCGAGACAGTAATGGACCGCAAAAGTCTGGCTCGAAGACCAAGTAGCGGCCCGGCAGATGTCTGTCAGCGGAACAGAGCGGAGGTAAGCCACTGACGTGGCCTTTGCCCGAACGCAATGAGCCGTGACTCGACTTTCTAAGGAGAGTCCGGCTGCCCCATAAGCCCAAGAGATACAGTCCGCAACCCAGATGGACAGAGTACGCTTGGAGACCGGGAGCCCCAATTTATTGGGGTCAAAAGACACAAAAAGCTGAGCAGCTTTACGGTGCTCCCGCGTACGGTCAAGGTAGAAGTTCAATGCCCTTCTACAGTCCAGGGTATGGAGGACCGTTTCAGCTCGGCTGGAGTGTGGTCTGGGAAAGAAGGTTGGAAGTACCACCTCCTGATTGATGTGAAAAGGGGAGACCACTTTAGGCAGAAACTTTGGGTGAGTCCGTAGGACTACCCTATTCTTGTAGAACCTAGTGTAAGGGGGATCAGACACGAGGGCCTGCAATTCACTTACGCGCCTAGCGGAAGTGAGGGCTATCAAGAACAGTGTTTTCCAAGACAGAAAACGGAGAGAACAGGTAGCCATAGGTTCAAAAGGCGGACAGGTGATCCGCTGCAAAACCACATTCAGGTCCCAGTCAGGCGCTGGCGGGCGCAGAGGTGGTTTAAGTAGAAGGAGACCTCGGAGAAACCTCGCTACGAGAGGGTCATTGGAGAGAGGTCTGCCGTCCACTGGCACATGATGTGCTGAAAGAGCACTGAGGTGAACTTTGACGGAGTTGGACTTAAGTCCCAGATTAGAGAGGTGCAGCAAGTACTGCAAGATCACCGACACCGGGCAGGAGAAGGGATCCTGAGACTGTTGGGTACACCAGACTGCAAAGCGACGCCATTTAAGGGCGTAGCATTTGCGGGTAGAAGGCCGTCGCGAAGCTAAGACGACCTCCTCCACCTCCGCCGGCAGGAGAAGGGGAGCAAGGACTACCCTCTCAGCAGCCAGGCCATAAGGTTGAGAGACCTGAGGTTGGGGTGCAGAAGGGACCCCTGATCCTGAGTGAGGAGATCCGGTTGTATCCCCAGAGGGATTGGACCCTCCACCGCCAGTTGCAGCAGGAGCGGAGACCACAGCTGCCTGGGCCAGCGAGGGGCCACCAGGATCATGAAGGCTTTGTCTCGGAGAACCTTGAAAAGAGTCCGAGAGACCAGCGGGATGGGAGGGAAAGCGTACAGAAGGCTCCCCGACCACGAGATCAGAAAGGCGTCCGCCGCAACCCGAAGGGGGTGTGGCTGACGAGAGCAGAAGCGAGGAAGCTGCCGGTTGTGAGGACTGGCAAAGAGATCCACCGTGGGGAGACCCCACTTGAGGAAGA
Organism: Ichthyophis bannanicus; assembly: GCA_033557465.1. Lineage (NCBI taxonomy): Eukaryota > Metazoa > Chordata > Amphibia > Gymnophiona > Ichthyophiidae > Ichthyophis > Ichthyophis bannanicus. Next base: position 83,340,632 of record CM066041.1, read on the forward strand.
GCTTCTGAACTACCAAGGGATCCAGACGCCACTCGTGCGGCTGGAGGACCCTGCTGAGTTTGTCTGCAAGGCAATTTTCTTGGCCCGGGAGATAAACTGCCTTGAGGAGAATGCCGTGACTGACGGCCCAAGAGCAGAGCTTCTGTGCCTCCCGGCAGAGGAGGAAGGAGCCCGTGCCCCCCTGCTTGTTCACGTAGAACATGGCAACTTGATTGTCCGTCTGGACAAGGACGGACTGTTGGGAAGTCAGGTGGGAGAAGGCCTTGAGAGCTAGGCGGATCGCCCTGAGCTCCAGGAAGTTGATCTGCTGAGCAGACTCCCACGTGGTCCAGAGGCCCTGAGTACGTGCCTCTTGGCAATGTGCTCCCCAGCCCAGGAGGGATGCATCGGTGGTCAGCACCCGGGTCGGCTGAGGTGACTGGAAAGGCATTCCGAATATCAGGTTCGGCTGCCGGAGCCACCACCGGAGAGACGAGAGCAGCGGCTCGGAGACGCACACTAGGTCTGCCAGGCCGCCTGTGGCTTGTCGCCACTGCTGGCGGAGACACCATTGAGCAGACCGCATGTTCAGGCGGGCATTGGGGGTCACATGGACGGTGGAAGCCATATGGCCGAGCAGTCTCAGGAAGCGCCTGGCGGAGACCAGGGGCTGGCTGTGAAAGCGGTCGGCTAGGTCCATGAGCCGTTGAGCCCTGTCGAGCGGTAGGTACGCTCGTGCCCGAGGAGTGTGCAGCCTTGCGCCGATGAACTCAAGATCCTGTGAGGGGAGCAAAGTGGACTTTGCGAAGTTTATGACAAAGCCCAAGTGCTGCAGCAGAGTCACCGTGCGGCACGTGGCGTTGGTGACCTCCTGAGCGGACGCTGCTCTGATGAGCCAGTCGTCGAGGTACGGAAAGACATAGAGGCCGTGAAGCCAGAGATGGGCCGCCACGACCGCGAGACATTTTGTGAAGACTCGCGGTGCGGAGGATAGGCCAATGGGCAGTACTCTGTACTGGTAATGATTTCCTGCCACCACAAACCTTAGGTATTGGCGGTGGCTTGGGTGGATGAGGATGTGCGTGTAGGCATCCTTTAGATCCAAGGAGCATAGCCAATCTCCCTGCTGGAGGTAGGGCAGAAGGATTCCAAGGGTAAGCATTTTGAACTTCTCCCGCACAAGGAACTTGTTGAGGTTGCGCAAGTCCAGGATGGGTCTGAGGCCCCCTGTTCTCTTTGGTATCAGAAAATACCTTGAATAAAAGCCTTGACCTCTCAGGTGGTGGTGGGGCACCGGTTCCACCGCCTGTTCCTGCAGAAGACCTGCTAACTCCTGAAGGAGCAACTCCCTGTGCAGAGGGGGGCGCGAAGGTTCTCCCGGAAAATAGGAGGGAGGGACCTGATGGAAGTGGAGAAGGTAGCCCTCTCGCACGACCTGAAGCACCCAGGCATCTGCGGTGATGCTGGACCACCTGTGGGCGAAGTGAACCAGCCGGCCTCCGGTGCTGGGAGGGACCAGCGGGGGGGGAGAGGCTATGCTGAGCGAGTCAAAAACCCCCACCCTGCTGAGCAGGGGCTGGTGGTGCAGGCTTGGGGGCTTGCTGCCTACGGGACCCGTTACCCCATCCCTTGGCCTGCTGGCCCTGTTGGGGAGCTGCAGGGGCCTGATAATGGGGGTACTGTTTGTAGGCAGCCGCCTTCCTCGGGTAAAAGGACTTTTTTCCCGAGCCCTTCTTTTTCTGGGAAGGGGCGGAGGTCTTCCTAGAAAGCCTGGTCCTGGTGAGAGTCTCAGTCTCAATTTGTGCAGCCTTTTCCGCCATGGGCTTGCCAAAGAGGTTTTCGCCTCGGCAGGGGACATCGACCAACTTGTCCTGTACCCAGGGCTCAAGGTCCGACGACTGAAGCCAAGCCTGCCGGCGGGCACCGATGCCGGCTGCGGCCACTCTAGCCGAGGCCTCAAAGCCATCATAGGCTGCTCGGGACATGAACTTTGAGCATTCCCGAATGCCCGTGGACAAGGCTAGGAACCTCCGCAAGGGCTCCTCGGAGAGACCAGCGGAGAATCCGGCTAGCTCTTTAGCCAGATCCCGGAGATACATGCCCATGTAGAGCTGGTAAGTCTGGACACGACATGCGAGCATAGAGCCCTGGAAGCACTTCTTGCCAAGGCCATCCAGGTTACGGGCCTCCCTTCCAGGAGGCACCGAGGAGTGCATCTTCTGGCTCTTAAGACGATGCATGGCCGATTCCACTACCATGGAATGGTGTGGCAGCTGTGCCTTCTGAAAGCCAGGGCTCTTGCGGACCCGATAGATAGAATCGACCCGCTTGCTCAGGACCGGCGAGGAGGCCGGACTCTCCCACATGCGGAAGAGTAGTCGTTCCAGCATAGGAGGAACCGGCACAGTAAAGTGCTCCCTCGCGGGAGAGTCATACTGGAGGGCGTCGAGCTCTTCGGCTCGAGGCTCCTCCTCGGGATCCGCAGGGAAGGCCAAAGCCTTGGCCATATCCCTAACGAAGTCCGAGAACCGGGCATCCTCCGGGGGGGACTGCTTCCGAGGCTCGGACCCCGGTGAGTCCGATGGGACACACCGAGTCCGGAAAGAATCAGGTGACTCTTCCTCCTCAGACTCCCAGACCGACTCCGACGAGGACTCGGTGGGGTCGGCCCGGGCAGGGTGCGGCGCCAGCCGCCCCGACGTCGAGGGAGTCGGCGTCGGCGACCTCGGTCCCGAACGGGAGGCCGAGGGTGACCTCGACCGAGGATCGACTCGAGTTCTCATTGACTCGAGGATCGGCTCGGTCTCCGGGGTCGACTTGGACGTCGACGTCCCGGCGGTCGGGGCAGCGGCGCCAGCGAGGCCAGCGAGCAGTGCCCGCTGCTGGTCCATGAAGGCAGACAGTCTGCTCTCCAAGGCCGTCAACCTGAGTCCGAGCTCAGGTGACCCAGCAGCCCCCGACTCGGGCTCCGACGGCGTCGGGCCCGACGTCGGCTGTCGCGGAGGCGAGTCCAGAAGGACTACAGGACTTACCCGGGCAGGCATCTCCGACTCCAGGCGAGGTCGCTTCGGGAGATGTTCCTTCTCCAAGGACCCGGGGCGGCTGTCGGGGCTATGCGACCTGGCCCTCGCGGAGCCAGGAGCGTCCACCGACGCCGCCCTCGCGGGTTTTTCCTTCCGACGATGGTCCCCGGAGGGAGAACCCCGGTCGGAGGAGCTCCGGCGACGGTCCGAGCTGGAGCCCTTTGACACGGAGGCCTCCGACGAGGTCCGGGTACGGCTGGGGTCAGCGAAGATTCTCTCGCGCTGATGCCGCCGACTTCTCAACGCCTTCGAGGACAGTTTGCTGCAGGGCCCACAGATCAGTTCCTCATGATCCGGGCCCAAGCAGCGGAGGCAAAAGTCGTGTGTGTCGGTTAGTGACATATTTCGGTCACACCGACCACACCGCTTAAAGCCACTGGCAGCCATTGGGGGAAAAAGGGCCCCTGCGAGGTCAAAGGACCGGGCTGCCAGGGAAAACGAAAATGAAAGCTGACTAAGTCAGAAAAACCGAAAAAACGCTAGAGGACTCGAGACCGGCGTCGCGAGTCCGGGCGGGAAAACGATCGGCGTCGAACCGAAAGAAAAAAGTATAAAATAAAGAGGAAAATCAACTTTTTCGCGGGGACAAGACGGGGACGTCTGCAGGGCTCCGCGGAAAAAAGAAGACTGGCTAAGATGGCACCCTCGGGCGGGAAGACGACCGCGCATGCGCGCTGCAATTCCCAAAGGCTTTCTTTGAAAGCTGGGGAAAATTGCTCCGCGAGGGCTCCGTCGGCGCCGACGTCACCCATAAGTGAGGACTGACTTCCTGCTTGGTCCTGGAGAATATTTCTTTACGGAAAGAGCGGTAGATGCGTAGAATAGTCTTCCAGTGGAGGTGGTAGAGACGAGGACAGTATCTGAAAAAAGCATGGAACACACACAGAGGATCTCTAAAGGTAAAAAGGGGACTATTATAGTAGATATGGAAGGGCTGACTAGATAGAAAGCACAGTTACTTACCTGTAACAGGTGATCTCTGGGAACAGCAGAAATTAGTCTTCACATATGGGTACGTCGGTACCGACGGAGCCTGCACGGGAATGCTCCCCAGCATCCAATCAGAAAGCTTTTGGGAGCATCCCTCGCGCCTGCGCATTGACTTCCCGCCTTTCCCACTGCCTCTCCTCAGTTGAGTTTCATAGCTGAGACAGAAGGAGAGAAAGAGGAAAGGAGATAGATAGATACAACTCCTAGGGGAGGTGGGTGGGTTGTGAAGACTAATTCCTGCTGTTCCCAGAGATCACCTGTTACAGGTAAGTAACTGTGCTATCTCCAGGAACAAGCAGGAATGAGTCTTCACATATGGGGACTCCCTAGCTGTGGGTGCCAGGGGAGATCCCATAAAATGCGTATCCCTGGAACAGGACGGCATTTCCCAAACCTGGATCCCCGGCATCCCCTGAGGGATGGGGGGTAGGAGTTGAATAGAGAAGAGCTGTAGAGGAACAGCGAATCTAAAGACTACAGAGAAAAAGAGTCTTTAGAATGTATGTCAAGTATCATTAAAATATTTAATGAACTAGTACAATATAGAGCTTACCTACTGGATTGTAGGAAGTAGAACTGTGATGGAGTGTACTGTAGATGCAGTAGCGGAATCCTCAAGGTAACTTCACAGCAGTGAGGATGAAGTTCCAAATCTGGAATGGGCAGGTGACCCAGGTGTCAACTGGGGTAGGAGAGGAACGGCAGATCTTCAATGGAAAGCTTTATGGGGAAAAAGCTGAAAACTCTTTTAGGTACAGAGTTATTAACATTGAGGACTAAAAGAAGAAGACTGACCGATCTGGAGAATTAGCCCAGTCCTGAAAGGAAGAGGGGGTATGGAAAAAAGCCCCTATTCTCAGGGAGAACAGAAGTGTACTCAGAAATACTGAAGATGTACACTGTCTTTCCTAGCTGGTAAGAGATAGGAAGACATTGAAGTTTGATACTTCATAGACAGGGAGATCTATAACAAAAATAGAAGCTGTTGACATCACAGCAATAATTGTGTGTATAACCGTTCCCACTTGCTGAGCCGTATGAGAACAGGCAAGCGGACTGTCCGGACCCCTTAAGAAGGGATAGGCTTTATAGCACAGACAGTTAGGGAGATAGCAGGTAATACTTAGCGTCCTATGGACATCTCCCAATGGGCACATATGTATGTCTCTCCATATATATATATATCTATATCTATATCTATATGGAGAGACATACATATCTATATATATGTGCATATATGTCTAGATATGTGTGATATATATAGATATATATAGATGGGCATGACTTATGCCCACACAGACTACAGAAATATGTATGTATAGGACATATACATACATGAATATAAGTCTGAGGATACATGCCTGCAACTGAGACCCATAAAAATTCACATGGGGAATGTGATGGGAAAAGATTCATCTAATAATGAGGGGGTAAAAACCACCTGAAGATATATAGAGAATCTATTTCTGCGGTGCAGGAATGTAGTTCAGTGGAATAACCAGTATGGTTGCGTGAAAAAACAGAGGATAATAGCAGTCTGGCAAGAGCACGTCAGGAGTACTTTGGGACTCTGAAATGTCCAAAGGACAAAAAAACGCATAGACTAAGATACCAGGATGACCCAGCCAAGGGACACAGGGGTATCATGTACAGTAAAAGAGTATGTGTTGTCCAAGTGGAGCAGAAAAGCATAATGCCAAGCTGTAAGGAAAAAAGGGGTAGATTCCTGCAAGATTGGGAACTCCTTGGACATCAACGCCATGGAATGATTATATAAGCTTTTTCTACTATATGGAAAAAACCCTCAGAGACAAAGTTCAATGCTCTGTAGCAAGGGCCCATAGTAGAAAGCTTCTCTGAAGATTGCAGAGAGCATTGTGCAGGAGAATTATAAAATAAAACTGACAGAAGTCAGGTGTGTTGCCACATCCTAGGAAAGGATATGGCTAGAAAAAGATAACCTGCAGAGAGTAGTATTATGCAAGATAGTTGAAAGTAGCTTGCAATGAGCATTAAAGTAATCACTGGAACTCCTGCATACACAGCAAGTGAACAAAACAGCAGAGGGGATTCTCCTGTATAAAAACAGAGAGAAAACAGACAAAGGGAGAGGAGATATGCCCGTCCCTGTCTGATGAGTTGTTCAGAGCATGCATTGAAGGATAACAAAAAGTCTACACTGGAAAGAAAGAGAAGTGCTTCAGTATGGTGCCAACTCAAGCAGGGGAAACCCTGGAAGAGAGGGGGTTGGAAGGTGACTTACCATATGGTAAGACAGCTGAAGGAAAGATGTCCATGTGGGGACAGAAACTATCATAAGATAGTTGTAACCTCCCTTCGTAGTAGTAAGAAGGGGAGAAATCTGTAACCCATGGACAAAAGTATCCTAACAGCTTAACATACTGAAAAAGAAAAAAACAGTGTAGAGTTTGAAGAATAAACTTCTGCTAAGAAGAAGTTAGCTGTAGATTGCAACATACAGGAACCTATGGTTGCTGGTTATGATTAGACTGGCTAGAGTCTGGAGACTTCAGACTAGGATGAGATGTCCCTTGCTTGGGTACATCTGGAGGATGGGCAGGAGAAGGGTGAAACCTTCTTTTCTTAGGGATAGAAGGTTTGGTAGGACATTTCCTACGTCCTGGGGAAAAAGATGGCTTAGGATGGTTTCCAGAACCAGGGAAGTCAGTGGAGCAATGAGCAACCTGATGTAAAGCCTCTTTATTGAAGAGATTTTCTCCAGTACAAGGAGAATTACCCCTTGTATGCTGTGCCCATCTGCTCAAGTCTGAAGCTTGCAGCCAGGCTGTACGACGTGCTCCAATGGCAATAGCAGAGGATCTGCTAACAGACTCAAAAGAGTCTAGAGAAGCACGAGAAAGAAACCAAGAGATATTCCTGCTATGATTAAGAAGCAAGGAATAGTCAGTGGCCTTAGGTTCTGACAAAAAAGGGGACAAAAGAGATAATTTCTCTGTGACCTCCTTAAGTGTCAGACTCATATAAAAAATATATGAAATAATTCTTGAAGCCAGCATAGAAGTTTGGAAGGTTTGATGTCCAAAGGCATCAAGTGCTTTAGATGCACGATCTGGCGGATAAGAAGAATGCTTCTTCTTGCTTCTTACCTTCCTCATTGCTGATTCCACTACAATGGAATGATGTGGAAGTTGGTTTTTTTGAAACCCTGGAGAGGGAGGCACCTGATACAGAACATTAATGGCTGTAGAAGGCGAAGGAACCTTTAAAGGTGATTCCCACATCCTCAGAAGAAGATCCTGCAAAGAATGATGTAAAGGAAGCATTATATTTTCCTTTTCTGCAGGATCTTGGTCAAGAGTAGAGCCAGGAATAGGAATGGCAAGAAAGGTTGCCATGTCAAGGAGAAATTTCTGAAAAGAAGGATCTCCAATAGGAACTATTCCTGGGTAAGCTGAGGTCGAAGGAGCAGCTTGAGCACCAGAAGACATACTGGACTGGTGCAGAAAAAGAATCCTGCTAGATGGACAGTGATACTGACAGTTCTGATTCGAGGCAGTTAGTACTGCATCGTCAGTGCCCGGTATCGATTCCAAGCTAGGCATAGAAAGGATCGATGGCACCGATCGAACTGCAGGAATCGACATCGATACCAATACCGGTATCGGAGACGATAATGTCATCGAAGCAGTAATCGGGGGCTGCTGAAGCGGTACCGAGGTAGCCAGAGAACCTTGGTGAATATCCTCGGTACTGCGTAGTCGGAAACGACATGGATCGGTTCCAAAACACGTCGGTACCAAATCATCTAGACTGGAGATCGATTCTAGACTCGGCATCGAAGGGAGCGAGTCTATCGATGCATGTCTAGAAGGTACCGACGTTGGTGGTGGTATCGGCAATGCCGATACAGGAAAGCCAATCGGAATCGTATCGATCGGTTCCAAAGGTACCGAGGATGTCCGAAGACGATGCCTGGTGAAGAGAGGAATATTCGACACCGGCGCCGATGTCGGGGTATCGGTACCACTCGAAGCCGATACCAACCCCGAGCATGGCGAAGATACAGGAAAGTCAATCTGAGTCGTATCGATCGGCCCCGAAGGTACCGAGGATACCAGATGACGATCCCAGGTGAAGAGTGGAACACTCCACACCGGTGCCAGTGCCAGGTTATCGGTACCGCTCGAAGCGGATACCACCCCCGAGCACGGCTCAGGTATGTTCTGTGAGGGGTGAGCCCCAGGAACAACCTGAAACCCCATAAATGCTTTGGAGCCCGAAGACTCCCGCCGGGGTTTTATTGCCAATGGGGTCTTGAGGGCAAGGCCGGAGCCGTCATCATGCTGGGCATGAGACTTACCCTTCAAGAATTGGCTAGTCTTAACAGACTGTTTGTGGGTTACCTGATCCTGGAGAGAAGAATAAACCGGTGTCCTCACCTCAGGAGGAAAAACGGCATCGAGGGAAACTCGAAAAAGGGAAGGTCTTCTCCCAATAATACAGCCTGATGGATCAGGGAAAAAAGGGTCAGGACCCAAACAGGTTAGACACCAAGCATTGGAGTCTAAAAAGAAAACTATGTTTCCACAGTGAAGGCACTTCTTAGGGGAAGAAGGCTCCATGTTGGAGAGGCCTGGTAGGCCCAAAAAGTTAAAACAAAAAACTGAGGAGAAAAAATTTCTCTAAGTTTAGAAAAGAAAAGAATAAAGCACCGACGGTACCGGTATCGGCAGGAAAGACAGCCGCGACCACAAGAAAACAAGAAAATAAGAATTTTAAAGAAAAATGTTTCTGCGGTGACAGGAGGACGTCCTATCGGCTCCGCGGAAAAACGAAAACTGAGGAGAGGCAGTGGGAAAGGCGGGAAGTCAGCACGCAGGCGCGAGGGATGCTCCCAAAAGCTTTCTGATTGGATGCTGGGGAGCATTCCCGTGCAGGCTCCGTCGGTACCGACATACCCATATGTGAAGACTCATTCCTGCTTGTTCCTGGAGATACATAGAAACATGATGGCAAAAAAAGATCACATGGCCTATGTTTCATATACGCCTAGGATCCCCCAAGTCCAAGCTCAAATGGCCTGTGGGCCCCAGTGGCCGCCAGGTGCTCTAGACCTTAGCTATAGAGGAAAACAGCAAGCACCATCTGCTGGAGACAGAGAAAATATTAAGGGTTCTCTCTAGCTCTGCTAGGTTTTATGCCAGTGGTGATGTCACGGCATAGTTCTATTTTTTTCTCTGTCTTCATCATCTGCTGGATTAGTCTAGCAGGAAAATTTGGAAAGAGTAGTTACTCACCTGTAACAGGTGTTCTCCATGGAGCAGCAGGAATCAGTCCTCACACATGGGTGTCATCGGCGCCGATGAAGCCACAGCGGAGCATTTCCCCAGCTTTCTATGAAAGCCTTTGGGAATGCAGGCACGCATGCGCGCTTCCCTTCCCACCTAAAGGTGCCATCTTACCTCAGTCAAATGACATAGCTAAGAACAACACACAAAAATGAAAAATAAACTATGTACAACTGCAACTCCCAGGGGAGGAGGGAGGGTTGTGAGGACTGATTCCTGCTGCTCCTGGAGAACATCTGTTACAGGTGAGTAACTTTCTCCAGGACCAAGCAGGAAGTCAGTCCTCACATATGGGTGACTCCCTAGCTCTGGGCTACCAGGAACCCAGGCTGAATAAGAGAACTCCCTCTAGTCTCAGCAGCAAAGAAAGGCTTTTCACTGACACAAACTCCACCGGTAGCCCAAGAGAGAGCAGGAGGGCAGGAGTTGCCTAAACCTCAAAGAGATTCCGGAGTACTGCTTGGCCAAAAGCACTATCCCTATGAGACTCCCTCTCCAGGCTGTAATGGGCCGCAAACGTCTGGCTTGAAGACCAAGTTGCTGCCCTGCAGATGTCTATCAAGGGCACAGAGCGGAGATGAGCCACTGAGGCAGCCATTGCCTGACACGATGGGCCGTGACCCTACCCTGCAAAGGAAGATCAGCCACCTTGTAAGCCCAGGTGATACAGTCAGCCACCCAGATGGACAAGGTACGCTTGGACACAGCCAACCCCAACTTATTGGGGTCAAAGGATACGAAGAGCTGAATAGCCCTTCTATGCCCCTGCGTACGGTCAAGGTAGAAGGATAAGGCCCTCCTACAGTCCAGGGTATGTAGGACTGCTTCAGCCTGGCTTGCATGAGGCCTAGGGAAGAATATTGGAAGAACCACTTCCTGGTTGAGGTGGAAAGAGGAGACAACCTTAGGGAGGAACTTTGGATGAGTCCTAAGGACTACCCTGTTCCTATAAATCCTGGTGTAAGGCCTATCACAGACCAGGGCCTGAAGCTCACTCACTCGCCTAGCCGAGGTAAGGGCTATCAGGAAGAGTGTCTTCCAGGAAAGGAAGCGTAGTGGACAAGTAGCCATCGGCTCAAAAGGTGGGTGAGTCAGTTGCTGCAAGACCACATTCAGCTCCCACTCAGGGGCAGGAGGACGGATGGGAGGCTTGAGCAAAAGCAAGCCCCTGAGAAAGCGGGACACCAAGGGGTGACCAGACAGAGAATGCCCCTCCACCAGTGAGTGGTGAGCTCTAGAGCTGAGAGGTGGACCCAAACCGAATTGGACTTAAGTCCCTGATTTGACAAATGCAGTAAGTACTGAAGGACTACTGGCACAGTACAGGAGAAAGGATTCTCTGTACGCAGCTGACACCACACAGAAAACCTTTTCCATTTGAGAGCATAGGTTTTCGTAGTGGACTGTTTCCTAGAGGCTAGGACAACCTCCTCAACTTCCTGAGGTAGGCCCCAGGGAGCCAAAACTACCCTTGCAGCCTCCAGGCCATCAAATTGAGAGCTTTGAGATTGGGGTGCAGAAGGGAACCCTGCTTCTGTGTGAGAAGGTCGGGTTGCAACCCCAGAGGTAGTGGAGGATCCACCGCCAGTTGAAGGAGAAGAGGAAACCAAGGCTGTCTCAACCACCTGGGAGCCACCAGCAGGACCGAGGCCTTGTCCTGAAGAATCTTGAATAGGGTTCGGGCCACCAAGGGCGTGGGAGGAAATGCATAGAGGAGGCCCTGAGACCAGGATATCAGAAAAGCATCCGCTGCTATCCGCAGAGGATGTGGCTGCCTGGAGCAGAGCTTTGGTAGTTGCTTGTTCAGTGGACTGGCAAAGAGATCTATCAAAGGGAGACCCCATTTCAGGAAGATCTTCTGAACTACTGAAGGATGCAGCTGCCACTCGTGGGGCTGCAGTATTCTGCTTAACCTGTCTGCCAGGTAGTTGTCCTGGCCTGGAAGGTACACAGCCTTGAGGAGCATGTTGTGCTTGAGGGCAAATGAACAAAGGTCCTGAGCTTCCTGACAAAGGATCCGAGACCCAGTGCCGCCCTGTTTGTTCACATAAAACATGGATACTTGGTTGTCCGTCTGAATTAGGACAGATTGGTGAGTCAGGGTAGGAGTGAAAGCCTTGAGCGCCAATCGAACAGCTCTGAGTTCAAGGAGATTGATCTGCTGTGCAGCCTCCCAAGGAGACCACAGGCCCTGGGTGCACTTGCCTAGACAATGAGCTCCCCAGCCTTGTAGGGAGGTGTCTGTGGTCATCACTACTGTGTACCCTGGAATCTGAAAAGGCACCCCCTTCAGTAGATTGGGTGGGTGCAGCCACCAGTTGAGGAGTGTAGAAATTGTCTGGACACCCTTATCCTATCTCTGAGGCTGCCTGTGGCCTGTGACCACTGAGACCGAAGGCACCACTGTGCAGGCCTCATATGGAGCCTGGCATTGGGGGTCACATGCACTGTCAAAACCATGTGGCCTAGAAGCCTCAGGCGGAGTCTGGAGGAGACCAGGGACCTGCTGAGAAACTGATTTGCCAAGGCCATCAACCTTTGGGCCCTGTCTGCTGGCAAGAAAGCCTTTGCCAGCAGAGAGTCCAGCCGTGCTCCTATGAACTCCAAGTTCTGGGAGGGGAGCAAAGTGGACTTTGCGAAGTTTATGACAAACCCCAGCCTTTGGAGAAGAGCAATAGTGCTGAGGGTGGCTTGTTTGGCCTCCTGACACGTCTGACCTCTGATGAGCCAGTCATCCAGATAGGGGAAGACAAAAATGCCCTGGTTTCTCAGGTAGGCCGCCACCACTGCTAGGCACTTTGTGAAGACTCTGGGGGCGGAGGTGAGGCCGAAAGGCAGCACTCTGTATTGATAATGGGTTCCCTCCCACAATGAACCTGAGGTACTTTCTGTGGTCTGGATGAATGAGGATGTGAGTGTACGCATCCTTTAGATCTAAGGAGCATAGCCAATCTCCCTGCTGGAGGTAGGGCAGAAGTATCCCAAGAGTAAGCATCTTGAACTTCTCCTTTACTAGGAACTTGTTGAGGTTCCTGAGGTCCAGAATGGGTCGAAGGCCACCGGTTCTTTTGGGTACCAGGAAATACCTGGAGTAGAAACCGTGACCTTGGAAGTGGGGAGGCACAAGCTCCACCACCCTGTCCACCAACAGACCATGAAGCTCTTGCAGAAGAAGGTCTGTGTGCAGGGGAGGCCTTGGAGGCTTCCCTGGAAAGTATGGTGGAGGCAGTTGGTGAAAATGCAGGGCATAGCCCCTGTGGACTATCTCCAGCACCCAACTGTCCCCTGTGATAAGGGGCCACTGGTGGGCAAAGAGGGCGAGGCGACCTCCGGTGCAGGGTTGGGAGAGCAGTGGAGGAGAGGCTACACTCAAGGAGTCAAAACCCCCCACCCTGCTGAGTGGTAGCAGGGGACGGAGGCTTGGGGGTCCTCTGCCTACGGGCCCATTACCCTGCCCCTTGGCTTGCTAACCCTGGGGGGGCAGCTTGGGCAGCCTGATATTGCGGGTACTGTTTGTAGGCAGTGCCCTTCCTTGGGTAAAAGGGCATCTTACCCGAGCCCTTCTTTTTATGAGAAGGGGTAGAGGTCTTCGACAGCCTTGTCTGGGTGAGGTGCTCAGTTTCGAGCTGAGCGGCCTTCTCGGTCATGGGCTTGCCAAAAAGGTTCTCACCTCGGCAAGGGACATCGACCAACTTGTCCTGAACCCATGGCTCGAAGTCCGATGACTGCAGCCATGCCTGGCATCGAGCCGCGATGCCGGCTGCCGCAACTCGGGCCGAAGTCTCGAAGCCAACGTAGGCAGCGTGGGACATGAACTTCGAGCAGTCCCGAATCCCCGAGGACAAGGTCTTGAATCTCTGCAAGGGTTCCCCGGAGAGTCCAGCAGAGAACCCGGCCAACTCCTTGGCCAGGTCCTGCAAGTACATGCCCATGTACAGCTGGTAAGACTGGACACGGCAAGCAAGCATCGAGCCCTGGAAGCACTTTCTCTACCGACGCCATCGAGGTTCCGGGCCTCCCTGCCGGGGGGCACCGCAGAGTGCATCTTCTGACTCTTCAGACGATGCATGGCCGATTCCACAACCATGGAATGGTGTGGTAGCTGTGCCTTCTGAAAGCCAGGGCTCTTCCGGAGTCGATAGATCGAGTCGACTCGCTTGCTTAAAACCGGCGACGAGGCCAGTGCCTCCCACATCCGGAAGAGGAGCCATTCCAGCATCGGAGGAACCGGGACAGTAAAGGCCTCCTTCGGAGGAGAGTCATACTGTAGGGCCTCGATCTCTTCAGCTCGAGGCTCCTCCTCGGGGTCCTCCGGGATAGCCAAGGCAGTGGCCATATCCCGGACAAACTCCGAGAACTGAGTATCCTCCGGAAGGGATCTACTCCGGGGCTCAGACTGCGGTGAGTCCGACGGGACGCACCGAGTCTTGAAGGTGTCAGGAGACTCCTTGTCCTCCGTCTCCCAAGCCGACTCGTCCGAGGAAGAGTCAGGGTCCGACCCCGCGGGGGCCTGGAGCACCCGCCCCGATGCCGAAGGCACCAGTATTGACGCCCTCGGTCCCAAACGGGAGGTCGAGGGAGACCGCGACCGAGGTCAACTCCAAACCACGATGGACTCGAGTATCGGCTCGGTCTCTGTGGTCGACTTCGAAGTCGATGTCCCGGTGGCCGGGGCAGATGCGCCAGACAGGCTGGCCATCAGTGCCCGCTGCTGCTCCATGAAGGCAGACAATCTGCTCTCCAAGGCTGTCATCCTGAGACTCAGCTCGGGAGACGCAGCAGCCACCGACTCGGGCCCCGGCGGTGGTGCTGGGCCCAACGTCGGCTCCCTGGGAGGAGAGTCCTTGAGGACTACAGGGCTTACGTGTCCAGCAGACTCCGGCTCCACGCAAAGAACCTTAGCAGGCTTCTCGTATTCCACGGGCCCGGGGCGACGGTCGGGGGTCTTAGACTTGGCTCTCGAGGAACCAGGGACCTCCACCGACGACGCCTTCGTGAGCCGCTTCTTCCTCTTGCGTTCCCGGTCGGGGGACCCCCTGTCCGAGGAGCTTCGACGGCGCTCGGGATCGGAATCCCGAGATGTCGAGGCCTCAGACGAGGTCCGGGCCCGGCTGGAGGCTGAGTCTGAGAAAAGCCTTTCTTTTTGCTGCTGTCGACTTCGGAGTGCCTTGGAAGACATCTTTCCACATGGCCCGCATGACTTAGGGTCGTGATCGGGGCCGAGGCACCGAAGGCAGCAGTCGTGCGTGTCGGTGAGAGACATTAATTTCTTACACCGATCACACTTTTTAAAACCGCTGGAAGCCATCGGGGAAAAAAGAATCCCCGCGAGGTCAAAGGACCGGCCTTCCAGGGAAAAATGGAAAAAAGGGCGCGAACGCCAGCCACGAAGGGCAAAAACCGAAAAAGAAGAATCGGGCTCGATACCGGTGTACCGAACCCGGCGGGAGGGGAACAGGCGTCGAACCGGGAGAAAAAATAGCGAAAATCGCCAAAAAAAATCTAATTTTAACCGGGAAAACAGGACACACGTCCGGTGGGCTTCACGGAAAAAAAGAGACTGAGGTAAGATGGCACCTTTAGGCGGGAAGGGAACCGCGCATGCGTGCCTGCATTCCCAAAGGCTTTCATAGAAAGCTGGGGAAATGCTCCGCTGGGGCTTCATCGGCGCCGATGACACCCATATGTGAGGACTGACTTCCTGCTTGGTCCTGGAGAACCTCTCTTCCTCCTATGTCATCATGACCATAGAGTTCTTCTCAGATCACTATATTTCCTATCCATTTTCACATACTTTCAAACATCTTCTACGAGTGTATTCATTCTTAAGTTCCTCATTACCTTTTCCTTCATTACCCAAGCTACACTCATCTGCTTTCTTAAGTACTATCAACATCAACTCCCTGCATTCCATCTTGCTGCACTATATTTTGGATTTAGATTTAATTACTTGCCTGTCCAAATCAAAGTTCAAGGTGAGTTAGAAATTCAGGTATAGAAGTTATTTACTTGTCCAAAAGCCCTTACAATCTATGATGTACCTGAGGTAATTGAGTATGAATTGACTTGCCCATGATCACAAAGAGTCTGTGGGAGAACCAGGGTTTGAACCTTGGCTTCTTCCTGGTTCTCAGCTGGCTCCTCTAACTACTAAGCCAGGAGCTCTCAACCCAGTCCTCGGGTCACACTTAGCCAGTCAGGTCTTCAAGATAACCACAATAAATATGCTTGAGAGAGATCTGCCTACAATGGAAGCAGTGCACGCAAATCTCATGCATATTCATTGTTGTTATCCTGAAAACCTGACTGGTTAGGTGAGTCCTAAGGACTGGGTTGAGAAACTCTGCACTAGGCTAAGCCTCTACTCACTGGAATCCACCATACCCCCCCTTCTGGCGTTACCCAAGTCTCACCTAAAAGTCCACCATTTTAAGGTTACTTTTAAATCTTAAATCTAGGCTTTCCCTCATCACAGTCTTGTAAAGTATCTCTTATTTGTCCACGTATCTGTCTATGACTGCAAGCTCCATGGAGTAGTCACAGTATTTGTACAGCATTATGAAAGTTTAATAGCACTACAGAAATGATACATAGTAGTAGTAGTAAAGTGCATTAGATGGTATTAGCAGCATTTTGGGGTTTGTTGACAATGACAACTGGGCCATTTTGTACTGACTACCTCATTTCAGCAGAAAAATAATAACTGACAAAGTTGGACTACTGTAATTTGAATTTTTTTGAGGATTGCCTAGTCAATTGAAATTTCACACCTTGTGCAGAACACAGCCATCAGTATTCTAACTGGTAGTCAGTGCTTTAATCACATAATATTTAGCCTAAAATACTTTCACTGGACTCCCATGATTTGATGTATTAGATTCAAGATCCCTATGATTATAGGGAGACTCCCCAATACCAGCAAGCATACAGCAAAAGTTTTATGTGCCTGAGAAGGTGCCTCCCTGTTCTTCTATTTAGGCTATGTTGTTCTGTTCACAGATAAGCATGCCTGGTTATGATCCGTTCCAGGGCCTTGTCAGCAGTGTGCCCTAAACTCTGGAATGATCTTCCTTTAGAACTGCAAGCTGAAAGTGGTAATTTAATTTTTCATAAAACGTTGAACACTGCTATTTAGGGAGGATTATGATGCTTAATGGGGTGGTTATGATTTCTGCTGTCTTAACCTT
Organism: Ichthyophis bannanicus; assembly: GCA_033557465.1. Classification (NCBI taxonomy): domain Eukaryota; kingdom Metazoa; phylum Chordata; class Amphibia; order Gymnophiona; family Ichthyophiidae; genus Ichthyophis; species Ichthyophis bannanicus. The sequence goes on from CM066041.1 coordinate 83,357,201, forward strand.
TACTCTTGTGTTTTCAATTTAATATATACTTGCTTTATGTTTTTATTGTTATATGATATTGCTTCTATTATCCACTGAGGGAAAATTGTTACCTGGATTAGCAGAACATGTTAAATAAAATTTACTACCAGATTACCTCAGCAATGGTTGAAGCACCTCATGGGATGATTGATCTTCTCTCTTGTAAATAAAGATGGAAAGTTTACCATCCACTGCTTCACTTTCTTCTCCTGGATCTTTGTCTCCCTTAATGGAATTTTTTGAACTGGCTTTGGTCAGTATGTTATCTGGCTCAGAGGCAGTTGGAGAAAGAACCGTTTGACATCCTTTTAGAGGAGAGGAAACAAAGTAATAATTGGAAAGAAGCATGCAATTTAAATTAATTTTTTTATTTACACTACTGGTTAAACAATATTGCCCTCAAACTTTCAATGATCTCATATTTAGCAGCATTCTCTAAAAAGAAAAAAGGAAAACTAAACACATGAAAACTGTACAGGACTTGGCGAGTAACTAAAGTGATACTATAAATGAGACACTCTACATGTGCTTGATACACCAGAAAATATACCAAGTTCTGCTTATTATCACCATCTCTGGCATGGGAGAGGAAATTCATAATGGAAGCTATCAAGAATTCATTTTTCAAACCAGTCTGTCCTTATACAAACACACTAGAATTAGTTTTATAATTATGCTATTGTAACCTCTTCTGTTATTTTTAAAACAATAGTGGATATTTTGCTTCTGTCTTGTATTTGGTGTAGCTACTCACTTGTAACAGGTGTTCTCCAGGGACAGCAGGAATCAGTCCTCACATATGGGTGACGTCAGTGCTGATGGAACCCGCATGGAAACATTTCCCCAGCTTTCAAAGAAAACCTTTCGGATATGCTACCATGCATGCATGGTCCACTTCTCACTCAAGGGTGCCATCTTGCTCAGATGACATAGCTAGGACGGTAGTAAAAAACTAAAACAAGGTATGGATGCAAATTCCAGGGTAGAAGGGAGGGTTGTGAGGACTGATTTCTACTGTCCCTAAGTCAGTCTTCACATATGGGACTCCCTAGCTCCAGGCTGCCGAGGACCGAACCATGACAGCACCATCGGCGGCCAATCGGGCAGCCGTGAGTTGCAGAAGATGAGTCCACAACCGAGAGACTCTGCAAGACCCTAGTGTCCAATGGTACCATCACTCTGGTAGTCTGAACACAGAAGGGTCAGAGGGCAGAAGTTGCCTACATCCCGAAAAGTTTACGGAGTACCGCCTGGCCAAAGGCACTCTCCTGACGGGACTCACTCTCCAGGCAGTAGTGAGCTGCAAACATATGAACTGAAGACCATGTGGCAGCCTTGCAGATCTCCGTCACCGGCACAGAACGCAGGTTCGCCATCAATGTGGACATCGCTCTCATGCGATGCACTGTGATCCGGTGTCCCAGGGAGAGCCCAGCTCGCTCATAGGCAAGGGCAATGCAGTTCGCCACCCAAGTGGACAGAGTTCGCTTAGTCACGGGAAGCCACAGTCTGCTGGGGTCATAAGAAAGGAAAAACTGAGGAGCTTTGTGATGGCCTCGCGTCCGCTGTAGGTAGAAGGACAGGGCCCATTTGCAATCCAGTGTATGGAGTACAATTTCCTCCTGACCGGCATGAAGCTGTGGGAAGAAGGTGGGAAGAATACTTCCTGGTGGAGGTGGAAAGATACCATCTTTGGGAGGAATTTGGGGTGGGTGCAGAGCACCACCCTGTTCTTGTAGAATATTGTATAAGGTGGCTCTGCCACCAGGGCATGAAGTTTGCTTACTCTCCGAGCAGACATGAGGGCCACCAGGAAAGCAACCTTCCATGAAAGGTACCGTAGATGGCAAGTGGCTAGCGGCTCAAAAAGCAGCCTGGTGAGCTGTGAGAGCACCATGCTGAGGTCCCACTCTGCCACCGGAGGGCGGGCAGGGGGCTTAGACAACAGAAGGCCCCGGAGGAACCAAGAGACCAGGGGCTGACCAGAAAGGGGTTTTCCCTCGATAGGGTGGTGGTGTGTGGCTATTGCACTCAGGTGTACTTTCACTGAGTTGAACTTTAGCCCAGTGTGCAACAGATGCAGTAGGTACTGGAGCACTAACTGCACCTGGCAGGAGAAAGGGTTCTCCCATCTTTCCACACACCATATGGAGAATCTTCGCCATTTGAAAGCGTAAACTTGCCTGGTGGAGGGCTTTCGGGAGGCTAGCAGGACTTCCTCGATCTCCTTTGGGAGGTTGAAAGGGACCAATGCTATTCTTTTAGCAGCCATGCTGTTAGCATTAGAGACCCCATATTGGGGTGCAGGAGGGAGCCCTCCTCCTGTGTCAGGAGGTCCGGGCTACAGCCCAGCGAGACCAGGAATGCCACCGTAAGGGAGAGCAGCAGTGGGAACCAGCACTGTCTGGGCCACCCAGGGGCAATTAGTATTAGAGATGCCCCCTCGCGCTGGACTTTGAAGAGGGTTATGGTGACCAGAGGGATCAGCGGGAATGCATAGAGGAGGTCTTTCGTCCATGGGATTAGGAAGATATCAGCCACCACCCTCTCTGAGTGGTTGCCGCCAGCAGGAGGGCAGTTGGGTGATGTCCGGGGTGGCGAATAGGTCCATCATGGGCCTGCTCCAGAGGCAGAACTGGACAGAGGACCCTGCTCACCCTGTCCGCCAGGAGGTTGTCCTGGCCCAGGAGATGAACTGCCTGCAGGAGCATGTTGTTGCACACTGCAAAGGACAAAAGGGACACCGCTTCCCAGCACAGGGAGTATGACCCCGTGGCCCCCCTGCTTGTTGACGTAAAACATGGCGATTTGGTTGTCTGTCTGAATCAGTACAGACTGGTGTCGTAGGCGTTGGCGAAATGCCCATAGGACCAGGGAGATCTCCCTGAGCTCCAGGAGATTGATCTGAAGCAGGGATTCTGCCTGGGACCAGCTGCCTTGTGTGCAGCTGTCCCTGCAGTGCGCCCCCCAACCTGCTCAAAGGTGGCAAAGAAGTTGCTGTCAGTCAAGGGACTCTGCCAGCTGGCGGGTTAACCTGATCCAGGTGCTGCAGCAGGAAGGTTATGCATCCTGCGGCTCGGCTGGCCTCTGCAGCTGTGCTGCCTCTGATGAGCCAGTTGTCTAATTAGGGGAAGATAAAGGCCCCTTGCAGATGCAGATGAGCAGCCACCACTGCTAGGCATTTTGTGAAGACCCTTGGCAAGGATGCGAGGCAGAAGGGTAGCACCTTGTACTGGTAGTGTCCTCCTCCTACCACGAGCCATAGATACTGCCAGTGGAAGGGGTGGATTAGAATGTGTGTGTACACATCCTTTAGGTCCAAAGAGCACAGCCAGTCTTCCTGGGGGAGGTAAGGCTGCAGTGTTCCAAGGGAGAGCATCTTGAACTTCTCCCTCACCAGAAACTTACTGTTTATTGTTTATAATCACTTGATATACCGCCTCCCATTACATCGAGGCGGTTTACAATAAAACTATAAAATATATAAAATGATTAAAAAGAAAAGGAAAATAACAATACTTTAAAAAAATACTCTTTTTCTTAAAAAGGATAGGGGATAAAGAAGGCCAGGATAGAGAAGATAGATTGCAAATAGGAGCAAATCATAGGGGAAGCAGAAATCACTGGAGAAGATTAAAAGCAGTAGAGAAAAAATGTGTTTTAAGACGGGAGCGGAAAGTAGGCATGGACTGTTCTAAACGGAGGTCAGTGGGGAGGGAGTTCCAGAGAGCAGGACCAATGTAAAAAAAGGCTGATTGCCGGGTAGAGTGAAGGTGAGCTTGAGAGGGAGAAGGGAGATGCAAGCGATTAATATGAACTGAACGGAGACTGCGGGTGGGAGTGTGAAAGGTTAAGTTTCACAGGTCTAGGATGGGCCTGAGGCCCCCAGTTCTCTTCGGGATGAGGAAGTACCTGGAGTAGAAGCCTCTGCCCCATAGGTGTTTGGGTACAGGCTCTACTGCATTGTTCCTGAGAAGACCTGAGAGCTCTGTGAGCATCAGGGTTTGGTGAAGGAGGGGTCGCACCGGCTCTCTAGGAAAGAACCTGGGTGAAATCTGCTGTAGGCAGAGAAGGTATCCCGCCCTGGCCACCTGCAGTACCCATTGATCCGTGGTGATTGTAGCCCATCTGTGGGCAAAGAGCATCAAACACTCCCCTGTGGGCTGGTGAAGGTCTCCCAGGGGAGGGGAGGCCCTGCCTTGGGGGTCAAAAGCTCCCTCCAGGCTGGGTGGGAGCTGAGGTCTGGGGCTTAGGTGCTTTTGGCTTCTGAGCCTTGTGCCCTTGCCTTCTGGGGTGAGAAGCCTGCTGCTGGCCTGAAAAGGGCTGGTATTGGTGACCTTGCCCAAAGGACCTCTTTTTCCTTGGGTTTTTGTGGAAATGGGATGAGGTCTTCCTAGAGAGTCTCTGGCGGGTCACCATGTCGGCCTCAATCTTGGTCACTTTGTCAGCCATGGGTTTGCCAAACAGGTTCTCCCCAGAGCAGGGGATGTTGAGCAGCTTGTCTTGGTCCCATTACTCGAGGATGGAGGATTGCAGCCAGGCTTGGCATCTGGCCCCAATGCTGGCTGCGGCTACCCGAGCCACTGACTCAAAGTCATCATAGACTGCCTGGGAGAGGAACTTGCAACAGTCCTTGATCCCCGAGGTCAGGGCCTGGAACCATTGGAGGGGTTCCCTGACGAGGCCTGCCGCAAATCCCAAAAGCTCTTGGGCTACAGCCTTTTAGGTACATGCCTATGTAAAGCTTGTAGGCCTGAATCTGGGACCCAAGCATCAAGCCTTGGTAGCACTTGTGCCTGAGGGCATCGAGGGCTCTCGCTTCCCTTCCGGAGAAAACCGAGGAGTGGGTCTTCTGGTTTTTGAGTATCTGCCTGGTCGACTCGATGACCATGGAGTTATGTGGGAGCTGGTGTTTTTGGAATCCTGGGCCCTTCTCGATGCGGTACATGGTGTCGAGGCGCCAGCTCACCACTGGCACCGATGCCAGCATTTCCCACATCTGAAGTAGTAGCCTCTTAAGGATCGGCTGCACGGGCACCATGAGGGTTTCCTTGGATGGAGACTCAAACTGAATAATCTCCAACTCCTCAGTGCATGGGTCTTCCTCCGCTTCGGTTTTCACAGAGGGGGCTTGGGCTATGTCCCTGACAAAGTCATGGAAGGTCATATCCTCAAGAGGAGAGTGGTGCTGGGGCACTGGGTCCAAGGGAGTATCTCGGTGCCGCTTGGTGTCTGAAGAGGCCTCATCGTCCGTCTCCCACTTGGAGTTGAGTGGTGATGACTAGTCCAAGACCCTGCGACTCCTTGCCTGAATGGCCAGCATCGAGGGGTCGGCAGCCTGCCGAGGACCTGGGGTCCGAATCACGGACATGGCCAGCGAGGACCAGATGTCCGATGAACAGGACTGGGATCTCAATCAGTGGCGAGGACTTACCCGAGGCCGGTGGCACTTGTGACTCGACTTGACAGCCGGAGATTCTCACGCAGTCGAGGGTCCGGTCATCAGAGTGGATGAGGCAGATGAACTGGACATCATCACTTGCTGCAAGGCCAGGATAGCAGTGATGTTCTGCTCCAAGGCCGCCATTCTGGTTTCCAGGCCAGAAGGCTCCACAGCCTTTGGCGCAGGCACAAAGGATCTCTGGCCCAGCACCGGCACTCTTGTGAAAGTGTCCTCGATGAGGACTATGGCCTCGAGGAACCTCACATGATTTCTGCTGGCCGAGGAATCCTTCTTGAGGACCTTGGTAGGGCGCTTCTCGGAGTCGCCCGAGTACCTCTGGGCGTCTTTACCGGGTTTCTCCAGTGCACCCTCGGCGGACTTTCAAAACTTCTTTTTCTCTGGGTCCGAGGTCTTCTCTGAGGAGCCATCGCCACGGGATTCCGAGGACGCTCGGGCCTCGCGGGATGTACTGGGCTTGGAAATCGGCGCCGGGGAGGCCAGGGCCAAGTCGTACCTGGGGAACAATTTCTCCTGCAACTCCGACCATTTTCTTTTTGTTTTAGGCGTTATGGCCTGGCACAGATCGCAGGAGGTGCTGTCATGGTCTGCACCCAGGCAGCGCAAGCAGCAGTCATGGGTGTCGGTTACTGACATGGTTTGACTGCAGCAGCCACATTTTTTGAACCCACAGAGAGACATGGTAGCACCCAGGCGTCAACCGAAAAAAGGCACGAACGCCAGTCGAGGAAACCTTGATGAAAAAGGGGGCCGAGAAAGGCGCTGGGGATGGCACCAGCTAGAGGCGGGAAGAGGAACCGGTTGTTAACCAGGAAAAACAACTTAAGGAAATAACTGAGAATTTTTCTGGGGAAACAGGACCCACATCCGTTGGGCTCCGTGGAAAAAAGGAGACTGAGCAAGATGGCACCCTTGGGCAGGAAGGGGACCACGCATGCGTGGTAGCATATTCCAAAGGCTTTCTCTGAAAGCTGGGGAAATGCTTCCATGCGGGCTCCGTCAGTGCCAATGTCACCTATATGTGAAGACAGACTTCCTGCTTGTTCCTGGAGAACTAACCATACACACACATCTTCAGATTTCACTCTATTGCTCTGGATTACCAGCACACTTACATCTATGCCAATCTGGATTTCAAAACTAGCTAACAAGCATGCAAAAACAGACTACACCATCAGCTCTACAATAAGGATGGCCTATGGATTATTTGCCAACCATGCAATTCAACACATTAAAACTCAAACTCTGACTCTTATATTCAATGCATTTCACCCTGGCCAGTTCTCCCATAGCTACACACCAAACTGAGAGGAAGAGTGAAGGAACAGTCTAAGTGGTTAAAGTGGCAGGCTGAAATCCAACAAAGTCAGAGATCAAATCCTGCTTCTCCCACTAATACACCTTGTGATCACTGCCTCAGGTGTACACTTGCATTGTAAGCTCTCCTGGTTATACTGTATAACCTACTCACTGTACTTGGATGTAATGGAAAATTAAGTAATTAAATCTAAAATCAAAGAGAGGCATGCAAAGATGGGAAGAAAGGAAGAGTACAATTCAAAACGTTCTCCTACAGAAATATGTAAAATTACTTTTTGTTTCACCCCAATATGCTATTTGAATTATTGTAAATGAAGTTTGGACAGGATTTTTGTTTTAAAGTTTTATATAATGTACATTCTATACTTCAAACTTGTCTGAAGACACAAATCACAAACCAAATGTTATACAGTTAGGGGAAAATTCTCAAAGGAATTTTCCACAAATAAAAGCCATGTTTGCCTGAAGAGAAGGGGCTGTGGAAAATTGCTCTCTCCTTTTAAGGAAAAAAAGAGGTAGTGTCAGGGTAGACTGGCAGAAATACGAATAGGGATTTCATTTTGGAGGTATACAGGCTAGGTGATTCCATAATTCCACCAGCCGCTGAATTTTGAATGGGAAACTCTGTAGGGAATAACTGTAGGCCCGCAGGCTAAACTAGAGGGCTGAAAGTAACCAGATAACACACAGTAGAGCATGAGGACTAACTAAAGTATTTATGTTCAAAGATATTGAATTATTATAACATGATCCTGCTTCGAAATATTCTAACACTCTTTCATTAAATGAATAAATCACCAAGCATGATCACAGTATGTAAATCTTTACATATAATTTTAGCAGCTGAATATGTTCCTCCTTCAAATAGTTACCTGGTACCACATAATCAGCCAGTTTGGCTAACAGCAGTGATGCAATCTTGGAGGCTGGATCACTAGGATCATCCTGTTCACTGTCCAGAGAGGGTACGGAGTAGCTCCAAGGAGGTAGCTCTACATTACCACAATCTTCCACACTCATAAGAGGAAGGGCAGCCCGGCAGAGCTGAAGGATTATGAGAACTAGTTTTGGAGAAGGGCGTTGGTCTAGCAGCAGTGAAAGGAGTTTGGAGACACAGGCAGGTTGACTCAGGATCGCCTTACCTATGTGACTCCTTATCACAAAAATACAACAAAATGTTAGTGCATAATACACACAGAAATATATTACAAGATTACATTTTTCAAAATGCTGTATCTTGAGCACATTTTTGCAATGCTTATGATACTATAAAAAAATATCGCTTTTTGCTCATAACTGCATATTAATGAAGAAAAAATATTTTAGACATTATTTCCACATAGAATCTCATGGGAGATAAACGTTTTGAAATATATTTAACAGTCCCAGGCAAGATGATGTACTAGTGATATAGTGATAGCTATAGGCACAAAGCAAGATTACTAGAAACATCCTCTTATCTTCAGCCTTGAAAAAATTTTCTAATCTATTTTTTGAAAGAACATTGGAAGACGGGCAGTACAGATACAGATATCATATTCACTGCTCATGTACTAGAAAGCATAGTTACTCACCTGTAACAGGTGATCTCCGGGAACAGCAGGAATTTAGTCTTCACATATGGGTATCGTCGGTACCGACGGAGTCTGCGCGGGAACGCTCCCCAGCATCCAATCAGAAAGATTTGGGAGCATCCCACAGCGCCTGCGTGCTGCCTTCCCGCCTTTCCCAACTGCCTCTCTCCAGCTGAGTTTTAAAGCTGAGGCAAAGAGAGAGAGAGAGAGAGAGAGAGGGAAAGAGAAAGAGATAGAGAGATACAACTCCTAGGGGACGTGGGTGGGTTGTGAAGACTAAATTCCTGCTGTTCCTGGATATCACCTGTTACAGGTGAGTAACTATGCTATCTCCAGGAACAAGCAGGAATGTAGTCTTCACATATGGGGACTCCCTAGCTTTAGATGCCAGGGAGAGACCCCAGAAGTTGTGTGCCCCTGAAAAAAGGGCTCCACTTCCTCCCATGGATCTCTGGCATCCAACCATGGATGGTGGGTAGGAGTTGATTAGGTATGTAACAGGTGTTGGAGAACAGCCTGACCAAACAAGGCATCCCGGCGGGAGTCCTTGTCCAAGCAATAATGGGCTGTGAAGGTATGAACCGAGGCCCAGGTGGCTGCTCGACAGATGTCGTCAATAGACACAGAGTGTAGATGAGCCATTGAAGCAGCCATGGCTCTCACATTGTGAGCTGTGACATGGCCCTACAGAGGAAGATTCTTACTCTGATATGCAAAGGAAATACACTGAGCAATCCAGTTAGATAGTGTTCTCTTGGAGACTGGAAATCCCAAATGAGAAGGATCAAAAGCAACAAAGAGTTGAGAGGACTTTCTATGTTGCTGTGTTCTTTGTAAGTAAAAGGCTAAAGGTCTTTTACAGTCCAAAGTATGAAGATTCCTTTCTGCATTTGATGCATGAGGCCTTGGAAAGAAAACAGGTAGGTAGGCCACTTGGTTTAGATGAAAAGGCGAGACCACCTTTGGCATAAAGTGTGGATGAGTCCTAAGGACTACCTTGTCATGACTACCTTGTATAAGGTGGATCAGCTACTAGTGCCTGCAACTCACTGATGCGATGTGATGTGATTGCAATGAGAAAGTTAACCTTCCAAGAAAGGAATTTCAAGGAGGTAGTAGCTAAGGGTTTGAAAGGCGGCTTCATGAGCTGACCAAGAACCAAGTTTAAGTCCCATGCCACAGGTGGAGGCTTAATGGGAGGCTTAGTTAGCAGAAGGCCTCTCATAAATCTTGCTATAAGAGGATGGGAGGAAATAGGTTGTCCATTTAGGGGCTTGAAGGAAGCTGCAATGGCACTCAAATGGACTTAAGTCCTGCATTGGATAAATGAAGGAGATACTCCAGTAATGATCCCAGAGGTACCGCAAGGGGGTTAAGACCCTTCTGCGAATAACCATATGGTAAACCTTTTCCACTTGAAAGCATAAGAGCATCTTGTGGAAGGCTTCCTGGAAGCATAAAGGATATCCTTTACCTGCTAAAGGAGGTTAAGATCATGGAGATCTAGGACTTCAGCAACCAAGCCCTGAGATGCAGAGACTGGGGATTGGGATGCTATAACATTCCATCCTCTTGAGAGAGGAGATCTGGAGCAGACCCTAACTCCAGGGAGGGAGCTTGAGCGAGATGTAGAAGCAGAGGGTACCACACTTGCCGTGGCCAATGTGGAGCTATGAGGATCATATGGCCTCTGTCTCTCTGAAGCTTGAACAGGGTTTTGGGAATTAGGGGAATTGGTGGAAATGCAAACAGGAAGTCTTGACCCCAGTAATGGAGGAAAGCATCCCTGGCCTGAACACCCTGAGCAGGAATTCTGGAACAGAACCGGGGAAGTTTGGCATTCCACGGACTTGCAAAGAGATCTATGTCCGGGGTTCCCCAAATTTGAAAAATCTTGGCCACCTGGTCTGCATGCAGAGACCACTCGTGTGGAAGCAAAACTCGACAGAGTCTGTCTGTCCAAGAGTTTTGTATGCCTGGAAGATACACTGCCAGGAGATGAATCTGATGCTCTCTGGCAAGGGCACATAGTCGCAAAGCTTTGTTGCAAAGCAACATAGAGCCTGTTCCCCCCTGCTTGCTCACGTAGAAAATGGCTACTTGATTGTCCGTATGGATGAGGACTGTCTTGTAGCTGAGCAGGGTGTGGAACACTCCAAGAGCAAGGAAGATTGCTCTGAGCTGCAAGAGATTGATATGTAGATGAGTCTCCTGTGGAGTCCAGGTGCCTTGGGTGGAGACGTCTTGCAGATGAGCTCCCCAACCCATCGGAGAAGCATCTGTTGTGAGAGTTGCCTGGGGTAAGGGTTGTTGAAATGGGGACCCCAGCAACAGGTTTTGAGTGGACTTCCACCATTGGAGGGACAAAATAAGGCGATTTGTGTTTGCTATTTTGTCTGACAGGCATCCTGATGCCTGGGTCCACTGAGTGGATAAAGTCCACTGGGCTGCTCTCATATGGAGGCGAGCATAGGGAACCACATGCACGGTAGATGCCATGTGGCCTAGTAATTGTAGCATTTCTCAGGCAGTGAGATGAGGCTTTAGCACTGCTTGAGAAGCTAAATGCACCATGTGAAGGCAATGGGCCTGGGGGAGATAGGCTCTTGCCTTTCTGATATCCAGCAAAGCTCCTATGAATTCTAGAGATTGAGTGGGAGTTAGAGTGGATTTTGGGATGTTTATGACCAGACCCAAATACTGAAGGATACGCATTGTGCAGGATAGAGAAGTCCTGGCCTCTGACTCTGTTGGGCTCGAATGAGCCAGTCGTCTAAGTAGGGGAAGACGAATATTCCTAGAGTGCGGAGAAATGCTGCTACCACAGCCATGCATTTCGTGAACACTCTTGGTGCGGAGGCCAGGTCAAAAGGAAGCACCCTGTATTGGTAGTGCTTTCCTTGAAAAAGGAACCAAAGGAACTTCCTGTGAGTTGGATGGATGAGAACATGGGTGTACGCATCCTTGAGATCTACAGAACAAAGCCAATCCTGACTCTGAAGGTACGGAGTTCCTAGAGAAATCATCTTGAATTTCTCTTTGAACAGGAATTTGTTCAATTCTCTGAGGTCCAAAATAGGTCTGTATCCCCCTGTTTTCTTTGGGATAAGGAAACAGGGGGAGTAAAACCCTGTACCCTGTTGATGGATGGGTACTTCTTCTATTGCCCCTTGGGCAAGAAGCATAGTGACCTCTTGATCTAACAGGTTGATGAGAGAGGTCTGAGAATTGAACTCTCTTATCATTGTGGGAGGGGGCATGCTCAAAAAATGAAGCTTGTACCCCTCTTTTATGATGGAGAGTGTCCAATGCTCTGCTGTTTTCTGCCCCCATCTGGGGGCAAAGTGATACAACCTTCCTGGAATGGTGGAAGGCTCTGGTCCACTGAGAGCCAGGAAGGCTAAGTTCTCTAGCAGGAAGGCTAAGTTCTCTAGCTGAAAGTCAAAGGCCTTGTGGAGGCTGAGACTGCTGGGACGGTTGAGGCTTAGCAGTCTTTGCTTTCCTTTGTTTGGGTGGTTGCTGACCTTTCCGGACAGGTTGACCTGCAGAACGTCCCTGCTGGGAATAAGCAGGATAAAACCTTTTCTTTTTGGAAAAGAATGGTTTCTTGAAAGATTTCATTCTTGCAGGATCAGCTGTGGCCTTGGATAATCTATCCAAGGTGGAGTTGTCAGCATCCAACTCATTGGCTTTTTTTTGCCAATCTTTGCCAAACAGGTTCTCACCAGTATAAGGAATATTTCCCAGTTTGTCTTATACCCAGAGCTCCAGTTCAGATGCCTGGAGCCAAGCAATTCTATGTGCACCAATGGCAATGGCAGAGGTTCTGCTTATGCACTCAAAACAGTCAAAAGCTGCACTTTTGACAAATTTAGAAACATCCTGGGCATGTTTGACTGATGTGAGAAAGTCCTGCCTTCTATCCTCAGGAAGAAGAGGGCTCAAAGCCTCTAAATCTCCTGTGACTTCCTTCAGGAACATTCCCATATATAAAATATAGGAACTGGTCCTGGCAGAAAGCATGGAAGCTTGGAAGGTACGACGTCCAAAAGCATCCAAAGTTCTGCACTCACGTCCTGGAGGATTAGAGGCATGCCACTTTGCACTCCTGATCCTTCTCATAGCTGATTCCACTACAATAGAGTGGTGAGGAAGCTGAGTTTTCTGGAATCCAGGACAAGGAGGGACTCGATACATAGTATCCAGTCTACGAGAGTGAGGAGAGGTGGTAAGAGGCGTCTCCCACATTCTTAGCATGAGATCATGCAAGATCTCATGGATGGGCAAAGTAGCTGCCTCCTTATGAGCTTTGGGATATTGTAAAATTTCCAACTCCTTTGCTCTGGGCTCTGTTTCAGGAGCCACAGTAATGGACAGACCTCAAGACACCTCCCTGATAAAATCCTGAAAGGAAATGTCCTCTGGAGGAGACATCCTGCGTTTAGGGAAGGAAGGCTCCTCTGGGAGAAGTATTCCCACATCGACAGAATGGTCAGAATCCTCAGAGGACTCTAAGTACCTTCTGTCCGGATGCTCTTGAAGAGCCCGATACCCGTACCGGCCGAAGTCGGTACCGGGGGGAATCGGTACCGGTGTATCGGTACCAGAAGGCAACGCATGACTGGGTGCCCGCAATGCGGACACCGATGTCGATGCCAATGCTGTCGGTACCGGTACCGGTGCCGGAGTCAGTGCTGGTACCGGTTGAACTGTCTGACGCGGTTCCGAGGGTGTCGATGCCGCAAGGAGAGCCGCCAGACTGCGTTCAATAGCCAGAAACCTCTGGTCTATCGACGCTGCCGATGCCTGGGTGTCGGTACCGGAGAAATCAGCTGGTACCCCAGAGCATGGCACCAGTAGTTCTGCCGAGGTCGAGGCCTCGAGAATGTCCTGGAGCCCCGATAATGCTTTGGAAGCCAAAGCCTCCCGTCAGGGCAATTTTGCCGGTGCAGAATCCTCAAGGGCAACGCCAGAGGCATCTCGATGCTTAGAAGGAGATCTACCCTTTGAGGACCGGCTAGACTTATGTTTAGTTACCTGAGATCCACGGGAGGAAGACGAAGCCCTGGAAGACGTCGATGCCACCGAGGCTGCATCAGAGGGAAACAGGGTACTGAGCTTGGCAGCTCGGTTCTGTCGACCTCTCTTGAACATCATGGCACAGGCCATACATTCCGTGATGGAGTGGTCAGGACCTAAACATTTAAGACACCACTCATGGGTGTTGGTGACCGAGATGGTACCGCCACACTTGGTGCAAGTTTTAAAACCCGAAGCGGGTTTTTCCATTGTGGAAAAACATTTTTGGGCCTCAGGCCCAAAATGGCGCGTGCACCTGGAAAAAAAATGGGAAAAAAAGTACTAAGTATTTTTTTTTTTAAAGAAAGAACAGCCAGAGGTTCCGGTAGAGCGTTGAGTAAGGCAGACGCGACCACAAAAAAAGAAGGGCAATAAGGAAAATTTTCTGCGGTGACAGGAACACGACCTGCTGGCTCCGCGGAAAACGAAGAACTGGAGAGAGGCAGTTGGGAAAGGCGGGAAGGCAGCACGCAGGCGCTGTGGGATGCTCCAAAACGCTTTCTAATTGGATGCTGGGGAACGTTCCCGCACAGGCTCCGTCGGTACCGACCATACCCATATGTGAAGACTACATTCCTGCTTGTTCCTAGAGATAATAGCTTTTGAACAGCTTCAATGGCCCTTACTGCATACTGTATAACCAAGTTCCTGGTTTCCTGTGGCACCTCAGTAGTAAATTATATGAAAAGAGGTAAAACATTCTTAAATTGTGTAGTAAATTTGTAAAGGCGTGAACAAACAGGTAGATAAAGGTGAGCCAGTTGATATAGTGTATCTGGATTTTCAGAAAGCCTTTGATAAGTCCCTCATGTGAGACTCTTCGCAAAATTAAAAGTCATGGAATAGTGTACTATTGTGGATCAGGAACTGGTTAGAAGGCCGAAAGCAGAGAGCAGGGATAAATGGTCAGTTTACTCAATGGAGAAAGGTGAACAGTGGAGTACCTCAGGGATCTGTGCTAGGCCCACAGTTTTTTTTTAACATATTCATAAATGACGTGGAAATGGGAACAAGTGAGGTGATCAAATTTACAGATGACACAAAATTATTCAAAGTTATTAAAACACAGCAGGATTGTGAAAAATTGCAAGAGGACCTTGATAAATTGGAAGATTGGACGTCCAAATGGCAGATTAAATTTAATGTGGATAAGAGCAACGTTATGCACTTAGGAAAGAACCCAAACTATGGTTACATAATGAAAGGTTCCATATTAGGAACCACTACCCAGGAAAAGGACTTAGACGTCCTAGTGGATAATATGTTGAAACCCTCCGCCCAGTGTGCAGTGGAGGCCAGGAAAGCAAATAAAATGCTAGGAATCATAAGGAAAGGAATGGAGAATAAAACCAAGGATATTATAATGCCTCTAACGTTCCATGGTAAGATCACACCTTGAATATTGTGTGCAATTCTGGTTGCTATATCTTAAAAAGAATATAGCAGAATTAGAAAAAGCACAGAGAAGAGCCACCAAAATGGTAAAGAGGATGGAAGGATACCCCTATGAGAAAAGGCTTAAAAGGTTAGGGCTCTTCAACTTGGAAAAAAGATGGCTGATAGGAGATATGACAGAGGAATATAAATGAATAGATGGAGTGGAAAGGGTAAAGTTTGATCGGTTGTTTACTTCTTCAAAAAGTAGAAAGACTAGGGGATATGCAATGAAGCTACAATGTAACCCATTTAAGACTAATAAGAGAAAGCATAGTTACTCACCTGTAACAAGTGATCTCCGGGAACAGCAGGAATTTATTCTTTACATATGGGTGACATTGGTACCGAAGGAGCCCACATGGGAATGCTCCCAAGCGTCCAATAGGAAAACATTTGGGAGCATCCCACTATGCCTGTGTCGCGGACTTCCTGTCTTCCCAACTCTCCCTCCTCAGTTGAGTTTGCAGTTCAAAGAAAAGGAGAGAAGAAACCTACAACTCCTAGAGTTGGAGGCTGGGTTGTGAAGACTAAATTCCTGCTATTCCCGGAGATCACCTGTTACAGCTGAGTAACTTTGATATCTCCAGAAACAAGCAGGAATACATTCTTCACATATGGGACTCCCTAGCTCCCAAATGCCAGAGAAAATGACCTCAGAACAAGTAGGTTTGCCTCAGGGTAGGCTTCAGGAGGTCATAAATCCTCCATGAATGTCTGGTATCGTTCCAGGACGGAGGGTAGGAGTTGCCCTTAAGTCTGAAAGAGGTGCTGGAGAACAGCTTGACGAAACATGGCGTCCTAGCAGGAGTCCTTGTCTAGACAGTAATGAGCAGCAAAGATATGGACTGAAGACCAATTTGCTGCTTTGCAGATTTCGTCGATGGCTACAGAGCTAAATTTGTCATCAAGGTAGCCATAGTACGAATGTTATGGGTAGTGACATGACCTTCAAGGGATAGTCCTGCTTTGTCATAAGCAAATGAAATGCAATCTGCTATCCATTTAGAAAGGGTACGTTTGGATACTGGCAAACCCAAATGACTGGGATCAAAGGAGAGGAATAACTGAGAGCCTTTATGGTGCTCAGCTGTCCTTTGAAGATAGAATGCCAAGGCACGTTTGCAGTCAAGGGTATGGAGGGTTGCCTCTGCCCTAGATGATTATGGACTAGGAAAAAAGACAGGAAGATAGACTAACTGATTCAAATGGAAAGGAGACACCACCTTTGGCATGAAATGGAGGTGAGTCCTTAGGACAACCTTATCATGGTGGAACCGTGTGTAAGGTGGGTCTGCCACCAAAGCTTGTAGCTCACCAATGCATCTAGCTGAAGTGAGTGCAACAAGGAAGATGACCTTCCATGTCAGAAACTTTAGCGAGGTAGTGGCTAAGGGTTCAAAGGGCGGCTTGAGAAGTTGCCCTAGAACAACACTGAGATCCCAGGCCACTGGTGATGGTCTGATGGAAGGTTTGGTGAGCAAGAGACCACTCATGAAGTGCACCACAAGCGGCTGTGAGCAAATTGGTTGTCAATTCAGGAGATGGTTAGAAGCTGCGATTACACTAGGTGAACTCTTACCAAGTTGGTCTTGAGACCGGAAGAGGATAGATGGAGGAGATACTGGAGGAGCACCTCAACTGGAGCCGAGAAGGGATTAAGGTCCTTCTGGGAACACCAGACGGAAACTCTACGCCACTTGAAAGCATAACAACTTCTGGTGGATGGCTTTCTAGAGGCAAAAAGGATCTCCTTTACTTCCTAAGTAAGGTTAAGATTCTGTAATACTAAGCTTTCAGCAGCCATGTCATGAAGTGAAGAGACTGATGAATGGGATGGAGCAGCATCCCTTCTTCTTGAGAGAGAAGATATGGGGCCAATCCGAGATCTAGTGGTTGAGTCTGGGACTGATGTAGGAGGAGAGGAAATCACAGCTGACGTGGCCAACGTGGGGCTATGAGTATCATGAGGCCCCAGTCAGCCTGGAGCTTGAAAAGCATCTTGGGAATCAGGGGAATGGGAGGAAAAGCATACAGTAACTCTCTATCCAAGTGGAGGTGAAAAGCATCCACCTCCTGGTTGCCCAACATGGGAGTCCTGGTGCAGAAGCAGGGAAGTCTGGCATTCTGCGAGGGCAAATAGGTCTATCTCTGGAGTCCCCCAGGTCTTAAAAATGAAGGATGCTGTCCCTGTGTGGAGAGACCATTTGTAGGGAAGGAGGATCTGACTCAATCTGTCTGCTAAGACATTTAGCTCCTCTGGGAGATATACCACTTGGAGGTGTATCGATGAGTAATGGCAAAGGACCAGAGATGGAAAGCCTCTCTGCCGAGGGGCCAAGATCCTGTTCCCCCTTGTTTGTTCACATAGAACATGGCAACCTGATTGTCCGTTTGGACCAGGACCCTCTGAGAACTTAGATGTCCCTGAAAGACTTTGAGGGCATTGTATATTGCCTGAAGTTCCAGTAAATTTATCTGGAGCTTGGACTCCTCCTCCGTCCAGAGGCCCTGAGTGGAGAGAGACCCTAGATGGGCCCCCACCCCTATTTGGAGGCATCAGTTGTCAGGGTACACTGATGTGGAGGCATTTGAAAAGGTGAACCAATGAGGAGATTCTCTGTGGAACCCCACCATAAAAGAGATGTGGCCAGAGGGGCAGACACTGATAGTTTGTCTGAGAGATGGTCTGAGCCCTGTATCCACTGGGAAACCAAAGCCCATTGGGCTGTGCGCATATGCAGGCGTGCATGTGGAACTACATGTACTGCTGAGGCCATATGACCTAGAAGCTGTAGCATCTCTTGGATAATGAGACGATCTCTGACACGGACCCGAGATGCCAGCTGAATGAGATGAGAACAGCAGGGCTGAGGTAGAAACGTCCTTGACTGTTGAGTATTTAAGAGAGCTCCTATGAACTCTAGTGTTTGACTAGGAGTAATATGGGACTTTAGAAGATTTATCACAAATCCCAAGTGTTGAAGTACCTGCATGGTATGAGAGAAAGACAGGTGAACCTCTTGGGAGGTTCCTGCCTTTATGAGCCTGTCGTCTAAATAAGGGAAGACAAATATCCCTAGAGATCTTAGAAATGCGGCCAAGACCGCCCCATGCACTTGTGTGAAGACTCTTGGGGCAGAGATGAGTCCAAATGGCAGGACCCTGTATTGATAATGTCTTCCTTGAAACATGAAGCGTAGATATTTCCTGTGTTCTGGATGAATCAGGATGTGTGTACATGCTTCCTTGAGATCTAGAGAACAGAGCCAGTCCTGACTCTGGAGATAGGGTGGGGGGGGGGGGGGGAGATCCCCTAGAGAGACCATCTTGAACTTCTCGCAGACAAGAAACCTTTTTAGGTTTCTGAGGTCCAGGATGGGTCTATATCCCCCGATTTCTTTTGGTATGAGAAAGTATGGAGAGTAGAAACCCACTCCCTGGTGGGATATTTGGAGCTCCTCTATGGCACCTCTGAACAGAAGAGGTAACCTCTTGTAGCAAAAGAGCAGTGAGAGGAGGCTGAGAAAGATATTCCCTCACCATTGTGGAGGAGGACAGAGTCTGTAAGTGAAGTCTGTACCCCTCCGCCACTATGGTCAGAGTCCAGTGCTTTGAAGTGATTAGATGCCACCTGTAGGCATTATGAAAGTCTGCCAGCGATGTTGAGGTGAGGGGGGATCTCCAAAGGTAGAGTGGCTATATTCTATGATTCTGCAGAGCTGGTTGGTTTTTAGAAGTCTGTTTTTTTCTGCTGCTTGGGAGGTTGTTGCCTCTTTTGAGTACCCTGAGGTTGGTACTGTGAAGCAGGAGTGTAAGAAGGGTAAAATTTATTCTTCTTACTGAAGAAAGTCTTCTTTGAGAGCTCCTTTCTTCTTAGACGGGTTGGCAGTGGTTCTGGAAAGCCTGTTTAAGGTATTATTCTCAGACTCCATCTGAGAAGGCCTTGTCTTGCCAATCTTTGCTAAAAAGGTTTTCACTTGTGAACTTAAGAACATAAAATATGCCATACTAGGTCAGAACAAGGTCCATCAAGCCCAGTATCCTGTTTCCAACAGTGGCCAATCTAGGTCATACATACCTAGCAGTTTCCTCAAGACACAGGTTCCACAATGCTTGTATTGGGTCAAGCATTGATATCCTGCGTCCCTTCTTAATAATGGTTTATGGACATTTCCTCCAGGAACTTGTCCAAACCTTTTTTAAACCCAGCTACACTAACAGCCTTTACTACATCCTCCGGTAACAAATTCCAGAGTTTGATTACACGTTGAGTGAAAAAATATTTTCTTTTATTAGTCTTAAATAGTTTACCCTGTAGCTTCATTGCATGTCCCCTAGTCTTTCTATATTCTAATAACATTAACCATCGATCTACGTTTACCCATTCCATTGCGTTCATTAATTTATAGACTTCTATCATATCTCCCCTCAGCCGTCTCTTTTCCAGGTTAAAAAGCCCTAACCTTTTTAGCCTTTCTTCATAGGGGTATCCTTCCATCCCCTTTACCATTTTGGTGGCTATTCTCTGAATCCCCTCTAATAACGCTATATCC
Organism: Ichthyophis bannanicus; assembly: GCA_033557465.1. Taxonomy (NCBI): domain Eukaryota; kingdom Metazoa; phylum Chordata; class Amphibia; order Gymnophiona; family Ichthyophiidae; genus Ichthyophis; species Ichthyophis bannanicus. Next base: position 83,376,646 of record CM066041.1, read on the forward strand.
TTTTTAAGATACGGCGACCAGAATTGAACACAATATTCAAGGTGCAGTCTCACCATGGAACGATATAGAGGCATTATAATATCCTTTGTTTTATTTTCCATTCCTTTCCTTATGATACCTAGCATTCTATTTGCTCTCTTGGCCGCCGCTGCACACTGGGCTGAGGGTTTTAACATGTTATCCACAATGACGCCTAAATCTTTTTCCTGGATGGTGGTTCCTAATGTGGAACCTTGCATTGTGTAACCATAGTTTGGGATGTTCTTCCCTAGGTGCATAACTTTGCACCTGTCCACATTAAATTTCATCTGCCATTTTGAAGATCCTCTTGCAATTTTCCACAATCCTCTTGGGGTTTTAACAACTTTAAATAGTTTTGTATCATCTGCAAATTTGATAACCTCACTCGTTATTCCACTTTCCAGGTCATTTATGAATACGTCAAAAAGCAGCGGACTCAGCACAGATCCCTGGGGTACACCACTATTTACCTTTCTCCACTGGGAAAATTGGCCATTTAGCCCTACCCGCTGCTTTCTATCTTTTAACTAGTTCCTGATCCACAAGGAATATTGCACAGTTTATCTTGAACCCATTGTTGAAGCCAAGCAATCCTGTGTGCACCAATGCAGGTTGAAGTGGCCCTACTGGTACACTCAAAGCAGTCAAAAGTTGCCCTATTTACAAACTTTGATACGTTTTGGGCATGTTTGACCAATGTGAGATAGTTCTCTTATCATCAGGGAGAAGAGGAACCATTGACTTAAGATCTCTAGTAACCTCCCTAAGGAACATACCCATATAGAGTATGTATGAACTTATCCTGGCTGAAAGCCTGGATGTCTGAAAGCATCAACACCCGAAAGCATCGAGAGTCCTCGCATCTCTACCAGGAGGGTTTGAAGGATGGGTCTTTGAACTTTTAGTTTGACACATTGCCAATTCCACCACCATTGAATGATGAGGTAACTGAGTCTTTTGGAATCCAGGAGACTCTGGTACTTGATACATAGTATGGAGTCATCGAGTATGGGGAGAGATGGTAAGCAGCATTTCCCACATCTGGACCATGAGGTCCTGGAGGATGCAGTGAACCAGAAGGGTGGCAGCCTCTTTAGGAGCCATAGGGTATTGGTGGATTTATAATTCCTCAGTACTCTGTTCTTTTTCAAATGTTACTGTAATGGATAGGCCCCTGGCCAGGTCCCAAATAAATTCCTGAAAAGACATATCCTCAGGAGGGGACATGCGGCGTTTCGGAGAGGGAGATGGATCCTCCGGTATACTTTGAATCGCTCGGGTATCGATCGATTCCTCATTGAATGAATTGGAATCGGAAGATTCAAAGTATTGATGAGAACGATGTCCATGCTCTGCTAAGGCCCGGTACTGAACGAAATCGGTATCGGATTGGGGAAGTTGTCTGGAAAAGCCACTGGTACCAAGGATGGACTCGAGGGCAGGCATGAGTAGTAGCGTTTCGATTGGAACAAACCCCGATGCAGACTGTATCGGTACAGTGGACGGTGCCGGTGTTGGTAGTACCGTCGGTATGGGATTAATAGGAACCGACCCTGCTAGTAGGGCCGCCAAGCTGCGCTTGATGGTGAGGATACGCTGGTCCATAGAGCCTGCTGATGCTTGGGTATCAGTACCGTAAATGCGGGCTACTGTCCCAGAGCATGGCACCAGGAGCTCTCCAGATGTGGAGGCCTTAGGAGTATCCTGGAACCCCTCTATGGCTTTGGAGAAAAGGCCCTCTCGCCAGGGTAGTTTGGATGGCCACCTCTAAGGCAAAGCTCAAGGCATCTCGATTCTTAGAAAGAGATCTACCCTTGGGAGATCAGTGTGTCTTCAAAGACTTATGTTTTGATACCTGAGACCCATGAGAGGAAGACAATGACCTCGATGACATTGATGCTTAAGACACTGCATTAGAGGCAAAGAATGTGCCTATCTTTACAGCTCGATTCTACAGCCCTCTCTTTGTCATCTTCCTACATAAAGGACACTCTAAAGGCTGGTGGGTGGGCCCAAGACATTTGAGACAACAGTTGTTGGTGTCGGTACCCAAGATGGTACTGCCACACTTAGAACATTTCTTAAAACCACTAATCAGTTTTTCCATTATGCCGAAGCAAATGGTAGGCTTAAGGCCTAAAATGGCGTTGATGCACCCAAGAAAGTTTCAGAAAAAAGAAAAGAAAAGAAGAGAATAGAAAAGAACTGACAGTAGTCAGTCCCGGTGTCAACAGGAAGGCAGACGCGACCACAAAAAACCAAAAGAAATAAACACATTTTCTTCAGTGACAGGATTTGCATTCTCCTGGCTCCAGGGAAAATGAAGAATTGAGGGGGGAGAGTTAGGAAGGCGGGAAGGCAGTGATGCAGACACACTGGGATGCTCCCAAAAGCTTTCCTATTGGACGCTGGCGAGCGCTCCCGCATGGGCTCCGTCGGTAACAACGCTACCCATATGTGGAGACTACATTCCTGCTTGTTCCTGGAGATACTATTTTTTCACTCAACACGTAATCAAACTCCAGAATTCATTACCAGAGGATGTAGTAAAAACTGTTAGCATATCTGGGTTTTAAAAAGGTTTGGACAAGTCTGTTGAGGAAAAGCCCATAAACCGTTATTAAAGACCACCAGGGAAATCCACTGCTTACCCTAGGATAAGCATTGTGAAACCTGTGCACCTTTTTGGGAACCTGTCAGGTACTTGTGACCTGGACTGGCCACTGCTGGAAACAGGACACTGGGCTTGATAGACCTTAGTCTGACCCAGTATGGCATTTCTAATGTTCTCATGTAAATATGCATTTACTTTATCAAATGCCTAGTTTATGACATTTCTTGAGTGTTTGGAAAATTTTGTACAGAATGAACAAATGGATGATGAAATGTTCAAAGAAATCAAGGAAGCTAACAAAAGATACAGCAAAGTAATAATAATGGGTGATTTCAATTACCCTGGTATCGTCTGGGTCAGTGTCACGGCAGGACATGCTAGGGAGATAAAGTTCCTAGATGACATAAATGACTGCTTCTTGGAGCAGCTGGTTCATGAACCGACCAGAGGGGAAGCCATATTAGACCTAGTCCTTAGTAGAACACACCAGATCTAGTGCAAGAGATAAGGGTGTTGGGGCCACATGGCAATAGTGATCATAGCATGATCGCCTTTGATTTAATTAGTGGAGGAGGGATAGTAAGGAAATCCACAGTACTATCTTTTAACTTTCGAAAGGGAGACTATAATAAAATGAGGGAAATAGTTAAGAAAAGACTAAAAGGAGCAGTTGCAAAGGTTAAAGACGTACATCAAGCTTGGGTGTTGTTTAAAAATACTATCTTGGAAGCCCAGACCAGCTGTATTCTACGCTTTAAGAAAAGTGGAAGGAAGTCCAAAAAACTGCCAGCATAGTTTAAAGGTGAGGTCAGAGAGGCTGTTGTTGCCAAAAAAGCATCTTTCAGGAAATGGAAAATAGAGCCAAACGACGAAACCTGGAAACAGCAAAAGCACTGGCAAGTCAAACGCAAGGCATTGATAAAGCAGGCAAAGGGAGAATTTGAGAAGAAGCCTGCTGCGGAAGCAAAAATGTGAAATAAAGATTTTTTCAAGTACATTCGTAGCAAAAAACCTGTGAATCAGTTGGTCCATTAGATGATAGAGGATTTAATGGGGCACTAAGAGGCGACAAAGCGATAGCGGAGAGACTGAATGAATTCTTTGCTTCGGTTTTTACTGAGGAAGATGTAGGGATGTTAACTATGACTGAAGTGGTATTTAAAGTTGCGGAAGAATTGAAGGAAATATCGATACATCGGGAAGATGTATTACAACTATTAGATAAACTGAAGAGTAGCAAATCAACTGGGCTGGATGGTGTACCTCCAAGGGTGTTGAAAGAACTGAAATATGAGATTGCAAACCTGCTATTAGTAATCTGTGAACTATCATTAAAATCATCTCTAATACCTGAAGATTGGAGGATCGCCAATGTAATACCAATTTTTAAAAAGGGTTCCAGGGGTGATCCGGGAAACTACAGACCGGTGAGCCTCACGTCAGTACCGGGAAAAATGGTAGAAACCATCATAAAGAATAAAATTACTCAGCATGTAGATAGTCATGGCCTAATGGGAGACAGCCAACATGGCTTTAGACAAGGAAGATCTTGTCTTACTAATCTGTTATGTTTTTTTGAAAGGTGATTAAACAGGTGGCCAAAGGTGAGTCGGTTGATATAGTGTATTTGGACTTTCAGAAAGCCTTTGACAAGGTCCCTCTTCAGAGACTTTAGGCAAAACTAAAGAGTCATGGGATAGGAGGCAGTGTACTACTGTTGAACAGGAACTGGTTAAAAGATAGAAAGCAGAGGGTTGGGCTAAATGGCCAATTTTCCCAATGGAGAAAGGTGAATAGTGGTGTACCCCAGGGATCTGTGGGGGGTCCGCAGCTTATTGACATCTTCATAAATGACCTGGAAAGTGGAACAAGTGAGGTTATCAAATTTGCAGATGACACAAAACTATTTAAAGTTGTTAAAACCCAAGAGGATTGTGGAAAATTACAAGAGGATCCTGATAAATTGGAAGACTGGGCATCAAAATGGCAGATGAAATTTAATGTGGACAAGTGCAAAGTTATGCACCTGGGAAGAACAACCCAAACTATGGTTACACGATGAAAGGTTCCACATTAGGAACCACCACCCAGGAAAAAGATTTAGGCGTCATTGTGGATAAAGCACAGTTACTTACCTGTAACAGGTGATCTCTGGGAACAGCAGGAATTAGTCCTCACATATGGGTACGTCGGTACCGACGGAGCCTGCGCGGGAATGCTCCCCAGCTTCCCAGAATGAAAGCTTTTGGGGCATCCCACAGCGCAAGCGCGCTGCCTTCCCGCCTTTCCTACCAACTCTCCTCAGTTCTGGTTTAAAGCTGAGACAATAGAGTGAGAGAGTAAAGGAAAGACAAAGAGAGAGATACAACTCCTAGGGGAGGTGGGTGGGTTGTGAGGACTAATTCCTGCTGTTCCCAGAGATCACTTGTTACAGGTAAGTAACTGTGCTATCTCCAGGAACAAGCAGGAATAAGTCCTCACATATGGGGACTCCCTAGCTAAGATGCCTGGGAGATCCCCAAGGGTATGAGACCCTGAAGGGTTCCTCGTCTTCCTATGGATCTCAGGCATCCATTCAGGGAAGGAGGGCAGGAGTTGTTCAAGAATGGAACAGGTGTCTGAGGACAGCCTGACCAAACAAGGCATCCCGGCGGGAGTCCTTGTCCAAACAGTAATGGGCTGTGAAGGTATGAACCGAGGCCCAGGTGGCTGCTCGACAGATCTGATCGATGGACACAGAATGAAGATGAGCCATAGAGGTGGCCATGGCCCTCACATTGTGAGCTGTGACATGGCCCTCCAGAGAAAGGTTCTTACTCTGGTAAGTAAAAGAAATACACTGAGCAATCCAATTGGACAGTGTTCTTTTAGAGACTGGAAGTCCTAAATGAGAAGGATCAAAAGCAACAAAAAGCTGGGAAGACTTTCTATGTTGCTGTGTCTTGTGTAAGTAAAAAGCAAGAGCTCTTTTACAATCTAGAGTATGAAGGTTCCTCTCTGCAGTGGATGCATGAGGAGTTGGAAAAAAGACAGGTAAATATACCTCTTGATTAAGATGAAAAGGTGAGACCACTTTAGGCATAAAGTGAGGATTTGTCCTAAGGACTACCTTATCATGATGGAACCTTGTATAAGGTGGATTAGCCACTAAGGCCTGCAGTTCACTGATGCGGCGAGCAGAAGTGATTGCAATAAGGAAAATAACCTTCCAGGAAAGAAATTTCAAGGAGGTAGTGGCTAAGGGTTCAAAAGGTGGCTTCATAAGCTGACCAAGAACCAAATTCAAATCCCATGCCACCGGAGGAGGTCAAATGGGAGGTTTAGTTAAGGTTAGGCCTCTCATGAATCTTGCAATAAGAGGATGAGAGGAAACAGGTTGTCCATTGATAGGCTTAAGGGATGCTGCAATAGCACTTAAATGGACCCTTACTGAATTCGTCTTAAGGCCCGCATTGGAAAGATGTAGGAGATATTCTAATAGAGAATTCAGAGGAAGTGCCAGAGGGTCAAGACCCTTTTGAGCACACCAAATGGAAAATCTCTTCCATTAAAAGCATAGGAACGCCTAGTGGAAGGTTTCCTGGAAGCATGAAGGATATCCTTCACTTGCTGCGAAAGATTGAAGTCTTGAAGGTCTAGGCCTTCAGTAACCAAGCTCTGAGGTGAAGGGACTTGGGGTTTGGATGCCACAAGGTCCCCTCCTCCTGAGACAGAAGGTCTGGAGCAGCTCCCAAGTCCAGGGAGGGGGCTTGGGAGAGATGCAGAAGTAGAGGGTACCACACTTGGCGTGGCCAGCGTGGAGCTATGAGGATCATAGATCCTTGATCCCTCTCAAGTTTGAACAGAGTCTTGGGGATCAAAGGAATGGGTGGAAAGGCATACAGGAAGTCCTGACCCCAATGAAGGAGGAAGGCATCCTTGGCCTGAACTCCCTGACACGGAATTCTGGAACAGAACCGGGGAAGTTTGGCATTCCACGGACTTGCAAATAGGTCTATGTCCGGGGTACCCCATTCCTGAAAGATTCTGAGTACCTGATCCATGTGCAGGGACCATTCGTGTGGAAGCAGAACTCGACTGAGTCTGTCTGCCCAAGAGTTTTGAATTCCTGGGAGGTATACTGCCAGGAGATGGATTTGATGCTCTCTTGCGAAGGCCCATAATCTTAAAGCTTCATTGCAAAGCAACAGAGAGCCAGTTCCTCCTTGCTTGTTTATGTAAAACATGGCTACCTGATTGTCTGTTTGAATGAGGACTGTCTGGTAGCTGAGGAGGGTATGAAAGACCTTGAGAGCTAGGTACACTGCTCGAAGTTCCAAGAGGTTGATATGAAGGGAGGTCTCCTGTGGGGACCAAGTGCCTTGGGTGGATAGGTCCTGAAGATGAGCTCCCCAACCTGTTTGGGAGGCATCTGTTGTGAGGATTGCTTGGGGCAACAAAGGCTGGAAGGGGGACCCCAGCAACAGATTTTGAGTGGATATCCACCATTGGAGAGACCAAAAGAGACGTTTGGAGTTTGCTATTTGGTCTGAGAGAGCTCCTGAAGCTTGAGTCCACTGGGTGGACAAAGTCCATTGAGCTGCTCTCATGTGTAGACGAGCATAGGGCACCACATGTACTGTGGAAGCCATGTGGCCTAGTAGTTGTAGCATCTCCCGGGCAGTTAAGTGGTCCTTCGACTGAATCTGGGAGGCTAACTGCACTAGACGTTGGCAACGAGCCTGGGGAAGATAGGCTCTTGCAGTAGTGGTGTCCAACCAGGCCCCTATGAATTCTAGGGACTGAGGAGGGGTGAGCTGAGACTTTGGGAGGTTTACCACAAGTCCCAGATACTGCAGAATGCACCTGGTGGTGTTCAGGGAAATTTGAGCTTCTGACTGGGATGAAGCTGGGATGAAGCTCGGATGAGCCAGTCGTCCAGATATGGGAAGACAAAAATTCCCAGAGTGCGCAGAAATGCAGCAACTATTGCCATGCATTTGGTGAACACTCTTGGAGCAGAGGCCAGACCGAAAGGAAGGACTCTGTATTGGTAATGTTTTCCCTGGAACAGAAAACGTAGATATTTTCTGTGGGATGGATGGATGAGTATATGAGTGTACGCATCCTTGAGATCTAGAGAACAAAGCCAATCCTGACTCTGTAGGTATGGAAGGAGAGTGCCTAAAGAGAGCATCTTGAACTTCTCCTTGTATAGAAATTTGTTCAATTCTCGGAGATCTAGAATAGGTCTGTATCCCCCTGTTTTCTTTGGAATGAGAAAGTAGGGGGGAGTAAAAACCTGACCCCTGTTGAAGAAGAGGAACTTCTTCTATGGCCCTCTGGGCCAGAAGGGAGGTTACCTCCTGATCCAGAAGGTCGAGGAGAGATGTGGGAGAATTGAAATGTCTCACCATGGTGTAGGGAGGAAGGTCTGAGAAATGAAGTTTGTAGCCCTCTCTGATGATGGAGAGGGTCCACTGCTCTGATGTGATTTGCTCCCATCTGGGAGCAAAATGAGCTAACCTTCCTGGAATGGTGAGGGGTTCTGGCTGTTGTAGAGCCAGAAAGGTTAAGTTCTCTAGTATCAAGTCAAAAACCCTGAGGGGCTTGGGACTGCTGGGTTGCAGCAGCCCCTGCAGGTTTAGGCCTAGCCTGTTTAGGTTGCTGACGCTTAGTAGCAAAGCGACCTGTAGAAGATTGTTGACCAGAAGTGGAAGGAAATCTGCCCTTCTTGTAAAAAGACTTTTTAAAAGATATTTTCTTGGCTGGAGTGGAGGTAGACTTAGAAAGTCTATCAAGAGCAGCATTTTCTGCATCCATTTGAGTGGCTTTAATTTGCCACTCTTTGCCAAATAGATTTTCACCTGTACAGGGCAGATTTCCTAAACCATCTTTAACCCAGGGTTCTAGATCAGAAGCCTGGAGCCTAGTAATTCTACGAGCAGCTATGGCAATGCCTGAGGCTCTGCTGGCACCTTCAAAAGAATCAAAGGCTGCCCTGTTGGAGAACTTTGAAATGTCGTGAGTATGCTTAAGCCAAAGAAGGAACTCATCCCTTTTGTCCTCTGGAATAAAAGGGAGAAAGTTGTGCAGCTTTTCTGCAACCTCCTTCAGAAATATGCCCATATAAAGTCTGTATGAATTGATTCTGGCAATAAGCATGCTAGCTTGGAAGACTTTTCTTCCAAAAGCATCCAAGGTCCTGCATTCTCTTCCTGGAGGGGTAGAAGAGTGTCTTTTGGTACTCTTTATCCTCTTCATAGCTGACTGCACCACAATGGAGTGGTGAGGAAGCTGAGTTTTTTGAAATCCAGGAGAAGGAGGGACACGGTACATAGTGTCCAATCTACGAGAATGAGGAGAAAGGGTGAGAGGAGTCTCCCACAAGTCAATTAAATGTTCTTGAAGAATTTCATGAATTGGCAAGGTGACTGCCTCTCTGGGAACCTTAGAGTATCCCAAAATATCTAATTTTTTTGCTCTAGGTTCTTTTTCAGAGGTTACTGAAATAGAGAGTCCTTTATCTACTTCTACTATGAAGTCTTGAAAGGACAAATCCTCTGGAGGAGACATTCTCCTCTTTGGAGAAGAGGGCTCTTCAGGAAGAGTAAGAGATACTTCAGAAGAGTCATCTGATGCATCGGAATCATCAGAAGACTCGGAGTATCGTCTGTTGGCTTCCAGGGATCGATAAGCGTATCGACCGGTATCCACATCGGGCGTACCCGGAACCGGATCGGTACCGGGAAAAGCCCTGGAACCGGGAACCAGAACCGGTATCCTGGTCGATGTGGATGCCCTGGGTACCGGTATCGGTTGTGGTACCGGAACCGGAGTCGGTACCGCTTGCTGCGGTACTGTGGGCGTCGCAGCCTTAATAAAAGCCATTATGGCCTGCTGCATGGATTGAACAGTATGATCCATAGACGCCACGACTGCCTGGATGTCGGTACCGGAAGAGTGTGCCGGTACCCCAGAGCAGTCCAACAGGTGATCGGTCGAGGCCGTGCCATCGATGTCAACCTGTAACCCCATAGGAAGAGCTTTGGAAGCCGGAGCTTCCCGCCGGGGTTGTTTGGCTAGGGCAGGGTCCTCAGGGTCAAGCCGGGGGCATCTCGATACTTAGAGGGAGATTTGCCCTTTGAGGACCTGCCAGAAGAATGTTTAGTTACCTGAGATCCATCAGGAGAGGAAGACCTGGATGATGTCGATGCTGGAGTATCTGTGGAAAACAGCATATGAAACTTGGCTGCTCGGTTTTGTAAGCCTCGTTTAGACATCAGAGAGCAGAACTAGCAATCAGGGATGGAGTGGTCAGGCCCCAAACATTTAAGACACCATTCATGGGTGTCGGTAACTGAGATGGTACCGCTACACTTGGGGCATTTTTTAAAACCAGAAGCTGGTTTCTCCATGAGGGAGAATTTTCTCCAGGCCTAGAGGCCTAAAGAGGAAAATACACCAAGTGGGGAAAAGAAGATTTTAAAAAAAATTTTTTTTTAAAGAAAAGTAAGAAAAAAGACCGGCGGTACCGGTCCGGAGTCGGGGAAGGCAGACACGCAACCAAAGAAACAAATTAAAATAAGAACTTCTTCAGCGGTGACAGGAACACAACCTGCTGGCTCCGCGGAAAAAGAAGAACTGAGGAGAGTTGGTAGGAAAGGCGGGAAGGCAGTGCGCATGCGCTGTGGGATGCCCCAAAAGCTTTCATTCTGGGAAGATGGGGAGCATTCCCGCGCAGGCTCCGTCGGTACCGACGTACCCATATCTGAGGACTTATTCCTGCTTGTTCCTGGAGATCATGTTAAAACCCTTGGCCCAGCGGCAGCCAAGAGAGCAAATAGAATGCTAGGTATCATAAGGAAAGGAATGGAAAATAAAACAAAAGATATTATAATGCCTCTATATCGTTCCATGGTGAGACCGCACCTTGAATATTGTGTGCAATTCTGGTCGCCGTATCTTAAAAAGGATATAGCGATTTTAGAAAAAGTTCAGAGAAAAGCCACCAAAATGGTAAAGAGGATGGAAGGATACTCCTATGAAGAAAGGCTAAAAAGGTTAGGGCTCTTTAACCTGGAAAAGAGACAGCTGAGGGGAGATATGATAGAAGTCTATAAATTAATGAACGGAGTGGAACGGGTAAATGTAGATCAATTATTTACGTTATCAGAATATAGAAAGACTAGGGGACATACAATGAAGCTACAGGATAAACTATTTAAGACTATTAAAAGAAAATATTTTTTCACTCAACGTGTAATCAAACTCTGGAATTTGTTACCGGAGGATGTAGTAAAGGCTGTTAGTGTAGCTGGGTTTAAAAAAGGTTTGGACAAGTTCCTGGAGGAAATCTCCATAAACCATTATTAAGAAGGGACCCAGGATATCAATGCTTGACCCAGTACAAGCATTGAGGAACCTGTGTCTTTTGGGGAACTGCTAGGTACGTATGACCTAGATTGGCCACTGTTGGAAACAGGATACTGGGCTTGATGGACCTTGGTCTGACCCAGTATGGCATATCTTATATTCTTTCGAAAAGATATTTTAGAGACCAATGCCTGGAAGGGAGTACAGGAAGATGGGATCTCAGGGGAGTCACAGAATAGGAGAAGGGTTGAGAGGATCTGAAGATGGGGGAAACTGGAAGAAGAGGGAATAGTGATTAGGAGGTAGAGGAGAAAAAGCATAGTTACTCACCTGTAACAGATGTTCTCCAGAGACAGCAGAAATCAGTCCTCACATATGGTGACGTCTGCACCGACGGAGCCCACGCGGAGCATTCCCCAGCTTTCAAAGAAAGCCTTTGGGAATGTTACCATGAATGCATGGTCCCCTTCCCGCCCAAGGGTGCCATCTTGCTCAGTCAGATGACATAGCTTAGGCAAAGGACAAAAAGGTAAAGTACGCAACTCCCAGGGGAAGAGGGAGGGTTGTGAGGACTGATTCCTGCTGTCCCTGGAGAACACCTGCTACAGGTGAGTAACTATGTTTTCTCCAGGAACAAGCAGGAAGTCAATCTTTACATATGGGACTCCCTAGCCGCAGTCTGCCGGGGCCCGAACCACGACAGCAGCAGCGGCGACGCAAGGGAGGTCATGATTTGCAGAAGGTGAGTCCCTATCAAGAGACTCTGCAGACTTAGAGTCCAGCATCACCATAACTCCAGTAGCTGATAGAGGGGTAAAAGGGGCAGTAAAAGAGGACAAGGCTATAGCGGAGAGATTGAATGAATTCTTTGCTTCGGTCTTTACTAAGGAAGATGTAGGGATGTTACCCATGACTGAAGTGGTATTTAAAGGTGATACTGCAGAAGAATTGAGCGGAGTGGAGGAGTGGCCTAGTGGTTGGGGCAAAGGAATGGAGGAGTGGCCTAGTGGTTGGGGCAAAGTACTTCAGGCTGGAAGGTCGGGGGTTCAAATCCCACTAGAGGACAGCAACCTTGGGCCGGAAGGACTGGGGTTTCTAGTCCCACAGGTGCTCCTTGTGGTCTTGGGCAAGCCACTTAACCCTCCATAGCCCATGTTCGCTGTAAAATAGTTATCTCCAAGTTATAATGCCCTGTTCAATGTAATTTCAGTTTGTTCAATGTAAACCGCACTGATGCAGAATAGCGCGGTATATAAGAGAATGTAAATAAATAAATAAATAAATTGAAAGAAATATTGATACACCGGGAAGATGTATTACAACTATTGGATAAACTGAAGAGTAGCAAATCACCTGGAACGGATGGTATACATCCAAGGGTGTTGAAAGAATTGAGGGAGTTGCGTACTTTACCCTATCGCACACATGTACACACATGTACACCCTAAATTCTCAGACTCGATCTCCTTGTACATATGTATTTAGTTCAGTTTGCATTCCCTGTGTTATCCAAGTTGCAACTCCTGTTCTCTGTAAAGCATAAACATGTTATCCAAGTTGTTACTCCTGTTCTAGGTGAAGCCAAGCAGTTTGTTATGGTCATTTTGTTGTATGTAAACCGCGCTGACAATAGTGCGGTATATAAGAAATTGTAATAAATAAATAAATAAATAAATAAATAATAAATATGAGATTGCAGGCTTGCTACTAGTAATCTGTGAACTATCATTAAAATAATCTGTAATACCTGAAGGTTGGAGGACTGCCAATGTAACGCCAGTTTTTAAAAAGGGTTCCAGGGGTGATGCAGGAAACTACAGATTGGTGAGCAAGACGTCAGTACCGGGAAAATGGTAGAAACCATTATAAAGAACAAAATTACTCATCATGTAGATAGTCATGGCTTAATGGGAGACAGCCAACATGGCTTTAGACAAAGAAGATCTTGTCTTACTAATCTGTTATGTTTTTTTGAAGGTGTGAATAAACAGGTAGACAAAGGTGAGTTGGTTGATACAGTGTATCTGGACTTTCAGAAAGTCTCTGACAAGGTCCCTCATTAGAGACTTTTGTCAAAACTAAAAAGTCATGGGATAGGAGGCAGTGTACTATTGTGGATCAGGAACAGGTTAAAAGATAGAAAGCAGAGGGTAGGGCTAAATAGGCACATTTCCTAATGGAAAAAAGTGAATAGTGGAGTACCCCAGGGATCTGTGCTGGGTCCACTGTTTTTTGACATATTCATAAATGACCTGGAAAGGGGAATAACGAGAGAAGTTATCAAATTTGCAGATGACACAAAACTATTTAAAGTTGTTAAAACCTAAGAGGATTGTGGAAAATTGCAAGAGGATCTTGATAAATTGGAAGACTGGGCATCCAAATGGCAGATGAAATTTGATGTGGACAAGTGCAAAGCTATGCACCTAAGAAAGAACAACCCAAACTATGGTTACAGGATGCAAGGTTCCACCATTGGGAACCACAACCCAGGAAAAAGATTTAGGCGTCGTGGATAACGTGTTAAAACCCTCGGCCCAGTGTGCAGCGGCGGCAAAGAGAGCAAATAGAATGCTAGGTATCATAAGGAAAGGAATGGAAAATAAAACAAAGGATATTATAATGCCTCTATATTGCTCCATGGTGCGACCGCACCTTGAATATTGTGTGCAATTCTGGTCGCCGTATCTTAAAAAGGACATAATATTATTAGAAAAGGTACAGAGAAGAGACACCAAAATGGTAAAGGAGATAGAAGGATACTCCTATGAAGAGAGGCTAAAAAGGTTAGGGCTCTTCAACCTGGAAAAGAGATGGCTGAGGGGAGATATGATAGAGGTCTATAAATTAATGGAGTGGAATGGGTAAACGTAGATCCATTGTTTACGTCATCAGAATATAAAAAGACTAGGGGACATGCAATGAAGCTACAGGGTAAACTATTTAAGACTAATAAGAGAAAATATTTTTTCACTCAACATGCAATCAAACTCTGGAATTTGTTACCGGAGGATGTAGTAAAAGCTGTTAAGTGTTGCTGGGATTAAAAAAGATTTGGACAAATTCCTGGAGGAAAGGTCCATAAACCATTATTAAAAGGGACCCAGGATATCACTGCTTGATCCAATACAAGCATTGAGGAACCTGTGTCTTTTGGGGAGACTGCTAGGTATTTATGACCTAGATTGGCCACTTTTGGAAACAGGATACTGAGCTTGACGGACCTTGGACTGACCCAGTATGGCATATCTTATGTTCTTATGTAGCCTGAACACCGAAGGGCTGGAGAACAAGAGTTGCCTATACATCAAGAATGCTTCTGATCAATGCCTGGCCAAAAGCACTGTTCCCGCGGGACTCACTCTCAGGGCAGTAGTGGGCTGCGATCATAAGGATTGAAGACCATGTGGTGGCCTTACAAATGTCTTGCACCAGCACTGTGCGTAGGTTGGCCACTGATGTGGCCATAGCCCTCATGCGATGAGCAGTGATCTGGCGCTCCAGAGAGAGGCCAGCTCACTCATAAGCGAGGGCAATGCAGTCCACCACCCAGGTGGACAACGTTAGATTGGTCATAGGTAGCCCCAGTCTGCTGGGGTCATAGGAGATAAAAAGTTGAGGAGCTTTTCGATGGATCTTGGTCCTCTAAATAAAAGGACAGGGCCCTCTTGCAATCCAGGGTAAGAGTAGTTATTCACCTGTAACAGGTGTTCTCCAGGAGCAGCAGGAATCAGTCCTCACATATGGGTATCATCGACGCCGATGAAGCCCCAGCGGAGCATTTCCCCAGCTTTCTATGAAAGCCTTTGGGAATGCAGGCACGCATGCGCGGTTCCCTTCCCGCCTAAAGGTGCCATCGTACCTCAGTCAAATGACATAGCTAAGAACAGCACACAAAAATGTAAAATAAACCATGTACAACTGCAACTCCCAGGGGAGGAGGGAGGGTTGTGAGGACTGATTCCTGCTGCTCCTGGAGAACACCTGTTACAGGTGAGTAACTACTCTTTCTCCAGGACCAAGCAGGAAGTCAGTCCTCACATATGGGTGACTCCCTAGCTCTGGGCTACCGAGGAACCCAGGCTGAACAAGAGAACTCCCTCTAGTCCCAGCATCAAAGAAAGGCTTTCCACTGACACCACCTCTACTGGTAGCCCAACAGAGCGCAGGAGTTGCCTAAACCTCAAAGAGATTGCGGAGTACTGCCTGGCCAAAAGCACTGTCCCTACGGGACTCCCTCTCCAGACAGTAATGGGCCGCAAAAGTCTGGCTTGAAGACCAAGTTACAACCCTGCAGATGTCTACCAATGGTACAAAGCGGAGATGAGCCACTGAGGCAGCCATTGCCCTGACACTGTGGGCCATGACCCGACCCTGCAAAGGAAGGTCAGATGCCTTGTAAGCCCAGGTGGTACAGTTAGCCACCCAGATGGACAAGGTACACTTGGACACAGCCAACCCCAACTTATTAGGGTCAAAGGATACGAAGAGCTGAGTAGCCCTTCTATGCCCCTGCGTACGGTCAAGGTAGAAGGATAAGGCCCTTCTACAGTCCAGGGTATGAGAACTGCTTCAGCCTGGCTTGCATGAGGCCTAGGGAAGACTGTTGGAAGAACCACCTCTTGGTTAAGGTGGAAGGAGGAGACAACTTTTGGGAGGAACTTTGGATGAGTCCTAAGGACTACCCTGTTCCCATAGAAGCGAGTGTAAGGCCTGTCACAGACCAGGACCTGAAGCTCACTCACTCACCTGGCCGAAGTTAGGGCTATCAAGAAGAGTGTCTCCCGGACAGGAAGCGTAGAAGGCAAGTAGCCATCGGCTCAAAGGGTGGGCGAGTCAGCTGCTGCAAGACCACATTCAACTCCCACTCAGGAGGAGGACGACGGATTGGAGGCTTGAGCAAGAGCAAGCCTCTGAGAAACCGGGATACCAAGGGGTGAACCGATAGAGAATGTCCTTCCACCAGTGAGTGGTGAGCTGCTAGAGCTGAGAGGTGGACCCGAACAGAATTGGACTTAAGTCCTTGATTTGATAAGTGCAGTAAGTACTGAAGCACTACTGGTACAGTACAGGAGAAGGGATCCTCTGTACGTAGGTGACACCACACAGAAAACCTTTTCCATTTGAGAGCATAGGTTTTCCTAGTGGACTGCTTTCTAGAGGCTAGGACAACTTCCTCAACTTTCTGAGGTAGGCCCCAGGGAGCCAAAACTACCCTTGCAGCCTCCAGGCCATCAAATTGAGAGTTTTGAGATTGGGATGCAGAAGGGAACCCTGCTCCTGAGAGAGAAGGTCGGGTTGCAACCCCAGAGGCAGTGGGGGATCCACTGCCAGCTGAAGCAGAAGAGGAAACCAAGGCTGCCTCGGCCACCTGGGAACCACCAGCAGGACCGAGGCCTTGTCCTGACGAATCTTGAACAGAGTTCGGGCCACCAAGGGCGTGGGAGGACACGCATACAAGAGGCCCTGAGACCAGGGATCAGAAAGCACAGTTACTTACCTGTAACAGGTGATCTCTGGGAACAGAAGGAATAAGTCTTCACATATGGGTACGTCGGTACCGAAGAGCCTGCGCGGGAACGCTCCCCAGCGTCCAATCAGAAAGCTTTTGGGAGCATCCCACAGCACCTGCGTGCTGCCTTCCCAACTGTCTCTCCTTTGTTGAGTTTTATAGCTGAGACAAAGGGGAGAGAGAGTAAAGGAAGAGAGATAGAGAGAGAGAGACAACTCCTAGGGGAGGTGGGTGGGTTGTGAAGACTTATTCCTGCTGTTCCCAGAGATCACCTGTTAAGGTAAGTAACTGTGCTATCTCCAGGAACAAGCAGGAATGAGTCTTCACATATGGGGACTCCCTAGCTTTTGATGCCAGGGAGAGAGCCCAGAAGTTGTGTGTCCCTGGGACAGGGCTGCACTTCACCACCCGGATCTCTGGCATCCCATGAGGGATGGTGAGTAGAAGTTGATTAAGCATGAAACTGGTGTTTGATAACAGACTGACCAAACAAGGCATCCCGGCGGGAGTCCTTGACCAAGCAGTAATGTGCTGTGAAGGTATGAACCGAGGCCCAAGTGGCTGCTCGACAGATGTCGTCGATAGACACAGAGTTCAGATGAGCCATTGAGGCTGCCATGGCTCTCACATTGTGAGCTGTGACATAGCCCTCCAGAGAAATGTTCTTGCTCTGATAGGCGAAAGAAATACATTGGGCAATCCAGTTAGAAAGAGTTCTCTTGGAGACTGGTTGTCCCAAATGAGAAGGATCAAAAGCAACAAAGAGTTGGGAAGCCTTTCTATGTTGCTGTGTCCTTTGTAAGTAAAAAGCCAGAGCTCTTTTACAGTCCAGGGTATGAAGATTCCTCTCTGCACTTGATGCATGAGGCCCTGGAAAAAAGACAGGTAGGTAGACCTCTTGGTTGAGGTGAAAAGGCGAGACCACCTTATGGATAAAATGTGGATTAGTCCTAAGGACCATCTTGTCATGATGGAACCTTGTAGAAGGTGGATTAGCTACTAGTGCTTGCAATTCACTGATGCGGCGTGCTGATGTGATTGCAATGAGAAAGATAACTTTCCAAGAAAGGTATTTCAAGGAGGTGGTAGCTAAAGGTTCAAAAGGCGGCTTCATAAACCAAGAAAAAAATTTAAGTCCCATGCCACCGGTGGTGGTCTAATGGGAGGCTTTGTTAAAAGAAGGCATCTCATGAACTTTGCTACAAGGGGATGAGAGGAAACAGGTTGTCCATTTAGAGGCTTGAGTGAAGCTGCAATAGCACTCAGATGGACTCTTACTGAATTTGTCTTAAGGCCTGCATTAGACAGATGCAGGAGATACTCCAACAACGATTGCAGAGGTATTGACCGGGGGTTAATACCCCTTCCAGAACACCAGATGGTAAACCTTTTCCACTTGAAGGCATAAGAATGTCTAGTGGAAGGTTTTCTGGAAGAATGAAGAACATCTTTCACTTGTTGAGAAAGAGGAAGATCCTGGAGATCTAGGCCTTCAGCAACCAAGCCCTGAGATGCTGAGACTGGGGATTGGGATGCCACAATTTTCCGTCCTCCTGAGAGGAGGTGGTCTGGAGCAGACCCTAACTCTAGGGAGGGAGCTTGAGAGAGATGTAGAAGCAGAGGGTACCACACTTGCCGTGGCCAATATGGAGCTATGAGAATCATGTGGCCTCTGTCTCTCTGAAGCTTGAATAGGGTTTTGGGAATTAAGGGAATGGGTGGAAAGGCATACAGGAAGTCTTGACCCCAGTGAAGGAGGAAAGCATCCCTTGCCTGAGCCCCCAGAGCCGGAGTTCTGGAACAGAACCGGGGAAGATTGGCATTCCATGGACTTGCAAAGAGGTCTATATCCGGGGTTCCCCAAATTTGAAAAATGTTTGACACCTGGTCCATATGTAGGGACCACTCGTGTGGAAGCAGAACTCGACTGAGTCTGTCTGCCCAAGAGTTTTGTATGCCTGGAAGATAGACTGCTGGAAGATGAATGTGATGCTCTCTGGCGAAGGCCCACAGTCACAGAGCTTCGTTGCAAAGCGACAGAGAGCCAGTTCCCCCCTGCTTGTTTAGGTAGAACATGGCTACCTGATTGTCCGTGTGGACAATGACTGTCTTGTGACTGAGCAGGGTGTGGAAAACTCGTAGAGCAAGGAAGATTGCTCTGAGTTCCAATAGATTGATGTGGAGACAAGTCTCCTGTGGGGACCAGATGCCCTGGGTGGAGAGGTCGTGAAGATGAGCTCCCCAACCCATTGGAGAAGCATCTGTTGAAAGAGTTGCCTGGGGTAGAGGCTGTTGAAAAGGACACCCCAGCAAAAGGTTTTGAGGGGACTTCCACCATTTGAGGGACAAAATGAGGCGACTTGTGTGGATAAAGTTCACTGAGCTGCTCTCATGTGAAGGCGAGCATATGGTACCACATGAATGGTGGAAGCCATGTGGCCTAGCAACTGTAACATCTCTCGAGCAGTCAGTAGGGGTTTCCACTCTGCTTGAGAAGCTAACTGCATCAAGCGAAGGCAGCGGGCCTGGGGAAGGCCCTTGCCTTTGTGGTATCCAGCAATGCCCCTATAAACTACAGGGACTGAGTAGGGATCAAATTGAATTTTGGGATGTTTATTACCAGCTCTAAGTATTGAAGGATACGCATTGTGCAGGTTAGGGCAGTCTTGGCCTCTGATTGAGTGGGAGCTCGAATGAGCCAATCGTCCAGATAGGGGAAGACAAATATTCCCAGGGTGAGCAAGAAAAGCAGCAACCACTGCCATGCATTTCGTGAACACTCTTGGTGCAGAGGCCAGGCCAAAGGGGAGCACTGTGTATTGATAGTGCTTCTCCTGGAAAAGGAACCGAAGGAAACTTCTGTGAGTTGGATGGATGAGAACATGAGTGTACGCATCCTTGAGATCTAGAGAACAAAGCCAATCCTGACTCTGAAGGTATGGCAGCAGAGTTCCTAGAGAAACCATCTTGAATTTTTCTTTGACTAGGAATCTGTTCAACTCTCTGAGATCTAAAATGGGTCTGAAGCCCCCTGTTTTCTTTGGGATAAGAAAATAGGGGGAGTAGAACCCTGTGCCTTGTTGTTGAGAAGGCACTTCCTCTATTGCCCCTTGGGCTAGAAGAGTGGCAACCTCCTGCTCTAATAGGCTGAGGAGGGAGGTTGGAGAATTGAACTGGTGCACTCTTGTGAGAGGGGGCAAGCTGGAAAAATGAAGTTTGTACCCCTCTCCTATGATGGAGAGTGTCCAATGCTCTGCTGTGATTTGTCCTCATCTGGGAGCAAAGTGACATAGCCTTCCTGGAATGGTGGAGGGCTCTGGTCCTTCTAGAGCCAGGAAGGCT
The DNA here is from genome assembly GCA_033557465.1 of Ichthyophis bannanicus. Taxonomy (NCBI): domain Eukaryota; kingdom Metazoa; phylum Chordata; class Amphibia; order Gymnophiona; family Ichthyophiidae; genus Ichthyophis; species Ichthyophis bannanicus. The sequence goes on from CM066041.1 coordinate 83,396,490, forward strand.
AAGTTCTCTAGTAGAAAGTCAAAGGCCCTGAGGGGGCTGAGACTGCTGGGCTGGAGCAGGCCTCGCAGCCTTTGCCTTGGTCTGTTTGGAGGATTGCTGACGTTTGGAAGGGAACTGAGCTGCAGAAGATGCTCTCTGACTATAAGCAGGATAGGATCTTCCCTTTTTAGAAAAAGGGGCTTTCTTGAACAACCTTTTCTTAGCAGGAGCAGCTGTAGATTTGGATAGTCTATCCAAAGCAGAATTTTCAGCATCCATCTGATTGGCTTTTGCTTGCCAATCCTTATCAAACAGATTTTCACCTGTACAAGAGATATTTCCCAATTCATCTTGGACCCATGTCTCCAAATCAGATGCTTGAAGCCAAGCAATCCTAAGTACACCTATAGCTATAGCTGAGGCTCTGCTTACGCATTCAAAGGAGTCGAAAGCTGCACGGTTGGAGAACTTCGAGATATCCTGGGCATGTTTGAGCCCAGAGAGAAATTCTTGCCTTTTATTGTCAGACATAAAAGGACTTAAAGTCTGCAAATGGTCAGTGACTTCTTTTAAGAACATTCCCATGTAGAGACTATAAGAATTAATTCTCGCAGCAAGCATGGAAGCTTGGAAGACTCTTCTACCAAAAGCATCCAGGGTTCTACATTCACGTCCTGGAGGATTAGAGGCATGTCTCTTGGCACTTCTAATCTTTCTCATTGCAGACTCAACCACAATAGAGTGGTGAGGAAGCCTAGTTTTAACCAGGAGAAGGAGGGACACGATACATGGTGTCCAACCTGCGAGAATGAGGAGAGGTGGTTAGAGGTGCTTCCCACATTCTTAACATGAGATCATACAGAATCTCATGAATAGGCAAGGTAGCTGCCTCCTTAGGAGTTTTAGGATATTGTAGAATATCTAACTCCTTAGCTCTAGGCTCTGACTCTGGGGCTACTGTAATAGAGAGACCCCGAGCCACCTCTCTGATAAAGTCCTGAAAAGACAAGTCCTCTGGAGGAGACATCCTTCGTTTAGGAGAGGACTCCTCCTGTGGAAGAAGCATCGCTGCATCGACAGACTCTTCAGAATCCTCAGAGTCATCAGAGGAATCGAAGTATCGTCTGTCGGGATGCTCTTGCAAAGCCCGATACCCGTACCGACTGGGCTCGGTATCGGGAATCATCGGTACCGGGGTATCGGTACCGGAAGGCTGCAGAGGGCAGGGTACCGGCATGGCTGACACCGATGCCGATGTCGATGCCGATGCCACCGGTACCGGAATCAGTACCAATGGTGATACCGGAGCCGATACCTGCGGAGTAGTCTGTTGCGGTACCACGGGCGTCGATGCCACAAGGAAAGCCACCAGACTGCGTTCCATGGACAGAATCCTCTGATCCATTGACGCTGCCAATGCCTGGAAGTCGGTACCGGTGGAGGCCACCGGTACCCCAAAGCATGGCACCAGGAGATCTGTTGAGGCCATGCCATCTAGATCGTCCTGGAACCCCGATGATGATGCTTTAGAAGCCGAAGCCTCCCACCGAGGTAATTTTGCCAGTGCAGAATCCTCGAGGGCAAGGCCAGAGGCATCTCGATGCTTAGAAGGAGATTTGCCATTCGAGGACCGGCTGGATTTATGTTTAGTTACCTGTGATCCATGTGAGGACAAAGAAGCTCTGGAAGACGTCGATGCCACTGAAGCCGCATCAGAGGGAAAAAGGGTACTGGGCTTGGCAGCTCGGTTCTGTCGACCTCTCTTAGACATCATGGAACAGGACACACAATCTTTAATGGAATGGTCAGGGCCTAAACATTTGAGACACCAGTCATGGGTGTCGGTGACGGATATAGTACCGCCACATTTTGTGCACTTCTTAAAACCTGAGGCAGGTTTTTCCATATTTAAGGTAAAAGGTTTTGGGCCTAAGGCCCAAAACTGAAGTACACCTGAAGCAAAAATAGGTGGTCTTTTTTTTTTTTTTTAAGAAAAGAATAAGAACCGGCGGTACCGGTATAGCGTCGAGACAGGCAGACGCGTACAGAAAAGAAATAAAGATAAAAATAAGGAAATTCTTCTGCGGTGACAGGAACACGACCTGCTGGCTCCGCGGAAAAAGAACAACTGAGGAGAGACAGTTGGAAAGGCGGGAAGGCAGCACCACAGGCGCTGTGGGATGCTCCCAAAAACTTTCTGATTGGATGCCGGGGAGCGTTCCTGCGCAGGCTCCGTCGGTACCGACGTACCCATATGTGAAGACTCATTCCTGCTTGTTCCTGGAGATAAGCATCTGCTGCTATCCGCAGAGGATGCGGTTGCCTGGAGCAGAACTTTGGCAGTTGCTTCTTCAGTGGACTGGCAAACAGATCTATCAAAGGAAGACCCCATTTCAGGAAGATCTTCTGAACTACCAAAGGATGCAGCTGCTACTCGTGAGGTTGCAGAATTCTGCTCAACCTGTCGGCCAGGTAGTTTTCCTGGCCTGGAAGATACACAGCCTTGAGGAGCATATTGTGCTTGAGGGCAAAGGAGCATAGGTCCTGTGCCTCCCAACAAAGGAGTCTGGACCCAGTCCCGCCTTGTTTGTTCACATAAAACATGGCTACCTGGTTGTCTGTCTGAACCAGGACAGATTGATGAGCCAGGGCAGGAGAGAAAGCTTTGAGTGCTAATCGAATAGCCCCAAGTTCTAGGAGATTGATCTGCTGTGCAGCCTCCAAAGGAGACCACAGTCCCTGGGTGCACTTGTTCAGACAATGAGCCCCCCAGCCCTGCAGGGAGGCGTCTGTGGTCAATACCACTGTGTATTTATTTATTATATTCTCTTATATACCGCGCTATTCTGCATCAGTGCGGTTTCCATTGAACAAACTGAAATTACATTGAACAGGGCATTAACACTTGGAGATAACTATTTTACAGGGAACATGGGCTATGGAGGGTTAAGTGTACCCAGGAATTTGAAAGGGCACCCCTTTCAGTAGATTGGGTGGGTGCAACCACCAATTGAGGGAGTCCAGAAAAGGTCTGGACACCCTTATCCTGTCTCTGAGGCTGCCTGTGGCCTGTGACCACTGACTCCGAAGGCACCACTGTGCAGGCCGCATATGGAGTCGGGCATTGGGGGTTACATGAACTGTCGAAGCCATGTTGCCAAGCAGCCTCAGGCAGAGTCTGGCGGAGACCACTGACTTGCTGAGAAACTGATTTGCTAAGTCCATCAGTCTTTGGGCCCTGTTTGCTGGCAAGAATGCCTTTGCCAGGACAGAGTCCAGCCTTGCCCCTATGAACTCCAAGTTCTGGGAGGGGAGCAAAGTGGACTTTGAGAAGTTTACTACAAATCCCAAGCTTTGAAGAAGAGCAATAGTTCTGAGGGTGGCCTGTCGGGCCTCCTGGCACGTCTGACCTCTTATGAGCCAGTCGTCCAGATAGGGAAAGATGCCTTGATTTCTCAGGTAGGCCGCCACCACTGCCAGGCATTTGGTAAAGACTCTGGGGGCGGAGGTTAGGCCAAAAGGCAGTACTCTGTACTGATAATGGTTTCCTCCCACAATGAACCTGAGGTACTCTGGATGAATGAGGATGAACCTGTGGTCTGGATGAATGAGGATGTGCGTGTACGCATCCTTTAGATCTAAGGAACATAGCCAATCTCCCTGCTGAAGGTAGGGCAGAAGTGTTCCAAGAGTAAGCATCTTGAACTTTTCTTTCTCTACGAACTTGTTGAGGTTCCTGAGGTCCAGGATAGGTCGAAGGCCACCGGTTCTTTTGGGTACCAGGAAATACCTGGAGTAGAACCCTTGACCTTGCAAGTGGGGAGGCACAGGCTCCACCGCCCTGTCCACCAACAGACCTTGGAGCTCCTGGAGGAGAAGATGTGTGTGCAGGGGAGGCTCCCCTGGAAAATATGGCGGAGGCAGTTGGTGAAAGTGTATTGCATAGCCCCTGTGGACTATGTTTAACACCCAACTGTCTCCAGTGATGTGGGGCCACTGGTGGGCAAAGAGGGCGAGGCGACCTCCTGTGCAGGGTTGGGAGAGCAGGGACTGAGAGGCTACGCTCAAGGAGTCAAAAACCCTCACCCTGCTGAGTGGGAGCAGGGGCCGGAGGCTTGGGGGTCCTCTGCCTACAGGGCCCATTACCCTGTCCCCTTGGCTTGCTGACCCTGGGGTGCAGCTTGGGCAGCCTGATACTGAGGGTACTGTTTGTAGGCAGTGCCCTTCTTTGGGTAAAAGGGCTTCTTACCCGAGGCCTTCTTCTTGTGAGAAGGGGCAGAGGTCTTTCTAGACAGCCTTGTCCTTGTAAGGTGCTCGGTCTCGAGCTGTGCGGCCTTCTCGGCCATGGGCTTGCCAAAAAGGTTCTCACCTCGGCAAGGGACATCGACCAACTTGTCCTGAACCCATGGCTCGAGGTCCGACGACTGCAGCCATGCCTGGCGTCGAGCCGCGATGCCGGCTGCCGCAACTCGGGCCAAAGCTGTGAAGCCATCATAGGCAGCGCGGGACATAAATTTAGAGCAGTCCCGAATCCCCGAGGACAAGGACTTGAATCTCTGCAAGGGCTCCCCGGAGAGACCAGCGGAGAACCCGGCCAACTCCTTGGCCAGGTCTCGCAAGTACATGCCCATGTACAGCTGGTAAGACTGGACACGGCATGCCAGCATCGAGCCCTGAAAGCACTTTCTACCAACACCATCGAGGTTCCGGGCCTCCCTGCCAGGGGGCACCACGGAGTGCATCTTCTGACTTTTCAGGCGATGCATGGCCGATTCCACCACCATGGAATGGTGTGGTAGCTGCGCCTTCTGAAAGCCAGGGCTCTTCCAGAGTCGATAAATCGAGTCGACCCGCTTGCTTAGAACTGGCGCCGAGGCCGGTGCCTCCCACATCCGGAATAGGAGCCATTCCAGCATCGGAGGAACCGGGACAGTAAAGGCCTCCTTCGGAGGAGAGTCGTACTGCAGAGCCTCGAGCTCTTCGGCTCGAGGCTCTTCCTCGGGGTCCGCCGGGATAGCCAACGCGGTGGCCATATCCCAGACAAACTCCGAGAACCGGGTATCCTCCAGAGGGTATCTACTCCGGGGTTCAGACTGCAGTGAGTCCGACGGGACGCACCGAGTCTTGAATGTGTTGGGGGACTCGTCATCCTCAGTCTCCCAGGTGGACTCGTCCGACGAGGAGTCAGGATCCGATCCCGCGGGGCCCGGGAGCACCCGCTCCGACGCCGGAGGCACCGGCGTCAACGCCCTCGGTCCCGAATGGGAGGTCGAGGGAGACCGCGACCGAGGTCGACCTAGAGCCATCATGGTCTCGAGTATCAGCTCGGTCTCCGGGGTCGACTTCGATGTCGATGTCCCGGTGGTCGGGGCAGATGCGCCAGGCAGGCTGGCCATCAGTGCCCGCTGCTGCTCCATGAAGGCAGACAGTCTGCACTCCAAGGCTTTCATCCTGAGACTCAACTCGGGAGATGCAGCAGCCACCGACTCGTGCCCCGGCGGCGCCGGGCCCGACGTCGGCTCTCTGGGAGGAGAGTCCTCGAGGACGAAAGGGCTTACGTGTCCAGCAGACTCCGGCTCCACGCGAGGAACTTTGGCAGGCTTCTCTTGTTCCACAGGCCCGGGGCGACGGTTGGGGGTCTTAGACCTGGCCCTCGAGGAGCCAGGGACCTCTTCCGACGATGCCCTAAAGAGCCGCTTCTTCCTCTTGCGTTCCCGGTTGGGGGACCCCCTGTCCAAGGAGCCACGACGGCGTTCAGGATCCGAATCCCGAGATGTCGAGGCCTCAGATTTGGTCCGGGCCCAGCCGGAGGCTGAGTCAGAGAAAAGCCTTTCTTTCTGCTGCTGGCGACTTCGCAGTGCCTTGGAAGACATCTTCCCACATGGTCCACATGTCTTAGGGTCGTGATCAGGACCGAGGCACCGAAGGCAGCAGTCGTGTGTGCTGGTGAGAGACATCAACTTCTTACACCGATCACACTTTTTAAAACCGCTGGAAGCCATCGGGGAAAAGAGAGTCCCTGCGAGGTCAAAGGACCGGCCTTCCAGGGAAAAGGGAAAAAGCAAAAAAAGGGCGCGAACGCCAGCCACGATGGGCAAAAACCGAAAAAGAATAAACGGGCTCGATACCGGTGTACCGAACCCGGCGGGAGGGGAACCGGCGTCGAACCAAAGAAAAATAGCGAGAATCGCCGAAAAAATCAAACTTTTATCCAGGATGACAGGACACACGTCCGGTGGGCTTCTCGGAAAAAGAGAGACTGAGGTAAGATGGCACCTTTAGGCGGGAAGGGAACCGCGCATGCGTGCCTGCATTCCCAAAGGCTTTCATAGAAAGCTGGGGAAATGCTCCGCTGGGGCTTCATCGGTGTCGATGACACCCATATGTGAGGACTGACTTCCTGCTTGGTCCTGGAGAATGCAAGACTACCTCCTCACTGCTGGCGTGTGGCCGTAGGGAGAACTACCTCCTGGTTGAGGTGAAAAGCGGACACCACTCTTGGGAGGAATTTAGGGTGCGTGCGAAGTACCACCCTGTTCGTATAGAACCTGGTATAGAGTGGGTCCGCCACCAAGGCCTACAGCTCGCTTACTCTGCAAGCGGACGTCAATGCCACCAAGAAGGCCACCTTCCAGGAGAGGTGTCTCAGATGGCCAAAGGCTCAAACGGCAGCCTCGTGAGCTGGAAGAGCACCACATTGAGGGCCCATTCCATTACCAGAGGGCGGAGTGGGGGCTTGGATAGCAGGTGAACCCTTAGGAATCTACAGACAAAAGGCTGGCCTGAGAGGGGCTTCCCCTCTATAGGGTGAGGGTTAGCCGTTATGGCGCTGAGTTGCACCCTCACAGAGTTAGATGTCAAGCCCAAGTGAAAGAGGTGCAGCAAGTACTGCAGCACGAGCTCTACCTGACAGGAGAATGGGTTCTCATTCCTCTGCACACCAGATGGAGAACCTCCTCCACTTGAAGGTGTAAGCCCTTCTGGTGAATGGCTTCCGGGAGGCCAAGAAGATTTTCTCAACCTCACCTGGGAGGTTGAAAGGAGCCAGTGCTACCCTTTCAGCAGCCACGCTGTCAGCTTTAGGGACCCCAGATTGGGGTGTAGCAGGGAGCCCCCCTACTGGGACAGGAGTTCCGGGTCCAGGCCCAGTAATACTGGGGTTGCCACCAACAGGGAGAGCAGCAGGGGGAACCAGGGCTGCTTGGGCGCAATCAGGATTACTGAGACATGATCACTCTGGATCTTGAAAAGGCATTGACTATCAGAGGTATTGGTGGGAATGCATAAAGCAGGCCCTGTGACTAGGAGATCAGGAAGGCGTCTGCTGCCACCCTCCTGTGGTGAGGAGAGCAGAATTTGGGGAGCTTTGAGGTGTCCGGGAAGGCGAACAGGTCCAGCCAGTGTCTCCCCCAAAGGTGGAAAACCTTCCGGGTCACTCTTGGGTCCAGGTGCCACTCGTGAGGCTGAAGGTCCCGGCTGAGGCTGTCCGCCAGGCCTGGCCTGGTACGTACACCACCCTCAGATGAAAATGGTTGTGCACTGCAAAGGAGTAGAGGGTCACTGCCTCCTGACAGAGGGAGTAAGAGCCCGTACCCCCCTGCTTGTTCACATAGAACATGGCAATCTGACTGCTGGAAGGTCGCTCAGGAGGTGGCAGGCCTGAAGGGACAGGAAGATGGCCCTGAACTCGAGAAGATTGATTTGCAGGAGGGATTCCTCTGGGGACCAGGTGCCCTGGGTGCACTGGCCCTCCTAATGTGCGCCCCAGCCTACAAGGGTCGTCAGGTCCTCAGAGGGGTCGGTGCCTGGAAGGGCACCCCTGATCTGAGATGATGTAGGGACTGCCCCCAGGTGAGGGAGGCCGCCAGCTGGTAGGTGACCATCACTCTGTCCCACAGCCTGCCCACTGCCTGCGTCCACTGGGCACAGAGGCACCACTGGGCTTCCCACATATGCAGGCAGGCCAGAGGCATAACATGAACTGTCGAGGCCATGTGGCCTAGCAGGCGAGCTGGCACCAAATTGGAGCTCTGCACATCCCTTGCTAGCTGCATCAGGGGGTGGGCTCTCTGCACAGGGAGGAAGGCCTTGACCCACAGAGCGTTCAGCTGGGCCCCTATGAATTCCAAGTCTTGGGCAGGGAGAGGCTGGATTTGTGGTAGTTTATGATGAACCCCAAATGTTGCAGGGTGAGGATAGTAAGTCCTGTGGCCCACCTGGCCTCAAGAGGTGTGCTGCCTCTGCTGAGCCAATCGTCCAGGTAAGGGAAGACGTAATCCCCTTGGAGGCGCACATGAGTGGTTACGACCGCCAGGCATTTTGTAAAGACCTTTGGAGAGCAGGGAAGGCCAAATGGCAGCCCCTGTACTGGTAGTGCTGCCCTCCCAGAACAAATCTCAGGTAATGCTTGTGGGTGGGGTGGATCAGGATGAGGGTGTAAGCATCCATGAGATCCAAGGAGCAGAGCCAGTCTCCCTGGCAGAGATAAGGCAGCAGTGTCCCAAGGGCGAGCATCTTGAGCTTCTTGTTCAAGTTGCGCAGGTCCAGGATGGGCCGGAGACCACCTGTTCTTTTTGAGACAAGTTAATACCTTGAGTAGAACCCCTTTCCCCAGAGGTGATGGGGTACCGGTTCCACCGCCCTGTTCCTGAGCAAGCCTGAAAGTTCTGTGGCAAGCAAGGCCTGGTGGAGGAGAGGCTGTGGCAGCTCTCCTAGGAAGAAGTCTGGAGAGTTCTGCTGCAAATGAAGGAAATAGCCCTCCCGCACCACCCGCAGGACCCACTGATCTGTGGTGATGCTGGCCCATCTGTGGGCAAAAGAGACCAGTCAACCCCCTGTGGGCTGAGGTGAACCTCCTGGGGGAGAGGAGGCCCAGCACAGGGAGTCAAAAGCTACCCCCTGGTTGGGTGGGAGCTGGTGTCTGGGGCTTGGGAGCCTTGGGCTTCCTAGGCCCGTGTTCCTGGCCTTCTGGCTGCGAGGCCTGGTGAGGCTGCCCTGAGTAAGGTTGTTAGTGGCCAGCCGTTTTCCCTGTTGCCATTCCCTGAGGATTTTTTCCTTGGGAGAGCAGAGGTCTTTTTTGGATAGCTTCTGGCAGGTCACTACCTTGGCCTCAATCTCCACAGCCTTATCAGACATCAGTTTCCCAAAAAGGTTCTCACCATTGCAGGGGACATCCAGGAGCTTTTCCTGAACCCACTGCTCCAGGTCCGAAGTCTGTAGCCATGCCTGGCACCAGGTTCTGATGCCGGCGGCTGCAACCCTGGCCACAGACTCAAATCCGTTGTACGGGGCCCGGGAAAGTAATCTGGAACAGTCCTGGATGCCTGTTGCTAGGGACTGGAACCTCTGCAGAGGTTTTCCAGCGAGGCCCATCAAGAACCCCCGAAAGTTCCTGTATCAAGCACTTAAGGTACATTCCAATGTACAATTCGTATGCCTGTATGCGGCACCCGAGCATGGCGCACTGGTAGCACTTGCGCCTCTTGGCATCGAGGACCCGGGGGAACGGAAGAATAGGTCTTTTGACTCTTTAGTTTTTGCATGGACGACTCAATCACCATCGAGTTGTGGGGGAGTTGTGGCTTATGAAACATGGGGCCCTTCCAGACGTGATAGATGGTGTCCAGGTGCCAACTGGACTGACCACCGGTATTGAGGCCGGGAACTCCCACATCCGTAGGAGCAATCTCTCGAAGATGGGTGGAACTGGCACCATAAGAGTCTCCTTGGGAGGGGACTCATTGTAGGATCTCGAGCTCCTCGGTGCGCAGGTCCTCCTCCGACTCTGTCTGCATTGGAAGAGCCCAGGCCATCTCACAAACGAAGTCATGAAAGGCCATGTTCTCAGGCGGGAAGTGGCGCAGAGGCTCTGGGGAAGACAGCTCAGAGGGGACGTCCCAGTATCAGGAGGTCTCGTCCTCAGTCTCCCAGTCAGAGCCAGAGGGCGTCAAGGAGTCAGCCCTGGGGACAGCTCCGAGGAATTGGGCCCCCCCGGAGGACATGGGGTCAGACTTCCGGAAACTCGCCGGAGAGGTTTGGAACCCCTAGGAGTGTGATCAAGACCTCAATCGACGCCGAGGACCTACCAGAGGTCTTACCCGAGGCCCATGGCCTCGGTGCCAAGGTTCGACGCTCGGAGGCTCCCCCGAGGCCGGGGGCCGGTGTCGGGGCCAATGATGTGGGGTGCCTGACAACATCCGCTGCAAGACCAAGATGGAAGAGAGGCTCTGCTCCATGGCCGCCATGTGTGACTCGAGGCCCGATGGCTGTGCAGCATTCGGCGTGGACATCGAAGGTCTCTGGTCCAATGCCGGCACTCTGGAGAGTGCGCCCTCAAGGAAGACAATAGGTTCACGAGTCCTGGTGCAGTCTTCACCGGCCAAGGACTCTTGTCTCAAGACTTTCTGAGGGTGCTACTTGGAGTCGCCCGAGTTCCGTCGAGGGACCTTGACAGGTTTGATTGGAGGTACCTCCTTCTGGACCTTCCTCTTCCTTTGGGAGGGTTGGGAGCTGCACCGGAGCAGCCGCCGATGCGGGACTCCGAGGACACCTGGACTTCTTGCGAAGGCTTCGGGGCTCAGTGATGGGGAAGCCGGGGAAGAATCAGATCTTGGGAACAGCTTCCCCTGCAACTCAGACCACCTCCTATTCATTTTAGGGGTCATGGCCTGGCACCGGTCGCAGCTGGAACTGCTGTGGCCTGGGCCTAGGCAACGGATGCAGCAGTCGTGAGTAATCAGTGACTGAGATAGTCTGACTGCAGCGATCGCATTTTCTGAACCCACTGGAAGTCATGGTGGGAGCACACCCGGCTGGGGTCGAGGACCCCAGGGCGAAAAATGGCGCAAAAGCCAGTCGAGGTGTAACCTCAAGGAAACATGGGGAAAAAAGGTAGCTGAGATCGGCACCGATGGTGCCACTTCAAGGTGGGAAGGGAACCGGTACACAAACCGGACAAAAGGAAAGCATCAAAGAACTTTTTCCAGGAGAGAAGAGGACCACATCCGTTGGGCTCCGCAGAAAAAAAGGAGACCGAGCAAGATGGCACGCTTGGGCAGGAAGGGGACCATTTATGCATGGTAGCATTCCCAAAGGCTTTCTTTGAAAGTTGAGGAAATGCTCCGTGCGGGCTCCGTCGGTGCCGACATCACCCATATGTGAGGACTGACTTCCTGCTTGTTCCTGGAGAAAAATACCTATGATAGGGAAGGGAGCCAAACTGTAATCAGGAAAGAAAGGGCAAATCTACTCTCACAGAGCTTTCCTCTGAGAAGACTGCCTCTTATATTCTCTTCCCCTTATCACCAAGTGCATCTTATTGGAAGGGAATAGTGTAGGTGCAATGCATTACAGTGTCGCTAGAGAGTAACATGATACTTTGGCACAGTCAACAGGGAAAGAGGAAACAGATCAAGGACTGGTCCACTGCCTCTTTTTACCGAGCATGCATACATATGGACTGCCTCTACGGCTACTTCTCAAAATCCTTGGTCTCCTGTAACAATTATGCAAGGAATGGGTAATTCTGTTGGGGGCAATGTCTACAAATGGATTAATTTTGCACACAGCATGACAATAAAAAATTCCTAGGCCAGGGAATGCTAGCATTTGCTGTGATACTTGCAGTGTCCCAAAGAGAGCTGTAAGGACTGTATTTTGTGGCTACAGAATTGCTGGAGAACCATGGGCTGTGTGTGTAAGTAATATCCTCAGTTCAGCATCTGGTAATACTCTTGGGGTTAAGGAGATCTGCAAGATTTCTTCATCTTTATCTGGTTTATGAACAGCAATTGACAAAACTTGAGTGCTGTGAAGATTAAACTCTATGCTGAACCGATGCAAGATGCAGCATTTCAGACACAGCAATCTAACCATTTAAGGAGCGTAGACTTCCTTTACTTTCTAAAAGTTTGAATTCCATGGAGATCAAAGAAAGAAGCAGTCAACTATCATATGGTATGATAAGCTGCATGAGTCTGGAGCCTGAATTTAAGTATTCCGCACCTTGAGAGATCATTCAGAAGACTGAGAACATCTTGTAGGGCATCATTTCCAGCTGCTTGGTTACCACAGCACTCTGTAGCTCGTGCCAGATGATTGGTTAGAAGACTGGAAACTTGACGAGCCAGACCTGAATGTACAGCCTCTGTTGAACCACCTTCAAAATCATCATACAAGAAGGTATCAACTTTAAACATGGGAAATTGCAAACTAAACTAACCACAGAATTAATTAGAGACATTTTTCTTTTACAAAAATCCTTAAATCAGCACTTGACTTAAACAATAAATGGTCTGAGTCAAAGAAAATGTGCTAAGTAAAATATCCATGAGTCAAAAACAGTCTGCCACTACATTTCTATTTTCCACAATAAACAACGACCAACAGGATTTAAGAAAAGTGTTATTTATAAACTTATATGCTAAACACATACTCCTGTAGCCTTTTCAACTACTCTCCAAACTTCACTGAAAGTCCTCATACTGTACAAAGACTCTGTTTACACATGTATAATGCCAGGTGCCTGAAACAGAGAAAGACAGCATGTCTTCTGAATAGTCTATTCCTACCTTCATCTTTCTCCCACTCAACACAACGATTGGCTAGAACCTGAAAAGCTGCCCATGCCATGGTGGCCACTTTCTGCTTCTTGGTCTGTTTTTCACTTGAGATGGTTTCTGTCTGGCTACTTAAACTGCAGAGTCGGTCCATGAGCTGAACTAGGCCACTTCGTACCAGGCATTTCTCTTCACTCCTATTAAAAGAATAGAGGGTTTCAAAAGATATAGGCATCTTCATCCTTACCTGTAGCAATTAGATCTACAGGAATAATTCTGAATTTCTAATTTAGTAGCTATCTTACACTACAAGTTGCATGAATTGGCTCTTTACTGGACTAACATTTTGATTGTTGGACTTCTAAATCTACATAAGGTGAAATTAGACCTTACCTGCTAATTTCTTTCCTTTAGTCCCCCCCCAGTCCAGTCTCCTGGGTTCTGTCCCCCTTCCAGCAGATGGAGACTGAGCATTATGACGTCATAGCATAAAAAGGCTGAGCTGCTCCCACCAAGCCAGTATTCCAATGTCAAAGCAGTCAGAAAAAGAACACTAGTCAAACAAATAACTTTGTCCCTAGGACAACTACTGATACTATTCACAAATCTTCTCTGAAATAAATGTGGTGATTGAGTGCAGCCCGAGCGGGAGAAGGTCACAGTTGGTTCCAGAACACCCCAGAACTAAATCCTTAGGTCCAAGAAACTAACCTCTCTGACAACTCCAGAGGAAAAGACCAAACCTCGAACATATGCTGATAACCTGAACTAGGCTTGCACCACCACCACAGAAATGGGCGTGTTTTGGACTGGACTGGAGGGACTAAAGGAAAGAAAATTAGCAGGTAAGGTCTAATTTCACCTTCCATAGCACCCCCCTCCAGTCTAGTCCAGATTCCTCAAATGTACCCAAGCAGTAATGAGACCCAGGTGGGACAGCAAGCCCAGCCTGCAAAACTTGAGTGCCAAACCATGCATCCAAACGCTCCTACAGGTCCAAGCGATAATGCCGGATGAACTTATGCAAGGACGTCCTAGTTGCTGTTCTGCAAATATCCACTGGTGGGACCAGACTGCACTCCGCTCAAGACGCTGCCTGTGCCCTGGTCAAGTGGGCACACAAGCCCACCGGAACAGGCTTACAATGTAAGAGGTAGGCAGAACTTATTGCCTCCTTCAACCATCAGACGATCAACGCTTTAGAAGCCACCTGTCATTTTCAAGGTCCTCCAAACAGGACGAAGAGACAATCTGACTTCCAAAATGGAGCAGTTTCAGTTAAAGGCGTAGGAGTCCTGCGCACGTCCAAGCGATGAAGTTGCCTATCCGACTCCTCTGGAAAACAATTTAAGACTACTGCCTAATTCATGTGGAATGCCAACACCATTTTAGACAAAAAGGATGGTACCGTTCGTATCATCACCTTGTCGTTGGACAAGACAAGATAGGGCTCTTTACAAGACAACACCTGCAGTTCAGATATCCAGTGAGCTCAGCAAATAGCTACAAAAAAAAAAAAAAACGGCTTCAAAGTAAGATTCTTCACTGAAACCATTCCCAAAGGCTCAAAGGGAGCCTCAGCCAAGGCAGACAAGCCAAAGTTCAAATCCCAGGCTGGCACAGTGGGTCTTAAGGAAGGTCGCAACTGCTTGATCGCTCTTAGGAAACACACCACATCTGGATGAGACGCTATAGAGATCCTTTGCATGCGTCCCTGGTAATAAGCAAGAGCAGCTACTTTCACTCTAAGGGAGTTCAGGGCCAAATGCTTGTCCATGCCAGCTTGCAGGAAAGCTAATACATCCGGGATAGAAGCCTTCAGAGGATGGAGCACCCACTCCACACACCAGGTCTCGAAAATGCACCACACCCGAACATAAGCCAGCGAGGTAGAATGCTGCCACGTTTTTGGCAACATGGCGATGACTTGCTCTGAATAGCCTCTCTTCCTTAGGCGTACCCTTTTCAAGAGCCAGATCGTGAGAGAATATCGATCCACTTGAGGCATCAAGATGGGGCCCTGTGACAACAGATTGCCCCTGGCCGGCAGACACCATGGCCGGTCCACTGTTAGCCAAGCCAAGTCTACATACCATTGTGTCCGAGGCCAATCCAGCACTACCAGTCCTGGGTGAGCTTCGATGCGCTGAACCAACTGCCCTAGCAGAAGCCACAGTGGAAAGGCATAGAGAAGTCCCTCTGTTGGCCACTTTTGGGCTAATGCATCAAGACCTTCGGACATTCGCTCTCTGTGGCAAATGAAAAACCGAAAAACCTTGGTGTTCTCCACTGATGCCATCAAATCCATCACAGGCAGGCCCCAGGGACTGGTCAGAGCTTGGAACATGGACTCCTCCAGGGACCACTCCCCTAGATCCAGCTGATGCCGAGAAAATCTATTTATCAGCCGCTTATCATACCATTTTCCTTTACTGCGACATGGGATGCAGACAAGTGCAAGAGATTTGCCTCCGTCCACTGAAGCAGCGGGGCAATCTCATCTGCCAGAAGCACACTTCTTGTGCCCCATTGATGTATGCCACCGTGGTGACATTGTCCGAGAAGACTCTTACCGCCCAAAGTCATATCAAGGGCAAAAACACTTGGTGCGCTAACCAAACGACACTCATTTCCTGGCGACTGATGGACTACTGGGCTTGCTCCTGCGACCACTGTCCCTGTGTCACTTATGATAGGTAATGAACCCCCCAACCTGAGAACATAAGATATGCCATACTGGGTCAGACCAAGGTCCATCAAGCCCAGTATCCTGTTTCCAACAGTGGCCAATCTAGGTCATACGTACCTAGCAGTTTCCCCAAAAGACACAGGTTCCGCAATGCTTGTACTGGGTCAAGCATTGATATCCTGGGTCCCTTCTTAATAATGGTTTATGGACCTTTCCTCTAGAAACTTGTCCAAACCTTTTTTAAACCCAGCTACACTAACAGCCTTTACTACATCCTCAGGTAACAAATTCCAGAGTTTGATTACACGTTGAGTGAAAAAATATTTTCTTTTATTAGTCTTAAATAGTTTACCCTGTAGCTTCATTGCAAGTCCCCGTGCCTTTCTATATTCTGATAATGTAAACAATCGATCTACGTTTACCCGTTCCACTCCGTTCATTAATTTATAGACTTCTATCATATCTCCCCTCAGCAGTCTCTTTTCCAGGTTAAAGAGCCCTAACCTTTTTAGCCTTTCCTCATAGGAGCATCCTTCCATCCCCTTTACCATTTTGGTGGCTCTTCTCTGAATCTTTTCTAATAACGCTATATCCTTTTTAAGATACGGTGACCGGAATTGCACACAATATTCAAGGTGCGGTCTCACCATGGAACGGTATAGAGTGTGATATAGCAAGTCCTTCTGGCCCGGTAGAAAGGCTTAAAAACCAGGTAGAAAGTGCAGGGCTGCAAGGTAAACAAAGGCACATGGCTACCAGTTGTCAGGGAAACAAGGCACGAGAGAAGGAAACACGCCCCTGCTATCAGTTTAGCAAAGAGTCATGGGGAAAGTCTGAACACCTGCTAGGGGGTGGAGCCAGGCCCTACCCAGGAAGGCTGTCTCATAAGGAGGCCCCAGCAGGCAGAGAGGGGGAAGAGAGAGAGGAAAGCAGACTTCCGGTCAGAAGTTGGAAGGAGTTTTCAGCTGAAGGGAGGTCAGAGGCTCCGGCTAAGAGGTCAGAGGCTCCGGCTAAGAGCTATCGAAGGAGTAGACCAGACCAGCTGAAGCATACAAGGGATTACAAGCAGCCAGGAAGGCATTTGGAAACTGCCTCACACAGGTTCAGCAGGGAACCTACCGGTATTTTTAAACCCCAGAGAAAAACTTCCACAGCCAGGTCCCCAGGTAAGCCTAAGGGCTGGAGTTGCCAGAAATATTGGGGGTTTATTGACCCAGGAGGTTGGGGCTACGGTGGAGAGTACCAGGGAGAAAATGAATGTTTAGAGCTACGTCAAACCCAAGAGCTCTGCATTAAACCCAAGGTGGGAGAAAATGGCGCGGCCCCAGAGAGAGCCAGGCAAACATTCTCTGCTTCAGTGGGGGAACGTGTAGGAACGGAGCCAGCCTGGTTAAACGTTCATAGGAAGGAAATGAACTGTATGATTACTTGGGCTGAACAGAGAATATCTTTATGTTAGAAAGATATGGTGAAGAAAGTACAAGCTGGCTGTGAGGGAAACAGAGCTGTATGAAACCATGTGCTGAATTTCAACCTGCTGGAAAGAAAAATGTTTATTTCATGCTGAAGAAAGCTATTCTTATTTTTGTCCTTTTTGCTGCCAGAAGAGCAGATATTTTGTGTTACCTTTTTATCCTTGTGAAGTCCAACCCCGGGAGGGGAAATAAATCCCTTTTTGCTTGCAAACATTCTGAGTCACACTATTCATTTGAACTGGTGGTAAACTACATTTCCCTACGAGCACTGCTCCAGGAAGTAGCAGAACATTGGTTTAAAGAAGGAACTTAAACTCCTTAACCCCTACCTACGGGTACTGGAAAGGGGAGGGATCACAATGGCGTAGTAGTTTGGATTTTACTCGGATTTAAAGGACACCTGGAGGGACAAGAGTCCAGCAGCAAGGAGCAGCTGATACCCAGGAGGAGCCGGTGCTCGACTGACTACCGGTCAGGCAAGGAAACTACTTTCTCAGTGCTTGACTCTACACTGAGCCCAGGTAAAAGGGGCTAGGCATAAGTGTAGAGGGATAAACAGAGAAAGGTAGTGCACAGCAGTAGTGCACAAGAAAAAAAAAAAAAAAGAGGAAAATTTTTTTTTTTGTTTGTGGACCTCACTTGGGTGTTTTTCTTGTGTCTTTTCCAGGTACCTGAGCAGCTGAAATGGATCCCCAAGAGATGTTACGATGGATGTCTCTCCAGTGGGACAAACAGCTGGAAATGACCCGCAGAGTCCAGGATCAAGCCATGGCTGCCATTATGGAGCAACAGAAGCCGATGAAAGAGCTAATGGAACTGTTGGTAAAGAAGCAACAACAGGAGCCAGCAAGAGACTTGCCTGAGTATACCCGTGGGGTAGGACTGTTTGGTGGGGATGTCTTTAGGCTGGGACAGTTGTCTTCCACAGATAACATTGATGAGTATGTGGACGCCTTTGAGCGTCTGGCAGAGGCAATGAAGCTGCCTAGAGAACAATGGGCTCTCAGATTTGCCATGTCCCTATCTGGGGAAGCCCTATTAGCTTACAAGTCAATGCCTGTTGCATTAACAACTGACTATGAGGCGATAAAAAATGTGGTGAGGGATAGGCTCGGGCTAACACCTTCATTCTATAGGCGCCAATTTAGGAAGGCCGAGTTGAGGCCTGGAGAAACTCCAAAGGCCCTTTACTATAGAATGAAAGGGTTGGCCTGGAAATGGGTAAAACCGGAGCATAGAACGGTTGAGTCCATAATGGACGAGCTAATTTTAGAACAATATTTAGAGGCAATACCAGCGGAAGTAAAAACCTTCCTTATGCTGCAGGACTGCAAAACTGCAGAGGAAGCAGCTGGTATGACGGAGCGGTATTTTGAGGCTGAATTTGCCAAAGCCCCAAAATCCAGCGCTCCAGGTGCAGCAATGGCTGGGGATAAGAGTAAGAATGTAGCGTATAAATTGTCTGATGAAAATGTATATATGTCCAACATGAGGGGAAAATGTTTTAAATGTGGGGGCATAGGGCATTTTCAAAGGGACTGTGATGCACGCAGGGCATTAATAGCTGGTATTGGAAAGAAAGGCCAATCAGGGTTTTTGCTCCCAGTACAGGTGGA
The DNA here is from genome assembly GCA_033557465.1 of Ichthyophis bannanicus. Lineage (NCBI taxonomy): Eukaryota > Metazoa > Chordata > Amphibia > Gymnophiona > Ichthyophiidae > Ichthyophis > Ichthyophis bannanicus. Next base: position 83,414,806 of record CM066041.1, read on the forward strand.
GGGTATAGAGGCCCAGGCACTGCTTGACTCTGGTGCTGACCAGAGCATGGTCTCCCAACGGCTCTGGGAGGCCATACAAGCCCAGTCAGCACCAGGTCAAGCCGTGGGAAGGGTTAAAATAAGATGCATACATGGGGCATCTTACCATTACCCCTTATATGAAATAGGAATAAGAGGGCTGGGAACAGACGGGAAGATGTTGATGGCGGTGGTCCCCCGCCTTCCACAGAGCGTCGTCTTGGGTAAGGATTGGTCACCTTTTAGACAGGGGCTCGAGGAAGGTCTTACCACTGAACAGAATGTAATATCCACCCCCTGTGAAGCTCCCTCGGGGGAAGGAGAGGTGGAGTCCCAAGATTTACCTAGAGTGGAGGCCATCGCGACTAAAGTCCCCTGCCCTCTGTTCGGAAAACCGGGGAAAAGTAGCCCACAATGCCCAGCCAAAGAAAAGAATATAACTCCGGAAAAACCAAAGTTCCTACTGCAGTATTGTAAGATGTCAGTTCAGGCCAGGGGTCCCCAGCGAGCGTCGGAAGCTGCCGCAGGATACGACCTGTTTAGTGTGGAAGATAGGGTGATACCCAGGGGAGGGAAGGCCCTAATAAGTACAGGGGTGAAGGTCCAAATCCCGCCCGGATGCTATGGAAGGATAGCACCCAGGTCAGGCCTAGCCACCAAATATTTTATAGACATAGGAGCTGGGGTAATTGACCCCGATTTTCGCGGAGAGGTAAAGGTGCTAATGTTCAATTTCAGTCAGGAAGAGTTCCAGGTGAAGGTAGGTGACAGGGTCGCGCAAATGATCTGCGAGCGCATAGGTTTCCCGGAGGTGGTAGAAGTGGCCTCATTAACTCCCACAGGGAGAGGAGGAGGAGGATTTGGGTCTACCGGAGTGGGAGATTTAAAAGGGCTGACAGCTGTCACCGAAGAACAGAAGGAGGACTATTTTGGTCCTCAGCCCGCCGATTGGAGGGAAACTCCAGGGCCACGTATAGGGGATGGGTTATCAGGGCAACAGCAACAGGAACTTAGAAGGGTGTTAGATAGGTTCTCCGATGTCCTGACGACATTGCCAGGGGAAACCAGAATCGTTGCCCATGAAATTATTACGGAACCGGGAAAAATAATTAGGCAACGCCCCTATAGGCTACCAGAGGCACGGAAAAAGGGACATGCTCCGAATGGGCATCATCGAAGAATCCAGAAGCCCCTGGTCCAGCCCTATCGTGTTAGTGCCCAAACCAGATGGAAGTCTGCGCTTCTGTATCGATTTTAGACAAATAAATAATATCTCTGACTTCGATGCGTATCCCATGCCTCGAATTGAGGACCTATTAGACAAACTGGGCCAGGCGAAGTATTTGACCACATTAGACCTAACGAAAGGTTATTGGCAAATACCACTCACCCAGGCCTCCAAACCTAAGACAGCCTTTTCTACCCCGATAGGGTTGTTTCAATTCCGGCGTATGCCTTTTGGGCTTCACGGGGCAGCGGCCACCTGTCAACGGCTGGTGGATCACATCTTACGGCCCCACCACGAATACGCCTGGGCATATATGGACGACATTGTCATCCATAGCACCACATGGGCCCAGCATTTGCCCAGGGTAGAGGCAGTCTTGAATACGCTAAGGAAAGCGGGTCTCACGGTGAACCCCGGGAAGTGTCTCTTCGCCGGCACAAAAGTGAAATACTTAGGCCACATGGTGGGAGGAGGGGTGGTAGAGCCCTTAGCTAGTAAGGTGGAAAGCGTGAAGAACTTTCCACGCCCACTGAACAAAAGACAAATGCGGGGATTCCTGGGCCTGGTGGGATACTACCGCCGCTTTATTCCCAAATTTGCGGAGGAAAGTGCCCTGCTAACAGACATGCTCAGGAAGAATGCCCCAAATAACCTCAAGTGGACACCGGAGGCGGAGGAAGTGTTCATAACGCTGAAAGACAGGTTATGTACAGCCCCAGTCCTTAGGGGGGTTAACTTTAACATGCCATTCTTGGTACAAACCGACGCTTCCGAAACGGGATTAGGAGCCGTAATGTCCCAGATATTTGAGGGTATTGAACATCCGGTGACTTACTTAAGTCGGAAACTGTCCAGAGCAGAACAGAAGTATTCTACCATAGAACGCGAGTGTCTCGCAATTAAGTGGGCGATAGAGTCCTTGCGGTTTTATTTGACAGGCCGAAAATTTTATTTGATTACTGACCATGCGCCCTTAAAATGGTTGCATCAGATGAGGAACACTAACGCCAGGTTAACCCGATGGCATCTAGCGTTACAGGCTTATGATTTTGTGGTGCAGCACCGAGCGGGTAGACTGCACAGTAATGCCGATGCCCTTTCTCGGATTACGTGCTGTCCGTCACAGGTTCCGGCAGCCCGTAATATTCTAAGTGGGGGGATCTGTGATATAGCAAGTCCTTCTGGCCCGGTAGAAAGGCTTAAAAACCAGGTAGAAAGTGCAGGGCTGCAAGGTAAACAAAGGCACATGGCTACCAGTTGTCAGGGAAACAAGGCACGAGAGAAGGAAACACGCCCCTGCTATCAGTTTAGCAAAGAGTCACGGGGAAAGTCTGAACACCTGCTAGGGGGTGGAGCCAGGCCCTACCCAGGAAGGCTGTCTCATAAGGAGGCCCCAGCAGGCAGAGAGGGGGAAGAGAGAGAGGAAAGCAGACTTCCGGTCAGAAGTTGGAAGGAGTTTTCAGCTGAAGGGAGGTCAGAGGCTCCGGCTAAGAGCTATCGAAGGAGTAGACCAGACCAGCTGAAGCATACAAGGGATTACAAGCAGCCAGGAAGGCATTTGGAAACTGCCTCACACAGGTTCAGCAGGGAACCTACCGGTATTTTTAAACCCCAGAGAAAACCTTCCACAGCCAGGTCCCCAGGTAAGCCTAAGGGCTGGAGTTGCCAGAAATATTGGGAGTTTATTGACCCAGGAGGTTGGGGCTACGGTGGAGAGTACCAGGGAGAAAATGAATGTTTAGAGCTACGTCAAACCCAAGAGCTCTGCATTAAACCCAAGGTGGGAGAAAAGGGCACGGCCCCAGAGAGAGCCAGGCAAACAATCTCTGCTTCAGTGGGGGAACGTGTAGGAACGGAGCCAGCCTGGTTAAACGTTCATAGGAAGGAAATGAACTGTATGATTACTTGGGCTGAACAGAGAATATCTTTATGTTAGAAAGATATGGTGAAGAAAGTACAAGCTGGCTGTGAGGGAAACAGAGCTGTATGAAACCATGTGCTGAATTTCAACCTGCTGGAAAGAAAAATGTTTATTTCATGCTGAAGAAAGCTATTCCTATTTTTGTCCTTTTTGCTGCCAGAAGAGCAGATATTTTGTGTTACCTTTTTATCCTTGTGAAGTCCAACCCCGGGAGGGGAAATAAATCCCTTTTTGCTTGCAAACATTCTGAGTCACACTACTCTTCATTTGAACGTGGTAAACTACATTTCCCTACGAGCACTGCTCCAGGAAGTAGCAGAACATTGGTTTAAAGAAGGAACTTACTTAACCCCTACCTACGGGTACTGGAAAGGGGAGGGATCACAAGAGGCATTATAATATCTTTTGTTTTATTTTCCATTCCTTTCCTTATGATAACTACCGGTAGCATTCTATTTGCTCTCTTGGCTGCCGCTGCACACTGGGCCGAGGGTTTTAACATGTTATCCACAATGACGCCTAAATCTTTTTCCTGGGTGGTGGTTCCTAATGTGGAACTGACTGATGTCCGTCACTACCGTCCACTCTGGTGACTCCAGAGGTTGGAGGATGTTAACCACCAGGCTAGGCTGCTGTGGACCTCCAATGGGCAAAGGAGCTTCTTCTTGAGGGAATGCTTCTGTGGCGACCACCGCAAGAGAACTGCTCTCTGCTGAGGACGCACATGCGTCCTTGACCATGGCACAAAGTCCAACATAGCCACTATGGAACCGAAGACCTGAAGATAAGACCACGCCGACTGCGGATTTGAGCCTGTATCTTCGTTTTCCTTTCCTCAGGTAGGAACACCAGCCAGTGAGCCATATCAAAATGAGCCCCTCAGTACAAGAGATTCTGAGAGGGCATATGATGGCTCTTGGTTATGTTCACCACCCAGCCAAGGTCTTGGAGCATAGTTAGCACCTGCCATGTGGCCTTCACTTTCTTCATGTGACTTTTTTCTCATCAGTAAGTCATCCAGATATAGATACACTAGCACTTCCTGGCTCCGCAGGACTGCCACGACCACCACCATAATCTTTGTTAAGGTTTGGGAAGCTGTTGCAAGTCTGAACGGAAGGGCCTGAAACTAATAGTGGTCCATGGGACCGGTGAATCTCAGGTACCCACAATTGTCTGGCTAGATAGGAAAATACAAATAGGTTTCTGTCAGATGTAAGGCGGTCAAGAATTCTCCCCGCTGGATGGCAACTATGACAGAGCGTAGGGTTTCCATTTGAAAGTTAGGTACACACAACATTCAATTGACATATTTCAAGTCAAGGATGGGCAAAAAGGATCCTTCCTTTTTTGAAACCACAAAATATATAGATTATCGACCTTGACTTAATTGGTCTACGGGGACAGGCACTCCCTCATTCTTCCTGACTCCAGCTCTTGACCAAGAAGAAAGGGTACATCTCACAGATTAAGTTCTTCAAGTAACTTCAAAAATACACGCAAGGATACTACAGAGAGAGCATTCTCATTAGCGGCCCCAATATTATGGAACTCTCTTCCAGATGAGTTAAGATCATCAACTGAACTCAAAGACTTTCGGAAACAATTAAAAACTTTGCTTTTTATTGAACATTATGGGCCTATTACGTAATTTTATGATTTATCTACCCGCTGCAAAATATTTAAATAAGTGTTATTGTTATATATTACTTGAGTTTTTAAAATTTGTAATTAGCACACGTACATTGTAATGATTATTGTGCTGTATGACTATATGTTGCATTGTTTGTATTTTTCCCTCTATTAACTAGATGTTTTGTTGGTTTTGCTCTTTCACCGCCTTGATTATATGATAAGGCGATATATAAATACAGTTAAATAAAATAAATAAATAAATTGCCTGCAGCCACAATAGACACAGCAATGTGTCCTTCACAGCCTGCGTTTTGGTGGAGGCTTTGCAGAGCGACATGAGAAAAGTATCTGTGAGGGGACAAGTGAATTCCAAAGTATACCCCTTGCACATGACCTCCAGGACCCACTAGTCGAAGGTGATGTGGGCTTAGGCAGAGTAAAACTGTCGAAGACGACCCTTGATCGGCAAAATCCCTGCTTGATCCCTCCATGGTTCACTGTGTTTTCTTAGAGCTGGCTCCGGCTCTGGCTCCAGAGAAAAAAAACCCCAACTGAATCCTCTGCCCCATCGAAAGGACTGCCCCCAAGCAGGATACCTCAGTCTCTGGTACGGAGCAAAGCACACTGTTCAAAAACACCAGAAATCCGAGGTTTGGCCCCTGGAAGCTGGCATCGACTTGGGGGTCGTGGGTTTGTCCTCCAGCAACTTAGCCAGCTTAGACTCTCCCAGTGTCTTCACCAACTTTTCTAGGGCTTTGCCAAAGAGGAGTTTGCCCCAAAATGGTAGCTTACTCATGCGATGCATAGAGGATACATCTGCCAACAAGTTACGCATCCAAAAGAGCTGTCGAGCTGCGACCGACACCATGTCCTTGGTGGAGGCCCGTAGCAAATCAAAGAACACATCCACCAGGTATGCTGCCCCTAACTCCAGCCAAGCCACCTCGGGAAGGACCAGAATGACCTCCACTTCCATGACAGCTAGGACTTACAACCAATGCATACAAGCTCTGGCCACATAAGCACCCCACATTGAGGCCTGCAAAGCCAAAGCATTGACCTCGAAGGCCTGCTTCAACAGAGTCTCCAATTTCTTATCCTGCGGATCCTTCAAAGCTGCCACACCTTCCACAGGAATAGTGGTCTTCTTAGTGACTGCCGTCACCAAGGCATCAACCTTGGGCATCTTTAGGAGATCTTTCTCAGCTGCATAGCTTGACCGCCACCCAGTCCTGCCTCAGGCACCTCCCATTCTAAATCAATCATCTGCTTCAGAGCTCTATATATGGGAAAGGTGATTTCCGACACCTTAATGCCCTACTTACAAGAGGATCTTCTAAGGGAGATTCCGTAGACTGAGAATCCAGAGGAAGATTCAGGGCTGCCAAGGAGTGAGCAATCAGAGCTGCTAGTTCCTCCTGACAGAAGGCTCTTGCTATGCTGGGGTCAACCCCAGGGGGAAGCTGGCCCTCCTGTATGTCCAACATAGCATCTTCTCCTAGGAGCCCAGATGGACCCTCCAAAGGGTCATCCAATGATAGCAAATGCTCCGAGGCCCGATCCTCGTCCACTGGCTCCAAAACCCTGGGCGCTGAGTCTGCCTGAGGATCCCAGGAGCATGGAGACTACAACGGGCTGCTTTTGTTGCAAAGGAGGTGTGGAACTGGCTTCCTGCGGCTCCGCCAGGCCTTTCTTACTGCAATATGCCTGGTGGAGCAAGAGAATAAGGTCTGGTGAAACGTAGGGTTTCTACTTACAACTTGAGGCTCCAAGAACTGTTCCCCAGCTGCAGGCTCCAAAATGTCTGACAACCAAAACCGCGGGTCTCACCGCCGGAGAAAGAATCAAATCTACCTGGACTGCCATTTCTAAAGAACTTGGAGAGCCCACAGCTAAATAAGAAGACTCGCTAAGGTTGCTCCCAGCCACGTAGTCTTCGGCCTCACAGGCCATACAAAATCCAACAGCCCAGAGATGGCTGCGCTTGCTGCTGTAGGCATAAATATCACAAGAAAACACTTCAGAGGCCAAACGTTCCCCCACCATGCTGTCTCAATGACAATGAAACCAACCGCTGGGAGGAAAGACAAAAAAATAAACTCACCGCCATATGCTGTGCGCTTCAAAGAGAAAGCCGCCATCTAAACCAAGAGCCGACAGAGAAGTAAAATTTAAAGCAGCAGCATCCCAGAATACCCCAACACCAAAGATGACAGAAGTACCAGGAGAGTAAATTAAACAGCAGAGAAAGACACGGATACTGGACCCCTGCTCCCCTCAGGGTCCTGCAGCTAAATGGCACTGGTACCCTCAGGGCAAGCCACCTTACCACAGCAATCTATTACCAGTGGACCTGATACCGTAACCAAAGGAATATATGGCTTTAATTAGGGCCAATTTTTTTTTTAAAGCAATTAAATCTTCGCTCAGTGTGGCACGGCTACACAGAGTTCTGTCCCATGTGCTGGAGACTGATGATACTGGCTTGGTGGGAGGAGCTCAGCCTCCTTATACTATGATGTCACCAAAAGCTAGCATGCTAAATCTCCATCTGCTGGAAGGGGGACAGAACCCAGGAGTCTGGACTGAACTGGAGGGACGCTATGGAAAGTTCTAATGTAAACCTAACCAATGAAATATCATTAACTTCTAATTACTGCTTGCACTCAGAATTTCCCAAATACAACAAGTAGTACAAGATATATCAATCAAAATACACCAAAGTCAAAACCAGGGAGAACCTCTATTTTTTTTGGCAATCTACCATACCTACCTTGTATATGGTATAGTGCACAGAAGACCAATACTGTTTGCACAGGCAATAGGGTAACGGGCACATAATGAAACAACAGAAGTCATGGTCTCTCCAAAGGCTTCTTGAACTTGTTCCACCATTCCACCACACGTTAGCTCTTCAATCCTATGAAAAATATTAGAAAGATGACTTCTTTAAAAAAAAAGAAATACAATTTTAATTTAAAAAAAGGGCTCTCTAGTCTCGTTATACTAAGAGGCCATACTGAAAGGTTTTACAGCAAATAATTTATAATGATGGCTTATCAAACTTTCAAACTCCATGGCAACTTGTAAATATTCATGAAGTCAAAAATGTTAATTACATCTATGATGGACTTCATGAAAATATCCAGTCATTCAGGAAATCAAATGTCCTTGGACTGAAAACTGAATATTAAATTGAAAAGTTGTAATTCAAAACTGTCAATCCAATATGACTAATGTTATAAATGAGTGACTGTTTCAGCATCAAGGCCCAATACTCTGTTTCCAAAAAATAACCTGGAATTTAGCATTATATTGTAAAAAGCATTACATTTATATTATATCTAAAAAGGAATATGCCAAAGCATGCCAGCTGCACACTACTCCCAGAAGAGAAGGTCCTCAGCACTTTTCCTGATGAAATAATCTTGCTAGGCCTCATAGTCAGTACATCAACATGCACTTAACTAGAGACGCTTGTCCATTTAAAGTAAAAAAAACAAAAACATAATAGGTGTCAGTTTCAAAACGTTTTAAATTAGGATTATTTTAACATAAAACACCTTAAACTGAGAACATCCAGTATTGCAATTATCAATCACAGTTCAGAGAAACCCCACCCAACACCAGATATTCAGATTACCAACTGTCGTTATCTGGTCTCTATCTAAACTTACTTTAAATAGGGTAACTCTTCCAGAAACATTTTAAGAAAGGAATTTGAGGGAAGATTCTTACCTTGGTCCTCCTTGGAGTACCATAGTGACTGGACCAACAAGGTGTGTCACACCCCCAACTCTAACTGCTGCAGTAAGTAATTCTCTCATGTGTACTAGAGCTTGCTTGCGTGTGTTGCCTCGACGCCATCGGGTCTGAGCAGCTAAGAGAAAACTACTGCTGGATACCTAAAACAAAAAAAAGTTATAGATTACACAACAGTGAAAATACAAAACACTATCTACCAGAACATTAGCATCAATTACAGAGGATTTAATAATTGTTAAGACATACAGCTTGATCTGGATTGGTCCCAATGAAGGCAAACAACTGTCCCAGCAACACACTGTAGGTTGGTTTGTCTCTATCATCTTCAACTGTCAAAGACTGAAGAAGCGTAAAAGAGCTACTTCTGTGACTGGTAACATTGCGCCTCCTGTAAGAAAAAAGCACTTGCTAAAAACACCCATGATCATAATTTATATAACAAACAGAAAATAATTTTTCCTTACTCACAATTCTCTACTTTTCCTCAAACCATTCAAGACTATGGGTAGTTTATCATCTCATTCTAGTCTGTACCATGGGACTTAGCAGCACACAAAAGGCTAGGATTTGCTGCATTTTTAAGCATCGTTCTTTCATCTGATAGAGAAATTTGGTCTTATCTGCTCATTTTCTTTCCTGGAGGCCAACCAGACCAGTCCAAAATGCATGAAGTTGTGCCTATCAGCCAGCGATGGAGACAGACTATAGAGCTGTAAGCTCTGGCCTATATAGGTATTATGCAACCACCAACTTCCCAGGATTTATGTAACAAAGAAATGAAGGAACATGAAAACTTTAAAAAAAAAAAAAAACTTAACCCCACCATGGAAGGAGGGTATCCAGGAATGCATACCCAAAACTGACATGCAAGCAAACCAGATTCAAAGACTCCTCACCAGCCTGCAAAAATGGGAACACTAAATGGAAAAGCCAGAAATAGGGTGGGCCTTTGGACTGGTTTAGTTTATCTTTATTGTATCACTTAATACCACCCCTTTGGCTAGCGATAGAGTGGTTTACAAAACCAAGACAAAAGATGGTTGGCGCCAAGAAAAGGAAAGGAACTACAATATAAGGACAGGACAGATCAAGGCATTCATACTAAGGAGGAAAAAAGGGGGAGAGGAGGAAGGCAGGGAAAGGAGAAGAGGCAGACAGATTCAGGGATCGGGTAGGGTGAGTTTGAAGGCAGATTGAAAGAGGAAGGTTTTAAGAAGGGACTTGTATTTTTGAAAGGATGGTTCTAAGCATATGTCAGAGGGGCCCAGAAAAAAAAAATGCAGAGTGCTGGGTGGATTCAAGGTGCACACAAGAGGGGGGACGAAGATGTAGGCAGTTCAGGTGAATAGAGCGCAAGCTGCAGGATAAAGTGTGAAAGTGAAGGGAGTTGGAGAGGTACTGCAGAGTGTGCATATGAATGGCTTTGTGAACCAGACTGAAAACTTATATTGTATGCGATATTGGATGGGGAGCCAATGGCGATGAATAAGCAGGGGGATAATGTGGTCAAATCGGGTAGCATACGATACAATCATGGCAGCAGTGTTTGAAGAAGATGGAGACAGTGGAGCTGAAATTGGGGGAGGCCAGTGAGGATAACACTGCAATATCGATGTGTGATATAACAAGTGATAGGAGAAGGATAGTTAGGGTGTGAGTGGTCAGGAAAGGGCAGACAGCCTGGATTTCTTGAAGGGAGAGGAACGAGTGATGAATAAGCATGGAGAGGTGGGCCTGGATGGTTAAAGCAGAGTCAAGGGTCACACCAAGGTATCGCAGTGAGGAGATAGGGGACCCAGATAGGGAAGGGACCAGAAGAAGACAGGAACCAGTGAAAGTGAACCAAATAGCTGAGGATTTGGACGAGTTAAGGTGGAGAAAGTTGGAGGAAAGCCAGTGGGAAACCTGGGAGAGACAAGGTGTCCAAGTTTGACTCAAAAAAGAACTTCGCAGATAAAAATCAAATTTCTCATTGTCCACCAGATCAGTCCACCCCTTATGTTGAGCAGGAAGCAGACACCTCTGCTTTGAGTACCTGAATTCCAAAAACAGCATAAATTTGTAGCAAAAAAGCTGTGAGTGTGTCAGATGGACCATTAAACAATAGAGGGGTAAAAGCGGCATGAAGGGAGGACAAGGCCATAGCAGGCTGAACAAATTCTTTGCTTCGGTCTTTACTGAAGATGATGTAGGGAAGTTACCCATGCCTGAAATCATATTTAAAGGCGATGTATCAGAAGAACTGAAACAAAGTTCGATAAACCAAGATGATGTATTACAACTATTTGATAAAGTGTAACAAATCACCTGGACCAGATGGCATACATCTGATGGTGTTAAAAGAACTGAAATGTGAGACTGCAGACCTTCTATTAGTAATCTGTGAACTATCATTAAAATGATCTGTAGTACCTGAACACTGGAGAATGGCGAATGTAATGTCAATTTTTAAAAAGGGTTCCAGGGGTGATCTGGGAAACTTCAAACCAGTGAGGCTGGCAAAATGGTAGAAATCATTATAAAGAATAAAATTTCTGAACATGTAGATGTTGTTATTGTTAAGTGTCGTTGAGTCTGTTTCAACTCATTGCAAACCTCTGGATAGTTGTCCTAAACTGTGTTCAGTCTTCAGTAAGGCAGATCATTGTTAAGAGTAGCATCCATAACTTCTCTTATTGTATCGATCCATCTCATTGCTGGCCTTCCTCTTTTGCAATGACCTTCAACCTTGCCAAGCATGATGTCTTTCTCTAATGATCTCTCTTTGCAAGATGTATCCAAAGTATGAAAGTCGAAGTCTTGTCATCTGAGCTTCTAAAGAAAGCTTAGGTTTGATCTCCTCTAGTACTGACTGGTTTGTTCTTAGGGCAGTCCATGGTATACACAGTATTCTTCGCCAGCACCATCATTCAAAGGAATCGATTTTCTTGCTGTCTCTCTTTTTCATTTTCAACTTTTGCATCCATAAGATGTTATTAAAAATACCATGACTTGGACAAGTCAAATCTTTGTATGGAGAGAGAAATCTCTGCTCCTGAGAATATTGTCTAGATCCTTCATAGCCATTCTGCCAAGAACAATGTCAGCAGATTTCTTGACAGCTTGTCATTTCTTTATTGATCATTGATCCAAGCAAGTTAAAGTTGTCCACCATTTCAATTTCTTCTCCAACAATGAACTTTTGCCACTTGTCAGGATCTTTGTCTTCTTTACATTAAGGTACGGACCCATTTTAAGACTATATTCCTTGATCTTAAAAAGCAAATGTTTCAGATAGTCTTCACTTTCAGCCAGTATTGTGGTGTTATCAGCATAGCAAAGGTTGTATAGACAGTCATGGTTTAATGGGAGAAAGCCAACATGGATTTAGCCAAGGAAGATCTTGCCTTACTAATCTGTTATATTTTTTGAAGGCATGAATAAACAGGTAGATAAAAGTGAACTAATTGATATAGTGTATCTGGATTTTCAGAAAGCCTTTGACAAGATCCCTCATGAGAGTTTCTTGACAAAATTAAAAAGTCATGGGATAGGAGGCAGCGTACTATTGTGGATCAGGAATTGGTTAAAAGATAGAAAGCAGAGAGTAGGGCTAAATGGCCAATTTTCTCAATGAAGAAATGTGAATAGTGGAGTACCCCAGGCATCTGTGCTGGGCGCACTGCTCTTTAACATTCATAATTAACCTGGAAATTGGAAAGCGTAGCTCCTCACCTGTAACAGGTGTTCTCCGGAGACTGCAGGAATCAGTCCTCACATACAGGTGACGTCAGCGCAGACGGAGCCCATGTGGATCCACTCCCCAGCTCTCAAAGAAAGCCTTTGGGAATTACACCGCGCATGCGCGGTCACCTTTCTGCCCAAGGGTGCCATCTTAACAGTATAATATCATAACACAAGATGTAAAGAAAAACAACTCCACAGGGAAGAGGGAGGGTTGTGAGGGCCGATTCCTGCTGTCTCTGGAGAACACCTGTTACAGGTGAGTAACTATGCTTTCTACAGGAACAAGCAGGAAGTCAGTCCTCACATATGGGGCTACAAGCTACAGGCTACCGAAAAAAACTTTAAAAGACACAGGCAATCCAAAAAACGGATCGTAAAGAGCAGCAGGGGGTGCTGGTTGGCTGGATGACTGACACTGCAACAGCATCATTGAAGATGTAAACCCCTCTCTGGAAGCCTGGACACAATGAGCTAGAGGGAAGATGTGTTATTCCCTGAAGAGGTGACGGAATACTGCCTGACCAAAGGTGTTATCCCTAAGGGAGGTCTCTTCCAAACAGAAGTGTGCTATGAAGGTATGCACAAAGGACCAGGTGGCAGCCCGGCAGATGTCCAGCAAGGACACCGAGCGCAGGCTGGCTACTGAGGCCACCATGGAATGCACATTGTATGCAGTCACATGACGCTCCAGAGAAAGTCCTGCCTGTTGGTAGGTGAAGGAAATGCAGTCAGCAACCCATCATGAGAGGGAGCACTTAGCGTCTGCGACACCATTGACTGGGGCCAAAAGAGACAAAGAGCTGCACTGAATGGCGATGCGTCATCCTCTGGATGTAAAATGACAAGAACACTTGCAGTCTAGCATGTATAGGAAGGCCTCTGCTCTGGAGGAATAAGGCCTGGGAAAGAAGATGGGTAATACCACCCCTTGATTCAAGTGGAATGCTGAGACTACCTTTGGCAAGAATTTGTAGTCAGTCCGATGGATGACCCTGTTCCTGTGGAACCTGGTTGTAGGGCGCGTGGGCCACCAGCACCTGCAGTTGACCGACATGCCTGGCTGAGGTGAGCACCACCAGGAACACAACTTTCCAAGAAAGTTAATTAAGATGTCAGGTAGCCAGGGGTTCAAAGGGTGGTGCAATGAGTTTTCCCAACACCACACTGAGGTCCCACGCCACTGGTGGCAGACGGATTGGAGGCCGGGAGAGGAGGTGACCATACATGAAGTGGCCCACCAAGGGGTGTACTGACATGGCTTAGCTATCCACTGGTGAGCCGAGATGGCTCAGAGATGTACTCTGACAGTATTGGATTTGAGGCCAGCCCCCAACAGATGCAGGAACTATCACAAGATGTCCAGCATCACACAGAAGGGGTTGAGCCCTTCATCCACACACCAGAATGAAAATCTGTGCCACTATGCTCATCGAGTGGAGTCCTTATGCGAGACAAGCAGAACATCTTCTACTGCTCTGGAGAGGCGGTGATGCGCGATAGCTAACCTCTCAGGCTGTCAGGGCAAGGGAGTGGAAGTTGATGTGCGTCCCACCCTCCCATGACAGCAGGTCTAGGGTGCTCCCCAGTGGCAGTAGGTCCCTCTGGGACAGTTGCAGAAGCAGAGGGAATCAGGATTAACTGGGCCACCTGGGCATGACTAATATGACTGAGGCCGCTTCTGCTTGGATCTTGAGGACGGCCCAGGGAACCAAGGCCAAAGGCAGGAACGCATACAGGAAGCTCCTGGACCATGGGAGGAGGAAGGCGTCTGCTGCCTCCCATCCCCAGGCCGGCCTCCGCGAGCAGAAGCATGGCAGCTGTATGTTCTCCAGACTAGCAAAGAGCTCTATCTCTGGGGTTCTCCAGCGTCAGAAGACATCCCGCATCGCCAGTTTCAGTCACCACTCGTGGGGCTGGAGGATCCAGCTCAGGCAGTTGGCCAGAACATTGTCCTGGCCCAGCAAGTACATTGCTTTGAGGGAGGTATTCTTCACCGTTGCAAAGTTCCAGAGGCATACTCCCTCCCAGCAGAGGTGATATGAGCCCGTGCTGCCCTTTTTGTTGATGTAGTACATTGCCATCTGGTTGTCCATCTGGACCTAAACCACCTGTCCTGCCAGATGGTCTTGGAAGACCTGCAGGGCATGACAGACTTTCTTAGTTCCAGCAGGTTGATCTGTGAGGCACTCTCCTCTGGTGACCATAGCCCTTGTGACTGCAGGCAAGAGCAGTGGGCCTCCCAGCCCAGCTTGGATGTATCCGTTTTAAGGATGAGTTGGATTGGGGGAGCATGGAAGGGCAGGCCGGCTCTGAGGTTGAGGGGGTCCTGCCACCAGGTGAGAGACTCCACCAGGGCTAGTGTGATCTGGATGTGGTTCTCCAGACGGCCGGATGCCTGTGTTCACTGGGCACTGAGTGTCCACTGAGCCTGCTGCATGCGGAGGTGAGCAAAGAGGGTGACGTGGACAGTAGATGCCATGTGCCCCAAGAGGTGAAGCTTTTGCCTGGCTTGTCACCGCTGAGTCCCCCTGCGTTACCTGTGGTAGGGCAGCTAGCCATTGTGCATGGTCCAATGGCAGGAAGGCCCTCGCCTCAGTGGAATCCAATAGGGCACCGATGAACTCAAAGTGCTGGGTGGGCAGGAGGTGAGACTTTGGGAAGTTTACCACAAACCCTACATGCTGGAGCAGCCCTATGGCGCGATGCGCTGTGTTGTGCACTTCCTCCGGCGAGCTGGCTCATATGAGCCAGTCATCCAGATAGGGGAAGATAAAACCCCCCAGGAGCCAGAGGCGTGCAGTCACAACCACCCCACAGTTGTTGGACCGACTCAGCGGCATCCACAACTCCCGGCGTTGGAGCTCCTGTTCTACCACGCCTGATGCCACGTTGGCCTCGAGACGGTTACGGACAGAGTCGGCACCACTAGAGCCAACCTCTTGAGGATGGATAGAATATTCTCCAGGGAGGTCCTCAACGGGGACAGCCCCATATGTGGCACCGACGACCCAGAGGTACCAGGAGTTGGGCCCCGCTATGCCTTGGAACACAGCTCAGTAAGTTGGACTTTTACTTTGCAACAAGTCCTTCCTACATACACCTTTTGATAAATGACCACATAAATAGCCTACTTTGCCACACGTACGACAACGGCACTTCCTGCATTGCCTAGAAAACAATCACACATGAAGCCAACTACAGTGGTTGATAATAGACCGTATCAGTGATAAAAGAGGGGGAGACCTGATGCAACAACTTGCGCATTTAGAGCAGTAATGGATTTTTACTCTAAATGCTAAACAACCAATAGGTTTAAAAGAATAACTTGATTGGATGTCAGCGATTCGATTAGACTGGATAGTGTTGCTTGTCTGTTATTGCTGCCTCCATTTAATAGCCATTAGCGAGGTTGTTTAGAATCCGGGAGGAGTTAGAGTTTAAGCTGTGGGAGAGTATGCAACAAGTCCTGAAGCAGCCCGAGAAATAGAGCGGGTGAAACTCGAGTCACTGATGCCAGAGTACAGCTTGGCTGAAGTTACTGTCACGCCGGGAATCCCCATTCAGGCAGTAGTGGGCTTTGAGGTTTGTGGACAGAGGACCACTTTGCAGTCCTACAAATCTCCTCCATGGAGACAGCACGTAAGTTGGCCACGATTGCAGCCTTAGTTCAGACATTGTGAGCTGTTATATGATCCTCGAGGCTCAGACCTGAGCATAGGTGAAAGAAATGCAATCTGCCGCATAAATGGACAACATGCATTTGGAGACAGCCATGCTCAGCTTGCTGGGACTAAAAGGCATGAAAATCTAGCTAGAACGGCGGTGGCGTTCTAGTCCACTCGAGGTAAAAAGTCAAAGCATGTTTGCAATCCAACGTATGCAGCTGGGCCTCTGCCCTGTTGGTGTGAGGCCTGGGAAAATAGGTGGGCAAGACCACCGACTGATTCAGGTGGAAAGCAGAGACCACCTTGGGCAAGAAATGTGGGTATAAATGTACACAGCACCATCCACTTGTGATGGAACCTCATGTACGTCGGGTGAGCCATTAAGGCCTGAAGCTCACTAACCCAGCAAGCCAAGCTGAACGCTATGAAAAACATTATAGGAATTTCAGTGGGCAGGATTCCAATAGCTCAAAAGGAGCCGACAGGAACTGCCCCATTCAGATCCCACGCCACTGGCGAGGGCTTAATCGGAGGCTTCGAAAGGAGCACGCCCCACATTAAACACGCCACCAGTGGCTGAGCAGAGATGGGCTTCTGCTCCAAGCCGCAATGATAGTCTCTCTACTCCTCCCTGTTTCCTCAGCTCACAGCCTTGGGGTCATCTGACTCCTTTCTCTCCTCCTCCAGATACATCCATCTGATGGCTAAGACTTGCCGTTTCTTTCTCTATAACATCAACAAAAGCCACCCATTCCTTTCTGAACACACTACTAAGACAATTATCCACTCCTTAATCACCTCCCATCTAGACTATTGTAATCTACTCCTTGCTGGTCTCCCTCTGAATCATCTCTCTCCTCTTCAATCTGTTCAACATTCTGCTGAGCGGCTAATCTTCCACCAGCCTCGTCATGCGCATATTTACCCCTCTTCTCAAGTCACTATATTGGTTCCCTATCTGTTTCCGCATCCAGTTCAAACTTCTCCTGCTGACCTAGAAGTGCATTCACTCTGTAGCTCCTCACTACCTTTCCTCTCTTATACTCCCTACACCCCTCCTTGGAAACTCCGTTCTTCTGGCAAATTGCTTCTATCTTTGCCCTTCTCTTCTATTGCTAACTCCAGACTTCGCTCCTTTCACTTTGCTGCTCTTGGAACAAACTACCTGAGTCTGTATATCAGGCGCCTTCTCTGGCCCTTTTCAAATCCAGGCTGAAAAGTCACCCCTTTGCTGCCGCTTTTGGATCTTTTATTTATTTAACTTTCTTATATACCACGCTCTTCAGTATCAGTGCGGTTTACATCGAACGAAACTGTTCAGTGCAGAATGTCTGTACTGGACTTACAATATAACAGCTATAAAGTACAGCTATAACAATGTAACTAAATATAGATAAATAGGGTAACTAGATAAATTTAGAACAGAACAGGGTAACTATATACAGTTATATACAGGTAGTACAACATATGTTCATGAATTTCTAAGGTGTGTAGCTATTGTTTCGACTGCGTGTTAGCTGACATTAGGGTGAAGGAGACGCTATTTGTCAGGGGGATCCAGGTCTGAGGGATCTGAGTTTGGCGGGCTAGGTTTCGATCTTGTACGGTTGTTATTCGTGGGTTGCCTATATACGGCACTGGGAGTGGTTTGCTGTGGATCGTGATCCTGATCAGTGTAGTATTGTAGGAAGAGATGATGTTTGAGTGCCTTCCTAAATTGTGAGATGTCCTTGATAGCCCTGATAGATGGGGGTAATGCATTCCAACATGTAGGTGCGTAAAGTGAGAACGCTCTGGACCTGGCTGCTTGTGAGCATTTTGTGAGCTGACTTGGTAGGGTTAAGGTATTTATAGCGGCTGATCTTCTTGCTCTGTTGGAGGGTGTCATTTGGATGAGGTCGAAGACTGATGAAGAGGAGCAATTATTTACGGCTTTGAATGTCAAGGACATCACCTTAAACGTGATCCTGCTTTGGATTGGAAGCCAGTGCAGGTTCTTTAGTATTGGTGTTATATGCTCCCTCCTTGATGCACCATGAAGAATTCTGGCGGTTGCATTCATGGCAAGTTGCAGTGGGTTTATTGTGGCTTTTGGAAGGCCGTGTAATATGGCGTTTGCATAATTGAAATGCAGAATCACTAGGGCTTGGTATACTGTCCGAAAATCTTCGGGTTCCAGTAGCTGTCTCAGGTGGCGAAGAGTTCTGATTTTGTTGTATACTGATTTTACCATATTGCTTATCTGGGCCTTCATGTTGAGTTTTTGATCAAGGATGATTCCAAGATACCGAATTGATGGTTTGCTTATGAGTTCCGCATCCCTGACCTTCAGGGAGCTAGGTGGAATGAATGATGAATTTCTAGTGATGAAAAGGACCTCTGTCTTTTTAAAGTTTATTCTTAGTTTCTGTGCATGTAACCAATCTGAGACCGCAGCGAAACAGGCAGAGAGGGGCGTGAGATCTGGTTTGTCTAATAGGAAAGGCATAAAGAGGAGAACATCGTCGGCGTAAATTAGGCAGTTAATGTTGAAGGATTTGACGAGATTGCATATGGGCTGCATGTAAATGTTGAATAGTAAGGCAGACAGTGATGATCCTTGTGGGACTCCTTTTTCTTGGAGGAAAGGTGCGGAGGTGGAGGGACTGGCGCGTACCTGTTGCCAACGATCTGTCAGATATGATGCACACAAAGTTAGAGCGTTTCCCTTAATGCCCTTCTCGCTGAGTCGGGAGAGGAGTATTTCATGACATACCGTGTCAAAGGCTGCTGCAATGTCCAGAAAGATCAGAGCGAACCCTTGTTTGATGTTGTCCAATCCAATGGTGAGTGTGTTGAATAATGTGGTCAGGAGGGTTTCGACACCATACGATTCTCGAAATCCATGTTGGCAAGGGTCGAGGGGAGCACTTGTTTCGATATGATGGTTGAGTTGCTGTTGAACAACCTTCTCAATGATTTTCGCCAGAAGCGGGATACTTGATATGGGCCTGTAAGAGTCCATCCGTGCTGGGTCTAATTTGCTATTCTTTAGTAATGGTCTTATAGCTGTCTGTTTTAGGCTTTTGGGGAATGTCCCTGTTGAGAAGGATAGACTAATGAGTTTTGAGAGGAAAGGGCTGAGTTCGTTCCGCAGGGATTTTATCCAAGATGCCGGACATGGGTCGTTCGGTGCTGTGGCAGTGTTTATGGAAGAGATGATGTCTTGTATGTATCTTGCAGATGGTGCAGAGATCAGTGATGGAATGTTTGGTGACAGTAGTTGCTGTACATGGTGGGGTTGTTAGGGGAGCGTTGTGTGTGGTCATTGTGTTTAACTGGTTTGCCTTGGTGTGAAGGAAGTCCGCGTATTCCTGGGGGTTAGGGAGGTTTGTTTGTGTGGAAGAGGGCTCTTTTGCTAAGGTCTTGACTAGGCTGAAGAGCTCGTGAGATTTGTTTAACGAGCGTTGTAGTAACTCTGCTCGGTGTCTTTTTAGATGTTCGTTGTACATTACTAGTTTCTCGGTTGATCGGGATCGCCGCCATGATCTTTCGAGCTTCCTTAGCTTAAGTAGTGACGTTCGGAGTTCGGGAGAGAACCACGGCGCATTTTTCCTTTTTCTTGCCACTTTCTTAGTGATGGCTGTTTTGGCTTCCACATCGAGGCAAGAGTTCCATGAAGTAATCATGTCGTCCAGGCATTGATGTGGAGTGGTTTTGGAGTGGCTGAATTTTAACCATGGTGTCCTCCATGTTGAATTGCCGAAACCGCTTTACAAAGGAGACAGTGGGTTCATTTGTTGCCTGGTTAACGTTCTGTAATTGTTGTGATGGTATCTGAAATAATATCAGGCTGTGGTCGGACCATGGTACAGGGCTGACAGTGAGGTTTTTCTCGAGAGTGGCGTCGATTATATCTCTAGGGGCGAATATTAGGTCAAGTTTGTTACCTTTTACATGTGTGGGGGAGTTTACTATTTGGATATAGCCTAACTCAGAAAGTGCTTCTGTGAAGGCGTCGGCGAGGTTGTCCTGAAGCGAGGGGAGGTTAAAGTCTCCCATAACCCAGTTTTGGGCGTGTGGGTTTTGAGGGTTTCCAGCAGAATCGATGATGGTGGATAGATCATCTGGGGCTGGTGATGGGGCCCTGTAGATAAGACTGATGTTGCTGTACTTGTTCGAGATGGTGATGGAGTCTAGGTATGGGGTACTGCTGGTTGATGTGATATGGTATTGTAGTTCCTGCTTTGTTAGAATGAGTACTCCTCCGCCTCTTCTTTCAGATCTGTAGCAGGGGTGGATGGCGAAGTTTGTAGGGACAAATTTGTGTAGGATGATTGCATCAGACGTGGACAGCCACGTCTCTTTATCTTTATTGGAGTGCTTGATATACCGCCCAGGCTGGCGCATCAAATCAATCAATCAATGTGGCCACAAAGAAAAACAGATGAGGAAAGTAACTCCATCATTCAGACAGGAAAGCAGTAGATTAGAGGACAGGCAGAAAATTAAAGAGATAGATGCAACAAACATAAGTGGGGGGAAAGGGGCAGAGGGATTAGCCAAAGGGGGGGGGATCCTAGGGGGTTGGGCAGAGGGAGGTCAAATGCAAAATGAAAAAGGTGTTTCCTTACCATTCCCCTTAGATGTATCCCTGTCTACACCTACTGTGTTGTCTGTCTTGACTAGATTGTAAGCTCTGATGCAGCACTGTGTACGTCTTGTATTGCTATACAAATAGTAGTAGTAGTAGTAGGCTCCAATTGCGCTCAAGTAAACCTGGATGGAGTTGGACAAGACCGGAGTTAAAGAGATGCAGGAGGTACTCCAGCAAGTTTTTCACCGAGCAGAAGGTGAGATCCAGTGCCTTGGCAGCATACCGGAGTGAGAACCTTCCGCACTTGAAGGCGTAGGAATGCCACATCTAATCCCTGTGGGAAGCCAGGATGACGTTAGTCACCTCCCCCGGCAGGTTAAGTTCTGCCAGAATTACCCGCTCTGAATCCAAGCTGTGAGGGCCAGGAACTGGACAGTGGGATGAAGCAGGGTCCCGTCTTCCTGAGAGATGAGGTCGGGTTGCAACCCAACCGAAGAGGCTCCCGTCGGGAGAGCTGAAGCAATAGAGAGAACCATGGCTGCCTGGGCCAATATGGGGCAATGAATATCATGGTCACTTGTCTGCCTGGAGCATGAGCAATGTCTTTGCCACTAGTGGAATCGGGGCATATGTGTAGAGCAGGCCCACTCCCCAATGCAGGAGGAAGGCATCCAAGACCAGCCTGTCCATGGAAGCAATGTGGGAGCAGAAGCAGTTCACCTGCACATTGTGCAGCGTGGCAAAGAGGTCCACTGTCGGAGTATCCCACTCCTGAAAGATGCACTCCGCCACCCTCCTATGAGGGGCGGCTAGAAGACTCTGCTGAGATGGTCCGCCAGGGCATTGAGCTTTCCAGGCAGATAGGTTGCCTGCACTTCCATGCCATGGGCAACGGCAAACTTCCAGAGATGCACTGCCTCTCAACACAGGAGATACAAGTTCATGCCCCCCTACTTGTTGACATAGAACATCGCCACCTAACTGTCCGAATTAGGACCGCCTGGTTGGCTAGGTGTGTCTGAAACACTGAGGGAATTCGTGATTGCTCACAATTTCAGAAATTTTATCTAGTGCAGGCTCTCCTGTGCTGACCAGACCCTGCATGCGCAGGCCATCCAGGTGAGCGCCCCAGCCCAATTTGGACGTGTCAGTGGTTAGCATCCGGTGGGACAGTATCGACTGAAAGGGGAAACCCTGAAGCAAGTGCTGTGATTTCAACCACCACTTTAGGGATTCCACAAGGGGCGTCATAACCGTCACCAGGTCCCTGAAGTGACCCGTGACCTGTCGCCACCAAGTGCTCAAGTCCACTGAGCTTGGCACATCCTGAGACATGCCATAGGGGTAACATGCACTGTGGAGGTCATGTGGTCCAGCATCCACAGAATCCCTCGAGCTATTGTGTGCTGCTTCTGATGGATGGCGGCGACCACCTCTGTGAGCTACTGCAGGCAGTCCAAGAGTAGAAAGGCTCAGGCCTGTGTGATGTCAAGTAGGGCCCCAATGAATGTGCTGCTGTGAAGGTTGAAAGTGTGACTTGAGGTAGTTTACGACTAACCCCAGTCGTTCGAATATCTAAATTGTCAGGTGGGCCGAATGTCGCATGCTGTTTGGCGTGGAGTTCTTCCAGACTTCGATCCTTTCACCTTGCTGCTGCTTATGCCTGGAAAACAAACCTTCCTGAGTATGTACGTCAGGCTTCATATCTCTGTCCCTTTTTAAATCCAGGCTAAAGGCTCACCCCTTTTAGGCTGCTTTTGGATCCTGATCCCTTGTGTTTCCTTACCCTCCCTATTCTACCCTTTTTCTTCTCTGTTGTCTTATATGTCTTGATTAGATTGTAAGATCTGAGGTGCAGGGATCATCTTTATATATGTCTGTGCAGCACTAAATATGCCTTGCAGCGCTATATAAATGATTAATAGTAGTAGTAGCATGTGTCAACCGTCTATGTAGGGGGAAAATGAAGACCCTCAAGATCCTGAGGTAAGTGGCAATGACTGCTAGGCACCTGGTGAAAACCCTGGGGGTTGACACCAGCCCAAAGGGCAGAACTTGGTACTGAAAATGCTGGCCACCCAGCACGAAGCACAGGTACTTCCTGTGAAGAGGATGGATTGGGATGTGGGTGTACATCTCCTTCAGATCCAAGGAACATTGGCAATCACCCTTGAGAAGATAAGGGAGCAACGTTCCCAAGAAGACCATCTTGAACTTAGGAAGTGGTTCAGGTCCCTGAGGTCCAGGATGGGCTGGAAAGTCCTCCATCTTCTTGGGGACAAGGAAAAACCGGGCGTAGAAACCCCACCCTATCTGTGCCGGGAGCACTGGTTCAATGGCCAACTTAGCCAACAGGGCAGCAACCTCCATCTGGAGGAGACCACAGTGGTGCGGATCTAGAGGATACTCCCCTGGGAAGAAGCAAGGTGGGAGCTGGGCAAAATGGAGCAGATACCTGTCTCACATGATCTGCAGCACCCAGGCTTCCATGGTAATGAGGGGCCACCTGTGTACGAAGTGGACGAGCCAAACACCCATTTCAGGGGGCACTCCTTGGGAAGCGGGTGATTGGCTATACTCCTGAGGAAGCCATCAAAAACCTCCCCCCCCCCCCCGGCTGAAGCTGGGGGTGGGCTGAGCCTTCTGCGGCTTGGCACACCACTGTTGGCACCAGGCCTGCGCCTTGGGCTGAGCACCTTGAGGGCTCTGATAATACCGGCCCATCTGCCTGTAAAAAGGCTTCTTCTACTGGTACTTCTTCAAGGGATCAGCCATCTCTACAAGAGCCGGGAGATTATCATCTACTCCTTTTCTATCTCATCTGCCCTCTCCTCCACTGGCTTACCAAACAGGTTTTCACATTTGCACATCATGTCCGCCAGCTTGTCCTGGACCCACTGCTCCAGATTGGAGGACTGGAACCAGGCCAGCCAGCACGCCCCTTTTCACCGCAGTCCTCACATCGTTGCTCGATCTGACTCTATATACTCCTTTTTGGATTCTCATGGCACCGATTCCAGTCTATTGATCACACTAACCTGAAACCAATCCCATAGCTTTCAGGTATGTCAACAAAGCACAGTTACTAACCTGTAACAGGTGATCTCTGGGAACAGCAGGAATAAGTCTTCACATATGGGGTACGTCGGTACCGACGGAGTCTGCGCGGGAACACTTCCCAGCGTCCAATCAAGAGCTTTTGGAAGCATCCCAGCACGCCTGCGTGCTGCCTTCCCGCCTTTCCCAACTGCCTCTCCTCAGTTAAGTTTTAAAGCTGAGACAAAGAGAGAGAGAGAGGAAAGGAAAGATAGATAGAGATACAACTCCTGGGGAGGTGGGTGGGTTGTGAAGACTTATTCCTGCTGTTTCCAGAGATCACCTGTTACAGGTAAGTAACTGTGCTATCTCCAGGAACAAGCAGGAATGAGTCTTCACATATGGGGACTCCCAAGCTGAGATGCCTGGAGTCCCAGCATGTCATAGGTTGGAACATGCTATCTCCCAGAACACCAGGCATCCTGAGGATGGAGGGTAGGAGTTGAGAAAAGAAGGATGCTGTGGAACAGCTAACCTAGCATAGGACTGCAGAGGAGGAGTCCATGTGTGGATGATGATTGTAATCAATGATATTGCAAAGAAGATTGTAATATGGACCTCCCCTGACAGGATTTCACAGAAGTATAGAGGTTCATGGATCTACTGGGAAACCCAGTAGAGGAACCTTGAAGAGGACCTCACTGTAAGTGGAGGTAATAACCTGTAGGAAAAACAGTGGAGGTCAGAATCCTGAAAGGTAACAGGTAACCCCAGTAGGAAAAACTGGGGTAGTACAAAAACGGTGGGCCTTCAGCGGAAGGCTTTAAGACAAAAACTTAACTCTTTTGGCGGCAGAGTGGCTCACTCTTAGGAGCAAAAAGAGAAAAGCTAACCGATTTGGACAAACAGGCAGACTCCTTGTGGGGAGAAAGGGTATGGGAACCCCTTGTATCCCAAAAAGAGAGGACAAATGCCTGAGGCGTTAAGCCTGTGATTAACTGAAGATCCACAATGTCTCTCCTAACTGGGGTAAGCTAAGAGAGATATTGGAGCAGGGAGAGCTTCAGAGGTACCTAAACCCGTAGGTTATGGTATAAAAATTGTTGACTACCACAGGAGTGGTTGTGTGTGTAGAACCCCAAACCTGCTAAATAGCATAGGTATGGGTAAAGCCCCTCTGTCAGAATCATATAGCTATATGAGGATAGACAGTGAGATAGATAAGTATGTGGATACATATCTATCTATAATAAAATCTCGACAGATATATTCTTATATGTCTATCTATATATATATATTATAATAGATATATAGATAGACATATAAGAATATATCTATAGTGAGATATGGAAGGGCACAAAATACACACAAAAAATAAATATGGATATGTAGGCCTACATATGGGTGTCTGAAATTAAACAGACAGAGATATGCCTACAGCACGGTATTCACATAGGATATGTGGAGAGGAAAGATTCATCTAACAACAAGGAGGTGGAACCTACTTGAGAAGACGTATAGAGAATCTATTTCTCCTGGTTATGATCTGCAAGAATGCTAGCTAGTGAAAAATAACCAGGACAGTTACGTGAAAAACAGAGGATAATATCAATGTGCAGCCAGCAAGTCCCGAGTCTTCCAGGACTCTAGCATGGTAAGTAGACAGAAGACGCCTAGAGATGAGATACCATGTTGACCTGCTTAAGGGCAAAAGTATCATGTGTTCTTACCATGAGGATGAGCATATCCCCGATTGGGAATGCTATGGACCAAAGCAGGGAACTGGCAACTCCTTGAGCTTTCACGTAAGAGAAGGCCTATGTCCTTTATATCAAAAACGAGATAGTAAAAGAAGGGAGAACCTTCTAGTCATGGGAGACATGACTGAAAAGCCTTTTCTAACCAGCTAGGATAGCTGTTGGAGAAAAAAAAAACCATGCTCTCTAGCAAGGGCCCATAGTGGAAAGCTTCTCTGTAAACTGCAGAGAGCATGATGCAGGAGAATGAGGAGATAGAACTGGCTGCTAGAGAGCCAGTATCTCTGCCAACTATGCTGCCAAACCCAGGAGAATGGAGATGGCAGAAATAGAAGACAATCCAGAAAGCTTGTAGTGAGATAATCTCCAAGAGAGATGAAGCACTGACTTGGAGCCACTACTAAGGCTAGACAGAATGTTAGTGGAGGACAAATCTGGTTGTTTGTGGACAAGAACCAGTGGTCCAAACATTAAGGTTCCTGCATAGGCAACTGCTAGCAAGACAGCAGAAAGAATCTTACTGTTCAAAACAGAAAGAACAGACAGAACAGGAGTAGTAAACTCTGGACATGTCTGATAAGCTGCCCCAAAGCAAGACTGAAACAGAGGAGGTAACTCAGAGAGGAAAACTCCGCACTGGAAAGTGAGAAAACTAGAGAGGCTGAAGAAAAAGCCTCCCAGTAAGTAATTCCGCTCTTACAGAGGAAAAACTTGGTAAGAGGGTGAAGAGAATGGAGCTGAAGACGACTTACGAAGTAGGAAGTCTATAGAAAGGAAAAATACATGCTGGCACAGGAACTATCATTTGATAGTGGGTAGACCTCTTTCCCTAGCAGGAAAAAGAGGAGCAACCTGTGACCTATAGGCATGAACATCCTGACAGCTCATAGAAATATAGAAAAAATGGATGTCTTTTGGAAAGAGATCCATGTGTAGGGGTTAGAATGAAGCAGTGGATTGCCTCTATTGAGAAGAAGCAAATGTAGATTCTAACCCCAAGAGTCACAAGCATCTGATGATGATTGATCAGAAACCCTGCAGGTGCTGGGTTTGCTGAGCCTGGTGAGAGGTTGGATTCTTCAGACCAGGACGATGCCTCCCCTGTTGGGGAACATCTGTATGATGGGCAAGTGAGGAATAAAACCTTCTTCTCCTGTGGGAAGAAAGTTTGGTAGGATATTTCCTACCTACTGGGACAGAAGGTGTAGAACAACCCTTAGGAACAGGTAAATCAGTGGACAACTGAGTAACCTGACGTAAAGACTCCTTGTTGAAAAGATTTTCTCCAGTGCAAGGAGTATGTCCCAGCCGTTGTTGTGTCCATCTGTCCAAGTCTGAAGCTTGGAGCCAGGCTCTACGTCGTGCCCCTATAGCTATAGCAGAAGTCCTGCTAACAGACTCAAAAGAGTCTAGGGAAGCACGAGAAAGAAACCAAGAGATATTCTGGACATGCTTAAGCAGTGAGGAATAGTCTGTACTCCTGGAATCTGGAAGGAAAGGAGTCAAAAGATGTAACTGCTTTGTGACCTCCTCAAGAGAAAGACTCATATAAAAAATATATGAGAGAATTCTTGCAGAAAGCATAGATGTCTGGAAGGTTTGACGTCCAAAGGCATCTAGTGTCTTAGACTCACGACCTGGCGGATAAGAAGAGTGCTTTTTCTTACTCTTTACCCGCCTCATTGCTGATTCCACTACTATGGAATGATGAGGAAGTTGAGTCTTTTGAAACCCTGGAGAGGGGGGCACCTGATATAAGAGATCAGTTGCCCTGGGAGGTGGGGGTACCCTTAAAGGTGTTTCCCACATTCCTAGGAGATCCTGCAAGGAATGATGCAAAGGAAGCATTATGTTGTCCTTTGCTTTGGCAGAAACAGAGCCTTGTGCAGGATCATGTCCTGGAATAGGAATGGCAAGAGATCTTGCTATATCCAGGAGGAAACTCTGAAAAGAGGGATCCCAAACAGGAATCTCCCTTGGACAGGTTAGATCTAAAGAACTAGCCTGAGCACCCACAGAGTTATCCAAATATATAGGAATAGAAGATCCTGCAGAGTGCAGTGTGGAATGCTTAAGGGATGGTTGCTGGTACTGGCTGTCAGGAGCGGCAACCGTCCTTACCACATTGTCCATGCCAGGTATCGACTCCAAGCTTGGTATAGAATGGAGCGATCCTGTTGAAAAAAGCATGGCAGGAGTTGGCCACGATGCTACTGTGGATACCGGTACCGATGCCGATACCGGTACCGATGTCGGAGTCAAGCCCAACAAAGACATCGGAGCAGTCATCGGTGACAGTTCAATCGGTACCGAGTTAACCGAAAACCTCCGGCCACTATCCTCGGTACCGAAGCACCGGTATCGATCGGTGTCGGTACCAAAACCTATTGGTACCCAGTCTTCTAGACTAGAGATCGATTCCAAACTCGGCATCGAGGGCAGAGAGCCTGATAAGCGAAGCATGGAAGGCACCGACAGTAAGGGTAATGAGGACAGTGGTACCGACTTTGGTACCATGTCTGATACCAGCGAAGGAAGGTCAACCAGTGGCAACTCCATCGGCCTCGGGGGAACCGAGAGTTGCGGATTCGAATCATCGGAACCGAGCCTTCGGTACCGCCGAGAGCCGGTACCAAGGCGAGTCAGTACCCAGTCCTCCAGACTGGAGATCGATTCCAGACTCGGAAGCGGGGCTATCGATGCACGTCTGGAGGGTACCGACGTCGGTGGTAGTATCGGTGTTGGAACCGATAATGGAAAGTGAATCTGGAGAATATCCACCGGTCCTGAAGGCACCGAAGACGCAGACTACTATCCCTGGTGAGGAGTGTTTCATCCAACACCAGTGCCGATGCCGGGGTATCGGTACCGCTCGAAGCGGATGCCACCACCGTACACGGCTTAGGTATGTTCTGTGGGGGGTGAACCCCAGGAACAACCTGAAACCCCTTATAGGCTTTGGAGACCGAAGACTCCCACCGGGGTTTTGAAGCCAGTGGGCCCTCGAGGGCAAGGCCGGAGCCGTCTACATGCTGTGCATGAGACCTACCACTCGAGGACTGGCTAGTCTTAACAGACTGTTTGTGGGTTACCTGATCCTGTGTGGAAGAAGGAGGGAACGGTGCCCTGAAGTTGGAGGGCAACTGTGTATTGAAGGAACCTTGATGTTGAAGACCTCTTCTCACCAAACTGTTGTCAGGACCCAAGCAGGTTAGACACCGACTTCGAGGGTCTAAAAATAAAGTTGTACCGCCACAGTCTGAACATTTCTTGGAGAAAGTGCCTGGCGGATCCATGAAGGAAAAAGAAGAGGCCTAAAAGGCCTAAGAGACCGTGGGACACTATGAAGAAAAAATATCCCGTGGAAAAGGAAGATTTTACAAGAAAAGAAAAGAAAACACCGGCGGTACCGGTGGCGTCGGGAAGACAGCCGCGACCACAAGAAAACTAAAGAAATAAAACAAGAATTTTCTGCGGTGACAGGAGGACGTACTGCTGGCTCCGCGGAAAAACGAAAACTGAGGAGAGGTAGTTGGGAAAGGCGGGAAGGCAGCACGCAGGCGTGCTGGGATGTTTCCAAAAGCTCTTGATTGGACGCTGGGAAGCGTTCCCGCGCAGACTCCGTCGGTACCGACGTACCCCATATGTGAAGACTCATTCCTGCTTGTTCCTGGAGATTTCTCGTTCTTTCTAGCCCCTTATTACCTGTGATTTGCATACGGTTCTTTCAGGCTTCCAAGGAGGCAGTAATACCCCCTGTATCCCGCAGAGGCAGCTGCAACCACTCCGTATCGCTCTCTTGAATTGCCGGTCGCTTAAAACAAAATCCCCACTTATAACAGATACAATCCTGTTCCACTTATTGGATATTCTTTGCCTCACGGAAACGGCGTTTCAGGAGGGGGAGGAGGCGTATCTGTTCCACTGTCTCCCACCTGGCTACCTGCCAGTTTCCGTCCCTCGATCCTCCCGTAAGGGAGGAGAAGTGGCCATAATTTACAAATCCACTTGACATTGTCTGAACTGCCTATACCATTATCTTTGACAGCTGAGCCTTCATTGGTGAAATTCGGCTCCGCTGTAGAAGTTTCCTTGCTACTCCTGTATTGCCCGACCTCCCTACTGCAAGATGATTGGGAGGACATTCAACAGCTAATACTTGATTTGTTTGTGTCTTGCCCAGATATTATTATATTAGGAGATTTTAATATCCATTATGATGACCCACTGTGATCACAGGATAAAGTCGTTTATACGTTTTTTTTTCTATGATATCCTACACATGTCCATCTGCCAACCCACTCTGTGGGGCATATGATTGATCTTATACTCACTCTTTCAAATGCATGCTCATTGGTCGCTAATCTTAATACAATCCCTGTGCCCTGGTCCAATCATACCATTTTGCTCTTTGATGTGATTTACATGAAATTGTCCCTATCCGCTGCTTTGACCATCTCTCCTATGACTTTTTCCTATAGACCCATTATCCCAGCTACTCTTGCAGCTTTTCCAGCTGACGACACATTATTTCCTGCAAATTTCTCCAATCTACCTACAGCTAAGCAGGCTTATATGTGGCACACCACACTCTCCACAGAATTAAATAAGCTAGCACCGCTGCAGACTAAGACTCATGCTCCCAGAGTATTACAGAAATGGTGGTAAGCAGGTCTCCAGTTGCTCAAACGACAAACTCGAGCTGCAGAAAGATCTTGGAGGAAGGCTAAATCAACTCAAACCCTACAGAGGTTTAAGGTCTGCCAGCTTTTCCATCATCATAAAATATTTGAAGCAAAGAAAGATTACTTTTCCATGCTCATCATCAATTCTCCATCTACAATAAAAGCTGTATTTTCAGTTAACTCTCAACTTTCTACAAAAAGCCAATTCCAACAGCATCTGCCCTTGCTTGGGCCTACCCCAGAAACATTAGCGGACTACTTTTTGACAAAAATTCAGTCACTCAAGGCTAAGCTATCGTTACCTCTGCCTCTCTCTCCACTGGCTGAAACCGGAGGTACTTCTTCTGTACCACTGCATTCCTGGTCACATTTTACCTCTGTGTCCCTCACCCAATTAGAGAGGGCATCACAGTCCATTCATAAAACTACTTCCTCCTTAGACCCAATTCCATCAACATGGTTAAATGAGCCCAGTTTGGGACGCCTGACAATCTTGCCTTCATTAGTCAACCAAAATCTATCTTCCGGAGTGGTATCCGAGGCCTGGAAAGCATACCCATATGTGAAGACTACATTCTTGCTTGTTCCTGGAGATAGTGTAGTTACTCACCTGTAACAGGTGATCTCCGGGAACAGCAAGAATTTAATCTTCACAATCCACCCTTCTCCCCTAGGAGTTGTACCTTTCCTCTTCTTCTCCTTCTCTCCTTTTATCTCAGCTACAAACTCAACTGAGGAGGGAGCGCTGGAAAGGCGGGAAGGCAGCTACGCAGGCACAGTGGGATGCTCCCAAAAGCTTTCCTATTAGACGCCGGGGAGCATTCCCGCGCGGGCTCCGCCGGTACAGACTTACCCATATGTGAAGACTACATTCCTGCTTGTTCCTGGAGATAAAGCTACTCACTCACCTGTAACAGGTGATCTCCGGGTCCATTGAGCTGCACGCATATGCAGATGAGCACATAGAACAACATGTACCATTGATGCCGTATGACCCAGAGGTTTCTGCAGTTCTCGAGCCATAAGAAAGTTCTTGAGGCTTGCTTGAGATGCAAGCTGAATGAGTTGAGCACAGCGGGCTTGGGGCAGAAAAGTCCTTGATTGTCGAGTGTCTAGGAGAGCCCCTATGAACTCTAGAGTTTGAGAGGGAACGAGTTTGGACTTTGGAAGGTTTATTACAAATCCCAAGTGTTGCAGCACCTGCATGGTGTGCGAGAGAGAGCTTGCTCGAATGAGTCAGTCGTCTAAGTAAGGGAAGACAAAAATCCCTAGTCATTAGGAATGCAGTTACCACTGCCATGCACTTTGTAAAGACTCTTGGGGCAGAGGTGAGGCCGAAAGGCAGGACTCTGTATTGATAATGTCTCCCTTGGAACAGAACATGCAGGAACCTTCTGTGCCGTGCGTGAATAAGAATGTGAGAATATGCGTCCTTTAGATCTAGAGAACAGAGCCAATCCTGACTCTGGAGATAGGGGAGAAGAGTACCTAGGGAGATTATCTTGAATTTCTCCCGAAGCAGGTACTTGTTTATTTCTCTGAGGGCCAGAATGGGCCTGTATCCTCCTGTCTTCTTTGGAATGAGGAAGAATGGAGAATAGAAGCCCAGACCCTGTTGGGAGAGTAGCACCTCCTCTATTGCACCCTGTGAGAGAAGGGAGGTGACCTCTTGCAACAACAGAGTGGTGAGAGGGGGTGGGGCAAGACAATGGATAGGCCAGTACCTCCGAGCACCACACCGAGAACAGATGCCATTTAAAGGCGTAAGCCCTACTAGTTGAGTCCTTGCGCGAGGCCAGCAGTATGTCCTCGACCTCCACCAGGAGATGAAGGGAGGCTACAGCGACCCGCTTAGCCGACAATCGATGAGGGATAAGGACCTCAAGTTCGGGTGAAGTAGCAGACCCTCCTCCTGTGTCAACAAGCCCGGAGTGTTGCCAAGAGAAAAAAAAGGCTCTGATGAGAGATGGAGCAGCAGCGGGAACCAAGGCTGTCGAGGTCACTGCGGGGCCACAAGAATCACCGAGGCCCCGTCCCCGCTGTATTCTGAGGAAAGTTTGCACTATGAGCGGAATAGGGGGAAACTCATACAGGAGGCCGGCATCGGAGTCTTCCCTGTTCAGGTGGGGAACTGGGCTGCAGAACTGTGGGAGCTGTGAATTTACCAGGCTAGCAAAGAGGTCTAGGACCGGAGTCCCCCATCGTCAGAACAGACGCTGCGTCATCTGTAGGCAGAGGTGTCACTCATGCAGCTGGAGAGCCGGCTTAACCTATCTGCCAGGATGTTGTCCTGGCCAGGGAGATAGGTGGTCCATAGGGCTATGCCCTGGCAAACCACAAAGGACCATAGGGCTACCGCCTCCAGGCAGAGGCTGCAAGAGCCAGTCCACTCTTGCTTGTTCATATAGAACATCGCCACTCGGTTGACGTCTGTATGAGCACCACCTGCTGGTGAACGCGGTGCCTAAACGCTGGGAGGGCGATGAGGACCGCCCAGAATTCGAGAAGGTTGATCGGCTGCCGGGACTCCTTCAGAGTCCAAATTCCCTGCGTGCCCTGCGTCCCCCCCAGCCCATGAGTGAAGCATCAATGGTCAAGACTACGTTGTGTTGTGGGGCCTGGAACGGCATGCCTTGGAGCAGGTTCCGGGCTTCCCGCCGGGACTCAGTGAGTAGAGGAATGACCGAGATGGCATCTCAGAGACCTATTGCATGAGACCACTGAGCTTGAAGGCACAACTGCGCTGCCCGCATGTGCAGGCGGGTATCGGGGACGACATGAACCATTGAGGCCATATGGCTGAGGAGACGGAGCATCACTCGGGCCAATACCACATTGCGGCATTGGATCATGGATGCCAGAGTGTTGAGGCGGTCTGCACTGTCCTGGGGAAGGAAGGCTGTCGCTTGCCGAGTGTCGAGGCACGCACTGATGAACTCCAGGGATTGGACTGGAATGAGATGAGACTTCAAGTAATTGACCATGAAGCCAAGGTGCTCAAAGAGGTGGATAGTGCAGGCCGTGGCCCGCTGTGCCTCTTCGGCCGTCCCCCCTGTAATGAGCCAATTGTCTAGATAGGGGTAGACGAAGGTGCCCTGCAGTCAAAGGTGGGCTGTGGCTACTCTGAGGCATTTTGTGAACACTCGCAGGGCGAATGCGAGGCCAAAGAGATGTACCTTGTATTGATAGTGGTTCCCATGTGCCCTGAAACGCAGGTATTTTCTGTGCTTGGGATGGACGAGGATGTGAGCGTACGCATCCCGAAGGTCCAAGGAGCATAGCCAGTCGCCCTGGGAGAGCATTTTGAATCTCTCCCACACCAGGTATTTGTTGAGATTTGTTAAATCAAGAATGGGTCAGAAACTGCCCGTCCGCTTTGGCACAAGGAAAAACAGGAAGTAGAACCCGCGACCTCTGAGGTGTGGCAGGACCACTTCCACTGCTCGTCCCTCGAGGAAGTTGGCAAGCTCCTGCACCAAGAAGGCCTGGTGTGCAGGGAGCCAAGGGGACTCCGCGGGGCAGAAGGGTGGAGGGAGTCTGTCCAGGTGAATGAGGTAACCCTCCCGGACGACCTGGAGGACTCAGATGTTTGAGGTGACAGACTCCCATCGGGGAGCAAAGTGGAGCAGGCGCCCTCCAACCGGTAGCTGGGTCATCGGAAGGTGAGCGCTATGCATCTGGCGTCAAAAACCCAGGGCCGACTGGGCCGGTGCCAGGGTTTGGCTTTAAGGTACCTTGGGTTTACGTGGGCCCTGAGGCACGCTCTTGCTCTGTCCGCCTTGGCGCAGCACTGGCACCGGAGGGTAAGGTGGGTAGCCCCAGTAAGGGAGACCCTTTCTCTGGAAGAAGGGCTTTTTGCCCTGTTGCTTCTTCTGTGGGAAGGAGGAAATCTTTTGGGAGAGATGGGTGCGGGTGACGAACTCCGTCTCAATCTCCGCTGCTTTGTCCTCCATTGGTTTGCCAAACAATTGCTTGCCCAGGCACGGGACATAGAGCAACTTCTCCTGGACCCATTGTTTGAGATCTGAGGACTGGAACGAGGCCTGCCAACTGGCCCCGATACCAGCAGCTGCAACCCGAGCGGAGGACTCAAAGTTGTCATATGCAGTGCGAGAGTGGCAGTTTGAACAGTCCCCCACTGACTTTAGGAGGGACTGGAAACTGTGGAAGTAATCGCCGACAAGGCCCGCCTGAAAGCCTCCGAGCTCCTTCGTGAGGTTGCAAAGGAACATGCCTATGTACAGCTGGTAAGCCTGGATGTGGCACGCCAGCATGGAGCCCTGGTAGGCCTTATGCCCAAGGGCACGAGATTCCCTATCTGGTGGGACCGAAGAGTGGGCTTTTGGGTTCTTTTGCTTCCGCATGGTAGACTCCACCACCATTGAGGTATGAGGAAGCTGTGCCTTCCAGAAGCCAGGCCCTCGCTGGACCCTGGTACATGGTGCCTGCCCAGGCGCTTGCTGACAATGGGGATAGAAGCAGGGGTCTCCCACATACAGAGGAGCAGCAGGGCTAGGATGGGCGGAACAGAGACCGTGAGGGATTCCCTCGGCATAGCCTCGTATTGTAAAATATCGAGTTCCTCCACACAGGGCTCCTCCTCGGATTGCGTGGAGAGCGCTAGAGCTCGAGTCATGTCCCGCACAAACTCCAGAAAAGAGGTGTCTTTGGGGGGGACCGCAATTTCTGAACCAGCGGGGAAGGGTCCGAGGGGAGGTCCTGATGAGCCCAGGATTCAGGGGAAGTGTCCCTCTAGGATTCCCAGCTCGAGTATTTCGAGGAAGACTTGGAGTTAGGCTGCTCGAGCAGAGTCTGTGCCTTGCGCTGGGGTCCTGAGGCCGAAGCCCGCCTGGAGCCGGAGGTGTTAGTTCGAAAAGATCTCGCTCCCGAAGACTAGGATGGAGATCGAGACCTCTGCCAGGTTAACTCTCGGGGGTTCTCCCTGGGCTCTCGGGGGTTGTCACAGAGGTCTGGGGAGCCCTCACAGGTGTCGCCCTTGAGGTCCCAGGGTGCGTGCCTGCGGAGTCTGGCACCAGCAACTGCTGAGCAGCAAGGAAGGCAGAAATGCTGCGATCCAGTGCAAGCATTCGAGCCTCCCACTTCGGAGTGGGGCCCTGCGATGCTGATGCTGGGGTGACAGGGTCAGGAGTTAAGGAGGAGAGGGGGTCCTCAGCGGGACGAATCTCGGGAGACCGGGCACCATCACCGGAGGCCTCCATATTCTTACAAGGTACCTTTCGAGGCCGTTCCTTCTCCGACTCTTGGGACTGCCGAGGTGGGCTGAGGTACCGAGCACGAGAACACACACACTTGTCAGGAGCCCCTAACAGGGTCCTCCAGGTCTTTCTTCTTCTAACGCTCCCTTTCGGGGGACCCCTGCTCAGAGTGACGCCAGGGCCGTGGAGCGGGAAGCTACCGGGGACTCCAGGGCCGTCTTGTGGAAAATATCATCCGCTTTGATTGAAGGATAAGGCGGGATACAAAACTGTCTAAATAAATAAAATAAATAAATCATCCAGCTTCTGGCTACGGCTCTGGATGGCCCTGGAGGACATCTTTTTACAAAGGGAGCAGAGCTACGGGTTGTGGTCAGCTCCTAGGCACCTAAGACAACAGTTGTGGGTGTCAGTGAGCAACATATTCTTGGAGCATCTGTCACACTTTTTAAAACTGGAGGCCATAGGTGCAAAAAGAATTCCCGCAAGGTCGAAGACCTTCGGCTTGGCCAGTGGTTGAAAAGGGCACGAAAACACGATGGAGACGAACTCAAGAAAAAATGAAAAAAATGAAAGAATAAAATCCCGGGGCCAGCTGCCGAAGCAAGGGCACTCGGAACAGCGGGGAAAGGACAGGAAACCCAGGATTATAAAGAAAAAATTTGAGACTTTTTCCGAGGTACAGGACATGCATCCGAAGGGCTCAGCGGAAAAAGCGGGACTGATCAAGATGGCACCATTGGGCAGGAAGGGGACCACGCATGCGTGGTGGCATTCCCAAAGGCTTTCTTTGAAAGCTGGGGAAATGCTCCGTGCGGGCTCTGTTGGTGCCGACATCACCCATATGTGAGGGACTGACTTCCTGTTTGTTCCTGGGGTGACGTTGGCGCAGACAGAGCCAGTGAGGAGCATTTACCCAGCTTTCAAAGAAAGCCTTTGGGAATGCTACCACCCACGTGTGGTCCCCTTCCTGCCCAAGGATGCCATCTTGTTGTCAGATGACATAGCTAAGACGGTAGTTAAACAAACAGAAGGATGGCAACTCCAAGGGGAGGAGGGAGGGTTGTGAGGACTGATTTTTGTTGTTCTCGGAGAAAGCACAGTTACTTACCTGTAACAGGTGATCTCTGGGAACAGCAGGAATAAGTCTTCACATATGGGTACGACGGAGCCTGCGCAGGAACGCTCCCCAGCTTTCCAAAAAGGAAAGCTTTTGGGAGCATCCCACAGTGCCTGTGCGCTGCCTTCCCGCCTTTCCTAACCGCCTCTCCCCAGTTCGAGTTTTAAAGCAGAGACAAAGAGAGAGAGGAAAGGAAAAATAGATAGAGAGATACAACTCCTAGGGGAGGTGGGTGGGTTGTGAAGACTTATTCCTGCTGTTCTCAGAGATCACCTGTTACAGGTAAGTAACTGTGCTATCTCCAGGAACAAGCAGGAATGAGTCTTCACATATGGGGACTCCCTAGCTAGAGATGCCTGGGAGATCCCCAAGGTTATGAGACCCTGTGAAGGGCTCTATCTCCTCCTATGGATCTCAGGCATTCATTCAGGGAAGGAGGGCAGGAGTTGATTAAGCATGGAACAGGTGTTTGAGAACAGCCAGACCAAACAAGGCATCCCGGCGGGAGTCCTTGTCCAAACAGTAATGGGCTGTGAAGGTATGAACCGAGGCCCAGGTGGCCGCTCGACAGATCTGGTCGATGGACACAGAATTTAGATGAGCCATAGAGGTGGCCATGGCCCTCACATTATGAGCTGTGACATGGCCTTCCAGAGAAAGGTTCTTACTCTGGTAGGCGAAAGAAATACACTGAGCAATCCAATTGGACAGTGTCCTCTTAGAGACTGGAAGTCCCAAATGAGAGGGATCAAAGACAACAAAGAGTTGAGAAGACTTTCTATGTTGCTGTGTCCTTTGTAAGTAAAAGGCAAGAGCTCTCTTACAATCCAGAGTATGAAGATTCCTCTCTGCACTTGATGCATGAGGACCTGGAAAAAAGACAGGTAAATACACCTCTTGATTAAGATGAAAAGGTGAAACCACTTTAGGCATAAAGTGTGGATTGGTCCTAAGGACTACCTTATCATGATGGAACCTTGTATAAGGTGGATTAGCCACTAAGGCCTGCAGTTCACTGATGCGGCGAGCTGAGGTGACTGCAATGAGGAAAATAACCTTCCAGGAAAGAAATTTCAAGGAGGTGGTGGCTAAGGGTTCAAAAGGTGGCTTCATAAGCTGACCAAGAACCAGGTTTAAGTCCCATGCCACCGGAGGAGGCCTAATGGGAGGTTTAGTTAAAGTTAGGCCTCTCATGAATCTTGCAATAAGAGGATGAGAGGAAATAGGCTGTCCATTAATAGGATTAAGGGATGCTGCAATAGCACTCAAATGGACCCTTACTGAATTCGTCTTAAGGCCTGCATTGGAGAGATGCAGGAGATATTCCAATAGAGAATTCAAAGGTAGTGCTAGAGGGTCAAGACCCTTCTCAGCACACCAAATTGAAAACCTTTTCCATTTAAAAGCATAGGAACGTCTAGTAGAAGGTTTTCTGGAAGCATGGAGGATATCCTTCACCTGCTGAGAAAGATTCCAACCTTGAAGGTCTAGGCCTTCAGCAACCAAGCTCTGAGGTGAAGGGACTTGGGGTTTGGGTGCCACAAAGTCCCCTCCTCCTGGGACAGAAGGTCTGGAGCAGCTCCCAAGTCTAGGGAGGGAGCTTGAGAGAGATGCAGAAGTAGAGGGTACCACACTTGGCGTGGCCAGCGTAGAGCTATGAGGATCATGGATCCTTGATCCCTCTGGAGCTTGAACAGAGTCTTGGGAATTAAAGGAATGGGTGGAAAGGCACACAGGAAGTCTTGACCCCAGTGAAGGAGGAAGGCATCCTTGGTCTGAACTCCCTGACACGGAATTCTGGAACAGAACCTGGGAAGTTTGGCATTCCACAGACTTGCAAAGAGGTCTATGTCCGGGTTTCCCCACTCTTGAAAGATTCTGAGTACTTGGTCCATGTGCAGAGACCATTCGTGTGGAAGCAGAACTCGACTGAGTCTGTCTGCGCAAGAGTTTTGGATTCCTGGGAGGTATACGGCCAGGAGATGGATTTGATGCTCTCTGGCGAAGGCCCACAATCTTAAAGCTTCGTTGCAAAGCGACAGAGAGCCAGTTCCTCCTTGCTTGTTTATGTAAAACATGGCTACCTGATTGTCCGTATGAATGAGGACTGTCTTGTAGCTGAGCAGGGTATGAAAGACCTTGAGAGCTAGAAAAACTACTCGGAGCTCCAAGTGGTTGATATGTAGAGAGGTCTCCTGTGGAGACCAAGTGCCCTGAGTGGAGAGGTCTTGTAGATGAGCTCCCCAACCTGTTTGGGAGGCATCTGTTGTGAGGGTTGCCTGGGGCAACAACTGTTGGAAGGGGGACCCCAGCAACAGATTTTAGGTGGACATCCACCACTGGAGAGACCAAAAGAGGCGTTTGGAGGTTGCTATTTGGTCTGAGAGAGCTCCTGATGCTTGAGTCCACTGGGTGGACAAAGTCCATTGAGCTGCTCTCATGTGAAGGCGAGCATAGGGTACCACATGCACTGTGGATGCCATGTGGCCTAGCAGTTGTAGCATCTCCCGGGCAGTTAAATGGCTCTTTGACTGAATTTGGGAGGCTAACTGCACTAGGCGTAGGCAACGGGCCTGAGGAAGATAGGCCCTTGCAGTGGTAGTATCCAGCCAGGCCCCTATGAACTCTAGGGACTGAGTAGGGGTGAGTTGGGAATTTGGGAGGTTTACCACAAGTCCCAGATATTGCAGAATATGCCTTGTGCAGTCCAGGGAAGTCTGGGCCTCTGACTGAGATGGAGCTCGGATGAGCCAGTCGTCCAGGTATGGGAAACTCAAAACCCTCAAACAACTCCGTCCGCTAGTATTTACACAAGATTTTATCAACATAATACAGGCAACAATAACTCCACATTTTGATTTTGCCAATCTAATACTAATAGGAATTTCAAAACAAAACATCAAACGATTGCAATTAGCGCAAAATGCAGCTGCAAGAATCATATTGAAAATTAATTCACTCCAACACATATCACCAGTACTAGCCTCCCTCCACTGGCTACCTATTCAAAGCAGAATAACCTACAAAGCAATAATAACAGCATTCAAGGCATTAAATGACATGGCCCCAACAATGCTTTGTAATTTAATACATAAAGAACCGTCCAAGCCAACACACAGAAAAGGTCAATTAAATAGACTAAAGATCCCGAAAGATTATACAAGAGCCCATAAAGCAACTAATAACAGAGCCTTCTCCCACATAGCCCCAATGATCTGGAATTCCCTCCCAGAGGAACTTCGAACATGTACGGAAATCATAGAACTCCGTAAAAAATTGAAAACGTACCTGTTCACCATAAACTATAACATAGATAACTTAACACCCACTATAGACAAAGGTTAAACAGCAATTGGTCTACATTAAGCAAAAACCCTTAACATATACAGATAACACATACATATGATAACCTCACAACTTATATCCGTTCACCTCCTTGTATATATATACATAAAACTGTATATAGTTAACCTGTTCTATTTTATCTCACAATGTTTAGACCATATATACTATATATAAATTTGATGTTCCTT
Source organism: Ichthyophis bannanicus (assembly GCA_033557465.1). Lineage (NCBI taxonomy): Eukaryota > Metazoa > Chordata > Amphibia > Gymnophiona > Ichthyophiidae > Ichthyophis > Ichthyophis bannanicus. The sequence goes on from CM066041.1 coordinate 83,454,687, forward strand.
GTAGATATGTTCTGTTATAATATGACGTTCCCTGTAAAACAAACTTGTTTTGTTAAGTGTTGTTCAACTGTAAACCGCAACTGAACCTTGGAAGATGCGGTATATAAATGTATGTATAAATAAATAAAAAAAATGGGAATACAAATATTCCCAGAGTGCGTAGAAATGCAGCTACTACTGCCATGCATTTGGTGAACACTCTTGGAGCAGAGGCCAGACCGAAAGGAAGCACCCTGTATTGGTAATGCTTTCCTTGAAAAAGAAAACGGAGGAACCTTCTGTGAGATGGATGGATGAGGACATGTGTATACGCATCCTTGAGATCTAGAGAACAAAGCCAATCCTGACTCTGAAGGTATGGAAGGAGAGTACCTAGAGAAAGCATCTTGAATTTTTCCTTGCATAGAAATTTGTTCAATTCTCTGAGATCTAATATGGGTCTGTAGCCCCCTGTTTTCTTTGGGATCAGAAAGTAGGGGGAGTAAAACCCTGACCCTTGTTGAAGAAGAGGTACTTCTTCTATTGCCCCTTGGGCAAGAAGGGCAGCCACCTCCTGACCTAGAAGGTCGAGGAGAGATATTGGAGAATTGAAAAGTCTCACCATGGTGTGAGGAGGAAGGTTTGAGAAATGAAGTTTGTAGCCCTCCCTTATGATGGAGAGGGTCCACTGCTCTGCTGTAATTTGCTCCCATCTGGGAGCAAAATGAGCTAACCTTCCTGGAATGGTGAGAGGCTCTGGCTGTTTCAGAGCCAGAAAGGCTAAGTTCTCTAGCATCAAGTCAAAAACCCTGAGGAGGCTGAGTCTGCTGAGTTGCAGCAGCCCCTGTAGGCTTAGGCCTGGCCTGTTTAGGTTGCTGACGCTTAGCAGCAAAACGACCTGTAGATGATTGTTGGCCAGAAGCAGGATGGAATCTGCCTTTCTTGAAAAAAAACTTCTTGAAAGTTTTTTTCTTGGCAGGAATGGAGGTTGACTTTGAAAGTCTATCCAAAGCAGAATTTTCTGCATCCATTTGAGTGGCTTTTATTTGCCAATCTTTGCCAAACAAGTTTTCTCCTGTACAGGGAAGATTTCCCAAGCCATCCTGGACCCAAGATTTCAGATCAAAAGCTTGGAGCCAAGCAATTCTGAATGCAGCTATGGCAATGGCCGAAGCCCTGCTGGCACCCTCAAAGGAGTCAAAAGCTGCATGGTTAGAAAACTTTGAAATATCTTGAGTATGCTTAATCCAAATAAGAAATTCTTCCCTTTTATCCTCTGGAAGGAAAGGGAGGAAAGTGTGCAGCTTATCTGCAACTTCTTTCAGAAACATACCCATATAAAGACTATAGGAGTTGATTCTGGCAATGAGCATACTGGCTTGGAAGATTTTCCTACCAAAAGCATCCAAGGTCCTGCATTCTCTTCCTGGAGGAGCAGAGGAGTGTCTTTTTGCACTCTTTATCTTTTTCATAGCTGACTCTACCACAATAGAATGGTGAGGAAGCTGTGTTTTATGAAACCCAGGACAAGGAGGGACACGGTACATAGTGTCCAACCTACGAGAATGAAGAGAGATAGTGAGAGGAGTCTCCCATAAGTCAATCATGTGATCATAAAGAATCTCATGAATTGGCAAGGTGACTGCCTCCTTAGGAGCCTTAGAATAACCTAAAATATCCAATTTTTTAGCTCTAGGCTCTGATTCAGAGGTTACTGAAATAGAAAGCCCTTTAGCCACTTCTCTGAAAAAAAAAAAAGAAAAAAAAATGAATAAGTCTTCTGGCTCTTGAGCTTTTGCATTGAGAACTCCACCATCATGGAACTGTGGGGAAGTTGGGCCTTTTGGAAGCCAGGACTCTTGACACGGTAGAAGGCATCGGGCTGACCACCGGCACCGAGGCCGGGATCTCCCACATCTGTAGGAGCACGTGTTCGAGGATGGGTTGCACCAGCACTGATAGAGCCTCCTTTGGCAGAGATTCATACTGGAGAATCTCCAGCTCTTCGGTGCGCAGGTCCTTCTCAGACTCGGTGGGGACCAAGAGGACTCGAGCCATGTCCTGGACGAAGTCATGCAATGCCTCGTCCTTGGGTGGGGAATGGCATCGGAGCTCTGGGGGAGACTGCTCCAAGGGGATGTCTCGGTGTTGAGAGGTCTTGGTGTTGAGAGGTCTCGGGGGAGACCTCGATGTCGGTCTCCTCTAAGGGTATCGAGCAGTCTGAGGCTTGGAGCTCCTGTGCCTCGAGGTCTGCATCGGGAAATTGAGATTCCCCGACCGGTCTCTGGTCAGACTCCCCGAAACTAGCCAGGGAGGAACGACACCTGAGGATCGGGATCAGGACTGGGACCTCGATCGATGCTAAAGGCTAGCCCAGACTGATAGCACTCAGGGCCTGGCTTGATGCCCGTGATTGCCACCGTAGTTGAGAGCCCGGTTGTCGTGGTAGATGATGCGGACGAACTTGACATCATTGCCTGCTGCATGGTCAGGATGGCAGAGATTCTCTGTTTCAGGACCGCCATTCTGGCCTCGAGGCCAGAAGGCTTCACAACTTTCAGCGAGGGCACCTAGGGATTCAGAGTTGTTGTCGGCACTCTAGCGAGCGCATCATCAGCAAGGACCATGGTCTCAGGGAGCCTCATGCGGTCACTGCCGGCTGAGGATGCCTTCATAGAGAACTTAGGGGGACGCTGCTTAGAGCTGCACGAGTCCTACCTCGGGACCTTACCAGGTTTCACCAGTGGAACCTCAGCTTACTTCGAGGAGTTTTTCTTTTTCTTGCCAGGGTCCAGCGTCTTTCCGGAGGAGCCGCCACTGCGGGACTCCAAAGACGCCTGGGCTTCACAGTAGGTACTTGGCTTCGGGCTCAGTGTCGGGGAAGCTGGAGCACAGCCGGACCGTGGACACATCTTCTCCTGCAACTCCGACCTTTTCTTGTTGGTCAGAGGGTTCATGGCCCGACACAGAACATAAGAACATAAGATATGCCAGACTGGATCAGACCAAGGTCCATCAAGCCCAGTATCTTGTTTCCAACAGTGGCCAATCTAGGTCATACGTACCTAGCAGTTTCCCCAAAAGACACAGGTTCCGCAATGCTTGTACTGGGTCAAGCATTGATATCCTGGGTCCTTTCCTAATAATGGTTTATGGACCTTTACTCCAGGAACTTGCCCAAACTTTTTTTAAACCCAGCTACACTAACAGCCTTTACTACATCCTCCGGTAACAAATTCCAGAGTTTGATTACACATTGAGTGAAAAAATATTTTCTTTTATTAGTCTTAAATAGTTTACCCTGTAGCTTTCATTGCATGTTCCCTAGTCTTTCTAAATTCTGATAACGTAAACAATCGATCTATGTTTATCCGTTCCACTCCGTTCATTAATTTATAGACTTCTATCATATCTCCCCTCAGCCGTCTCTTTTCCAGGTTAAAGAGCCCTAACCTTTTTAGCCTTTCTTCATAGGAGTATCCTTCCATCCCCTTTACCATTTTGGTGGCTCTTCTCTGAACCATTTCTAATAACATAGAAACATGATGACGCTATATCCTTTTTAAGATACGGCGACCAGAATTGCACACAATATTCAAGGTGCGGTCTCACCATGGAACGAAATAGAGGCATTATAATATCTTTTGTTTTATTTTCCGTTCCTTTCCTTATGATATCTAGCATTCTATTTGCTCTCTTGGCCGCCACTGCACACTGGGCCAAGGGTTTTAACATGTTATCCACGATGACGCCTAAATCTTTTTCCTGGGTGGTGGTTCCTAATGTGAAACCTTGCATTGTGTAACCGTAGTTTGGGTTGTTCTTCCCTAGGTGCATAACTTTGCACTTGTCCACATTAAATTTCATCTGCCATTTTGATGCCCAGTCTTCCAATTTATCAAGATCCTCTTGCAATTTTCCACAATCCTCTTGGGTTTTAACAACTTTAAATAGTTTTGTGTCATCTGCAAATTTGATAACCTCACTTGTTATTCCACTTTCCAGTCATTTATGAATATGTCAAAAAGCAGCGGACCCAGCACAGATCCCTGGGGTACACCACTATTCACCCTTCTCCATTGGGAAAATTGGCCATTTAGCCCAACCCTCTGCTTTCTATCTTTTAACCAGTTCCTGATCCACAGTAGTACACTGCCTCCTATCCCATGACTCTTTAGTTTTGCCAAAAGTCTCTGAAGAGGGACCTTGTCAAAGGCTTTCTGAAAGTCCAGATACACTATATCAACCGACTCACCTTTGTCCACCTGTTTATTCACACTTTCAAAAAAACATAACAGATTAGTAAGACAAGATCTTCCTTGTCTAAAACCATGTTGGCTGTCTCCCATTAGGCCCTGACTAACTACATGCTGAGTAATTTTATTATTTATGATGGTTTCTACCATTTTTCCCGGTACTGACGTCAGGCTCACCGGTCTGTAGTTTCCCAGATCACCCCTGGAACCCTTCTTAAAAATTGGTGTTACATTGGCGATCCTCCAATCTTCAGGTATTAGAGATGATTTTAATGATAGTTCACAGATTACTAATAGCAGGTCTGCAATCTCATATTTCAGTTCTTTCAACACCCTTGGAGATATACCATCCGGCCCAGGTGATTTGCTACTCTTCAGTTTATCTAATAGTTGTAATACATCTTCCCGATGTATCGATATTTCCTTCCATTCTTCCGCACCTTTAAATACCACTTCAGTCATGGGTAACATCCCTACATCTTCCTCAGTTAAGACAGAAGAAAATAATTCATTCAGTCTCTCCGCTATCGCCTTGTCGCCTCTTAGTGCCCCTTTAACTCCTCTATCATCTAATGGACCAACTGGCTCTCTCACAGGTTTTTTTGCTACGAATGTACTTGAAAAAAAAATTTATTTCGCGTTTTTGCTTCCGCAGCAAGCTACTTCTCAAATTCTCCCTTTGCCTGCTTTATCAATGCCTTGCATTTGACTTGTCAGTGCTTGTGCTGTTTCCAGGTTTCATCGTTTGGCTCTTTTTTCCATTTCCTGAAAGATGCTTTTTTGGCAACAACAGCCTCTCTGACCTCACCTTTAAACCATGCTGGCAGTTTTTTGGACTTCCTTCCACTTTTCTTAAAGCGTGGAATACAGCTGATCTGGGCTTCCAAGATAGTATTTTTCAACAACACCCAAGCTTGATGTAAGTCTTTAACCTTTGCAACTGCTCCTTTTAGTTTTTTCTTAACTATTTTACTCATTTTATCATAGTCTCCCTTTCAAAAGTTAAAAGGTAGTACTGTGGATTTCCTTACTATCCCTCCTCTACTAATTAAATCAAAGGCGATCATGCTATGATCACTATTGCCAAGTGGCCCCAACACCCTTATCTCTTGCACTAGATCTGGTGTTCCACTAAAGACTAGGTCTAATATGGCTTCCCCTCTGGTCGGTTCATGAACCAGCTGCTCCAAGCAGCAGTCATTTATGTCATCTAGGAACTTTATCTCCCTAGCATGTCCTGCCGTGACAATGACCCAGTCGATACCAGGGTAATTGAAATCACCCATCATTATTACTGCGCTGTAACTTTTGTTAGCTTCCTTGATTTCTTTGAGCATTTCATCATCCATTTGTTCATTCTGGCCAGGCGGTCGATAGTACACCCCCACTGCCATCACCTTCCCCTTTTTACATGGAATTTCAATCCATAGAGATTCTACAGCAAATTTTGTTTCCTGCAAAACTTGAATCCTTTCTGACTCAATGCCCTCTCTAACATAGAGTGCAACCCCTCCACCAATTTGATCAGCTCTATCATTACGATATAGTTTGTACCCAGGTATCACAGTGTCCCACTGGTTGTCCTCCTTCCACCATGTCTCTGAGATTCCAATCATATCTAACTTCTCATTTAGTGCTATATATTCTAACTCTCCCCATCTTATTTTTTAGACTTCTAGCATTTGCATACAAGCATGTTAGAGACTGTATTTTATTCGTATTAATTTGTCTATTGGTAGACATGGGTAATTTGGGATCTTTTAGCTCTGTGTGCTCCATACTCGAGGGCATTTGGGCTACTTTACTCTTTTTTGGAACCTCTCTGCTTTTGGTAGTATCCTTCAAGGATACATTCTTCCGAACCATCCGCTCTTTGGCGACTGTCGGCTTTCCCCTATCATCTAGTTTAAAAGCTGCTCTATCTCCTTTTTAAAGGTTAATGCCAGCAGCCTGGTTCCATCCCGGTTAAGGTGAAGCCCATCCCTTCGGAAGAGCCCCTCCTTTCCCCAGAATGTTCCCCAGTTCCTAACAAATCCAAACCCCTCATCTCTGCACCATTGTCTCATCCATGCATTGAGACTCCGGAGCTCTGCCTGCCTTTTGGGTCCTGCACGTCGAACGAGAAGCATTTCGGAGAATGCTACACTGGAAGTTCTGTATTTCAACTTCCTACCTAAAAGCCTAAATTTAGCCTCCAGAAACTCCCTACCACATTTTCCTATGTCATTGGTACCGACACCAAGACAGCAGACTCCTCCCCAGCACTATCTAAGACCTTATCTAGGTGGCGCATGAGGTCCGCTACCTTTGCACCAGGCAGGCATGTTACCAGGCGAGCCTCACGTCCACCAGCCACTCAGCTATCTACATGCCTAATGATCGAATCACCAACTATAACGGCTGTCCTAACCAATGTTCCCTCTAATTTTCTGTATGCTGTGTGCGCATAAAATATCAGCTGTGCAGCTTTTGAAGGAAGGTTAAATTTTTGTGCGCCACATAACGACACTCGGAGTTATATACTTTAAAATTTGACTACACGTCAGAATACATATGTACACCACATTGATTGCACTAGAAAATATTGTAGAACTTGTGAAACACAACAACTTTTCAATTTTAAGAACGTCTGTGTTGTTTTCTATCAGAATCAAAACCGTAATTTTTGTGCGCTCTGTTGTAAAGTATGTGCGCTCACTCGGCGAGGTGTGTGCGCGCGCACATGCGCACAGCTTAGAGGGAACAGTGGTCCTAACCCTTCCCTCATGGGCACATGGCCCTGGAGAAACTTCCTCGGTGCAAGAGGGTTTTACATCACCTGGAGGACAGGTCCTAGTTACAGGATCACTTCTTGCCACACCAGGGTGATGCTTTCCTGTCAAGTGACCTCTCTCCTCCATGGCAACAGGGATGCTGCCAGACTGGAGGTGGGACTTCAGGACTATATCCCTGTAGGTCTCGTCTATGTACCTCTCTGTCTTTCTTATGTTTCCCAAGTCTGCTACTCAAGCCTCTAGAGAACGGACTTGTTCCCTGAGAGCAAAGAGCTCCTTGCACCTAGTGCACACGTAAGACCTCTCACCAACTGGGAGAAAATCATACATGTGACACTCAATGCAAAAGACTGGAAAGCCCCCATCTCGCTGCTGGACTGCTGTCTGCATCTTAGTTTTAAGTTTTTGTTTAGATCTTTATGTTCTTTACTTACTAAGGGTTGCTATGGATATTTATACCAATAAAATTGTACCTAATATGTTTAATATACCTTGTTCACCTGAAGCTTAATTAATCTCAGGTTCTTAGCGTATGACTGATTTGGGTAACGAGCTTCACCTGAGAGCACCTCCTGTCTTTTAAGATATGTAAGTACTTATAAAGCTACGATTGTCCCAGGGGTGGGTGGGTGTGGGGGAGGGAGGGAGGGATATAACACTTATTAAAAGAGGGCTGCTACACAGTACCCTGTCCTGTGCTGCTGAGGTAAGCTATATTCTTATTTGATTTAAATTATAGCTCTTTGCTGCTGCTAGGCTCTAACTTATTAAGAAATTTAAACTACAAGCTCTCTGCTGCGTTCTAAATTTAACCAGAAAGCTCTCTTCTGTGTTTTAAATTTAAACTAAAAGTACTTTGCTAATGCTAGGCCCTGAGTGACTATTAAAATTAAAACTACAAGCTCTCTGCTGGGTATGAAATGTAACCAGAAAGTTCTCTTCTGTGTTTTAAATTTAAACTTAAACTGCTGCTACTAGGCCCTGACTGATTTAACAAAAAATAGTGGGTTCACAGATTAATTAGCTTTAATAGAGAGAATTCCTTTTAGAAAATTCCCAGATGTATATACTCACAATTGCAGATCTCTCTCCAGAAGTAACAGTCCCCTTTTCTAGTCCTTCAAGACAGGTCGCAGGAGGTACTGTCGTGGTCCAGGCCAAGCCAGTGCAAGCAGCAGCCGTGGGTGTCTGTAACAGACATCATTTGACTGCAACGATCTCACTTTTTAAAGCCGCCAGAAGACATGGTGGCTCACAACCAGACGGGGTCGATGACCCCCGGGCGAAAAAGGGAATGAATGCTGGTCAAGGCGAGCCTCGATGTAAAAAGAAAAGGGAGCCAAGAGCAGCACTGAAGATGGCGCTGGCGCCAGCTTGAGATGGGAAGAGGAACTGGTATGCAAACTGGGAAATACTCAACTAAGAGGATAATTTTAAAGGAATTTTTCCGGGGAAACAGGACATAAGTCTGTTGGGCTCTGCGGAAAAAAAAAAGAGACTGAGCAAGATGGCACCCTTGGGTGGGAAAGGGATCACACATGCATGGTAGCATTCCCAAAGACTTTCTTTGAAAGCTGGGGAAATGTTCTGCATGGGTTCCGTCGGCGCCAACGTCACCCATATTTGAGGACTGACTTCCTGCTTGCTCCTGGACAATAAATAGCTCATGCACGCAAATTCAATCATATTACACCACTATTTGTCAAATGTCATTGGTTACCCATAAATTCTCGGATCATTTTCAAGCTTCTTACCCCGACACACAAAATTATTCATGACACAGTTCCAAATTACTAGTCTACTACTGTCTCCCTATATGCCCCAGCAAGATTTCTTCGCTCGCTCCATGATTTTCGTTTACTCCTCCCCTCCTCACGGGAAATAAAGTATGAATCTACAAGAAAATGAGCTTTTTCTGCTGCAGCTCCAGCACATTGGAATGGCTTGCCAGGCCACCTCCACACAGAATTAAATTTTAAGTGCTTCAAAAAATCTCTGAAACCATTTCTTTTTAGGACTGCTCTTAACTTACCTGAGTATCTATTCTGGTACACAACCACTCGTTGGACATGGTAAGGACAACTCTATAGTCTAAGGGAATTGTGTGTATTTACCTTTATGTCTTATTCTGTTTGCCTACCTTTTCTATGCTGTCCCTATCTCTCCTATACTGTCCTTACACTATGGAGCTCCTTTTACTTTTCTTTTTTAATTATTCTACACCGCATAGATTGCTATGCAATGTTGCGGTATATCAAATAAAATATAACCATAGCCATATTCCAGGCATGAAGGAATATCTATATAAACTAGAGATCAGAGCCATCAGCTAAAGTCTGCATAGGCTTAATAGAGAGTTGTAGAGGGTGAGCAGGCTACTCAGGCAACAAAACCAGAGGAAGAGCATCTTGAGATCTAGCATCACCCTGAAGTAACCCAGAGGGAACTAAAGCAAGAGACCTGAAGGGCTACCAGAAACAGAATCTGCAGACGCAAAAGGACCCCCTTGATCAGAACCACAGGAGGAACACAAACTATCTGTCAAAGTCTTACATTTCTTCCGACAGCTCAAGCAGCACTGTAGGGAAGGCGGCATTTTCACAACAGGATAAAAGAAAAAGTCACAGAAAGACCCGGGGAGCAAAAAATCAACAGGCTCTGAAGAGAGAATTGCAGTAGCGGCACAAAAATTATAGTGGGAAGCAGCAAAACAGACCTGGGAAGCAGCCACCGACTGACCGCGTGAAGAGAAGCAGGAAAAAGGCAACTGCAGAAAAAGCGTAGTTGTGACGTCGGCACTGACGGAGCCCGTGCGGGAACGCTCCCCAGCGTCCTATAGGAAAGCTTTTGGGAGCATCCCAATGCGCCTGCATTGCTGCCTTCCCAACTCTCCCTCCTCAGTTGGGTTTGTAGCTGAGATAAAAGGAGAGGAGAGAGAAACAGATAGAGAGAGAGATACAACTCCTAGGGGAGGAGGGTGGGTTGTGAAGACTCAATTCCTGCTGTTCCCGGAGATCACCTGTTACAGGTGAGTAACTACACTATCTCCAGGAACAAGCAGGAATGTAGTCTTCACATATGGGACTCCCTAGCTTGGAGATGCCAGGGAGATGACCTCAGAGAGAGCAGTGAAACACAGGCTTAAGTGTGTCGTGTATCCTCCCAAGGATCTCTGGTAGCAAAACCCAGGATGGTGGGTAGGAGTTGTTCTAAGTCTGAAAGAGATGCTGGAGAACAGCCTGGACAAACAAGGCATCCCAACGGGAGTCCTTGTCCAAGCAATAATGGGCCACAAAGGTGTGGACAGAGGACCAGGTTGCTGCTTTGCAAATTTCATCAATTGCCACTGAGCGTAGGTTTGCCATGGAGGCAGCCATTGCTCGCACATTGTGTGCTGTGGCATGAATTCCAAGAGAAAGTCCCTTACTCTCATAGGTTAAAGATATACGGTCTGCAATCTGCTTGGAGAGTGTTCTTTTGGGAACTGGTAGACCCAGATGACTGGAATCAAATGCAACAAAAAGCTGTGAAGCCTTTCTGTGCTGCCTAGTTCTCTGAAGATAAAAGGCCAAAGCACGCTTGTAATCCAGAGTATGTAGACTTCTTTCTGCATTAGAGGCATGAGGTCTAGGGAAGAAAACAGAAAGGTAAAACAACTGGTTCAAATGAAAAGGTGAAACCACCTTTGGCATAAAGTGAGGATGAGTCCTAAGGACTACTTTATCATGGTGGAACCGTGTATAAGGAGGGTCAGCCACTAAAGCCTGGAGCTCACTGATGCGTCTTGCAGAAGTGAGAGCAATTAGGAAGATGACTTTCCAAGAAAGAAACTTCAGAGATGTAGTGGCTAGGGGTTTGAAGGGCGGCTTCATGAGCTGTCCAAGGACAAGAATGAGATCCCATGCCACAGGTGGTGGCTTAATGGGAGGCTTAGTTAAGAGTAGACCTCTCATAAAGCGCGCTACAAGCAGCTGAGAAGAGACAGGTTGCCCATCAAAGGGCATGTGGAAAGCCACAATGGCACTGAGGTGGACCCTTACTGAATTAGTTTTGAGTCCAGAGGACGAAAGGTGGAGGAGATACTCCAGTAATGCCTCCAAGTGAATGGAAAAAGGATTAAGTTCCCTCTTTGAACACCAGATGGAAAACCTTCTCCACTTAAAAGCCTAAGCGTGCCTTGTGGAAGGTTTCCTTGAGGCCAAAGGGATATCTTTAACCTGTTGAGAGAGGTTGATATCCTGGAGTCATCAGGTGTAAGGACTGGGGGTTTGGGTGCAGAAGCATCCCGTTCTCCTGGGATAGGATATCTGGAGCACATCCCAACTCCAGAGGTTTGGCTTGAGAGAGATGTAGAAACAGTGGATACCACGCTTGACGTAGCCAGCGCGGGGCTATGAGGACAATGTAGCCCCTGTCTCTCTGAAGCTTGAAAAGAGTCTTGGGGATGAGGGGAATGGGTGGGTAGACATATAGGAAGTCCTGACCCCAGTGGAGGTGGAAAGCATCCATCGCCTGACTGTTCTGAGCAGGTATTCTGGAACAGAAGCGGGGAAGTTTGGCATTCTGAGGACTTGCAAACAGATCTATATCTGGGGTTCCCCAGATCTGAAAGATTCGAGCCGTCTGATCCGAATGGAGAGACCATTCGTGTGGCAGTAGCACTCGACTGTTTTCTTTGGTATTAAGAAGTAGGGGGAGTAGAAGACAAGGCCTTGTTGAGAAAGTGGCACTTCCTCTATCGCACTTGAGCGAGAAGGGAGGTAACCTCCTGGCACAAGACAGTGATGAGAGGGGGCTGAGAACTGAACTCTCGGAGTGGAGGGAGGGGGCATACTTTGGAAGTGAAGTTTGTACCCCTCTGTCACTATGGAGAGAGTCCAATGTTCTGATGTTATCTGGTGCCACCTTTGGGCAAAGTAACAGTCTGCCTGGAATGTTGACTGGTTCTGGAATTTGCAGAGGTAGGACAGCTAAGTTCTCTAGAAAGGAGTCAAAGACCTTGTGGAGGCTGGGTCTGTTAAGCTGGTTGAGCTCTGGGGGTCTGAGCCTTCCATTGTTGCTTTCCCTTCTGGGAAGCATGGACAGGACAGTGCACAGCATGGGTATAAGAAGGATAAAACTTCTTTTTCTTGTTGAAAAAGAGCTTCTTTACAGTCTTTTTCTTTGCTGGGTCAGTAGTGGTCCTAGAAAGCCTATTTAGGGTAGTATTCTCGGACTTCAGCTGAGAAGCCTTGCCCTGCCAATCCTTGCCAAAGAGGTTTTCCCCCGTGCAAGGAATATTTCCCAGCTTATCTTGCACCCACTGCTCAAGATCAGATGCTTGCAAATAAGCAATCCAACGTGCACCAATGCAGATAGCAGAAATCCTGTTAATACACTCAAAACAATCAAAGGTTGCCCTGTTAATGAATTTGGAAACATTCTGGGCATGTTTTGAAAGTGTCAGGTAATCAGCCCTCTTGTCATCAGGGAGAAGAGGAGCCATTAGTTCTAAATCTTTAGTCACCTCCCGAAGAAACATACCCATGTAGAGTATGTATGAACTTATTCTGGCCGATAACATGGAGGCCTGAAAACATTGACGGCTGAAAGCATCAAGAGTTCTCGCCTAACGGCCCGGAGGATTAGATGAATGTGTCTTAGCACTTTTGATTTGACACATTGCCGATTCCATAACCATGGAATGGTGTGGTATCTACATCTTCTGGAAACCGAGACACTAAGGTACCCGGTACATGGTATCGAGTCTCTAAGTATGTGGAAACACCGTTAAAGGTGTTTCCCACATCCTAAGCATGAGGTCATGCAATATCCGATGAATGGGTAAGGTAGCGGCCTCCTTAGGGGCTGCTGGATACTGAAGAATTTCAAGTTCTTCAGCTCTCGGTTCCTTCTTGGAGGTCACCGTAATGGAAAGGCCCCGAGCCACATCCCATATAAAGTCCTGAAAAAGACATGTCCTCCGGAGGAGACATACGGCGTTGTGGGGAAGGAGAAGGATCTTCCGGAAGAGCCTCTCCGGTACCGATCGATTCATCGGAAGAATCGGAATCCTCTAAGTATTGACAGGCCGGGTGCTCCCGCCTGGCCCGTAAACGGTACTGATCAAAATAGGCATCAGAATACCTTGGTACCAGACCCTCGATGCCAGACACTGACTCCAGGGCCAGCATGGGTGGTAGTGTGGAGAGCGGCGCAATGGTTGATGTAGATATATTCGGTACTGGCGCCAATACCGATGACTGCGGAACCGATTGCAGAGGCTTTAGCGGTACTGAAACTGCCAGCAAGGCAGCAAGACTCCGCTCAATGGCCAGGATACGCTGATCCATGGAACCAGTCGATGCCTGGGTATCGGTACCTGAACAACGGGCCATGACCCCAGAACATGGCGCCAAGATCTCTCCGGAGGTGGAAGCCTCGGGAGCATCTTGGGACCCCGTTAATGCTTTGGAGGCAAGGACCTCCCGCTGGGGCTGTTTGGCCAGTGTATTCTCCTCTGGGGCAATGCTTAAAGCATCTCAATGCTTATAAGGAGATCTACCCTTTGAGGACCGACCTGTCTTCGAAGACAACTTAGGTTTCGTTACCTGAGATCCATGAGAGGAAAATGAAGACCTGGATGACATTGATGCAATGGACATTGTATCCATGGCAAAGAGGGTGCCAGGTTTCGCAGCTCTATTCTGCAGGCCCTTCTCTGTCATCTTCCTGTAGAGGAGACATTCCAATGGTGAATGGTCTGGTCCCAAACATTTAAGACATCAGTCATGGGTGTCGGTAGCAGAAATAGTACTGCTACATTTGGAACACTTTTTGAAACCACTAGTTGGTGTCTCCATTTTGAGGAACAAAGGTGTCTAAGGCCCAAAATGGTGCCTAAGCACCTGGAGGGCAGAGACCCTCAAAGAAAGCACAGTTACTTACCTGTAACAGGTGATCTCTGGGAACAGCAGGAATAAGTCTTCACATATGCGTACGTCGGTACCGACGGAGCCTGCGCGGGAACGCTCCCCAGCGTCCAATCAGAAAGCTTTTGGGAGCATCCCTCAGCGCCTGCGTGCTGCCTTCCCAACTGTCTCTCCTCAGTTGAGTTTTATAGCTGAGACAAAGAGAGAGAGAAAGAGGAAAGGAAGATAGAGAGATACAACTCCTAGGGGAGGTGGGTGGGTTGTGAAGACTTATTCCTGCTGTTCCCAGAGATCACCTGTTACAGGTAAGTAACTGTGCTATCTCCAGGAACAAGCAGGAATGAGTCTTCATATATGGGGACTCCCTAGCTTTAGATGCCAGGGGGAGATCCCATAAATTGCGTGTCCCTGGGACAGGAATGCACTTCCCACACATGGATCTCTGGCATCCCATGAGGGATGGTGGGTAGGAGTTGAAAAGAGAGGAGCTGTAGAAAAACAGCTAACCTAAGGACTACAGGTAAGGAGTCCTTGGTATGTATGATAATTATCATGAAAAATATTGAATGAACAATCACAATATGGACCTCACCTGCTGGATTGCAGGAAGTAGAGAGGCTAATGGAGTCTACTGGAGATCCAGTAGAGGAATCTTCAAGGTGACCTCACAGAAGTGAAGGTGAAGGTCCAAATCTGGAATGGACAGCTGACCCAGGTGTCAACTGGGGTAGTATAAAAACGGCAGGTCTTTAGTGGAAAGCTTTATGGAAAAAGCTGGAAACTCTTTTGGCTACAGAGTCATTAACATTTAGGAGCAAAAGAGGAAGACTGACCGATTTGGACAAACTAGCCCAGTCCTGGAGGGAAGAAGGGGTATGGGAAAAAAGCCCGTATTCCCAAGGAGGACAGATGTCTGAAGGGCTGAAACCTCAGATCTACTGAAGATCCACCCTGTCTTTCCTAGCTGGTGAGAGATAGGAAAGATATTGAAGCATGGAGCTTCAGGGATAACTAGACCTAGGGTTAAAGTAGGAGCTGTCAGTACCACAGTAGTGGTTGTGTGCATAATACCCCAGACATACTGAGGGACAGTATGAACATATGCAAGCCCACTGTCTGGAACCTCTAGGAAGGTAAAACCTTTATAAGCATAGACAGTTAGAGAGATAAGTATGTAAATACATATCTACCTATAAGGAAGCATCTCGAGAGATACACATATATATATAGGGATATATATATATATATATATATATATATAGGGGTATATATATATATGTTTATAGTGAGATCTGGAGGGGCATAACATATGCACACGCAGCTTACAGACATATGTATCTATAGAGAATTATATATAGATATACATACATGAATATATATGTCTAAAGATAAATGTCTGCAACTAAGCAGATAGAGATATGCCCATAAGAACATTCACATGGGAGATGTGAAGGAGAAAGATTCATCTAATAACAAGAAGGTGGAACCTACTTGAGAAGATATATAGAGAATCTATCCCCCTGGCTAAGATGGTGCAGGAATGCTATCCAGTGAAATAACCAGGATGGTTGCATGAAAAAACAGAGGATAATATCAGTCTGTAAACAGCAAGTCCTGAGTCCTGTAGAACTCTCGCATGGTAAATGGACAGAAAACGCATAGGATGAGATACCAGGTTGACCCACTGGAGGGACACAAGGGGTATCATGCGTTATTAGTAAAATATGTGCTGTCCATGAAGGAGTAGGATACCATGAGGACAAGCTGCAAGGAAAAAAGAGCATATTCCTTGTAGGAATTGGAGAACTCTTTGGACGTTCACGTAGAAAAGGCTTATGTCCTGTATTATAACAGGAGATAATAGGGTGTGGAGAACCCTCACAGTCATGGAAAATGACTGAGGAAGCCTTTCCCAACCATATAGGATAGTCATCAGAGACAAAACACCATGCTCTCTAGCAAGGGCCCATAGTAGAAAGCTTCTCTGTAAGATTGCAGAGAGCATTATGCAGGAGAATTGGGAAATAAAACTGGCTGTAGGTCAACTATGCTGCCAAATCCAAAGAAATTGGAGATGGCAAGAAAAGAAGATAGTGTGATAAGCCTGAAGTGATTAGGATTATCCAAGATAGATGAAAACACTATCTTGGAATCACTACTAAGGCCAGACAGAAAGTAGTGGAAGACAGACTGGAAACTTGTGGAAAAGTACCAGTAGTCCAATCACTGGAACTCCTGCATGGGCAGCTGCTGAATAAGACAGCAGAGAGAATCTTTCTGTGTAAAACAGAGAGAACAGACAGAAGAAGAGGAGAAATTCCTGTCCCTGTCTGATGAGCTGCCCAGAGAAAAGAAGGGAGTTTATTAGAGAGAAAAAAATCCACACTGAAATGAAAGGCTAGAGAAGCCCTGCAGTGGTATGGTACCACTCATTCAGGGGAAACCCTGGATAAGAGGGTAGAGAAACAGGAGCTGAAGGGTGACTTACCATGTGGTAAGTCTGTGGAAGGAAAAAATTCATGTTGGAACAGAAAACTATCATGGGATAGTTGTTAACTTCTCTTCTTGGTAGGAAGAAGAGGAGAAACCTGTGACCCATAGACATGAATATCCTGACAGCTCAGCATACCTAGGAGCAAATGGATGTCCTGAGAAAAGGAATCCATGTGTAGAGTTTTGAAGGAAAAAACAGTGAAAAAACTTCTACTGAGAAGAAGTCAACTGTAGGTTGTAAACTTCAGGAACCTATGGTTGCTGGGTTTGTTCAGCCTGGCTAGAGTTTGGATTCTTCAGACCAGGGCGAGGTTTCCCCTGCTTGGGAACATCTGTATGATGGGCAGGAGAAGAGTGAAACCTTCTTCTCCTAGGGAAAGAAGGTTTGGTAGGGCATTTCCTACCTACTGGGGAAGGAGAAGGCTTAGAATAGCCTTCAGAAACAGGGAAGTCAGTGGAGCACTGAGCAACCTGATGTAAAGACTCCTTATTGAAGAGATTTTCCCCAGTGCAAGGAGTATTACCCAGTCTTTGTTGTGCCCATCTGCTTAAGTCTGAAGCTTGGAGACAGGCTCTACGTCGTGCCCCTATGGCTATAGCAGAAGTTCTGCTAACAGACTCAAAGGAGTCTAGGGAAGCATGAGTAAGAAACCAAGAGATACTTTGAATATGACTAAGTAGTAAGGAATAGTCTGCAGTCTTGGGCTCTGAAAGAAAAGGAGCCAAAAGATATAATTTCTTTGTGACCTCCTGAAGGGATAGACTCATATAAAAAATATATGAGAGAATCCTTGTTGACAGCATGGATGTCTGGAAGGTTTGACGTCCAAAGGCATCTAGTGTCCTTGACTCACGACCCGGTGGGTAAGAAGAGTGCTTCTTCTTACTTTTCACCTTCCTCATTGCTGATTCCACTACAATGGAATGATGGGGAAGTTGAGTCTTTTGAAACCCTGGAGAGGGGGGCACCTGATACAGAAGATCAGTTGCTCTAGAAGGTGAGGGAACCCTTAAAGGTGCTTCCCACATTCTTAGAAGATCATCCTGCAAGGAACGATGTAAAGGAAGCATTATAGTTTCCATTTCTCCAGTAGAAAGAGAGCCCTGTGTAGGATCATAGCCAGGGATAGGAATAGCAAGACGCGTTGCCATATTCAGGAGAAAAAACTGAAAAGAAGGATCTCCAAAGGGAACCGTCCCTGGGCAGGCTAGCCCTGAAGAACTAGCCTGGGCACCGGAGGATCTACTTGAGAATATAGGAATATAAGATCCTGCACGGTGCAAGAAAGGATCCTTAAGGGATGGATGCTGGTACTGGAGGTCATGACCTGAGACAGTCAGTACTGCATCGTCCATGCCAGGTATCGACTCCAAACTTGGTATAGAAAGGAGCGATCCTGGTGAAAGAAGCATGGAAGGAGCTGGCCCCGATGTTACTGCGGGTACCGGCACCGATACCGATACCGGTAGCTGTGTCGGAATCGAAGGCGATACCGACATCGAAGCAGTCATCGGTGGCTGCTCAAGCGGCACCTCGGTACCGAGCATCCGGAACCGGTAAGTGTCGGTACCCAGTCTTCCAGACTAGAGATCGATTCCAGACGGCATCGAAGGAAGCGAGTCTATCGATGCATGTCTAGAGGGTACCGACGTCGGTGGTAGTATCGGCGTTGATGCCGATACTGGAAAGTCAATCTGGGGCGTATCGACTGGTCCCGAAGGTACCGAGAAAGCCAGATGACGATCCCTGGTGAGGAGTGAATCGCTCAACACCAGTGCCGATGCCGGGGTATCGGTACCACTCAAAGCAGATGCCACCACCGAGCATGGCTCAGGTATGTTCTGTGAGGGGTGAGCCCCAGGAACAACCTGAAACCCCTGAAAGACTTTGGAGGCCGAAGACTCCCGCCGGGGTTTTGAAGCCAATGGATCCTTGAGGGCAAGGCCGGAGCCGTCATCATGCTGTGCATGAGACGTACCACTCAAGGGTTGGCTAGTCTTAACAGACTGTTTGTGGGTTACCTGATCTTGTGGAGAAGAAGAAATAGTCGGTGCCCTGACACTGGAAGGGAACTCGGTATCAAGGGAAACTCGCAATGGAAAATCTCTTCTCACAATATTGTAGCCTAATGGCTCCGGAGGAAAATGGTCAGGACCCAAACAGGTTAGACACCAGTTCTTGGAGTCTAAAAACAAAACTGTACCGCCACAGCTTAGACACTTCTTAGGAAAAGAAGGAGGCGGCTCCATGATGGAGAGGCCTAGAAGGCCCAAAAAATTTAAGACAGAAACTGAGGGAAAAGAATTCACTGAATTTAAGGAAAAGAAAAGAAAAAACACCGGCGGTACCTGTGAAGTCGGGGAGACAGCCGAGACCACAAGAAAACAAGAATTAAAGAATTAAGAATTAAAAATTAAAAATTTTCTGCGGTGACAGTAGGACGTCCTGCCGGCTCCGGGGAAAAACGAAAACTGAGGAGAGACAGTTGGAAAGGCGGTAAGGCAGCACGCAGGCACTAAGGGATGCTCCCAAAAGCTTTCTGAATGGACGCTGGGGAGCGTTCCCGCGCAGGCTCCGTCGGTACCAACGTACCCATATGTGAAGACTCATTCCTGCTTGTTCCTGGAGATAAACGTTTTCTTTTTTTTCTTTTTAAAGAAAATAGACAGTAGAAAAGAAAAGAGACACTGACGATACTAGTGCTAGCGTCGACGGGAAGGCAGACATGACCACAAAAGAAGTAAATTTTCTGAGGTGACAGGAATTGTTCCCTGTTGGCTCCGTGGAAAACAAAAAAACTGAGGAGGGAGAGTTGGAAAGGCAGGAAGGCACCTACATAGGTGCCGTGGGATGCTCCCAAAAGCTTTCCTATAAGATGCTGGGGAGCGTTCCCGCACGGGCTCCGTCGGTGCTGACGTCACCCATATGTGAAGACTACATTCCTGCTTGTTCCTGGAGAAAAGAGCACACTGAAAAAAGAAGGAAGGCGCATGCAGTCAGAAGAACAAGAAACTGCCAAAAACCAGATCAGGACACTGCTTTCAAACAGAACTGCAAAAGAAATAAAACAATCACTGCTCTCGGAGGAAAAAACAGATGAAGAAGGATGGGTCCAGAGAAGAAAAAACTGCCCGACAACTTTAAGGAGTTAGAAAAATAAGAAAAGGTGACCGCCAACTTAGCTGATGGAAGTCTTGCCCTGCAGAACAGTCAGAACGGAAGGCTGCAACTTCTCCTCATGAGGAGCACTTGCCTTCAGAAGTGCTCTATTGGTCCTCTTGACCAGTGGCAGCTCTGGAAAGTGAAGAAAGGAAAACTGTTGGCAAAGAAGGGCCACCACAGTGTGCACAACTGCCAAATATAGCTACACTAACACCAAATCTCTTCTCAGAGAACGCCAGGGGCTAGGAGAAGTCCATCATCTGCAGAGAGAGAAAAAACTGAAGCTCCCCTTGGGGAATGGGTTTTTCTACAAAGGGTGATGTCACAAAGCTTCGAGAATTTTTCTCTGTCTCACCATCTGCTTGCAGCGGGACACAACCCACTAGTCTGGACTGGTCTAGCAGGATGTATTTGGAAATTCTCATTCCAAAAATTTAGGAAAGGAGGTGCAACCCAATGCAATCCTTTCCAAAAGGGACTTGTTAAGTATTTTTTTAATCCATCAGCAAAAAAGGCAATTACACTCAGCTAGAAGCACTGCCAGCCATAGGGGCTGCAAACGAGGGAAAAAAGGGGGTTAAGGCCCACTCACAATTTGGGTACACTCTCCTTCATGCACAATGAAAGGCTACCAAGCGACTCTTTTAATTCATTTATTATTCACTTCTTTATTCATTTTTTTAAATCCCCTGGAATGTGTGGAGGGGACAAACCCAAAACAGAAGGCAATCTGAGGCAAAATAGCTGCTATTCATGCCAAATTTCCTTTCAGCACAAGAGATCCGCCGGGCAGCCATGCTCATCATACCGCTAAACCTCCTCTGGGATTCCTGTGAGGCCCACAGGAGTGCGAGCTTACCTTGGCGCCGCCAGTAACAAACTTTCTCTTCCCAGAAGCTGGAGTCAACTCACAATGGCTGGTCACGCAAGCGCGGCAGCTGCTGCCTGCACTTCCCTCAAGGCTGTGGCTGCCATTATCACAATCCAGAGAATACAGCCAGGAAGTGAAACAAAATGGCGGCCATGCAAACCAAAATCAGCTAAGCAGCCTCCGATGGCTTCTATTACAAGCTGCTTTCACCAACAGATAGATGCCCTTCAGAGGCTCACACTGCTACTGCTGCAGCTCCCCTGCCCTTGATTGAGTCAAGAGCACACAACACCAAAATTACCACGGTGGTGGCATTCTGCATAAACGACCGACTGCACGGTGCACAATCCTGCCGCAACAAAGGAGCACCAGGGTATCCCCTACCATAGAAAACAGTTACCGGCTGCAGCAGACCCTCACAGCAAAGATGAACTCCAGTGTCTTAGTCCAAAAACTGTTCTCACAGTGAGAAAGGTAGCCGCAGTCCATGATTTTCCTTTCCACTCCCACCCCTCCCAAAGGTGAGTCAAATACCTCTTCGGCCCTTTCCCAAGGGCTGCTGAGAAAGAAGGGAAGATGCCACATCTATCCCCTCCCTTCCCCCTCCCAAAAGTTGGGTAGGTGGAAGGGGAGAAGTCTCCAACAAAGTCGAGTGCTCCTAAACACTCAGAGCTAGTGAGGGAGCAGTTGGGGGGGGGGGGGAGAAGGGGGGGGGAGAAGGGGAGGGACCCGGTACCACTGGGTTCTGCACCCCAGGGCCCTATAGTCAACCTTAGCCATACTATGCCCCTTGATCCGCTGCCAGTTCTTCAACTTCTCTTCAAGCCAGACACAGTTTGCACAGGTTGAAACAACCTCTATCTGCTGGAGACTGGAAAATACTGGCCAGGACCCTTATTACTGTGACATAAAACCAGTAATTCTGGTGGGAGTGCATAACCCATGCATCTGGACTAGACTGGAGGAAAGATGAGGAAGTGCATATATTTCAAATACCTGAAAATTTCTCTCATGTGTATTCATTGCAGCTGTCCTGAAAACCCAACTAACTCTGGATCCCCAGGAAAGGTTTGGGAAGTCTAAATTATAATCATAGACATACCTTGGATTTGATCTAGTAAACTCAAAGTCTTCACTTCCAATCATTTCCAGGTCAGATGGGGCTGACATGCTGCGCAGGAAGACAGGTTGTCTAACAGCATGAGCTATCACCTTTGTTTCAGATACTGATTTACATGCTATAAGAAAATTACAAACACATTATGAAAATACTTATGTTTTTATTTATTTTTATTTAGCTCATGCATTTTTAGATATTGCGGTTATTCACATAAATTCTTAGCTAATCTTGGTGCTTCTGATCTAGGCTGACATACAATTATTAATGCACTTTTGTGCCTATTATATAAAGATAAATTTAGATGGTCACAACGTCCCTGCCCTAAGGTTTACAGCATATGCATTGTTTCAAAAGATTTTATTTAGAAATTATTTCAAATCAATATGTGCATGCCACTGAAGCATGAAACAGGTTAATGAGCAAACTATTTACATTATACTGCTTATTAAATCATTTCTAACATCAGACTCCTACAGATGCTCACACTGATGTACAGTATCTCAGTCTCTAGATTTTTGTAAAACTCTTAAAGTAGTTGTGTTTTCATACTTGCTATGAAATATGCTAATCCATTTCAGAGGCTAAACTCATTCCATTTTTCAAAAGGTTTCCAGTTGAACAGAAATAGCGTAGTTACCTGTAGCAGTGTTTTCCATGAACAGCAGAAATAAGTCTTCATGTATGGGTAACGTCACCAATGGAACCCTGCACGGAATGCTCCCCAGTTTCCACAGGAAGCATTTGGGAGGTACATCACGCATATGAGCCTGCCTTCCCACCTGCCATGGCGCGATCTTCTCTATAGCAGGAGCCAGAAAGGCAACTCCCCGGGGAGGTGGGAGGGTTCTGAGGACTTATTTCTGCTGTTCACAGAGAACACCTGCTACAGGTGAGTAAAGCAAAGCATAGTTACTCGCCTGTAACAAGTGATCTCTGGGAACAGTAGGAATTTAGTATTCACATATGGTGACGTTGGAAAGCTTTTGGGAGCACTCCACTGCACCTGTGCGACTGCCTTCCCGCCTTCCTAACTCCCTCTCTTCAATTGAGTTTGTAGCTGAGAAAAGATCTTTCCTAGCTCCTGGAAGCACGTGTTGGTTCGTCCCATCTTGAAGAATCCCTCCCTTGACCCTTCCCTTCCCTCCAACTATCGTCCTGTTTCCAGTCTTCCCTTTCTGTCTAAGCTTTTGGAGAAGTTTGTTTTTGCATAACTATCCCATCACCTTGATTCTACTAACTTTCTTCACCCCCGTCAATCAGGTTTCCGCTCTGGACATAGTGTCGACACCGTACTTTTGGCCTTCACTAATGCACTGCATGTAGCTCACGATCGAGGTGATATTTCGGTGGCGGTTGCTTTGGATCTCTCAGCAGCTTTTGACTTAGTTGATCACTCTCTTCTTCTTCACCGGCTCCGGGAAGCTGGTCTCTGTAGCACTGTCCATCATTGGTTCCATTCTTTTCTTTCCTCTCGTTCTTGTACAGTCCTCCCTTCCTCATCCGTTCTTCCCTCCTCTGATCCACAGCACCTTCTTTGTGGGGTTTCACAGGGTTCTGTTCTTGCCCCCCTTCTTTTCAATCTTTTTCTGGCTCCTCTTGCTCTTCTTGTACAGCAGTCGGGTATTTCAGCTTTCTTCTACGCCGACGATATTCTCTTACTTCATCACACCTCCCCTTCCTGTCCTGATCTCACTCCTCTGAATTCCTGTCTCTCCTCTGTTGCAAGCTGGCTCACTACTAACTGTCTTCACCTCAATCTTACTAAGACTCTTGCTATTTGGTTTACCCATGGTGATCCCCCCCCCCCTCTTAGCCCCTTCTTTCTCTGATTCCCCAGTCCCGTTGGTTTCCACATTTCGGTACTTAGGTGTTCACTTTGACTCAGATCTTTCCTTTCACTCCCATATTTCCCATATTACCAAAACTTCTTTCTTTTTTCTTCGTCAAATCCGCTCAATTCGCCCTTTTCTCTCTTCCTCTGCCCTGTCTACACTGGTGCTATCCTTAGTTATGTCACGGGTGGATTTCTCTAATGCACTGTTTCTCGGTCTCCCCAAAAACCAGGTAGCTAGGCTTCAAAGAATTCAGAATACTGCTGCACGTCTTGTCACACACTCCACTCTTCGGGATCATGTCACTCCTTTGCTCTTTAATCTTCATTGGTTGCCAGTCTCATTTCGCTTTCAGTTTAAGTTATTGACTCTCCTACACAAAGTCTATCACACCAGTACTCCATCTTATCTGACTGATCTTCATTCCTTCCACTCCCCTCGGTATACACCTCGCTCTTTCCATCTTAACCGTCTTGCCCTTCCCTCCCCTTCCCGTGCCCACCTGCAGCTCACCCGTCTCTCTGCATTTTACTTTGCCGGTCCTGCTCATTGGAATTCTCTCCCCTCCTCTCTCCGCCTGGAATCACAATATACCATCTTCAAACAAAACCTCAAAACCCATCTCTTCTCTCTTGCATTTAACATTCCTTCTCCTTTTGTCTGAGTTTACCCCTAGTGTATCTTTCTGCCTTTTGTATCCTGTCCTGTATCTCCTGTACTTTTGTCTTCTGTCCTTTACAAAATTGTAAATTTCCTTTTCCTTTTCGGGCTCTGGCCAAAATTTTATGTTTTATGTATTTTATTTATTTTATGTATTTTTATTATTGTACACCGCCTTGATTGTTACAGAAAGGCGGTTTTTATCAAATGATTAAACCTTAACCTTAAATCTTAAATGAAATCCTATAATCCGTAGGGGAGGAGGGCGGGTTGCAAAGACTAAATTCCTACTGTTCCCGGAGATCACCTGTTACAGGTGAGTAACTACGCTATCTCTAGGAACAAGTAGGAATGAAATCTTCACATATGGGACTCCCTAGCTCCCAGATGCCAGATGAAGTGACCTCAGAACTGGTAGAGGCTCACCTCGGAGTAGGTATGAAGAGGTCATGGATCCTACATGGATTTCTGGTATCTTCAAAGGCTGGTCGGAGGTTAAGAGTTGCATGCAAGTCTGAAAGAGGTCCTGGAATACAGTCTGACCAAACATGGAATCCCAAGAGGAGTCCTTCTCCAGACAGTAATAGGCAGGCAAAGGTATGGACAGAAGACCAAGTTGCCGCTTTGCAAAATTCATTGATGGCTACTGAGTGTAGGTTTGCCATCGACGTGGCCATGGAGCAAATGTTATGAGCAGTGGCATGCTCCTCCAGGGAGAGTCCTGCTTTTTCATAGGCAAATGAAATGCAGTCTGCTATCCATTTGGAGAGAGTACGCTTAGAAACAGGTGAACCCAGGTGACTGGGGTCAAATGAGATGAACAACTGCGAGGCTTTACGATGACCTTCAGTCCTTTGGAGATAAAAAGCCAATGCATGCTTGCAGTCAAGAGTGTGCAGAGTTGCTTCCGCTCTAGACACATGCAGTTTAGGAAAGAAAACTGGAAGGTAAATTGACTGGTTTAGATGGAAGGGAGATTCCACCTTTGGCATAAAGTGAAGGTGAGTCTGAAGGACTACTTTGTCATGGTGGAAGCGGGTATAGAGTGGATCCGCTATCAAAGCCTGAAGCTCACTAATGCATCTAGCTGAAGTGAGGGCAATTAGGGAGATCACATTCCAAAAAAGGAATTTAAGTGAGGTCTGGCTAACGGTTCAAAGAGCGGCTTGAGAAGCTATGCTAGAAGGGCACTGAGGTCCCAAGCTACCGGAGGAGGCTTAATGGGAGGTTTGGACAGCAGGAAACCTCTCATAAAATGTGCTACTAGAGGCTGTGTGGAGATGGGCTGTCCCATCAAGTAGATGAGAAGCAACAATGGCACTAAGGTAGACTCTCACTGAGTTTGTCTTTAGACCTGTTGAGGACACGTGGAGGAGATACTGGAGGAGCGATTCCACCAGAGCACAAAAGGGATTTAGATCCTTATGGGAACACCAGACAGAGAATCTATGCCACTTAAAAGTGTACGAATGTCTGGTGGAGGGCTTTCTAGAAGCCAAAAGGATCTCAACCTTTTGAGAAGGTCAAAGCCCTGTAAAGCTAGGCTCTCAGCAGCCAAGCTGTGAGGCGGAGAGAGTGCAGATTGGGATGGAATTGTGAGCGGTTGTCCTGTGAGATGAGATCCGGAGCATATCCCAATCGCAGAGGATGAGTCTGAGTCAGACCTAGTAGCAGCAGAAACCACAGTTGCTGCAGCCAGTGAGGGGCTATGAGAATCATGGAGCTCCTGTAGGACTGAAGCTTGAAAGGCATCTTAGGAATAAGGGGTATGAGAGGGAAGGCATAAAGCAGACCCTGACCTCAGTGTAAATGGAAAGCATCCACTTATTGGTTGGAGGATGTCGGAGTTCTTGTGCAGAAGCGCGGAAGCTTGGCATTTTGTGGAGACATGAACAGATCTATGTCTGGAGTTCCCCAGGTCTGGAAGATGTAGGACATTCGTGGGGAAGAAGGATGTGACTCAGTCTGTCTGCCAAGACAGTGGACTCCTCTTAGAGGTGGATTTGATGAGCAATGGCAAAGGTGTATCGCCTTCTCACAAAGGCCCAAGAGCCTGTTCCTCCCTGCTTGTTCACATAGAACATGGCAAACTGATAGTCCGTCCTGAACAGGACCTGTTGTGGTGACTAGGTGGTTTTGGAACACCTGGAGGGCATTGGAAATAGCCCAAAGTTCCAGGAGATTGATCTGGAGCTGTGACTCCTGTGTGCTGTCCAGAGCGCCTGTGTAGTCAGGTTGCCTAGATGGGCTCCCCAACCCAGTTTGGAGGCATCCGTCGTCAGGGTGCATTGACATGGAGGCATCTGAAAAGCTGACCCTATGAGTAGGTTTTCTGGAGACCACTACCACTGAAGAGATATGATTAGACGGGCAGTGACTTGGATCCTGTCCCGGAGATGGCCCAAGGCCTGCTTCCACTGGGGGGTCACTGGGCTGTTTTCATATGTAGTCGGACATATGGAACAACATGTACTGTACAGGCCATGTGCCCAAGGAGCTGCAGCATCTCTTGGGTTGTCAGATGGTCTCGTAGGAGCATCTGGGATGCTAGTTTGATTAGACAGGCACAACGGAGCAGGGGTAAAAATGCCCTGGACTGTTGGGTGTCTAGTAGGGCTCCAATAAACTCTAGTCTGAGTTGGAGCGAGCTGGGATTTTGGGAAGTTTATGACAAATCCCAAGTGTTGCAGTACTGTGATGGTACGATGCAAGGAAAGCAGTACCTCTTGGGAAGTGTCTGCCTTTATTAGTCAGTTAAAGTAGGGGAAGACTAATATCTCCAGAGTTCTTAGATATGTGGCCACGACTGCCATGCACTTTGTGAAGACTCTTAGGGCAGAGGCGAGTCCAAAAGGAAAGATCCTGAATTGATAATGTTTTCCCTGAAAGGTGAAGCTTAGATATTTCCTGTGTCCTGGATGGATGAGGAAATGTGTGTATGCTTCTTTTATATCAAAAGAACAGAGTCAGTCCTGACTCTGGAGGTAGGGAAGAAGCGTCCCAAGAGAGATCATCTTGAATTTTTCATGGACTAGAAACTTGTTGAGGTGTCTGAGGTCCAGAATGGCCATGTATCCTCCGGTTTTCTTTGGAATGAGAAAGCAGGAGAGTAGAAGCCCACTCCCTGTAGGGATGTTGGGACATCTTCTATGGTGCCCTAAGACAGAAGAGAGGACACCTCATCTTGTAGGAGAGCAGTGACTGGGGGTTGTATTTGATATTCCCCCATGAAAGTGGAGGGGGGCAGCATTTTCAGGTGAAGTCTATACCCTTCCTGAACTATGGTGAATTTTCACTGCTCTGAGGTGCCATCTGTGGGCATAGTGACACGGTCTGCCTGCTATGTGGAGGGAGTGAGTTTCCTCCAGAGGCAAGGTGGCAATGTTCTCTAGGAAGGAGTCAAAAAACAGGTGCAGACTGTGGCTACGGGGCTGCTGAGATTTAGCACCTGTGGCTTCTTTGGTTTAGGAGGCTGCTGCTTTTTCTGTGGGGTCTGACCCGATACTGAGAAGCAGGAGGACAAGAAGAGAAGAATTTCTTCTTATTGTAGAAAGACTTCTTCGCAGGAGTCTTTCCTAGCAGGGTCAGCAATTACTCTGGACAGTCTCTTTAGAGTAGTATTTTCTGACTCTACTTGAGGCGCCTTATCTTGCCAGTGTTTGCCAAAGAGGTTTTCCCCTGTGCAAGTATGTTGCCCAGCTTATGTTGAACCCACTGATCAAGATCTGAGGCCTGAAGCCAAGCAATTCGACGTGCACCAATACATATTGCTGAAGCCCTGCTTGTTCATTCAAAAGCATCAAAAGGTAGCTCTGCTGTCAAACTTCGATACATTTTGACTATGTTTAACTAGGGCGAGATAATCTGCCCTCTTGTCATCTGGGAGGAGAGGGGCAAAGGCCTCGATATCCCTGGAGACTGCCTTCAGGAACATTCTCATATAGAGTATATAGGAGTTAATCCTAGCTGAGAGCATTGATGCTCGTAAGCATCGATGCCAAAAGGCGTCTGAGTTCTCAGTTCTCTACCTGGAGGATTAGAGGAGTAAATCTTCGAGCTTTTGATTCGATGCATCGCTGATTTCACCACCATGAAGCAGTGGAGAAGCTGTGGCTACAGGAAGCCAAGACACTCCGGTACACGATATACTATCGAGACGTTGACTCTGAGGTGAGACCCTGAGAAGAGTCTCCCACATTCGGAGCATAAGGTCATGACGGATGCGGTGCACCAGTAAAGTGGCTGCCTCCTTGGGTGCTGTTGGGTATTGGAGGATCTCTAGTTCCTCTGCTCTTGACTCCTTTTCTGATGTCACCATGATAGAGAGATCCTTAGCTAGGTCTCAAATAAATTCCTGGAAAGACATGTCTTCCGGAAGCGACATGCACCGCTGTTGAGGCGAGGAAGGGTCTGAAGGTAGGTACCGGGGTCCCCAGGAATCAAATGATTCCGCATCCGAAAATGAGGAGTCGGAATTGGAGGACTCGAAGTACCGACAGCCTCAGTGTCCCGAAGTTAGATGCCGGTACCGATGCTCCGAGGTATCAGCTTAGGTAAGCAGCTTGGGCTTGGCAATGGTATTGGTAAGAGTTTCAAGGGCAGGCATGAGTAGGAGCGATGTCGATGCCATCTGCAGCAACCATGATGCCGTGGCCGGAACCAGTGTTGAGATTGGTACCAAAAGCAGTATCGACGGAGTAGTGCCCGTAGCGAAGGGTTTTATTGGTATCAAGGCTGTGACGAGGGCTGCCAAGCTGTGCTTGATGGCCAGTATGTGCTGATCTATCGAGGTTGCCAATTCCTGGGTATCGGTAACGGGTTTTGCACTACCATACTGGAGCATGGCACCAGTAGCTCTCCGAAGATAGAGGCCTTGGGAGCATCCTAGGGCCCCTCGGTGGCTTTGGAGGATAGGGCCTCTCGCCGGGGATATTTAGCAGGCTGATCTGCCTCAAAGGCAACCCCCTAAGGGGTCTCTGTGCTTTGAGTGAGATCTTCCCCTGGTGGTGCCATCAGACTTCAATGCGGCCTTGTGCATGGACTTCGAAGATACCCGAGATTTAAGAGAGCGTAACAAGGCCCTCAAGGAAGTGGACGCCATCGATACCGCATCCAAAGCAAAGAGTGCTCCAAATTTAGAAGAATGATTTTACATGCATTTCCATGTCATTTTCTGACAGAGGGAACAGTCTTTTTGGCTGGTGGTCTGGGCCGAGGCATTTTAAACACCAGTTATGTGTGTCAGTCACCAAAATGGTGCTGGCACAATTAGAACATTTTTTGAAACCACTAGTTGGTTTCTCCATACTCTCCAGTGTGAAATGTATGGTAGGCTTAAGGCCTAAAAAGGGCGTAGACACCCAAGTAGTGTTTTTTTGTTTTTTTTTTAGTTAAAGAAAAGAAAGAAAGAAGGTAAAGAAAAGAAATAAGGGAACCAGCGATGTCCTAGACGGTGTCGGTGTTGATGGGAAAGCAGAGACGCTATCCACAAAAAGATTTTTCTGCGGTGACAGGATTTGCTTCCTGTTGGCTCCACGGAAAACGAAGAACTGAAGAGAGGGAGTTGGGAAGGCAGTTGCGCAGGCACAGTGGAGTCTCCCAAAAGCTTTCCAATTGGATGCTGGGGAACGTTCTCACGTGGGCTCCGTCAGTATCAGTGTCACCATACGTGAAGACTACATTTCTGCTTGTTTGTGGAGATCTATGCTTTCTCTGTAAACAAGCAGGAAGTAAGTCCTCACATATGGGACTCCCAAGCTATAGGCTAATGGAACCTGAGGAGAACAGCAACCCAACAGGGCACCAAACTGGAGAAGCCAGAGAGAACAGGAAGGCAGTCCCACGGAGTCCTGAAGTGATTTGCAGGAAGCCTGGATGTTCAGAAAGGCAAGTGAGCAGGAGCTAACCAAATAGGTGCTGGAGCATGGCCTGGTCAAAATTGCTATCCCATCGGGAATCCCCATCCAGACAGCAGTGGACTGCAAAGGTATGGACAGAGGACCACGTAGCAGCCTTGCAGATCTCCTCTGTGGAGAAAGAGTGGAGGATGGCCACTGATGTAGCCATCGCATGGACATTGTGAGCTGTGACATGACCCCCAAGCTCAACCCATCCTGGGAGTACACGTAAGCAATGCAATCCACTAGCTAGAGGGATAGCGTGCACTTCAAGACCGCGGCACCCAGCCTACTAGGATCGAAGGAAAACAAACAGCTGGGTAGACTGGCGGTGTGCCTTCATGTGTTCCAGGTAGAAGACTAGGGGCCGCTTGCAGTCTAAGGTATGCAGCGCCACCTCACCGTGGTTTGAGGGAGGCGAAGGGAAGAAAGTTGGCAGGACTATCGACTGGTTGAGGTGGAATGCTGAGACCACCTTCACAGAAAGCGGAGGTATGTGTGGATCACCACCCTGTTCTGTGAAACCTGGTGTATGGAGAGTGAGCCACCAGAGCTTGGAATTTCAGAAGACACGAGTCCAACGGCTCGAATGGAGCCCGCATTAGCTGGGCGAGTACCATGCTGAGATCCCAAGCAACCATTGGGAGCTTGAAGGGGGGCTTCGAAAGGAGCAGGCCTCTCATGAATCCGACCACAATAGGCTAGGCCGAGATGGGCTTCCCTCCAGAGCCGCGATGGTATTCCCCTATCATGCTGAGGTGAATTTGCATTAAATTGGACTTCAGGCCAGAGTCGGAGAGGTGCAGGAGGTACTTCTTGGTGAAGGAGGAGGGGTCCAGTGCACTACCAGGGCACCAGGTGGCAAACCTCCACCACTTGAGTGCATAGGCCTTGTGGGATGGTACCGGAATGTTGGTAATGTCCTCGGGAAGATTAAGCTCAGCGAGGACTACCCTCTCAGCATCCACACCATGAGGGCCAGCGAGCGGATGTTGGGATGCAGCAGGGTGCTGCCCTTCTGCAAGATGGGGTCTGGGGTAGAGCCCAGGCAGAGAGGCTTCCTCTGTGAGAGCTGCAGCAGTAGCGGGAGCCAGGGCTGCCAGGCCAGCAGGGGATGATGAGAATCATGGATCCCCTCACGGTTCTGAGAGCAGAACTGTGCTACCTGGGCATTGTGCACTGTGGTGAAAAGATCCAGGTACACTCACCTCCTTCTTGAGGGTCTACTTGTGTGGCTGAAGCACCCGGCTGAGTTCATCCGCCAGGCTGTTGAGCTCGTCGGGTATATAAGTCACTCTGAGGTCTACGCTGTGGAGCAAGGCAAACTTCCAGAGGCGAACAGCCTCCCAGCACAGGAGGTATGAGACCGTGCCCCCTGCTTGTTCACACAGAACATCGCTACCTAGTTGTCCATTTGAATCAGGACCACCTGATTGGCTAAGTGGGCTGGAAAGGCACGGAGAGCAATCGCTATGGCCCAGAGCTCGAGGAAATTGATTTGATATAGACTCTCCTGGTCAGACCACAGGCCCTGGGGGTGTGCAAGCAAACCAGGTGCGCTCCCTAGCCGAGCTTGGACGCATCCGTTGTGAGTGTTTGTGGAGGGCTGCCAACTGGAAAAAGAGGCCTCACAGCAGATTCTCCAACATGAGCCACAAGGTGAGGAACTGCTCCAGTGGTGCAGTGAACATTATCCTGTCTCGAAAGAGGCCCAATGCCTATTTCCATTGCATACTTAAGGTCCACTGGGCCTGCCGCATGGAGAGGCGGGCCAGAGGGGTGACATGACTTAAGTGGATCAGGATGTGTGCATACGCATCCAAGGAGCATAGCCAATCATCCTGAAGAAGGTATGGGAGCAGTGTTGCAAGTGAGACCATTTTGAACTTTTCACACACAAGGAACCGGTTTTGGTTTCACAGATAAAGGATGGGCCAGAACCTGTTGGTCTTTTTGGGGACCAGGAAGTATGTGGAATAGAAGATCTGCCCAACCTGGGCTGGGGGGATTAGCTCAATAGCTAGATTGACTAGCAGGGCAGGGACCTCAGTCTGCATTAGTCTCCGGTGCACGGGGTCCATGGGGAACCCCCCCTCCCCCCCCCCGGGGAGCGTATGGAGACGGCAGCTGGGTGAAATGCAGCTGATATTCATTTTGGACAATCTATAGCACCCAGGTGTCTGAGATGACGAGTGGCCATTGATGGGCAAAGTGGATAAGACACCCTGCCCTCCACCTGCAGAGGTACCTCGACGGACAATGGTTGGCAGGCTATGCTCCTGAAGAACCCGTCAAACCCCCACAGGCTGGGGCTGGGGGGCAGGCTGCACCTCTGGGATTTTCTCCCTCTACTGTTGATGAGGTATCTGCACCTTAGGGCTGTACATGCGGCTGGGATGGGTAATACTGGCGCAGGCGCAGGTAGAAGGCCTTCTTAGGCTGGTGCTTCTACCGCATGGGATCCACTAACTAATTGGAGAGTCCAGAGAAGGTCTCACGTGCCCCTTCTCTAGCTCTTTCACCTTCTCCTTTACCGGTTTGCTGAAGAGGTTCTCACCCCTGCAGGGGACGTTGGCAAGCTTGTCCAGGACCTATTGTTCCAGGTCTAAAAACGGCAGCCACACATCCGGTGGGCAATGATGCACACAACCGCCACTTGGCCCACAGACTCAAAAGCATCGTAGGCGCCTCGCACCATAAATTTTGAGCACTCTTTTCCATTAGCCACCAGGCCCCAAAATGACTCTCTACGGTCTTCAGGGAGAAGGATGGTAAAGTCTTCCAGGTACAACATGACATCTTTGAGGAACATGCTCATATAGGCCTGGTAGGCCAATATTTGGGCAACCAGCATGGAACCCTGGTAGCATTTCCTTCCGAAGGAGTCCAAGGTACAAGCCTCACAGTAGTCAGCACTGAAAAGTGAGTCTTGGCACTCTTGGCACGTTTCAAGGCTGATTCAACCACTATGAAATTGTGGGGCAACTGCCATTTCTCAAACTCCAGGGCCTTATGGACCAAGTAAAAGGAATCAAGCCTGCAGCTAATGACACGAACCATAAATGGTGCATCCCAGAGCAGCAGCAGCCACCTTTGGAGGACATGGTGCATGGGAACCATCACCGCCTCCTGGGGGCCAAGGGATACCAGAAAAATTCAAGCTCCTCTGCCCTGTGTTCCTCCTCAGATTCCAGGGTTCCTTGGTCACATTCCGAATAAAGTCCTGGAAGAACATATCCTTCGGGGCTACCTGCACCACTCAGGACGACGATTTGGATTCCGAGAATTAGGTAAAATGTGCTGAGTCTCCTCCTCCCACCAGTTTCATGGTTTGGGAGAGGGTAGACACCAATGGCCCCTGTGCCGCATGGTATGCTGATGGCAATGTCCCTGGGCCAAGGACTCTGACACACCAGAGAGGGAGATTGGAATTGACTTCAGTTCTCGGAGCAAATCTCTCATCTGAGGTCCCAATCTCAACTGGCAGGGCATGGGTCTACAGGATAGGCTGGATGGGGTGCGGTAACAACACTCTCTTTACCATGAAGCCTGCAGTCCACAAGGCTTTCACTGCTGCAAAATAAGCTTTCAGGGCTCTAAAGTGTTCCTCTAGAACCACCACCTGTGAGGGGGCCAATGCCACAGCCACCGACATCTCGGGAGGGGATTCCACAATGACAGGTGAATCGGGAGACATTCGGCTGCTCTCCTGGGCAATGGGAGTAGACTCTGGCCAGGGAAGCTTGGCCGGCTGTTACTGGTCATCGCTCTCCGCATCTCGTCGAGAAGGGATATGATAAATGCTGTACCCGGAATTTCTCCTGGCACTCGCCCTTCGACGTCAATGGGGTCTTGTCAGCTCCTTTCTCTTGGACATCTCCAAACATTTTGCAGGTGTTGATGAGGGGGTCTGGGTAGAGGATGCTAAATCAGATGAGGCGAAGAGGGACTCCCTTTTTTCCTGACCCTTCAGATCTCGGCACGTCATCTGCAAGCAGAGCTCACAGGATGCCGGCTGGTGACAAGGTCCAAGGCATTGCAAGCACCTTAAGAACATAAGATATGCCATAGTGGGTCAGACCAAGGTCCATCAAACCCAGTAACCTGTTTCCAACAGTGGCAAATCTAGGGCACAAGTACCTAGCAGTTCCCCCTTAGAACACACGTTCCACAATGCTTACATTGTGGCAAGCAGTGAATTTCCCGGGTCCCCTTTAATAATGGTTTATGGACCTTTCCTCCAGGAATTTGTCCAAAACCTTTTTAAACCCAGCTACACTAAGAGCTTTTAATACATCCTCTGGTAATGAAATCCATGAAATCCAGTGTTTGATTATGCATTGAGTGAAAAAATATAGTTTCTTATTAGTCTTAAATAGGTTACACTGGAGTTTCATTGCACGTCCCCTAGTCTTTCTATAATTTGATGGCGTAAACAATCAATTTACGTTTACCTGTTCCACTCCATTCATTAATTTATAGACCTTTATCATATCTCCCCTCAGCAGTCTCTTTTCCAGGTTGAAGAGCACTAACCTTTTTAGCTTCTCCTCATAGGGGTATCCTTCCACCCCCTTTACCATTTTGGAGGCTCTTCTCTGTACCTTTTCTAATAATGCTATATCCTTTTTAAGATAGGGCGAAGAGAATTGCACACAATATTCAAGGTGTGGTTGCACCATGGAATGATACAGAGGCATTATAATATACTTTATTTTATTCTCCATTCCTTTCCTTATGATTCCTACCATTTATTTGCTTTCTTGG
Organism: Ichthyophis bannanicus; assembly: GCA_033557465.1. Lineage (NCBI taxonomy): Eukaryota > Metazoa > Chordata > Amphibia > Gymnophiona > Ichthyophiidae > Ichthyophis > Ichthyophis bannanicus. The sequence goes on from CM066041.1 coordinate 83,489,410, forward strand.
CCACTGCTGCACACTGGGCAGAGGGTTTCAACATGCTATCCACAATGACGCCTAAATATTTTCTTGGATGGTGGTTCCTAATATGGAACCTTGAATCGTGTAAACATAGTTTGGGTTGTTCTTTCCTAGGTGCATAACTTTGCACTTCCACACATTAAATTTAATCAACCATTTGAACATTGTCTTCCAATTTATCAAGGTCCTCTTGCAATTTTTCCACCGTCCTCTTGGATTTTAACAACATTGAATAATTTTGTGTCATCTGTAAATTTGATTACCTCAGTCGTTATTCCCATTCCCAGGTCATTTACGAATATGTTAAAAAGCAGCGGACCCAGCACAGAACCCTGCGGTACTCCACTATTCACCTTTCTCCAATGGGACAATTGGTCATTTAGCCCTATCCTCTGCTTTTTGCCTTTTAACCAGTTCCTGATCCACAATAGTACATTGCCTCCAATCCCATGACCTTTTAGTTTCGGCAAGAGTCTCTCATGAGGGACCTTCTCAAAGGCTTTCTGAAAATCCAGATATGCTATATCAACTGACTTACCTTTGTCTACCTGTTTATTCACACCTTCAAAAAACATAACAGATTAATAAGACAAGACCTTCCTTGGGTAAAGTCATGTTGGCTGTCTCCCATTAAGCCATGACTATGTATATGTTCAGTAATTTTGTTCTTTTTAATGGTTTCTACAATTTTTCCTGGTACTGATGTCTGGCTCACCGGTCTGTAGATTCCCAGATCACCCTGGGAACCCTTTTTAAAAATTGGCATTACATTGGACATTCTCCAATCTTCAGGTATTACAGTTGATTTTAAGGATAGTTCAGATATTACTAATAGTAGGTCTGCAATCTCATATTTCAGTTCTTTCAATGCCCTTGGATGTATACCATCTGGTCCAAGTGATTTTCTACACTTCAGTTTATCAAATAGTTGTAAAGCATAGTTAATCACCTGTAACAAGTGTTCTCCAGGGACAGCAGGAATCAGTCCTCACATATGGGTGACGTCGGCACCGGCGGAGCAAATCCCCAGCTTTCAAAGAAAGCCTTTGGAATTGCATCACGCATGCGCGGTCCCCTTCCCGCCCAAGGGTGCCATCTTCCTCAGTCAAATGACATAGCTAAAAAGACGGCAAAAGGATAAAATTTAATCAAAGGACTGCAACTCCAGGGGAGGAGGGAGGGTCTTGAGGATTGATTCCTGCTGTCCCTGGATAACACCTGTTACAGGTGAGTAACTATGCTTTCTCCAGGAACAAGCAGGAAGTCAGTCCTCACATATGGGATTCCCTAGCTATAGGCTACCGAGAACGCATAGCTGAAAAATGTCTCCCTCTAGAAGAGCCGCAGCAGCTGTAATAGGAATTCAGCCGAGAACGCAACACCCCCCGGTAGCCTGACACCAAAGGGTCAGAGGGTAGGAGTTGCCTAAACCTCAAATAGGTTAAGGCGTACCGCCTGGCCGAAAACACAGTCCTGTCGGGACTCCCTATCAAAGCAGTAATGGGCTGCAAAAGTCTGGCCCGAAGACCAGGTGGTGGCCCGGTAGATGTCTGCCAGTGGAATAGAGCGGAAGTGAGCCACTGATGCAGCCTTAGCCCTGACACGGTGGGCCAAGACTCGACCCTGCAATGGGAGGTCGGCCACCCTGTACGCCCAGGCGATGCAGTCTGCCACCCAGGTGGACAACGTGCGCTTGGAGACAGGTAGACCCAGCTTACTGGGGTCATAAGAGACGAAGAGCTAAGTAGCCCTTCGATGTCCAAGCATACGCTCCAGGTAGAAGGCCAACGTCCTTTTACAATCAAGAGTATGCAAGACTGCCTCTGCCCGGCTGGCATGCAGCCTGGGAAAGAAGGTTGGAAGAACCAGCTCTTGATTGAGGTGGAATGAAGAGACCACTTTCGGAAGGAACTTGGGGTGGGTGCGAAGGACCACCCTATTCATATAAAACCGTGTGCACGGTCTATCAGAAACGAGAGCTTGTAGCTCACTCACACGTCTGGCAAATGTGAGTGCCACCAGGAAGAATATATTCCAGGAGAGGAAGCGCAGATGGCAAGTGGACATCGGCTCAAAAGGTGGGCGAGTAAGCTGCTCCAAGACCACATTCAACTCCCACTCGTTTGCCGGAGGACGAACCGGGGATTTTAGTAGAAGTAGACCTCTGAGGAATCTGGACACCAAGGGATAAGCCGAAAGAGGTTGTCTTTCCACTGGAGAGTGGTGTGCTTACAAAGCACTCAGGTGGAACCTGACAGAGTTAGACTTGAGACTTAATTCTGAGAGGTGAAGCAAGTACTGCAACACCACTGATACAAGACAAGAGAAAGGGTTTTCGTTGTGCTGGGTACACCACACCTCAAACCTATGCCCCTTGAAGGCATAGGATTTCCTAGTGGACTGCCTCCTTGAGGCCAGTAACACATCTTCTACATTCCTAGGTAGGAGGAGAGGAGCCAGCACTACCCTTTCAGCAGCCATGCCATCAGGTTGAGGGACCTGAGGTTGGGGTGCAAGAAAGAGCCCTGCTCCTGAGACAGGAGGTCGGGCTGCGTCCCCAGAGGGAGTGGTGCTTCCACTGCCAGCTGAAGGAGAAGCGGAAACCAAGGCTGCCTCGGCCATCCAGGGGCTACCAGAATGACCGAGGCCTTGTCCCGAAGGATTTTGAACAGAGTTCAGGCCACCAGAGGCGTGGGAGGAAACGCATACAGGAGGCCCACTGACCAGGAGATCAGAAAAGCATCTGCAGCCACCCTCAGAGGATGTGGCTATCTGGAGCAAAACTTGCGCAACTGATTATTCTGCGGATTGGCAAAGAGATCTATGGACAGATGTCCCCAGCGGTGGAAAACCTGCTGGGCCACTTCCAGATTCAGTTGCCATTCGTGAGGTTGGAGAATCCTGCTTAGCTTGTCTGCTAGGAAGTTCTCCTGACCAGGCAGGTAAACTGCTTTGAGAGACATACCCTGCCTGATTGCAAAGGAGCAGAGGTCCAGTGTCTCCTGACATAGGATACGAGACCCTGTGCCTCCCTGCTTGTTCACGTAGCTACCTGGTTGTCTGTCTGCAACAAGACAGACTGATGTGAAAGAACATGACCAAAGGTTTGAAGAGCGAGGCGTATCGCCCGCAGCTCTAAGAGGTTGATTTGGTGTGCAGTCTCCTGAGGAGACCACAGCCCCTGAGTGCATGATCCCTGGCAATGGGCTCTCCAGCCCAGCAAGGAGGCATCTGTCGTTAGCACTCTTGTATGCGAGGGAGTCTGAAAAAGTACTCCCTCGAGCAGGTTAGGTGGCTGAAGCCATCACTGCAACGACTTCACCAGTCGTTTGGATACTGTTATCCTGTCTCAGAGGCTAGCGTTGGCTTGTGTCCATTGATCGCTGAGGCACCACTGAGCTGTTCTCATGTGGAGACGGGCATTTGGGGTCACATGGACCATGGAGGCCATGTGGCCCAGGAGGCGTAGGAAGTGTTTCACTGAGATCTGAGACTTGTGTCTGACCTGGTGTACCAGCGTCAGCCAGCCTCTGTGCCTTGCCTTCCGGCAGGTAAGCCCTGGCCTGAAGGGTGTCTAGTCTTGCTCCTATGAACTCTAATTTTGAGTGGAGAGCAAAGTAGACTTTGCATAGTTTATGACAAAGCCTAAACGTTGTAGCATGTTGATGGTGCAAGAAGTGGCCTGTTGGGTCTCCAGAGGCGACTGGCCCCCGATGAGCCAGTCGTCCAGGTAAGGGAAGACAAAAATCCCTTGGTTTCTGAGGAAGGCCGCCACCACGGCCAGGCATTTGGTAAACACTCTGGGAGCAGAGGCTAGGCCAAAGGGGAGTACTCTGTACTGAAAATGGTTTCCTCCCACTACAAATCTCAGATATTGTCTGTGGTCTGGATGTATGAGGATGTGCGTATAGGCATCCTTCAGGTCTAAGGAGCATAGCCAATCTCCCTGGTGGAGGTAAGGCAGCAATATTCCAAGGGAAAGCATCTTGAACTTTTCTCTCACCAAGAACTTGTTTAAGTTTCGCAGGTCGAGGATAGGCCTTAGGCCTCCAGTTCTCTTTGGTATCAGAAAATACCTGTAGTAGAAGCCCTTTCCCTGCAGGTGGTGGGGCACCGGTTCCACCACCTGATCCTCTAGAAGACATGTAAACTCCTGCAAGAGGAGGTCCCTGTGCAGAGGGAGTCTGAGAGGCTCTCCTGGAAAGGAGGAGGGAGGTATCTGGCTGAAGTGAAGCAAATAGCCCCTTTGGACTATTTGCAGGACCCAGGTATCCGTGGTGATAGCTGGCCACCTGTGGGCGTACACGGTCAGCCTTCCTCCTGTGCAAGGCCTCACCACTGGTGGGAGACACACTATGCTTTGGGAGTCAAAAACCCCCTCCCGGCTGGGTCGGAGCCATGGTCTTGGGGGTCTTCTGCTTACGCGGGCAATGCCCCTGTCCCTTGGCCTGCTGCCCCTGTTGGGGAGCTGGGGAGGCCTGGTAAGTGGGGTGTTGCGGTAAGCAGCACACTTCCTCGGGGAAAAAGGACTTTTTACCCAAGCCCTTCTTCTTAGAAGGGGCAGAAGTCTTCTTGGAGGGCCTTGTCCGGGTCAAGTACTCGGACTCGATATCAGCAGCCTTCTCCGTCATGGGTTTGCCAAAGAGGTTGTCACTTCGGCAAGGGACATTGACCAACTTGTCCTGAACTCATGGCTCCAGATCCGACGACATTAGCCATGCCTGGCGGCGTGCACCGATGCCGGCCACGGCTACTTGGGCTGAAGCCTCGAAGCCATCATAGGATGCTAGAGACAAACTTCTAGCACTCCCGAACCCTGGTGGACAGGGCCTTGAAGCGCTGCAAAGGTTCCTCGAAAAGGCCAGCTGAGAACCCGGCAATCTCCTTTGCCAGGTCCCTCAAGTACATGCCCATGTACAGCTGGTAAGTCTGGACCCAGCATGACAGCATCGAGCCCTGGAAGCACTTTCTGCCAAGGGCCTCCAGCTTCCGGGCCTCCCGGCCAGGAGGCACCAAGGAGTGCATTTTTTGGCTCTTGAGCCTGTGCATGGTCAATTCCACAACCATAGAGTTGTGCGGCAGCTGTGCTTTTTTGGAACCCAGGGCTCTTGCGGACTCGCGAGATGGAATCGACCCGCTTGCTGAAAACCAGCATCGAGGCCGGCGACTCCCACATGCGGAGCAGCCGCCGTCGTTCCAGCATCGAAGGAACCGGCACAGTAAGGGCTTCCCTCGGTGGAAAGTCATACTGGAGAGCTTCGACTCGAGGCTCCTCCTCGGTGCCCGCCGGGACTGCCAAAGCCTTGGCCATGTCCCTGACGAAGTCCAAGAACCGGGTATCCTCCAGAGGGGACCTTCTCTGAAGCTCGGAACCTGGTGAGTCCGATGGGTGTCCGGGGACTCCTCATCTTCCATGCCGACTCCTCCGAGGAGGAATCGAGCGGCTCCGGCCATGAGGGCTTCGGTCCCGACCGCCCCGAAACCAAGGGCACTGGCGTCGACGACCTCCGTCCTGAACGGGAGGTCGAGGGAAACCTCTGCCAAGGATTGACGTGAGTCTGAAGCGTCTCGAGGATCGGCTTGGCTTCCGGGGTTGACTTGGATGTCGAGGTCCCGGTGGTCGGGGCGGATGAACCGGTGAGACCAACCATCAGCGCCCGCTGCTGCTCCATTAAGGCAGACATGCTGTGCTCCAGGGCCGCCATCCTGAGACCGAGCTCAGAAGGCTCTGCAGCCTCCAGCTCAGGTCCTGATGCCGTCGGGCCAGAGGCCATTTCTCCCAGGTGAAAGTCTACGAGGACAACAGCTGTTACCTTCCTCGGCATCTCCGGCTCCGTGCAAGACAGTTTTACAGGCCGCTCCTAATCCGAGGACCCAGGGCGGCGGTCAGGACTCTGCGACCTGGTCCTCGAGGGTCCAGGTCAATCAGAAGCATTCAACGACGATGCCCTCATGAGTTTCTTCTTCCTCCAGTGTTCTCGCGAGGGAGACCCCTGCTCAGAAGATCCCCGACGCTCGGGTTCAGACAGCTCCCGAGACGTCGAGTTTTCTGAAGAGGTCCGGACCCAGGGGAATGCGGATTCAGAGAAAATCCTTTCACGCTGCTGCTGCCTACTCCTAAGTGCCTTGGAGGACATCATCCCACATGGGCCACAGACCTTCAGGTCATGGTCGGGCCCGAGGCAGCGGAGTCAGCAGTCATGTGTGTCGGTGAGGGACATTAACTTTTTACACTGATCACACTTCTTAAACCCGCTGGCAGCCATCGGGGGAAAAAGGCCCTGCAAGGTCAAACGACCGGGCTGCCAGTAAAAAATGAAGAGAGTGTGAACGCTAGTCACTAAGGACAAAAACGAAAAATTGGACCGGACTCAATACCGGTGTACCGAGCCGAAGGCGGGAAGGGGAACCGATGTCGAACCGTTAAAAAAAGAAAAGTAATTTCTCACTTTTAAACACTTTTTTCTCGGTGACACTGGAACAACATCCTTTGGACTCCATGGAAAAAAGAAGACTGAGCAAGATGGCACCCTTGGGCAGGAAGGGGACCACGCATGCGTGATGCAATCCCAAAGGCTTTCTTTGAAAGCTGGGGATTTGCTCTGCACGAGGGCTCCGTCCATGTCACCCATATGTGAGGACTGACTTCCTGCTTGTTCCTGGAGAATACATATTCCTGGTGTATCTATATTTCTTTAAATTCTTCTGCGGCATCACCTTTAAATACCATTTCAGTCATGGGTAACATCCCTACATCTTCCTCAGTAAAATCCGAAGCAAAGAATTCATTCAGTCTCTCCACTATGGCCTTGTGCCCTCTTAGTGCCCCTTTCACCCCTCTATCATCTAATGGTCCAACTTTCACAGGTGTTTTGCTACAAATGTACTTGAAAAAGTCTTTATCATGCGTTTTTGCTTCCAAAGCAAGCTTCTTCTCAAATTCTCTCTTTGTCTTCCTTATCAATGCCTTGCATCTAACTTGCCAGTGCTTATGTTGTTTCCAGTTTTCGTCATTTGGATCCTTTTACCCTATTTCCTGAAAGATGCTTGTTTGGCAACAGCAGCTTCCCTGACACCACCTTTAAACCATACTGGCAGTTTTTTGGACTTTTGTCCTCTTTTCTTAAAGCGTGGAATACAGCTGGTCTGGGCTTCCAAGATAGTATTTTTAAACACCTCCCATGCTTGATGTAAATCTTTAACCTTTACAACTGCTCCTTTTAGTTTTTTCTTAACTATTTTCCTTATTTTATCATAGTCTTCCTTTTGAAAGTTAAACGGTAGCACTGTGGATTTTCTTGCCATCCTTCCTCCATTTATTAAATCAAATGCAATCATGCTATGATCACTATTGCCAAATGGCTCCAACACCCTTATCTCTTGCATCAGATCTTGTGTTCCACTAAGGATTAGGTCCAAGATGGTTTCCCTTCTTGTCGGTTCATGAACCTGCTGCTCCAAGAAGCAGTCATTTATTTCATCTAGAAACTTTATCTCCTTAGCATGTCCTGCCGTGACACTGACCCAGCCAATACCGGGGTAATTGAAATCACCCATTGTTATTACTGTACTGTAACTTTTGTTAGCTTCCCTGATTTCTTTCAGCATTTCATCATCCATTTGTTCATTCTGACCAGGTAGTCAATAGTAACCCCCCCCCCCCCCCGCCATTGCTTTTCCCCTTCCCCTTTTTACATGGAATTTCAATCCATAGAGATTCTACAGGGTATTTTGTTTCCTGTAAGACTTTAATCCTGTGTGACTGAATGCCCTCTCTAACATCGAGTGCAACCCCTGCACCAATTTGATCTCTCTATCATCACGATATAGTTCGTACCCAGGTATCTGTGTCCCATTGGTTGTCCTCCTTCTACCATGTCTCCGAGATACCAATCATATCTAACCTCTCATTTAGTGCTATATATTCCAACTCTCCCATCTTATTTTTTAGACATCTAGCATTTGCATACAAGCATTTTAGAGGCTGTATTTTATTCATATTAATCTGGTTATTGGTAGGCAGGGATAATTTGGAATCTAAGTTCTGTCTGCTTTGTATTTAAGGGTATTTGGATTAGTTTTGTCTTTACTGGAACCTCTGTCAATATGCCCTAACCTAAATCTTTTGCTAGTATCCTTAAATGATAAATTGTTCCAAACCATGTGCTTTTGGGCGACTGTTGGCTTTTCCCTATTATCTAGTTTAAAAGCTGCACTATCTCCTTTTTAAAAGTTAATGCTAGCAGCCTGGTTCCAACCCAATTAAGGTGGAGCCCTCCCTTCGGAAAAGCCCCTCCTTTCCACAGAATGTTGCCCAGTTCCTAACAAATCCAAAACCCTCTTCCTTGCACCGTCGTCTCATCCATGCACTGAGACTCCAGAGTCTGCCTGCCTTTGGAATCCTGCACGTGAAACAGGAAGCATTTTGGAGAAAGCTACCCTGGAAGTTGTGGATTTCAACTTCCTACCTAAAAACCTAAAATTTGGCCTCCAGAACCTCCCTACCACACTTTCCTATGTCATTGGTATCAACATGCACCAAAACAGCAGACTCCTTCCCAGCACTATATAAGACCTTGTCTAGGTGGCGCGTTGAGGTCTGCTACCTTTCACCAGGCAAGCATGTTACCAGGCGATTCTCACATCCACCAGCCACCCATCTATCAACATGCCTAATGATCGAATCACCAACTATAACAGCTGTCTTAACCCTTCCCTCGTGGCCACATGGCCCTGTAGAAACCTCCTCAGTGCGAGAGGGTTTTACATCACCTGGAAGACAGGTCCTAGCTACAGGATTCACTTACTGCCACGTGACTTCTCTCCTCCATGGCAACAGGGATGCTGCCAGTCTGGAGATGGGACTTCAGGACTATATTCCTGTAGGTCTCGTCTATGTACCTCTCTGTCTTCCTTATGGTCTTTCAAGTCTGCAACTCTTGCCTCCAGAGATTGGACTCGTTCCCAGAGAGCAAAGAGCTCCTTGCACCTTGTGCACATGTAAGACCCCTCACCAACTGGGAGAAAATCATACATGTGACACTCAATGCAAAAGACTGGAAAGCACCCATCAGGGTTCTTCCATTCGGCTTAGCCTCCTCTGGTGGTTGTGGCCGCCTATGTGCGCTTACAAGTGGCCTTCTTCTCCTATCTGGACGTCTGGCTCATCAGAGGCAGCATGGCCCTTGAGGCCAGCCATGCTGCAGGGTGAACAATCTGCCTGCTGCAGCACCTGGGGTTCGTCATCAACTACCCCAGATCCCACCTCTCCACCCCAAAACCTGAGTTCATAGGCACCCAGCTGGACACATCAAAGATTAAGGTCTCCCTTCCGGAAACTGGCCAGGAAGGTACGGACACCCGAAGATCAGGATAGGGACCTCAATCGGTGTCAAGGACTCATCCGGGGCCAGTGGTGCTCGGGGCCAGACTCAACAACAGAGTACTCCCCTGCAGTCAGGGACCCGGTTGTCGGGGCAGATGATGTGGGCGAACCAGACGTCATCCCCTCCTGCAAGGCCAGGGTGGTAGAGATATTCTGCTCCAGGGCCACCATCCTGGACTCGACACAAGGAGGCTCTGCAGCTTTTGGCATGGGCACGGAGGGTCTTGGGTCTGACGCCGGCACTCCTACGAGTGCGTCCTCAATGAGGACCATGGCCTTGGGGAGTTTCGCATGGTTGCCGCCAGCCAAGGACTCCTTCTAACAGACCTTCAGGGGACGCTGTTTGGAGTTGCCCGATTCCCTCTGTGGGCCCTTGAAAGGTTTCACTGGTGGAACCTTGACTGGCTTTGAGGATTTTTTTCTTTGAAGGGTCCGGTGTCTTTACGGAAGAGCTGCCGCCGCGGGTCTCTGAAGATGCCTGAGCCTCACGGGATGTGCTCAGCTTGGGGCTCAGTGTTAGGGAAGCCAATGCTGAGTCGGACTGCGGGAACAGCTTCTCCCGCAGCTCCGACTGTTTCCTGTTGGTTCTCGGAGTCATAGCCTGGCACAGGTTGCAGGTGGCATTGTCGTGGTCTGGGCCGAGAAAGTACGGCTGAGGGGAGATATGATAGAAGTCTATAAATTAATGAACGGAGTGGAACGGGTAAACGTAGATCGATTGTTTACCTTATCAGAATATAGAAAGACTAGGGGACATGCAATGAAGCTACAGGGTAAACTATTTAAGACTAATAAAAGAAAATATTTTTTCACTCAACGTGTAATCAAACTCTGGAATTTGTTACCGGAGGATGTAGTAAAGGCTGTTAGTGTAGCTGGGTTTAAAAAAGGTTTGGACAAGTTCCTGGAGGAAAGGTCCATAAACCATTATTAAGAAGGGACCCAGGATATCAATGCTTGAACCAATACAAGCATTGTGGAACCTGTGTCCCTTGGGGAAACTGCTAGGTACGTATGACCTAGATTGGCCACTGTTGGAAACAGAATACTGGGCTTGATGGACCTTGGTCTGACCCAGTATGGCATATCTTATGTTCTTATGTTCTTATGAGCAGCAGTCATGGGTGTTTGTGAAGACATGGTCTGACTGCAGTGGCTGCACTTCTTGAACCCTCTGGGGGACATTGTGGGAGACACCTGGTCGGAGTCGACGACCCTTGGGCGAAAAAGGGCGCAAACGCCAGTTGAGGCAAGTCTCATAAAAAAAAAGGGAAGAGCCAAGGACAGCATTGGGGACAGCGCCACCTTGAGGGGGGAAGAGGAACTGGTACCCAAACCGGGGGGGGGGGGGGGGGGGAACTTTTGAAGATAATTTTTACATGATTTTTTTCCGGGGAAACAGGTCATACGTCCGTTGGGCTCCATGGAAAAAAGGAGACTGAGCAAGATGGCAGCCTTGGGCAGGAAGCGGACCACACATGTGGTAGTATTCTCAAAGGCTTTCTGTGAAAGCTGGGAAAATGCTCCGCGCAGGCTCCATCAGCGCTGACATCACCCATATGTGAAGACTGGCTTCCTGCTTGTTCCTGGAGAAACAAATGCTAAGCTATATTCTGATTTGATTTAAGTAAAAAAGCTCTCTAGAAACAAATTTATTTCAGTAACTATTTACTCTATTTTATTTTCTAGGTTAAGCTAAACTGGTTCGATTTAAATGAAAAGCTCTCTAGAAACAAATTTATTGAAATTCTAATTACTCTTATTTTATGTTCTATGCTAAACTATATTCTACACCAGTTGTGGTGGTCTGTGGCAGAAACGTTCTTGCTAAACCAGGTGCATTTTTTAAAGCCACTAGCTTGCTTAAACGTGCCACAAAATACTGCCTTGGCAAAATTAAACTGGAGAGCTGCTGTAGGTGGGAAACAACCACAAAGGGGAAAACACATTAAAAGGTTGACAAAAAGAAAAGACCCACCACCTAAATGAGTAAAACAGCTTAACTGACGACAGGTAGAAAAATACGGTCTACGAGGACCAGAAAGAAAAACTTTTGTCAGAATGCAGAACACCATCCTAGGGGCTCCACAGAAAAAAAGACGACTAGAGAAGATGGCACCACGGCAGGCGGGAAGGCAGGCATGCATGTGCAGTGCACCTCCCAAACGCTTCCTTTGGAAGCTGGGGAGTGTTCCGTGCGAGGTTCCATGGGTGATGTCACCCATACATGAGGACTCAGGGCCTGATATTCAAAGGCAATTAAACTATTTACAGACAGGTAAACAGTGTAAATGCCGCTTAAAGTGATATTCAACATTACTAACACGGTTAGTGCCATTGAATATTCCTGAGTAACGCTGCTACATACCCCGATGCTAACAGTGTAGGCATTGGGATGTATCATAGGTGTTCTGGGGTGGAGCAGAGGCAGCACCCATCACTAAGTGGGCAGCGATGATATTGCACCACTACCCAGTTAACGATCCAAGGGTAGATAGGCACAGCAAAAGCTGGCCTATCTTTATCCATGGAGCTAACTGGGCAGCGGCTCAATATCGCCGCTGTCTGGTTAGCTTCTGCGGCATCTGCAACTGTGTGGCAACCCCAGATATTCAATGCCGTGTTCAATGTTCAGCGCTGGCAGATAGCTACTGTAATCGCGCTAGCCGACAATGCCGAATATCGAGCTCTTACTAATTTATTTTTGCAAAATGCTGTCAACATTAGCAGTTTAAAACAACTAGTCAACTGGGATTTTCCTCTGAAAGGAGCCTATGCATATTCAGCATGCTCAATAAAATAAAGATGGTTAATTTGGTGGCTCATACAAGAGTTGTGGGTTTGATTCTGGAGTTCAGTTTCTATTTTCCAGATATGACAGAACTGGGAACATTGTTGAGGTAGTTTCAACAGCCCTTTAGTGGAAGAAGTCCTAGCCATTGCACAATAATGGCGATATCCAGTGGCAAGACTTGGGGTATTATGTGCTGGATTCCAGAAAGATCTGTAGTCTGTGACCCATGGTCAAGGATTATGACTACAGAGATTGGGCTAGATTTAACACACATTTTAAAATACTTTAGCCTATCCATCCAGATGCAAGCTCCAAGGGGGTTACATGGGAGAAAGATTAAGAGAGCAGAAGGAATCTGCTGGGCTAAATTTTTTTTTCTAAAGTCAATACTCCTTTACTCACTTAGGATAATATGCCTTTCTCTTTACAGCTTTATAATCAAGCTCACTAGATTTTATTGCATTCCTCCCTCCCAACCCTTTTTTTGCAACTTGCTTATTTTGTGGCTGCAATCTGCAATTGTCTCATTTCTGAAGATGAATAGAGAACTATATGGAGGAATTCTAATCCTAGAGAAAACTAAATTCCAAGGAATTCTCTATGAAACTGACCCATGCAAATTCTTGTAATGTTTCCCCCAGTTTCACATTTTCTGCATTTAATAGATCTTTCTATATAGAGTATGTACAAATACTGCAAAGCCACAGGAACACATTAATGGACACTGCTAAGATAAAATGAGCATCTTCAGGGGCAAAGCAACACATTTTTGATTGGGGGGAGGGATGCCAAACAAGAACTGATATTCACCCTCAAATTCTCTAGTGACAGATGCCATACGCGGCAAACGTTAATCAGGTCACATCCCTAGTGACCTACCTCTTTTCCGCTATTTATAGATAGTTCTAAAATGCAAATCCTATCATATCAGTATGTTGCTGCCTAATTAATTATGCCTCAGTTTACTCAAAGCCTTCCAGTTTTTAATCTTTTTTTTCACAAAAATCTGAATATTTTGGTTTCACACTAGAGTGGCTGACGCTTGTTTGCAATAGCAGAGTGGCAAATCAGCAAACCAAAAAGACAACTTCATCAGGATGAGCCAAATGTTTTCTTTTTTCTTGCATCTCTATTTTCTACCTGTAGTTGTAAACAAGTGGTTCTAATGTATATATTCCCATTTTACTAGCTTCTCTAACCAACACAGGAATCGCATATCAGAGATGTTGGAGATCAAAAATAAAATGACATGTATTTCTTCTCTAATACCTGGTGTCTCAGCAGGTGTATCAGATATACTCCTCGTGATGCCAGACTGTGCTGCAATAGTCACATGTAACAATAGCTCAGCTCTGTTCATCAAACTTTTCACTAGTATTTTTGTTTTGGCCATAGGATGTGAAGATTTTGGATTGAGGGAATTCACTTCTTGAAAGAATTTCTCTCTAAAGGAACAAAGATAATTACAGTTTCTGAAGCTTCAAACTAATATTTAATATTATATACATAAGCAGCTATGCTTTACTGATGCGCACTTAGATGACCGGAGAACAAGGACTGGAAAAGCATGTACAACAGTAATAAAATATTTGGGCTTGGACAGAGTTTTCTAGAAATCTTTGACACATCCCCTTTATAAAGTATGCACACACTGCAATCTCTAAAGCTAGCCTTTTGTTTAGCTACCTTTTCAATAATGAAAAGGAAATTGAAAAATATACAAAAGTACTTTCAAACTATAACGATATGCATAGACCTTTTGGGAGATGGGGAAGGGGAAATGGCAAGCTAAAGTCTATGCATTTGAATTACAAAAAGGAAAGCACAGTTACTCACCTATAACAGGTGATCTCCGGGAACAGCAGGAATTTAGTCCTCACATATGGGTATTGTTGGTACCGACGGAGCCTGCATGGGAACGCTCCCCAGCGTCCAATTAGAAAGCTTTTGGGAGCATCCCACAGCGCCTGCGTGCTGCTTTCCCGCCTTTCCAAACTGCCTCTCTCCAGTTGAGTTTTAAAGCTGAGACAAAGAGAGAGAGAGGGAAAAGGAAAGAGATAGATAGAGAGATACAACTCCTAGGGGAGGTGGGTGGGTTGTGAGGACTAAATTCCTGCTGTTCCCGGAGATCACCTGTTACAGGTGAGTAACTATGCTATCTCCAGGAACAAGCAGGAATGTAGTCTTCACATATGGGGACTCCCTAGCTACAGATGCCAGGGAGAGACCCCCCAGAAGTTGTGTGTCCCTGAGAAGGGCTCCACTTCCCCCCATGGATCTCTGGCATCCTACCAGGGAAGGTGGGTAGGAATTCATTATGGTTATGGAACAGGTGTTGGAGAACAGCCTGACCAAACAAGGCATCCCGGCGGGAGTCCTTCCAAGCAGTAATGGGCTGTGAAGGTATGAACCGAGGCCCAGGTGGCTGCTCGACAGATGTCGTTGATAGACACAGAGTGCAGATGAGCCATTGAGGCTGCCATGGCTCTCACATTGTGAGCTGTGACATGGCCCTCCAGAGAAAGGTTCTTACTCAGATAGGCGAAGGAAATACACTGAGAAATCCAGTTAGATAGTGTTCTCTTGGAGACTGGAAGTCCCAAATGAGAAGGATCAAAAGCAACAAAAAGTTGAAAGGACCTTCTGTGTTGCTGTGTTCTTTGTCGGTAAAAGGCTAAAGCTCTTTTACAGTCCAAGGTATGAAGATACCTCTCTGCATTTGATGCATGAGGCCTTGGAAAAAACACAGGTAGGTAGACCGCTTGGTTCAGATGAAAAGGCGAGACCACCTTTGGCATAAAGTGTGGATGAGTCCACCTTTGGCATAAAGTTTGGATGAGTCCATGTAACTCCATTGCTCTTCCACCTCCACTGGTTGCCTATCCCTGCTCGCTTCCAATTCAAATTGCTTACTCTGGTCCACAAAGTTCTCTACACTAGCACCCCCCAATATTTGGCAGACCTCATCAACTTTCACTCTCCCAGGCACACTCCTCGTTCCTTCCACCTCAACCGCCTCACACTCCCTTCCCCTTCATCTGCTCACCTGCAATCCACCCGCTCTTCTGCCTTCTTCTTCACTGGACCGGCTCTTTGGAATGCTCTCCCCTCCTCCTTACGTTTAGAGACCCATCATACCACCTTCAAACAAAATCTGAAGACCCATCTTTTCTACCTGGCCTTTGACCTTCCCTCCCCTTTTGTGTGACCTTCTTGCTTTCCTTATCCTTTTGTTTCTATCTAGGAATATGTATTCTCTCCCGTCTCGTCTTATCTCTCCTCCCTCTTCTTCTTTCCTGTCAAAGCATGGTAACTTCCTTTCTTATTTTCACTGGCCCCCGGCCTTGACTTTTCTCTGTTTTTTGGAAAATTGTACACCGCCTTGATTCCTGCAGAAAGGCGGTTTTATCAAATTCAATAAACATAAACATAAACATAAGGACTACCTTGTCATGATGGAACCTTGTATAAGGTGGATTAGCTACTAGCGCTTGCAACTCACTAATGCGACGTGCTGATGTGATTGCAATAAGAAAGATAACCTTCCAAGAAAGAAATTTTGAGGAGGTAGTGGCTAAAAGGTTCGAAGGGTGGCTTCATGAGCTGCCCAAGAACCGAGTTTAAGTCCCATGCCACCGGTGGTGGCCTAATGGGAGGCTTAGTTAGAAGAAGGCCTCTCATAAATCTTGCTATAAGAGGATGAGAGGAAACAGGCTGTCCATTTAGAGGCTTAAAGGAAGCTGTAATAACACTCAAATGGACCCTTACTGAGTTAGTCTTAAGTCCTGCATTGGATAAATGAAGGAGATATTCCAGTAATGATTCCAGAGGTATCGCAAGGTGGTTAAGACCCTATTGCGAACACCATATGGTAAACCTTTTCCACTTGAAAGCATAAGAGCGTCTTGTGGAAGGTTTCCTGGAAGCAAAAAGAATATCTTTTACTTGCTGAGGGAGATTAAGATCGTGAAGATCTAGGCCTTCAGCAACCAAGCCCTGAGATGCAGAAACTGGGGATTGGGATGCCATAACATTCCGTCCTCCTGAGATAGGAGATCTGGAGCAGACCCTAAGTCCAGGGAGGAAGCTTGAGAGAGATGTAGAAGCAGAGGGTACCACACTTGCCGTGGCCAATGTGGAGCTATGAGAATCATATGACCTCTGTCTCTCTGAAGCTTGAACAGGGTTTGGGGAATTAGGGGAATGGGTGGAAAGGCATATAGGAAGTCTTGACCCCAGTAAAGGAGGAAAGCATCCCTGACCTGAGCCCCCTGAGCCGGAATTCTGGAACAGAACCGCGGACGTTTGGCATTCCACCGACTTGCAAAGAGGTCTATGTCTGGGGTTCCCCAAATTTGAAAAATTTTGGTCACCTGGTCTGCATGCAGAGACCACTCCTGTGGAAGCAGAACTCAACTGAGTCTGTCTGCCCAAGAGTTTTGTATGCCTGGAAGATACACTGCCAGGAGATGAATCTGATGCTCTCTGGCAAGGGCCCATAGTCGCAAAGCTTCATTGCAAAGCGACAGAGAGCCTGTTCCCCCCCCCTGCTTGTTCACATAGAACATGGCTACTTGATTGTCCGTTTGAATGAGGACTGTCTTGTAGCTGAGCAGGGTATGGAACACTCGAAGAGCAAGGAAGATTGCTCTGAGTTCCAGAAGGCTGATATGTAGATGAGTCTCCTGTGGAGACCAGGTGCCTTGGGTGGAGAGATCTTGCAGATGAGCTCCCCAACCCATCGGAGAAGCATCTGTTGTGAGAGTTGCTTGGGGTACCGGTTGTTGAAAAGGGGACCCCAGCAACAGGTTTTGAGTGGACTTCCACCACTGGAGGGACAAAATAAGGTGACTTGTGTTTGCTATTTTGTCTCGCAGACATCCTGATGCCTGGGTCCATTGAGTGGATAAAGTCCACTGAGCTGCCCTCATATGGAGACGAGCATAGGGCACCACATGCACGGTGGATGCCATGTGGCCTAGTAGTTGCAACATTTCTCGAGCAGTGAGATGAGACTTTTAGCACTGCTTGAGAAGCTAACTGCACCATGCGAAGACAACGGGCCTGGGGGTGGTAGGCCCTTGCCTTTTTGGTGTCCAGCAAAGCTCCCATGAACTCCAAAGACTGAGTGGGAGTTAGACTGGATTTTGGGATGTTTATGACCAGACCCAAATACTGAAGGATACGCATTGTGTAGGCCAGAGAAGTCCTGGCCTCTGACTCTGCTAGGGCTCGAATGAGCCAGTCGTCTAAGTAGGGATATTCGTCTTCCCCTAGAGTACGGAGAAATGCTGCTACTACAGCCATGCATTTCGTGAACACCCTTGGTGCTGAGGCCAGGCCAAAAGGAAGCACCCTGTATTGGTAGTGCTTTCCTTGAAAAAGGAACCGAAGGAACTTTCTGTGGGTTGGATGGATGAGAACATGGGTGTATGCATCCTTGAGATCTAGAGAACAAAGTCAATCCTGACTCTGAAGGTATGGCAGCAGAGTTCCGAGAGAAATCATCTTGAATTTCTCTTAGACAAGGAATTTGTTCAATTCTCTCAGGTCCAAAATAGGTCTGTATCCCCCTGTTTTCTATGTGATAAGGAAATAGGGGGAGTAAAACCCCATACCCTGTTGAGGAGTGGGTACTTCTTCTATTGCCCCTTGGGCAAGAAGGATGGTGACCTCCTGATCTAACAGGTTGATGAGAGGTGTCGGAGAATTGAACTGCCTTATCATTGTGGGAGGGGGCATGCTTGAAAAATGAAGCCTGTACCCCTCCTTTATGATGGAGAGTGTCCAATGCTCTGCTGTTATCTGCCCCCATCTGGGGGCAAAGTGACATAACCTTCCTGGAATGGTGGAAGGCTCTAGTCCCTCGAGAGCCAGAAAGGCTAAGTTCTCTAGCTGCAAGTCAAAGGCCTTGTGGAGGCTGAGACTGCTGGAACCGTTGAGGCTTAGCAGTCTTTGCTTTCTTCTGTTTCGTTGGTTTCTGACCTTTCCTGGCAAGCTGACCTGCAGAACGTCCCTGCTGAACATAAGCAGGGTAATATCTTTTCTTCTTAGAAAAGAATGGTTTCTTGAACAATTTCTTTCTAGCAGGATCAGCTGTGGACTTGGATAACCTATCCAAGGTGGAGTTGTCAGCATCCATCTCGTTGGCCTTTTCCTGCCAATCTTTACCAAACAGGTTCTCACCAGTACACGGGATATTTCCCAATTTGTCTTGTACCCAGAGCTCCAGATCGGATGCCTGGAGCCAAGCAATTCTACATGCACCTATGGCAATAGCAGAGGTTCTGCTTATGCAGTCAAAGCAGTCAAAGGCTGCACGGTTGGCAAATTTAGAAACATCCTGGGCATGTTTGACCAATGTGAGAAAATCCTGTCTTCTATCCTCAGGAAGGATAGGACTTAAAGCTTCTAAATCATCTGTGACCGCCTTCAGGAACATTCCCATGTAAAGACTATAGGAACTGATCCTGGCAGAAAGCATGGAAGCTTGGAAGACACGACGTCCAAAAGCATCCAGGGTTCTGCACTCACGTCCTGGAGGATTAGAGGCATGCCTCTTTGCACTCTTGATCCTTCTCATAGCTGATTCCACTACAATAGAGTGGTGAGGAAGCTGAGTCTTTTTAGAAACCAGGATAAGGAGGGACTCAATACATAGTATCAAGTCTACGAGAATGAGGAGAGGTGGTGAGAGGTGTTTCCCACATCCTTAACATGAGATCATATAGAATCTCATGAATGAGCAAGGTACCTGCCTCCTTAGGAGTTTTAGGATATTGTAGAATTTCCAACTCCTTGGCCCTTGGCTCCGTTTCAGGGGCCACAGTAATAGACAGACCCCGAGCCACCTCCCTGATAAAATCCTGGAAGGAAATATCCTCTGGAGGAGACATCCTGCGCTTAGGGGAGGAGGGCTCTTCTGGGAGAAGCATTCCTGCATCAACAGAACTGTCAGAATCCTCAGATTCTTCTGAGGACTCAAAGTATCGTCTGTCTGGATGCTCTTGAAGAGCCCGATACCCGTACCGACCGAAGTCGGTACCGGGAGTAATCGATACCGGGGTATCGGTACCAGAGGGCATCGAATGACTGGGTACCGGCAAAGCAGACACCGATGCTGATGTCGATGCTATCGGTACTGGTACCTATACCGATGCCAGGGCCGGTGCCGGTACCGGCCGAATTGTCTGTCACGGGTCCGAGGGCGTCGATGCCGCAAGGAGAGCCACCAGACTGCGCTCAATAGCCAGGACTCTCTGGTCCATCGACGCTGCCAATGCCTGGATGTCGGTACCGGAGAAGACCGCCGGTACCCCAGAGCATGGCACCAGTAGTTCTGTCGAGGTCGAGGCCTCGAGAACATCCTGGAGCCCCGATAATGCTTTGGAAGCCGAAGCCTCCCACCGGGGCAATTTTGCCGGTGCAGAATCCTCAAGGGCAACACCAGAAGCATCTCGATGCTTAGAAGGAGATCTACCCTTTGAGGACCGGCTGGACTTATGTTTAGTTACCTGAGATCCACGGGAGGAAGAGGAAGACGTCGATGCCACCGAAGCTGCATCAGAGGGAAACAGGGTACTGAGCTTAGCAGCTCGGTTCTGCCGACCTCTTTTAGACATCATGGCACAGGACATACAATCCGTGATGGAGTGGTCAGGACCTAAACATTTTAGACACCATTCATGGGTGTCGGTGACGGAAATGGTACCGCCACACTTAGTGCACTTTTTGAAACCTGAGGCAGGTTTCTCCATTGTAAGAAAAGGTTTTGGGCCTAAGCCCCAAAAAGGCTCATGCACCTGAAGAAAAATAGGAAAAAACGTAGTATATTTTCTTTTTTTTTTTTTTTTAGAACAGAAAATAAGAAGAAAAAACCGGCTGTACCAGTAAAGTGTCGAGGAAGGCAGACGCAACCACAAAAAAGAAATAAATAAAGAAGAATTCTTCTGCGGTGACAGGAACGACGACCTGCTGGCTCCGCGGAAAAAGAAGAACTGGAGAGAGGCAGTTGGAAAAGGCGGGAAGGCAGCATGCAGGCGCTGTGGGATGCTCACAAAAGCTTTCTAATTGGACGCTGGGGAGCGTTCCCACGCAGGCTCCGTCGGTACCGACGATACCCATATGTGATGACTACATTCCTGCTTGTTCCTGGAGATTACATTTTTCATGCATTGTCCACCAGTTTAGAAAACATCAACTTCCATTCCTCTCAGGCTTACTGTCTTAGCTCAAAGCATTTGTTTTTATTATGTTGTGTTGTTTATCTAGCTAGACTGTAAGCTCCAAGGAGGGGGACCTATCAGTTATGTGCCTCTAGACAGTTCTGCGTATATGCAAGCTACACAAATCATGACAGTTTCATTAGGAATTACTTCATCCACAGATAAGATGTGCCAAAGACAACAAATCCCCCATAAAAGGGAAGGCTGGTGCTCTGAAGCCTTTGCTTTGTGCATCTGGAAAACATGAAGGTTCCTCTGAACTATGAAATCTTACTTTCAGCTGAGGAATGACTATTTCTTCCCTTCTACATATACTCTTATTTCTAGGAAATATGTTCTATAACTCTAAAAGGACTCTTCATCTCAAAGATTACACAAGATGTTAAAAGATAAAAGAAAAGTCATTACTCTTTTCACAAGGGAAAGGACATGTTAAATGAAAAACGTGCACCTCCCGAATAACTTATTTGCAAAATTTTTATACTGCTAAAGGTATACAACATCTTAGCGATTTACAACCCACAGTTAACAGAGCATGTAGACCATTTTACAGTTTGTTTTAAAATTGCTTTTCCTGCTCATTCTGAAGATATTTTAATGCTACCCACCTTAAAGACAGAACCATATTCTCTGGGTCACATCCATCATAAGGAACCTCCTTCATGGAACATAAAAGTCCCAGTTCTTTAAGTTTGCTCTAAATAAAATGGTTCAGAAATAGAAATGAGGCCATTGAATCCAATTTGTCCTTTAAACTGATTAAGAAAGTGTGTCATCTCATGCATATGCCATATATTCAGCTGATTTAAAAAGTAACATCTTTTAAATATACAAAGAATTTAAAAAAAATCAAGGTTGCTGAGCCATTGCCCTTCAGGATATACCGAGGTGAATTAGACTTTACCTGCCAATTTTCTTTCCTTGAGTCCCTTCAGTCCAGTCCAGACTCCTAGGCTATATCCCACTTTCAGCAGATGGAGACTGAGAATTCTAGACTTCTGAACTCCACCCCTTAAGCCAGTATTCTACTAAACAAAGCAGACTTCAATGAGGTCAGTAAACAGACGTCCACATGGAACAAGGAATAACTATATACAGGCTAATCACAGCCACAAGGAGACTTGGTAACAGTATTAGCCCCTCGGAGAAGCAAAGACACAAATCAGCCTCTCACCCCCTAAAGGGAATAATGAAAGAATCAATGGACCCAGTCACTCTTACCCAGGCTTGTGCTACTGACTTTCAAATGGGAGAGAGTCTGGACTGCAGTATCCACGCACCAAACCGCGGCATTCCCCTGTGCCTGCACATCCAAACGGTAGTGCCATACAAACGTGCGTAGAGATGACCACGTGGCTGCCCTACAGATATCAGCTGGCGGAATCAGACCGAACTCTGCCCAAGATGCCGCTTGCACCCTGGTAGAATGAACATGCAAACCCGCCGGCAGAGGTTTTCATTGCAACAGGAAGGCGCAGGCAATGGCGTCTTCGATGCCACTTCCTCTTTACGAGGTCCCCCAAAGAGGACAAATAGATGATCCAACTTACAGAAGGGCGCAGTGCGCTTAAGATAATGATGAAGCACTCTGTGAACATCCAGAAGATTCAGGTGTTGGTCTGCAGGATCCGAAAAATTTGGGAGCACCACCAACTGATTCAGGTTAAAAGCCGAAACCACCTCTGACAAGAAGGACAGTACCGGACATAAAGCGTAGTTACTCACCTGCAATAAGTGTTCTCCAGGGACAGCAGGAATCAGTCCTCAGATATAGGTGACTTCGGCACCAACGGAGCCCACGTGGAGCATTTCCCTAGCTTTCAAAGAAAGCTTTTGGGAATGTCACCACGCATGTATGGTCCCCTTCCTGCCCAAGGGTGCCATCTTGATCAGTCACATGACATAGCTCAGGCAAAAATACCAAGAACAGTGGGCAACTCCAAGGGGAGGTGGGTGGGTTGTGAGGACTGATTCCTGCTGTCCCTAGGGAACACCTGTTACAGGTGAGCAACTACGCTTTTCTCCATGAACAAGCAGGAAGTCAGTCCTCAGATAAGGGAATCCCCAGCTACAAGCTACTGAGGACCCACAGGAAAAATGCCACGGCAAAGATAGCCCGAGGACCCCGGAAGACCACACTCCCGGTAGCCAAGGAAGAAGGGTCGGAGGGTTGGAGTTGCCTAAACCCCGAACAGGTTGCGGAGTACAGTCTGGCCAAAGGCACGGTCCTGACGGGCTCCCTCTCCAAACAGTAAATCGTCTCAAAGGTGTTAGCTGAGGACCAGGTTGCAGCTCGACAGATGTCCGCCAGGGGCACGGAGCGTAGATGTGCCACCGACGCTACGCTCACACGGACACCGAGCGCCGTGACTTGGCGATCCAGCGGTAGCCCAGCCGGGGCAAATGCAATGCAATACGCCACCCAGAGGGAAAGGGTCGGTGACTGCGAGCCCCAAACGGGCAGGGTCGTAGGAGACGAAGAGCCACTCGGACCTGCGGTGGGGGCCTGTGTGCACTGCAGGTAGAAAGAGAGAGCCCTCCTACAGTTGAGGGTGTGGAGGACCACCGACGCCCGGTCGGAGTGAGGCTTCAGAAAGAAGGTCGGCAACACTGTCTCCTGATTGAGGTGAAAATCTGAGACCACCTTCAGAAGAAACTTGGGGTGCATTCAAAGAACCACCCGATTTCCACAGAACCTTGTGTAGGGTGAGCTGGCTATCAGGGCCTGAAGCTCAATGACCCTCTGGGCGAGGTGAGGGCTACCAGAAAAACCACTTTCCAAAAAAGGTACCGAAGCAAGCAGGACGCCATTGGCTTGAAATGCATCTGTGTAAGTCTAGTGAGGACAGCATTGAGATCCCACTCAGCCGGAGGCGGTCGGATGGGAGGTCTGGAAAGGATCAACCTGCGCATAAAGCGGGAAACCAACGGCTGGTCTGAGAGGGGTCTGCCCTCGACTGGGTGGTGGTTGGCTGAGATTGAGTTCAGGTGGACCCTGACCGAGTTGGACTTCAGGCTCGCGTACGAGAGGTGGAGCAGGTACTGCAATACCAGATAGATGGGGCAAGAGAAGGGGTCAACCTGTACCTCCGAGCACCACACCGAGAACCGACGCCACTTAAAGGCGTAGGCCCTCTGAGTCGAGTCCTTTCGTGAGGCCAGCAATATGTCCTCAATCTCCACCAGGAGACGAAGAGGGGCTAGCGTGACCCGCTTAGCCACCAAGCCGTAAGAGATAGAGACCTCAGGTTCAGATGAAGCAGGAAACCCTCCTCCTGTGTCAGCAAACCTGGCGCGCTGCCGAGGGGAACTGGAGGCTCCGACGAGAGAGAAGCAGCAGTGGGAACTGGGGTTGCCGAGGCCAATGCGGGGCCATGAAGATCACCGAGGCTCCATCCCACTGAATCTTGAGAAGGGCCCACGTTATGAGCAGGGTGGGAGCGAACGCGTTCAGGAGACCGTGCGTCCACAGCAGCAGAAAGCATCGGAGGCTTCCCTGCTCGGGTGGGGAACTGGGCCGCAGAACTGCAGGAGCTGCAAATTCATGGGGCTGGCAAACAGGTCCAGGACCGGAATCCCCCAGCACCGGAACCACCACTGCACTGTCTGCAGGCAGACACGCCACTCATGAGGCTGGAGGTTCTGACTCAGTCTCTCCACCAGGACGTTGTCCTGACCCGGGAGATAAGTAGCCCGTAGGTTTATTCTTTGGCGGATCACAAAGGACCATAAGGCTACCGCCTCCAGACAGAGGCTGTAACAGCTGGTGTCCCCCTGCTTGTTCATACAGAACATTGCCAACCGGTTGTCCGCCTGGACAAGCACTGTCCGATGGTGAACGCGGTTCCTGAATGCCTGGATGAGGAGCGCTCAGAGTTAGAGGAAGTTGATCGGTAGCCGGGACTCCTCGAGGGACCATGTCCCTTGCATGGGGAGCTTGCTGAAGTGTGCTCCCATCAGTGGTCAAGATCACGTCGTGCTGTGGAGCCTGGAACGACATGCCTTGGAGCAGCTTCCAGGTGCTCCGCCACCAGTCGAGGGACTCGGACAGCTGGGGAGTGACCGAGATGGCGTCCCGGAGAAAGCCTGACACCTGAGCATGTGCAGATGGGCGTCGGGAACGACGTGGACCGCTGAGGCTGTATGGTCGAGAAGACGGAGCATCGCTCAAGCCAAAACTGCGTCACGGTGCTGAACCACAGAGGCCAGAGCAATGAGGATGTCTGCCCTATACTGAGGAAGGAAGGCAGTCATTTGCTGAGTGTCAAGACACATGCCGATGAACTCCAAGGATTGGACGGGAGTGAGGTAAGACTTTGAATAATTCACCACAAAGCCGAGGTGCTCGAGGAGATGGATGGTGAGGGCTGTGGCCGCTGTGCTTCATCGGCCATCTCCCCCGTAACGAGCCGGTCGTCTATTTATTTATTTAACATCTTTTATATACCGCGCTATTTGTTTTCAGTGCGGTTTACAAATAACAAAGGCTGCACATTCAGAGAACACTGGTGTGCTTACATTATAACAGGAAACTTAAACTTGGAACAACAGGGTAAAACTGTAACTATGTACAAAACATATTGGATTCTTTAGTATTCACAGAAGGGCTAAGGCAGGACATCAGAGAACTTGAGGCAGAATTACTTATGAGAGAATTGGGAGTGAAGAGTGAGAGTTTGTGGGTTTAGGAGTGCTGATAAGGGTAGACAAAGGAGGCCTGTAACCGAAGGTTGGCTGCGGCCACCACAAGTCACTTGGTGAACACTTGCGGAATGGACGCAAGGCCGAAGGGAAGCACCCTGTATTGGTAGTGGTTCCCTTATACTCTGAAGTGCAAGTATTTTCTGTGCTTCAGGTGGACCAGGATGTGAGTGTACGCATCCCGAAGGTCCAAGGAGCATAGCCAGTCGCCCTGTCAGAGGAGGGGCAGCAAGGTGCCAAGGGAGAGCATTTTTTTTTTTTGTTATTTATTTATTTTATTTTATTTAGTAAACATTTGTATACCGCTGCTTCCTACGATCAGCCGCGGTTTACTTTACAGAATCATAATGTATCGTACAATACATTGAATTTTTTAAAAAATACAATTTTGATTTGAGCAATGATTTACATAACACAAGAATAGTGATTAGATATTTTTCACAAATTTAAATAAACATTTGATTGAAAGGTGCGTGGGGGGGGGGGGGGATATAAAATATACATATATACAGGATTACCTATCGGTAGATCATATGCTGCGTGTGTTCCGGGTGCCATAATGGGGGGCGGGAGAGAACTTATTGAGGCTAGGTGCTGTAATTAGGTCAGGTTGTAGAAGGCCTGAAATAAATGTGTTTTGAAGTTCCTTCTGAATTCATTCAAGCTATTTGACATTTGAAGCTCATGTGGGAGCTGGTTCCAGTGGATTGGAGCTGCATAGGTGAATGCTCTATTGCTTGTTTCTGCTTTAACAGATCTTATGCTGCTTGGGACACAGAGTGTTGAGATTCCTGGTTCTTCTGTTCCTATTGTGCGGTTGCATAGTGATTAGGTTGTCAAGGTAGGAGGGAGCAATATTGTGAATGAGTTTAAACGTTGTTATGAGTAATTTGAAGATGATACGGGCGGCTACCGGGAGCCAATGTAGTTCCATAAGCACTGGTGTTATGTGGTCTGTGACGTTTTTTTCCATGATGATTCGTGCGACATTTTGAGCCATTTGTAAGATATTTAGGGTGTTCCTCGGGAGCCCTTGTAAAATGGCATTGCAGTAGTCCAGGTGAGGAATGATTAGCGCTTGTGCGACAGTCCTGAAGTCAGATTTTTCCAGGATACTGCGAAGTGGTTGAAGAATTTTCAATTTGTAAAAAATGGCTCGGTTAATTGTTCGGAGGTGTTTGTTCATCTTAAGGTTGTTGTCTAGTAGGACCCCTAGATACTTTATTGCAGGCTTCGCATGGTATATGTTTTTGTTGAGTGTGACTGTGGTGGGTGGGATGAAATTGGTTTTTTTGGAGATAAACATGACCTCTGTTTTCTTGTGGTTTATTGTCATGTTGTTTTGTTGAAGCCATGTTTGTAACATGTCAAGGCATTTTTCCAGTGGAGTGAAGTCCGGCTGTGTTGTGTTTAGGCGTGTGTACAGCATCACATCGTCAGCATAGATGTGGTAATTGATGTTGCACTTCTGAAAGATCTCACAGATTGGTTTTATGTACAGGTTGAAAAGTAGAGAAGATAAAGCAGATCCTTGAGGGATCCCCTGGGTCTGGGGGAAGGCATCCGCTTTATCGTTGTTGAATAGGACTTGTTGCATTCTATTGGATATGTAAGATGCAAACCACTTTAGGGGGGTCCCTGTTATACCTATTGATGCTAGTCGCTTTAATAGGGTGCTGTGATGTACTGTATCAAATGCTGCTGAGATGTCTATAAATACAAGTAAGAACATGTCATTTTTGTTCTCAAGACCCCTGAGGAGGTTGTCAAGGAGTGCTAGCAGTAAGGTTTCTACTCTGTGATGCTGACGGAACCCATATTGATGCATATCTAGGGCTTTCCTATCGTCAATGTGATCTTGCAGCTGCTGCTGGACCGCTTTTTCAATTGTTTTTGCTAAGAATGATATACTTGAGATTGGCCTATATGACGCAGGATCACTTTTGTTGAGTGATTTGTTCTTTAAGATGGGCCTTATAAGTGATCTTTTGAGATAGGTAGGCATTGTGCCTTGTTGAAGTGACTGATTTACAATGTGGGAGATTGGTTTTGCAATTTCTTTTTTAGTTGCTTTTATCCATGCCGCAGGGCATGGGTCAAGTGGGGAGGTGGTGGATTTTAAATTGGTTATGATGTTTATGACCTGTTGTTCATTTAATTGGTGGAATGTGTTCCATTCTGCAACAGATTCCGTGTGGGGGACCGTGTTGGTTTCCTGGGGGGTGAGTGCTAGAGACTTGCTGTGATCCGTGACAGTGGGTACTTGCGGGTTAAGTTTCTTGGCGTAGTGGTCTGCAAGTGTCTGGGATTTGATTTCGTCGGTCCAGTCGGTGTCTTGGGAGGTTTTGGTGAGAGATTTGACAAGCTCAAAGAGTTCTCTGGGTCTATTAATGGCTTTGTTGAGTAGGTTAGTGTGATGATTCTTTTTTGCCTGGTTGACCTCATTCTTGTATTCCATGAGTAGAGTTAGGTATAGTCGCTTGCATTCCTCGGTTTGCGCTTTCCTCCATTTTTTCTCTAGCTTGCGTAGTTCCCTTTTCATTCGGCACAATGTAGGGGAGTACCATGGTTCTGTTCTTGTTCGTGTGTTTGTGGCTTTCCAGTTTGGACTTGCTGCTGCTTCGATCCTTGAGTTCCATGTGTCTACCAGCTTATCTAGGTCCGTGAGAGTGTATTCAAAGTGTGAGGATATAGATGCTACCAGTGTTTCACTGTTGAATTTCCGGAACTTCCTTTGTTGAGATATTTTTGTGTTGGCTTGAGGTTTCTCCTTTGTGGTTGGTAGTTGGATTTCCAGTTCGATTAGGTAGTGGTCAGACCAGGGGACCTGCGTTACTCGAGTTTTAGGTTTTCGCATTTCATTTAGTTGCGTGTTGGATGATATGAATACCAGGTCTAGGGTGTTGCCTTTGTTATGAGTGGCTTCCTGGATAATTTGGGTATATCCAAGCTGGTCCATGGCTTCGAGGAAAGTATCGGCCTGAATGTGGGGTATGGAAGGAAGGTTCAGGTCTCCCAGGATAATTCGCTGTTTCTTGACTGCAGAGGTTGAGATAATTTCTAGTGCGGTGGCCAGGTTATCATGGAGGGGTGTGGGGGGTCTGTAGATTAAGCATATTGTTAACGTTTTATTCTCAATCTTGAGTATATCAACGCCCTCAGAATGAGCTATGGACGTGTTTTTTAAAAGAAGGGAGGCTCTGGCAAGGATTAGGACGCCTCCACCTCTTCTGTTTGGTCGTGGGCAGTTGAACATTGTATAGTCAGGTTGAGTTAGTTGGTTTACTATTGCTGGGTCGGTGTCTGTGAGCCATGTTTCGGTGATGCATAGAATATCAGGTTTGTTGTCAGTCATGATGTTGTGGATGATGTGTGTTTTATTTCTAATAGATATGGCATTGATGAGGCAGATCGTGATAGGGGATTGAGAAATTTGGCATGGTTGGTGGTGTTTGCTTTTAAGAGCTGTGGCTGCTGTCTTTCATTGCTTTCTTTTTGGTTTGGAGCTGCGTTTATTATGTGGATTGACTGGGGCTTCAGGTTTGATTGCATTGACTGCGTTTAGGTTTGATTTATGGCTTACCATATCAGGGGCAGGGTAACTAGTATATAGCAGGGGGATAATTGGCAAGAGTATTGGGCTATGGATAAATATTGGTTGCCATCGTATTGACTGGTAGTGAGGTGAGTGTGGTATATATGCATTTGCGGTAAGTGTTAGGCAACAGCAGAGAGCAATGATGAAGGTGATGGGTGCCATGGGGTGAAAGACCAGGTTCAGATGCAATACTATAGAATGTTACAGACTTTCTGGTAAGGCTATAGAATGTTACAGACTTTCTGGTAAGACTAGGTACGAATGATCATAGACAATATAGCAGATACATACACTGTTACACTATGCAGCATTTGCCACACTCTGAAACATTTGAATACCTTCTAAGACGTTTGCATAGGCTATACAGTGGCTAAGAAGCATTTGTCACACTTTGAGACATTTGAATATCTTCTAAGACGTTTGGGTAGACTATACAGTGGCTAAAAAGGTTATAGAGTATTAAGCACAGGAATGTTCAGTACATAAAATGCCCAGCATGCAAGGTTGCTAGCGCTCTAGTGTATGGGTACTGTCCTAACACATCGGTAGGGTTGCGGTGGTTAAGCGGTGGTTCAGATAGAGTAATCTTGTCTTATAGTTATGTTTGAAGTTAGTTTGGAAGTGCTGTGTATGTAGTTCCGCAGTGAAGCGTTTACCTGGTCAGGTGCACTGGGGTTGGTAACCGGGGCTGGCGTGCTCAACCTGTGTTCAAGGGAGCTCAAGTTGCATGGTGTTGTTGCTTCGTCGTTCAGCGGTACTTGACGGTCTCGTTTGTCGATGGTACTTGGTGCCGGCGAGCTCAGACCCGATCAGGGGAGCTCGAGCCAGGTGAGGTTGCAAGTGTCCTGCTTTTGCTCAAGTTCCTGGGCGTTTTTCTTAGTGCAAGGTGTATGTTGCGGTTACCTTTTGGGCCCGTCGGGCCGCGCCTAAGGGCCACGCCAAAGGGCCCTCTGGCGAGGCCCTCAGGCGCGGGCATGCCCAGTAGGGACGCCGCTTATATGTAGAGCGGGGTGCCTGCTCCCACTGCCCCGATTGGGCAGGAGTCCTCCCACTGCCCCGATTGGACAGGAGTGCACCGGGGGAAAGCTCAGAGTGTAAGCGGCTCCCTCGGGGTAGGGACGCCGCTTATATGTAGACATATGTTAACATTTCCTTGAACAACCGTATACAGACTACAAGCCCAGTCCAACTTCTATACAATGGGCAACTAGCATCCTAATTTCTATACAGCAAAACACTCCATATCGTATATTAACCTTTATTCCTTATGTTAACCTTGTACCCTTACCCATTTGTATTTGCATAATAAACAATGTAACATCACACCATGCCTCTTTTTTTATATATTTATTTATACTGTACCCAAATTGGGCTGCACCGCCCCCCATAGTTTATTACAGCCCCTACCCCCAACTACCCATATAACGCCCCCCCCCCTTTGCCCCGCTGGTATTTCTTTTCCAGCTGACACTGTAATGAAATCCTCACCCACACCTTATTCCACCCATTATCATTACACTCCACTTTGCTGGGCATATTCCTTCCCCCCCCCCCAAGGCCTTACTCCCCTATCCTATCCTTACCCCCCTCCCCCGCCATCCTACCCCCCACCCACCGATCCCTTGCTAGCTAACTTATCCCCCACCCACACCCTTCCCCCCTCCTCCCTCCTCCTCCCCCAAGCAATCCTAGACTCCCTCCAACCCCCGTCTTGTCACTCCAACGTGAAACATTTCCCCCCCCCCACCTTCCTTCCCCCTCCCCTCCCCCAAATATGTCACTCCTCCCTCCCCCCTCCACTACTCCTTCCTTCCACGAACCCTCCCTTAACCATTCCCATACCCCTTCCCACCTTTTTACCATTTGTTCCCCTCTTCCCTTCCTTTCCCCCATCAGTCTGTACATTGAATATATATTCAACACTCTTCTCGCATAACTGTCCATGGATGGCAGATTTTTTCTATTCCGATACCATGCTATTTCACACCTAGCCGCTGTAACACAGTACCAAATGATTCTCCAGTCTCCTTCCCACTTTCCATCCTGTTTATGCAGGAGACACATTTCAGGCGTGAGCCCGATATTGGAACCCACTATTTTATTAATGTTCTCCCCTATTTTCCTCCAATACTCTTTAACAGAACATGACCACCACATATGCATCCAGGTTCCCCTCTCTCGTCACAGCCTCCAGCAGTCATCTGTCTTCATTACCCCCGCCCTAAACAGCCTCTCCGGCGTAAGATACCACCGACTCAGCACCTTAAACCCATTCTCCCGCAACAATTTGGCTATAGAAAATCTAGCTATACCCATTGCCACTCCCTCTCATTCTTCCACCCACCACGTTACCCCTAAGTCCCTTTCCCACGCTTCCATATACTTCAGCTTCCCTGCTCCCCTCGCAATTAATCCTTTATAGATTCTGGATAGCATACCCTTCTGCCCCATGGATCCTAAGCATGCCCCTTCAAACCACTCCACTTCCCCCCTCCCCAACTGCCCTCTCATCCTTTGTCTGACCACTGACCCCATCTGCATATACGCAAACCTATCTGACTCCCTCAGCTGATACAGGTCTCGGACACCCTCAAACCCTCTAACCTTCTTCCCCACCACTATCTGTGTCACCTGATTTAACCCCCGCTCCTCCCATCTTCGGAGCACTATTCTACTCGGACCTATGCCCTCAACACAACACGCTTGCAAATACATTGTATGTGACCACCTCTTATCCCCCACCAATCTCTTCCTATGCTGTTGCCACACATTAAGAGTGTGCCCCACCATGGGGTTCATCCCCCTCTCACTCTTCCCTTCCCAGACAATCCTTTCTAATTCACCCAGTCCATACTCGTCTACCTCCATCCTCACCCACTGCTTATTTGGCTCCCGTAACCACACATATACTGCCCTCAATTGCGTTGCCTTATAATACAAAGTAAAGTTTGGTACTCCCATCCCCCCCTCCACTCCCAGCACTTGTAACGTCCTCGCCACCACCCTTGGCTTTTTTTCCCCCCCCATATAAAACCCTCCACTTGTTGAACCTTCCTCAATATTCTCCTTGGCACATTTATTGGCAGGACTTTGAAAAGAAACAGGAACCACGGAAGGAGCATCGTTTTAACTATCGCCAATCGCCCAAACCAGGAATAGTACCCCTTGCTCCATCCCCTCAACTGCCCCTCCACTTGCCCCAACAATTTATTATAATTCAACGCAAACAGCTCCTCCAAGGCCCTCCCCCAGGTGCACCCCTAAGTATCTGATTGACTTCTTTGCCCACTTAAAAGGAAAACGCTGTCGCAGCCCCACCTGACTTTCCTCCTCCCCTACTATACTTAAAATCTCCAATTTCCCCCAGTTAATCCAGAAACCCGCCCTCTGCCCGTAATCCTGAATCTCACGCATCACTGCAGTTAACGTTTCTCCAGGTCTCGTGATTATTAACAGGATGTCGTCCGCAAATAGCGACACCCGATATTCCTTTTGCCCCACCCTTACTCCCGCGATATCTTGACTGGCCCTCAACCTCGCCACCAGCGGCTCTAAGGAAAGCGCAAACAGCAAGGGCGATAAAGGGCAGCCTTGTCTAGTCCCTCTTTCTAGCGAAAAAAAATCTGAATACCCCCCATTCACTCGCACACATGCCTTCGGCTTGGTGTATATAAAGCTCTTATCCACTTCACAAAGCCTATCCCAAACCCCATAACCTCCAATACTGAGTATAGGAATTTCCAGGACACTTGATCAAATGCCTTTTCAGCATCCAGTGAAACCAACAACATCTGTTTTCCCTTCTTTCGTGCCTTCCAAATCACATTCAAAACTTTCCGTATGTTGTCCACTACCTGCCTTCCTGGTACAAACCCTGCTTGATCCTCATGTACTAATTTCCCCAACATCATGTTAAGCCTGGTCGCCAATACTTTTGCCAATAATTTCGCATCAATATTTAACAGCAAAATTGGCCGATAAGACGCACATTCCTGCGGATCTTTCCCTTCCTTATGAATAAGAGTAATACCCTGCCCACCCCATGGTTTCCGCCAATTTCTCCCCCCCCTCGTGGCCCATTGTAGACCCTTGTTAAAGGTTGCACCAATAGGTTCCCAAATTTCTTATAAAACCACGCCGTCAGTCCATCCATCCCGGGGGCCTTTCCTGTCTTCATGTCCTTAATTGCCCACATCACCTCCTCTGTTCCAATCTCACTATCCAACCCCCGCTGTTCCTCCTCTGTCAAACTCGGTAACCTTACATCCTTTAAGTACACTTGAATGTCTTCATCGGCCCTCTCCTCCCGTGCCGCATACAACTTACTATAAAATGTCACAAATTCTTCTCTAATCCTATGATCCTCTCGCACTACCCCCTCCCCTACTTCTAATCTGCGTGATCCTATTCCATTCCTTTCTCTTTTTAAGCTGCCTTGCAAGGTATTTCCCTGCTTTATTTCCCCCTTCAAAAAAACTCTGCTTCAGCAGCTGCATGTGAAACTTAATCCGCTCTGCCTCTATTGCATTCAATTTCGCCCTCAATTCCAGTACTGCTCCCCGGTACCGCCCACTTTCTCCCTGCGCATCCTTCCCCTCCAGAGTCCTCAATTGCTGCCTTAACTGCCATTCCTGTTCTTCTCGTTCCCTCTTTATTTGTGCTCCCTACTTTATTACCCCCCTCACCACTGCTTTGAAAGAATCCCAAACCACTCCCTCTCCTTTACCCCTCCCTCCCCATTCTTCTCGAAAAACTCCGGAATTAGTAATTCTACCTCTTTCACTACCCTACTATCTTCCAACAACCCTTCATTAAGTTTCCAAAATTGCCTCCCTTTGTCTTCCCCCTTCACCCTCACCTGTACTACCACTGGTGCATGATCTGACCACGTTATATGCTCTATATCCCCTCCCTTAACCCTTCCCGCCAACTCCTTCCCTACCCATATGGCATCAAGCCTCGAATAGGTCTCATGCACCACCGAAAAGAAGGAGAATTGCCTCCTTCCCGGGTTCAACAAACGCCACGCATAGATCAGGTCATTCTCCTTCACAAACCGCTGGTAGCGCTGCCTATCCTTTCCCCGCCCTTCCCTCTTCCCCATCGGGTCCCTCCCCACCTCCAAGGGCATATTAAAATCCCCACCACAAATCAACACTCCATCACCCAATAACGCCACCTGGACACTCAACTCCTCCCAAAATTCTTTCTGGGACCCCGTGGGAGTGTATACATTCACCACACAGAACCACTCCCCCCCAACTTTTAACCTCGTCAGCAGGTATCTTCTCCCCTTATCCCGGGTCACAGACTGTACCTCTGTTTTAACCGCTCCGCTAATGAACACCGCCACCCCTCCTTTCTTTTTTTCCCTTAAATTAGAAGCAAATATGCGTTCCCGGTATCCCTTAGGCTGCACCACCAATTCGTGCTTTTTCTGTAAATGTGTCTCCTGCAGCATTACTATTGCCGCTTTATGCCTTGTTAACTCTTTATACAATTTCTTTCTTTCCCACGGTGAGTTCAGCCCTTTAACATTCAAAGTTACAATTTTCAGTTCACCCCCTACCCCTATTCCCCCCACTCGTCTCCACCCCTCTTCGATCTCCCCCCTTCCCCCACCCCCATCCCCATCCCCTTCCGCCACCTCCTCCCCGTCCCCCTTCCCCCTCCTTACCTCGTCCCCCTACTATCTAACCCCCCTCCTCCCCTCACCATCCTTGTTCTCCACTGAGATTTGACTTCCATACCAGTGATCAAAGCCAGCTCCCAACCTACCCTACACCCCTTATACCCCCCTCCCTCCACCTCCCCTATCCCCTCCTTCCAATCCCCCTTCTTCCTTCCGTCCCCCTCCTTCTCCCAAGCCCCCTCCTCCCCCCCTTAGCACCTCCCTCTTTCCTCCCCACCCTCCAACTCATAGCTAACTTCCCTAAACCTCCCCCCATCCACTCTCCCCCTAACCCCTCTTCTCACCTCCTCCCCTTATTTTCCTTCTACTATTTACCACCACATAAAATCATCCTTGTATAAGACATCAACAAGTACCAGTCCTTCTTTTATCCTCAGCCGCACTCTGTCTCTTTTTCCATCTCCGGGCTCCGATGTCCGCCCTTGGCCAACCTTGCCAATCTCCGGCCGCCTGCTCTCTGCCACTGCGCGCACTCCGTCCTCATAGCCCTAGTCTCCAATTCCTTCAAATTAGCTGGGCTTCTTGCCTCCTCTGGAAGGTTCTCCGCTCCAAGCTCTCTCAACGATTTCCAAGCTTCCGCACTGGTTCTCACTTTCCTTGATCTCCCTTGCACCGTGATCAGCAGCCCAAACGGGTACAGCCACTTGTATCTCAGATCAGCTCTACTCAAGTATGCTGTGACCTCTCTTCTCCGCTGAAGCGTTCCCTGGGACAGGTCCTGATACAACTCCACTTTATGTCCATCCCATTGGTAGCTTCTTATTTTCCTGTTCGCTCCCAACAGACGTTCTTTTGTTTTGAAAGAACTCAAGCAAACTACAATGTCTCTCGGTCTGTTTTCTCTTATGGGCCCCAAATCTCTGTATGCTCTTTCTATTCTCAGGTGGCTGCCTTCCCCTTCCTCAGCTTTATCCACCGCTGCCAGGAGTTCCCTGAATATTTTCTGCGTCACCTCCTCACAATTCTTCTACTTAGGCTCTTCTGGAACACCACGCACTCTGAGGTTGCACCTTCTCGAGCGATCCTCTAGATCTTCTGTTTTTGCCTTTATCTTCTCCTGTGCCGTTCTCAGCTCTTCCCAGCCTTTCTGGACTTGCTCTACGACTCCACCCTGGTGTTCCAACTGAGTTTCAGCCTCCTCCACTCGCTCTCCCAGATCTGAAATATCTTGCCTTAAGGTTTGTAGAGCCTCCTTTATCTCATTTTTTACTCCACATATCTCTTCCTTTAGCTCTTCCTTCAATTCTAGAAGCCACTGCCTAATCTTTTCAGCTGCTCCCAGGTGCTCCTCACCGCCTGCACCCTCTTCCGAACTTGGCGGTGACTCTGTCACAGTTACGCCTGGCTTCTCCCCCTCCTTCCCGCCTCTTGGCATCACGTACAAGGAGCAGTATTCCGCCAGGTTTTTTTTTCACCATTCCTTCTTTTTTGGCCTTGTCCATGGTTTGGATAGAGCAGTCTCTCCTCTAGCTGCTTCAATATCTTCCAACCACTGCAGTCTTATGCTCTTCTCGCCCTTGGCTTGGTTGCCTTAATGCCCCCGGGACTGGCTGGGCCCAGTAGGTCTATAAGTGCTGATAAGCTTAAACTGAGTGCTTCTATGGACAACAATTATGACGTCTCCTCCGGGGACTTAATAGTCTTCCTTCTGCCTCTGCCCCCTCCGATCTGGTAATGCTCCACTCCTCTCTGCACCACCCACAGGTGTTTTCCCGTCTCCTCCCTTCACCGCTTGCTTGTTGATGAACTCACCCGGGTGTGCCCCCACTCGTCCGCTCCACTGTCTCCGCTCCCTGCTCTTCCTCCTCTCCGCTCCAGTGCCGATCCTCCCTGCCGCTTCTCCCCTCACCGCTTCTGGGGAATTTTGCACCTTTAATTTGGCTTCAACAGCGGAGCTCCACTACATCGCCACCCTCAAGACCGCTAACATCACCAGATGTCCATAAAGAAGATTTCATGTCGTTTTGATACTGTATGTATTCCTCCTGTGCCTAAGCATTAGGGGTTGCTTCCTTTTGGTTCTCTCCTGCCTCCGATCTGGCTATTCTCCTCTCCACTGCCGCTTCGCTTTACTGGCTGCTGGGCCTACCACGCGCTCCCCGCTGGCTTCGGGCTGTCGCTTCCCTGCACCACTTGCTCTCCCGAGCCCTCACACCGCTGCACTCTCCGCCTACCAGGCTTGCTGGCTTCACACCTCGCTGCTGCCTCCTCTCCTTTACACTCAAATTTGTCCACTTCTGCTCCCGTCTTTTATCTCACTCAGAGGCTTTGAGCACACTGCTAGACTCTCCAGCCCTCCTGCTGAATGCTGTGTCACCAGGGCCTCGCGATCTTCCTTGCGGCTCCCCACGCCAGCACAACCCCTGCCGCCCAGATGATTTTAATGGCTGCTCACAGTTCGCACTTCCTTCCACATATCGGTGGTATACACAGCGGAGCGTGCCTCAGCCCTGCAGCTCTGCCTCACCACTTCAAGGGGTTTTTAGCACCATTAATCAGGCCTTGACGGCGGAGCCCAACTACCTCGCCGTCATAAGGACCGCCAACGTTACCGGAAGTCCAAGGGAGAGCATTTTGAACCTCTCCTGCACCAGGTACTTGTTGAGATTTCTTAAATCGAGGAAGGGCCAGAAGCCACTGGTCCGCTATGACACAAGGGAGTAGAAGCCGCGACCACTGAGGTGCGGAGGGACTACTTCCACTGCCTGTTCCTCGAGGAGGCTGGCAAGCTCCCGTGCCAAGAAGACCTGGTGCGCGGCGAGCAGAGGGAGCTCCGCGGGGCAGAAGGTTGTAGGAAGCCGGTCCAGGTGAAGAAGATTATCCTACCGGACAACCTGGAGAACCCAGGTGTCGGAGGTGACAGACTCCCATTGGGGAGTAAAGTGGACCAGGCGCCCTCCCACCAGTGGCCGAGCGGCTATGCATCTGGCATCAAAAACCCAAGGCTGACTGGGCCGGCACCAGGGTATGGCTTTTGGGGCCCCTTTGGCTTACACAGGCCTTGGTGGCTGCTCTTGCTCTGCCCGCCTTGAGGCAGAGCTGGCGCCGGATAGTAAGGTGGGTAGCCCCGATAGGGGAGATCCTTTCTCTGGAAGAAAGGCTTTTTGCCCTGCTGCTTCTTCTGCGTGAGGGAAGAAGTCTTGTGGGAGAGACGGGTGCAGATTACGTACTCCGTCTCAATCTCCGCTGCTTGTCCTCCATCGGTTTGCCGAAGAACTGTTCGTCCAGGCACAGTACATCAAGCAGCTTCTCCTAGACCCAATGATCGAGGTCCGAGGACTGGGGCCAGGCCTGACGCTTGGCCCCAACACCTACAGCTGCTACCTGAGCAGAGGATTTAAAGCTGTCGTATGCAATGCGAGAAGGGTACTTCGAGCAGTCTCCCACTGATTTCAGGTGGGGCTGAAAGCGGCGGAGGTAATCGCTGTCAAGGCCCACCTGGAAGCCCCCAGGTTCCTTAAGAAACATGCCTATATATAACTGGTAAGCCTGGATGTGGAAAGCCAGCATGGATCCTAGGTAGGCCTTTCGCCTGAGGGCATTGAGGGCGCGAGACTCCCTACCCGGCGGGACCGGGGAGTGAGTTTTTGGGCTCTTCTGCTTTCACATGGCAGATTCCACTGCCATTGAGGTATGAGAGAGCTGGACCTTCCGGAAGCTGCGTCCCCGCTGGACCTTGTACATGGTGTCCAGGCGCTTTCTGACAATGGGAATAGACGCAGGTGTCTCCCACATGCGGAGGAGCAGCCGTGTCAGAATGGGTGTGACCGGCACTGTGAGGGATTCCATCGGCGGAGCCTCATATTGTAATATTTATTCATTTATTTTATTTAACAAGTTTTGTATCCCGCCTTTTCCTTCAATCAAAGCGGCCAATACAGCACAAGTTACACAAAGGTAAGGGAAACATGCATCACATTATCAATACATAAAAGCATACACAGGGAAATACAGTACATACCTTACATTACAATTAACTACACAAAGCATACCAACAAACAGAACCAACATAGATCAGCCGTTTCCTTGGTTCCCCATGGTCCTATGCCTAAGAGCCACGCCAAAGGGCCCTTTGGCGTGGTCCTTAGGTGCGGGCCCGCCGTTGGAATGGCGGCTTTTGAGTCCATTGCTGTCTTGATGTGATTGGCAGGTGCAGGGGATGAGGCGGAGCATAAAAAGCACCAGGGCTCGAGCCTTGTCCCACACAAACTCCAGAAAGGACGTATCCTCAGGAGGCGACTACTGTTTCTGAGCAGGTGGGGAGGGATCCGAGGGGAGGTCTCGATGAGCTCGGGATTCAGGGGAAGTATCCCTGTCGGACTCCCAGTCTGAAATCTCCGAGGGGGACTCGGAACTAGGCTACTCGAGCAAAGCCCATGAAACACGTTGGACTCTCGCGGCCGAAGCCCCTCTTGAGCTGAGGTGCTGGCTCTGGAAGATTGTGCACCCAAGGACCAGGACGGAGATCGAGACCTCTGCCAGGATCCCTCACAAGGCCGTTGGCTCTCTGGGGTTGTCCTGGCAGTCTGGGGAAGCCAAGACAGGCGTCACCATCAAAGTCTCAGGGCATGTGCCAAAGGGGCATGGCACCAGCGCCTGTTGGGCAGGAAGGAAGGCAGAAACGCTGTGTTCTAGTGCCAGCATTCGGGCCTCCCACAGGGGTGGGGCCCTGAGATGCCAACATCAGGGTAACCGGGTCGGGCGTTGAAGAGGAGAGGAGGTCCTCGCCGGGACGACCTCAGGAGACTGGGTGCCATCCCCAGAGGCCTCCATATCTATACGGGGTACCTTTCAGGGAAGCTCCTTCTCCGACTCTAGGGATTGCCAAGGAGGGCTAAGAGACCTAGCGAGAGAATGCTCACGCTTGTCTGGAGTCTCCAACAGAGTCCTCGAGACCTTCTTCTTCTTCCGCTCCCTTTTGGGGGACCCTTGCTCAGAGTGGCACTGGGGCTGCGGAGCAGCCGCGGGGGACCCCAGAGGTGGAGGGTCGGTGGAATGGGATGCTGCCGGGGACACCAGGGCCGTCTTGTGGAAAATATCATCCAATTTCTGTTTGCGGCTGGGTGGCCTTGGAGGACATCTTTTTACAAAGAGAGCAGAGCTCCGGGTTATGGTCCGCTCCCAAACACCGGAGACAACATTCATGGGTGTCTGTGAGGGACATGTTTTTAGAGCATCTGTCACATTTTTTGAAACCAGAGTCCATGGGGGCAAAAAGTATCCCTGCAAGATCGAAGACCTTTGGAGTGGCCAGCAGTTGAAAAGGGCATGAAAACGCGCTGGATACGAAGAAAAGAAGAAAAAAAACCAAAGTCCCAGGGTCCGCTGCCGAAGCAGGGACACTGGGACTGCAAGAGG
This sequence comes from Ichthyophis bannanicus, assembly GCA_033557465.1. NCBI lineage: Eukaryota > Metazoa > Chordata > Amphibia > Gymnophiona > Ichthyophiidae > Ichthyophis > Ichthyophis bannanicus. The sequence goes on from CM066041.1 coordinate 83,529,178, forward strand.
ACCGGGAAACCGGAATAGAAGAAAAACTGACAAAACGTTTTCAGAGGTACAGGGACGTGCGTACGAAGGGCTCTGCAGAAAAAAGGAGACTGATCAAGATGGCATCCTTGGGCAGGAAGGGGATCATGCATGCGTGGTGGCATTCCCAAAGACTTTCTTTGAAAGCTGGAGAAATGCTCCACGCGGGCTCTACCAACATCACCCATATGTGAGTAATGACTTTCTGCTTGTTCCTGGAGAATACCACCTTCTCCTTGGAGAGCACCAGAAAAGGCTCCCTACACGATAATGTCTGTAGCGCCAAAATCTGCCACGCAGAGCAAATGGCCACCAGAAATACCACCTTAAGAGTGAGATATTTGTGTGTTGCCATGCTCAACGGCTTGAAAGGAGACTCTGTTAAAACAGACAATACCAAGTTAAAGTCCAAAGCCAGAACCATGGGATTCACAAGCGGTCAAACGGCTTATTGCCCTCAGAAACCGCACCTCATCCAGGTACACCACCAAAGAAACTCCTTGCATGCTGGGATCTTGGCACATGTGTGGAGAACTTGCCCTAAACTACAGGGTTACTGGAAGGACATCCAATATAGGGTTGCATGACTAATTGGCAGGGAGATACCTTAAGATCCGGGGATCTTCTTGTTCAATAGGTCAGTGCCCGGAGCTAACCAGCCGCAGATAGTACTGATGAAACACTGTATGAATGCAGATAAATTAAACCTGGCCTCGGCCTGGAAACAAGTGATGACTCTAGCATTGACTCAATGGTTGGTGCACATGTGAGACATATACATTATGGAGCGGCAGATTGGTTTGCAGAAGATGGGTCAGGCGTGCTTTGAACATATTTGGGATCCATTTGTGAGGATGTATGGCTTGAGTGACAAAGAGTGAGTGGATATGGCAGAGTTTTTTGGGGATGATCCTCTCCCAGGGGAGGAGGTGGTGGGGGGATGGTCAGGTGGGATTTCGTTGGGGTTTGGTGTTTTAATGGGGTTTTTTTCTTTTCTTTGGTTAAAACCTTATAAAGATGAGATGTTCAGTTGCATTAACATACACTCTCTTGTTACTTGTTAAATGAAGCCTTGAATTGAAAAAGAGAGAGACTCCTTGCACGCGTCCACGATAGCAAACCAGCGCAGCCATTTGGACACACAATGAATTCAGGGTCAAGTCCTCCTTTGCTCTCCTGCAAGAAGGCTACAACATCTGGAATCATGGCCAACAGCACCCGCTGCCCCCGATCTGCACACCAATCCTCAAACACACACCACACTCGAATATATGATAAAGAGGTGGAACGCTTTCAAGCCCTCAGCAAGGTGGTTATAACCTGAGACAAGTATTCCTCTCTTTCTCAACCAAACCCTCTCATGAGCCAGGCTGTAAGCAAGAATCAATCCACTTGAGGCATGAGGTTCGGGACTTGCAACAGATTAGCCTAAGCCGGTAGATGCCACGGAAGCCCAACTGACAAGTGAATCAGATCCACATACCACGGCCTCCAATGCCAATCTGGTGTCACCAGCACCACCAGCCCTCAGTGCGCCTCAATTCTCTGGAGCAGCCTCCCTGTCAGAGGCCATGGAGGAAAAGCATACAGAAGACCGTCCGATGGCCAGGACTGTGCCAAGGCATCAAGCCCCTCAGACATCCTCTCTTGACAACGACTGAAGAAGCGACTCGCCTGCATTAGAGGTGGAAGCTATGAGATTCATCATCAGCATCCCCCAATGACGAGTTATACTGTGAAAAACATGACTCCTCCAGAGACCACTCCCCCAGATCCAACTGCTATCAGCTGAGGAAGTTGTTCTGAATGGTTTCTTTTCCTGCTATGTGAATCGCGGACAATGTCAAGAGATTCAGTTCTGTCCAGTGAAGAAGCGGCATTATCTTCTCCACAAGAACAGCACTCCCCATTCCTCCCTGGCAATTGATGTACGCCTCTGCGGTTGTGTTGTCTGAGAAAATCTGCACCATTTTCCACTGCAGCAGCAGCAGGAAGGCCTGGAGCACTAGAAACACTGCCTCTGCCTGCATCTCCAGGCAGTTGATGGACCATTGACTCTGCTCCAATGACCAACGACCTTGCACCACCTGCGAAAGACACTGAGCACTCCCCAACCTGACTGGTGTCTGTCGTCACCTTTGTCTACTCCAGAGGTGCCAATGGCATGCCTGCCAATATTCAGCCACCAGTACAGACTAAGCTTGACTTCTGGAGGCCACACTAGCTTTCTCAAGAGAGGGTGAATTTGTGACAACCACCAAGACAGCAGGGACCTCTGCAGAGGACAAGATCCAAAGTCGCCATTATGGAGCCCAATATCTGGAGATATGACCAGGCCAACAGAGCCTGCTGACTCAGAAACCGCCAGATCTACTCCTACAATTTCTGTGCCAGATCCCACAGCAGAAACACCAGACCTTTTCGTGTGTCGAAACGCGTGTCCAGATAGGTGAGGTTCTGAGAGGGACTGCTCTTGGCCAGGTTGACCACCCAACCGAGACTCTGCAGGACTTTGAGAACCCATCAAATACCTGCATAACTCTCCATAAGAACATAAGATATGCCATACTGGGTCAGACCAAGGTGGTTGGGGCAAGTTATCTCAGGCCGGAAGGTCGGGGGTTCAAATCCCACTAGAGGACAGCAACCTTGGGCCGGAAGGACTGGGGTTTCTAGTCCCACAGGTGCTCCTGTGGTCTTGGGCAAGCCACTTAACCCTCCATTGCCCATGTTCCCTGTAAATATTAGTGTATGTGTCTTATATCCCCTTGTGTTAAATGTATCCCCCAATTGTGTTGTGACCACTTTCATTGAAGGATAAGGTGGTATACAAAACCGTCTAAATCAATAAATAAGGTCCATCAAGCCCAGTATCCTGTTTCCAACAGTGGCCAATCTAGGTCATACGTACCTAGCAGTTTCCCCAAAAGACACAGGTTCCACAATGCTTGTACTGGGTCAAGCATTGATATCCTGGGTCCCTTCTTAATAATGGTTTAAGGACCTTTCCTCCAGGAACTTGTCCAAACCTTTTTTAAACCCAGCTACACTAACAGCCTTTACTACATCCTCCGGTAACAAATTCCAGAGTTTGATTACACGTGGAGTGAAAAAATATTTTCTTGTGTGCCTTCGAGTCAGTCCTGACTCCTGGCGACCCAGAAGCTCCTGGGTTTTCTTGGCAGTGTCATCGGAAGTAGATTGCCAGGCCTTTCTTCCGAGGCAATGGATGGTTAAGTGACTTGCCCAAGGCCACAAGGAGTGCTAGCGGGAATTGAACCCTGGTTGCTTGGTTACCAAGCCAGTGCTCTAACCACTAGGCTACTCCTCCATTTTCTTTTATTAGTCTTAAATAGTTTACCTTGTAGCTTCATTGCATGTCCCCTAGTCTTTCTATATTCTGATAACATAAACAATCGATCTACGTATCAGCCGTTTCCTTGGTTCCCCACAGTCCTATGCCTAAGAGCCATGCCAAAGGGCCCTCTCTTCCGATGACTTTGCCCTAATCAGCCAGTCATCCAGATAGGGGTGTACCTTCACAACTCAACATGCCGCAATGACCACCCATGATCTTTGTAAAGGCCCGCAGAGCCGTCGCCAATTGAAAATGTCCCACAGGCACTGAGAACTACAGGAAAAAGCCGATGCTCCGCTTGAACGGGGACGTGGAGATATGCTTTCATCAGATCCAATGCTGTTAAGAATTTGCCCTTTCGAATGGCAATGATAACGGACCTCAACGTTTCCATCTGAAAATGAGGTACCCACAAGACACTGTTGACGTACTTGAAATAGAAGATGGCACGAAAGACCCTTCCTTTTTTGGGATCACAAAATAAACAGAGTAGTGACTTAATCCTAATTGGTCTGCAGGAAATGGAACTACTGCCTCCAGTTGCAGGGCCCTCTGTAGAGTGTCCTTCACGGCCTGCAACTTGGCAGGGGCCTTGCAAGACGACAATAGAAAGGTGTCAGCAAGGGGGTCGCACGAATTCCAGAACGTAGTCCTCATGGATGACTTCCAGCACCCACTGAACAGAAGTAATGTGGATCCAAACGGAATAGAACTGACCAAGCCATCCACCAATTGGCACCACTCCTGCCTGAGCTCCACTCATCTCATTGGGATTTCTTGGAACAGACCCTGGCTCCTGTGAAATAACCTTTTCCAGCTTCTCTACCACCATGAAAGGACTGGACTGCCCACTGAAGGAACAGCACCCTTGCTGATAGGGAGCAAATGAAACCACACAGAACAGATGAAAATCTCTCCATTGGACCTTGTCGAAGGAGCTGATTAAGAGCTCTTAGGCTTATCCTCTGGGAGCTTGGCAGGCTTGGCCTATCCCCAGTCCTTGACCAGCTTTTTCAACGCTTCACCAAAGAGAAGCTTACTCTTAAAGGGAAGTCTGCTAAGGCAAGACTGATGAGATGTTGGCAGACCAACTGCACAGCCAAAGGAAACAACAAGCCACTACCACGGAAGCCATACTCTTAGCGGAACCCCTAATGAGATCATAGAAAGTAGCGGAACCAGACTCCATTCAGGTGGCCTCCAGCAGAGGTTGCTGACCATGTGCATCCACTTCTGGCAGCCCGTGACTAGCGCAAACAAGCCTTGGCCACATAGGCACTGCACAAAGAGGTCTGAAGGGCTAAGGCATTCACCTCAAAGGTCTGCTTCAGTAATGTCTCATACTTCTTGTCCTGTACATCTTTAAGCACTGCACCACCCTCTACAGGGATAGTGGTCTTCTCGGTAACTGCTCAGACCAGGGCATTCACCTTTGGCACTTCTCATTCAATTTCCATCATTTGCTTGATGGCCCAGTGGACTGGGAACACTGTTTCCGACATCCTGATGCCCTGCAGCAAAGAGTCCTCCAGAGGAATCTCCTGATCCTGGGAATCCTGTGGAATATTAAGCGCTGCCAGGGAATGCACAATCAGTATCAACAGTTCCTCCCAACGGAACACCCTGACGATACTGGGATCCTCCCCTGAAAGGATCGCCCCCTCTTCCAGTTCTGCGTTGGACTTGTCCATACTGGGGCCTGAGGGCCCTTCCAGAGGATCCTCTGAGGCCACAGACCCTACTGAAGCTTGATTCTCTGCAAACTCCTCCTGCAAACAAGCCCGCTCCACTACCGAAGACTCAAGACATAAGGTACCAGCTGAGGCTTCCTTTCTCAATCGAGGAGGTGCAGAGTTGGACCTCCCGAGCTCTCTCAGGCCCTACTTCATTCAGTAGGCCTGATGCAACAGGAGCATGAAGTCAGGAGAGACGGGTAGGGCCTTCAGGGTTAAATGCTGCCCAAATTGCTGTCCCAAATGTCTGCTGGGAGGAGCAGCAACTGAATCCTGGCTCACAGCAGCAATAGGAGATGGCGGGACTGAAGTGCCTAAAATGGCTACAGTTCCCACCAAAACCGCAGGAACCAGTCAGAGGCCAAACCAAAAGCTTGCTCAACTCCTTCTACCAGCTGCTCTGGAGGCTCACCTGAAGAATATTGGATACCCGCCCCCCCCAAAGCCCGTCCCCCACATTGCGGATCCTCTGCCTTGCAGTCATGGCAGAAGCTCAATGTAGACAAACAGCCCTGTTTTAAACCCCAGGTTGTACACACAGCCTTAGATGATGCATGCATGCCGTCACCAGCAAAACAAACACCCAACAACGCAAAAAGAAAACCAAATGAGCTGCAGACAAAAACGAAGAAACTTATGACTGCCAAAAGAGTTCCCCACTAAAGAGTACTGCACTTACCCAGGACATCGGCCACTCAGTTGCGACCAACGATGGAGGCTCCTGCACTGCCCGCGCCGGCCTCAAGTGACTGAACACTCTAGGCACGGCTATTTAAAGGGGCAGAAGTGATTTTAGCAAAAAGGCAGGCAAAGCACAGAAAGCGTAGTTACTCACTGTAACATGTGTTCTCCAGGGACAGCAGGAATCAGTCCTCACATATGGCTGATGTCGGCACCGAAGGAGCCCTCACGGAAGCATCCCCCCCAGCTTTCAAAGAAAGCCTTTGGGAGATGCCACCACGCATGAGTGGTCCCCTTCCCACCCAAGGGTGCCATCTTGCTCAGTCAGATGACATAACTAAAAGATGGCAAATATAAAAGATGGTAAAGGAGCAACTCCAAGGGGAGGAAGGAGGGTTGTAAGGACTGATTCTTGCTGTCCCCGGAGAAAAACTGTTACAGGTGAGTAACTACGCTTTCTCTGGGAACAAGCAAGAAGTCAGTCCTCACATTTGGGACTCCCCAGCTACAGGCTACCAAAAGTCCATAGCAAAAACAGGGCTCCCTCCTGGGGAGCTGCAAGCAGCAGCAAATGAGTCCATGTCTACAGACCACAGTAGGACCCCTGTGTCTGATGAAACCAGCACTCCGATAGCCTGAACACAGAAGGGTCGGAGGGTAGGAGTTGCCTAACCCCCGAAATTACGAAGCACAGCCTGGCCGAAGGCACGGACCCGTTGGGATTCTCTTTCCAGTCAGTAATGGGCTGCGAAGGTATGGACTGAAGACCAGGTGGCAGCCCGGAAGATGTCCACCATCAGGACAGAGCGCAAGTTTGCCACTGAAGCTGCCATGGCCCTGACACGGTACGCCGAGATACGGCCTTCCAGCAGGAGCCTCGCCTGCTTATAAATGAGAGCAATATAGTCCCCCACCCAGGTGGACAGCATACACTTGGTAACTGCCTCCCCCAGCCTACTGGCGTCACAGGAGATGAAAAGCTGAGAAGCTTTGTGGTGGCCCTAAGTGGGTTGGTTAGAGAAGGACAAGGCCCTCTTACAGTCCAAGATATGAAGGACCGTCTCCACCTGACTGGAGTAAGGTCTTGGAAAGAAGGTAGGGAGCACCACTTCCTGATCGAGATGGAAGGGCGACACTACCTTTGGCAGGAATTTGGGGTGCATGTGAAGCACCACTCTGTTCTTGTAGAACCTGGTATAGGGCGCCTCCGCCACAAGGGCCTGAAGCTCGCTAACTCTGCAAGAGGAGGTAAGCGTGACCAGGAAAGCCAACTTCCAAGAGAGGTAGTGAAGGTGGCAGGTAGCCAGAGGTTCGAAGGGTGGCGAATGAGCTGCCCCAACACTACGTTGATGTCCCATTCGGTTGCCTGAGGGCGAACTGGGGGCTTCGATAAGAGCAGGCCTTGAAGGAAACAGGTCACCAAGGTTGGACAGAGAGGGGCTTACCATCCACCATCATTAAAATCATCTGTAATACCTGAAGATTAGAGGATCACCAATGTAATGCCAATTTTTAAAAAGGGTTCCTGGGGTGATCCGGGAAACTAGACCAGTGAGCCTGACATCAGCACCGGGAAAAATGGTAGAAACCATCATAAGAACAAACTTAGTGAACATGTAGATAGTCATGGCTTAATGGGAGACAGCCAACATGGCTTTAGACAAGGAAGATCTTGTCTTACTAATCTGTTATGTTTTTTTTGAAGATGTGAATAAACAGGTAGACAAAGGTGAGTTAGTAGATATAGTGTATCTGGACTTCTAGAAAGCCTTTGACAAGGTCCCTTCATGAGAGACTTTTGGCTCAACACCCCATGTATCCCGACCAGCATAAGATCTGTCAAGGCCGAAACAAGCAATAGGGCGTTCACATACTCAGCGCCAATCCAATGGAACCAACTACCGCATGAATTAAGGCTCACAAACAACCTGAACGAATTTAGACGAAAACTGAAAACCTATCTGTTTCAAACCCACTACAACTTGATCTAACTGCGATACCCTACCTCAACCAGATCTCCTCTGCCGCACTCGGCAGCATATAATCTAATAGTATATAGTCATGTATAACTTGTACACCTTGGCAACTAATTCCGTACAAATTGTATATAACCATGTATAGTCTGTACACCTTGGCAACTAATTCTGTACAAATTGTATATATGGGGCCCTCCCCCAATCTACTGAAATCAAATGTATACCTTGATCTGTGTGCTTTAATCAAATATGTATCGTATCCAAATGCTTGTCCCGTGTTACGTAATCATTGACTAATCAAAATGTAAAACTGAAATCTCAATGTACCGTACAATACATTATGATTCTGTAAAGTAAACCGCTGCTGATCGTAGGAAGCAGCGGTATACAAGTGTTTACTAAATAAATAAATTAATTAATTAAAAAGTCATGGGATAGGAGGCAGTGTACTATTGTGGATCAGAAACTGGTTAAAAGATAGAAAGCAGAGGGTAGGGCTAAATGGCCAATTTTCCCAATGGAAAAAGGTTAATAGTGAAGTACCCCAGGGATCTGTGCTGGGTCCGCTGCTTTTTGACATATTCATAAATGACCTGGAAAAGGGAATAACGAGTGAGGCTATCAAATTTGCAGATGACACGAAACTATTTAAAGTTGTTAAAACACATGAGTATTGTGGAAAATTGCAAGAGGATCTTGATAAATCGGAAGACTGGGCATCCCCTTTTGACCGCTCGCCCATTTTTGACCTGACCGCCCATCCCCTTTTGAACACCTGTTCCACATGACCCATCTCAATCTAAGAATAATTCCGCTGTATATACATGTAATTACATATGTAAATAGTTTCAGTTAACAATTTCCCATGTTATTTATCCAAGTTCTTGTTCCTGTTCTATGTACAACCAAATAGCTTGTTGTTCTGGTCTGTTATATTGTGAACCGCGCTGATGCTAAATAGTGCGGTATATAAGAGGCCTGTAATAAATAAATAAATAAATTTAATGTGGACAAGTGCAAGGTTATGCACCTAGGAAAGAAAAAAACAAACTATGGTTACACGATACAAGGTTACACATTAGGAACCACCAACTAGGAAAAAGATTTAGGTGTCATCATGGATAACATGTTAAAACCCTCCGTCCAGTGTGCAGCGACGGCCAAGAAAGCAAACAGAATGCTAGGTATCATAAGGAAAGGAATGGAAAATAAAACAAAGGATATTATAATGCCTCTGTATCATTCCATGGTGCGACTGCACCTTGAGTACTGTGTACAATTCTGGTCGCCATATCTTAAAAAGGATATAGAGTTACTAGAAAAGGTACAGAGAAGAGCCACCAACATGGTAAAGGGGAAGGAAGGATACCCCTATGAAGAAAGGCTAAAAAGGTTAGGGCTCTTCAACTTGGAAAAGAGGCAGCTGAGGGAAGATATAATAGAGGTCTATAAATTAATGAATGGAGTAGAACGGGTAAACGTAGATCGATTGTTTACATCATCAGAATATAGAAAGACTAGGGGACATGCAATGAAGCTACAGGGTAAACTACTTAAGACTAATAAGAGAAAATATTTTTTCACTCAACGTGTAATCAAACTCTGGTATTTGTTACCGGAGGATACAGTAAAAGCTGTTAGTGTAGCTGGGTTTAAAAAAGGTTTGGACAAGTTCCTAGAGGAAAGGTCCATAAACCATTATTAAAAGAGACCCAGGATATCACTGGTTGACCCAATACAAGCATTGTGGAACCTGTGGCTTTTGGGGAAACTGCTAGGTACTTATGACCAATGTTCCCTCTAATTTTCTGTAGGCTGTGTGCGCATAAAATATCAGCTGTGCAGCTTTTGAAGGAAGATTAAATTTTTGTGCGCCACATAATGACACTCAGAGTTATATACTTTAAAATTTGACTACACATCAGAATACAGTATGTACACCACATTGATTGCACTAGAAAACATTGTAGAACTTGTGAAAACCGTAAATACATAACAACTTTTACATTTTAAGAAGTCTGTGTTATTTTCTATCAGAATCAGAACCGTAATTTTTGTGCGCTCTGTTGTAAAGTATGTGCGCTCGCTCGGCGAGGTGTGTGCGCGCGCACACGCGCACAGCTTAGAGGGAACAGTGCTTATGACCTAGTTTGGCCACTGTTGGAAACAGGATACTGGGCTTGATGGACCTTGGTCTGACCCTGTATGGCATATCTTATGTTGCGCCACCAGGGCACTAAGGTGCACTCGGACAGAGTTAGACTGGAGCCCGGACTGAGAGAGTTGGAGAAGGTACTGTAACACCAGAGCCACTAGGCAGAAGAAAGGATCACTGTTGCTGCTGAGAACTCTGCTGAGCCTGATGGCCAGCAGGGTGTCCTGGCCTGGCAAGTACACTGCCCGCACGATGATATCCTATTGGACTGCATAACAGCAGAGGACCAGTGCCTACCGACAAAAGGTACGAGACCCTGTTCGTTCACATAGAATATCACCACCTGGTTGTCCGTCCGGACCAGCACCGGCTGGTGATGCAGCGGGACTCGGATCGCGACTTGGTTGGGGATCGACTCGATGTCTAAGGACCTTGAAGATCGGCTTGGCCTCCGAGAACGTCTTGGACATCGAGGGCCCGGTGGTCGGGGCGGATGAACCGGTCATGCCGGACAACAGCGCCCGCTGCTAGTCCATGAAGGCAGACAAACTTCACTCTGGGGCTGCCATTCTGGACTCCAGACCAGAAGGCTCCGCAGCCTTTGGCATGGGCACCGAGGGACTCAGATCTTTCAAGGGACCTTTGCAGGCCGCTCCTTCTCCGACGCCTCGGACAAGCCTCTTGGGCTGCGGGCCGGGCACGGGGAGCACCCGGCCAGTCGGAACCGTCCAAGGACGCTGCCTTCGATGGTTTCTTCTTCTTCCTGGATTCCCTCGAGGGAGGCCCCCCTTTTTGAGTATCCATGACAAGGCTCGGGTTCGGAAGGCTCCGTCTGAGATGTCGGGGTCTCAGACGAGGCCCTGGCCTTCAGAGGCACTGGGGACTCAGGGAAAAAATTATTGTGATGCTGCTGGCGGCTTGAGGGCCTTATTGGACATCCTCTTGCAGAGCCCGCAGGCTGCCTGGTCATGGTCTGGCCTAAGGCAGCGGAGACAGCAGTCGTGTGTGTCAGTCAAAGCCATAATTTTGGAGCACCAATCACACTTCTTAAAGCCACTGGTAGCCATGGGGGGGAAAAATACCCCTGCGAGGTCAAAGACTCTCTGGGCTGCCAGTGGAGAAAAAAGGCGCGAAGACGCCAGGAAAAAAAAGAACAAGAACTACATAAATAGACTGAACTTGATGTCGCGGCAATGAGGTTGGTAAGCGGAAAGTGTACCAGTGCAATACCAGAGATGAGTATTTAACTTGGAGAGAAAAATCAACTTTTTCCCAGGATATGCCATTCAAACGTCTGAAGGGCTCCACGGAAAAGGGAGACTCAGCAAGATGGCACTTTTGGGTGGGAAGGGGACCACGCATGTGTGGTGGCATCTCCAAAATTCTTTCTTTGAAAGCTGGGGGGATGCTTCCGCGAGGGCTCAGTCAGTGCCAATGTCACCCATATGCGAGGGCTGACTTCCTGCTTCTTCCTGGAGAAAGATGGCTTTGGGAAAGGGACCCGAACAAGTATTTCCTTTTCCCACTCTCCCCAACAGAGACCGCAGCCAACTGAACAGTTTTCGTTCCCTAAGAGGTAGTTCACCTCACCTAAGATCTTCAATTCCTTTTTCTTTTTTAAGCTAAGATCCCTTCAGTAAAGCCCAGAATGCACAGAACTCATCCCATCTGCTGGAGAATGAGAATACTGGCTTAAATGGTGGAGCTCAGCTCCCTTGTACTGTGACATCACAGATGTCTAGAATGCTCAGTCTCCATCTGCTGGAAGTAGGATATAACCCAGGAGTCTGAACTGGATTGGAGGGGTAGTATGAAATAGTATTCTAAAGAATATCGGCATACTGAGCACAACAAATGACATTCAGGACACCAAGTGAGCATTTTATTTGAGATGTCAGTTTAGAGTACATTTCTCTGTATGAGTGTAACACTCCTAATATAATTCATTAACATCCAAATGCAACATTCAGAACATTTAGTTAGAATTAAATTACCCTAGAATATAAGTAGCTGACAGAAAGATCAATGGCTACCAGAATTACTTCTTAGCCACTGTAAGACTATGCAAATTCTTCTTTACCACATTACTTCATCTCAACGTAAAGGAACAGATATTAAAGCAAAGAGACTATTTAACTTTGAAATATAGATTACCGATCTACACTATAATATAGAATCAGCATTATTTATCCAGTAAGTACGAAATATAAATAAGGGTATTTTGGAAGAATTCTCAAGATGACTACCAGGTGTGCCGTCTCATGAAGAAAAGTAAGCTGTAGTATGATGCTCACCTCATTAAAATGATAGTCATAAAAGAATGGTGAATTGTTTTCCAGTTTTCCATTCATGGCATCTTCCACCTCACTTTGCCACTTCTGTTCCAATTCTGCAACACTCTGATACATAGAATACAAAACCAATGTTGAATAAATCTATTTATTAACAAAAAAATGAAACTATTAGCTTCCTAAGAAATTAAGCAATAGCTTTCATTAATTACAGATCGAGTAGTAGGTTTACTAGTTAAAAAGCTAAACATTACGAATTCCATTCTTAAGCATTCCTACCTGTAACTGCCTCTCCATGGCATTCAGTTTCTTGAAGGTTTCTCCTATAATTTTACACAGTAAATCATATTCCTCAACATGCTCTTCTCGATACTGAAAGTTTATCAGGGATTGAAGAGCATCTACCAAGTTCAAGTGTTTAATTACACATGACACTACCATTTCCTCCATGACATCTGGTTGAATCACTTCCCTATGATCAACAGAGAAAGTGAACAAAAATATATTAACCAAAAGGAGTATACAAACTGAATCTGCTAAGATATTTCCAATATTCAGGAAAATGGCTACAAAAGTGTTTGCAAGAATAATTCTCTTTTTTTTTGCAAATTTTCTTTTCAATATATTTCTTGCACTTAAGTTTTCAAGTCTGGATGGGGGCAGGTGATAAAGATCCATGGTATGATTCTGCAAAGGCCGATAGTTGCTAAATGAAAAGTCAACAAAAAGTGCAATGGTGGTGTTAGATATATTTTGGGGATTGTAATATAAGAAGCAAAGATTCATGCATCAGAAAAATGAAATCTAGAGAAGGGACTCTGAAGACAAGCTTTAACAGATACTGCACTAGTATGCAACTCTAAATTTGGTGCAGATACTCACTACTGCCAAAGCACTGCAGACCTTTGTTCATTACCATTAGTGGTGTCACTAAAGGCAAGAGACCTATACTTTAGTTTGGGAAGGGGAGAGGAGGGGAGAGGATTCAGAAAGAACTCATGCAAAAAATACTACAGCCATAACTGACTTATCCGCATCTGTTTACAAAAGCAATCATATATTAACACCAAACATCCAAAATCTACCCTGCAGGATAAGGCTCATATATGTTGTGTCTAGAAAGCACCTAAGCTTTAAATATCAAGTCAATGCATAACTATGCACATCCTAAACAAGTCTGATCATACGCATACTTAAAATGAGGTTAGTAAAACAGAGGTGAGGAGAAAACATTTTACATACTTTATACTGGGTCTAAACTGAGGTCGAGCACGTCCAGATATTTCCCTGAGTTTTATCATGATTCCAGGAGGCAGCCGAATCCTAGGCAGGTCAAAGTAATTGCCTACTGGGGGAACTAAGATATCAGCAGGATACGTGAATTCTCTGTCTTCTTCTATGGTAAGAGGAAGTGGAGAAGGACTTGGAGTAAGAGCAGGGGATATTGCACCATTAGCTTCAACTTGCCACTGACATCTGAAAAAATAGATAAATGAGCTAATACACATGGAAGATGACTGTTTCCTTTCCAAAAATGGCCTAATGTGTCACCTATTAATTCCCCATTGTACTCATGCTTAGGAAATCGGATGCATATATTTTATCTGTATATTAAATTTTATAAAATCAATTCACAGAATAATTCCACTCTTAAAGAAACAAAACCTAACCCCCATCCCCAATTAGAGTCTAGATTAAAGGATGGAGGCTAAATATATGCTTCTGGTTAACTATATTCCAGGAAGAAACTAGTAACCTCTGCGCCTCCCCATCTATCTGTTTTTTACCCGACTAGCTCTATCCCAGCAGGTCAGTTAGAACTGCTGAGGTAATGAAGCATAAGGATAAGATGTCACCTACGTAAATTAGGTCTTTAAACAAGAACATGGATTACAACAGTAATTGATTCAATTTAATCCATCTTTAAAAGGCAACGGGCAGTTCCAACAACAAAAAAGTAATTCCCTTCTCTGATCATGTGATTGCCTCCCCCATTTTGCTGACAACTTATAAAGATCTAAAATGGGACATATATTAGAGACTTAAGAATTACAGAAAGTACAGGCCCCGAGATAAAAGGGCAAATGTAGAACTAACTAAACATATTGTACACATTATCTGTTAATAAGAATTTCCGATTGCAAAAAACACAAAATCTTAACAGTAGCTACCTATACCACAGTCTACAAATACATAAATATAGAAACATGATGGCCAAAAAAGACCATATGGCCCATATAGTCTTCCCTTCCCTATCAACTATAATAGTCCACTTTTTTCCTTTAGAGATTCTTTGTGTTTGTCCCATGCTTTCTTGAATTCAGATTCTGTCCTTGTCTCTCTGCCACCTCCACTGGGAGATAATTCCACACATCTACCATTCTTTCCATAAAGAAATATTTCCTCATATTACTCCTGAGTCTATTCCCTTTCACCCTCATCCTAGGTCCCCTTGTAGCAGAGCTTGCCTTCAATTCAAAGAGGCTCTCCCGTGCATTTTTTCCATGGAGGTATTTAAACGTCTCTATCATATCTCCCCTATCCCGCCTTTCCTCTAAAGTATACATATTAAAATCTTTAAGTCTGTCCTCATATGCTTCATAACGAAGACCACTAACCATTTTAGTAGCCACCCTCTGTACCGACTGCAACCTGCTTATATCCTTTTGAGGGTGCGGTTTCCAGAATTGCACACAATATTCCAAATGAGGTCGCACCAGAGACTTATACAGAGGCACTATCATCTCCTTTTTTCTGCTGGCCATTCTTCTCCCTATAAACTCAAGCATCCTTCTAGCTTTCACAGTCGCCTTTTCTACCTGTTTGGCTACTTTAAGATCGTCAGACACAATTACGCCCAGGTCCTTTCATGGACAGAAATACCTCACCCCCTACATTGTACCGTTTGTTTGGATTTTTGCAGCCCAAGTGCATGACCCTGCATTTTTTAGCATTAAAGTTCAGCAGCCAAATTCTAGACCATTCTTCAAACTTAGCTAGATCCCTCCTCATGTTATCTACTCCTTCCTGGATGTCTACTCTAAGTGGTGTCCTAATTTTGCTAAAAGTCTTTATATAATCCTCCTACAAGACCTATTAAGGGTAATTCTAAAAGGGTCACTTAGTTCAACATGCACTGGCATATGCATATTTGGAACCTATTCTCTAAAATAAACTACTTTACATTATACAATAGGGACGTTAAGTGGTGAGATATGCGTGCCAAATCTGGATGCAACCATTTACACAAACCCTAGACTTGGTGCAAAAATGCAAATGCCCGTGACTAGATTTTTCAGGAATGCACTTTAGTATTCTATTACTGAAGTGCGTAAATTTGCACACTGCCTAACTCCGCCCAAGCTCCACCCCTGTACTCACCCTCTCCAAAACTACATGCCATCTCTCTGACGCATACACTAATAAAACAACAACTGTCTACACTAAATACTACATACCATGATTTACACATGCACACTAGTCTGTAGAACTCCTAAAAAACGTTGCTCTTGCTGGGAAGGAATCTGCACTTTTTAAGTATTTACCTGCTGGGAATTTCACAGACTCCTGGGTTAAAGGGAATTCTTTGGGATTAAGCTGATAAAATGTGTGTCCATTTTAAAGGTCTGTGTTTTATAAAATCAGTTAGGGCACTGTATAGCAAGCCAGCCTTTACTTGAACTACAAAAGTCAGTTAGGGCACTGTGTAGCAGTTGGGTGGGGAGGGGGGATGAAGGTGGTTGAATGTAGAATGATTAGTATTAGTATACCAAACTGTGACATGAAAAATACAGCCAGAATAAAATCAAGTGCTCTACCTCTGTAGAAGTTTAGATCTTAATAGTTCATGACATGTCTCCTCCTCTTTGGTAATTTCTGGCCCATTATATAAGATCCTTAGCATGGAACATGCCAGCACGGACAGACCTAAAGCCAGGTCTACCAGGAAGGGAAGACCTCCAGATACATCTTCTGAGGACTCCTGAGAGGAGGACAAGAGTACTGCAGTAAACTTTGTCATCTAATTATTATTAAAGTTAAAAATGCATAATCAACCAAACTTTCAAATCCATCTAGTAAATCAGGACATGAGCCACAGTTGCAAGATATAAGATAAAACCATGTAACATACTGTCCACTTACAATGGCCAAATGTGTTGTCAAACATAATGAAGTAGTTAATTTGAAACAGTGCAATTCCAAACAGCAAAAAAGGTGTCAGACAGTGTGTAAAGGGATTAAGTCCCTTCCCCCCACTAACCAGTGCACTATCAGTCCAACAAAAATAGGTCATTGGAGTGAATGGTTTACATTTTGTTTGTTTTCATGATACTTAGTTTCTGTTCTTAGTACCCGTTTTCATTGCTCTTAGATTTCTTTTTAAAGCAAAAATCATATTTCTCACAAGCTGAAATATTTGTTTTCTTTTGCTCTTATGCTATAACTCCCTTTCTTCTGTACTATGCCTGATTCATACTACTTCGAATGATGTTCTAAAATTCCCCAGCCTTTAAAAATTATTTTTTGCATAGATACAATTTCTTCTTTTAAACAAACTTATGTCTTGTATGCATTAAAATTTAAATACTGACAGATATTCAAAGCGAATTATGAATTGGTTGTTGAGTGACCAACACATAACTCCGTCATCTGTAGATGTCTTAGAAATTATACACATAGTATTGGACCATTTAAATTGCTAAATAGCCCAATATTATCTATATAATTGTGAGACGAGTTAGGGGAGGAGTGAAAGCGGCATTACAAATTATTCACCTAGTGGGGATATTCAGTCACTAAATCGATAATTTATTCATTTAGTTTAGGCTTGCTGAACTGTTGTTACTGTAAGTGCTGTTGAGTCAATGTCAACTTATGGCAATCCTGTGGATAGTTATCCCAAGCTGTGTTTGGTCTTCAGTCAAACGGCTAATTGTTAATACAGTAACAGCTGTTATAGATGTCACTGTATCGATCCATTGCATTGTAGGTCTTCCTCTTTTGCGTTTACCTTCAACCTTGCAAAGCACGATATCTTTTTCTAATGACCTCTCTCTTCGCCTGATGTGTCCAAAGAAGGAAAGTCAAATTTTTGTCATTTGAGCTTCTAAGGAAAGCCTGAGCTTGATTTGTTCTTAGGAGAGTCCATGGCATCAATATTTGGAAAAACTTTGAGAAGCTAGGAAAATAATTAGGAAAGCAAAGATACAAATGGAAGAAAAAACTAGCAAATGCTGTAAAATGGGGGGAACAAGGCAGTTTTCAGATATGTTAGTGAAAGGAGGAAGTGCAAAAATGGCAATGTCAGACTCAAGGGTAAAGGGGAGGAATATGTAGAAGCTGGAGAACACAGAATGGTTTCACAAATATTTTTGTTCTGTGTTCACGGATGAAGGACCAGGAGCAGGACCTCAGAAAACACCCACAAATAGGAACAGTAGTGAAGGAGATCTTGAATGATTTTCAGAAAGACTGTGCTCATGAGAAACTAGCTAAACTAAAAGTAGACAAAGCAGTGGTGCCGGATGAGATACATCCCAGAGAAATGAAGGAACTTGGGAAAGTTCTAGCAGCTCTGTTAACCTTTTCAATGTTTCTTTAGGTAGTGGTCCCAGAGGATTGGAGAAAGGCACATGTGGTCCCTAAACACAAAAGCGGAAGTAAGGATGAGGTTGAGAACTACAGGCCGGTTAGTTTGACTTCCGTGATAAGTAAATTCATGGAAACACTGCTAAAACAGAGGATAGTGAGGTTTCTGGAGTCCAATGGATTGCAGGATCCGAGGCCGCATGGTTTTACTAGAGGAAAGTCTTGTCAGACAAATCTTATTAGTTTCTTTGACTGGGAGATTAGAGAGTTGGACCCAAGGGAGAGCCCTAGATGTGGGTGTTCTTAAATTTCAATAAAGCCTTTGGCACCATTCCACACAGACAACTTACAGTATAAATAAATCGAGCATCCTAGGAAGAGACCCTAAAGTGACTGACTGGGTTAGAAATTGGTTGAGTTGGAGACGACAAAGGGTACAAGTAAATGGAGCTCACTTTTGGAGAAGGATGTAACCAGTAGTGTGTTGCAGAGATCTGTCCTTGAGCAGATTCTTTTTAACATTTTTGTTGATGATACTGCAGAAGGGCTGTCGGGTAAGGTTTGTGAGTGAAACTGCTGAAGGATTGAAGAGAAAAGTCTGCCTTTTGCAGAGGACATGAACATTTACAGTGGAGTGGACTACTCTGAGGAAGTGGACAACATGAGGAAATATCTAAAAAAGCTGGAAGAATGGTCTAATGCTTGGCAGCTAAGATTTAATGTGAAGAAATGCAGAGTCGTGCACTTGGGATGCAGAAATCCAAGGAAATTGTATGCAATAGGGGCAAGAGGTTGCTATGCAGAGACCAGGAGAAGGTCTTCGGAATGATTGTTTCTGAGTGTCTCGAGGTGGCAAAACAATGTGACATGGCAGTGGCCAAAGCCAGAAGGATGCTGGGTTGTATAGAGGAATAACCAGCAAAAAGGAGGAGGTATTAATTCCCTTATATAAGTCATTGGTGAGGCCTCACATGGAGAATTGTGTTCAGTTTTGGAGACCATATCTCACAAAGGATATAAAGAGACTTGAAATGGTTAAGAGGAAGGCGACCAAAATGATTTGGAGCCTGTGCCAGAAGATATATGAGAAGAGACTTGAAGACCTAAATATGTATACCCTGGAGGAGAGGATGGACAGGGGAGATAAGATACTGACGTTTAAATATTTAAATGATATTAATGAACAAACCAACCTTTTTCAAAGATGAGGAAGCTGTAAAACTAGAGAGCATAAAATAAAGCAGCAAGGAGGTAAACTTAAAAGCAATGATGGAGATGGTGGGGGCAAATACAATGATGGAATTCAAAATGTCATGGGACAGACAGTGTAGTTACTCACCTGTAGCAGGTGTTCTTCAGGGACAACAGGAATCAGTCCTCACATATGGGTGACAATGGCGCTGACGGAGCCCGCGCAGAGCATTTCCCCAGCTTTCACAGAAAACCTTTGGAAATGCTACCATGCATATGTAGTTCCCTTCCTGCCCAAGTGTACCATCTACTCAGTCAGATGACATTGCAAAAAAGGACTTAAACAATGTAGGGCGGCAACTCCTAGGGGAGGAGGGAGGGTTGTGAGGACCGATTCCTGCTGTCCCTGGAGAGCACCTGTTAAAGGTGAGTAACTACATTTTCTCCAGGAACAAGCAGGAAGTCAGTCCTTGCATACGGGACTCCCTAGCTCCAGGATGCCGAGGACCAAGCCACGACAGTACCACTGGCAACCCATTGGGTAGCCATGAGTTGCAGAAGATGAGTCCCTACTGAGAGACTCTGCAAGACCCTAGCGTTCAGCGATACTATCATTCCAGTAGCCTGAACGCAGAAAGGTCGGAGGGTAGGAGTTGCCTACACCCCGAAAATCTTACAGAGTACTGCCTGCCTGAAGGCACTGTCCCTGCGGGACTTGCTCTCCAGGCATAACGAGCTACAAATGTATAACTTGAAGACCATGTGGCGGCCCTCAAGATTTCCAGCACCAGCACTGAGCAGAGGTTGGCCACTGACATATCCATGGCCCGCACACGATGTGCAGTGATGTGGTGCTCAAAGGAGAGGCCCACTCGCTCATATGGACAGAGTCCACTTCATTACTGGGAGCCCCAGTCTACTGGGGTCATATGATACAAAGATCTGAGGAGCGTTGCAATGGACCTGGGTCCTCTGTAGGTAGAACAACAGGACCCGCTTGCAGACTGACATATGCAAGATGCGTTCCTCCCTGCCAGCATGGGGCTGTGGGGAGAAGTTGGGGAGGACAACCTCAGGAATTATAAATTTCTGTGATCACCTCTCTTTCTCTGCTGGCTTTAGCTTCTCTGTGTTCCTGAACAAAAGTTTCAGAGTTTTTCAGTCATCCATTTTGGCTGTTTTTACTTTTTCACCTTTTACAGAGACTTTTCACTTTCTTCAAGCACAACTTAATGATTATTATTATTATTATTATTAATAACTTTCTTGGTGTCATCCCACATCTCTTTTGGTGCGCTATCATTCATCTGTAACTAAAGTGACAAAATCAATTTCACAGGCAGTCCTTAAATTTCTGTGGTATATTTTCAAGATCATACTTTGCTACATTCATGAGCTTGCTCTTTTTCAGCGTTAGATTGAGTTTGCATACTAATAGCTGGTGATCTGCTCCATAATCAGCTCCAGGTTTTGTCTTTGTTGATGTTCTTTTTGACTTCCACAGATGTAGTCAATTTGATGTTCATACAAACCACTGGGCAAAACCCATGTGTACAGTTGCCGCTTGTGTTGCTGGAAGGTGTCAGAGATGAACAGACTGTTGATCCTGCAGAATTGTATCAGTCTTTTTCCAGATTCTTTTCTGTTGTCAAGTCCATATTTTCCAGCCACTTTATCTTCTTCTTTGTTCTCAACTTTTGCGTTCAAGTCGCCCATGACTATCAGTATATCCTGTCTACATGTTCTGTTGGTTTCAACTTGTACTTGTTCAAAGAACTGATCAAACATCCTCTTTTGCATCTGCTGTTGGCACATACAGTGCCTTGCAAAAGTATTCATCCCCTTGGTTTTTGTCCTGTTTTGCCGCATTACTTACAACCTGGAATGAAAATGGAGGTTCATTTAGATGTTAGATAATGGACCTAACAATATAGTCCAAATTGGTTAAGTGAAATGACAATAAAATACCTTGTATATATAAAAAAAAAACCAAGTAAAAACTGAAATGTTTTGAGTGCATATGTATTCACCCCTTTTCCTATGAAACCCCTAAATAAGATCTGGTCCAACCAATTAATCTCAGAAGTCACATAATTAGTTGATTAGGGTCCAACTGTGTGTAATCAGTGTCACATGATCTGTCACATGATGCCTGTATAAATATACCTATTCTGAAAGGCCCCTGACTCTGCAACACTACTAAGCAACATAAGAACATAAGATATGCCATACTGGGTCAGACCAAGGTCCATCACAGCATTCTGTTTCCAACAGTGGCCAATCTAGGTCATACGTACCTAGCAGTTTCCCTAAGGGACACAGGTTCCACAATGCTTGTACTGGTTCAAGCATTGATATCCTGGGTCCCTTCTTAATAATGGTTTATGGTCCTTTCCTCCAGGAACTTGTCCAAACCTTTTTTAAACCCAGCTACACTAACAGCCTTTACTACATCCTCCGGTAACAAATTCCAGAGTTTGATTACACGTTGAGTGAAAAAATATTTTCTTTTATTAATCTTAAATAGTTTACCCTGTAGCTTCATTGCATGTCCCCTAGTCTTTCCATATTCTGATAAGGTAAACAATCGATCTACGTTTACCCGTTCCACTCCGTTCATTAATTTATAGACTTCTATCATATCTCCCCTCAGCCGTCTCTTCTCCAGGCTAAAGAGCCCCAACCTTTTTAGCCTTTCTTCATAGGAGTAGCCTTCCATCCCCTTTACCATTTTGGTGGCTCTTCTCTGAACCTTTTCTAAAATCGCTATATCCTTTTTAAGATATGGCGACCAGAATTGCACACAATATTCAAGGTGCGGTCTCACCATGGAACGATATAGAGGCATTATAATATCTTTTGTTTTATTTTCCATTCCTTTCCTTATCATACCTAGCATTCTATTTGCTCTCTTGGCCGCCGCTGCACACTGGGCCGAGGGTTTTAACAAGGTATCCACAATGACGCCTAAATCTTTTTCCTGGGTTGGTGGTTCCTAATGTGGAACCTTGCATCGTGTAACCATAGTTTGGGTTGTTCTTCCCTAGGTGCATAACCTTGCACTTCTCCACATTAAATTTCATCTGCCATTTTGATGCCCAGTCTTCCAATTTATCAAGATCCTCTTGCAATTTTCCACAATCCTCCTGGGTTTTAACAACTTTAAATAGTTTTGTGTCATCTGCAAATTTGATAACCTCACTTGTTATTCCACTTTCCAGGTCATTTATGAATATGTCAAAAGCAGCGGACCCAGCACAGATCCCTGGGGTACACCACTATTCACCTTTCTCCATTGGGAAAATTGGCCATTTAGCCCTACCCTCTGCTTTATATCTTTTAACCAGTTCCTGATCCACAGTAGTACACTGCCTCCTATCCCATGACTCTTTAGTTTTGCCAAAAGTCTCTCATGAGGGACTTTGTCAAAGGCTTTCTGAAAGTCCAGATACACAATATCAACCGACTCACCTTTGTCCACCTGTTTATTCACTCCTTCAAAAAAACATAACAGATTAGTAAGACAAGATCTTCCTTGTCTAAAGCCATGTTGGCTGTCTCCCATTATGTCGTGACTATCTACATTCTGAGTAATTTTATTCTTTATGATGGTTTCTACCATTTTTCCCGGTACTGATGTCAGGCTCACTGGTCTGTAGTTTCCCGGATCACCCCTTGAACACTTTTTAAAAATTGGTTTTACATTGGCGATCCTCCAATCCTCAGGTATTAGAGATGATTTTAATGATAGTTCACAGATTACTGATAGCAGGTCTGCAATCTCAAATTTCAGTTCTTTCAACACCCTTGGATGTATACCATCCGGCCCAGGTGATTTGCTACTCTTCAGTTTATCTAATAGTTGTAAGACATCTTCCCGATGTATCGATATTTCCTTCAATTCTTCCACACCTTTAAATACCACTTCAGTCGTGGGTAACATCCCTACATCTTCCTCAGTAAAGACCGAAGCAAAGAATTCATTCAGTCTCTCCGCTATCGCCTTGTCGCCTCTTAGTGCTCCTTTAACCCCTTTATCATCTAATGGACCAACTGACTCTCTCACAGGTTTTTTGCTACGAATGTACTTGAAAAGGTCTTTATTTCGCGTTTTTGCTTCCGCAGCAAGCTTCTTCTCAAATTCTCTCTTTGCCTGCCTTATCAATGCCTTGCATTTGACTTGCCAGTGCTTGTGCTGTTTCCAGGTTTCATCGTTTGGCTCTTTTTTTCCATTTCCTGAAAGATGCTTTTTTGGCAACAACAGCCTCTCTGACCTCACCTTTAAACCATGCTGGCAGTTTTTTGGACTTCCTTCCACTTTTCTTAAAGCATGGAATATAGCTGGTCTGGGCTTCCAAGATAGTATTTTTCAACAACACCCAAGCTTGATGTACGTCTTTATCCTTTGCAACTGCTCCTTTTAGTTTTTTCTTAACTGTTTTCCTCATTTTATCATAGTCTCCCTTTCGAAAGTTAAAGGGTAGTACTGTGGATTTCCTTACTATCCCTCCTCCACTAATTAAATCAAAGGTGATCATGCTATGATCACTATTGCCAAGTGGCCCCAACACCCTTATCTCTTGCACTACATCTGGTGTTCCACTAAGGACTAGGTCTAATATTGCTTCCCCTCTGGTTGGTTCATGAACCAGCTGCTCCAAGAAGCAGTCATTTATTTCATCTAGGAACTTTATCTCCCTAGCATGTCCTGTTGTGACACTGACCCAGTCGATGCCGGGGTAATTGAAATCACCCATTATTATTACTGCACTGTAACTTTTGCTAGCTTCCTTGATTTCTTTGAGCATTTCATCATCCATTTGTTCATTCTGGCCAGGCGGACAATAGTACACCCCCACTGCCATCGCCTTCCCCTTTTTACATGGAATTTCAATCCATAGAGATTCTACAGCAAATTTTTTTTCTTGCAAAACTTTAATCCTTTCTGACTCAATGCCCTCTCTAACATAGAGCGCAACCCCTCCACCAATTTGGTCAGCTCTATCATTACGATATAGTTTGTACCCAGGTATCACAGTGTCCCACTGGTTGTCCTCCTTCCACCATGTCTCTGATATTCCAATCATATCTAACCTCTCGTTTAGTGCTATATATTCTAACTCTCCCATCTTGTTTTGTAGACTTCTAGCATTTGCATACAAGCATTTTAGAGACTGTATTTTATTCATATTAATTTGGCTATTGGTAGACATGGGTAATATGGGATCTTTAAGTTCTGTCTGCTCCATACTCGAGGGCATTTGGGCTACTTTACTCTTTTTTGGAACCTCTCTGCTTTTTGTAGTATCCTTCAAGGATACATTCTTCCGAACCATGCGCTCTTGGGCGACTGTCGGCTTTCCCCTATTATCTAGTTTAAAAGCTGCTCTATCTCCTTTTTAAAGGTTAATGCCAGCAGCCTGGTTCCATCCCGGTTAAGGTGAAGCCCATCCCTTCGGAAGAGTCCCTCCTTTCCCCAGAATGTTCCCCAGTTCCTAACAAATCCGAACCCCTCATCTCTGCACCATTGTCTCATCCACGCATTGAGACTCCGGAGCTCTGCCTGCCTTTTGGGTCCTGCGCGTGGAACGGGAAGCATTTCGGAGAACACTACCCTGGAAGTTCTGGATTTCAACTTCCTACCTAAAAGCCTAAATTTAGCTTCCAGAACCTCCCTACCACATTTTCCTATGTCATTGGTACCGACATGTACCAAGACAGCAGACTCCTCCCCAGCACTATCTAAGACCTTATCTAGGTGGCATGTGAGGTCCGCTACCTTCGCACCAGGCAGGCATGTTACCAGGCGATCCTCACGTCCACCAGCCACCCAGCTATCTACATGCCTAATGATCGAATCACCAACTATAACTGCTGTCCTAACCCTTCCCTCATGGGCACTTGGCCCTGGAGAAACCTCCTCAGTGCGAGAGGGGTTTTACATCACCTGGAGGACAGGTCCTAGTTACAGGATCACTTCCTGCCACACCAGGGTGATGCTCTCCTGTCACGTGACCTCTCTCCTCCCTGGCAACAGGGATGCTGCCAGACTGGAGGTGGGACTTCAGGACTATATCCCTGTAGGTCTCGTCTATGTACCTCTCTGTCTGTCTTATGTTTTCCAAGTCTGCTACTCTAGCCTCTAGAGAACGGACTCGTTCCCTGAGAGCAGAGAGCTCCTTGCACCTAGTGCACACGTAAGACCTGTCACCAGCTGGGAGAAAATCATACATGTGACACTCAATGCAAAAGACTGGAAAGCCCACATCCCGCTGCTGGACTGCTGTCTGCATCTTAGTTTTAAGTTTGTGTTTAGATCTTTAAGTTCTTTATGTACTAAAGGGTGCTATGGATATTTATACCACTAAAACTGTACCTAAGAAGTTTAATATACCTTGTTCACCTGAAGCTTAATTAATCTCAGGTCCTTAGTGTATGACTGATTTGGATAATGAGCTTCACCTGAGAGCACCTCCTGTCTTTTAAGTTGTGCAAGTACCTATAAAGCTGTGATTATCCCAGGGGAGGGTGGGTGTGGGGAGGGAGGGAGGAATATAACACTTATTAAAAAAGGGCTGCTACACAGTACCTTGTCCTGTGCCGCTGAGGTAAGCTATATTCTGATTTGATTTAAATTATAGCTCTTTGCTGCTACTAGGCTCTAACCTATTAAGAAATTTAAACTACAAGCTCTCTGCTGGATTCTAAATTTAACCAGAAAGCTTTCTTCTGTGTTTTAATTTGAAACTAAAAGTACTTTGCTGATGCTAGGCCCTGAGTGACTATGAAATTTAAACTACAGCTGTCTACTGGGTATGAAAGGTAACCAGAAAGTTCTCTTCTGTGTTTTAAATTGAATCTTAAACTGTTGCTACTAGGCCCTGACTGATTTAACAAAAAGAATAGTGGGTTCACAGATTAATTAGCTTTAAAAGAAAAAAAATTCCTTTCAGAAAAATTCCCAGAAGTATATACTCACAATTTCAGATTTCTCTCCAGAAGTAACAGCCCCCCTTTCTAGTCCTTCAAGCAACATGAAGACCAAGGAGCACTCCAAACAGGTCAGACACAAAGTTGTGGAAGAGTATAGATCAGTGTTGCATTATAAAAAAAACATCCCAAATTCTGAATATCCCACAGAGCACCCTTAAGTCCATTATAACAAAATAAAAAGAATATGGCACCACTACAAACCTGACAAGAGAAGGCCACCCACCAAAGCTCACAGATTGGACAAGGAGAGCATTAATCAGAGATGCTACAAAGACACCAAGGATAACACTGAAGGAACTGCAAAGATCCACAGTGGAAATGGAAGTATCTGTCTACAGGACCACTAAGTCATACACTCCACAGAGTGGGGCTTTATATGGAAGAGTGGCCAGAAAAAAAGCCATTGCTTAAAAAAAGAAATAAGAAAACACGTTTGGAGTTTGCACAACAGCATGTGGTGGACCCCCCCCCCCCCACCCCCAAAACACATGGAAGAAGCTTCTCTGGTCAGATGAGACGAAAATTGAACTTTCTGGCCATCATGGCAAACGCCATGTGTGGTACAAACCAAACACTCATCATCCTGAGAACACCATTCCCACAGTGGTGGCAGCATCATGCTGTGGGGAGTTTATCATTGGCAGGGTCAAGAAAACTAGTCAGGATTGAAGGAACGATGGATGGCACTAAATACAGGGCAATTCTGTTTCAGTCTGCCAGAGATTTGAGACTGGGATGAAGGTTCACCTTCCAGCAGGATAATGACCCTAAACATACTGCTAAAGCTGGTTTAAAGGAAACATTTAAATGTCTTGGAATGGTCTAGTCAAAACCCAGACCTGAATCCAATTGAGAATCTGTGGCATTACTTGAAGATTACTGTACACCAACGCAACCTATCTAATTTGAAGGAATTGAAGCAGTTTTGCCTTAAGGAATGAGTGAAAATCCCAGTGACTAGATGTGCTAAACTAATAGAGACATACCCCAAGAGACTTGCATCTGTAATTGCAGCAACATATTGACTTTGGGGGGTGAATACATATATACACTCCTGCTGTCGGTATTTTATTAATTATTGTTTGTGTCGCAATAAAGGATATTTGGCACTTTCAAAGTCGCAGGCATGTTGTGTATATCACATGGTACTAACCCTCAAAACTCCATTTTAATTCCAGGTTGTAATGCGACAAAACAGGACAAACACAGAGAGGATGAATACTTTTGCAATGCATTGTATATCTGAACAACAGTTGTATTGATGGGAATTCCTTAGACAAATAGAAATTAAGCATTCACTGAATGCATTGTATTTCAACAAAGTTCTTTCACGTTTTTTCTTCTTAATTATACATGTAATACCACTGTGTATTTGTCTTTCATTACTGGCATAGTATACCCATGTGATCATCAGATTCAAAGTGACAGGTGGCAGTCCGTATCAGTTCGCTGACACCTAACAGACTGAATTGTGCATGTTACATTTTGGTTTTGACCACCTCTAGCTTCCTTTGGTTCATGTTTCACATTTTCTGGGTCCCAATATGTTAGACACCTTTGCAACTTCTGGCTCATTTTATGCGCAGCTACATCAGCAGTCAGATGTCCCGACGGCTTTGTTCCAACCACATCATAAATGGTGACTTTACTCTAAAGAGTCTTCAGCTCTTCCTCAGTAGCTCAATGAGTGCCTTTCGACCTGGGGGACTCATCTTTCAGCACTGTTTCACATTCTGTTTTGTTACGACTATCCATTGCATTTTCTTGGCAAGATATGGAAATAGATTGCCAAGCCTCTCTCCTGCGCAGATAATGCCAGTGTTGTTGACAGAAATGTGATCTTCCACCACCAACACTGCGCAGGTAATGCCAGTGTTGTTGCCAGAAATGTGATCTTCCACCACCAACACTGTCAGATATTGCTGTTGCTCAGATGAATGTTTTGTCTTAGTCAGGCACCTCAGCCGAGACTCATCCATCCTGGGAGACCCTGCTATTAGTTAAGCTACCGACAGCATAGCTCTCAGCGTCACTGATGCACGCAAGGCCTTGCGGCACGACAAGCCACAAACTAAGTGAGGAGGCCTGCTGAATAGCAGACCTAAACTAAAATGGATAGTGCTGGTCAGGGGTAGCTCTATAATAAGGCCGAGTGAGGTGGTCGCCTCAGGTGGCAACTTTTGGAAGCGGCAAAAAAATGCCCCCCAAAAGGCCGCCTCTCTCAGCCTTCAAAATTTAAAAAAAAAAAACGGGGGGGGGGGGGGCGGGACAAGCTCGAGACAGGAAATGCCTCATTTACCCTCAGCAACAGTGGGCTCAACTTTAACAGAGCCACGGGAAAGAAGGGAAACACTGTTCCTTCTCGCAGCTCTGCAAAGGTGAGCCGGGGTACTGGAAGGTAACCACAGGGTTCTTCCCTGGGGGGGGGGGGCCTTAGACTGGAAATGGGCTTAGCAGGGTTGGAAATGGGCTGGGCTGGGGGGTGTTAACACTGGAAATAGTCTGATTGGGAGGGTTAGGACTGGTAATGGGTTGATGAGTGGGGCTAGGACTGGAAATAGGCTGATGGGGAGGGCTAGAATTGGAAATGGGCAGATTGGGGGGTTTAACACTGGAAATGGGCTGATCGTGGGGGCTAGGACTGGAAATGGGCTGATTGGGGAGAAGTGCTGGTAGTGGGCTGTTGGAAGGGCTAGCATTGGAAATGGGCTGATGGGGGAGCTAGAACTGGAAATGGGCACTTAAGGGAGGCTAGGACTGGAAATGGGATACAACTGGAACTAGGATGATTGGGAGGGGGGCTAGGACTGGTAATGGGCTGATCGGGGGAGTAAGGACTAGAAATGGGCTGTAAGGGTGCTAGGACTGATAATGGGCTTATCGGGGGGGTTAGGACTTGTAATGGGCTGATGGAGGGCTAGCACTGGAAATAGGCCGATTGGGTTGGCTAAGAACTGGAAATGGACTGATGCGGGGTTAGGACTGGAGTGGGCTGATAAGGGGGATAGGACTGGAAATGGGCTGGGACTGGAAATGGGCTGATGGGGGGAGGGAAGGAGAGAGCTGCTGGCCCTGGAAGAAAACTAGGGACTAGGGCTACAAATGGGCTGATGCAGGGGGATAGGAGAATGGGACTGGAAGGGAGTGGAGGCTGAGAGGATCTGCCAAGGGAAGGAGAGGGCAGGAAAGGAGCTGACATGGGGGGGAGAGGTGGGGGCAGGAAGGGAGCTGACACCTAGGGATGGTACTGAAGGGGGACTGGAAGGGAGCCGACACTTGGGGATGGGACTGTTAGGTGGCTGGGTAATGGGGAGGAGGCTGGAAGGGAGGGGTACTGGGGCTGGGAGCTGACATGTGGGTATGGCACTGTAAGGGGGATGGACAGAGGGTAGGGTAGCTGGAAGGGAGCTGATGGGGGGGTGGCACTGGGAGTGGATGTGGGCTGATACCTGCGATGGTATTTGGACTAGAAGGGGCTGGACAGTGGGAAAGGAGGGGGACTAGAAGGGAATGGACACAAGAGGCAGTCCTGGGAATGCAAGGTGGTTGACACTGGAAGATACCGGGAGGGGAGAATTGGAAAAGGGGGCTGATACTGGGGAGGGTTACTGGGACTGGAAATAGGCTGATGGAAGGAAGTAAAGAAAAGAAATGGCAGATGGACCATAGACCATAAAAAGAGAGCTAAGAGAAGACAGGAAAGCAGACGCCTCAGATCGGGACCAGCATGATCAGAGAATAAAATGGTCAGACAATAAAGGTAGAAAAAATAATTGTATTTTCATTTTAGTGAGCGGACTTTGTGCTATCTTTATATTTCACACAGTATGGGGAACTGCATCTCTTATTTATCTGGCTTCTTGGGGTTTCAGTTTCATTTTTGTCTACATATTTATATTTTTACTTTAGGTTGTAATCACTTATTCTGTACAGTACTTGGTGAGGGTCTGTGTTCCAAGTGTGTTACTGAGGCCAGGTGTTCTGTTAACATGGAGTTTGTACATAGTGTAACACGGAAGATCTGCCCTCTGCCTCAGAAGCACAGAAAGACGAAATTAGACCTTACCTGCTAATTGTCTTTCCTTGAGTACTCTCCGGGCCAGTCCAGAACAGATGGGTAGTCAAATCCCCCTCCTCTAGCAGCTGAGGACTGAATGCTGATTCTTGTTGCTAGGATACCTATCTCTCCCCTGGCGACAGGAGGCAGTCTTAACGTAACAAGCAGATAAAAAACAACAAAGTGGCACAGGAAAACTGGAGAAAGAGTTACACCAAAAGACTCTGAGCGTGTGCAGCGCGCTGCTACAGAAGCCGGCTACACTGCCCAATAAGAGGCACGGTGACACCCGAGGAACCACCCACAGAAGTAACCTCGCAGTGCCCCATTTTTTTTTTTTTTTTCATATAAATATTGTCTCTCGATTACCATATTTCACCAAACTGACTATGAACAGACCTTGAGCTCACAGAAACCGCATAAAACACAGCAGGGCGGGATCTGGACTGGCCCGGAGAGTACTCAAGGAAAGACAATTAGCAGGTAAGGTCTAATTTCGTCTTCCTTATCGTCTCTCCGGGCCAGTCCAGAACAGATGGGTAGTACCAAAGCAGTAACTAACCCAGGGAGGGACCTGTGAGCCCCGCTATCACGGCGGAAGCCCCCACCGAAGCATCCTGACGCGCAAGCACATCCAAGCGATAATGACGCGAAAACGCATGAAGAGACGACCAGGCCGCCGCTCGACAAATGTCCACCGGCGGAACCAAGGCGGACTCCGCCCAGGACGTGGCCTGTCCCCTGGTAGAATGCGCCCGCAGCCCGACCGGCACGGGTTTGCCTCTGGTCTCATACGCCACCCGAATGGCTTGCTTCACCCAACGCGCAATGGAGGCCTTAGAGGCCGCCTGACCTTTGGACGGCCCGCCAAACAGCACAAACAAACGATCGGACTTACGAAAAGACTCGGTCTCCCTAAGGTAGCGCCGCAGGACGTGGCCCATATCTAACCGTCTGAGCGAACGATCAACCGAAGATCCTGCTGCGGTAGCCCCAAAGGTGGGAAGCGAAATCGACTGATTCAAATGGAAGGCAGATACCACCTTGGGCAGAAAAGATGGAACAGGACGCAAGACCACTTTTTCCGCAGAAAACTGAAGAAAGGGAGGCCGACAGGAAAGGGCCTGCAAATCAGAAATGCGGCGAGCCGAACACAAGGCGACCAAGAAGGCCGTTTTCCAGGACAGCTCCCGAATGGAACTGGATGAGCGCGGCTCAAAGGGAGCAGAAACCAAAACCTCCAGCACAAGGTTCAAATCCCACGGAGGAATAACCTGCCGGACAGGAGGCCGAAGAAGCTTGGCCGCCCTGAGGAATCGCAAGATATCCGGATGTGAAGAAAGACGAGACCCGCGAACCGGACCCCGAAACACCGCCAACGCAGCCAACTGCACCCTCAAGGTGCTCAGAGCAAGACCCTTCTCCAGCCCACACTGGAGAAACTGAAGAATATCTGGAACTGAAGAGAAACGTGCTCGCAGGGACCGATCACCACACCAAGCTTCAAACACGCGCCACACGCGGATGTACGCTAGCGACGTGGAGCGTCGGCGAGACTGCAGCAACGTGGAAATCACCGAAGAGGAATACCCCTTTCGTCGCAAGCGATCCCGCTCAAGAGCCAGGCCGTAAGCAAGAACTGATCTGCCTGGGGCATTGGAACGGGACCCTGCATCAGCAAGTCCGCTCGAGCAGGCAACCGCCAGGGCGACGCTACTAGTAGCCGCATCAGATCGGCATACCAAGGGCGCCTGGGCCAATCTGGAGCAATAAGGATGACCCGACCCTCGTGAGTGGCTGCTTTCTGAATCACTCGCCCTATCAAGGGCCACGGCGGAAACACATAGAGAAGCTGACCCGACGGCCAGGGCTGCGCGAGACCGTCGAGACCCTCCGACATGTGTTCCCTGCGTCTGCTGAAAAAACGCTCGGTCTTGGCATTGTGCAGCGTCGCCATTAAATCCATGACCGGGTGACCCCAGCGTCGAGTGACCTCCAGAAACACGTCCGCATGGAGTTCCCACTCTCCGGGATCCAGGCGGTGACGACTGAGATAGTCGGCCTGCACATTGTGCTTGCCCGCGACATGGGACGCCGAAAGTGCCACCAGGTGCACCTCCGCCCATTGAAACAAGCGCTGACTCTCCTCCAGGAGAACGAGACTGCCCGTTCCCCCTTGGCGATTTATGTAAGACACCGTCACGAGATTGTCGGAAAAGACGCGCACAGGCTTTCCCTCCAGCAACTCCACAAACGCCCGCAGCGCGAGATACACGGTGCGGAGCTCCAGACGATTGATGGACCATCGAGCCTCCTCCGTCGACCAGGAGCCCTGTGCTATTTGAGCTAAGCAATGCGCCCCCCAACCGGACAGACTGGCATCCGTGGTAACCAAGACCCACTCCGGCAGAGACAAGGGGACGCCCGCTAGGAGATGATCGGGAACCATCCACCAGTGGAGACTGGCTTTCACCTGATCGGGACAGCCCAAGCGCCGGGAGAGTGGATGACGCTGCGGAGACCACCGCGAGAGAAGAGCCTGTTGAAGAGGCCGCATGTGCGCCCGAGACCAAGGCACCAGATCCAAGGCCGCCGCCATTAGCCCCAGCAACTGCAAGTACTTCCAAGCTGTGGGAGCACGAAGACGTAAGAAGGCGGACACGTGAGAGAGAAGCTTGCGGACACGGTCCAGCGGTAAGGAGACGAGCCCTTTGCCCGTGTCGAAAAAGGCCCCCAGGTAGTGAAGCTGCTGAACCGGCTGCAGGCGACTCTTGGCCTGATTTACTATCCAACCCAGGTTCTCGAGACAAGAAAGCACTCGCGCGGTGGCAGCAAACGATTCCTCGCGTGACGGAGCTCGAATCAACCAGTCGTCGAGATAGGGATGCACTTGCACGCCCTCTTTGCGGAGAGCCGCCGCCACCACCACCATCACTTTGGTGAACGTGCGGGGCGCCGTCGCCAGCCCGAAGGGCAAGGCCCGAAACTGAAAATGACCCAGGGGAACCGCAAATCGAAGGAAACGCTGATGGGCTGGAAGGACCGGGATGTGGAGGTAAGCCTCCGTCAAATCGATGGAAGACAGAAATTCCCCCGGATGCACGGACCGGATCACCGACCTCAACGTTTCCATACGGAAATGAGAGACGCGCAGACAGCGGTTGACGTGCTTCAGATCTAAAATTGCCAGGAAGGAGTCTCCCTTCTTGGGAACCACAAAATAAATGGAGTATCGACCGAAACCGCACTGGTCTCGAGGAACTGGAACCACGGCCCGGAGCCGCAGCAAACGCATCAACGTGTCGTGAACGGCCTGTCGCTTGACCGCCGGCCCGCAGGGAGAAAAAAGGAACGCATCCGACAGAGGAGTAGCGAATTCGAGCGCATAACCCTCGCTGATAATCCGCAGTACCCAGCGATCGGTGGTAATGGCGGCCCAAGCGGAAAAAAACTCCTGCAACCGACCCCCTACTGGGAGCTCCGCTTGGACCGGCCTCGCTTCATTGGGGCTTCTTGGCGGCCGCCGAAGAGGCACCAAAATAGCCTCTGCTGGAGCCTCTAGCGCCTCGAAAGGAAGGACCCCGAGACGGAAAGCGACCGCGCTGATACGGGCTAAAACGAGCTCCTCGAAAGCGGCGAAAATCACGCCCTTGGCCTCTCGAGAAGGAACTTTGCTTACCCCCCTTAGGACGGTCCTCCGGAAGGCGACCCCCTTTTGAGTCACCCAAATCCTTGACAATCTTTTCCAGCGCCTCCCCAAACAGAAGCTTACCCTTATACGGCAGCTTACTAAGACGCGCTTTGGAAGAGGCATCCGCCGCCCAATTCCTCAACCAGAGAAACCGGCGGGCGGCAACCACGGAAGCCATCGCCTTTGCGGTAATGCGAATCAAATCATAGAAGGCATCCGCCAGATAAGCAGCCGCCGACTCGAGCTTCGCCGCTTCAGAAGCAGAAGAAGGACCCTCGGAACTGGAGGCCTGTTGACTCCACCGAATAGAAGCACGAGAGACGAACGCCCCACAGACCGAGGCCTGCAGCGCCAGAGCGTTGGCATCAAAGGCCTGTTTCAAGAGCCCCTCCAAGCGACGATCCTGCACATCCTTCAGGGCCGTAGCCCCCTCTACCGGAATGGTGGTCTTCTTGGTGACCGCTGAAACAAGCGCATCCACCTTCGGCATGCGCAAGAGCTCCAACTCCTCCTGGGGCACCGGATACAATCGAGCCATGTTCCGAGCCCCTCTCAAGGAAGCCTCGGGGAACTCCCACTCTGACTCAATCATCTGTTTGATGACTCGGTGGAAAGGAAAACATTTCTGTTCAGACTTAAACCCCTGGAATAGGGGATCCTCCAAGGGCTCACTTTGTACCGCTGGC
This sequence comes from Ichthyophis bannanicus, assembly GCA_033557465.1. NCBI lineage: Eukaryota > Metazoa > Chordata > Amphibia > Gymnophiona > Ichthyophiidae > Ichthyophis > Ichthyophis bannanicus. The sequence goes on from CM066041.1 coordinate 83,563,597, forward strand.
GGAACAACACTGAGCGCCAGCAGAGACTGCGCAATCAGCGCAGACAATTCTTCCTTCCTAAAAACCCTAAACAAATTAGGGTCTTCCCCAGGCCCCAATTCACCCTCTTCTAAATCAGCCGGCCAGGGGTCCACACATGAATCATCCTGGAGCTCACCTTCCTCTGGCCCCAGAGCCTCTGTAGGCAGGGAAATGCTATCCCCCCTAGAAGCTGAAAGGGTAGGCAAGCCCGGAACCCCCTCTGCAGGTTCGGAACAGCCAGAAAACCCAGCCTGAGACTGCGGCAGGGATCCTGCCCCCCCAGGCAAAGGAGTCTGCGAGTGCTTGAGCAAATACGCCCGATGAAACGCCAAAATGAATTCGGGACTAAGAAGAGGATCCAGCACGGCAGGGAGAGGAGATATGGAAGGCTTCTCCTGCTCCACTACTACATGGCGTGATTTGGCCTTTTTCTTCGCCGGCTTAGCCGCCGGGTCTGTCGACGCGGCTGGCGCGGACAAAATGGCCACCGCTCCCGCGCTTTCCGCGGGAGTCTGAAACGCCTCAAGATGGTCCCCCTGAGAACCGGAGCGTTCGGGCATGACGGGGAAGCGGCCTAAGCCCAACAGAAGCCCAGAAGCCCGAAGGAGTGAGAAAACAATACCGGCAAAAGCCCCCACACACGGAAAGGCGCGCGCCCGCGACAGAAACAAGGGAAGCAGAAAATCAACCCTAAAATACCTGGTGAGGAGCCGACAGCGAGACGCTCACCTCGAGCCAGGAAACCGCTGCTATTTGCGTGTCCCGAAGACCGGAGTGCCGAAAAATCAGAGCACCTGCGATTCAGGACAGTAACTGGGGCCCCCAGGTCTGATCCCTAGCAGCACATGGCACAGAGAAGAGGAGACAGGCTCTGTCCCAAACCCTGTGCACCGCAGGGCAGGCACTCACCTCAATAGAAAGTGCTAAATACCCAGCCAGGGCCAAGCACCAACTTAAAGTGAAACTCTTTCCAAAAATAAAGCATAAAGAAGGGCAAAGTAACAGAACAGCAATGGGGAGACAAATCTCTACACATCCAGTCTAGCTGCTGAGGACATTAAGACTGCCTCCTGTCGCCAGGGGAGAGATAGGTATCCTAGCAACAAGAATCAGCATTCAGTCCTCAGCTGCTAGAGGAGGGGGATTTGACTACCCATCTGTTCTGGACTGGCCCGGAGAGACGATAAGGAATCTGCTGTTTGCAGTTTAGATTCTGACAGGCAGGCAAGTCACAAGGTTCCCAGTTACCATAGGCAACGTAAACAAACTCAGACACCAGGTCTGCAGTCACGCCCAGCTAGTAAGCATTCCCCAGCTGCTGATGAAAACGGCTTTCACCTGTGCAAGGGAACGCCCAAGAAGCTGTATAAAAAATACTCAGTGCAGCTAGAGTTAGACTGGCAGGACACGAGAAACTTGCAAGACACGAGAGACTTGCAAGACTCAGAAGAAAGCTCAGAATATTCAGGAAATACAGACACAGAGTCAGAACTGCCTGGAACTTCTAGCAGGAAGCCACAAAGGAATTCACAGAAAGAAACACGGAGAGTTTCACATAGAGAGGTCAGCTGTAAGAAACACTTACCTCTGACGCAGCTTGAATTTCCTAAGCACCGGGCTGTGCTGAATGAATGGGAGGCAGTGGAAGGCAAACCGTATGTATCTGAAAAGCATGGCAGCTTAAAACAGTTACAAACCCTAGAGAGGGAAAGAAATGCTATTGAAGATGTGTGTATGTCTGACCATGAAGAGTGCGTGCCAGTGAAACCCTGTAAAAGATTTCCAAGAGAGAAATCCTTCCATAATAGAAGAGAACAGTGTTATGGTTTACAGCCAAATGTAAAAGGCAGGAAGTTTAAAAGTTTTAAGGATAAAGCTTACTCAGAGAAAGGTGTTTCTCCTTCCTGCTATTACCAGCTTTATGACAGCTATTTGCCCTGCTGTGAAGAAGGCTGTTCAGAGAGCACTGATAGAGATACGGGACTAAGGAAGGTGCAAACTTTCTGTTCTAATGAAAATACTGTAAATGATAGAGCAAAGTGTGAGCCTATGATTACAGAGGCTGGTATGGAAAGCCCATGTGATGAAGCCATGGATTGTACGCTGTTATCCGATATGGTTTCCTCCTTATGCTGAAGCCAGGATAAGAGTGCCTCGTGAGTGCTGAGAAAGCTAAGAGACAGCTAGCATATCTGATAAACTTTATACTGTGATTTATGAGTTCTGTTGAAGCAAGATGCTATGTTTAAGTTTTCTTCAGTTTACCAGAAGTATGGTTTTATCCTGAGTTTTTTGTATTATAACCTTTTTGAAAATCCAACCCTGGGAGGGGAATAAAAATCCTTTTGAAAAACCTGACCACTTGACTCACAACTACAACTTTCTACAAGAAAGGTCAGGCCCAGCAGTCTGGCTGTTAGCTTAGGCCACAGTCCAGCTCCTGCTGGTGACAATAGGGATTTATACTATACTGTAGTAATTTGACTTGATCAGCTTTTCAAATAGGTGTATGAATGTTCTAGGGCCTGCTCCAGTATTTATAGTGCTGCTTTTTTCTGGGTAGGTCCCTTGTATGACTTTTGGAAGTTTATGTTGGTATGGTATAGTATGGTAGATTTGGCCTTGTAGATCTTAGGTGACTTCTATAGGGTTTTGTATTAGTTCCCAGTATGCCTGGTACTGGAGAATATTTGTTAGTGAGATGACCAGAATCAGATTTTTTTAAAATATATTTAGTTCTGTGGGTGAACGTCCTACTTCTGCACCCACTGTCAAGGGAGAGGTTTCTGTGGATGCAGAATATAGATTCAAAAAGCGAGAACCATAATGCAGTTTATAATAGAATAAAATGAGTTATAATTTGGTCTTATAAACTGTGCTGTGGTTCTCACGTTTTCTTTTTGTTCCTTCGTGTGTGAGCATCTTGCATTTCCTTTGTTTTTTTACGGAATATATATTTACATTAACACCATGCTGATCCAGTGCGCAGTTTCAGAAGTTATGGTAGCTTTGAAAAGCCCTTCTTGGTGTTTATGTTGGAGTGGAAGGTATTGTATTGCGGTCACAAAGTCCCTCTTGCGTTTCAGAGGGTGGGAAAGTCACACTTGTTTTTGTGGAAGTGGGAGATGCTGCATGGATGCTGTTGAGCCCCTCTTGTTTGGCATATTTAGTAGCATGTTTCCTAGGCTCTGCACTGGTAACGGTGACTTGTTCCTGGCAAAATCCAAGGGCCTTTACTCTGTCCTCATCCTTCTTGACCTCTCTGCTGCTTTTGACACTGTTGACCACAACCTTCTCCTCGATACCTTATCCTTGCTTGGTTTTAGGAGCTGTGTACTATCCTGGTTCTCCTCCTATCTCTCCCATCGCTCTTTCAGTGTGTGTTCTGGTGGCTCCTCCTCCTCTGCTACCCTGCTCCCAGTTGGTGTACCCCAAGGATCTGTCTTGGGTCCACTCCTTTTCTCTATCTACACCCAGTCCCTTGGTGCGCTTATCTCTTCCCATGGCTTTCAGTACCATCTGTATGCTGACGACTCCCAGAGCTACCTCTCTATGCCTGAAATCTCTCCAGCAATCCAGACCCAGATCTCTGCCTGCCTTTCTGACACTGCTGCCTGGATGTCTCACCGCTGCTTGAAACTGAACATGGCCAAGACTGAGCTTCTTATCTTTCCCCCTAAAACCTCCCCTCCTCTTCCTCCTTTCTCAATCTCTGTGAACAACACTGCACTCTTTCCTCTTTCCCAGCCCGCAATCTGGGGGTTGTCTTTGACTCCCCTCTCTCTTTCTCCACACATATCCATCTGATAGCTAAGACATGCCGTTTCTTTCTCTATAACATCAGCAAAATCCACCCTTTCCTTTCTGAACACACCACTAAAACGCTTATCCACTCCTTAATCATCTCCCGTCTTGACTACTTTAACCTACTCCTTGCTGGTCTCCTTTTGAATCATCTCTCTCCCCTTCAATCTCTTCAACACTCTGCTGCACGGCTAATCTTCCACCAGCTTCGTCATGCCCATATTACTCCTCTTCTCAAGTCACTTCATTGGCTCCCTATCCGTTTCTGCATCCAGTTCAAACTTCTCTGCTGACCTATAAATGGATTCACTCTGTGGCTCCTCACTACCTTTCTGCTTTTATCGATCCTTACAACCCCCTTGGGAACTCCGCTCTTCTAGCAAACTGCTTCTATCTGTGCCCTTCTCTTCTACTGCTAACTCCAGACTTCGCTCCTTTCACCTTGCTGCGCCTTACGCCTGGAACAAACTACCTGTGTCTGTACGCCAGGCGCATTCTCTAACCCTCTTCAAATCCAGGCTGAAACCCACCTCTTCACTGCTGCTTTTGGATCTTGACTCACCTGATCTCCTTTTCTTTCCTCTTGCTTTATCCCTACCTACATCTTCTGTGTTTGTCTCGACTAGATTGTAAGCTCTGATGAGCAGGGACTGTCTCTTACATGTCTGTGCAGCATTGCGTACGACTTGTAGCATTATACAAATGCTCAGTAGTAGTAGTAGTAATAGTAGTAACATATGAATATAAGAAATGCTATACTTGGTCAGACTAAGGTCCATCAAACCCAGTATCCTGTTTCCAACAGTGGCCAATCTAGGTCACAAGTACTTGTCAGGTTCCCAAAAAGGCACACAGGTTCCACAATGCTTGTCCCTGGGCAAGCAGTGGATTTCCCAGGTCCTCTTTAATAATAGTTTATGGACGTTTCCTCCAGAAACTTGTCCAAAACTTTTTTAAACCCAGCTGCACTAACAGTTTTTACTGCATCCTCTGGTAACTAATTCCGGAGTTTGATTATGCAGGGCCATAGGCTAACTGCAGGGAGGCAGTTACATTCCCCTGCAGTTACCTCATTTCAGCATGCAAAACAGCTGCTGGTGCAAATAAGGCCACCCACTGAGGTGGCATTAGTTGCACTCACGCTACTTGCGCTGAGCCATTATGTTAGTTTCTGCTTACAATGCAGATGCCTGTGTGTGAGAGTTCTTTCTTTCACCTCATTCTGCAGTAAAGTATAATTTTAGGAAAGTAGTATTTACAGTGATGCTTCTTTCGGATGGGCTCATTATGTGAGTTTTGGAAGTTGGTGCTGGTATGGTATGGTATGTGGTAGATTTGCTCTATAGACAGTGATTTTGTTGTAAGGTTTTATATTAGTTCACAATATGCCTGGTAGTGGAGAATGTTTGTTGTTGTTGTTGTTAGCGAGATGATCAGAATCAGATTTTCTTTTTTAAGATATTGAGTTCTGTGAGTGAATGTCCTGGTTCTGCTCTGCACCCACTGTTGAAGAGGGTTCTATGGATGCAAAATATATGTTCAAAAGGAAAAAGCAAGAATCATAACATGGTTTAAAACAACAAAATAAAAATGGGTTATAATTTAGTATTATAAACTGTGCTGTGGTTCTCACTCTTTTAGTTACTTGGTATGCAATCATCTTGCATTTCCTCCATATAATCTAATCGTCTTTTTCGTTTGGTTCAGTCCCTCACTCGAGTTTTGAGAAAGCCCTTCCCACCTCTACAGGGGGGGGAGGGGGGGAGGCACCATCTCATCCTTCGCCTCAGGTAGCAAATTGCCTTAAGCTGCCCCTGGTGCTGGTACCTATACTGACACAAGTGCTAGATTTACAGATTAAATTAAATGCCACTGTTTAACAATCTGATAACCATGCTGGCTGAAAAGCTTACCCATAATTCATAGCAAGTATGAGGACAAGCTTTACTAAACAAAAAATGCCAGACCTTGCATGTTTGAGCTCACAAAGAGCACAATCAAATTTCTGAGTCACTCTCCTAAAATTCTCTATCATGGCAGACTAGTGCTGCACAAACATTGAGGCTATCCATATCTGCACTATTTATATAATGCTCCTCATTTCAATTTAATAGTTAGCTCTATTTATGCAAAAAAAAAAGAATACAGTTAAAAAAAAACAAAAAATCCACTCTGCTAAATCACAGGCTTAAGTAAATATCAGATATCAACATCTCATTCAAAGGCATTAAAAAGAGGAGAATAAGGCCTCAGAATACACAGATCAGGCTAGGGCATTGAAACATACCTATGCCTCCATCCACCACATTAACGGCCAGAAAAAACTCCTCTTATAAACTATATATAACATTTATAAATATATTTTCAAATTTCCAATATTCACATTTTAATAACACTCTCCTCTAGAGCATGTCATCACAGCACTTAACTGAAGCAATCCCAGAACCACACCCAAGTATCCAGGGCTTCATCTGATATATTTAGAGTTGTATGCGTGATATTCAGTAACAATGGTCATGACACAGCAGTTTACCTGAGCTCTAACAGTGCATGCAAATCCCCACATAGCCTTGTCTGGAGTGTTGTGCTCACGACCACTTCTCATTTCAAAGGAGAAGGTAACTGTGTCCCCTTCCACCTTAAAATGGAAAAAAAAAGGGAAGAGGGAGACAAGCTGATCATCAGACTAAATCTCAAAAAGTTAATATTGATCTATTTCAAAACCATGTAGCTACACATACAGTATCCTTTAAAGTGGCACAATAAGCGAACCAAAACCTTTGCTTAGTCAGCAGATGATATTCAACGCCTGACTTCTATATGGTCATTTTAAGACTGTTTTGATTTCAGCACATCTTATAATACAGGATCTATTGCTATTTTCTCTTACCACAGACAAACATCATTATACACAGAGTTGGCATGCAGAAGAACGTGCTAGGTTTGTCGGGGAGGGGGAATTAGGCATCTGTAATATTGATATACAACAGGCAAAAAGTTAAAATTATGAGCCCACAGTCATCTTTGTCTCCTGTGAGAATTACTTAACTGCCAAATTAATGGACATAATTCAGGTGGCCAAAAAACAAAATTGAGTCGAACCCCTGCAGCAGAACACAGCTGCTATTTTTATGATATCAAAATCGAGAAGGTTATTAAGAGATAATCTCTCAAACACCTAATGGGAAGTGTAAATATATAGAGAGCTTGTTGAAATTTCCCTCATTTTGCATATCTACATATGAAACAAAGTTGAATATTTAAACATATGATGTCCAACTATGCCTTTTTACAGTATTGTTTTGGGAGGGGTGGTCTTGGAGTTATGTTGTTGAGCTTATTAAAATTTCAGGAAGGAGGGAGCCAAGGGTCTGAAAGATAACTGAGGGCAGAACAGGGCTGAAGGTTTGATTAAGGCATCCAAAACCCTTGCATTGGTCAAAGCTGATGGTGAACAAACTGTATTTTGAATTCAGGTAAACAGAAACGAGTACAGTGTTGCTAGACTTTACCCAAATTTCAAAATTCAAGCACCAGGCATACCAAAAGGTTTTACAGACTATAATCAATTTAGGTGGAGGTATTAATGAGTCTATTAGAATTGAAAACCTCTAGAAATTGTTTTCCTACCCTTGCAATTTCTACCGTAGTAGAAACAATTAATACAGTTTATAATTAGAACTCTAAATATAAGACATTGAAACCTATGTATTTTCCCACAGAAATAAAATAGGAGTGCAATTCTTAGCAAATAGGCTCGTATGCATATTATTCTGCTGAACAAAAGCTAATTATCCTTTTAGTCTAAGAAATGGGCTATTTGAAAATTGCCCATGCTCTCTGCAAGAAAGCACTTTCTAATGGTTCTTTTAGTGTATGTGTCTGTCAGGACCTAATGTTTCACACTGACTGCGGCTGTTTCTTGCTGCTATGCAGAGGTTTCCGCCTAGGTAACCTATCTCAAACTTAGGATAAATCTGCAAGAGGCACAGAAGGAAAGGCAATGCACAGATAACCCAGAGAAGGGGCGACAAATATCTTGAGTTTCTTACCAAGACTATCACCCAATAGGAATTTACAATTTTTAGATCACTGGCTTGGCAACTGCTAAGAAGCATCTGAAGTGTTGTTTAAGAAGTCTGAGTTTTTGTGGATTACAAGATTAGGGAGAAGGTTGGACATTCTAGATAAGATTCAGGATGATCAGTCATTGGGTGGAGCAAAGGTGATGAGTTTCATATTTTTCTGGATGAAGCTCTATCGTTTGAGCCACAGATCTCAGTTGCTGTTTTTTCACATATGGCTTGTCTGCAAGTACTGCAGAAGGACATAACGACACTCATACATGCCTCTGTAACAAGTAAAATTGATTACGTAATGGGCTGAACTGTGGGTTACCACAGAAGCTGATTCAGCAGTTACAGTTGTTAAAAAAAAAAAAAAATTGAATATGGCAGTAGGTTGTTACTGAGGAAAAAAAAATCTAATGATTATGTTGCCCCCCTTTGCTAGTTTCCTTACATTGGCTACTGATTAATTTAGAATAAAATTCAAACTTCTCTGCTTAGTTTTTAAAGCACTTAATGGAGAGGCTCATAAATAGTTATCAAAGAAACTTTCAATGTATGTTCTAGGGAAGGTATTTCTTCTCATTCTCAATAGTTGTTGCGAAAATCAGTGGATTAGAGCAATGCACCAAAATAGATGCATTTGTATTTGTGGCATAAAATACCTCTAGAACTGCAGAAGAATAATTATTTTTTTGCCAAAAGGTCAAGGGGTGCTCTTTCTGCAAGATTTCTCCAAAAATTACAACCACTGGAGAGTATCTGCTGGTGGGTTGTTGGATGGTGCATGAGCAAAGGCACAGAGGTGGAGGGATAGGAAAGCGTAGTTACTCACCTGAAACAGGTGTTCTCCAGGAGCAGCAGGAATCAGTCCTCACATATGGGTGACGTCGGCGCCGACGGAGCCACCATGCGGAGCATTTCCCCAGCTTTCAAAGAAAGCCTTTGGGAATGCAGAACGAATGCGCGGTCCCCTTCCTGCCCAAGGGTGCCATCTTGTTCAGTCTGATGACATAGCTAAAAGACAGCAAAAAACAAAATAAATCATATGAACGCAACTCCAAGGGGAGGAGGGAGGGTTGTGAGGACTGATTCCTGCTGCTCCTGGAGAACACCTGTTACAGATGAGTAACTACGCTTTCTCCAGGACCAAGCAGGAAGTCAGTCCTCACATATGGGACTCCCCAGCTTAAGGCTACCGGAGACCCAAAGCTGAAAAAATGAGCTCCCTCTAGAACCTCAGCATGTGGGAAAAGAATCTTCTCTGAGAACGCCCCCGAATGGTAGCCCAACACCAGGGCCGGAGGGTAGGAGTTGCCTATACCTTAAAGAGATTACGGAGTACCGCCTGTCCGAAAGCACTGTCCCTGCGGGACTCCCTCTCGAGGCAGTAATGGGCCACAAAAGTCTGGCTTGAAGACCAAGTAGCGGCCCGGCAGATGTCTACCAAAGGAACAGAGCGGACATGAGCCACTGACGCAGCCTTCGCCCTCACATAGTGAGCAGTGACTCGACCCTGCAAGGAGAGGCCAGCTGCCCTGTACGCCCAGGCGATACAGTCTGCTACCCAAATGGATAGGGTACGCTTGGAGACAGGTAACCCTAACTTATTAGGGTCAAAGGAGACGAAGAGCTGAACAGCCCTCCGGTGTCCCTGCGTACGGTCAAGGTAAAAGGACAACGCCCTCCTACAGTCTAGGGATGCAAGTTCATCTCAGCCCGGCTGGCATGCGGCCTGGGAAAAAAAAGTTGGAAGAACCACCTCCTGATTGAGGTGGAAGGAGGAGACAACTTTTGGAAGGAACTTAGGGTAAGCCCTTAAGACTACTCTGTTCCTATAAAATCTAGTGTATGGTGCCTCTGAAACCAGGGCTTGAAGCTCACTTACTCGCCTTGCTGAGGTAAGAGCTACCAAAAACAACGCTTTCCAGGAAAGAAAGCGCAAAGGACAAGTAGCCATAGGCTCAAATGGTGGGCAAGTAAGTTGTTGCAAGACCACATTCAAATCCCACTCAGGAGCAGTTGGACAAACTGGAGGCTTAAGCAACAGCAGGCCTCTGAGGAAGCGAGCTACCAAAGGCTGGCTCGAGAGAGACTCACCCTCCACCGGTAAGTGGTGCACTGAGGGAGCACTAAGGTGGACCCTAACAGAGTTGGATTTAAGGCCTAGATTGGACAGGTGCAGCAAATACTGCAGCACCACCAGAACCAGGCATGAGAAAGGATCCTCCTTGTGCTGGTCACACCAGGTGGAGAATCTACGCCACTTAAGAGCATATGACCTTCGAGTGCACTGCCTGCTAGAGGCCAAGACCACGTCCTCCACTTCCCGAGGCAACTGTAAGGGTGCTAGAACTACCCTTTCAGCAGCCAGGCCATCAGATGGAGGGACTAGAGATTGGGGTGTAAAAGAGATCCCTGCTCCTGAGACAGGAGATCGGGTTGCATCCCGGATCACTCTGAACAGTGTTTTGGGCACTAGAGGCGTAGGAAGAAAAGCATATAGGAGGCCTGTAGACCATGGAATGAGAAAAGCATCCGCTGCTACTCTGAGAGGATGCGGGTGTCTGGAGCAGAACCTGGGCAGTTAACGGTTCAGTGAACTGGCAAACAGATCCATGGTGGGGAGACCCCATCCTAGGAAGATCTGTTGAACCCCCAGAGGATTCAACTGCCATTCATGTGGCTGTAGGATCCTGCTCAGCTTGTCTGCCAAGTAATTCTCCCGTCCAGGGAGATAGATCGCCTTGAGAAGTATGCCATGATTGACTGCCCAGGAGCACAGGTCCTGTGCTTCGTGACAAAGAGGTCTGGACCCTGTGCCCCCTTGCTTGTTCACATAGTACATAGCAACTTGATTGTCCATCTGAACTAAGACAGACTGTGAGAGAGGACATGAGAGAAAGTCCGCAGGGCTAAGCGGATCGCTCTGAGCTCTAGAAAACTGATTTGCTGTGTGGCCTCCGAAGGAGACCACAGGCCTTGAGTGCATGCTCCTTGGCAATGTGCACCCCAACCTTGAAGAGAAGCATCGGTTGTCAGCACTTGAGAGTGTGGAGGTGCTTGAAAAGGCACCCCTTGCAGCAGATTCGGAAGATGAAGCCACCACTGCAGAGAAGCTGCCAGGAACGTGGACACCCTTACTTTGTCCTGCAGGTTTCCTGTGGCCTGCAGCCACTGAGTCCTGAGGCCCCACTGAGCTGGCCTCATGTGTAGACGGGCATTTGGAGTTAAATGGACCGTGGATGCCATGTGGCCCAATAGCCTTAGGAACTGTCTGGCGGAGACTAGAGAACTGCTGTGGAACTGTCTGGCCAGATCCATCAGTCTGTGGGCCCTATCCACGGGTAAAAAGGCCTTCGCTTGAAGGGTGTCTAGTCTTGCTCCTTTGAACTCCATGTTTTGCGAGGGGCGCAAAGTGGACTTTGCAAAGTTTATGACAAACCCCAGATGCTGGAGAAGCAAGACAGTGCAGAGGGTGGCTTGGTTGGTCTCCTGCGGAGACTGACCCTTGATGAGCCAGTCGTCCAGGTATGGAAAGACAAAGAGTCCTTGAACTCTGAGATAGTCCGCCACCACTGCCAGGCACTTGGTGAAAACCCTGTGGGCGGAGGTTAGGCCAAAAGGGAGTACCCTGTACTGGTAATGGTTTCCTCCCACTACAAATCAGAGATATTGTCTGTGGTCTGGATGAATAAGGATGTGAGTATAAGCATCCTTTAGGTCTAAGGAGCATAGCCAATCTCCCTGCTGGAGGTAGGGCAGCAGGATTCCAAGGGTAAGCATCTTGAACTTTTCCCTCTGCAGGAACTTGTTGAGATTCTGCAAGTCTAGGATGGGCCTGAGGCCTCCTGTTCTTTTTGGTACCAGAAAATACCTGGAATAGAAGCCTTGACCTCTCAGGTGGTCGGGCACCGCCGCCTGCTCCCTTAAAAGACCTGCTAAATCCTGAAGGAGTAGGTTCCTGTGCAGAGGGAGTCTTGGAGGCTCCCCTGGAAAGTAGGAGAGGTGTACCTGGTGGAAGTGAAGGAGATAGCTATTCTGGACTATGCTTAGCACCCAGGTATCCCTTGTCACGGCTGACCACCTGTGGGCATACAGGGTCAGCCGGCCTCCTTTGCTGAGAGGGGCCAGCTGAGGAGGAGAGGCTATGCCATTGGAGTCAAAACCCTGCTCCCTGCTGTTTAGCAGCCGGAGCTGGTGGCTTGGGGGTTTTCTGCCTATGGGGCCCATGTCCCTGCCCCTTGGCCTGCTGACCCTGTTGGGGAGCTACAGAGGCCTGAAAGTGAGGGTATGATTTGTAGGCAGATGACTTCCTCGGGTAAAAGGTCTTTTTTCCCCGAGCCCTTCTTCTTCTGAGAAGGGGCAGAGGTTTTCCTGGACAGCCTTGTCCGGATGAGAGTCTCGGACTCATGTTCTGCAGCCTTTTCAGCCATGGGCTTGCCAAAGAGGTTTTCACCTTGGCAGGGGACATCGACCAACTTGTCCTGAACCCACAGCTCAAGGTCCGATGACTGTAGTCAGGCCTGACGGTGTGCACCGATGCCGGCCGTGGCTACCCAGGCCGAAGCCTCGAAGCCATCATAGGCTGCTCGAGAGATAAACTTCGAGCACTCTCGGATCCCCGATGACAGGGCCTTGAACCTCTGCAAAAGGTTCCTCGGAGAGACCAGCAGAGAACCCGGCAAATCTCCTTTGCCAAGTCTCGAAGGTACATGCCCATGTACAGCTGGTAGGTCTGGACACGACAAGCAAGCATAGAGCCCTGGAAGCACTTTCTACCAAGGGCATCCAGGTTCCGGGCCTTCTGACTCTTCAGACGATGCATGGCCGATTCCACAACCATGGAGTAGTGTGGTAGCTGTGCCTTCTGGAACCCGGGGCTCTTGCGGACTCGATAGATGGAATCGACCCGCTTGCTCAAAACCGGCGTTGAGGCTGGCGCCTCCCACATGCGGAAGAGCAACCGTTCCAGCATCAGAGGAACCGGTACAGTAAAGGCCTCCTTGGGGGGGGGAGAGTCATACTTCAGGGCCTCGAGCTCCTCGGCTCGAGGCTCCTCCTCAGGATCCACGGGGAAGGCCAAGGCCTTGGCCATATCCCGCACGAAGTCCGAGAACCGGGTGTCCTCCGGGGGGGACAGTCTCCTAGGCTCGGACTCCGGCGAGTCCGATGGGACACACCGGGCCCGAAAAGTGTCCGGTGACTACTCGTCCTCCGTTTCCCAGCCCGACCCCTCGGAGGAGGAATCGAGCAGCTCCGGTCAGGCAGGCACCGATGCCATCCGCCCCAACGCCAAGGGTACCGGTGTCGACGATCTTGGCCCCGAACGGGAGGTCGAGGGAGACCTTGGCCGAGGATCGACACAAGAGCGCATGGACTCGAGGATCCGCTCGGCCTCCGGGGTCGACTTGGACGTCGATGTCCCGGTGATCGGGGCAGATGCACCGGTGAGACCGGCAATCAGTGTTCGCTGCTGTTCCATGAAGGCAGTCAAGCTGCCCTCCAAGGCCGTCAAACTGAGTCCAAGCTCAGGAGACTCAGCAGCCCTCGACTCGGGCCCCGACGGTGTCGGGCCCGACGTCAGCTCCCCCGGAGAAGAGTCCACGAGGTCTACAGTACTCACGTGACCCGGGGACTCAGTCTCCACACGAGGTTGTTTAGCAGGCCTCTCCGACTCCGAAGACCCGGGACGGCGCTCGGGACTATGCGACCTGGCCCTCGAGGAGCCAAGTGCGTCTACCGACGCCACCCTCGCGGGTTTCTTCTTCCTGCGATGCTCCCGCGAGGGAGACTCCCTCTCAGAGGAACCCCGGCGATGCTCGGGATCGGAGTCCCGAGACGTCGAGGCCTCTGACGAAGTCCAGGCCTGGCCAGACGCGGAGTCAGAGAAGATACTTTCTTTTTGGTGCTGCCGGCTCCTCAACGCCTTCGAGGACAGTTTCCCACACGGGCCACAGATCATCGGGTCATGATCGGGCCCGAGGCAGCGGAGGTAGCAGTCATGTGTGTCGGTGAGAGACATACGCTAGTCGCTAAGGACAAAAACCGAAAAATGAAGTCAGGGCTCGATACCGACATATCGGGCCCAGGCGGGAAAGGGAAACTATGTCAAATCAAAGAAAATACGGAGCCACGTAGAAAAATCAACTTTTTCCTCGGGTGAAAACGAAACACGACCGTCAGGCTCTGCGGAAAAAAAGACTGAGCAAGATGGCACCCTTGAGCGGTAAGTGGACCACACATGCACGCTGCATTCCCAAAGGCTTTCTTTGAAAGCTGGGGAAATGCTCCGCATGGGGGCTCCGTCGGCGCCGACGTCACCCATATGTGAGGACTGACTTCCTGCTTGGTCCTGGAGAAGACCTAACTTATGAGGGGGAAGATTACTTTGTATTTTAATTATTATGATTTTATGAATGTATTACACTTCAAACTTCCCTGATGAGGAGTGTAATAACATAAGAACATAAGATATGCCATATTGGGTCAGACCAAGGTCCATCAAGCCCAGTATTCTGTTTCCAACAGTGGCCAATCTAGGTCATACGTACCTAGCAGTTTCCCCAAGGGACACAGGTTCCACAATGCTTGTATTGGTTCAAGCATTGATATCCTGGGTCCCTTCTTAATAATGGTTTATGGACCTTTCCTCCAGGAACTTGTCCAAACCTTTTTTAAACCCAGCTACACTAACAGCCTTTACTACATCCTCCGGTAACAAATTCCAGAGTTTGATTACACGTTGAGTGAAAAAATATTTTCTTTTATTAGTCTTAAATAGTTTACCCTGTAGCTTCATTGCATGTCCCCTAGTCTTTCTATATTCTGATAAGGTAAACAATCGATCTATGTTTACCCGTTCCACTCCGTTCATTAATTTATAGACTTCTATCATATCTCTCCCCTCAGCCGTCTCTTTTCCAGGTTAAAGAGCCCCAACCTTTTTAGCCTTTCTTCATAGGAGTAGCCTTCCATCCCCTTTACCATTTTGGTGGCTCTTCTCTGAACCTTTTCTAAAATTGCTATATCCTTTTTAAGATATGGCGACCAGAATTGCACACAATATTCAAGGTGCGGTCTCACCATGGAACGATATAGAGGCATTATAATATCTTTTGTTTTATTTTCCATTCCTTTCCTTATCATACCTAGCATTCTATTTGCTCTCTTGGCCGCCGCTGCACACTGGGCCGAGGGTTTTAACATGGTATCCACAAGGACGCCTAAATCTTTTTCTTGGGTGGTGGTTCCTAATGTGGAACCTTGCATCGTGTAACCATAGTTTGGGTTGTTCTTCCCTAGGTGCATAACCTTGCACTTCTCCACATTAAATTTCATCTGCCATTTTGATGCCCAGTCTTCCAATTTATCAAGATCCTCTTGCAATTTTCCACAATCCTCCTGGGTTTTAACAACTTTAAATAGTTTTGTGTCATCAGCAAATTTGATAACCTCACTCGTTATTCCACTTTCCAGGTCATTTATGAATATGTCAAAAAGCAGCGGACCCAGCACAGATCCCTGGGGTACACCACTATTCACCTTTCTCCATTGGGAAAATTGGCCATTTAGCCCTACCCTCTGCTTTCTATCTTTTAACCAGTTCCTGATCCACAGTAGTACACTGCCTCCTATCCCATGACTCTTTAGTTTTGCCAAAAGTCTCTCATGAGGGACCTTGTCAAAGGCTTTCTGAAAGTCCAGATACACAATATCAACCGACTCACCTTTGTCCACCTGTTTATTCACTCCTTCAAAAAAACATAACAGATTAGTAAGACAAGATCTTCCTTGTCTAAAGCCATGTTGGCTGTCTCCCATTAGGTCATGACTATCTATATGCTGAGTAATTTTATTCTTTATGATGGTTTCTACCATTTTTCCCGGTACTGATGTCAGGCTCACCGGTCTGTAGTTTCCCGGATCACCCCTCGAACCCTTTTTAAAAATTGGTGTTACATTGGCGATCCTCCAATCCTCAGGTATTAGAGATGATTTTAATGATAGTTCACAGATTACTGATAGCAGGTCTGCAATCTCAAATTTCAGTTCTTTCAACACCCTTGGATGTATACCATCCGGCCCAGGTGATTTGCTACTCTTCAGTTTATCTAATAGTTGTAAGACATCTTCCCGATGTATCGATATTTCCTTCAATTCTTCCACACCTTTAAATACCACTTCAGTCGTGGGTAACATCCCTACATCTTCCTCAGTAAAGACCGAAGCAAAGAATTCATTCAGTCTCTCCGCTATCGCCTTGTCGCCTCTTAGTGCTCCTTTAACCCCTTTATCATCTAATGGACCAACTGACTCTCTCACGGGTTTTTTTGCTACGAATGTACTTGAAAAGGTCTTTATTTCGCGTTTTTGCTTCCGCAGCAAGCTTCTTCTCAAATTCTCTCTTTGCCTGCCTTATCAATGCCTTGCATTTGACTTGCCAGTGCTTGTGCTGTTTCCAGGTTTCATCATTTGGCTCTTTTTTCCATTTCTTGAAAGATGCTTTTTTGGCAACAACAGCCTCTCTGACCTCAGCTTTAAACCATGCTGGCAATTTTTTGGACTTCCTTCCACTTTTCTTAAAGCGTGGAATACAGCTGGTCTGGGCTTCCAAGATAGTATTTTTCAACAACACCCAAGCTTGATGTACGTCTTTAACCTTTGCAACTGCTCCTTTTAGTTTTTTCTTAACTGTTTTCCTCATTCTATCATAGTCTCCCTTTCGAAAGTTAAAGGGTAGTACTGTGGATTTCCTTACTATCCCTCCTCCACTAATCAAGTGTAATAATCACATGTGGTACAATAAAACTTTTCAAGAGGTTAAGGGTTGTATTAGCACTTCGAGGAATCCAAAATTCAAGCAAATATCCAAAGAAAGAAGAGAGGATATTTTAGCTGAGATCTGCTTTAAAACCTTTAACTTTGTGCTCGCAGCTTGGTGGTGGACACCTTTTGACAAGTTAGGTTTGTGTGGGTGGTGTTGAGTGGGAGGTGGGAGGATGGGTTGCATTCGACTCCTCTGAGGGAAGAGGGGGTATGCCGGCAGATTCCATCAGAGCCACTGGATTCCGTGGAGGTGGGGGGGGGGGGGAGGGTAGGTTCATGGGTGGGGGGAGGGAGGGTTAGCAAAAATACAAAAAAAGTGACTTATTTTAAGAGTGTTTTCTTTACGTTTTGTTGTATTGTTTGGAACTTTGTTATCCTGCTGTCATTACTTGTTGATATAATCTTCCACTGTGTTGGGTGGCATAAACAGATTTAAAATAAAATCTTTAACAAGGGACTTCCAGTGATGTCAGCCAGTCCAATGGACGCAGATTGCTAAAGCTCCGTTATTCTTCCCCTTCCCCCAAATAATGGAGATTAAATAAAGAAAAAGGCACAACTAACGGTGCAGCACCTGACCAAAGCTACAGCAATGTTGGTGAGGAAAAAATTAGAAGGTTCCAGTCCAGCTACGCACGGTGGGAGGTGGAGTTCGGGGTGCTCTGAGTGATCGGGAGAGTCTGAGGGGTCGGAGAAGGGAAGCCCGCAGAGAAAAGCACCGGGGTCCGAGGAGGACTTAAAACATTGGCTGCAAGACTTTCGGCAGGAACTGAAGGATGAAATAAAATTTCTCCGCTCTGATATAAAATCGGCACTAGCAGCTATGCAACATGATATGAAGGAGCTGGAAGGCCACGTGGTCAAGGTGGATGACCACATGGAGCGCCATACTGCAGAGTTGGAGGAAATGGAAAAAAGGATGGGAGCACTTGAGACAGAAGCACGAACTGATGCAGGAAAAAATGGAGAATTTGGAGGACCGGTCACGGTGAGGTAACTTGAGGGTGAGAGGTGTTCCAGAGGGAGAGGACTTTAAAGACTGCCTATCAGTAGTGCAAGGCCTATTCTCCCACATACTGCAGCATGGTGCGGAGGGAGACAGAATGACTGCAGATCCGGTGAGTGTGGAGAGCACACACCGGGGCCTGGGAGCGCCAAAAGACAATAAACCAAGAGACACTGTGGTGTATGTCAGCCTCTACCCCACCAAAAAAAGATTGCTGAGCATTGCTAGGACGTTTGGACAGATTTTATGGTGAAACAGTGAGGTGGAGCTATATTATGATCTCTCTCAAGGGACTTTGATGCGCCGTAGAGAGATGTGGGATGTGACGGCCTATCTGAGGACGGTGGGAATCTGGTATAGATGAACTCCTTTGGACTGCTCTTTACAGTGAAGGGTATCTCCAGGAAAGCGAGGAAGGTGAAGGAGACTTGGCACGTGTTGAGAGAGGAGCTGGGATGAGAGGGACTGCCTAAGTGGGGACATGAACAGCCAGGAGCACAAGCTACAGCACCAGCAAAAATGGCAGCACTGAAGTGGCACCAGGTGGCAGAAAAGCACAAGAGATTTAAAAGGCTGTCCCTGGAAGACTGTCAGACAGAGGCAACTGAAAGTCCTGCCACCTGAAATAGGTTGAGAACTTCTGACTTAGAGACTTTTCTGCCCCTGAAAGGGCATGGACTTTAGACTACCGGGGCCGACACAGAGACAGGAGGGGGATGAAATTGGGGGAAATTTTGAGGACAAGGGAGGTATGTGGGGCCTGTTGGGGGATGTAGTTGGGGAAGGGTAGGTGTGGTATGCAAGAACAAGTGAGGTTAAGGAATGGGTGGCTTGTGGGGAGGAAGGGGAGCTGATCAACAGGGAGTGAATGGAAGACGTGCGAGTGGGGGGGGGGGGGGAGTACTATGAGAGGCTGGACGAACTCACAGGAAGTGTAGCTCCCGGTGTAAGGAGCATGAAAGGGGAGAGGGGGAGGGGAGTAAGGGCCCAAAGAATCAGGGAGGTAATCGGGGAGGAGACTGTTAAGATGATGATACGTGTTGGAACAATGAATGTTAAGGGGCTAAATTCCCTGCAGAAGCAACGGAGGTTATACCGGAAAATAGAGAGAGGAAATTGGGACATCATCCTTTTACAGGAGACGCACCACAGAGCCTGAGATGAGGGGACACTGTGGAATGGTCTGTACCCTGAACAGTTTTTTCAGCTGACCCGTGGGGGGGGGGGAGAGGGAGGATGGCCATTTTAGTGAAGCAGCGGTGTGCGTTTCATATCCAGGATCACTTCAGAGATCAGGAGGGAAGGGTGGTGGGGATTCGGGGACAGTTGGCGGGTGAGGACATCACAGTGGTTTCAGTGTATGCACCAAATGGGGGGCAGGCTAGCTTCTGGGCAGAAGTGAGTGGACTACTGGTAGACAAGGCTATGGGGAAATTAATTGTTGGAGGCGACTTCAATGTTGTTCTCTGACCCCAGTGGGATCGGAAATCGATAACCAGAGATGAGAGGGGCCAGAACTGAAAGGCCCTCTGCCAGGTCATGCGGCGATTGGGGCTGGTGGGCGCCTGGAGAGAGGTGCATCTGCTGGACAGAAAATAAAACCTTTTACTCCCATCCTCATGATAGTTTTCGATATGATCCTGTGGACCATCTCTGGGTGACAGGGATACGACTATGGGAATAGAGCCCCCAATGTGGTCTGAACACGAGCTAGTATGGGTGGAGCTTGAAAGTCGAGTGTTGCGGGGTATTCGCTTTTGGCGTTTCAATGAGAACCTATTAAAAGGAGCGAGGTAGAGGGGGATATAAGGACAAGTATCTATGAATACCTCCAAATCAATGACAATGAGGAGGTGAGAGACATCACCTCTGGGAGGGGCTTAAAGCAGTAATTAAGGGAAAGTTTATTATGTGGGTAGCATGCCAGAAGTGGAAAAGGCGGCAGAAGCAAGAACAACTGGTGGGGAAATTTCGAGACCTCACCTTAACCTATCAGCGCACTGGAGATACCAAGGTCTGGAGAAAGGTGGGCCTGTTGCGGGCAGAGTTGCAGGAGCTGCAGGCTGAACAAATTGTGTTTGCCATGCAGCATACTAAACAAGTTTTTTTATGGGTGGGGTGATACAGCAGGGAAGCTGTTAGTGAGGCAACTAAAGAAGCAAGTGGCCCAAGCTTTGATAACCAAAATTCAGGGGATGGATGGGGAGGGGAGAAGGACAACATACGGGAACAGTTTGTTACCTTTTATAGGGACTTATATACCTGCAAGAGGAGATAGAAGGGCTTGAGCTTCCCTGGCTGGTGGAGGAGGAGGAGGAGGAGATAGCCAGAGATGAGATTGAGGCAGTGATTACAAAACTTCCACCTGGGTAAGGGGCCTGGAATAGATGGGCTCCCGGGGTCATTCTATAAAACATTTAGGGAAGAGATAAGCGGGGTGCTATAACAAATACTTAATGAGATGACTAGGAAAGGGGGTGAATTATCATCTCAGTTGTTAACAGAAAGGATATCTGTAATACCTAAAGGTGGTAAAGATCTGTTGAGATATGGATCATACTGACCGATCTCACTTATTAAAGTGGATACTAAGGTTATGGCAAAGGTCTTGGCTGAAAGGTTGGCGTCCTGGATGAAAAAGCTAGTGCAGCAAGATCAAACTAGGTTTATTACTGTGAGACAAGCAGTGGATAATATTAAAAGGGTGGTGAATTTATTGTGGGAGGCCCAGAAAGGGGGGGAGAAAGGGCATTTTATAGGGTACATTGGCCCTTCCTGTTTGCGACAATGGGTAAGATGGGAATGGGCCCTCGATTTGAAGGTATGGGGTTTGTATAGGGCACCTAGGACCAGGGTAAAAATTAATGGGTGATATTCAGGGAGCTTCCCGCTAGGCCGGGGGACATGACAGGGTTGCCCCCTGTCTTCCCTTTTGTATGCTTTGGCTGTGGAACCCTTGGCTCAGGCAAATTGGCAACACCCTGAGATTAGAGGGGTGGAGAGGGGAGTTAATAGCACACTATCTCCTTAATTGCGGATGATTTGCTGTTGAAGATGGCTAAACCTAGCCAATAGCTGCCGGTGGTGGTGCGGGTCCTACAGCACTATGGAACAGTATCAGGGTTCCAGATGAATACAGAGAAGATGGAGGTGCTGAACATTTCAGTGTCCCCTGAAGAGATATTGAAGGCACAGTTTCCCATTTGCTGGCTGAGGGGGCCCTTGACGTATCTGGGGGTGAAGATACCAGCAAGAGTGGAGGATCTGTCTCAGGCCAACTACCTGGGACTATTTAGAGAAATACGCAGGTATTTAGAGAAATACACAGGTATTTATAGGGGTGTTTAAATATGGAAATGTCATGGGGGGGGGGGGCAGTATAGCGGCTGTTAAGATGAATATTCTGCCTCAGGTGTTGTATCTTTTCCAGGCATTGCCAGTCCCGGTCCCGGAGGGGAAGTTGTGCATGTTGCAATGGAAAATTATGCAATAAATTTGGAAATGTAGGCCCCCTCGCATTGCCCGAACGGCACTTTACTGACCTCGGCAATTGGGAGGATTGGTGGTCCCAGATATCCGGGCATACTACTGGGCGGGGCAAATTAGGCACATGATGTATTGGAGAATGGGAGGGGAGCTGAAGCGGTATGGAGAGTTGGAGGGTAGTTGGTCCAAGTGGGGAAATTAGAGGCGATGCCATGAGGGAGGCCAAAGATCTTCAAAACCCAAGTATGAGGCACACTCTTAAGATATGGGATACGGTTTGGAAATGGGAGACAACGAGAGTGGGAGGAGGGGAAGTTTTCGATTTTGACCCCGCTGAGGGGCAGTCCTGAATTCCTCCCGGGGTGGGAAAGGGGGAGTGTATGCCCACTGGAAGGAGAAGGGGTTGTGATCATTCTATCAATTTGTAGAGGAGGGGGAGTTCATCCCTTTTGAGGAACTCCAAGAGACATATGAGCTGAAGGGGAGCAACCACTTCTACTATGGTTTATGGTATTATGGGCAAGTATGCCATTTTCTTCTGAGGACCCTAGGGAGAGAAGGGCTCAAGCGCGATCTTATGGATTTGGAGGTGGTATGATATGGGAAGAGAAGGTCTAGGGGGCCTTACCTCGGCAATACAGAAGGCGGTGCTGGGTACAGCCTTTCAGCAACTCCCATACATGCAGGAATGGGAAAGGGACTTGGGTTGTGACCTTTCCCAAAAGGATTGGAAATAAACAGTGGAGATCAAGAGGGCCCCGATGGCAGTGGCTATTAGGGAGAACTGTTTAAAAAATTATGATGCGCTGGTATTACACACCGGGAGAGGCTGCATAAGATGTTTCCGGGGCCTCTCCACAGTGTTGGCAGGGTTGTGGGGAGCAGGGGTCCCTCTGACATATATGGTGTGGGTGCCCAGTGATACGGGAATACTGGAAGAACATGCAGGAGTGGATGAGACGGTTGACTGGAGTGAATCTGATGATGGATCCTGGGATGTACTTGTTGTCTTGGTGGGAACAGGAACGGAAAGGGGGGGAAGGGAAAAGCTATAATGGCATGTCTGTGTGTTGCATGATGTGAAGTGGCTGCACACCGGAAACAATGGGAAGCCCCATACCTTGCCCAATAGGAAACCCGTTTGCGGCAGGTGATGGTTATGAAGTGATTGACCGCCTACAGGCAGCAGCATTTGGAGAATATTAACAGGACTGATTCAGGCTCTGGGGGGGACAGACAAAGGGAACAACTAAACAAAGAATAGAGGGTACGAGGGAAGGGACGGGGAGGGTGAGGGTGGTTAATTAGGATATTTGCTGTTGATATAAGATGTGGAATGGTTGTAATGTTCTAGTAATAAAATGAAACTTTTAAAATTTAAAAAAAATAAAATCTTTAACTTTCATCAGTCCCTTTTTATTATGCTTACCATCTCTAACTTATGTAATTTGTTTCAGTTTATCTAGACCACCCAACTTTCATAGGAATTCTAGGTGGCACACAGCATATAACAAAATATGATATTAAACAAGAAAACAATAATACTCTTTTCCTTATCATTCCTCCAGTCCAGTCCCGACCAGTGGATTGTCACCTCTCACCTACAGCTTGGAGACTGAGCATGTCACACTTTCTGACAACACCCTAGAGAGGTTGCTGGCACCTCCCACTAGCATCTAGTATCTCAGTCTCCAAGCAGATGGAGAGACGGGTTCCCAAGGGAATCACTGAAGGGACAACTAAGAAATTGGATGACGACAAAAAAAAAAAAAAGAGAAATTTGATTTAGTGGACAGCTGGCCCTTAATTGTCAGAGGGGTTTGGTAACCTCAATAAAAGCTTTTTAAAAAAAAAAATAATGGAGTGGGGGGACAGGGCCAGATCTCTTCAGAGCGAGCAGGCAGCAAAATCCTCTTTCAGGACACTATTTTACATGGGGCTATCTTGGTTGGGTGCAGCAGCTCACGAACCCTTTGGTGGGTAAGAAGCCACTGACATAGCAGGGCCTGTCCTCCTTGGAATTAGAGTGCACTGGGACCAGACACTGCCGAAGCTCCTTTGGCGAGTAGAGCAGCTGTCTGGGAGGCTCTCCATGGCTGCCACTTATGCAAGCAGAGGATTTTTCTTGCTCGGCGAGTGGGTGAGAAGAACGCAATCTGGGTATTGGCTGGGTTGGAGGGCCATGATGGGCATAGAAGACTGCGCGGCTGAGTGCAGCACTCTTCCGCCTTGAGCGGGAACCGCCATTTTTCTCGCTGCTTCAGTCATGTGTGGAGGGGAACTCCAGGGAGACCAGAAGCTGCGGGTCCTTCCCTTGCAGTTTGTTATTTTAACATTTGTGGCATTTTTTTTTTTGCTACGTTCCTGGATGGTGGTTAACAGGGCTTGTTTTTATAGATCTCTGCATAATAATAATAAAAAAAAAAGAAGGATTTGGCCAAATGGCTAGGTTTGGAAGGGGTTGCAGCAATCATTTGTGGCTCTCGCAGGGGCTCTGTCTCAGCCGCTGGCTTCTGCAGAATCCTAGTCAGCCGAAGAGAGTCTGCAGGAAGAAATGGTGGAGTGGGTCTTGGGAGGATCAGAGGTCGGTCACCCTCAGAAGGATCACCCTTCTCCTGCAGCCAGCAGAGTGGCCACGCTAGTTCAGGGGGGAAAAAGATAGTCCGGCCTCTCCAGCACTAGGGTCTAGGGGTAAGGCTCCTGGATCACCCAAGCCCTCCACATCTAAAGATTTGTCAGCATATGTACTCCCTGGTGGATTTTCGCCCGGGTTTGTTCTCTTGATGCACAAGGCCTTTTGTATGAGGCAGCTTGGGGAGGACGAGCTGGTTGGCTTCCAGGATCATATTAGGAAGCGAGGTTTCTGAGAATCCTTCTACAGGACGAGGGCAGAGGAGGAGCCTGGTCCTAGCAAAAGGTGTCGGGAGACCGACCCATGGGAGCTCATGGGGTCAACTCATTCAGAGGAACTAAAAGAACCAGATATGGAAGCGGATGTGGAAGCAGAACCAATGGAGCTCAAGGCAAGCAAAATTCCTCAAGAGGAAGAGTCTTGCATAGTTCATTTTTTCTGTAGGGAAGAGCTGGGGGAGCTAATCACGCATTCCGCTAAAGCTCTTAATATGGGGATGTTTGTCCCAGCAGAGGAAGAGCCCCTGGAGGATCCGCTGTTCCAAGCGGTTAGAAGGACACAGTCTGTTTTCCCCCTGCAAAGGGTGGTTAAGAAAATGATTCAGGATGAATGGGACGTTCCGGATGCAGGTCTAAAGAGCATGCATGTGATGACCCGTTTGTATCCCCTACCAGACCAAGATAAGGAGCTGTTCCACTCCCCAAGGTGGATGCAGCGGTTTCAGCAGTCACGAAGACCACCACTATTCCTGTGGAGGGAGGATCAGCTCTTAGAGATGAGCAGGATAAGAAGTTGGAGGTCCTGCTGAAGCAGGAATTTGATATTAATGCTTTGACTTTGCAAGTGTCGGTCTATGGTGCCTTTGTAGCCCGTGTTTATGCTGGGCATAAGCAGTGTTGGACAGTTTGGGAGACTCGCGCCCAATTCCTCCAGAGGCAACTAAGTTGGAATCTAGAGCAGCATACTTGGCGGATGCATTTTATGATCTTATTAGAGGTCTGTCCAAGGGTATGGTCTTGGCGGTAGCCACTCGTCGCTATTTGTGGTTCTGCAATTGGTTGGCAGATATATCCTGTAAGACGCAGCAGAACAAGCTGCCCTTTAGAGGGAAGCTCCTCTTTGGTGAAGATCTGGATAAGTTGCTGAAAGATCTCAGGGAGTCCAAAAGTGGCAGGCTCCCCGAGGACAAGCATCAGCTGGTATATTCTATGGCCCTGGTGAGGGGTCAGTTGCAGACCTTCTGGTGTTTCCGGGTGATTCATTTTGCACCCTACCAGAGAGGACTGTTTCCCTCCCATAGACAATACTTTTGGGGGTTTCGAGGAGCAGGCTGATATTTCTATTCTTCCATGTCCTCAACCACCAAGAAAACCCAATGATGCCAGAAAGGCCAGGAAGAGCTAGCTTCCATGGGAGGTCGGCTGCGGGAATTTAAGTTGCCTGGGCCAGGATCATTTCAGAGAAGTGGGTACTGGAAATCATCAGAGAGGGATATGCTTTGGAGTTTGCCTGGCCCCTCTGGGATGCCTTTGTCAGTTCCCCTTACAGGGTACCACAAAAGCTTGAGACCGTGCGTGATACTCTGCGGCGTCTGCCCAATTTGCAGGCTGTAGTGGAGGTACTGAAAAACCAATGTGAATGTGGTCGATACTCCATATACTTTGTGGTCCCCCAAGAAAGAAGGTTCTTTCTGGCCCATATTGGATCTCAAACACATACGTTTCTGTCTACAGGTGACCCGATTCCAGATGGAGACACTCTGCTTGGTCATTGAAGAAGAATTCTTGACTTCACTCAATCTCATGGAGGCCTACTTGTAAATTCCCATCCAGACAGATCAGCAGCAGTTCCTGCGCTTGGCAGTGCCAATGGGTCACTTCCAGTTTCAGACCTTGCCTTTCGGGCTGACGACTGCCCCCCCCCCCGCACTTTCACCAAAGTGATAGTAGTGGTGGCAGTGGGGCTCCGGAAGGGAGGGGGGGGGATTCTAATGGACCCATACCTGGATGACTGGCTTATCCGAGCAAAGTCACAGAAAGAGAGCATGCAGATCATGGAATGGATAGCGTAGTTAATCACCTGTAAAAGATATTCTCCAGGGACACAGGACTCAGACATCACATATGGGTGACGTCAACGCAGACTGAACCCTCGTGGAAGCATCTCCCCAGCTTTCAAAGAAAGCCTTTGAGAGATGCTACCACGCATGCGTGGTCCCCTTCCAGCCCAAAGGTGCATAGCTAGAGCCCAACCAAGAAGATGGCCAAAATAAACAGCAACTCCAAGTGGAAAAGGGAGAGTTGAAAGGACTGATTCCTGCTGTCCCTGGAGAACATCTGTTACAAATGAGTAACTACGCTTTCTCCAGGAACAAGTAGGAAGTCAGTTCTCACATATGGGACACCCTAACTCAAGGCAACCGAGGACTGTTAGAAAAAACATGGCTCAGCCATGAGCAGCCACAAGCGAATCTGAGGACAGACTCTGAGGACACCAGTGTCCAGAGAGAATCATGGCTCCAGTAGCCTGAACAAAAAGGGTCAGAGGGCAGGAGTTGCCTAAATCTCAAGAGGTTACAGAGTACGGCCTGGCCAAAGGCACTGTCACATCAGGACTCCCTCTTCAGGCAGAAATGGACTGCAAAAGTGTGGACGGAAGACCAGATGGCAGCCCGGCAGAAGTCAGCCACAGGCACCAACCAGAAGTTCATGCCCAAGTTCCCATTGCCCTGACATTGTGCGCCATGACTTGGCACTCCAGGAGGACTTAGGCCCGGCTCTGAGTGAAGGCAATGCAATCTGCCACCCAGATAGATAAGGTCTGCTTGGTGATAACCTGCCCCATGTGGCTGGGGTCAAAAGAGACAAAAAGCTTTGAGGCTTTGCGGTGGCCCTGGGTCTGCTGTAGGTACATAAGAACATAAGATATATCCTACTGGGTCAGACCAAGGTCCATCAAGCCCAGTATCCTGCTTCCAACAGTGGCCAATGTAGGTCACACATACCTAGCAGTTACTCCAAAAGACACAGGTTCCACAATGCCTGTATTGGGTCAAGCAGTGATATCATGGGTCCCTTTTTAATAATGGTTTATGGAACTTTCCTCCAGGAACTTGTCCAAACCTTTTTTAAACCAGCTACACTAACAACTCTTACTACATCCTCCGGTAACAAATTCCAGAGTTTGATTACACGTTGAGTGAAAAAATATTTTATCTTATTAGTCTTAAACAGTTTACCCTGTAGCTTCATTGCATGTCCCCTAGTATTTCTATAATCTGAGAATGTAAAGAATCGATCTATGTTTACCCATTCCACTCCATTCATTAATTTATAGACTTCTATCATATCTCCCCTCAGCTGTCTCTTTTCCAGGTTAAAGAGCCCTAACCTTTTTAGCCTTTTTTCATAGGGGCATCCTTCCATCCCCTTTACCATTTTGGTGGCTCTTCCCTGAACCTTTTCTAATAACGCTATATTCTTTTTAAGATATGGCGACCAGAATTGCACACAATATTCAAGGTGCGGTATCACCATGGAACGATATAGAGGAATTATAATATCCTTTGTTTTATTTTCCATTCCTTTCCTTATGATACCTAGCATTCTATTTGCTCTCTTGGCCGCCGCTGCACACTAGGCGGAGGGTTTTAACATGTTAACCACAATGATGCCTAAATCTTTTTCCTGGGTGGTGGCTCCTAATATGGAACTTTGCATACTGTAACCATTGTTTGGGTTTTTCTTCCCTAGGTGCAAAACGTTGCACTTATCCACATTAAATTTCATCTGCCATTTTGATGCCCAGTCTTCCAATTTATCAAGGTCCTCTTGCAATTTTCCACAATCCTCATGGGTTTTAAACAACTATAAAGCATAGTTACTCACCTGTAACAGGTGATCTCTGGGAACAGCAGGAATTTAGTCTTCACATATGGGTATCGTCGGTACCGACAGAGCCTGCGTGGGAACGCTCCCCAGCGTCCAATTAGGAAGCTTTTGGGAGCATCCCACAGCACCTGCGTGCTGCCTTCCCGCCTTTTCCAACTGCCTCTCTCCAGTTGAGTTTAAAGCTGAGACAAAGAGAGAGAGAGGGAAAGAGATAGAGAGATACAACTCCTAGGGGAGGTGGGTGGGTTGTGAAGACTAAATTCCTGCTGTTCCCGGAGATCACCTGTTACAGGTGAGTAACTATGCTATCTCCAGGAACAAGTAGGAATATAGTCTTCACATATGGGGACTCCCTAGCTTTAGATGCCAGGGAGAGATCCCAGAAGTTGTGTGTCCCTGTGAAATGGCTCCACTTCCCCCCATGGATCTCTGGCATCCCACCAGGGATGATGGGTAGGAGTTGATTAGGTATGGAACAGGTGTTGGAGAACAGCCTGACCAAGCAAGGCATCCCGGTGGGAGTCCTTGTCCAAGCAGTAATGGGCTGTGAAGGTGTGAACCGAGGCCCAAATGGCTGCTCGACAGATGTCGTCGATAGACACAGAGTGCAGATGAGCCAATGAAGCTGCCATGGCTCTCACATTGTGAGCTGTGACATGGCCCTCCAGAGGAAGATTCTTACTCTGATAGGCAAAGGAAATACACTGTGCAATCCAGTTGGACAGTGTTCTCTTGGAGACTGGATGTCCCAAATGAGAAGGATCAAAAGCAACAAAGAGTTGAGAGGACTTTCTATGTTGCTGTGTTCTTTGCAAGTAAAAGGATAAAGCTCTTTTACAGTCCAAAGTATGAAGCTTCCTCTGCTGTGTTTCCTCGCAATTTTACATTTTCCTCCTAACACTATTATATAGTGCTACAACCTGTTTGCTCTTTGGTGACAAGCTCATCAGATACGGCACTACCAACACATAGTGTTTTCACCAAACTGTCTTTATGAGACACTCCATTGTATACAACATTGCTGTATGTCCCCCGAAGAAGGCGCAAGCCGAAACGCGTAGGGACCATCTTCAATAAAGCAGTCTGTTCCAAACCTGCTCTTTCCTCTTGCTTCGTTTGTTCCCCTCTACACCTGCAAGAGTCACGCTCCTCCTTTGCACTTGGAAAAAACACAGGCAGGTTTAAATGAAAAGGCGAGACCACCTTTGGCATAAAGTGTGGATGAGTCCTAAGGACTACCTTGTCATGATGGAACCTTGTATAAGGTGGATCAGGTACTACTAATGCCTGCAACTCACTGATGCGACGTGCTGATGTGATTGCAATGAGAAAGATAACCTTCCAAGAAAGGAATTTCAATGAGGTAGTAGCTAAAGGTTCGAAAGGTGGTTTCATGAGCTGACCAAGAGCCAGGTTTAAGTCCCATGCCACCGGTGGCAGCCTAATGGGAGGCTTAGTTAGAAGAAGGCGTCTCACAAATCTTGCTATAAGAGGATGGGAGGAAATAGGTTGTCCATTTAGAGGTTTGAAAGAAGCTGCAATAGCATTCAAATGGACTCTCACTGAGTTAGTTTTAAGTCCTGCATTGGATAAATGAAGGAGATACTCCAGTAATGATTCCAGAGTTATCGCAAGGGGGTTAAGACCCTTCTGCAAACACCATATGGTAAACCTTTTCCACTTGAAAGCATAAGAGCATCTTGTGGAAGGCTTCCTGGAAGCATAAAGGATATCCTTTACTTGCTGAGGAAGGTTAAGATCATGAAGATCTAGGCCTTCAACAACCAAGCCCTGAGATGCAGAGACTGGGGATTGGGATACCATAATATTCCGTCCTCCTGAGACATGAGATCTGGAGCAGATCCTAACTCCAGGGAAGGAGCTTGAGAGAGATGTAGAAGCAGAAGGTACAACACTTGCCGTGGCCAATGTGGAGCTATGAGAATCATACGGCCTCTGTCTCTCTGAAGCTTGAATAGGGTTTTGGGAATTAGGGGAATGGGTGGAAAGGCATAAAGGAAGTCTTGAACCCAGTGAAGGAGGAAAGCATCCCTGGCCTGAGAGCCCTGAGCCGGAATTCTGAAACAGAACCGGGGATGATTGGCATTCAACAGACTTGCAAAGAGGTCTATGTCCGGGGTTCCCCAAATTTGAAAAATCTTGGCCACCTGGTCTGTATGTAGAGACCACTCGTGTGGAAACAGAACTCGACTGAGTCTGTCTGCCCAAGAGTTTTGTATGCCTGGAAGATACACTGCCAGGAGATGAATCTGATGCTCTCTGGCGAGAGCCCATAGTCGCAAAGCTTCGTTGCAAAGCGACAGAGAGCCTGTTCCCCCGTTTGTTCACGTAGAACATGGCTACCTGATTGTCCGTATGAATGAGGACTGTCTTGTAGCTGAGCAGGGTGTGGAACACTCAAAGAGCAAGGAAGATTGTTCTGAGCTCCAAGAGATTGATATGTAGATGAGTCTCCTTTGGAGTCCAAGTGGAGAGGGCTTGCAGATGAGCTCCCCAACCCATTGGTGAAGCATCTGTTGTGAGGGATGCCTGGGGTAAGGGTTGTTGAAATGGGGACCCCAGCAACAGGTTCTGAGTGGACTACCACCATTGGAGGGACAAAATAAGGCGATTTATGTTTGCTATTTTGTCTGACAGGCACCCTGATGCCTGGGTCCACTGAGTGGATAAAGTCCACTGGGCTGCTCTCATATGGAGGCGAGCATAAGGAAACGCATGCACGGTAGATGCCATGTGGCCTAGTAGTTGTAGCATTTCTCGGGTAATGAAATGAGGTTTTAGCACTGCTTGAGAAGCTAACTGCACCATGCGAAGGCAACGGGCCTGGGGAAGATAGACCCTTGCCTTTTTGGTATCCAGCAAAGCTCCTATGAATTCTAGAGACTGAGTGGGAGTTAGACTGGATTTTGGGACGTTTATGACAAGACTCAAATACTGAAGGATACGCATTGTGTCTGGCCTCTGACTCTGATGGGGCTCGAATGAGCCAGTCGTCTAAGTAGGGGAAGACGAATATCCCTAGAGTGCGGAGAAATGCTGCTACCACAGCCATGCATTTCGTGAACACCCTTGGTGCTGAGGCCAGGCCAAAAGGAAGCACCCTGTATTGGTAGTACTTTCCTTGAAAAAGGAAGCGAAGGAACTTTCTGTGAATTGGGTGGATGAGAACTTGAGTGTACGCATCCTTGAGATCTAGAGAACAAAGCCAATCCTGACTCTGAAGGTATGGCAGCAGAGTTCCTAAAGAAATCATCTTGAATTTTTCTTTGACAAGGAATTTGTTCAATTCTCTGAGGTCCAAGATAGGTCTGTATCCCCCTGTTTTCTTTGGGATAAGTAAATAGGGGAGTAAAACCCCGTACCCTGTTGATGAATGGGTACTTCTTCTATTGCCCCTTGGGCAAGAAGCATAGTGACCTCTTGATCTAACAGGTTGATGAGAGAGGTCTGAGAATTGAACTGTCTTACCATTGTGGAAGGGGGCATGCACAGAAAGTGCAGCTTGTACCCCTCTATTATAATGGAGTGTCCAATGCTCTGCTGTTATCTGCTCCCACCTGGGGGCAGTGACATAACCTTCCTGGAATGGTGGAAGGCTCTGGTCCATTGAGGGCCAGGAAGGCTAAGTTCTCTAGATGAAAGTCAAAGGCCTTGTGGAGGCTGAGACTGCTGAGACGGTTGAGGCTTAGCAGTCTTTGTTTTCGTTTGTTTAGGTGGTTGCTGACCTTTCCAGGTAGGCTGACCTGTAGAACGTCCCTGCTGGGAATAAGAGGGATAAAACCTCTTCTTTTTTTTTTTTTTAGAAGAAAGGCTTCTTGAAAGATTTCTTTCTCATAGGATCAGCTGTGGCTTTGGATAGCCTATCCAAAGTGGAGTTGTCAGCATCTAATTCATTGGCTTTTTCTTGCCAATTTTTGCCAAATAGATTCTCACCTGTACAAGGGATATTGCCCAGTTTGTCCTGCACCCAGAGCTTCAAATCGGATGCCTGGAGCCAGGCAATTCTACGTGCACCTATGGCAATGGCAGAGGTTCTGCTTATGCACTCAAAACAGTCAAACGTTGCACAGTTGACAAACTTAGAGATGGTCCTGGGCATGTTTGACCAGTGTGAGAAAATCCTGCCTTCTATCCTCAGGAAGTCAGGTCCATTAGATGATAAAGGGGTTAACGGAGCACTAAGAGGCGATAAGGCGATAGCGGAGAGACTGAATGAATTCTTTGCTTCGGTCTTTACTGAGGAAGATGTAGGGATGTTACCTATGACTGAAGTGGTATTTAAAGGAGCAGAAGAATTGAAGGAAATATCGATACATCGGGAAGATGTATTACAACTTGTGGTGAAGATGGCCCTTCAGAAGAAATGGATGATGAGGAAAATCCTGAGAGCAGAGCTAACTCACACAGGATTTCCAAAACTGACCTGAAAAAAACACAGTGCTCTGCTGAGCCGAAGACACACCCCAGTACAGGGGAGGAGTTAGGCTTCAGCTCTGATTGGGCACACCCAAGGGAACGGCAGGGAGTGCCGGGAATTGAAGCCCTTTTTAAAACCTCAGAGAGAACTGAAAGGGTGAGGAGGAAGGAGGAGAAAGGTGAACTGATTGTTGTTGCAGAGAGGACCATGGAGAATATCCCAGAGGATAGCGTGGGGAAGGATATCCAAGTCCAAAAGAACGTTGTGAGAGGAGTGCAGAGTGCTGGAACCCTAGAAGCTAGGAGAAGAGCACTAGGACCTTGTGAGAAGACAGAACCCCGGAAGAGTCAGCCTGGAAGTCCAACGTACCCTGCAAGAAACTCTTACTGCCGGGAAAAGCCTAGACCTAGCCAGCCTCGAGAAAGCAGCACGTGGAGAAAAGGTACTTCTGATGCCAACAAGCAGTGCTATAAAGACAGAGAACTACAGCCAGGAGAAAGTTTTCCTAAGAGAAGTTCTTTTATAAATGCCTCTAAACAAGGTAAAGCACAATTTCCTAATTTGTATGCTTGGCTGAGGAAACCTTCATATAGTGCTGAACTGTGCAAACCTAACTTTGCTACCAACGTAGATTGTGAGTGGGGGAAGGGCGTAACCCTTGCCAATAACTATCCACCAGATGAAAAGCAAACACAGGCTGAATTGCTACTGAAGGAATTTCAGAAGTTCCTGGAGCTGAAGTCAGGGCAAAATAAAGAACCTGATACGGACAGTAATTCTGTTAGTTCAGAAGAATACATGCAGGTAGAAAGTTCTTTACCTACCCTGAATCCTGAGCCTTGTGCCATGGATTGCTCTTTCTGCTGTATTGAATAACAGTTTAAAGAAGCACATAAGTTTTATATGAAGAGAATATAAAACGTTGGCTTTTCTTGTTGTTTAATCGTAAGAGTTCCTGATTGTGTTCACCTGTTTCCAAGTCACGCTCTGAAGAGAACAGCTATTGATATAAAGCTGCAATATTTTCTAACAACCACATGAGGCAATGCTGAGTTAAGCTGCTGAAGCTTATGAATAGCTGAGTTAAAGCAAATTTGATTTCACTGCTTCCTGTTTTCCTCTGTTTATCCTAAAATTTCCACTTTTTGCGTTTGTTGCTTTGAGCTTTTGATGCACTGGAAACTATCCCCCAAGACAAATAAATTTTCTTGCTTGCCTAACCACATCTGGTCACGACTACAATTCTTCCCTAAGGAATATACAAGAGCACTACAGTTCCCAAGATTCATTGGGAACCATGCCAGCTAATTCTTCAAGGGACAATATCAGGCCACTCCTGCCTGTAAGCTCTAGGGCGCAGGCAGGAGCGTCGCAAACTATTAGATAAACTGAAGAGTAGCAAATCACCTGGGCCAGATGGTATACATCCAAGGGTGTTGAAAGAACTGAAATATGAGATTTTAGACCTGCTATTAGTAATCTGTGAACTATCATTAAAATCATCTCTAATACCTGAAGATTGGAGGATCGTCAATGTAACACAAATTTTTAAAAAGGGTTCCAGGGGTGATCCGGGAAACTAGAGACCAGTGAGCCTGACATCAGTACCGAGAAAAATGGTAGAAACTATCATAAAGAATAAAATTACTCAGCATGTAGATAGTCAGGGCCTAATGGGAGACAGCCAACATGGCTTTAGACAAGGAAGATCTTGTCTTACTAATCTGTTATGTTTTTTTGAAGGAGTGAATAAGCAGGTGGAAAAAGGTGAGTCGGTTGATATTGTGTATCTGGACTTTCAGAAAGCCTTTGACAAGGTCCATCATCAGAGACTTTTGGCAAAACTAAAGAGTCATGGGATAGGAGGCAGTGTACTATTGTGGATCAGGAACTGGTTAAATGATAGAAAGCAGAGGATAGGGCTAAATGGCCAATTTTCCCAATGGAGAAAGGTGAATAGTGGTGTACCCCAGGGATCTGTGCTGGGTCTGCTGCTTTTTGACATATTCATAAATGAACTGGAAAGTGGAATAACGAGTGAGGTTATCAAATTTGCAAATGACACAAAACTATTTAAAGTTGTTAAAACCCAAGAGGATAGTGGAAAATTGCAAGAGCATCTTGATAAATTGGAAGAGTGGGCATCAAAATGGCAGATGAAATTTAATGTGGACAAGTGCAAGGTTATGCACCTAGGTAAGAACAACCCAAACTATGGTTACACGATGCAAGGTTCCACATTAGGAACCACCACCCAGGAAAAAGATTTAGGCGTCATTGTGGATACCATGTTAAAACCCTCGGCCCAGTGTGCAGCGGCGGCCAAGAGAGCAAATAGAATGCTAGGTATGATAAGGAAAGGAATGGAAAATAAAACAAAAGATATTATAATGCCTCTATATCGTTCCATGGTGAGACCGCACCTTGAATATTGTGTGCAATTCTGGTCGCCGTATCTTAAAAAGGATATAGCGATTTTAGAAAAGGTTCAGAGAAGAGCTACCAAAATGGTAAAGGGGATGGAAGGATACTCCTATGAAGAAAGGCTAAAAAGGTTAGGGCTCTTTAACCTGGAAAAGAGACGGCTGAGGGGAGATATGATAGAAGTCTATAAATTAATGAACGGAGTGGAACGGGTAAACGTAGATCGATTGTTTACCTTATCAGAATATAGAAAGACTAGGAGACATGCAATGAAGCTACAGGGTAAACTATTTAAGACTAATAAAAGAAAATATTTTTTCACTCAACGTGTAATCAAACTCTGGAATTTGTTACCGGAGGATGTAGTAAAGGCTGTTAGTGTAGCTGGGTTTAAAAAAGGTTTGGACAAGTTCCTGGAGGAAAGGTCCATACACCATTATTAAGAAGGGACCCAGGATATCAATGCTTGACCCAGTACAAGCATTGCAGAACCTGTATCTTTTGGGGAAACTGCTAGGTACATATGACCTAGATTGGCCACTGTTGGAAACAGGATACTGGGCTTGATGGACCTCGGTCTGACCCAGTATGGCATATCTTATGTTCTTAAGAAGAGGGCTCAAAACTTCTAAATCACCTGTGACTTCTTTAAGGAACATTCCCATATATAGGAACTGATCCTGTCAGAAAGCATGGAAGCCTGGAAAGTACGACGTCCAAAGGCATCCAAAGTTCTACACTCACGTCCTGGAGGATTAGAGGCATGCCTCTTTGCACTCCTGATCCTTCTCATAGCTGATTCCACTACAATAGAGTGGTGAGGAAGCTGAGTTTTCTGGAATCCAGGACAAGGAGGGACTCGATACATGGTATCCAGTCTGCGAGAGTGAGAAGAGGTGGTGAGAGCTGTCTCCCACATTCTCAACATGAGATCATGTAAAATCTCATGGATAGGCAAGGTAGCTGCCTCCTTAGCAGTTTGGGATATTGTAAAATCTCCAACTCCTTAGCTCTGGGCTCTGTTTCAGGAGTCACAGTAATGGACAAACCACGAGCCACCTTCCTGATAAAATCCTGAAAGGAGATATCTTCTGGAGGAGACATCCTACATTTAGGAGAGGAAGGCTCCTCCGGGAGAAGTATTCCGGTACCGACAGAGCTGTCAGAATCCTCAGAGTTCTCTGAGGATTCGAAGTACCTTCTCTTCAGATGCTCTTAAAGAGCCCGATACCCATACCGACCAACGTCGGTACCTGGGGGAATCGGAACCGGGGAATCGGTAACGGAAGGCATCGCATGACTGGGTGCCGGCAAAGCCGACACCGATGTCAATGTCGATGCTATCGGTACAGGTACCGATACAGGTATCGGCATCGGTGCCGGTTGAACTGTCTGATGCGGTTCTGAGGGCGTCGATGCCGCAAGGAGAGCTTCCAGACTGCGTTCAATAGCCAGGAACCTCTGGTCTATCGACGCTGCCGATGCCTGGGTATCGGTACCGGAAGCAGCCAGTACCCCAGAGCATGGCACCAGTAGTTCTGCCGAGGTCGAGGCCTCGAGAACGTCCTGGAGCCCCGATAATGCTTTGGAAGCCGAAGCTTCCCATCGGGGCAGTTTTGCCGGTACAGAACCCTCAAGGGCAAAGCCAGAGGCATCTCGATGCTCAGAAGGAGATCTACCTTTTGAGGACCGGTTGGACTTAGGTTTAGTTACCTGAGCTCCATGGGAGGAAGACGAAGCCCTGGAAGACGTCGATGCCACCGAAGCTGCATCGGAGGGAAAAAGGGCGCTGAGCTTGGCAGCTCGGTTTTGTCGACCCCTCTTGGATATCATGGCACAAGCCATACACTCGGAGATGGAGTGGTCAGGAACTAAACATTTAAGACACCACTCGTGGGTGTCGGTGATGGAGATGGTACCGCCACACTTGGTGCATTTTTTAAAACCCGAGGCGGGTTTCTCCATGATGGAGGAAATTTTGGGCCTAAGGCCCAAAATGGCGTGTGCACCTGGAAAAGAAAAGTTTTGAATAAAAGAATATACATTTTTTTTTTTTAAAAGAAAGAAGAACCGGCGGTACCGGTGAAGCGTCGAGGAAGGCAGATGCGACCACAAAAAAAAGAATAAGGAAAAAAAATTTCTGCGGTGACAGGAACAAGACCTGCTGGCTCCGCGGAAAACGAAGAACTGGAGAGAGGCAGTTGGGAAAGGCAGCACGCAGGTGCTGTGGGATGCACCCAAAAGCTTCCTAATTGGACGCTGGGGAGCGTTCCCATGCAGGCTCCGTCGGTACCGACGATACCCATATGTGAAGGCTACATTCCTGCTTGTTCCTGGAGATATAGTTTTGTCTCATCTGCAAATTTGATAACCTCACTCATTATTCCTTTTCCAGGTCATTTATGAATATGTCAAAAAGCAGCGGTCCCAGGACAGATCCCTGGGGTACACCACTGTTCACCTTTCTCCATTGGGAAAATTGGCCATTTAGCCCTACCCTTTGTTTTCTATATTTTAACCAGTTCCTGATCCACAATAATACACTGCCTCCTATCCTATGACTCTTTAGTTTTGCCAAAAGTCTCTGATGAAGGACCTTGTCAAAGGCTTTCTGAAACTCCAAATACACTATATCAACTGACTCACCTTTGTCTACCTGTTTATTCACACCTTCAAAAAAACATAACAGATTAGTACGACAAGATCTTCCTTGTCTAAAGCCATGTTCGCGGTCTCCCATTAAGCCATGACTATCTACATGTTCAGCAATTTTGTTCTTTATGATGGTTTCTACCATTTTTCCCAGTACTGACGTCAGGCTCACCGGTCTGTAGTTTCCTGGATCACCCCTGGAACCCTTTTTAAAAATTGGCGTTACATTCGCCATCCTCCAATCTTCAGGTATTACAGATGATTTTTATGATAGTTCACAGATTACTAATAGCAGGTCTGCAATCTCATATTTCAGTTCTTTCAACACCCTTGGATGTATATCATCCGGTCCAGGTGATTGGCTACTCTTCAGTTTATCAAATTGTTGTAATACATCTTCCCGATGTATCGATATTTCTTTCAATTCTTCCGCACCTTTAAATACCACTTCAGTCATAGGTCACATCCCTACATCTTCCTCAGTAAACATCAAAGCAAAGAATTCATTCAGTCTCTCCGCTATCTCCTTGTCGCTTCTTAGTGCCCCTTTAACTCCTCTATCATCTAATGGACCAACTGACTCTCACAGGTTTTTTGCTACGAATATACTTGAAAAAGTCTTTATTTCGCATTTTTACTTCCGCAGCAAGCTTCTTCTCAAATTATCCCTTTGCCTGCCTTATCAATGCATTTAACTTGCCAGTGCTTGTGCTGTTTCCAATTTTTGTCATTTGGCTCTTTTTTCCATTTCCTCAAAGATGCTTTTTTGGCAACAGCCTCTCTGACCTCGCCTTTAAACCATGCTGGCAGTTTTTTGGACTTCCTTCCACTTTTCTTAAAGCATGGAATACAGCTGGTCTGGGCTTGCAAGATAGTATTTTTCAACAACACCAAAGCTTGATGTAAGTCTTTAACCTTTGCAACTGCTCCTTTTAGTTTTTTCTTAACTATTTTCCTCATTTTATCATTCTCCCTTTCGAAAGTTAAAAGGTAGTATTGTGGATTTCCCTACTATCCCTCCTCCACTTAAATCAAAAGCAATCATGCTATGATCACTATTGCCAAGTGGCCCCAACACCCTTATCTCTTGCACTAGATCTGGTGTTCCACTAAGGACTAGGTCCAATATGGCTTCCCCTCTGGTTGGTTCATGAACCAGCTGCTCCAAGAAGCAGTCATTTATTTCATCTAGGAACTTTATCTCCCTAGCATGTCCTGCCGTGACACTGACCCAGTCGATACCGGGGTAATTGAAATCACCCATTATTATTACTGTGCTGTAACTTTTGTTAGCTTCCTTGATTTTGTTTTTTAACATTTCATCATCTGTTTGTTCATTCTGGCCAGGCAGTCGATAGTATCCCCCACAGCCATCGCCTTTCCCTTTTTACATGGAATTTCAATCCATAGAGATTGTACAGCAAATTTTGTTTCCTGCAAAACTTTAATTCTTTCTGACTCAATGTCCTCTCTAACAGAGGCAACCCCTCCACCAATTTGATCTGTTCTATCATTACGATATGTTTGTACCCAGGTATCACAGTGTCCCACTGGTTGTCCTCCTTCCACCATGTCTCAGATTCCAATAATTTCTAACCTCTCATTTAGTGCTATATATTCTAACTCTCCCACCTTATTTTTTAGACGTCTATCATTTGCATACAAGCATTTTAGAGACTGTATTTTATTCATATGAATTTGGCTATTGGTAGGCATGGGTAATTTGGTATCTTTAAGCTTTGTCTGTTCCTTACTCAAGGGCATTTGGGCTACTTTACTCTTTTTTGGAACCTCTCTGCTTTTGGTAGTATCCTGCAAGACTACATTCTTCCGAACCATGCGCTCTTGTGCGACTGTCGGCTTTCCCCTATTATCTGGTTTAAAAGCTGCTCTATCTCCTTTTTAAAGGTTAATGCCAGCAGCCTGGTTCCATCCCAGTTAAGGTAACGCCCATCCCTTCGGAAGAGTTCCTCCTTTCCCCAGAATGTTACCTAGTTCCTAACAAATCCAAAACCCTCAGCCTCATCCATGCATTAAGACTCCAGAGCTCTGTCTGTCTTTTGGGTCCTGCGCATGGAAAGGGAAGCATTTCGGAGACCGCTACCCTGGAAGTTCTGGATTTCAACTTCCTACCTAAAACACTAAATTTAGCCTCCAGAACCTCCCTACCACATTTTCCTATGTCACTGGTACCGACATGTACCAAGACAGCAGACTCCTCCCCAGCACTATCTAAGACCTTATCTAGGTGGCGCATGTTACCTTATCTAGGCATGCATGTTACCAGGCGATCCTCACTTCCACCAGTCACCCAGCTATCTACATGCCTAATGATCGAATCACCACTATAAAGGCTGTCCTAACCCTTCCCTAATGGGCACATGGCCCTGGAGAAACTTCCTTGGTGCGAGAGGATTTTACATCACTTGGAGGACAGGTCCTAGTTACAGGATCACTTCCTGCCACACCAAGGTGATGCTGTCCTGTCACGTGACCTCTCTCCTCCATGACAACAGGGATGCTGCCTGACTGGAGGTGGGACTTCAGCACTATATCCCTGTAGGTCTCGTCTATGTACCTTTCTGTCTTTCTTATGTTTTCCAAGTCTGCTACTCTAGCCTCTAGAGAATGGACTCGTTCCCTG
Organism: Ichthyophis bannanicus; assembly: GCA_033557465.1. NCBI lineage: Eukaryota > Metazoa > Chordata > Amphibia > Gymnophiona > Ichthyophiidae > Ichthyophis > Ichthyophis bannanicus. Next base: position 83,603,490 of record CM066041.1, read on the forward strand.
AGAGCAAGGAGCTCCTTGCACCTAGTGCACACGTAAGACCTCTCACCAACTGGGAGAAAATCATACATATAACACTCAATGCAAAAGACTGGAAAACCCCCATCTCGCGGCTGGACTGCTGTCTGCATCTTATTTATTTATTTATTTATTATTTACATTCTCTTATATACCGCGCTATTCTGCATCAGTGCGGTTTACATTGAACAAACTGAAATTACATTGAACAGGGCATTATAACTTGGAGATAACTATTTTACAGGGAACACGGGCTATGGAGGGTTAAGTGGCTTGCCCAAGACCACAAGGAGCACCTGTGGGACTAGAAACCCCAGTCCTTCCGGCCCAAGGTTGCTGTCCTCTAGTGGGATTTGAACCCCCGACCTTCCGGCCTGAAGTACCTTGCCCCAACCACTTGGCCACTCCTCCACTCTTAGTTTTAAGCTTGTGTTTAGATCTTTAAGTTCTTTACTTACTAAGGGTTGCTGTGGATACTTATACTAATAAAATTGTATCTAATACATTTAATATACCTTGTTCACCTGAAGCTTAATTAATCTCAGGTCCTTAGTGTATGACCGATTTGGATAACGAGCTGCACCTCAGCGCACCTCCTTTTAAGATGTGTAAGTACCTATAAAGCTACGATTATCCCAAGGGTGGGTGGTAGGAGGACAGGGCTCGTTTGTAGTGCAAAATATGGAGGACGGCCGATGCTGTGTCGGTGTGAGGCCACGGGAAGAAGGCAGTGAGAACCACTTTCTGATTGAGGTGGAAGTCAGAGACTATCTTCGGTAGGAATTTGGGGTGAGTGCAGAGCACCACCCTGTTCCTGTAGAACCTAATGTAGGGGAGCTTGGCCATCAGCGCCTGGAGCTCACTGACTCTGCAAGTAAAGGTGAGTGCCATGAGGACGGCAACCTTCCAGCACAGATGGCGAAGAGAGCAGGTAGCCATGAGCTCAAATGGCGGCTTAGTGAGCTGCGCAAAACCACATTGAGATCCCAGAGACGGCCAAATGGGAGGTCTGGAGAGTAACAGGCCTTGCATGAACCTGGTGATGAGGGGTTTGCCCTCAATGAGATGATGATTAGCTGAGAGAGCGCTGAGATCATCCTGATGGAGATGGACTTAAGCCCAGACTATGATAGGTGGAGGAGGTACTGAAGGATTGAGTGCACCAGGCAAGAGAATGTGTTGAGGCGGTATTCCGTGCACCACATGGCAAACAGCCGCCACTTGAAGGCATAAGCCCGTCTCATGGAATCCTTGTGAGAGGCCAGGCTGACTTCTTCCACCTCCTTGGGGAGGTTCAGTGGGGCTAGAGCGACCTGCTCAGCCGCTATGCTGTAAGGGATAGGGATAGGGGGTTCCAGCGAGAGACAGAGCAGCAGGAGGAACCAAGATTGCCTGGGCCACTGTGGGACGAGTATGACCGATGCCTTGTTGCGCTGGACCTTGAATAGGGTCCAAGCAATTAGTGGCATGGGGGGGGGAGGCATACAGGAGACCCCCCCCCCCCCGACCACAAGAGAAGGAAGATGTCTGCTGCCACTTGGGAGGGGTGGGGCTGAGGGCTGCAGAACTGAGGTAGTTAAGTGTTGGTCGAACTGGCGAAGAGGTCCATGCTGGGAGTTCCCCATAGCCAGAAGATCCTGAGCGCCACCTCGGGGACTAGATGCCACTAATGAAGTTGAAGGACCCTGCCCAGCCTGTTCGCCAGAGCATTGTTTTGGCCCGGGAGATAGACAGCTCTGAGGCGTATCCTCTGGACTGGCCACGAAGGAGCAAAGGGCCACTGCTTCCTGGCAGAGAGGGTAGGAGCCCGTGCCGCCCTGCTTGTTCACATAGAACATTGTGATCCGATTGTCCATCTGGACGATCACTGCCTGGTGCTATAGTCAGTGTCTGAAGACCTTCAGGGTGAAGAAGACAGCTCTGAGCTCAAGCAGATTGATCTGCTGCTGGCCCTCCTTGGAGGACCAAGCCTCTTGGGTGTGCAGCTCCTCGCAATGGGCACCCCAGCCCATCAGGAAAGCATCCATCATGAGGACCCTCTGTGGGGGTTCGGGAGCTGAAAAGGCATGCCCGCCTGTACGTGCTGGACGTCCTGCCACCAGGTGAGGGGACTCTGCAAGCTGGCAAGAGACTGATTTTGTCCCGAAGCTGGCCCATGGCCTGGGCCTACTGGGACCAGAGGTACTACTGACCCGCCTTCTTGTGGAGGCAGTCGTCGGGGACCACATGGACCGTGGAGGCAATGTGGCCCAGGAGGTGGAGTAGCGCTCGAGCTGACATTGTTCAGCGCCGCTGTACCCCGGCCATGAAGCAGTCGCCCTGTTGAGAGGGAGAAAAGTCCTGGCCTGTACGGAGTCGAGATGAGTCTCAACGAACTCCAGGGTCTGTGCTGGACTGAGGTTGGACTTTGAATGATTTATCATGAAGCCCAGATGCTGTAAGACCTGAATAGTGTGGCCGGTGGCCTATCCAGCCTCTGAGGCCATGTCCCCCTTGCCTCCTACCACGAACCTGAGGTACTGTCTGACTTGGGTGGATAAGGATGTGGGAAAAAGCATCCTTTAGGTACAAGGAGCATAGCCAATCTCCCTGCTGGAGATAGGGCAGCAGTGTTCCAAGGGAGAGCATCTTGAACTTCTCCCGCACCAGAAACTTGTTGAGACTTCTCAGGTCCAAGATGGGCCTCAGGCCCCCTGTCCTTTTCGGAACCAGGAAGTACCTGGAGCAAAACCTTTTGCCCTTCACATGATGTAGAATGCCCTGTCCCTTAGAAGGGCTGTGAGCTCTTGCTTCAGCAGAGCCTGGTGCAGTGGAGACCGAGGGGGCTCCCAGGGAAAGAAGAGTGGAGGGCCCTGGTCGAGGATGAGGAAATAGCAATCCTTGACTATCTGAAGAGCCCAGGAGTTGGTGGTGATGGAGGCCCACCGATGGGCGAAGTGAGCCAGGGGCCCCTCCTGTCAGGAGCTGGTCATTCGGCAGAAGAGAGGCTACACCAATGATGTCAAAACCCCGACCCTGGTTGGACTGGGGCTGGGGTTTGGACCTTTGGGTTTGGTGGGGCCTGGCCTGATCTCTTGCCCTAGGGACCCTGATGAGGGGTTTGGGCAGAAGGGTATGGGGGATAGTCCTGGTAAAGCTGGCCCTTCTGGAGGAAAGGGGGTTTCTTGCCCTGGGGCTCCTTCCGAAGGAGGATGGAGGTTTTCTTCGAGAGCCGGACGGCTGATAAACTCTGTCTCGATTTCAGCCGCTTTGTCCTTCATTGGTTTGCCGAAGAGCTGTTCTCTGAGGCATGGGACATCAAGAGGTTTTTCTTGTACCCGCTGCTCAAGATCCAATTGGAACACAGTCCAAAACGTGATGTAGGTGGAAAAACACTTTATTTAATAGAAATAACGAAAAAGAGTAGTTACTCACCTGTAACAGGTGTTCTCCAGGAGCAGCAGGAATCAGTCCTCACATATGGGTGACGTCGGCGCCGACGGAGCCCTCGCGGAGCAATTTTCCCCAGCTTTCAAAGAAAGCCTTTGGGAATTGCAGCGCGCATGCGCGGTCCTCTTCCCGCCCAAGGGTGCCATATTGCTCAGTCTGATGACATAGCTAAAAGACAGCAAAAAATTAGCAAAAAAAGAAAGCATAGAACTGCAACTCCAAGGGGAGGAGGGAAGGTTGTGAGGACTGATTCCTGCTGCTCCTGGAGAACACCTGTTACAGGTGAGTAACTACTCTTTCTCCAGGACCAAGCAGGAAGTCAGTTCTCACATATGGGACTCCCAAGCTTAAGGCTACCGGAGACCCCAAGCACAAAAAAGGAGCTCCCTCAAGCTCAGTAGCACAGAAGGAAGGAATCTTCTCTGAGTACGCCTCCAACCGGTAGCCCAACATCCGGGACGGAGGGCAGGAGTTGCCTATACCTCAAAGAGATTACGGAGGACTGCCTGTCCGAAAGCACTGTCCCTGCGGGACTCCCTCTCCAGGCAGTAATGGGCTGCAAAAGTCTGGCTTGAAGACCAAGTAGCGGCCCGGCAGATGTCTGCCAATGGAACAGAGCGGAGGTAAGCCACTGACGCAGCCTTCGCCCTAACACGATGAGCCGTGACTCGACTTTCCAACGAGAGGCCGGCTGCCCCATAAGCCCAAGCGATACAGTCAGCAATCCAGATGGACAGAGAACGCTTGGAGACAGGGAGCCCCAACTTATTGGGGTCATAAGACACGAAGAGCTGAACAGCTCTTCGGTGCTCCCACGTGCGGTCCAGGTAGAAGGTTAACGCCCTCCTACAGTCCAGGGTATGCAGGACCATTTCAGCTCGGCTGGAGTGTGGCCTGGGAAAGAAGGTCGGAAGTACCACCTCCTGGTTGATGTGAAAAGGGGAAACCACTTTAGGAAGAAACTTAGGGTGAGTCCGGAGGACTACCCTATTCTTGTAGAACCTAGTGTAAGGAGGATCAGATACTAGGGCCTGTAGCTCACTAACGCGTCTAGCAGAAGTGAGGGCCACCAAGAATAAGGTTTTCCAAGAAAGAAAACGAAGATGACAGGTAGCCATAGGTTCAAAGGGCGGACAGGTAATCCGATGTAAAACCACATTCAGATCCCAGTCAGGGGCTGGTGGGCGCAAAGGTGGTTTAAGGAGAAGGAGGCCTCTGAGAAAACGAGCCACTAGAGGGTGGCTGGAAAGAGGTCTGCCATCCACCGGCATGTGATGCGCAGAAAGAGCACTGAGGTGGACTCTGACCGAGTTGGACTTAAGTCCAAGACTGGAGAGGCAAAGCAAGTACTGCAAGACCACTGATGCTGAACAGGAGAAGGGATCTTGAGACTGTTGAGCACACCAGACGGAGAACCGACGCCACTTAAGAGCATAGGACTTCCGGGCGGAGGGCCGCCTGGAGGCCAAGACGACTTCCTCCACATCTGGAGGCAGCAGGAGGGGAGCAAGGACTACCCTTTCAGCAGCCAGGCCATCAGATGAAGGGACCGGAGGTTGGGGTGCAGGAGAGTCCCCTGATCCTGTGACAGGAGGTCGGGCTGAAACCCCTGAGGAAGAGGAGTGTCCACCGCCAGCTGCATCAGAAGCGGGAACCAAGTTTGTCTCGGCCACCGGGGAGCCACTAGGATCATCGAGGCTTTGTCTCTGAGAACTTTGAAGAGTGTCCGAGACACCAGCGGCATGGGAGGAAAGGCATACAAGAGGCCTGTGGACCATGGAATCAGAAAAGCATCCGCCGCTACTCTGAGAGGATGCGGTTGTCGAGAGTAGAATCTGGGAAGTTGCCGGTTCAGAGGACTGGCAAACAGATCCATGGTGGGGAGGCCCCACTTGAGAAAGATCCGCTGAACCACCAACGGATCCAATCTCCACTCGTGTGGTTGGAGGATCCTGCTTAGCTTGTCTGCCAGGTAATTTTTCTGACCTGGGAGATAGACAGCTTTGAGGAGGATGCCGTGGTGGACGGCCCAAGAGCACAGTTTCTGTGCCTCCTGACAGAGAAGGAAGGAGCCTGTTCCGCCTTGTTTGTTCACGTAGAATATTGCAACTTGATTGTCTGTCTGGACCAGCACAGACTGGTGAGAAGAGGTGGGAGAAGGCTCTGAGAGCTAGGCGGATGGCTCTGAGCTCCAGGAAGTTTATCTGCTGAGCAGACTCCCAAGAAGTCCAGAGGCCTTGAGTACATTTTCCTTGGCAATGTGCTCCCCAACCCAGGAGAGAAGCATCGGTCGTCAGGACCTGAGAAGGCGGAGGAGGCTGAAAAGCCATTCCTAGCACTAGGTTTGGCAGATGAAGCCACCATTGTAGAGAAGAGACCAGCGGGTCGGAGATCTGTACGGAGTCTGCTAGGCTCCCAGTGGCCTGATGCCATTGTGTGCGAAGGCACCATTGAGCAGGCCGCATGTTCAGGCGGGCATTGGGGGTCACATGGACTGTGGAAGCCATATGGCCGAGCAGTCGCAGAAATTGCCTGGCAGAGACCAGGGAATTGCTGCAAAAGTGGCTGGCAAGATCCATGAGCCTGTTTGCCCTGTCGAGAGGCAGAAAAGCTCGCGCCTGAAGCGTGTTCAATCTTGCGCCGATGAACTCGAGATCCTGAGAGGGGAGCAAAGTGGACTTTGCGAAGTTTATGACAAAGCCCAAGTACTGGAGCAGAGCCACAGTGCGGTGCGTGGTGTGAATGGCCTCTTGGGAAGACTGTGCTCTGATGAGCCAGTCGTCCAGGTATGGAAATACAAAAAGGCCTTGAAGTCTTAGATAAGCCGCCACCACTGCTAGACATTTGGTGAACACCCTTGGTGCGGAGGATAGGCCAAAGGGTAGTACTCTGTACTGGTAATGATTGCCCCCCACAACAAACCTGAGATATTGTCTGTGGCTGGGGTGAATGAGGATGTGAGTGTAGGCATCCTTTAGATCTAAGGAGCATAGCCAGTCTCCCTGTAGGAGGTAGGGCAGCAGGATTCCAAGGGTAAGCATCTTGAACTTTTCCTTTGCGAGGAACTTGTTGAGGTTGCGCAAGTCCAGGATGGGTCTGAGGCCTCCTGTTCTTTTTGGTATCAGAAAGTACCTGGAGTAAAAACCTTGACCTCTCAGGTGGTGGGGCACCGGTTCCACAGCCTGTTCCTGAAGACGACTTGCTAACTCCTGAAGGAGTAAGTCCCTGTGCAGAGGGAGTCGGAGAGGCTCCCCTGGAAAGTAGGAGGGAGGTACCTGGTGAAAGTGAAGAAGATAGCCTTTTTGAACTATGTGAAGCACCCAGGTATCTGTAGTGATGTGGGACCACCAGTGGGCAAAGTGGACCAGTCTGCCTCCTGTGCTGAGAGAAACCAGCTGAGGGGGAGAGGCTATGCTGATGAAGTCAAAAACCCCCACCCTGCTGAGCAGGGGCCGGTGGTGCAGGCTTGGGGGCTTGCTGCCTACGGGACCCATTACCCCATCCCTTGGCTTGCTTACCCTGTTGGGGAGCTGCTGAGGCCTGATAATGAGGGTAGTGTTGATAGGCAGCCGCCTTCCTCGGGTAAAAGGGCTTTTTCCCCGAGCCCTTCTTCTTCTTCTGAGAAGGGGCAGAGGTCTTCCTTGAGAGACGAGTCCTGGTGAGAGTCTCGGTCTCGATCTGTGCAGCCTTCTCATCCATGGGCTTGCCAAAGAGGTTTTCACCTCTGCAGGGGACATCGACCAACTTGTCCTGCACCCATGGCTCGAGGTCGGACGACTGAAGCCAAGCCTGGCGGCGGCCACCGATGCCGGCTGCGGCTACTCGAGCCGATGCCTCAAAGCCATCGTAGGCTGCTCGAGAGATAAACTTTGAGCACTCCCGAATACCAGTTGACAAGGCTTGGAACCTCTGCAAAGGTTCTTTGGAGAGACCAGCAGAGAACCCGGCTATTTCTTTAGCCAGGTCTCGGAGATACATGCCCATGTAGAGCTGGTAGGTCTGGACTCGACAAGCAAGCATAGAGCCCTGGAAACACCTCCTACCGAGGGCATCCAGGCTTCGAGTCTCCCGACCGGGAGGCACCGAGGAGTGCATTTTCTGACTCTTGAGTCTATGCATGGCCGATTCCACCACCATGGAATGGTGCGGTAGTTGTGCCTTTTGGAACCCGGGGCTCTTGCGGACTCGATAAATGGAATCGACCCGCTTGCTTAACCCCGGCGACGACGCCGGGCTCTCCCACATGCGGAAGAGAAGTCGTTCCAGCATCGGAGGAACCGGTACAATAAAGGCCTCCTTTGGGGGAGAGTCATAATGGAAGGCGTCGAGTTCTTCGACTCGAGGCTCTTCCTCAGGATCCGCGGGGAAGGCCAAGGCCTTGGCCATATCCCGCATGAAGTCCAAGAACCGGGTATCCTCCGGGGGGGACCGTCTCCGAGGTTCAGACTCGGGGGAGTCCGATGGGACACACCGAGTCCGAAAAGAACCAGGTGACTCTTCGTCCTCGGATTCCCAGGCTGACTCCTCGGAGGAGGAGACGAGCGGCTCCGGTCGGGCGGGCATCGATGCCGTCCGCCCCGACGCCGAGGGAGTCGGCGTCGACGACCTCGGTCCCGAACGGGAGGCCGAAGGAGACCGCGACCGAGGATTGACTCGAGCCCTCATGGACTCGAGGATCGGCTCGGTCTCCGGGGTCGACTTGGACGTCGACATCCCGGTGGTCAGGGCAGAAACACCGGCGAGGCCAGCGATCAATGCCCGCTGCTGGTCCATGAAGGCAGCAAAACTGCTCTCCAAGGCCGTCAACCTGAGTCTGAGCTCAGGAGACCCAGCAGCCCCCGACTCGGGCCCCGACGGTGTCGGGCCCGACGTCAGGTCCTTCGGAGGCGAGTCCTCGAGGACAACAGTACTCACGTGAGCGGGCGAGTCCATCTCGAGACGAGGATGTTTGGAAGGCCTCTCCAACTCCGAGGACCCGGGACGGGAATTGGGGCTATGCGACCTGGCCCTCGAGGATCCAGGAGCGTCCACCGACCCCGCCCTCGCGGGTTTGTTCTTCCGATGATGTTCCCGGGTAGGAGACCCCCGTTCAGAGGAACTCCGACGATGCTCAGGACCAGAGTCCCGAGACGTCGAAGCCTCTGACGAGGTCCGGGCCCGGCCGGAGTCAGAGAAGATACGTTCCCGCTGATGCTGCCGACTCCTCAACACTTTTGAGGACATTTTGCCACACGGACCACAGATCATCGGGTCATGATCGGGGCGGAGGCAGTAGTCGTGTGTGTCGGTAAGAGACATGAGCTTCTTACACCGATCACACTTCTTAAACCCGCTGGCAGCCATCGGGGGAAAAAGGGCCCCTGCGAGGTCAAAAGACAGGGCTGCCAGTGAAAAAGAAAAAAAAAAAAAAAGGCGCGAAATCTGTCACGAAGGACAAAAAAACGAAAAATAAAGAACGGACTTGCAACCGGCGTCGCGGGTCCGGGCGGGAAAAGAACCGGCGTCGAATTCGAGAAAAAAAGACTAAGAAAATCAACTTTTCTAGCGGGGAATTACAAACAACGTCTGTAGGGCTCCGCGGAAAAAAGAAGACTGAGCAAGATGGCACCCTTGGGCGGGAAGAGGACCGCGCATGCGCGCTGCAATTCCCAAAGGCTTTCTTTGAAAGCTGGGGAAAATTGCTCCGCGAGGGCTCCGTCGGCGCCGACTTCACCCATATGTGAGGACTGACTTCCTGCTTGGTCCTGGAGAACCTATTAACAACCCGACACAGGCTGTGTTTCGAAAACCTTCATCAGGGGTTGTTCAGGTAGGTACTAGAAACATAGAAACATACACAATAAGTTAAATTAAAAGTAAAAATAAAAACAGTTGGGAAAGAACAAAATACTAATTAAAAACATAAAACATGAATATATATACATTAAAACCAATCACGTAAATAAATAAATAAATCAACTATACATAAAATGTATAAAACAGAATAAGAATACTAAAAAGTGTGGATACGCAAGTATAATTACATAATTAAGAGCAAATAATAAAACAGCATTACAAAAGACTTAAAACTGAAATTAAATAAAACCATTAGGGGGTGTATCAAGCAATATTACTTTATCAGGAATACCTTAGTTGTAGATATAATGGACATGTAGCCCTCAAAGGGAATGGAAGTAACAGAACTAAAATGAAGAAAACACATTTAAGGCATATGTATACATTGGAGATAGTAACTTAACTAACATCTATAATATATCTAAAAAAATATATTTTATCTCAACCAGTAAAACAATAAATAAATAAATAAACTACTAAAAGAACTAAAGGACCTTAGAAAATAGGAAACAAAGTATGGAAGCAGCAGGTACGGAGTAAATGTACCGAGAGCTAGGAAGGGAGGAGGTCAAACTCGAACTCAGAGGTACCGGTAATGCTTCATAAAGAGCATCTCATATTGACTGTTGTCAGATTTCGATCTTAAATTCAAACATATTGGAGAGGTGAAGACAGAGATGTCACCAAGCTAGTCTTCCTAAATATGTTTACATGATGAAAAATATCTCTATTTAGGAATTAAATTGGCTAGCTGTAGTTAAACCTGATCATGTAAACATATTTTTCATCATGTAAACATCTGACAACAGTCAATATGAGATGCTTTTTATGAAGCATTACCGGTACCTCTGAGTTCGAGTTTGACCTCCTCCCTTCCTAGCTCTTGGTACATTTACTCCGTACCTGCTGCTTCCATTGTTTTAATTTTGTTTCCTATTTTCTAAGGTCCTTTAGTTCTTTTAGTAGTTTATTTATTTATTGTTTTACTGGTTGAGATAAAATATATATTTTTAGATATATTATAGATGTTAGTTAAGTTACTATCTCCAATGTATACATATGCCTTAAATGTGTTTTCTTCATTTTAGTTCTGTTACTTCCATTCCCTTTGAGGGCTACATGTCCATTATATCTACAACTAAGGTATTCCTGATAAAGTAATATTGCTTGATACACCCCTAATGGTTTTATTTAATTTCAGTTTTAAGTCTTTTGTAATGCTGTTTTATTATTTGCTCTTAATTATTTAATTATACTTGCGTATCCACACTTTTTAGTATTCTTATTCTGTTTTATACATTTTATGTATAGTTGATTTATTTATTTATTTACATGATTGGTTTTAATGTATATATGCATGTTTTATGTTTTTAATTAGTATTTTGTTCTTTCCCAACTGTTTTTATTTTTACTTTTAATTTAACTTATTGTGTATGTTTCTATGTTTCTAGTACCTACCCGAACCACCCCTGATGAAGGTTTTCGAAACACGGCCTGTGTCGGGTTGTTAATAGGTTTTCGTTATTTCTATTAAATAAAGTGGTTTTCCACCTACATCACCTTTTGGACTGTGTTCTTGGTACCACGTGATTCCTTGCCTCACCTGTTGGACTGCCAAGATCCAATTGGAGCCAGGCCTGGAGTTGCGAGATGATGCCAGCAGCCGCCACCCTCGTGCTGGACTCAAAGCCATTGTAAGCGGCAGGAGACAGGTACTTGGAACACTCCAAGACAGACTTCAAAAGAGTCTGAAAACACAGTAGGTGATCTCCATCGAGGCCAGCCATGAAGCCCCCGAGCTGTTTGGCCAGGACCCAGAGGAATATGCTGATATAGAGCTAGTAGGTTTGAACACGGCATGACTGCATCAAGACCTGGTAACATTTCCGCCTGAGGGCATCAAGGGCACAGAACTCCATGCGTGGGGCATCAAAGAGTGTGACTTCAGGCTTTTTTTTGCCAGCGCATGGCCGACTTGACCATCATGGAAGCATGGGGGAGTTGCGCCTTACAAAAACCTGGGCCACACTGGACCCGGTACATCGTGTCCAGCCAGTGGCTGATGATGGGTACAGATGCAGGGGTCTCCCACATTCTGAGGAGGAGCCGGGTAAGGATAAAAGGAACGGGGACAGTCAAGGTCTCCTTCGGTGGTGCCTTGTACTGGAGGATTTCAAGTTCCTCTGTAAAGTCCTCCTCCAACTCTTTCATGAGGGAGAGTGCCCGAGCTATGTCCCTGACAAACTTGAGGAAGGAGGTGTCCTTGTGTGGTGATCGGCATTTGGGGATCCGAGGGGAGGTCTTGGTGGGCTCAAGTCTCTGGGGATGTCTTGATGTCAGACCCCCAGTCGGAGTAATCAGAGGAGGTCTCGAGGTCCGCTAGCTGTAGGAAAGCTGGCAGCTCCAGTCTAGAGTGATTGAGGTCGGGGCATGGCCGGAGCCAGAGGCACTTGCCTACTAAGACCTCGCTCCCGAGGAATGGGAGCGAGAACGAGACCCTCACCGAGGATCTGACCAAGGCGTCTGGCTCTCGGCGATTGCTTCAGCGGACCAGAAGTCGTAGAGGTCCCTGTGGTCTCTGCAGGGTTTGGCTGCCCCTGCTGGGAAGCAATAAAAACAGAAACACTGCACTCCAGGGCCAACATGTGGGCTTCCCATTCGGGGGTAACCACCACTGACACCGATGCCGGGGTGGCTGGGTCGGGTGTCGAGGAGGAGAGGGGATCCTCGATGGAATGGCTCTCGGGAAACCAATCTCTTTCCTGGGCACCTTTCGGGGAAGCTCCCACTCTGACTCCTCGAGTTTTCGCTGGGGACTGAAGGACCGGGCGTGGGACTTCCCATGCTTGCCCACTTCTCTGGAAGAGGCCCTCGAGGTCTTAATATTACTATGCTCTCACTCCGGGGAACCATGTTCGGAGTGCTTGCGGGCCTGCGGGAGACTTGCGCACCTCTGAGGAGCCGTGCGGTGCCTTCAAGCGTGAGACTACCGGGGATACCGGGGTTGAGTCCGCCTTGTGGAAGATGTCCTCTTGTTTAAGCCGACGGATGTGGATGGCTTTTGCGGACATTTTCTTGCAGAAGGGGCATTCCTCCAGGTCATGGTCCGCACCCAGACACCAGAGCAACAATCATGAGTGTCGTTGAGGGACATGTTTTTTGAGCACCAATCACATTTTTTAAAACCAGTGGCCATTGGGGTGAAAAGGACCACCGTGAGGTCAAAGACCCTCGACGCAGCCAGTGGTTGAAAAAGGCGTGAAAACGCTGAAAGGTAAAAAGAAAAGAAACAAAAGGAAAAATTTGAGGCCCGATGCCGCAGCAGCGGGTCTCAAGGTGGGAAAGAGTTGGCACAAGCCAGAAAAGTACAAAAATGTACGGGTTAAATCAACATTTTTCCAGGGGAATTAGATGAATGTCTGTAGGGCTCCGCGGGAAAAGGGAGACTGAGCAAGATGGCACCCTTGGGCAAGAAAGGGACCAGGCACATGCGTGGTGGCATCTCCCAAAGGCTTTCTTTGAAAGCTGGGGAGATGTTTCTGCGAGAGCTCCGTCGGCGTCACCCATATGTGAGGACTGATTTCCTGCTTGTTCCTGGAGAACATCACTTATCTCCAGAGTCTCGGCTGGGTCATCAATTTTGCAAAGAGCTGTCTCCAGCCATCTCAGGACTTTGTGTACCTGGGAGCCCGGTTTCAAATAGACACAGGCAGAGTTTCTCTGCCACTGGACAGGATGGTCACTCTGCAGAGCCTTTCTATCAGTTTCTCCACATGAAAGCACTGATGGCGTGGCATTATCTGCCGGTGCTAGGGTCGATGGCCGCATTGATGGAGTTGGTGCCCTGGGCACATGCCCACATGAGGCCATTATAGAGGGCACTGCTGCGGAGGTGGTTAGCTCAACACTGTCAGTTTTCTTTTTGGTTGCCTTGACCAGGGGTCAGTTCAGGCAGCCATCCAGTGGTAGCTGCAACCGGACAAGCTTTTGGTGGGGATGTCTTTAGAGACCTCACATTGGATCCCATTAACAACAGATGCCAGTTTGTTGGGGGGGGGGGGGCATAGCGAATCCAAGATTGCCCAGGGATTCTGGTCCCTGCAAGAGTGCATGGCCTATCAATTGGTTGGAGATGAGAGTGGTATACCTGGTGCTGCAGAAATTCCAGCCCTTACTCCAGGGGAAGGCAGTGAGAGTGTTCTCGGACAATGTCACCGCAATGGCTTACATCGACCGGCAAGGGAGCACAAGCAACGTACAGTTAGAAGAGCAGATTTGCCCATTATTGCAATGGGATAGGTTGCACGGTTTGAAAATTTTGAAACATACTGGGCATGTTTGACCAAAGTGAGAAAAGCCTGTCTTTTATCCTCAAGAAGAAAAGGACTTAAAGCCTCTAAATCATCTGTGACCTCCTTCAGGAACATTCCCATATAGAGACTATAGGAACTGATCCTGGCAGAAAGCATGGAAGACCCGACATCCAAAAGCATCCAGAGTTCTGCACTCACGTCCTGGAGGATTAGAGGCATGTCTTTTTGCACACTTGATCCTTCTCATAGCTGATTCCACTACAATAGAGTGGTGAGGAAGCTGAGTCTTTTGGAAACCAGGACAAGGAGGGACTCGATACATAGTATCGAGTCTACGAGAATGAGGAGAGGTGGTGAGAGGTGTTTCCCACATCCTTAACATGAGATCATACAGAATCTCATGAATGGGCAAGGTACCTGCCTCCTTAGGAGTTTTAGGATATTGTAGAATTTCCAACTCCTTGGTCCTTGGCTCTGTTTCAGGGGCCACAGTAATGGACAGGCCCTGAGCCACCTCCCTGATAAAATCTTGGAAGGAAATATCCTCTGGAGGAAACATCCTGCGTTTAGGGGAGGAGGGCTCCTCTGGAAGAAGCATCGCTGCATCAACAGAACTGTCAGAATCCTCAGATTCTTCTGAGGACTCGAAGTATCGTCTGTCCGGATGCTCTTGAAGAGCCCGATACCCGTACCGACCAAAGTCGGTACCGGGAGTAACCGGTACCGGGGTATCGGTACCAGAGATCATTGGATGACTGGATACCGGGCAAAGCAGACACCGATGCTGATGTCGATGCTATTGGTACCGGTACCGATACCAAGGCCGGTGTCAGTACCGGTGTAATTGTCTGTCGTGGTTCCGAGGGCTTCAATGCCGCAAGGAAAACCGCCAGACTGCGTTCCATAGCCAGAACTCTCTGGTCTATCGACGCTGCCAATGTCTGGATGTCGGTACCGGAGGAGACCGCCGGTACCCCAGAGCATGGCACCAGTAGTACTGCCGAGGACGAGGCCTCGAGAACATCCTGGAACCCCAATAATGCTTTGGAAGCCGAAGCCTCCCGCTGGGGTAATTTTGCCGGTGCACTTCTGAAGTTTTACAATCAGATGTCGTGTCGCTGAGTCTGAGACCTTTAAAGCACACAAAAAGGTTCTTAACCATAAGTGTATTATTATATGTTTAATTGCTGGTTGTTTCCAGTGGAGTGATTTTTTCTGATCATATCTATTGCATATTAGCACTTTGAGAACTGACCTTTATATTAGTGTAGAGTTACAAGGCTGGGTCAGGGCATAGCCGTCCTCGAACCCTGTTCCATATAGCGACTGAAAAAGCAGCACACTTTGGTATTGGAGCGGTTTGCCATCAAATCCATCTTGGGGTACCCCAGTGGCACAGAATCAACTAAAACACCTGCTGACTCAACTCCCACTCTCCTGGATCCAAAGAGTGCTAGCTGAGGAAAACAGCTTCCATACTGTCCACACCGCCAATCTGCTGAGTTGACAAGGCTAGGATGTTCTTCTCCATCCAGGCATACAGGAGAGCCATCTTCAGAGCTATTCTGGCACTTCTTATGCCACCTTGCTGATTGACATAAGCCCCCGCTGTAGCATTGTCTGAAAACAAAGTTTAGTTTGCATACCCGTTTATCCAAGTTATTACTCCTGTTCTATGTAAAGCAGAAGCATGTTATCCAAGTTGTTTTCTCCTGTTCTATGTGAAGCCAAACAGTTTGTTATGGTCATTTTGTTGTATGTAAACCGCGCTGACAATAGTGCGGTATATAAGAAATTGTAATAAAATAAATAAATAAATAATAAATAATAAAACACTCAAAATGCCCAGCCCTCGACCAGGGGCCAGAAATGCAGAAAAGCCAATCTGATGGCCTTCACTTCAAGGTGATTAATGGAACATACTGCTTCCCTAAAGTTCCAACGGCCCTGGACTGTACAGTCTTGGCATTAGAAGGATCCAGGAGAAATCATCCAGAAGCACACCCTTCCTCAGATGACAGGGCTTCTGTCACCATCACAGGATGACCTTTACCACCATTGGGAGCAGGAGCCTACACTCGAATTCCTAAGAATTCAGGGACCACAGAGTCAGCAAGAATCGCTGGAGTAGTTACATGTGTGCATGCACCCATGGCACCATCTCGATGGCTGCCACCATCAATCTGAGGAGCTGAAGATAATATTAGACTATGCGAGCCTGCTACAAACAAAATAGCGCCAGGCAATCCAACAGTCTTCTGACTTTCTCCTCTGGCAAGAAGATTCTGCTCACTCAAGTATCAAAATGTGCTCCCAGAACTCCAGGCACTGGGAAGACAACAACTGGCTCTTTCCCCGATTGATCACCTAGCCAAGGCTGTCCAAAAGGACCACCCACTTAGGATGCTACCTGAGACGCTTCTGAAAGAGAATGGACCAGGATGAGCCAGTCGTCCAGATATGGATGTAAACCAATCCCTTGGCACTGTAGCACTGCAGCCACCACCACCATGGAGAACGTCCTCAGGGCGGTGGAGAGCCCGAAAGAGAGGGCAGCAAACTGATAGTGAGAGCCAAGCAAAACAAAACAGATACCTTTGCTGATAAACCCGGATCAGGATATGAAACTACACTTCAGCCAGATCCAGAGAAGCCAAGAACTCCCCTCGATACATGGATCGCAAAGTTTCCATCTGGAATCGCAGAATGTGAAAGTGCTCGTTGACACCCTCGAGGTCATGAGGTCAAGAACGAGCCTGAAGGAACCGTTCCTTTTTGGCACCACAAAATAGAGTATCTGCCCTTGCCTTGCTCATCTGGGGGAATGGGCACCACCGCTTTTAGGAGTAGCAACTTGTCCAAGGTGGTCCAGACAACAGCATTTTAGAGCACAGACCCACAAGGGGAAATGCCAAAGGCATCCAGGATTGGCCCTTTGCATTCCAGGACATAACTGAACTGAATGGTATCTAGCACTAAGCAATCCTTGGTGACCCAGGCCCATTCCTGAAAGAAAAGACGAAGCCTATGCCCAACTGGGGGGGGGGGGGGGGAAAATCAGGGAATGGATCCCCAAACCTTCACTACACAACCCGGGAGAGTCCTCCTCTAGAAGGGAGAGAGTCCCTTGGCCCACGTGCCCCATGAAAGGACTGAGAAAAAGGCTGAAGTGCAGAAGTAGAGAGGAAGAAAAGCTTTCCAGGTCCATAACAACGAGAGTCCCAAGATTCCCCGGAGTCCAACCAGCCCATCTGTGGTGGGTGGGTGGAGACTGATGAGACAGAGGCTCCTGCCCATTTCACAGCCCCCCCCCCCCCCAGACCTGTCTTCCAGAAGGTGGTAAGATTTTGTTTTGCCCAGGTCCTTCACCAGCTTCTCCAAAAAGAAGCTTCCCTTTAAAGGCCAGTTGGGCTAACTGGGCCTTGGAAGATGTGCCCACCACCCATGCTGGATCCAAATTCAATGCCATGACACTGCAGACAGGGCCATCAGATGTACCAGATCATACATGGCATCAGAAAAAAAGGCTACAGCAGACTCCAGAAGAGACTGAATCCACTGCAGCAGGGCTCGAGATGTCACGCTGGCATATACAATCAACTGAAGAATAGCAGCCGCCACAGCAAACTGGTTTTTCAACTACAAATCCACCTTTCGGTCCAGAAAATCCTTTAAGACCAATCTGCCTTCCAGAAGAAAGGTGGAACATCTGGTAACTTCCGTGACCTGAGCATCCACCTAGGGAATATCAAACCACACAACGTACTCCTTTCTCCAGGAGAGCGTACATCTTCGTACACACCCTTAGCCTATTCGGTGGGGAGTCAGGAGAATCCTACTCCAACTAGATCATGTTCTTGATCACCACCAGGAACGGGAAGACAGTTGTGGCTTTCCACACCCCTTGCAGGAGCAGGTGCACCTTCGACTTCAGCTCCGTATCTGGAGCATCTGCCAAGTTCAAGGTAGATGAGACCCTGACAAGCAATGCCGCCAGCTCTTCCTTGCGGAATAGGCAGATCACACCAGCCTCTTCGCAGTCCTCTGAAGGTGTGAGTACTACTTTGTCCACATAAGAGCCCATAACAGACACATCTGAATTGAATTCACAATCTAAATCTCAAACAGGTCCCAGCTGATCCCCATCACCATGGGGCGCCCCTTGCTGGGGATGTTTAGCCAAGAGTAGTCAAACAGGGCTTCCACTCAGCCTGTCCCTCACGGCACCCAGAGACCACAGGGTCTGAGTTTCCATGCCAGAAGGACCAGACCTGCTGTAAAAAAAGAAAAGAATTCTGGGGAGAACAATCCAGAAGCTCTCCTCTCAGAAACAACTCTAACACCAGGGGAGCATAGATGCCGCAGATACCACTAGAAGACCAGGAGTGGCTCACAGCATGGTCCTCACCTTGAATATTGTGTGCAATTCCAGTCACTGTATCTTAAAAAGGATATAGCGTTATTAGAAAAGCTACAGAGAAGAGCCACCAAAATGGTAAAGGGGATGGAAGGATACACCTATGAAGAGAGGCTAAAAAAGGTTAGGGCTCTTCAACTTAGAAAAGAGAGGACTGAGGGGAGATATGATAGAGGTTTATAAATTAATGAATGGAGTGGAACGGGTAAGTGTAGATTGATTGTTTATGCCACAAAAATATAGAAAGACTAGGGGACATGCAATGAAGCTACAGAGTAACCTATTTAAGACTAATAAGAGAAAATATTTTTTCACTCAACGTGTAATCAAACTCTGGAATTCGTTACCGGAGGATGTAGTAAAAGCTGATGGTGTAGCCAGGTTTTAAAAAGATTTGGACAAGTTCCTGGAGGAAAGGTCCATAAACCATTATTAAAGGGGACTCAGGATATCCACTGCTTGTCCCAATACAAGCATTGTGGAACCTGTGTCTTTTGGGGAAACTGCTAGGTACTTGTAACCTAGATTGGCCACTGTCTGAAAGAGGATACTGGGCTTGATGGACCTTGGTCTGAACTAGTATGGCATATCTTATGTTCTTATGTCACCAGACCCTCCAGCCGGCTGAATCTTCTTATCCGCAGTTCTATCCGCCACCTCCTGCCCTGAGCCAGGCAAGGTTGGACTAACTGCATCCCCTGTCTAAGGGAGGGGGAGCAAGCCCTCCGGAGATGACTCAAAAGCTGTCATGCAAGAAGAGCAGAGTCCAGAAGCCGGAGGTGAGGCACTATGCTTGTCACAGACCAAACACCACTTCCTGGAAGAAGACAGAGTTAAGGCAAGTATCACAACAGCATGCGCTAAAGCTGCAGCGGCCCAACTACTACTACTTCTTATCATTTGTATAGCGCTACTAGGCATACTCAGCGCTGTACAGACATGTAAAACACAGTACCTGCTCATCAGAGCTTACAATCTCGTCAAGACAGACAACACAATAACTGAGGGCAAGGATATATCTAGGGAAATGATAAGGAAACACACAGGAGACTAAGTAGATCAGGATCCAAAAGCACATGTTAACTGCACATTTACTGCAATGTGTTACCGGTGCTGCAGCAGGAATACATATTGGAGCTGCATGAGCAGAATGTACACAGATCATGTGACCACCAGGAGCACAATAGAAGAACACGCTAACGCGTGCAAAAATTGGTGGAAAACTCCCCACACCACGCCAGCGGTCATCAGCAGTCTTCCCTGAAAAATGTCCTAGACAGACAGAATCGTGAGCCCCCCAACAAGGACAATGACTAGGTCAAGCCTTGGCACTCACCCCGAGAGCCCCAGGCTGCGAATCTGGCCGAGCTCAGCTCTACTCCCCTGAAACTGTTTCACTGGCTTTTGCAGCACTGTGTTTAAGGTGGCTGAAAGGCAGATCCCTCTGAGAGCCTTCTGCAATCTTCAGGAGAGTGTGGGGGAGGGAGGGGGCTTTGAGGTTGTATGAGGCTGCAGGATTCTTTCAGATGCTTCCAAATCCTTCCAATTTCTGGCTGCTAAACAGGTTCTTATCCTGATAAAAGCATGGAGATGAACCAATATTCCCTCCTCCTATGACTACCGAAAAGACCACAGTCTAGTGGAGCCTCCCACATCGTGTTCAAGTGAGAGAGTCACCCTCAAGGTGATCATTCATGAGCATTTAATCAATCTTTTACTCTTAAAACCTCAGAATTTTCTCCAGAGAGGATAAAATCAATCCACCATCTGCTGGAGACAAAGAAATACTGAAGAAACCTCTGGTGGCTAAGTTGAATATAAGCATGGGGGTGCTGTCATTGAAGCTGGGGCTTTTCATTGGTTCTCTGTCTCCACCAATCTGCTGGTAGGGGAACACAACCCACTTGGCTGGACTGGTCTAGGACGATGATATGGAATAGTACTTAAAAAACTTTCTGAAGTGCACATATCTGGTCAGAGTGTTCCAGACAGAATGCATCAAAAGGGAAGATTGTTTTCTAAATTAATATGCACATTCTCTCTCAGAAGCACCAAGAACCACCACCATTACATCCTGGAAGCTCAAAATGGTAGATGCATCAACAGAATACCTCTCAAGCTGGATGTTAAAATTCTATTGTGTCAAATCCAAAATGTGTTGAGAATTTTGGAAGTATGATAATTAAGTCACATGTTCAAGTTGTTCTCATCTCCTATTTCAATGAAAAGGCTGATCCTCTTATGACCAACTTGAATTCTGAACAATCAACACCCTCCTCTTTTGCCTTTCACCTGAAGCCAAGAACGGCTGGCACAGCCAAGAGGAGGACTAAGTGTATTATAATCACTGAATCATTTTATCCTAGTCAGCTTTCAATAATGTATAAAATCTTAAAATTTCAGAACTATAATTTGCTAAAATAGCTCCAAGCTTAGATCCAACAGTTGTTTTATATTCTTGCAATCTATGCCAAAGACACAATCAAGGCTTGAAAACAATACAAGAACCATGCAGTTGAAATACATAAGACATCGATTAAAGCCCAATAGCTACAGGTCTGCAAAAAAATTTTTTTTCGAGAGCTGTTTTGGTTATTCCATGTAATCTTTATATTTTTTGGTGCACTGAATCCGAAAATGACCTCCATTTTGTCATAGGACATCACGTTTCCTGACAATTTAGGTAACTATGTTAAATAAGGCAATACCTCAAAATAAATGGAAATAGACTTATAGAATTAAAGTTTTATTACAATATTTTAATGAAAATCCTTTTTTGAACTGAAATGAGCTCACCTACACACACTAAACTCGATTCTTCTTCCTTGTGAGGCTCCTCTTGGTGCATTTACGCTTGTGAGTAGCATCTGTAATGTCTCTCTGAAGCATCCAACAGTAGTCTGCCATCACTGTAATGCTCCATTTTCCCTGGCATCTCCTTTCCATCTCTTTAATGTCTTGGTGGAATCGTTCACCTTGTTCCTCACTCACAGCTCCCAAATTTTCAGGAAAGTAGACAAGGTGGGACTGGAGGAAATGCACTTTCAAACTCATCAGGCAACCTAAAGTTTGAAATACTTTCAGCATTCGTCAGACAATCTTTTTTGTAGTGAGGATCTTTGTTATTGCCTAAAAATTTCTGTACGACTTCTTTAAATGCAATCCACCCTTCTTTTTGAGGATCTGTCATGGTATTGACAAACTCTTGATCAACTATAAGCCTTCTAATGTCTGGTCCAACGAACACACCTTCCTTCAATTTTGCCTCTGATAGGCCTGGAAACTTGGTGACCAAGTATTTGAAGCATTCTCCATCTCTTGGAAGTGATTTTACGAATTGCTTCATCAATCCCAATTTTATGTGGAGAGGTGGTAGAAGAACTTTATGGGAAGGTTCCAAAGTTTCTCGGAAGACATTTTTTTCAATGACTGTTAGCACCCTCAGCTGCCAACTCTTCTTGGTCCAGTGATTTTGTTGGTCTCGACTGTCCCATAGACACAGAAAACAAGGATATTTGGGATACCCAGCTGTTGCCCGAGCAGCATGCACAAGACCTTCAAGTTCCCACACACTTGCTAACCATGGTCTTCATATTTAAGTTTATGAAGAACCAATTCCAAGTTCTCGTAGGTTTCCTTCAAGTGTACGGAATGACCTACAGGTATGGAAGCGTTAAAAACCGTTGTGAAGTAAAACTGCTTTGAGACTTCTTTTTGAAGAATCTATATAAAGAGCCATTGCTCTGAATCATATTGGATTTTAAATTGACCCATCAGACCTTTGACATCGATGCAATAAACCAACTTGTCTTCCTGGGCGAAGTAAGGAACGAACTCCTTTTCACGATGTCTAAACCATGAAGATGACACGCCTGGCAACAATTCCTGCTTTTCAGCCTTGATCCGAGTAACTCAGCGGTATCTTTGGGAAGATTCAATTCTCTTACCAAATCATTCATCTCCTCCTGAGAAAACAATTTTGGTCTTGTATCACCTTCAAAGTCAGAACTTGATTCGTCATCTGGTTCAGGTATGACTTCACCTTCATTGGAGCTAGGTATCTCTTCCAAAGTAGCAGAGGGCTTGGGTACTGGTATATCTGTGCCATAGGGGATGGGACGAATTGCCGAGTGAAGATTGGGGTATGAAATAGAATGCTTCCATTTGGAATTAAACCCTTTCACATCGCATGAACAAAAGTAATAGTCGTCACTATGGTTCTTTTGCTCTCGCCATACCATAGGAATCCCATAACGGAAAGATTTTCTCTTACCCTTGAACCAGTTTCGGAGGTCCTCAACACACCGTTTGCACACTTTATGAGGCGCCCAGACTTTATCTTGATCTCCAATTTTTAGTCCAAAGTATGCAAAGTATACTTTTTTCACAAAGTTTGTAATATTCTGCTGTTGCTTCAACACTGTACATTCACCACAGATGAAACAGAAACTGTCTGGCATATTAATACACTTTCGTGGAGTCATAACATAAAGGTTGAAGAATGACGAGCTAACACGAATTGCGATGAAAAAGTGTGAACAGCCTAGAACCAAGAACCTGATGATGATTCATGCACAAGTGTGGTATGCAGGAGAGAGCAGCTCTGTGTCTGTACACGAGACGTCACAGTGCTGGCCATGCCCCCCTGCACTGACCGGAGCTGCTGCTATCTACCCTGTGTCTCCCTCCCACTGGATTCTTCAGGAAAGATTAACCCCTTCTACCATTAGAAGCACGGACTTAAAACTTGCTTAGCTTATGTATATATTGCTGACCATCAGATTTACAGTGCTATATTTTTTTTTACATAACTCGGACAACCCCTTTAAGGTTTTTTGGGCATTTTATATCTTAAATGCACCTATGTGAATTAATTAATAGTAATTTGAATTAATTAATAGTAATTTGAAAAAAATTGATAAATTTGAAGACAATTTTGCATGTTGTGGCAAATCATGACGTCTAGGAGTTTTTTCAATATTTTATTTGTTTTCAGCACACCAAAATACATGGAAATTAGATGAAAATAATCAAACAGCTTTTTAGTCGCAGACCTGTCTGAGCAATACCCTGATAATGGGATCTGAAGATGCCAATAGCTTAGAGCATCCACAAATGATGATTTTTTTCCTGTCATACAAATCAATCTCCATACTGTGGCCTCAAGTGCAGGTAAATATTAACATGTGATATATGATACAGTACACAATTCAAATCTAGACAATCATTTCTAAACAAGAACACTGAATGAATGCCTATCCTAAGGAAAATAACACTAAGTGGTATTACCTTGACTAAGTCTTTTGGCCAACCAGTTCCTAGGACACTGCGACTGCCATATCCCAGTGTATTCCCGCCATATTCAGCAACTTTCCTACTGTTGGTGTTAGGGCCCGCATAGATCACCAACTTCAAAAAACAAAACACAGACTGAACTGTTAAAGTACAAAACATATAAAACTAACAGATTTAAACATTTGTATGTGATTTCAATAGAAGCAGACTGCAAAACTAGCTGGTCTGTTACGGCATAGAACATGCAATGAAAGTTGCATCACTTGCCTCTTTCTTCTGACACTGGCTTTTCCTTTAAAAGTGAAAGATGCACTGTGAACATTTTATAACATAAAATAAGAAGACACATGCAAGTAGAGAAGATGAAAAAAAGTACCATCATTTCAAAATAACTAGGGATGTGAACAGGCAAGAAAGATAGTTTTTGGGAGGGGTTTTCGCGAATCTTTCTTGATTTTTCGGTAATTTTCTGATTAGTTTTATACATTCATTTTAATAGGAAATTTTTACAGTGCGTGCTAAATTGATTTCATACACAATAACTGATTAAGATATACTAAGTCAATTACTGCATGCTAAACCAATTTAACACACACAAAATTTAAAGGCACATTAATGGACCAAATGCCCGCCTCTAAAAGTAATGCTGCTAGCTCCTTTACGAGGGAGGCTGGGAGCATCGGGCAGTGGGTTAGCAGCCCAATGCTCCTAGCTAAAGAAAATAAGGTTACTTACCTGTAGCAGGGATTCACCGTAGACAGCAGGATATATCAGCCATATGTAAGGATGACATTATTGCTGGCAGACTCGCACAGCCCAGAAGAATTTAATTTGAGAAAAGTTTCTGGGTGGATGTGCCTGCTCCTTCCTACCTCTACTTGCTCCTCCCCCTTTCATTCTAGTTCATAGCAAAAGAAATACAATACTTCAACCTAAGGGGAGGTGGGTCGGATTGTGTGGCTTAAGTATCTTCCTGTCCATTGAGATCTCTATTATAGGTAAGTAACCTGTCGCGCACCGCCCTAGTGGCCAGTGGTCGTAAGGGTAGGTGGGACACAAAAATTATTTTATTATGAGAGGAGGGTCTTTTAAGAGCCAGGTGTAACCTGGTCTTAGCAGTTCAGCTCCTAACTAAGAAAAATTGTGAATGCAGAGTAGAGGGTTAACAAGGCATTTATTTCCCTTTACGCATAAGATTCAGCTGGGTTACAACCTAAAGAAAAAGTCCTTAACTTCAGGAATGAAATCAACTCAGGTTAACGGAAAAACTGTTATGCTTCACAGTTGTAACAATGCTTAGTTAAGCTTTCCAGAGTAAAGCAAATGTTTCGGCACTCTTCTTCCATTTAGCAAATAAATAACATTCTGAAGATAACCTATATCATTCACAGGTTTAACAGTGACTCTGCACTGCCTGAAATACACAAAGAACAGTCCATCTCTTCCTGAGATAAAAGGCTTGGCTCTACAAGTTCCACTTGCATCGGCTCAGAATTATCTCTGTCTGTATCAGTGGTTTCACTGGCTATAATTTCTGGCCAGGCCCTAGTCCTGTTCTCTGGATGTTTAAAGAGTTCCTCTAGTGTTTGCCAATGAGCATGGCCTACCCTCGGACGTTGGCTACTTGGCTTATGAGAGGTAGCTTTGCTTTCCTTTCTCACAGGTTTAGCATTACTTTCAAAAGGCTTTTTATAAGGTAAGGTTTTCTACATAGAAACAGTCAGCATACCTTGGCTTCCAGCAGCATATAGAACTGGGATTTCCTCCTTCCCGCAGTTCTTCAGGAACACAATCCCTGTGCCAGTCTCCTCTCTGAAAGCTTCTGTTACCTTTCGGTTTAGCCTCAGGTTCCTCTGGTACAAGCAGGCTTCTTTCCTTCACTCTGCTTTGCCTCCAAAGGTGATTGTTCCTTTGCCCAGCACTAGTTTCCCAAGTGCTTCTTTCTGCTTGGTCCTTGCTTGTGGTGCTTCTCTCTCGTAAACCTTAAGCTTTACCTCCAGCTCCACACCTGCAAGCACTGCTCTGCTCTCTCCAGTCTCCCGTTTATAAAGCTCTCCTGTGTTTGAGCTTCCCGGGCTGACTGTCAGGTGCTCTCGATTAGCTAAGTGTGTCCACTCAGGCTCTGTGAATGCACGTCTGCTCCCTCTAGCTGTTCTGTGCGGATATTGCATCTTGTGCACATCTTTTTCCTCATGAAAAACAGCTTCTCCTGCATTTTTGCTTTCATCAGCCCCTGCTGCATGACAATATATATTGAATAACAGTTGTCACAAGCACAAAGCCAAAACCACTAGTCTTCGAGTTGTTGAGGGCGTGGTGGTTGAGAACCTTCTTCTATCAGCTGTTATATTTATGCTTTAAGTAGAAGGATTGTAGTCATGTTAAACCAAGGGTAAGGCTTATGACAGAAAAATAATTTATTTTTGAACACAATAGAACAGATCAGGTTCCTGGTACCATTTACAGAATTTTGAAATTATAGGATTTTTGCTTAAGGTTCAGCAAGTTGGTGGCAAAACAAACAGAACTCAACATTGGCTTTAAAAGTCCTCTTCACTGCAGAAGCTTAGCCTTTTCACATATAACAAGATGCCACTTTTCTTATTGTTCTTTGTCAATCAGAGCAATAGAAAAACAAACTTTACTTCTTCTATGGCAAATTTATCTTCACTCAGCCATAATTCTTTCTGGGCTGCACTTCCAGGTGAAGAACCAAACTTATGCTATGAAGTAAGCATTCAAAGTGTCCTCAAGACTCTTATAGCAGGCCTTTCTTATAAACAGGAGCAAAGCACAAACTCTTATAGCAGGCTTTTTCATATAAGACAGGAGCAAAGCACAAACACTTCTAGCAGCCAATTAACTTTCTCTCCGTTGTGGAGTTTCAACACAGCTGACACAGAAGCATGAATCACAGCCTTACTTCACTAGCTTATGCTGCAGTAAATTCCTCTTTTCAAAACACACAGGAATTTACTTTCTCCTAGGACAAGCAGGATGTCAGCCACACATGGTGACGTCATCCGACGGCGCCGTGACGGAATGCTCTCTAGAGCTCAGAAACTGAGCATGTGCGAGAGGCCCCACCTCCCCGCCCGCCCCTAGCCAACTCAGTTTCTTTTCTTCCGCCTTGCCGCAAGACGGATATTCAGCTCTCCAACAAAATTCTGCTTCTACCTTACTATGCCGGGCTTCAAAAAATGCCCAGAATGCAGCCGCAAGATGAACGCTGCCGACACTCACCGGAGCTGCCTTCGTTGCCTCGGAGCTTCCCATGCCACGGAGGATTGTGCTGCGTGTTCTGAGATGTCCCCCAGGGCCGTCAGACACAGGGAGCATGACCTCAAGGACTACCTAGCTTCGGGCTCCGGCTCCAACGCTGCGAAGAAGAAGTCCAAAGGCAAAAAATCAAACAGACTGCCAGCCGTGGTCTCTGCTCCGGCACGGGATGCGCCCTGCAGGGCCTCCATCCCCGGCCGTTCTGAGCTGCTCCCCAGCGCCTCACAAAGCCAAGAGGCCGATCCGGAGAATCCTCCGAATACAGAGACTCCTCCGGTGAGTACACCCTGTGCGCACATGGCTATACTCAGTGCCGCGGAATCCGCAGCCACCGGCCAAGATGGCGCCAGCATCGTGGCTCCAGGTCACGCCTCCCCACGGCCTTCCATTGGCTCCTCTTCCGGGATTCCCCATGGCTCCGCCTCTGGCTCCTCCCACCCGAGCAGCAGGAACTCCTCTGACCGCCCCGTCGAGGCCTGCACCTCCCGACAGCGCGGACTCTCCTCTTCGCAAGTAGAGGATGTCCCCTGCTCCGCCCACCTCATCAGAAGGGGTACTTCTTCCGCTCCCCATCAGCGCAGGGATTCCCCTCCCGTGCGCGCGGATGACCCTGGCTCCGCCCACCTCATCAGAAAGGGTACTTCTTCCGCTCCCCGTCAGCGCAGGGATTCCCCTCCCGTGCGCGTGGATTACCCTGCCTGCTCGCGCCGATGCAGGGATTCACCCTCCCGATCCTGTCATCGGCGCGGCAGAGGAAAAAGCCGTCGGAGCCATCGGAGCCGCTCTGCTGAAAGTCATGAGAGGAACTCTGAGCGAGCACATGGCTCCAGTAAACACAAGAAAAGACGCCGCTGCAACTCTCAAGCACAAAGCGAGCACAGGACCAGCAGAGACTCCACCTCCTGCTCACACCACAAACGTAAGAGGCACCGCAGGAGGCAACTTTCTTCCTGCTCGCCCTCTTCTTCCTCCGACGCCTCCCCCTGCTCCACGGCCCCCAGAAAAACACGATCCGAGTGTTCAGCGGAGGCCAGGACTTCCGAGGCCATCCTGCAGCTTCTCTCCCGACTCGTGCAACAGACGGCTAATGCCGCAGAACATGCACAAGAAATTCCACAAGACAAGGAACAACCCAGAGAACCCTCAGCTGCTGCCACTGAGCCTCACCGCAGCCCCGCTCTGCCCCCCGCTAGAGACTCTCCCACCCCGGAGCGCGACGCGTCTTCGGGTGAGGATGGGGTTTTATCCTCAGAGGACAGCGATGCCCAGGAAGCGGGCCTGGGTTCCTCCGCATCTAAGGCCTCGTCCACACGGCCGGACAACCCGGAGGAAACCCAGCGCACCCAACAACCGGAGGATCTCACCTACCCAAAATTTCTAAGGAAAGTGACAGACCGTCTGCACTTAACCACCGAAGACCCATCCACGGAAAAGGAGCCAGAGGTTATGAAGTACCTCAGTGCACCCAAGCCAGCGCTTGCCTTGCCACTTCACAAGAAATTGCAGGACACACACAACGCTGTGTGGCAATCCCCGGCCAACGGACGTGCCTGTCACAAGAGACTCGAGACGAAATATCTCCTGCATCCAAGCCCAGTCTTCCAGAAGTTGCAGATGGCGCACCAATCTATCGTGGTCTCATCAGCCTTGAAGAAAGCTAAGTCCTCTCGCAACCAATCCAACCACCCACCAGGACGGGACCCGAAGCTCCTCGACGAAGTGGGCAGAAAGGTGTATCAAGGAGCAATGGTCAATGCCAAGGTGGCGGCCCACCAGTTCCAGCACATCCTATTCCAGGATGCCCTGTTGGCCGATCTCAAGGACAGTTTGTCAACACTCCCTAGGGAGAACCAGCAGGCAGCCTCAGCCTTGCTACAAGACCTGGCAGAATGCAGCAAACACTTGATGAGCACTGCGTTCGACGCCTTCGATACTGCCATCCGGACGGCAGGCACGGCCATTGCGGCCCGACGCTGGGCGTGGCTCCGGGCGTCCGGCCTTAGAGAGGACACGCACGGCAAAATCGCGGACGCCCCTTGCACAGGCGACTCCCTGTTTGGGGACAAGGTCGCAGACACGGTAAATGACCTCAAGGAACACTGTACCACTTTACAGACACTGGCAGCAGATGGACTCGAGCGCTCCTCCACTTCTCAGAGAGGGAGTACTTACCGCAGGCCTTACTATGCCACTAAAAAGTACGGTCCCACCAAGAAGTGGCAAGCCCCCAGATACAAACAACCATACCACCCCTCTTTTCAGAGGCAGCAACCGAGAGACCGCAAACAAAGGAAACCAGCCTCTTCACAAGCCGCAAAGGCCGCGACTTCCTTTTGACAACCAGCTACAGACGGTTCCGCCACAGGTACACCAGGAATTGCTACCTGTGGGCGGCCGTCTCACTCATTTTCTACAAGCCTGGCAGTCCATCACAACCGACAAATGGGTGCTAAAAATCATCGAGTCGGGCTACCGTCTGAACTTCGCCTTCGCACCCTGCCAGTCGAAGCGACCGGTCAGCGAGACGCCTCCACACCTGGCGACAGCCATGTCAGAACTCCTACAAACGCCTGCTTGCCTCCCGAGTGATAGAACCTGTACCCCCGGAGCAATGCAACACTGGATTCTACTCCCGGTACTTCCTAATTACCAAGAAGTCCGGTGGCCTACGTCCAATTCTGGACCTCCGCAAACTCAATCTTGCCCTGACGAAAGAAAAATTCAGGATGTACTCCCTCAATTCAATCCTCCCGCTCATCAAAGCAGGGGACTGGCTGGCCACCCTGGACCTACAGGACGCATACTCACACATCCCTGTTCACAAAGATCACAGGAGATTCCTACGGTTCATAGCGATGGGCCACCACTACCAATACCGGGTACTGCCCTTCGGATTATCCCCGGCACCCAGGATCTTCACGAAATGTGTAGCTGTGGTAACAGCATACCTTCGCAAAAAAGGCGTCGCCATATTTCCTTACCTGGACGACTGGCTCCTCTCTGCCCCCTCACCGGCCCGCCTGCACAAGGCGGTGCGCACAACCACATGCACACTGGCCGCGATGGGATTTATCCTCAACAAAGAGAAATCTCGCCTGCAACCGACACAATCTACGGAGTTCATCGGTGCGATCATCAACACCAGTACCTTCAAAGCCTATCTGCCGGAACAGCGGGTAGCGACCATCACAACCCTGGCCAGAAAGATCGCGGCATCCAGGCAGTCCACGGCGCGCTACATCTTGCGCCTTCTCGGGCACATGGCGGCCACCACCTCCGTTCTACCTCTGGTGAGACTCCACATGCGCCCCCTGCAATGGCACCTCCGGGCTCAATGGAAGCAACTTTCGCAGCCCCTGCATGCCCGCATCAATATCACAATGCAGATCAGGAGAGATCTCCGCTGGTGGACCAAACCGGGCAACCTGTCCACGGGCAGGGATCTCCAGGCACCCAGCCATCAGATTGTCCTCACCACGGACGCCTCGGCCACGGGCTGGGGAGCCCACCTGCAGCACATCAACACCCAAGGAGCGTGGTCCAGGGCGGAGAAATATCTCCACATCAACCTGCTGGAGCTACGAGCCGTCAAGCACGCAATTCAAGCCTTTCGGGACCGACTGACGGGGAAATATGTCCTCGTCCAGACAATCAGGTCACGATGTTCTACATCAACAAACAAGGGGGCACAGGGTCTCGAGTCCTATGCAAGGAAGCTCTGGATATGTGGTACCTGGCACTCTCCATCAACTGTTCCCTGCAAGCCACCTATCTGCCTGGAGAACTAAACACAGTAGCAGACAGACTGAGCAGACAACTGCAGCCCCACGAGTGGTCGCTCTGCCCAGCAGTTGTAGACCAATTATTTCTTCGCTGGGGCACTCCGCAGATAGACCTATTTGCGTCCGAAGTCAACACGAAGTGCCACACATTCTGCTCCAAGCTCCCATCCAACAGGAGCCTCGCGACCGACGCGTTTGCAGTGCCATGGGGCAGCTGGGTCCTGGCATACGCCTTTCCCCCAACACCTCTGATCCCCAAAACTCTGCAGCGGATCATCTCAGACTCAGCCCACCTCATACTGATTACACCTTACTGGCCACGGCAGATGTGGTTTGCCATGCTGCTCCGTTTGGCACAGGAGCCGCCTCTACGGTTACCGACAAGACCAGACCTTCTCTCTCAGAACGACGGGAACACTCTACACCCCAACCTTCAGGTCCTAGCCCTGACGGCGTGGAGATTGAAAGGATGAATCTCTCGGCCCTTCATCTATCTCCAGAGGTCCAGCGAATCGTTTTGGCGGCCAAAAGACCGTCCACCCACAAATCTTATAACCTCAAATGGAAACGCTTCAGCTTTTGGTGCGCTAATCAAGGCCTCCAGCCCGTTTCCTGCCCGATACCCAAAATACTACAGTATCTCACCCACCTGTTTGACGTGGGACTGAAGCCACAATCCATCAGAGTTCACCTAACAGCAATTGCATCCCTGCATGATCACGGGAGGTGCGCCAATTCAAGAACTCTAGCAGCACTGCCCATTGTATCACAATTCATGAAGGGCTTGGTGAACCTTCGGCCTCCGGTCCAGAAACCAGTCCCTGCTTGGGACCTCAACCGGGTGCTACAACAACTCACACAAGAGCCTTTCGAACCACTCCAGTCAGCGGACAACAAGTTCATGTCATGGAAAACACTTTTTCTCATTGCCATTACCTCGGCCAGACGCATCAGTGAGCTCCAAGCGCTCGTGGCGCATCCACCGTATACACAGCTCTACCACAACCGTGCTTCTCTCCGGATGCATCCCAAGTTTTTGCCCAAGGTCGCATCAGAGTTCCATGTCAACCAGCCTGTCGAACTACCAGCTTTCTTCCCCGCTCCACACTCCTCCCCGGAGGAGGAGCGCCTGCACTCCCTGGACTGTGTCAGAGCTCTGCGCACTTACATTGACAGGACCTCCGCCATCAGACAAGGGGCACAACTGTTCGTGTCCTTTGACCCCAACAAGCCTGGACGGCCGGTCGGCAAGCGCACACTATCCCTCTGGATCTCGGCGTGTGTCGCTTACTGCCTACAGAAGGCAGGTGCACCGGCGGCCGGCAAGGCCGGAGCACACCAACTCCGTGCACTCTCTACCTCACTTGCCGAATTGCACGAAGTTCTGCTACGAGACATCTGCAGAGCCGCCACATGGTCATCACGGCTAACGTTTCAGAAACACTATTGCCTGGACCTCCTGGCGGAGTCGGATAGCGCATTTGGCCTCACTGTCCTGACAGCAGCTACCAAAGCGGGACCGGCCTCTACCTCTACCTAACAGGCAACCAGGCCGCCCAGCCATGTCTAAGAATCGTGCCTTTACAGATTTTAATGCAAAGGGCACACTTGTTCAGACAGGGAATACGTTGCGTGTTTTGCACACCCACTTGTTATTGCACCGTATGTTGTTGTTTGCACACGTTATTGCACCGTATGTTGTTTGCACACCCCACGCGTTGCCTACTTGCACTGTTTCTCGTGCAATATCTTAATATTTGTACTTAATAGTGTATATTTACCTCAGATTGGTTTTTCTCGTGCAATATGTTAATGCTGTACTTAATAGTGTACTAAAATATTTAAATTGTGCACTTAAATATTACCTCAGAGTGTGCAATTTGTTAATGTTCTTAATAAACGTTCTCACTTACTACATCATGTGCGAGTGTCCTTCTCCAACGCATGCCTCCCTCATCCTCCACAGCTACTCTACAGCTTGGGAGACACCATGGGTGGCTGACATCCTGCTTGTCCTAGAAGAAAACGGAGTTACTTACCTGTAACAGGAGTTCTCCGTGGACAGCAGGATAAGTCAGCCACACACTCCCACCCGCCTCCCCTGTATGAGGCAGGCCTGCTACCTAGCCTGACGCCTCGCGGCGGAGCTAATCACTCACTGAGTTGGCTAGGGGCAGGCGGGGAGGTGGGGCCTCTCGCACATGCTCAGTTTCTGAGCTCTAGAGAGCATTCCGTCACGGCGCCGTCGGATGACGTCACCATGTGTGGCTGACTTATCCTGCTGTCCACGGAGAACTCCTGTTACAGGTAAGTAACTCCGTTTTCTCACTGCTTAGCTCTGAGGTTACTTCAGCAAGAGGAACAGTTCTTTCAAGGCTGGCTCTGACTCACCCACTTGATCAGCGTGTCCTGCTGACAACCTCTCTGGTGGTCTGAAAGCTTCTCTCTTTCCTGGCTCCCACACCTTTGTTGCAAACATGATTCAGGGAAATCACCTCTCTCAGCAATGGGTAGCTCAGCCTGTCTCCAGCAATTAGCACCTGCTCTGGCTTCTCCAGCATTCCATCGTCCTTGCTGCTCTGAAGTCTGTCCTCTGCTGCTTCCTTTGCTCCTTCTCCAATCACTCCTCTCACCAGCTTCTTCCACCACTCCTACTCTCTCCATAATTTAACCAAGGTTTATACTTACTGGGATCCAACCCCACCTCTTTCTCTCCCAGGTGTTTGTAATCCTCCTGCCTTCTGACATCAGAATAATCAGTGCAGTTGTTAGAGTGAGGGTTTTTGTCCTCATGCTTGCAATCTATCCCTCTTACACTCTCAAGCATTTCCTGGAACTTGTTCCAGCTGGGTTTTTTCTGCCTTTGAACTGTGGCTCTGGTCTTTTGACCCTGCACACCTAACAAAGGCCCCTTGATTAAGGTGAATTCCTTATGCTGTTCACCCCCCCCATGCTCAAAATGGTTGACTTTGCCACACAGTGCAGAGAGGGCCAAGCCTTGTGGGATACCTTGGCATTGAATAAAAGGTTTAGAATGCTCTTTTTTTGTTTCTCACTTGCTGGTTACGGTAGGACAAATAGAAGATGAACTGGTCTAGTACTGTACCATTAATTCCAGTAAATCAGAGCCTCTGTAGTAGAGTGTTGTGGTTAATGGAGTCAAATGCAGCAGTGATATCCAAGAAGCATAAGACAAAGCCATGCAGTCTATTGTCTATGCCTGTAACCAAGGTGTCCATAAGTGATGTGATCAGAATTTCTACGCTGTGATTTTGTTTGAATCCGTATTGGTGAGGATCTAATGGAGCATGTGTGTCTATGTGGTCCTGTAGTTGATACTGCACTATCTTTTCGATTATCTTGGTTATGAATGTGAGACTTGATATCGGATGAAAGGAGCTTGGGTTCTCTTTGTTGAGGTTATTGCTCTTTAGGATTGGTCTAATGGAGGCTTGCTTGAGCTGAGGGGGGAGGTATCCTTGGGTGAGAGAATTCAATGATCTTTTGTAGGAATGGTATTAAGTATTCTTTTGTTTGTTTAATCCAGGTAACCTGGTATGGATCGAAAGGTGAGGTTGTTATGTTGATATTAGTTATAATGTAATCCAGCTATTTTCTTGTTGGGATTTGAAATGTTTCCCATGTAGCCTCCGTGGTGTGTTGTAGGTTGGATTTGCTTGGTCTTTCAAGTGGTGTCTGTGTATACTTCATCTGTATGAAGTCTGCCAAGTCTTGTGGGGATACTGAAATTGTAACATCTGGTTCCGTTGGTTCCTTTATTAGACCTTCTACTACGGTGCAGAGCTCAATAGGTCTGTTAATGGATTTCATTATCATTTTTGAGTGGTATTCCTTTTTGTAGGTATTTATTGTGTTATGGTATTGGGCTTGCATTTCACTGTATTTTGCTAGGTGGTGTTGGTTTTTTGTTTGCCACCAAAGCCTTTCTATTCTCTGTAGTTGCTTCTTCTGTTCATTGATTTCTGTTGAGTACCAGGGGGTATTGTGATTCCTCTTGCTGGTTTGGGTTGGTTTGTTTGGCGTACTTGCAGCCTTCTGAAGAGTTTTGTGTCAGGTAGTGATGGTGGAGTCAAGGTCTGTTGTAATTTGGTCTAGTGCCGGTAGCACTTCTTCTAGGAATTTATCTTTGTTAAAGGTTCGGAATCTCCTTTGTTCCTTGAGGGTTGGCTTGTGTGTGTCATTCATTATCGGAGAGGTTATGAAGAAGCTGATCATGTGATGGTCAGACCATGGGATTGGGATGACTGAAATGTGTGTTACAAGGTTTTTGGTGTGATATTGATTCGGTGCAAAGATAAGGTCAAGAGTTCCTCCCTTCCTGTGGGTTGGGGAACCTCAATTGATCATAATGGAGGTCTTTTATAGCATCTAAGAAGCTATCTCCTACTTGGGTGGGCCGCAAAGGGAGGTTAGGGTCCCCTAAGATAATAAGGGGCTTCCTCTGGTTGGTATGGGCACAGACTTGTTCCAGAATGGTTGAGAGGCCGCCTTTGTTTGCACTGGGAGCTCTGTATATGAGGCAGAGCGCTAGCTGCTTAAATGATATAATTAATAAATTGCTTTCTTCAGATTGGAGGGAGGAGGTGGTATTAAATCTTAGGTGTGCCTTTGCAATGACTAATACGCCTCCACCTCGTCGTGATGGTCTTGTGGAGTTGTGTATGGTGTATTGTTGAGAGGTGATTTGATTTATGACGACGTTATCTGTTTCAGGAAGCCAGCAAGCCACATTTCTCTGATACACAATGTCAATGTTCTGGCTCTCCATCCCGCTGCCAATCAGGCTCTGGTGGAAGAGTGGAAGTCCTTTGTGCGCCTGCCGGTGCTTCCTTTTGAATGTGGCACCTTGGGCCCTGACTGGCCATGTGATGGAGAGCAGGAGGGGTTGTAGCCTCCCGCTCTCTGTCCCACTGCCGATCGGGGCTCCGGTGGAAGAGTTGAAGTCTTTTGTGCGCCTGCCGGCGCTTCCTTTTGAATGGGACTCCACCCAGTGAAGGAGCAGGGCTACCTCCTCCACCAACAGTGAGATTCCTGTGCTGCCTTGGCATTAGATGAAAGCCACCATAGTGAGTCTGAGCACACTCTCACTGCCTTGCCCTGTAAGAAAGGGAGAAAACGGCAGAACCCGAAACAATGCTCTCATCTCGAGCCGATTGATGGACCATGCGCTCTCCTCCTGAGACCAAAGACCTTCGGCTACTTAAGATAGACAATGATCTCCCCACCCGGAGAGACTGGAATCTGTGGTCACTACTATCCAGTCGGGTGGTTCAAGCAGTATCCCCGCCGTAAGGTTCGTGGAGGTTAGCTATTAGTGCAGGCTGAGCCTGGTCTCCATAGGACACGGTAATCGCTTCAATAGAGCCTGATGCTGCGGAGACCACTGGGATAACAGAGCCCACTGCAGCAGTGGCATATGGGCTCTGGCCCACTGTACTAGATCCAAGGTCGCTGCCATGGACCAGAGAAGCTGAAGATAATGCCACGCTGAGGGTGCCCACATCTGCAGGAAGTGTGGAACTTGCAACCATACTTTGTCCACTAGCTCAAAATGAAGAGACACGAGTCCCTTTACTGTGTTGAACTGAGCACCTAAGTAGACAAGATCTTGGGTGGGGCTGATTAAACAACCCAGTTCTTGGAGAAAGTGTACTTACTTTCCTGTAACAGGTGTTCTCCAGGGACAGCAGGAATCAGTCCTCACTTATGGGTGACGTCGGCACTGACGGAGCCCGCGTGGAGCAATTCCCCAGCTTTCAAAGAAAGCCTTTGGGATTGCTACCACGCATGCATGGTCCTCTTCCCGCCCAAGAGTGCCATCTTGTTCAGTCAGATACTTTAGCTCGAGCCCTACCAAGCAGATGGCAAGGGAAGGACAAAAATTCATCAACTCATAGGGGAGGTGGGAGGGTAGTGAGGACTAATTCCTGCTGTCACTGGAGAACACCTATTACAGGTGAGTAACTATGCTTTCTCCAGGAACAATCAGGAAGTCAGTCCTCACGTATGGGACTCCCTAGCTACAAGCTACCAAACCTGTAACCAAAAATTGCCTTGTGAGGCCATGAGCAGAAGCAGAAGCTCGAAGGAACCCAAGTCCTCGGGTCCTCGAGGCAAAACTCTCGGTAGCCGTGAAGAAGGGTCAGAGGGCAGGAGTTGCTTATACCCTGAAGAGATTACGGAGTACAGCCTGGCCGAAAGCGCGGTACTGGCGGGACTCCCTCTCCAGGCAGCAGTGGATGGCGAAGGTATTTGTAGAAGCCGCTTTGGCTTGGACCCCATGTGCAGTGACTCGACGATCCAGGTGAACGTCCGCCTTCGCATGAGCGAAAGAGATGCAGTCCACCACCCAAACAGAGAGGGTGCGCTTGGTGACTGCTTGCCCCTGCCTGTTGGGATCGTAGATCACGAAGAGCCTGTCAGACTTGTGATGAGTCTGGGTACGCTGCAAGTAGAAGGCGAGGGCCCGCTTGCAGTCGAGGGTGTGGCGAGTTGCCGACGCCTGATTGGCATGGGGCCTCGGGAAAAAGGTCGGGAGCACTATCTCTTGGTTGAGATGAAAAGCCGACACAACCTTGGGTAAGAACTTAGGATGCATCCAGAGGACCACCCTGTTCCGATTAAACCTGGTGTAAGGGGCGCCAGCCATGAGTGCCTGAAGCTCACTGACTCAGCAAGCCGAGGTCAGCGCCACCAGGAAGGCCACCTTCCAGGACAAATGCCGGAGTGAACACGACGCCATCGGCTCGAAGGGTGGACGAGTGAGCTGCGTGAGCACCATGTTCAAGTCCCATTCCGCCGGAGGGGGACGGATGGACAGCTTGGATAACAGAAGGCCCCGCATGAAGGAGGAGACTAGTGGTTGCCCCGAGAGGATTTCCCTCGAAAGGGAGACGATTAGCCGATATGGCGCTCAGATGAACTCTAACCAAATTCGACTTCAGTCCCTCCCTCAAGAGGTGGAGAAGGTACTGGAGAACCCAACGAATTGGGCAGGAGAAGGGATCGATCTGGAGCACCAGATGGAGAAGCGTTTCCACTTAAAGGCACAAATTTGCCTAGTGGAGTCCTTCCTTGAGGCAAGGAGGATTTCCTCGACCTCCTCCAGAAGGGCCAGAGAGGCTAGAGAGACCCGTTCAGCCGCCAGACCGCAAGGGATAGGGAGGGTAGGTTCGGGTGTAGTACCCGACCCTCCTCCTGCGTCAGTAAGTCCCTGGCAGAGCCTAGGGGAATTGGAGGCTCCAACGACAGTTGGAGCAGGAGTGGGAACCAAGGCTGCCGAGGCCACGAGAATCAGCGATGCGCTGTCCCGTTGAGCTTTGAACAGAATCCTCGCAATGAGGGAGAAAGGAGGGAATGCATATAGGAGGCTGGATGACCAGTCCAGGAATGCTTCCTGTTCCACACACAGGACCCAAAAGGCAGGCAGAACTCTGGAGTCTCAATGCGTGGATGAGACAATGGTGCAGAGATGAGGGTTTTGGCTTTGTTAGGAACTGGGGAACATTCTGGGGAAAGGAGGGGCTCTTCCGAAGGGATGGGCTTCACCTTAACCGGGATGGAACCAGGCTGCTGGCATTAACCTTTAAAAAGGAGATAG
Organism: Ichthyophis bannanicus; assembly: GCA_033557465.1. Lineage (NCBI taxonomy): Eukaryota > Metazoa > Chordata > Amphibia > Gymnophiona > Ichthyophiidae > Ichthyophis > Ichthyophis bannanicus. The sequence continues at coordinate 83,641,476 of CM066041.1, forward strand.
AGCAGCTTTTAAACTAGATATTAGGGGAAAGCCGACAGTCGCCCAAGAGAGGATGGTTCGGAAGAATGTATCCTTGAAGGATACTACCAAAAGCAGAGAGATTCCACAAAAGAGTAAAGTAGCCCAAATGCCCTCAAATATGGAGCAGACACAGCTTAAAGATCCCAAATTACCCATGTCTAACAATAGCCAAATTAATATGAATAAAATACAATCTCTAAAATGCTTGTATGAAAATGCTAGAAGTCTAAAAAATAAGATGGGAGAGTTAGAATATATAGCACTAAATGAAAGGTTAGATATGATTGGAATATCAGAGACATGGTGGAAGGAGGACAACCATTGGGACACTGATACCTGGGTACAAACTATATCGTAATGATAGAGCTGATCAAATTGGTGGAGGGGTTGCTCTCTATGTTAGAGAGGGCATTGAGTCAGAAAGGATTAAAGTTTTGCAGGAAACAAAATTTGCTGTAGAATCTATATGGATTGAAATTCCATGTAAAAGGGGGAAGGCGATTGCAGTGGGGGTATACTATCGAGCGCCTGGCCAGAATGAACAAATGGATGATGAAATGCTCAAAGAAATCAAGGAAGCTAACAAAAGTTACAGCGCAGTAATAATAATGAGTGATTTCAATTACCCCGGTATCGACTGGGTTAGTGTCATGTCAGGACATGCTAGGGAGATAAAGTTCCTAGATGAAATAAATGACTGCTTCTTGGAGCAGCTGGTTCATGAACCGACCAGAGGAGAAGCCATATTAGACCTAGTCCTTAGTGGAACACCAGATGTAGTGCAAGAGATAAGGGTGTTGGGGCCACTTGGCAATAGTGATCATAGCATGATCGCCTTTGATTTAATTAGTGGAGGAGGGATAGTAAGGAAATCCACAGTTGTTGTTGTTGTTAAGTGCCGTTGAGTCGGAGTCGACTCATGGCGACCCTCTGGATAGCTATCCTAAATTGTGTTCGGTCTTCAGTCAGGCGGCTCATTGTTGACAGACTGGTACCCGTAGCTGCTGTTCACAGTACTACCTTTTAACTTTCGAAAGGGAGACTATGATAAAATGAGGAAAACAGTTAAGAAAAAACTAAAAGGAGCAGTTGCAAAGGTTAAAGACGTACATCAAGCTTGGGTGTTGTTGAAAAATACAATCTTGGAAGCCCAGACCAGCTGTATTCCACGCTTTAAGAAAAGTGGAAGGAAGTCCAAAAAACTGCCAGCATGGTTTAAAGGTGAGGTCAGAGAGGCTGTTGTTGCCAAAAAAGCATCTTTCAGGAAATGGAAAAAAGAGCCAAACGACGAAACCTGGAAACAGCACAAGCACTGGTAAGTCAAATGCAAGGCATTGATAAGGCAGGCAAAGGGAGAATTTGAGAGGAAGCTTGCTGCAGAAGCAAAAACACGAAATAAAGACCTTTTCAAGTACATTCGCAGCAAAAAACCTGTGAGAGAGTCAGTTGGTCCATTAGATGATAAAGGGGTTAAAGGAGCACTGAGAGGCAACAAGGCGACAGCGGAGAAACTGAATGAATTCTTTGCTTCGGTCTTTACTGAGGAAGATGTAGGGATGTTACCCATGACTGAAGTGGTATTTAAAGGTGCGGAAGAATTGAAGGAAATATCGATACATCGGGAAGATGTATTACAACTATTAGATAAACTGAAGAGTAGCAAATCACCTGGGCCGGATGGTATACATCCAAGGGTGTTGAAAGAATTGAAATATGAGATTGCAGACCTGCTATTAGTAATCTGTGAACTATCATTAAAATCATCTCTAATACCTGAAGATTGGAGGATCGCCAATGTAACACCAATTTTTAAAAAGGGTTCCAGGGGTGATCCGGGAAACTACAGACCGGTGAGCCTGACATCAGTACCGGGAAAAATTGTAGAAACCATTATAAAGAATAAAATTACTCAGCATGTAGATAGTCATGACCTAATGGGAGACAGCCAACATGGCTTTAGACAAGGAAGATCTTGTCTTACTAATCGGTTATGTTTTTTTGAAGGAGTGAATAAACAGGTGGACAAAGGTGAGTCGATTGATATTGTGTATCTGGACTTTCAGAAAGCCTTTGACAAGGTCCCTCATCAGAGACCTTTGGCAAAACTAAAGAGTCATGGGATAGGAAGGCAGTGTACGATTGTGGATCAGGAACTGGTTAAAAGATAGAAAGCAGAGGGTAGGGCTAAATGGCCAATTTTCCCAATGGAGAAAGGTGAATAGTGGTATACCCCAGGGATCTGTGCTGGGTCCACTGCTTTTTGACATATTCATAAATGACCTGGAAAGTGGAATAACGAGTGAGGTTATCAAATTTGCAGATGACACAAAACTATTTAAAGTTGTTAAAACCCAAGAGGATTGTGGAAAATTGCAAGAGGATCTTGATAAATTAGAAGACTGGGCATCAAAATGGGAGATGAAATTTAATGTGGACAAGTGCAAGGTTATGCACCTAGGGAAGAACAACCCAAACTATGGTTACACGATGCAAGGTTCCACATTAGGAACCACCACCGAGGAAAAAGATTTAGGCGTCATTGTGGATACCATGTTAAAACCCTCGGCCCAGTGTGCAGCGGCAGCCAAGAGAGCAAATAGAATGCTAGGTATGATAAGGAAAGGAATGGAAAATAAAACAAAAGATATTATAATTAAAAATTAAAAAATATCAAATTATTTTAGGGGACATAAATCTTCCATCACTTCCCGCAACACACACAAATACGTTCCTAGAAACCTTGGACCAACTAGGATTCCAACAAATAATCCAAGTACCCACCCACAACATGGGCAACATCCTTGATATGGTTTTCATACCCAAAAAATACTCAAACAACAACACAGTAACAAGCTCTCCACCAAAAATAACACAAGTTCCTTGGTCTGACCACCACCTTATCCAATTCTCACTTGCCATACCAATACAACCCCACACCAAAGAACCCCTACCCAATACATATAAAAGCATATTTACAAAATTCGATAAAGATGTATTAATAAAATCTATCTTCTATCACACAAACACAGAAACAACAAATCTAGATGACCTAGTAAAACAATGGAACAATGGAATAGAAACGGTCTCAAAACACACATCAAAAATCCCACCTAATGTAATTTCTAAATTAAGAAATAAAACCGAACCATGGTACACACCAGAATTGATTAAAGCAAAGAAAGACCTCAGAAGAATGGAAATAAAATGGAGAACCAAAAAGACTTCTGAAACCAAAGCACAATACCTATTATTACTCACAACCTACAAGGAATTAATAAACTCAACAAAAAAGAGTTATCACACTAAGAAACTAAATAATGCTATAAACAGGCCCAGGGAACTGTTCGAGCTGGTAAAATCCTTCATAAAACCTCCTAAAGACAATACCGAATATCCTATAAATGCACAAAAACTTGCTGACCACTATTCTAATAAGCTCAATCCTGCAAAGGAAAACTATCAATATAGTAAGTGAACACATGACAACACAAAAGACAATACAGAACATTAAACCTCCAGAACTATGGGAAACCTTTCATAAAATCGATCTTAGACAAATACTAAACACAATCACAATCATCAACACCACCACATCCCCATTGGATCCCTGCCCCGTAGCCTGGATTAAAACCATAAAAACTGAAATGGCACCCATATTACTAAACATAGTTAACCAATCTCTAATTCAAGGAAACATGCCAGCAGAACTAAAAAGATCAATCATAAGACCAATATTAAAAAACAAAACACTTAACAAAGCAGATCCATCAGCATACAGACCCATATCAAGTATACCATTCATGGCAAAAATCATCGAAAAGACAGTCCAGTTTCAACTGCAAGACCATATCAATGCCACAAATGCACTTGATGATCATCAATATGGTTTTCGTCAATCCCATGGAGTTGAAACACTCCTACTCGTGCTATTCGATAAACTATATAAAGGTATTGAAAATTGCAAGAAAATGTTTATTCTAATATTCATAGACATTACAGCGTCTTTCGATTCAGTAAACCATAATACCCTCATAAACAGATTAGAATCAATTGGAATTACAGGGACACCCTTAAATTGGTTCAATTCATATATTACCAATAGAATACAACAAGTAAGCTTTGATCAAAATCTATCCAACACTTTCCCACAAACACAAGGTATTCCACAAGGTTCGGCATTATCTGCCATATTATTCAACCTATACTTAAGACCAGTTTGCTCAATATTTCAAAAACATAAAATAAACTATCATTTATATGCGGATGATATAATGCTCTATACACAACTAGATATACATAACCCAGACTATACCCACTTAGAAACCTGCCTCAAAGAAACACAACTATGGCTTCAACGAAACAACATGAGTATCAATCATAAAAAAACAGAAGTAATGTTTATCTCTAAGAACCGTGAACTTAAACATCCCTCCACAATCATACTAAATGAGACACAATATAACATCAAACAGGAATTAAAGTACTTAGGTGTAACTCTTGACATGACACTAGGCATGGAAACACACCTAAGACTTCTAAATAGAACTATTTTCAACAAACTAAGAGTAATACAACCACTACGCAACATCATTGAACACTCAGATTTTAGAACAATAGTGCAAGCTCTCATAACTCCACACCTGGACTATTGTAACAGTATTCTTGTTGGTATACCTAAAAAAACAACAAACATACTGCAAATGGCCCAAAATGTCACAGCTCGGATCTTACTGAATGTGCGGTTTACAGACCACATCACACCTATTCTACAAGAACTCCACTGGCTACCTATACAAGCACGCATCAGATACAAAATAATAATCACAATATTTAAACTAATACACAATATCGCCCCATCCTTCCTTAACACACTCATTAATGAACAACCCCCCAACAGAAACAGACGAAGCCACAATCTAAATATGTTGCAAATTCCAAACTCAATACGCAAGGTGAAAAAGAATACTAGCAACAGAGCTTTCTCTTACATAGCCCCCTCACTATGGAACAAACTCCCAGAGTCCTTAAGAGCCAACAAAGAACTTCAATCATTCCGAAAAAACCTCAAAACACATCTTTTTCTAGAATTCTACAATTTGTCCGAAATAACTTAAACCAAAAAATCATACTCAATACAAACTCAACTTGATATTCACCTAGCAACTCCTTCGTAAAAAACGCCAACCTCACCCGACCATATTAAACTAGAAACACACTAGTCGCGTGACATCTTCCGATGTACATCAATATAGAAATATATATTTAGATAACCTAAAATACACCTCCCTTATCTCATGTAAATATTTAGAGTCCTTCGAATCCCTTACCAATATTACCCTCTACATAGGATGACTACTGTTAATATTGCTTATTTAACAGATATCCATAGGTTAGACATTGTTTTATATTATTACTGATGTTATTTGTACATAGTTTTCCTACTGTTACTACCGTTAATTGTTATATGTTACTGATGTTCTATGTAACTGCTACCATTGCAGAACAAATTGTTAAAATGTGAACCGCTGCTGATCACCGGAAGGAGCGGTATAAAAATGGTGTGCAAATAAATAAATAAATAGTACCTCTATACCGTTCCATGGTGAGACCGCACCTTGAATATTGTGTGCAATTCTGGTCGCTGTATCTTAAAAAGGATATAGCGATTTTAGAAAAGGTTCAGAGAAGAGCCACCAAAATGGTGTAAGTAAGGGGATGGAAGGATACTCCTTTGAAGAAAGGCTAAAAAGGTTAGGGCTCTTTAACCTGGAAAAGAGACGGCTGAGGGGAGATATGATAGAATTCTATATATTAATGAACGGAGTGGAACGGGTAAACGTAGATCGACTGTTTACCTTATCAGAATATAGAAAGACTAGGGGACATGCAATGAAGCTACAGGGTAAACTATTTAAGACTAATAAAAGAAAATATTTTTTCACTCAACGTGTAATCAAACTCTGGAATTTGTTACCGGAGGATGTAGTAAAGCTGTTAGTGTAGCTGGGTTTAAAAAAGGTTTGGACAAGTTCCTGGAGGAAAGGTTCATAAACCATTATTAAGAAGGGACCCAGGATATCAATGCTTGACCCAGTACAAGCATTGTGGAACCTGTGTCTTTTGGGGAAACTGCTAGGTACTTGTGACCTAGATTGGCCACTGTTGGAAACAGGATACTGGGCTTGATGGACCTTGGTCTGACCCAGTATGGCATATCTTATGTTCTTATGAGAAATGCATCGGGGCCCTCCCTGCCCGGGTGCAGTACTGTGCCGCAGAAGCGAGGAAGCTGAATGTTCTGGGGGCTGGCGAAGAGGTCCATCGCCAGAGTTCCCCAGCGCAGGAACAGCAAGCCTGCCACTATGCGGTCCAGGTGCCACTCGTGGGGGGTCGAAGGATTCTGCTGAGCCCATCCACCAAGCCATTCTCCTGACCCGGGAGATACGTCGCCTTGAGGGACATCCTCCACCGGGCAGCAAAAGAGCAGATGAGGACTGCTTCCCTGCTTCCTGTGCCCCCCCCCCTCCTTGTTGATGTAAAACATCGCTACTCGGTTGTCGGTCTGCACCAGGACCGATTTCCCGCTGAGGACATCCTCGAAGGCCCTCAATGCCCATCAGATGGCCCAGAGCTCGAGCAGGTTTATCTGCTGTTGAGCCTCCACAGGCGACTACTGCCCCTGCGTGCAGAGAGAGCTTCAATGGGTTCCCCACCCTAGCAGGGAAACATCTCTGGTCAGTACCACATCGTGCTGTGGGGCCTGGAAGATCGAGCCCCGCAGAAAGTTGCGGGGATTCTGCCACCAGTTCAGGGACAAACTGAGGTCAGGAAGAACCCTGACGGAATCCCTGAGGTGTCCGAGGGATTGGCTCCATTGAGAGCTGAGCCACCATTGAGCGTCCGCATGTGCAGTCGGGCGTGAGGAATCACATGCACGGTCGAGGTCATGAGGCCCAAGAGTCGTAGCATAGACCAAGCGGTGACCTACCAGGCGCTTTGGATGCAGGCGGCCAGAGCCCGGAGGAGTGATCCACCGGCAAGGCGGTCATGGCCTGCTGAGTATCGAGGTGCACCCCGATGAACTCGATAGCCTGTGCCGACTCGAGGTGAGACTTTGGGTAGTTGACCAAGAACCCCAAGCTCTCCAAGAGGACGACAGTGTGGGACATCGCCTGCCGGGCCTCCTCGACGGAGGAGCCCATAACGAGCTAGTCGTTGAGGTAAGGGAACACCGGCACGCCCTGATGCCGAAGGTGAGCAGCAGCCATGACGAGCACTTCATGAAGACCAAGGGGCAGATGCGAGACTGAAGGGGAGCACCCTGTACTGGAAGTGCTCTCCCTGCACCCTGAAATGCAGGTACTGCCTTGTGTTGGGGGTAGATCAAGATATGGGCATAAGCGTCCATTAGATCTAACGAGTATAGCCAGTCGCCCTGCCGGAGGAAGGGCAGCAGCACACCAAGAGATAACATCTTGAATTTCTCCCGCACCAGGAACTTGTTTAGTCTGTGGAGGTCGAGGATGGGCCACAGACCCCGTATCTTTTTCGGGACGAGGAAGTACCCGGAATAAAAGCCCTGACTTCAAAGGTGGGGAGGGACCTTCTCGACTGCCTGTTGGGCAAGGAGGGAGTGCAATTCCCGCTGCAGCAAAATCTGGTGTGCGGGGAGTCAAGGAGGCTCCGCCAGGGAGAAAGGGGGTGGAAGCCTGTCGAAGTGGAGGCGATAGCCCTCCCAGATGACCTGGAGGACCCAGGTGTCCGAGGTGATCAGCGCCCACAACGGAGCAAAGCAGGACAGGTGTCCCCCCACGGGCTGCCAGATTCGCCGTAGGGCGAGGGGCTATGCCACTGGCATCAAAACCCCTGAGGGGTCTGTGGCGGGGCCGGCATCTGAGCCTTCGGGTCCTTTGGTTTACAATGGCTTTAGCTGGGCTTTCCCTGCACAAGAGTGGTCGGCGTGGGAGTAGCCGGGTACAGCGGGTAGTCGCGATACTGGAGGCCTTTCCAGGGGAAGAAGGGCTTCTTGGTGGGCTGCTTCTTCCGAGGCAGGGTAGAGGTCTTGCAGGAGAGACGGGTCCTCATGACATACTCTGTCTCAATCTCCATCGCCTTACCAAAAGGTGGTTTGCTGAGGCAGGGCATGTCCAGGAGCTTCTCCTGCACCCACTGCTCCAAATCAGAAGATTGGAGCCAAGCCTGGCGGCGGGCTCCGATGCCCGCAGCCGCCACCCAAGCCGATGTCTTGAAGCCATCACAGGAAGCTCGAGAGATATACTTACAGCAATTGGCCACTGATTTCAACTGGGTGCGGAACCTATCGAGGGGCTCGCCCTCGAGGCCCGTGGAAAAACCTCCCAGTTCTTTTGCCAAGTCACAGAGGAACATAACAATATATAGTTGGTATGCCTGGATGCGACAAGAGAGCATGGAACCTTGATAGGCCTTGCGGCCCAGGGCATCAAGGGCTCTCGATTCTCGGCCCAGCGGGACAGATGAATGGGACTTCGGGCTCTTCTGCTTCCTTGTGGCCGATTCCACCACCATCGAAGTGTGCAGAAGTTAGGTCTTTTGGAAGCCTGGCCCTCGCTGCACCTTGTACATTGTGTCAAGGCGTTTGCTCACAATGGGGACCGAGGCCGGGGCCTCCCACATGCGAAGCAATAGCCGGGAGAGGATTGGTGGCACCAGGACGCTGAGGGATTCCCTGGGCAGGCCCTCATACTGAAGAATATCAAGTTCTTTATCTTTTATCTTTATTGGCTCATTTAATATACCGCTCGTTACCGAGGGCACCAGAGCGGTTTACAATAACAAAAAATATTTAGACTGCTGAAAAGGAAAAGGAACGCCAAAAAAATTAAGAGATAAGATAGAGTGGAGAGACAGGATAGAGCAGCAAGATGAAAACAAGACAAAGTGTGCAGCAACAAAGGGTTAAGAACATCCAGTTCTTCAGCACGAGGGTCCTCCTCGGCCTGGGTGACCAGGTTGAGGGCCCAAGCTGTATCCCGAATAAACACCAAAAAGGAGGTGTCATCGGGTGGCGAACGCCGCTGGAGACCAGGCGGAGAGGAATCCGACAGAAGATCCCGGTGGGTGCGGGTCTCCGGGAATGTGTCCCCATTGGATTCCCAATCCGAGAAATCGGTTGAGGGATCCGAGCCAGGCGGTTCGCCTGGTCCGATGGCCGGCGGCCTGGAGCCGAAGGCCCTAGACGATCTTGCTCCCGAAGAATGGGAGAGCGAGCGAGACCGACATCGAGGACCCTCACGAGGCCCATGGCTCTCGGGGGTTTCCCTGGACGGATTTGGGTGTCCCACGCGAGGGACCCGTGGTCTCCGGGCTCAGGTCAGCGAAGCTGGCCATGAGCGCCTGCTGGGAAGCAATGAACGCAGAAACGCTGCATTCCAGCGCCAGCATATGGGATTCCCATGTGGGTGTGGGGCCCTGGGACGCTGACACCTGAGTCACCGGAACGGGCGTCGAGGTGGTCCTCACCGTGACGGCCCTCAGGAGACTGGGCGCCTTCGCCGAGGCCTCCATTTCTCTGTGAGGTAACCTTGCAGGGCTGCTCTTTGTCCGACTCTCGAGAACGCCGAAGGGGGCTAAGCGACCGGGCGTGGGAGTGCTCACGCTTATCAGGGGCCCCAGAAAGTGACTGAGGCAGCCTTCTTTTTGCGCAGTTCCATCTCGGGGGAGTCCTGGTACAAGTGCCATCTGGAACGTGGTGCCGGAGGGGGAGAACCCACCGGAGGGGAGATGACCGAGGATGCCGCCTGAGACTCCGAGGCGGCCTTTCTAAAAATGTCTTCGGACTTCTGCTTACGGCTGAGCAGGACCTTAGAAGACATTTTCTTGAGAGCGAACAGAGTTCTGGGTCATGGTCAGCTCCCAGACACCTTAGACAACAGTCATGAGTGTCCGTAAGCGACATGTTCCTAGAGCATCAATCGCATTTTTTAAACCCGGTGGCCATGGGGGCAAAAACGGTCCCTGCGAGGTTTAAGACCGACACGGCCAGTGGTTGGGAAGAAAAAAGGGCGCGAAGCCTTGTAGAAAAGGTATCCCCATAAGCTCCAAAAGGGAGCAAGGGGAGGATGGGTAGAGGACCGGTGCAACCGGAAAACAGAAATAAGAGCCTGTTAAGGTGAGGGATGAGGACATGCGTCCGAAGGGCTCTGTGGAAAAAGGGAGACTGAGCAAGATGGCACCCTTGGGCGGGAAGAGGATCATGCATGCGTGGTAGCAATCCCAAAGGCTTTCTTTGAAAGCTGGGGAATTGTTCCGCGCAGGCTCCGTCGGTGCCGACATCACCCATAAGTAAGGACTGACCACCTGCTTGTTCCTGGAGAAACTGTATGACTCGCTGAGTCACCCTGTAACTTTTGTCCAAAGATTTTGCTCTGATCAACCAATCATCTAAGTAAGGATGAACGAGAACCCCTTCTCATCGAAGAGCTGCCGTTACTCCACCATGATCTTTGTAAAGGTTCGAGGGGCAGTCAATAGGCCAAAAGACAGAGCCTGAAACTGAAAGCGAATCAGCGGTACTGCAAACCTCAAGAACCTCTGATGCTCCAGGCAGATAGGAATACGTAGGTAAGCCGCGGTAAGATCGAGAGTTGTCAAAAACTCGCTTTCGCACTGCTATGATCACGGACTGCAGAGTCTCCATATGAAAATGAGGTACTCTGTTGACATACTTTAAATCCAGAATTGGGTGAAAAGAACCATCTTTCTTGGGGACCACAAAATTAATGGAGTACCAGCCTTGACCTAACTGTTCTGGAGGGCCCTGCACCACTGACTCCAACTGAATTAATCTTTGGAGTGTGTCCAAGAAAATTTGAATTTTGTCTGCGGTCCTGCATGGAGACAACATGAAGGCATCGGACAGAGGACGCGCCAGTTCTGGAGCATAATTTTCTCATATTACCTCTAACACCCACTGGGGTCTGAGCTAATCTGAATCCAGGCGGAATAAAAGTTTTGCAGCCAACCCCCTACCAGAACCAACTTCAATCTAGGCCTCTCTCACTTCACTGCAGCTTTTTGGAAGCTGCTGTAGCACCTGAATAGCAGCCTCTACCTGCTCCTTTACTATCTCAAAAGGAATGTCTTCGAGCAGGGTAGCGAGCACGCTGATGAGGGGCAAAACGAACTGCGCGGAATCGAAGGAAATCTCTGAATTGTCCTCGCCCGGCAGGAACCGGCTTACTAGCCTTAGGCTTATCCTCTGGAAGCCGAGCCCCCTTAGTCTCTCCTCTAGAGGTCCTTGATTAACTTATCCAAAGCCTCTCCAAAGAGAAGTTTCCCTTTGAAGGGCAGCTTACTGAGGTGGATTTTAGAAGATACGTCTGCTGACCAATTTTGCAGCCTAAGAAAACACTGAGCGGCAATTATAGAGGCCATGCCCTTAGAGCAAGAATCTCCAATTCCAGTCCTGAAGGGCCGCAAACCAGTCAGGTTTTCAAGATGTTCCTAATGAACATGCATGAGGTTTCCAGGATGTTCCTAATGAATATGCATGAGATATTTGTATGAACTGCCCCATTGTATTCAAATATATCTCATGCATATTCATTAGGGTCATTCTGAAAACCTGACTGGTTTGCAGTCCCTCCAAGACCGGAATTGGAGACCCCTGCCTTACAGCAAGCCCTAATCAGATCATAAGAGGCATCTGCCAAATATGCAGAGCCATATTCCAACCTAGCAGCCTCTGATCCCGCTTGCTGGGAGTCTGTCCCTGACTTAGGCAAGTTTTGGGACCATTTTAAACAGGCTCGCGCCACATAAGCCCCACAAATGGAGGCCTGCAGTGCCAGAGCATTTACTTCAAAAGTCTGCTTCAAAGATTCCAGTTTTCTATCCTAACCATCCTTCAAAGCTGCTTCGCCCTCAACAGGAGTGGTAGTCTTCTTAGTAACAGCTGTAACTAGAGCATCCACCTTTGGCAACTTAAGGAGGTCCTTTTCCATATGCGAAATGGGGTAGACACGAGTCATAGTTCGTTTTCCTCAGACTAGTTTCCGGAACCTCCCATTCAGTCTCTATCATTTGCTTAATGGACCTATGGACTGGAAAAGAAGTCAGAGACATTCATATGCCTTGCAGGAGAGGGTCTTCCAGCAGAACTTCCATAGCCGGAGCCTCCTGAATAATATTAAGCGCCGCTAATGACTGCAATTAAGGCTGTCAACTCCTCATGCTTTAAAGACTTTGATGATACTGGGATCTTCTCCTGGAGTAATTTCTCACTCCTCCAGATTCCCTTTCCAGGGACCCAAAGGACCCTCCAGGGGATCCTTTGAGGCCCCTGATAACACTGAAAGCTGATCCTCCACAACTTTGAAATCCAAACAGCATCTCTTAGGTAAAGGTTTCACAAGATCTAGTGCAGACGTCTGCGGAGCCCCCGGAAAATCTTCCTTCAGCGAAGAACTAGGGTTTTTGGAAGCGGAATGCTCCACCAAGCCCTGTTTCATGCAGTAGGCTTGGTGAAACAGCAAAACAAAATCCAGAGAAAAAGAGCAGAGGCAAAACCCTGAATGACAATTCATGCTGTGATAAGTTACCAGAAAGAGCAGGAACCAAATCCTGTCTCCCCCCAACTCCCCCGAAGTCTGAGAGAGCAGCTCTGTGGTAGGCAAAATGGCCGCAGTTCCCACCAAAATCACAGAAACCTGCAGCTGAGAAGAAACAGTCTCAATATGCTCAGGCGCTTCCTCAAAAGTAACAGCTTCACCTGATGAAATCTGGGATCCCCCGAGTACTTCGTTGGCTGTCCAACCCTCCTGTTCACAGCCGAGGCAAAAACCCGCTAAGGGGACAGCCCCGTGCCAAGAGCCACATGTGGCGCAAATTTGTTTATTTGCTGGCATACTGAACAACTCCCAATGAAATGGCAAGCAGAAACCCTGATGCTACAAAAAACTAACTAAAAACGCCTCTGGGAAGAAAACTAAAGTAAACAAAGCACTCACTGCGGGATGGCCATCGGCTGCTGAAACCAACGGTTGCTAACAGAATCCCTCTGTCAGTAACGTCAGCGATTACTGCTCTGCCAAGCTCTCTTGTTTTGTTTTCTTCTTGTTGTTTTTTTCGTTTTGTTTTGTTTTTTAAAGAGGCAGGCATACCTCAGCCAGAAAATCAAAAAACCCATAGCAGAAATAAACTTCATAGATCCTACCTAATACCGGAGTTCCTCCAGAAAAAGAGGGAGATTAACTCAGCCAAACAAGAGAGAGGAGAAGGGACCTGGAACCACCAGGTTAAAAACCCCAGCAACCATAGCAGACTCAACAGTCTAGGTTGTTTAGAGGAGTAATCCACTTCTCCATCCTTTAAGTCAGTGGTTCCTAACCCAGTCCTCGGGTACCCCCCCACGTCAGTCAGGTTTTCAGGATATCCACAATGAATATGCATAAGATAGATCTGCATACAATGGAAGCAGTGCATGCAGATCTATCTCATGCATATTCATTGTGAATACTCTGAAAACCTGACTGGCCTGGGGGTACCAGAGGACTGGTTGGGAACAACTGCCCTAAGTAAAGTACATCTTTATTATACAAATTTAGCCTTATATCTTTGCAAGACCCTTCAGTGGAATCCAGACTGCACATGAGCTCCTCACCATCTACTGGAGACTGAGAATACTGGTTTGAGGTGGTTTGCATAGAGTCCTTATACCGTGACATCACCAAAAACCTGACATGCTCAGTCTCCATCTGCTGGCAATGGGAAATAACCCAAGCATCTGAACTGGACTGGAGGAACAATTTGGAAAGAGTAGTTACTCACCTGTAACAGGTGTTCTTCAGGAGCAGCAGGAATCAGTCCTCACATATGGGTGACGTCGGCGCTGACGGAGCCCCCGTGCGGAGCATTTCCCCAGCTTTCATAGAAAGCCTTTGAGAATGCAGGGCACATGCGCGGTCCCCTTCCCGCCCAAGGGTGCCATCTTGCTCAGTCTGACGACAGCTAAAAGACAGCAAAAATAGCAAAAATAAATCATATGACTGCAACTCCAAGGGGAGGAGGGAGGGTTGTGAGGACTGATTCCTGCTGCTCCTGGAGAATACCTGTTACAGGTGAGTAACTACTCTTTCTCCAGGACCAAGAAGGAAGTCAGTCCTCACATATGGGACTCCCTAGCTTAGGGCTACCAGAGGCCCGAAACTGAAAAATGAGCTCCCTCTAGAGCCTCAGCATGCAAGAACAGAATCTTCTCTGACAACGTCCCCGAAAGGTAGCCCAACACCAGGGCCGGAGGGTAGGAGTTGCCTAGACCCCAAAGAGATTATGGAGTACCGCTTGCCCGAAAGCACTGTCCCTGCGGATCTCCCTCTCAAGGCAGTAGTGGGCCGCAAAAGTCTGGCTTGAAGACCAAGTAGCGGCCCGGCAGATGTCTGCCAACGGAACAGAGCGGAGATGAGCCACTGACGCAGCCTTCGCCCTGACACGGTGAGCCGTAACTTGACCCTGCAACGAGAGGCCGGCTGCCCTGTAAGCCCAGGCGATGCAGTCAGCTACCCATATGGACTAAGTACGCTTGGAGACCGCCAACCCCAACTTTTTAGGGTCATAAGAGACGAAGAGCTGAACTGCCCTCCGGTGCTCCCGCGTACGGTCAAGGTAGAAGGACAACACCCTCCTACAGTCCAGGGTATGCAAGACCATTTCCGCCCGGCTAGCATGAGGCCTGGGAAAGAAAGTCGGAAGAACCACCACCTGATTGAGGTGGAAGGAGGAGACAACCTTTGGAAGGAACTTAGGGTGAGTCCGTAAGACTACTCTGTTCCTATAGAACCTAGTATAAGGGGTTTCTGATACTAGGGCCTGAAGCTCACTCACTTGCCTTGCTAAGGGAAGGGCTACCAGAAATAGCGTTTTCCGGGATAGAAAACGCAGAGGACAAGTAGCCATTGGTTCAAATGGTGGGCAAGTAAGCCGTTGCAAAACCACATTTAAATCCCATTCAGCGGCAGGTGGACACACTGGAGGCTGAAGCAAAAGCAAGCCTCTGAGGAAGCGAGCCACCAAAGGATGACTGGAGAGAGACTGACCCGCCACCTGTGAGTGGTGTGCTGAAAGAGCACTAAGATGAACTCTAACAGAGTTGGACTTAAGGCCTAGGTTGGACAGGTGAAGTAAATACTGCAGCACCACTGGTACCAGGCATGAGAAGGGATTCTCAATGTGTTGAGTACACCAGGTAGAGAATCTACGCCACTTAAGGGCATAAGACTTTCTGGTGGACTGCCTCCTAGATGCTAAGACTACTTCCTCCACATCCCTAGGCAGCAGTAAAGGCGCTAGGACTACCCTTTCAGCAGCCAGGCAATCAAATTGAGGGACTGGAGATTGGGGTGCAAGAGGGACCCCTGCTCCTGAGACAGGAGATCGGGTTGCATCCCCAGAGGAAGAGGAGTGTCCACCGCTAGTTGCAATAGTAGTGGGAACCAGGGTTGTCTTGGCCACCTGGGGGCCACCAGAATCACTGAGGCCTTGTCCCGGGTCACCTTGAATAGTGTCTTGGACACTAGAGGTGTGGGAGGAAACGCATAAAGTAGGCCTGTAGACCATGGAATGAGAAACGCATCCGCTGCTACTATGAGAGGATGCGGTTGTCTGGAACAGAACCTGGGTAGTTGACGGTTCAGAGGACTGGCAAAGAGATCTATGGTTGGAAGACCCCCATCTCAGGAAGATCTGTTGAACCACTAAAGGGTTCAACTGCCATTCGTGCGGCTGCAGGATCCTGCTCAATCTGTCCGCCAGGTAATTCTCCTGACCTGGAAGGTAGACTGCTTTGAGAAGAATGCCCAGGAGCACAGTTTCTGCGCTTCCTGAAAGAGAAGATGGGACCCTGTGCCTCCTTATTTGTTCACATAGAACATAGCCACTTGATTGTCCGTCTGAACCAAGACGGACTGGTGAGAGATGAGATGAGAGAAAGTTCTCAGGGCTAAGCAGATAGCTTTCAGTTCCAAGAGATTGATCTGCTGTGCGGCCTCCCAAGGAGTCCACAGGCCTTGAGTACATGCCCCTTGGAAATGGGCACCCCAACCTTAAAGAGAAGCATCGGTTGTCAGCACCTGAGAGTGTGGAGGAGCCTGAAAAAGCACCCCTTGCACCAGATTCGGAAGATGAAGCCACCATTGTAGAGAAGACTGTAGTAGGCTAGACACCCTCACTTTGTCCGTGAGGCTTAGTGTGGCCTGGTGTCACTGAGTCCGGAGGCCCCATTGAGCTGGCCTCATGTGTAGACGGGCATTTGGAGTCACATGGACCATGGATGCCATGTGGCCTAAGAGCCTCAGGAATTGTCTGGCGGAGACCAGAGAATTGCTGTGGAATAGCCTGGCTAGAGCCATTAATCTGTGGGCCCTGTCCACAGGTAGAAAGGCCTTTGCCTGAAAAGTGTCTAGTCGAGCTCCTATGAACTCTATGTTCTGGGAGGGTTGCAAACTGGACTTTGCGAAGTTTATGACAAACCCCACGTGCTGAAGCAGAACGACAGTGCGAAGGGTGGCTTGATTGGCCTCTTGCGGGGATTGACCCCTGTTGAGCCAATCGTCCAGATATGGAAAGACAAAGAGGCCTTGAACCCTGAGGAAGGCCGCTACCACCGCCAGGCACTTGGTGAATACGCTGGGGGCGGATGTAAGGCCAAAAGGCAGTATTCTGTACTGATAATGGTTCCCTCCCACTACAAATCTGAGATATTGTCTGTGGTCTGGATGAATAAGGATGTAAGTATAAGCATCCTTTAGATCTAAGGAGCATAGCCAATCTCCCTGCTGGAGGTAGGGCAGCAGGATTCCAAGAATAAGCATCTTGAACTTTTCCCTCTCCAGGAACTTGTTCAGGTTTCGCAAGTCTAGGATGGGTTTGAGGCCTCCAGTTTTCTTTGGTACCAGGAAGTACCTGGAATAGAAGCAGTGACCTCTCAGGTGGTGGGGCACCGGTTCCACTGCCTGTTCCTTCAGAAGACCTGCCAATTCCTGCAGGAGTAAGTCTCTGTGCAGAGGGAGTCTGGGAGGCTCCCCTGGAAAATAGGAGGGGGGTACCTGGTGGAAGTGGAGAAGATAGCCCTTCTGGACTATACTTAGAACCCAGGTATCCCTTGTGACAGCTGACCACCTGTGGGCGAACAGGGCCAGCCTGCCTCCAGTGCTGATGGGGGCCAGCTGAGGAGGAGAGGCTATGACAATGCAGTCAAAAACCCCCTCCCTGCTGAGGAGCCAGAGTAGGCGGCTTGGGGGCCTTCTGCCTATGGGGCCCATGACCCTGCCACTTGGCCTGCTGACCCTGTAGGGGAGCTACAGAGGCCTGATAATGAGGGTACTGTTTATAGGCTGATGACTTCCTCGGGTAAAAAGTCTTTTTTCCCCAAGCCCTTCTTCTTCTGAGAAGGGGCAGAGGTTTTTCTGGACAGCCTTGTCCGGGTAAGAGTCTCAGTCTCGAGTTTGGCAGCCTTGTCAGCCATGGGCTTGCCAAAGAGGTTTTCACCTCGGTAGGGGACATCGACCAACTTGTCCTGCATCCATGGCTCAAGGTCCGATGACTGTAGCCAAGCCTGATGGCGTGCACCGATGCCGGCCGCGGCTACTCGGGCCAAAGCCTCAAAGCCATCATAGGCTGCTCGAGATATAAATTTCTAGCACTCACGAATAACCGAGGACAGAGCATTGAACCTCTGCAAAGGTTCCTAGGAGAGACCAGCAGAGAACCCGGCAATCTCCTTCGCCAGGTCTCAAAGGTACATGCCCATGTACAGCTGGTAGGTCTGGATATGGCAAGCAAGCATAGAGCCCTGGAAGCACTTCTTACCGAGGGCATCCAGGTTCCGGGCCTCCCAGCCGGGAGGCACCGAGGACAGCATCTTCTGACTCTTCAGACGATGCATGGCCGATTCCACAACCATGGAGTGGTGCGGTAATTGTGCCTTTTGGAACCCAGGGCTCTTGCGGACTCGATAGATGGAATCGACCCGCTTGCTTAAAACCAGCGTCGATGCCGGCGCCTCCCACATGCGGAAGAGCAACCGTTCCAGCATCAGAGGAACCGGAACAGTAAAGGCCTCCTTCAGAGGAGAGTCATACTGTAGGGCCTCGAGCTCCTCGGCTCGAGGCTCCTCCTCGGGATCCGCGGGGAATGCCAAAGCCTTGGCCATGTCCCACACGAAGTCCGAGAACCGGGTATCCTCCGGGGGGGACCTTCTCTGAGGCTCGAACTCGGGCAAGTCTGAAGGAACGCACCGAGTCCGAAAGGTGTCGGGCGACTCCTCATCCTCCGTCTCCCAGCCGGACTCCTCGGAGGAGGAATCGAGCAGCTCCGGTCGGGCAGGCATCGATGCCATCCGCCCTATAGCCGAGGGTACCCAAAGGGAGGCCGAGGGGGGACCTTGGCCGAGGATCAACTCGAGCTCGCATGGACTCGAGGATCGGCTCGGCCTCCAGGGTCGACTTGGACGTCGATGTCCCGGTGGTCGGGGCAGATGCACCGGTGAGACCAGCGATCAGTGCCCGCTGCTGTTCCATGAAGGCAGCCAAGCTGTTCTCCAAGGCCTTCAACCTGAGTCCGAGATCAGGAGACTCAACAGCCCCCGACTCGGGCCCGACGTCGGCTCCCCTGGAGGCGAGTCCACGAGGACTACAGTACTCACGTGACCCGGGGACGCCATCTCCACACGAGGATGTTTTGCAGGCCTCTCAGACTCCGAAGACCATGGATGGCGCTCGGGGCTATGCGACTTGGCCCTCGAGGAGCCAAGTGCGTCCACCGATGCCGCCCTCGTGGGTTTTTTCTTCTTATGATACTCCTGCGAGGGAGACCCCCTTTCAGAGGAGCCTCGATGCTGCTCGGGGCCGGAGTCCAGAGATGTCGAGGCATCTGACAAGGTCTGGGCCCTACCGGATGCGGAGTCAGAGAAGATTCTTTCCTTTTGGTGCTGCCGACTCCTTAACGCCTTAGAGGACATCTTCCCACATGGACCACAGATCATCGGGTCATGATCAGGTCCGAGGCACCGGAGGCAGCAGTCATGTGTGTCGGTGAGAGATATAAGTTTCTTACACCGATCACACTTTTTAAACCCGCTGGCAGCCATCGGGGGAAAAAGGGCCTCTGCAAGGTCAAAAGACAGGGCTGCCAGTGAAAAAAGAAAAGTGGTGCGAAAGCTAGTCACTAAGGACAAAAACCGAAAAAGAGATCCGGGCTCGATACCAACGTATCGGGCCCAAGTTTGAAAGGGAAACTGGCGTCGAACCGAAGAAAAACAGGTCAACGCAGAGAAAATCAACTTCTTCCTCGGGTGAAACGAATATATATCCGTCGGGCTCCGCAGAAAAAAGAAGACTGAGCAAGATGGCACTCTTGCGCGGGAAGGGGACCGCGCATGCGCGCTGCATTCCCAAAGGCTTTCTATGAAAGCTGGGGAAATGCTCCACACGGGGGCTCCGTCAGAGCCAGTGTCACCCATATGTGAGGACTGACTTCCTGCTTGGTCCTGGAGAAATTAAATTACAGCTAGTGCCAGAAGGAGGACCCCTGCAGTCGAGCTGAGGGTAGGAAGTAAAATAAAAATGGCTTTCAGTGGCTTTGCCATTTCACCAGGAAAAACTGCCCAGTCTGTCAGCTCAAGGCCTAAGTTAAAAAAGGCGGTTTACGTCACAGCTGCTGCCGGAGATGGAGTTCTGTGAATCTGGGCTGGAAGAGGTATCTTTTTTTTTTGTTTGTTTCTCTGTCACAGAGCTGTTTTTTGCCACCAGTGGAGGGGAACTGTTCCAGTGAACAGGAGTCAATGCCTATTGATATTTACCTTGGTGTTTCTGCTGTACAGCCACTACCAAGGAAATCTGCTGTCGGCTGGCTGGGAGGTTAAGTGTTCTGATAGTGCTGCTGGAAGAGAACTGCTCTCAAGCACTGATGAGAGGTGACATTCTTCAAAGCGCTTTAGGAGGTAAATTATTTTACAGAGTGATATTCCGCATTCTCTGAAGGACTTTTATCTTTTGAAAAAAATTAAAAAATAAAATAGGAGGCCTCTTAAAAATAAAAAAAAATGATATTTTGATGATAGAAAGAAAAAAAACGAATGAGAGTGGAGAGAGCTAGGTCCATGCTTGGCCACAGATGGAAAAAAAAAAGACTGAGAGAAGCAAGAAACAGGTAGAAGGGAGGAGGCAAGCTTGCCCAGAGAGATTTCTCAAACTCTTCTGGGCTTTGGGAGATCACGTGTGCCACGGTGCTGTCAGTGATGACATCACCCATATGTGTGGCTGATCATATCCTGCTTGTCCATGGAGAAAAATAATGCCAGTTTGAGCTTGCGGTGGATCTGAACAATAATGTTTTGCATGCATTTGCATTTTATTATTACTCAATGCGTGATGCAATACACAATTGTGCACTGCGGTAAAACATGCACATTTTTGTCCTTTACTGCACAGATGAGGGGACAGAAATCATGAGTCATTCCTGTAATGCACTTTATTAACTATCCTTCTCAGTCTCTTTCTCTCATCCCCTCAGCCAATCCTACCCAGCCTCTCTCTTTTACTCTTTTCTCTATTCTAAGGATCCCCAGTAGTCCATGGGTCGCAGATTGGGAACCACTGCAGGTCACCCTGGACATTTTGGAAGCCCGATATCGGCGTAGTTTGATGGCTTCATTTGGGGGGGGGGGGCAAAAGGTGGGTAACATATTTGCATATTCCTTATGGTTATCTTAAAAAAATACTAGATGGATAGGAAGCCAGTATATCAAACAGAAGAGGGATGAGCTGGTGCCTCCCAAGATACTCAAAGAGGGAGCAGAGGGTCTTATTCAGTGGTTTTGCCAAAAAAAGGGAAAGGAACATATTTCCAGACTATATAATTAAAATGCAGAAACAAATGCAGCCGTTTAATTATGTAGTCTGACACTCTAAGATTAAAAATCTATTGACACCTATAAATATATATTTTCCAAAAAACAGAGATGTAGTGTGCTCATATGTCAAGGGACAAAAAGAAAAAGAGAACCACAACGCAGTTTCTTATAACAAAATAAATTATAACAAATTTTATTTTGGTGTTAGAAACTGTGCTATGGTACTCTTTCTGTTTGAACATTTTGTATCCAGCGAAACTCCTCCTCTAACAGTAGGCGAAGAGCAGAATTAGGACATTTCACTATAAAACCCAACATATAAGAAAGAAAGCATAGTTACTCACCTGTAACAGGTGATCTCCGGGAACAGCAGGAATTTAGTCTTCACATATGGGTATCGTCGGTACCGACGGAGCCTGCGCGGGAACACTCCCCAGTGTCCAATTAGAAAGCTTTTGGGAGCATCCCACAGCGCCTGCGTGCTAACTTCCCGCCTTTCCTAACTGCCTCTCTCCAGTTGAGTTTTAAACCTGAGACAAAGAGAGAGCGCGAGAGGGAAAGAAAAGAGAGATACAACTCCTAGGAGAGGTGGGTGGACTGTAAAGACTAAATTCCTGCTGTTCCCGGAGATCACCTGTTACAGGTGAGTAACTATGCTATCTCCAGGAACAAGCAGGAATGTAGTCTTCACATATGGGGACTCCCTAGCTATAGATGCCAAGGAGAGACCCCCTGAAGTTGTGTGTCCCTATGAAAGGGCTCCACTTCCCCCCATGGATCTCTGGCATCCCACCAGGGATGGTGGGTAGGAGTTGATTAGGTATGGAACAGGTGTTGGAGAACAGGTCTGACCGGATTGCAATCATAAAATGCGTTTATATATAGCGTTTTTCCATAATTTACTGCTTTAACACTTTAATATTTTAAATACAACATTCCCTCCATGGTATTTGCCCATATGTGGTTGATATATTTTCATTACGCATATTCTTTTTTAACCATTTATGATAAGATACATCATTAGGTTACGTTCTATCACATGGTTCAGAATGATCTCTCATTTTTTCAAAACAATGCAGTATTTTATTACTCTAAGTGGTAACCTTTTTTCATTGAGCTTTGCTCTTGTTAATTCATATCATTATATGTCCACATCAAGTACAGTTAAGGTGGTTTTCAATATTCTGTTGTCCTAATACCAAAAATCTTTCTCAGAACTTTTCCACTATGGCACTTGTCCATCTGAGATCATTTTATTTGTATGCAGTGCATACATTTTTTCTGAAAAAAAAGTTCTTAACTTTTTGTTTTAGATATATTACACTAGTTATATTAGTTCAGGTATTTTAAAAAATATTTTTAAATATATTTATATAAGATTGCGTGCGATAAGTTATCACAGTATGTTTTCTTTTCATTGTATGGTCCTTTCTCTATGTTCATCATTAGAATATCTATTTATATATTCTGCCATTTGGCTCTCATAGTTCATTGTTTTATTATTTTTAATTATATTTTTAATTACATTCACAATTAGTATTTATTCAAGTTATCATTATGTTTGATTTGTTATTATATAATTTTGTAATGAGTTACTTCTTTTTAGCTAGTATTTTTACTAAGTAATACCATTTTCTTTGACAACTATTTAGCATATGTATATGTTTTTATTTGTGGTTTCTCAGCCCTGCGTTTGTTGTTTATACACTTTTTTACATATTTTTTAATGTTTTAATTTGTATAATTATATAGTTTATACGTTTATATGTATTCAATTTGTAACATGCCACATGTTTTTGAATTGTTTTTAATCATTATCATTAATTGTTTATGTTTTTGTTCATTTATTTAAGTGTTATACCCCCTGAAGAAGGCGTTGCCGAAACGCTTTGGGGTCCCTCTTCTCACATTAAAGATTCACCTACTCATCCGTCTCCTGCCTCTTGTGTTTGGCCTATTAGCTGCAGGAGCCCCGCTCCTTCTTGTGTTTCTGTTTGTTGGAGTGACATGTATCATATTGCTGATAGGTGATAGGGATGGGCTCTTTGCAGCTTTAAATGTCATGACCAGGGTTTTGTATAGGGTTCTGGCCTGGAGGGGTAGCCAGTGTAAACTCTTCAGTATTGGAGTTATGTGCTCTGAGCGTGGAGCACCTACGAGAATTCTCGCGGCTGCATTCATGGCCAGACGAAGGGGATTTAGAGTAGATTGTGGGAGACCGTGTAGTATGCTATTGGCAAAATCCAGGTGAGGTAGTACCAGGGCTTGGAAGATAGTGCGGAAATCGGAGTAGTCAAGAAGAGGTCGGAGATTACGTAGGGATCGAATCTTTTGGTAAATTGAGTTTGTTGTTTTCTTGATGTGTGCTGACATATCAAGTCGCTGATCTAATGTAATCCCTAAGTATCAGATTGTGGGTTGTGACTTCAGTACAATGTTATTTACTTGTAATGAGGCAGGGGGTATGAATGTTGGATTCCGTGTTACAAATAGGACGTCTGTTTTGTTGTGATTTATACGTAGATTCTGTTTGAGGAGCCAGTTTGATACAGCTTCGAAACACTGAACTATTGATGTAAAATCTGGTTGTTTTACGTTGAATGGAGCATACATCAGGATGTCATCCGCATACGCTACAAAAATTCAAGGTCTCTAACTGAGCGATCTAATTATGATATCTAGGGTTGCGCTCAAAAATAACAAAATAATACATTAATATACACCTCAGCTACTTAAGTGTTTACTTATCATATCTTCAGATTTCCAAAGGTCTCAGTTTCTAGCCAGCCGGGCTAATAGAGTATACTCTCCACAGCTGTAGCTGATAATCACATCAATGACCTCTTTATGGAAACCTATTTTTTAGAACATCCCCCGCACTACTAAAAGTGATATCAGTCTTTAAGGCTTGGTGTCATAGAGCGTATATGCCAGGATCATTCATATATTCCAAAAAACTGGCACTTAAATGGCACTTAGCTGCTGCAATCCAAGCTCTCGGAAGTATTGCATAGATTGGAGTCTGTATGCTAATTCCACTGAGTTTCACTGAGTTCCCGACGCTCTCATTGGGGTCCCACTGCGGCGTTTCACCGCCTGTGGTTTCATCAGGGGAGCCTCATTGCCTTAAGTTCATGCTGAGAAAACAATATGTGACATTTGATAAAACGTTAAACACAAACTAACTTGTTTGTCAATATACACCCTTATACGTGAACCTTTTCCTATAGTACTCACTACAAGACGATGCTGCCGACCTTTCGTGTCTTCCTATATTCTGTCTCTTTACTTGTTTAACCAACTTGTTTAACCAATTGATGAGTGAGTCACGTGAACACTTCATTGACTATTCAGACTGCTATAAAAAGTTGCAAACCTGAGCATTCCGCATGCGCGGCGCTTTTCCAACAGTTGGTTAAACAAGTAAAGAGACAGAATATAGGAAGACACGAAAGGTCGGCAGCATCGTCTTGTAGTGAGTACTATAGGAAAAGGTTCACGTATAAGGGTGTATATTGACAAACAAGTTAGTTTGTGTTTAACGTTTTATCAAATGTCACATATTGTTTTCTCAGCATGAACTTAAGGCAATGAGGCTCCCCTGATGAAACCACAGGCCGTGAAACGCCGCAGTGGGACCCCAATGAGAGCGTCGGGAACTCAGTGAAACTCAGTGGAATTAGCATACAGACTCCAATCTATGCAATACTTCCGAGAGCTTGGATTGCAGCAGCTAAGTGCCATTTAAGTGCCAGTTTTTTGGAATATATGAATGATCCTGGCATATACGCTCTATGACACCAAGCCTTAAAGACTGATATTATCACTTTTAGTAGTGCGGGGGATGTTCTAAAAAATAGGTTTCCATAAAGAGGTCATTGATGTGATTATCAGCTACAGCTGTGGAGAGTATACTCTATTAGCCCGGCTGGCTAGAAACTGAGACCTTTGGAAATCTGAAGATATGATAAGTAAACACTTAAGTAGCTGAGGTGTATATTAATGTATTATTTTGCTATTTTTGAGCGCAACCCTAGATATCATAATCCGCATACGCTAGACATTGAATGTTGAAGGTGCGTATCACATCACAGATTGGCTGCATATAGATATTGAACATTAGTGCGGACAAGGAGGATCCCTGAGGGACACCTTGTTTAAGTGGGAATGGATCAGATGTTGCTTCTCCTGTTCTGACTTGCTGCTGTCTATCAGATAAGTAGGATTTGCATCAATTCAGGGCCAGACCTTGAATACCCTTCTCTTTGAGGCGCTGTAGGAGAGTATTGTGGTTTACTGAATCAAATGCGGCAGCTATGTCGAGAAAGATGGGAATGAACCCTTGATGGATATTGTCTATGCTTATGATTAGGTTATTGAAGAGGATTGTGAGGAGGGTGTCAACACCATGTTCTTCTCTAAAACCATGTTGTGAGGGGTCCAGGGGAGCTTCTGCGTCAACATGTTGTTGTATTTGTCGCTGGACTACTTTTTCCATGATTTTCGCTAGAAGGGGGATGCTAGAGATAGGTCTAAAAGATTCTACTTTTGATGGGTCTAGCTTGCTGTTCTTCAGTAGGGGGCGGATGGATGAATGCTTGAGGCTCTGTGGGAAGGATCCAGTTGAGAAGGAGTGGTTGACAATCTTGGATATAGTTGGGCTAAGTTCATGCCGTAGTTCTTTGATCCACCTGGCTGGGCAGGGGTCATTAGGTGCAGTAGTTAAGTTAATAGCTGCTATTATTTCTTCAATCTCTTTGTTGGATACCTGAGGGAAATTGTCAAGTGTGGCTAGTTGAGCCTATGTAAACAGAAGCATGGTAGTTGTGCATTCTCTGGACTGACAAAGACGTCTATCGCTGCGGTCCCCCAGCAGCAAAAGACCTCCCCCCAGGATTGCCAGGTTCAGCTGCAACTCGTGGGGTTGGATGACCCGGCTCAAGCAGTCAGTCAGTATGCTGTCCTGGCCCAGCAGGTAAACTGCCCTGAAGGAGATGTTCTTCCCTGCTGCAAGTTCGAGAGATGAATGGCCTCCCAACAGAAGTGGTACAAGCCCGTGCAATCCTGCTTGTTGAGGTAGTACATCGCCACCTGACTGTCTGTCTGAACTTGAACCACCTGTCCCGTCAGATGGTTCCGGAACACCCGAAGGGCAAGTACTTAGATTGTGAGCCCTTTGGGGACAGGGAAATACATTCAGGTACAGTATGTAACTCACCGTGATCTTCTGGAAATGCCTGAGCTAAATACTAATAAATACTAAGTACTATAAATACTATGGTATACAGCCCTGAGCACCAGCAGGATGATCTGCAAGACAATCCCCTGGAGACCATGGACCCTGCAACTGCAGGTGATCGTAATGGGTTCCCCAGCCCAACTTGGACGAATCCGTCGTGATGATGCACTGCACTGGGGGAGCCTGGAAAGGCAAGTTGGCTCTGAAGTTACAAAATGCTCGAAATCAACAGCCTCTAGAGCCTTCTCATTGTTTGCGCCCAGAGCCTGGAATGCCCTCCCACCTGAAATTAGAGCCATCACAAGCCTCATGGCTTTCAGAAAGGCCTTAAAGTATCACTTGTACTTAACTTACTACCCGGAAGCCACTCCGATTGTACATAGCCCTCATATTGGTCTTTCCCACATGACCCTGGTGGAGAATGGCTAATCATGATGCTCATAACTGTCCACACTATTCCATACCGTAATTATACCTTATTTGTAATTATATTCTAATTACCACTACCATGTTAATCAACCAAAATGCCTTGTACATAGCTAACCCTATTTACCGCCACTTGTTTGTATATAGTTTAACCCTGTTTACCACCAAGTTTTGTTCCCTGTTCATTGTAAAAAAACAATGCTGATTGTGTCATTGTGTTTAAACCTTGTTCATTTGTAAACCGCACTGATTAAAAGAGCGCGGAATATAAGAAATAAAAATAAAATAAATAAAGGTGGCCCCGCCACTAGGCAAGGGGCGCCGCCAGAGCCAGCGTGACCTGGTTCCTGTCCTCCAGAAGCCTGTGGTCACTGGGCACCGAGCGTCCACTGGGCCTGCCACATGTGGAGGCGAGCAAAGGGCATGAAGTGGACCACAGATGCCATGTGCCCCAACAGGAGGAGCATCTGTCTGGCTGTCACCGCTGAGCAGCCCTGCACGTCCTGTGTCAGGGCTGAGAGGTACAGCACACAGACCTGCAGGGGGAAAGGCCCATGCCTGGGTTGAGTCCAGCAGGGTGCCAATGAACTCCAAGCACTGGGTTGGCAACAGGTGAGACTCTGGGAAGTTAACCACAAACCCCAGGCACTGGAGCAGTCATATGGTGGCTAGGACCCTGCTTAGTCTGTCCACCAGGGCATTGTCCTAGCCCAGCAGGCACACCGCCCTCAGAAGCATTCCTTGACTGATCGCATACGAGTGGGGGGCTATTGCCTCCTGGCAGAGGGTGTAAGACCCTGTGCCTCCCTGCTTGTTCTGGTAGAACACTGCGACCTGGTTGTCTGTCTGGACCAGCACCGACTGGTGCTGTAGGCGGTGACTGAAAGCTTTGAGCGACAGGAATATGGCCTGAGCTCCAGCAGGTTGATCTGTTGCTGGCTCTCCACCCTGAACCAGTTGCCCTATGAGTGGAGACTTCCGCAATTGGCCCCCCACCCCAGCAAGGAGGCATTTGTGGTGAGGACCCGCTGGGGTGCAGGGTCCTGGAAAGGCATGTCTGCCTGTAGGTGCTGTGTGGCTTTCCATCAGCTGAGCAACTCTGCCAGCAAGCGGGTTACACACACCATGTTCTGAAGCCAGCCCAAGGCCCCTGTCCACTGGGAATGGAGGCCCCAGAAGGCGGGAGTTGGGGACAACATGGACTGTCGATGCCATGTGGCCAAGCAGACAGAGCAGGGAGCGAGCCGAGAGAGTGGCAGCACTGTACCTCTATGGCCAAAGCTACGAGGTGACTTGCTCTGTCTAGGGAGAGAAAGGCCTTGGCCTGTCTAGGGAGAGAAAGGCCTTGGCCTGTCTAGGGAGAGAAAGGCCTTGGCCTGTCTAGGGAGAGAAAGGCCTTGGCCTGTCTAGGGAGAGAAAGGCCTTGGCCTGTCTAGGGAGGGGAAGGCCTTGGCCTGTCTAGGGAGGGGAAGGCCTTGGCCTGTCTAGGGAGGGGAAGGCCTTGGCCTGTCTAGGGAGGGGAAGGCCTTGGCCTGTCTAGGGAGGGGAAGGCCTTGGCCTGTCTAGGGAGGGGAAGGCCTTGGCCTGTCCAGTCAAGCCCCTATGAACTCCAGACCCTGTGTAGGGGTCTGGTGGGACTTGGGGTGATTTATCACGAACCCCAGGTGTTGCAGGACATTGATTGTGTGGGCCATGGCCTGTTGTACTTCTGCGACCGTGTCCCCCTTTATGAGCCAGTCGTCCAGATAGGGGAAGACAAAGGCACCCTGGAGAGAGAGGAAGGCCGCCACTATTGCTAGGCAGTTGGTGAAGACTCTGGGTGTGGAGGCTAGACCAAAGGATAGCATCCTGTACTGGTAGTGGTCGCCTCCGACCCTGAATCTGAGGTACTGCCTGTGGCTGAGATGAATGAGGATGTGTGTATACGCATCCTTTAGATCAAAGGAGAATAGCCAGTCTCCCTGCTGGAGGTATGACAGCAATGTTCCAAGGGAGAGCATCAGTAACTTCTACCACACCAGGAATTTGTTTAGATTTCACAGGTCTAGGATGAGCCTTAGGCCCCCGGTTCGTTTTGGGCTAGGAAGTTCCATGAGTAGAAGCCCCTTAGGTGATAAGGCACTGGTTCCACGGCTTTGTCCGTGAGGAGATCTTCAAGTTCCTGCACTAGCAGAGCCCGGTACAGGGGAGTCCGAGAGGGCTCTCCTGGGAAGAATGGGGGAGGTGTCTGGTCCAGGTGGAAAAGGTAGCCTTCTCTGACTACCTGGAATTCCCAAGCATTGGTGGTGATGACAGGCCACCGGTGGGCAAGGTGGATCAGAAATCCCCCAGTGAGCAGCTGACCTCCTGAGGGTGGAGAGGCTATGCCCCAGGAGTCAAAAGCTCCCCCCCAGGCTGTACTGGAGGTGGCGATGGGGAGCTCTTCTGCTTGCGGGGACTTTGACCTGCTCCTTTGGCATGGTGACCCTGCTGAGGGGCTGGAGGAGCCTGATACTGAAGGAATCCCCAGTAAGTCTAACCCTTCCTTGGATAGGGAGGTTTTTTCCCTGGGGTTTTCCTCCTGGGGAGGGTAGCAGTCTTCTTGGAGAGTCCAGTCCTTGTCAGGAACTCGAACTCTATCTCTGCCACTCTCTCTGCCATGGGTTTGCCAAAGAGACTCTCTCCTTGGCATGGGACATCAATGAGCTTGGTCTGAACTCATTGCTCCAGATCCGAAGATTGCAGCCACGCCAGGTGTCGGGCACCAATGCCCGCAGCAGCTATCCTTGCTACCGACTCAAAGCCATCGTAGGCATCCGAGTCAGGTACTTCGAACACTCCCCAATGCCCTTGGTCATGTTCTGGAATCGCAGGAGATGGTCATTCCCGAGGCCAGAGGAGAACCAATGAGCTCCTACATCAAGTCTCGAAGGTACATGCCTATACAGAGCTGGTATGCTTGGATCCAGCAGGCAAGCATTGAGCCCTGGTAACACTTGCTACTGAGGGCATCAAGGGTATGAGCCTCCCTGCCCGGGGGCACCGAGGAATGCGTCTTCTGGCTCTTGAGCCAACATATGGCCAACTCCACTACCAAGGAATTATGCAGCAACTGCAACTTCCTGAAGCCGGGGCCTCGCCGGACATCGAGTCAACTGCTGACCGACTATGGGCTCCGATGCCAGCATCTCCCACATGCGGAGGAGAAGTCTCTCAAGGATGGCAGAGATTGGAACCATCAGTACCTCCTTTGGTGAAGAATCGTATTGGAGAATCTCTAACTCCTCTGTTCGAGGATCCTCCTCCGACTCCTTGAAGATGGCCAGTGCCCTCGATATGTCCTGCATGAAGTCGAGAAACGAGATGTCCTCTGGAGGTGACCAATGCAGAGTCACCAGAGGGGATGGGTCCAACAGGATATCGTGGTGTTTGCGGGTGTCTGGTGATTCCTCATCCTCGCATTCCCAGTCGGAGAAGTCGGTGGAAGATTCGGCACCAGGCCTGCGAGGCAGGACCCAGGTTGTGGGGCTGATGGACCACAGCGGCTTCGTGTCTGGAGCCATGAGCACTCGCTGGTGAGGATCTCGTTCCCGAGGTGCGGGACCGTGATCAAGACCTTTGCCGAGGATCAACTCGGCAACCGGGGAAGTCCTCGATATCAAGGTCCTGATGGTTTGGATGGATGCAACGGTGGAGCCAGGCATCGGCGCCTGCTGCATGGCAAGGAAGGCAGACAAACTGCACTCCAAAGTGACCATCCTGGTTTCCCACTCAGGAGGTGTCGCTGCCTTCGACCCGGACGCCAGGGCTGCCGGGTCTGGCGTCAGTGGAGAGAGGGAGTCTTTGACAAGGATGGCCTCGGGTGTCCGATGCCAATCACCAGAGGCCTCCGAATCCTTCCGGGGGACCTTGGCCAGCCACTCCCGCTCAGACTCCTCAGATCCTCTGCATGGAGTTCCTAGAGGATTATTTCTTCTTCTTCTTCCTGTGTTCCTGCTCTGGAGAACCCCTGTTGGAGGCCCCATGGACCGGTCGGTAGCCGAGGGATCACTATGGGACGCCCAGGATTCAGATGGGGTCCTGGAGCGTGGAATCACCGGGGACCCTGGGGCAGACTCTGACCTTTTGAGGATCTCATCAAGCTTCACCCGACAGAGTTTGATGGCCTTGGTGAACATCTTTCTGCAAAAGCTGCAGGTCTCCGGGTTGTGGTCAGCTCCCAGACACCAGAGGCAGCAATCGTGTGTGTCATGAGAGACATATTTTTAGTGCACCAATCACATTTTTAAAACTGCTGGCCATCAGGGAAAAAAGTACCCCAGTGAGATCGAAGACCCAAGGAGCGGCCAGCGGGTGGAAAAAAGTTGCGAATCTGCGCTGAGGAAAAATGGGTCCAAGACACGATTCCGGGGCAAGAAACCTTGGAGGCGGGAAAGGAACCGTATGCAACTGGAGAAAATAAAAACACACTTTACTGAGAAAATAATCAACTTTTTCCAGGGAAATCAGACATACGAACAGTGGGCTTTGCGGAAAAAAGGAGACTGAGCAAGAAGGCATCTTTGTGCGGGAAGGGGACCACACATGCGTGGTGGCATTTCGAGGCTTTCTTTGAAAGCTGGGGAGATGCTTCCGCGAGGGCTCCGTTAGCGCTGACGTCACCCATATGTGAGGACTGACTTTCTGCTTGTTCCCAGAGGGAAAAAAAAAATCGATCCAGGAGCAAACCGCAAGTGAGAGAAGCTAAAAAAAAATAGCTGGCCTGGCGAAGAAACACCACAGGGGGGAAAAAAGGCGGAAAAAAACACATTAAAAGACTGAAAAGAAAAAATGGCACAGCCGGCTGAGAGAAATAAAGTAAAGAAATAAAGTGAAGAAGGGAGGAGTAGCCTAGTGGTTGGGGCAAGGTACTTCAGGCCGGAAGGTCGGGGGTTCAAATCCCACTAGAGGACAGCAACCTTGAGCCGGAAGGACTGGGGTTTCTAGTCCCACAGATGCTCCTTGTGGTCTTGGGCAAGCCACTTAACCCTCCATTGCCCATGTTCCCTGTAAGTATTAGTGTATGTGTCTCATATCCCCGCGTGTTAAATGTATCCCCCAATTGTGTTGTGACCACTTTGATTGAAGGATAAGGCGGTATACAAAAACTGTCTAAATAAATAAATTAAGAATGGGTGCAGTAATGCTCACAGTTACTGCCCGAACCCTGCAGGAACCAGCCACTGGCCGAGGTAAACTGCTTCACTGAAACAGAGCTCTTTCCTTTTTTTCTTTAAATTTTAATGAAAAAACAAAGAAAGAAATAAAAGCCTGACAGAAAAGCTCCTCTCAGAAGGCAGGAACTCAGGTTTACTCTGGAGGGCTGCACTGCTCCTCTTGAGCAGGTGCCTCACCCCCCCCCCCCCCAAGCATCTCAAACTAATGTTTATTATGTTTATTCATACATTTGATATACCACTCAGGCCAAGAAGCATCAGAGCGGTTTACAATACTACATTTATGTTACGGAAAATATGAAAAGAACGCCATTTATAAGATAGGACAGAGTAGGAGATACAGAGATACACAAAGAAATAGAAAAGATAGGAGAGAAGGGAACAGCAGATTACCTTCACAAACTACCGTCATGACAATTAGGCTCACAGCTTTTGTACGATTTTTTAATCAATTGCCACAGACTCTGCCTAAGAGCCACGCCAAAGGGCCCTCTAATGAGGCCCTCAGGCGCGGGCACGCCTCCGGAGCAGTGGTTTTAATGCCGTTGAGCAAGGCAAGTGATTGGCAGTCAGTGAGGTGAAGAGCAAGTCCCGCCCATACACTCAGATGGCAACTGCTGCTTTCCCTGGTCCAGAGTGAGCCTCCGGAGCGGCGGTTTTAATGCCGTTGAGCAGGGCAAGTGATTGGCAGTCAGTGAGGTGAAGAGCAAGTCCCGCCCATACACTCAGATGGTAATTGCTGCTTTCCCTGGTCCCGAGTCCACCTGATCAGGAGCACACTGACAAAATCCCAGGAAACCCCAGAGGGACACCTCTTGTGCACTCTGGGGACATCTGGTATGTAACTCTAACGGAGAGGAATGGCTAGCATACGGAGAGGAATGGCTAGCAGAAAAAAGGAGGTGATAATACCTCTGTATAAGTCTTTGGTGCGACCTCATTTGGAGTATGGTGTGCAATTCTGGAGACCGCACCTTCAAAACAGGATGGAGTATGAACAGGATGGAGTCGGTGCAGAGGGTTGCTACTAAAATGATTAATGGGCTTCGTTATAAAGCATATGAGGACAGACTTAAGGATCTTAATATGTACACCTTAGAGGAAAGGCGGGATAGAGGTGATATGATTGAGATGTTTAAATACCTCCGTGGCATAAATGTTCAGGGAGAGAGCCTCTTTCAATTGAAAGCAAGTTCTGCTACGAGGGGACATGGGATGAGGGTGAAGGGAGATAGATTCAGGAGTGATATGCGGAAATATTTCTTTACAGAAAGAGTAGTGGATCCGTGGAATAGTCTCCCAGTGGAGGTGGTAGAGATGAGGACAGTAACTGAATTCAAAAAAGCATGGGACCAACACAGAGGATCTCTAAAGGTAGAAAGTGGACTGTTGTAGTTGTTGTTATGGAAGGACAGACTAGATGGGCCTTGTGGTCTTTTTCTGTCATCATGTTTCTATGTTTCTAAAAGTGACTGTCAGGAGCAGAGTAGCCAAAACCTATCTCTTCTGCCAGGCCTTTGATCTTCCCCTCCCTCCGTTCACCTCCAGTCCGTCAACTACACTACCTACCAGCAATCCACCAGAGGGTTAGAACATTCCTGCACTTACCTGGGTTAGCCCCTCCCTTTTTGAACTGCTTGTCCTTGTCTGTGCTCCTCTCCCTTGACGTTTGCACTCCGTCATAACTGTCTCTGTGGTATTGCCCATCTTCTGCTATGTGCCTTGTCACTTTCTAGGCTATCAGCCCTTTGTCCCCTTGTCTTGTATTTATTATGTCTTTCCCCATTTGTCGTGATGTCTAACTTTGTTTTGTCTATGCCACTTTTACTGTCCTTTTCTCTCTTTTCTCCTTGACTTCTTTCCTATCCACCCAATGGCGTTCCTTTCTATCTTTCTTTTCTGCAGCCATGATAATTTTGTGTTGTACACCGCCTTAATACTTTTGTTATAGGCGGTATATCAAATCTGACAAACAAAGATAAAGATAAAGCCGAAGTCCACCATCTGCTGAGACAGAGAAAACACTGAAGCTATTCCCTAGGGAAGCAGGTATATGTGCCAGTGATGATGTCACTGAAGCTTCTGATTGGTTCTTTCTCTGTCTCCATCTGCTGGCAGGGGGTATAACCCACAAGTCTGTACTGGTCTATCAGGATGATTTGGAAATGTTCTTACACCTGGGTGACATCACCGATGGAACCCCATGCAGGAACATCTCTGACCACCTTCTAGAGAACATGCATGCATATTCCTAACTGTTCTTCTGTGGTTCATTATCTCAGTGTGGTAACCAGCTTAGCGTAATACAATGCCAAAGAGAGGCAGGAGGGTTGTGAGGACTTATTCTGCTGTCCAAGGAGAACACCTGCTATAGGTGAATATTGTTATTTATTTTATTTAACAGGTAATTTTGCTTTCTCTGTGGACAAGCAGACTAAATGCTCCCACAACAGTGTGCCTTGAAAAAGGGTTAACCAAAGAAACCTGTTCAGGTCTCTTAGGTCTAGGATGGGATAGTATCGCACCAGGATGGTTTGGCACCAGGAAATACCTTGAATAGAATCCCAGCCCTTACTGGCCTGATGAGACAGGCTCAACAATATTGGTGGCCTGAAGGAAGGGTGAACAGTTCCCACAGAAATATTTCCTGGTACCGAGAGTTGATTAAGTGAATTCTCAGTGGGCAATTTGGTGAGAGTTCAAAAAGGGGCAGCCTGAGCTCCTTCTGAACTATTTTCAGTACCCAAGAGTTGGAGATTACAAGGGGCCAGTGGATCTGCAAAAAGCTCAAGCCTCCCCCTGATTAGTAGGTTGTCAGACTAGGACAGGATTAGCAACTATGTTCTCTAACAGCTCGTCAAAAACCTGCTACCAGTTTTGCCTGGGTCATCAGCGGGGGATTCTGAACCTATGGCTGCCGAAGGTGGGAGAATAAAGGTTATCTAATTGGGGAAGAGCAGGAAAGATAAGAATACCTATGTTCATGAGATTAGTAAGTAAGATCTCCACTACCACCCACATTGTTGAACCTCGTAGATAAGGAGGTTGGGTCAAAGTGAGCCTGGAAAGCGTTTTCAAGGTGTCAGTATGCTGCTTGATTATGGCTGCAGTCTCTTGGACCTTGTCTCTGAAGAGACTATTTCCATGACATGGCATGTTAGCAAGTTGCTCGTGCACACTAGGCTGAAAATCATAGGTCAAGAACCATGAGACTCTTTGGATGCCAGTACCATTAAGATGTCATATAGAAAATATTATATATTGCTTGGACAATATATTTTCCATACTCCTTCCATTGTGCCACTAGGGAGCATTATAGCTCATCTTTCTCTGGAGGAAAAAAAGTTGTCCAATTCCTCCAAGTTGCACATGATAGTCTGCAAGAGCATGCCCATGAAGAGCTGGTAGGATGCTGTGTGGGACATTAGCATAGTGTTCAAAAAAAGCATAGCTACTCACCTGTAACTGGTGTTCTTGGGGACAGCAGGAATCAGTCCTCACATATGGATGACATTGGCACCAATGGAGCCCTTGCAAAAGCATCCCCCCAGCTTTCAAAGAAAGCCTTTGAGAGATGCCACTACACATGTGTGGTCCACTTCCCGCCCAATGGTGCCATCTTGCTCAGTCAGATGACATAGCTAACAGACGGCAAAAATAAAAGATGGTAAAGGAGCAAATCCAAGGGGAGGAAGGAGGGTTGTGAGGTCTGATTCCTGCTGTCCCCGGAGAACACCTGCACACAAGGAAGAGCAGGAGACAGAGATACTCAGGAGTGCTTCTATATTGTATTTCCAAGTACCTTTGAACAGATATTCATTACGGTTCTCTTATTGTGATCACAGTCCCCCTGAAGAAGGCCCATGTGGCCGAAACACGTGTAGGGCTGACCCCCTAATAAAATGTGTTCCTTCCACGGGTTCTCCGTCTCCTGCTCTTCCTTGTGTGCTGGTTTTCTGCAGGTGGGGTGTTCATTTTGTTTTTGTTTCCCGGAGAACACCTGTTACAGATAAGTAACTATGCTTTCTCCAGGAACAAGCAGGAAGTCAGTCCTCACATATGGGACTCCCCAGCTACAGGCTACCAAAAGCTCATAGCAAAATAGGGGTTCCCTCACGGGGAGCCGTAAACTGCAGCAATTTAGTCCGTGTACGCAGACTACAGTAGGACCCTGGTGTCCAATAAACCAGCACTCCAGCAGCCTGAACACAGAAGGGTCAGAGGGTAGGAGTTCCCTAAACCCCAAAAAGGTTACGGAGCACCGCCTGGTCGAAAGCACTGTCCCATCGGGACTCTCTTTCCAGAAAGTAATTGGCTGGAAAGACCAGGTGGCGGCCCAGCAGATGTTCACCATTCGGATGGATGCCAAGTTTGCTACTGAAGCCGTCATGGCCCTGACACGGTGTGCCGTGATGCGGCCTTCCAGCGGGAGCCTCGCCTGCTCGTAAGCGAGGGCAATACAGTCTGCCACCCATGTGAACAGCGTACACTTGGTCACCGCCTCCCCCAGCTTACTGGGGTCTTAGGAGATGAAAAGCTGAGAAGCTTTGCGGTGGCCCTGAGTGCATTGGATATAGAAGGACAAAGCCCTCTTACAGTCCAAGGTGTGAAGGACCGTTTCCGCCCGACTGGAGTTAGGTCTTGGAAAGAAGGAAGGGCGCACCACTTCCTGGGTTGAGATGGACGGGTGACACTACCTTCAGCAGGAATTTGGGGTGCGTGCGGAGCACCACTATGTTCTTGTAGAACCTGGTATAGGGCGCTTCTGCCACAAGGGCCTGAAGCTCGCTGACTCTGCGAGCGGAGGTAAGTGCAACCAGGAAAGCCACCTTCCAAGAGAGGTAATGGAGGTGGCAGGTAGCCAGAGGTTCGAAGGGCAGGCAAATGAGCTGACCCAACACCATGTTGATGTCTCACTGAATTGCTGGAGAGCAAACCGGGGGCTTCGATAAGAGCAGGCCCTGGAGGAAATGGGTCACCAGGGGTTGGGCCAAGAGGGGCTTACCATCCACTGGATGGTGGTGCGCCGCCAGGGCACAAAGGTGCACTCGGACAGACTTGAGCCCAGACTGGGAAAGGTGGAAAAGGTACTGCAACACCAGGGCCACCAGGCAGGAGAAAGTGTCAGCCCAGTGTTTAGCGCACCAAACAGAGAACCTGCTTCATTTGAGGGTGTAAGCCTTCCTAGTAGAGGTCTAATGGGAGGCCAACAGAATATCTTCCACCTCAACCGGGAGGATGAAAGGGGCCAGAGTTATCCTCTGAGTAGCCAGGCTGTCAGCGACAGTGACCCTAGGTTGGGGTGCAGGAGAGAGCCCCCTCCTGAGATAGGCATCCCAGGGAGGTCCCCAAGGGGATGGAGGCTTCCACAATCAACTATAGAAGTAGAGGGAACTACGGTTGCCTGGGCCACCGAGGAGCTATCAGGATGAGCGAGACCCTGTCATGGAGCGTCCTGAACAAGGTCTTGGTGATCAATAGCATCGGAGGGAAGGCATACATGAGGCCTTCCGACCATGAGACCAGGAATGCATCCACTGCCACCCTGGAGGGGTGGGCCTGTTGGGAGCAGAAGCAGGGCAACAGAAAGTTGTCCGGCTGGTGAACGGGTCTATCACGTGTTCCCCCCCAGAGCCGGAAATGCTGACAGGCTACCCTAGGGTCCAGCTGCCACTCGTGCGGCTGGAAGACTCTGCTGAGCCTGTCGGCCAGCAGGCTGTCCTGGCCTGGCAAGTACACTGCCCGCAGGAAGATACCCTGTTGGACTGCATACGAGCAGAGGACCAGTGCCTCCGGGCAAAGGGTATGAGACCCCATGCCCCCCTGTTTATTCTTGTAGAACATTGTCACCTGGTTGTCCGTCTGCACTAGCACTGGCTGGTGAGACAGGCGGTGACACAAGACCCTCTGGGCTAGGTGTATGGCCCAGACTCCATGAGGTTGATCTGCTGGATGCTCTCGTCTGGTGACCAGCTGCCCTGGGTGCAGATATCTACGCAGTGGGCTCCCCAGCCAAGCAGGGAGGTATCCGTGGTGAGGGCCCTTGAGGAGGTTGGGGCCTGAAAAGGCATGCCCGCCTCGAGATGCTGGGAAGAATGCCACCAGACCAGGAAGTCCGCCAATTGGCAGGTCACAGAAACTCTGAGGCAGCCCGTGGCCCGAGACCACTGGTCCCGGAGACATCACTGCACCGCCCTCATGTGGAGGCGAGCATCTGGGATTACATGGACCATGGAGGCCGTGTGCCTGAGGCGGCGCAGGAGAAGCCAGGCAGGCACTGAGGGACAGTACTGTACGTCCTGAGCTAGAGTCCTGAGACAATCGGCTCGGTCCCTGGGCAAGAAAGCCTTTGACTAGAAAGTGTCTATCTTTGCCCCAATGAACTCCAGACACTGTGTCGGGAGGATGTGAGACTTGGGGCAGTTTATGACAAAGCCCAAGTGCTGCAGAACCTCGATGGTGCGTGCGGTGGCCTACTGTACCTCTGAGGCCATGCTTCCCTTTATGAGCCAGTCATCCAGGCAGGGAAAGAAGACGACCCCCTGGAGCCGGAGGAAGGCGGCCACGACTGCCAGACATTTTGTGAAGACTCTTGGATCAGAGGCTAGGCCGAAGGGAAGCACGCTGTATTGAAAGTACCTGCCCCCACTACAAACCGCCTTTGGTTGGGGTGGATGAAGATGTGGGTATAAGCATCCTTGAAGTCTAAGGAGCACAGCCAGTCTCCCTGCTGGAGGAATGGCAGCAATGTTCTAAGGGAGAGCATCTTGAACTTCTCCCTCACCAGGAATTTGAGGTTGCACAGGTCGAGGATGAGTCTTAGGCCCCCTGTCCTCTTTGGTACGAGGAAGTACCTGGAATAGAACCCCTTACTCTTGAGGTGGTGGGGCACCGCTTCCACCGCTTTGTCCTCAAGAAGACATGCCGACTCCTTCATAAGAAGGTCCCAGTGGAGGGGAGACTTCAGGGGCTCTCCCGCGAAATAAGGGGGAGGTGTCTGAATCAGGTGGAAGAGGTAACCCTCCCTGACTACCCTTAGTGCCCAGGAATCAGTGGTGATTGTCACCCACCTCTGGGCATAGAGGGCCAGACGTCCACATAAGGGCTGCTGATTTCCTTGGGGTAGAGAGGCTATGCTCAAGGAGTCAAGAACTCCCCCCTGGCTGGGCCGGAACCGGTGCCTGGGGTTTTGGAGCCTCCTGCTTATGAGGGCCATGCCCATGTCCCTTGGCCTGCTGACCCTGTTGGGGAAGTGGGGAGGCCTGATAAGGTGGGTAGTTTCTGTAAGCAGCTCTCTTCCTCGAGTAGAAGGACATTTTACCCAAGCACTTTCGTTGGGGAAGGGCAGCGGTCTTTTTAGAGAGCCTGTTCCTCGTACCCAAGCCCTTCCATTGGGGAAGGGCAGCGGTCTTTTTAGAGAGCCTGTTCCTCGTACCCAAGCCCTTCCATTGGGGAAGGGCAGCGGTCTTTTTAGAGAACCTGTTCCTCGTCATGAACTCAGTCTCCAGCTCAGCAGCCTTGTCAGTCATGGGTTTGCCAAAGAGATTCTCTCTTTGACATGGGACATCGACCAATTTGTCCTGAACCTACTGCTCGAGGTCAGATGACTGTAGCCAAGCTTGGTGTGGACAGATGCCAGCTGCCTCTACTCAAGCCGCTAACTCGAACCCGTCATAGGCCGCTCGAGACATGAATTTGGAGCATTCACGGACTGCTTTGGCCAGGTTCTTTGGCTGCAAAGGTTCCTCGGAGAGACAAGCCGAGAACCCAGCGAGTTCCTTTGCCAGGTCTCTCAGGTGCATGTCCATGTACAGCTCGTAGGCCTGGATACGGCCGATAAGCATTGAGCCCTGGTAGCACTTTCTGCCGAGGGCATCCAGGGTGCGGGCATCCAGGGTACGAGCCTCCCTGCCGGGGGGGGCACCGAGGAGTGCTTCTGGCTTTTCAGCCAACGCATGGCCAACTCTACCACCATGGAGTTATGTGGCAGCTGTGACTTTTGGAAGCCCGGGCTCCGGTGGACTCGATACATCAAGTCGAGCCGTTTGCTCACCACCAGCACCGAAGCCAGTGTCTTCCACATTTGGACCATCAGCCATTCCAGGACGGGAGGGATGGGCACCGTGAGCGATTTCTGTGGAGGGGCCGCGTATTAGAGGATTTCCAACCCATCTGCCTGAGGGTCCTCCTCTGAATCGGTCGGGAATACCAGGGACTTAGACATGTCCTTGACAAAATCAAGTAAACCCATATCCATGAACAGGGACCGCCGTCGAGGCTCCGATATGGGAGAGTCAGATGGGACGTCACAGTGGAGACGGGTATTGGGGGACTCCTTGTCCTCTGTCTCCCACTTGGAGTAGTCCATCAAGGACTCAGAGGAGGGCTGCTCTGCAGACCTCGGGGGCCCCCGTTGCCCTGCGGCCATTGCCCAGTAGACTTGCCTGGGATGACCGCGGTCCCGTTGAGCAGGACTCGGACCGTGACCTCGAGGATTGGCTCGGCCTCCGGGGATGTTTGAACATCGAGGGCCCGGTTATCGGGGCGGATGAACTGGTCATGCTGGACAACAGTGCCCGCTGCTGGTCCATGAAGGCAGACAAACTGTGCTCCATGGCCGCCATTCTGGACTCCAGACCATAAGACTCCACAGCCTTCGGCGCGGGCACCGAGGGACTCAGGCCTGATGCTGACTCCCCCGAAGTGGAATCCTCGACAAGTTCAGTGTCTGGGTCAGAGGCCGGTCCACAGTTGGATCTTTCTGGGGAACCTTCGCAGGCCGCTCCTTCTCAGATGCCGTGGACGAATGTCTCGGACTGCAGGACTGGGCCCGGGGAGCACCCAGCTAGTCAGAACATTCTAAGGATGCAGCCTTCGAGGGTTTCTCTTTCTTCCTGGGTTCCCTCGAGGAAGACACCACTTTCTGAGGGCCCACAACGAGGCTCGGGTTCGGAAGGCTCCGCCCGAGATGTTAGGGCCTCAGACGATGCCCTGGCCTTCGGAGGCACCGGGTACTCAGGGAAAAACTTATTGTGCTGCTGCTGGTGGCTCTTGAGGGCCTTACTGGACATCCTCTTGCAGAGACCGCAGGCTGCCGTGTTGTGGTCTGGCCAGAGGCAGCAGAGACAGCAATCGTTTGTGTCGGTCAAAGACATAATTTTGGAGCACC
The DNA here is from genome assembly GCA_033557465.1 of Ichthyophis bannanicus. Classification (NCBI taxonomy): domain Eukaryota; kingdom Metazoa; phylum Chordata; class Amphibia; order Gymnophiona; family Ichthyophiidae; genus Ichthyophis; species Ichthyophis bannanicus. Next base: position 83,682,413 of record CM066041.1, read on the forward strand.
GATCACACTTCTTAAAGCCATTGGTAGCCATGGAGGAAAAAGGTACTCTTGTGAGGTCGAATACTCTCCGGCTGCCAGTGGGAGGAAAAAGACATGAAGATGCCAGGAAAAGAACGAACGAAAATTATAGAAATAGACCGAACTCAACACCGAGACAATGAGGTCAGTTGGCGGGAAGAGTACCGGTGCGATACCGGAGGTGAGTATGAAACTCGGAGAGAAAAATCAACTTTTTCTGGGGACAAGCCAGATGAATGTCTGAAGGGCTCCGTGGAAAAAAGGAGATAGGCAAGATGGCACCCTTGTGCGGGAAGGGGACCATGCATGCATGGTGGCATCTCCCAAAGACTTTCTTTGAAAGCTGGGAGGATGCTTCTGCAAGGGCTCCATCGGTGCCGACGTCACTCATATGTGAGGAGACTGACTTACTGCTTGTTCCCAGAGAAAACATGCTACCAAAAAAGTCCAAGGTCTTAATTTCCCTCTCCACCAAAAATTGGGACTTAAAATTCTTGGCTCTTCTGAGAACAGATTTGATGACCATGGAGTGCTGCAGCAGCTGAAACGTCTCAACTCTGGGAGCCTTCTGCATTTTATACATAGAGTCAACCTTCTTGCTGACTGGAGGCACACAAGAGGATGCCTGGGCATGGTCACCGCTTCCTTAGGAGAAACAGAATATTGGAGGGTGTCCAACTCTTTGGCCCTCGACTCCTCAGTCTCAAAAAAAAACAAACAAAAAAAACAGAATGAACTTGGCCATTTTCCTAACAAAACTGTGGAAGATAAGTATCTCAAGTCCCTGCCTGAGGAGCTTATGATGAGGTGTGGGATCCAAGGAAAGCTCTGGAGACCTCTTTGAAAAGTATTCAGAAACCATTCAGATTCCCAGCGTTCCTGAGAATCTGACTCTACTTTTATCAACCTCTGTCTTGCCAGGGAGGCAGATCTCCTATGGGAGGTATTGATGCACCGATGACCTCTTGTGACGTGGGACGCAATCACCTTCCGTAAGCACTGGAGAGTGATGTTGGTTGGGTAGGAGACTATGTCAAGGCCCTTTGAGATCTCAATGATGATTCCTCTCCTGCATACAAACTCAGGGTTTCAAGGATGAGCTCAATGTGCTGTCATGCCATCATCAACGCTGTCGAAACTGCAGCCTTGAAGGACGAAGAACACAGTCTTTTTCTTTTTGAACACTTTCATAAACTGCTCCTTGAGGGTTGCCATGAACAAAGTGTAAGGCCTGCAGCAAATCGATGTCTGTGGAATCTGACAGGAAGCATTGGCAGGCTGGTCTTGGCTCTCTGAGAAAGCGTAGTTACTCACCTGTAACAGGTGTTCTCCAGGAGCAGCAGGAATCAGTCCTCACATATGGGTGACGTCGACGCCAACGGAGCCCTCGCGGAGCAATTTTCCCCAGCTTTCAAAGAAAGCCTTTGGGAATTGCAGCTCGCATGCGCGGTCCTCTTCCCGCCCAAGGGTGCCATCTTGCTCAGTCAGATGACATAGCTAAAAGACAGCAAAAAATTAGCAAAATGAAAGCATAAAACTGCAACTCCAAGGGGAGGAGGGAGGGTTGTGAGGACTGATTCCTGCTGCTCCTGGAGAACACCTGTTACAGGTGAGTAACTACGCTTTCTCCAGGACCAAGCAGGAAGTCAGTCCTCACATATGGGACTCCCAAGCTTAAGGCTACCGGAGACCCTAAGCACAAAAATGAGCTCCCTCTAGCTCAGCAGCACAGAAGGAAGGAATCTTCTCTGAATACGTCTCCAACCGGTAGCCCAACATCCGGGATGGAGGGTAGGAGTTGCCTATACCTCGAAGAGGTTACGGAGGACTGCCTGTCCGAAAGCACTGTCCCTGCGGGACTCCCTCTCCAGGCAGTAATGGGCTGCAAAAGTCTGGCTTGAAGACCAAGTAGCGGCCCGGCAGATGTCTGCCAACGGAACAGAGCGGAGGTAGGCCACTGACGTAGCCTTCGCCCGAACACGATGAGCGGTGACTCTACCTTCCAGCACAAGGCCCATAGCCTCGTAAGCCCAAGCGATGCAGTCCGCAATCCAGATGGACAGAGTACGCTTGGAGACAGGGAGCCCCAACTTGTTGGGGTCATAAGACACGAAGAGCTGAACAGCCCTTCGGTGCTCCCGCGTACGGTCAAGGTAGACGTTCAGCGCCCTTCTACAGTCCAGGGTATGCAGGACCATTTCAGCACGGCTGGAGTGTGGCCTGGGAAAGTAGGTCGGAAGTATCACCTCCTGGTTGATGTGAAAAGGGGAAACCACTTTAGGAAGAAACTTAGGGTGAGTCCGTAGGACTACCCGGTTCTTGTAGAACCTAGTGTAAGGAGGATCAGATACCAGGGCCTGCAGCTCACTAACGCGTCTAGCAGAAGTGAGGGCCACCAAGAACAAGGTTTTCCAGGAAAGAAAACGAAGAGGACAGGTAGCCATAGGCTCAAAAGGCGTACAGGTAAGCCGCTGTAAAACCACATTGAGATCCCAGTTCGGGGCTGGCAGGCGCAAAGGTGGTTTAAGGAGTAGGAGGCCCCGGAGAAAACGAGCCACCAGACGGTGGCTGGAAAGAGGCCTACCATCCACCGGTAGGTGGTGCGCAGAAATAGCACCGAGGTGGACCTTGACCGAGTTGGACTTAAGTCCAAGATTGGAAAGGGAAAGCAAGTACTGCAAGACCACTGACGTTGAACAGGAGAAGGGGTCTTGCGACTGCTGAGTACACCAGACGGAGAACCGATGCCACTTAAGAGCGTAGGACTTCCGGGTGGAAGGCCTCCTGGAGGCCAAGACGACCTCTTCCACATCTGGAGGCAGCTGGAGAGGAGCAAGGACTACCCTTTCAGCAGCCAGGCCATCAGATGAAGGGACCGAAGGTTGGGGTGCAGGAGCGTCCCCTGATCCTGCGAGAGGAGGTCGGGCTGAAACCCCAGAGGAAGAGGGGTGTCCACCGCCAGCTGCATCAGAAGCGGGAACCAAGGTTGTCTCGGCCACCGGGGAGCCACTAGGATCACCGACGCCTTGTCTCTGAGAACTTTGAAGAGCGTCCGAGACACCAGAGGCATGGGTGGAAAGGCATACAAGAGGCCTGTGGAACATGGAATCAGAAAAGCATCCGCCGCTACCCGGAGAGGATGCGGCTGTCGAGAGCAGAATCTGGGAAGCTGCCGGTTCAGAGGACTGGCGAACAGATCCATGGTGGGGAGGCCCCACCGGAGAAAGATCCGCTGAACCACAAGGGGATCCAATCTCCACTCGTGCGGTTGGAGGATCCTGCTCAGTTTGTCTGCCAGGTAGTTTTCTTGACCTGGGAGATAGACAGCTTTGAGGACGAGGTGGCGATGGACGGCCCAAGAGCAGAGCTTCTGTGCTTCCTGACAGAGAAGGAAGGAGCCGGTTCCGCCTTGTTTGTTCACGTAGAACAGGGCAACCTGATTGTCTGTCTGGACAAGTACCGACTGGTGAGAAATCAGGTGAGAGAAGGCTTTGAGCGCTAGGCGGATGGCCCTGAGCTCCAGGAAGTTGATCTGCTGAGCGGACTCCGAAGGAGTCCAGAGACCCTGAGTACAAGTCCCTTGGCAATGTGCTCCCCAACCCTGGAGAGAAGCATCGGTCGTCAGGACCCGAGAATGTGTAGGGGGCTGAAAAGTCACCCCCAGCACTAGGTTTGGCAGATGAAGCCACCATCGCAGAGAGGAGACCAGCTGGTCGGAGATCTGTACGGAGTCCGCTAGGCTCCCAGTGGCCTGATGCCATTGATTGCGAAGGCACCATTGAGCAGGTCGCATGTTCAGGCGGGCATTGGGGGTTACATGGACCGTGGAAGCCATATGGCCGAGCAGTCTCAGAAATTGCCTGGCCGAGACAAGGAAATTGCTGTGAAAGCGGCTGGCGAGATCCATGAGCCTCTGGGCCCTGTCCAGAGGCAGGAAGGCCCGCGCCTGAAGAGTGTCCAACCTGGTGCCGATGAATTCTAGATCCTGAGAGGGGAGCAAAGTGGACTTTGCGAAGTTTATGACAAAACCCAAGTGCTGGAGCAGAGCCACAGTGCGATGAGTAGCCTGAGTGGCTTCTTGGGCAGACTGGGCCCTGATGAGCCAGTCGTCCAGGTATGGGAACACAAAGAGACCTTGAAGTCTCAGATAGGCCGCCACCACTGCTAGGCATTTGGTGAACACCCTGGGGGCGGAGGATAGGCCGAAAGGCAGTACTCTGTACTGGTAATGGTGTCCGCCCACAACAAACCTGAGGTATTGTCTGTGGTCGGGATGAATAAGGATATGAGTATACGCATCCTTTAGATCTAAGGAGCATAGCCAGTCTCCCTGCTGGAGGTAGGGCAGCAGGATTCCAAGGGTAAGCATTTTGAACTTTTCCTTTGCAAGGAACTTGTTGAGGTTTCGCAAGTCTAGGATGGGTCTGAGGCCTCCTGTTCTTTTCGGAATCAGGAAGTATCTGGAATAAAACCCTTGACCCTTCAGGTGGTGGGGCACCGGTTCCACGGCGTGTTCCTGAACAAGACTTGCTAACTCCTGAAGGAGTAAGTCCCTGTGCAGAGGGAGTCCGGAAGGCTCCCCTGGAAAGTAGGAGGGAGGTACCTGGTGAAAATGAAGAAGATAGCCCTTTTGAACTATCTGAAGCACCCAGGTATCTGTGGTGATGTTGGACCACCTGTGGGCAAAGTGGACCAGCTGGCCTCCTGTGCTGAGAGAAACCAGCTGAGGCGGAGAGGCTATGCTGAGAAAGTCAAAAACCCCCACCCTGCTGAGCAGGGGCCGGTGGTGCAGGCTTGGGGGCTTGCTGCCTACGGGACCCATTACCCCGTCCCTTGGCCTGCTTTCCCTGAGGGGGAGCTGGTGAGGACTGATACTGAGGGTAGTATTTATAGGCAGCACCTTTCCTCGGGTAAAAGGGCTTTTTCCCCGAGGCCTTCTTCTTTTGAGAAGGGGCAGAGGTCTTCCTTGAGAGACGAGTCCTGGTGAGAGTCTTCGTCTCGATTTGTGCAGCCTTCTCATCCATGGGCTTGCCAAAGAGGTTATCACCTCGGCAGGGGACATCGACCAACTTGTCCTGTACCCAGGGCTCGAGGTCGGAAGTCTGAAGCCAAGCCTGGCGGTGTCCACCGATGCCGGCCGCGGCCACTCGAGCCGAAGCCTCAAAACCATCATAGGCTGCTCGAGAGATAAACTTGGAGCACTCCCGAATACCAGTAGACAAGGATTGGAACCTCTGCAAAGGTTCGTCGGAGAGACCAGCAGAGAACCCGGCTATTTCCTTAGCCAGGTCTCGGAGATACATGCCCATGTAGAGCTGGTATGTCTGGACTCGACAAGCAAGCATAGAGCCCTGGAAGCACTTCCTACCGAGGGCATCCAGGCTTCGGGCTTCCCTACCAGGGGGCACCGAGGAGTGCATTTTTTGACTCTTCAGTCTATGCATGGCCGATTCCACCACCATGGAATGGTGTGGTAGTTGTGCCTTTTGGAACCCGGGGCTCTTGCGGACTCGATAAATGGAATCGACCCGCTTGCTTAACACCGGCGACGACGCCGGGCTCTCCCACATGCGGAAGAGAAGCCGTTCCAGCATGGGAGGAACCGGTACAATAAAGGCCTCCTTCGGGGGAGAGTCATATTGGAGGGCATCGAGTTCTTCGACTCGAGGCTCCTCCTCGGGATCCGCAGGGAAGGCCAAGGCTTTGGCCATATCCCTCACGAAGTCCGAGAACCGGGTATCCTCCGGAAGGGACCGTCTCCGAGGTTCGGACTCGGGGGAGTCCGAAGGGACACACCGAGTCCGAAAGGAACCAGGTGACTCTTCGTCCTCAGATTCCCAGGCCGACTCCTCAGAGGAGGAGTCGACCAGCTCCGGTCGGGCGGGCACGGATGCCATCCGCCCTGATGCCGAGGGAGTCGGCGTCGACGACCTCGGTCCCGAACGGGAGGCCGATGGAGACCTCGACCGAGGATCGACTCGAGCCCTCATGGACTCGAGGATCAGCTCGGTCTCCGGGATCGACTTGGAGGTCGACGTCCCGGCGGTCAGGGCAGAAGCACCAGCGAGGCCAGCGATCAATGCCCGCTGCTGGTCCAAGAAGGCAGACAAACTGCACTCCAAGGCCATCAACCTGAGTCCAAGCTCAGGAGACCCAGCAGCCCCCGACTCAGGCCCCGACGGTGTCTGGCCCGACGTCGGGTCCTTCGGAGGCGAGTCCACGAAGACAACAGTACTTACGTGAGCAGGCAAGTCCACCTCGAGTCGAGGATGTTTCGACGGCCTCTCCGACTCCAAGGACCCGGGACGGGAATCGGGGCTATGCGACCTGGCCCTCGAGGAACCAGGAGCGTCCACCGATCCCGCCCTCGCGGGTTTCTTCTTCCGATGATGCTCCTGGGTAGGAGACCCCCATTCAGAGGAACTCCGACGATGCTCAGGACCAGAGTCCCGAGACGTCGAAGCCTCTGACGAGGTCCGAGCCCGGCCGGAGTCAGAGAAGATACGCTCCTGCTGGTGCTGCCGACTCCTCAATACCTTTGAGGACATTTTGCCGCATGGCCCGCAGATCATGGGGTCTTGATCGGGGCCGAGGCAGCGGAGGCAGAAGTCATGAGTGTCTGTAAGAGACATAAGTTTCTTACAGAGGTCACACTCTTTGAAACCACTGGCCGCCATCGGGGTAAAAAGGGCCCCTGCGAGGTCGAACGACCGGGCAGCCAGGGAAAAAAGGAAAAAAGCGCGAAATCTGTCACGAAGGACAAAAAACCGAAAAATAAAGAACGGACTCGCAACCTGCGTCGCGAGTCCGGGCGGGAAAAGAACCGGCGTCGAACCGAAGAAAAAATAGAGAAAAAGAGAGAAAAATCAACTTTTCTGCGGGGATTCACAGGCAACGTCTGTAGGGCTCCGCGGAAAAAAGAAGACTGAGCAAGATGGTACCCTTGGGCGGGAAGAGGACCGCGCATGCGCGCTGCAATTCCCAAAGGCTTTCTTTGAAAGCTGGGGAAAATTGCTCCGCGAGGGCTCCGTCGGCGCCGACGTCACCCATATGTGAGGACTGACTTCCTGCTTGGTCCTGGAGAATTAGCATAGTCCCTCTGATAGCGAGGAGGATGAGTGGTCCTCATGTCAGCGCTGCTTCAAAGACAGGAGTTCATCTGAAACCTTGATGCTCTTGACATCATGCTCCGATGGATCTCAACGCTGATGTCAACTTTGTAGGAGTATAATCAATTGGTTTGAAAGACCTAATACAATGCTATCAAGATATTTGCCTATTTTTCTGTAGTTACATATTACTAGATACTCACATTCATTGGACTAAGCTTTTGTAATTGAAGGCTAAACTTCTCAAATAGCAGTGCAAATGGGGCTTCTGTACTCAGAAGAAAAAGTTTAAGAAATGACAGCATAAGTTGGAGAAAGTGAGCCAAGTACTGGCTATTCAAATCTTACTGCATACATACTGTGGCATGGTCTCGGAGAGAGGCTTTTATACTTTTTTTTCTATTTACATATAATATGCATCTGATAGTGTTAAAAATATTGAATGACTACAGAAAACTGAGCAGTAGTGACAAACTTTTCAGTACTTGTCTTGACTTACCTTATCATAGTCATACTGTGAAGAACATCGACTATCAAATCTCAAATAGAGACAACGGGCACCTGGGATATGCACAGATTCCTTAAACTTATAGTTGTCTCTAACAGGATGCACTGTTTCTACTGTCTTCCCAGCAGCCCATGGAGCAGGGATCTTCAAACCAGTGAGAAAACCTGGCTCTTCTTTCTCTTCTAGCATTCTAAAAGCCATCAATTGATACAGAATATAATCAAAAAGAAAAACCCGGTCCTCCGGTATTCAGAGATAAAATTCAAAATAAGAAAGAGAATACCACTAATCCCAAACAGCAATCATTACTTATGTTTTTGTCGGGCATAAACCACAAGAAGAAGAGGAAACCCCTCTCATTCTCACGCAGTACATGCCCCTTTTTTTAGAAACTTATTCAAACATTTGCAATCATCATGTTGTGTCCATATCAAAGTTCACACTTATCTGATCGATCATACACGACGTGCACGTTTCGAAGCCGAAGCCTCTATCTCAAGTGCCCCCGATTGAAAAGAAGTGTGTCCATTCATTCAAACCGACAAAAAACGCCAAATTCATGGCTAATGACATCAGGGATACCAGTTCACAGATAGGCCACTTATAGAACCGCCCATTATGAGAGAGCCAATCACACATAGGGAAATCCCCATTGACGAAGGGAATCCCTACTTGAAAGGCTAGCCTTTCAAGGTCCAACCACTCAATGTCTCGATTCAATTCAGAGGGGGCAATAGTCCGCAATCTAAAAATCCATTGTTGTTCTAGGCTCCGTAATCGAGACATGCGATCACCTCCCCTCGGGTCCTCCGGAACATAATCAATCACCGTCCATTGAAGATGTTCAAATTCATGATGACAATCCAAACAGTGCTGCACTATTGGGTCGGTCAAAACAGATTGTCGGAGGCGCGAAGCTTGTTCCCCCAAACGAACCCGTACAACTCGGGTGGTGCTCCCAACATAACGCTGCGGGCAGGAGCATTCCAGAAAGTAGACCACATGGCTGGAAGCACAAGTGGTCCGCCACCGTCGATACAAAACCTGACCCGACTGTATATCAGACCAGGACGACCCCATCATAGTGGTGGCACAATATCTACATTCCGTACATGCTGCATGAAAACCTGTCCGAACATCAGGTACTAACGGTCTGTCCCGTAGAGTGGTCGATTTTACTAGCAAATCCCTCAAATTGCGCCCCCGTGAATATGCAATCTGCAAGGGTTTGTTAAAGCTAGAAGATAAAGAGAGCACCGACCAATGTTTACGCAAAATGTGAGCTACTGTCCCCGAATGGCTCATATATGGTAAAATACCTGTCACACTTTCAGAAGGTCCTTCAGGAGAGGAACGTGGAGCCGGAGTGGTTTCCAAATACCATTCACGATGAGAGTATAAAGTCCTCCGATAAGCTCGGGAAATGACTGATATGTGATAACCTTTGCAAGATAACCTCTGCCATAAATTGCGTGCATGATGTTTGTACTGTGATACGGAAGCGCACAACCGACGAATCCTTAAAAATTGTCCAAAGGACTTCCGGTGACGACATCGGGACGGATGGTGGGCTAGACAGAGAGCTCAGCCATCCATGCCTGTGGAAAGGGGGCTAAATACCCCTAAATGAGCTAATTGAGAGGGGCGCAGTGGGAGAACCGACGCCGCTTGACCCGAGGACCGGGCAGAGGCGGCAAGAAGCAGCTTGGCCCCGCTTTGGCATTTCCCGGAAGGGGGAGCATCACGAGCGGCCCTGACCGCGTGGTCGGCTGGGATCGGCGGCACGGGCTGAAGGCGTGCAGGGAGGCCGCAGCAGAGAGGCGCGTGGGATCCACGGCCTAGGCAGCGAGACTCTGGCAATCCGATCGTGCCACGGAGCAGCGGGCCGGCGAGGGATAACTCCAGACAGCAGCGCACTGCACTCCCCCGAGGAACAGCAGAGCAGAGCGGAGGAGCTCGGAGGGCAGTAGTAGCCCGTGCCGAACAGCCCGGAGAGACAGCGGAGGCTGAGGGAGTCGAGCAGATTGCAGTGGAGTGAGGGCTGAGAGGCTCTGAAGAAGAAGCTTACAGCGGTGACGGCAGAGAACTTGCTGAGCGAGGTGAGAGAGTTAGCCTTCCAGGTGCCCCGCAGAGCAGCGGCCTTCGACGGGCAAGCACCCCGGAGGGGTGGAGGAGACAGGCTGCCAAGGACCTGAAGCTGTAAAGGAGACCGGGGGAGGCGAGGCCCCGACGCCCCAAAGGTGATAGTGGGGGCGAGGCTCTGTAGCATTCAAAATCATAGCTTGCTACACAGTGGGGCCCTAGATAGCTTCCACTGTAGAGCCATAATGGACAAAAATAAAGTGGGGGTGTCAGCGCGCAAGAAGCTGGCGGAATATCGGTCTCCATACGGAGCAGCCAAGAGAAGTAAGGAGGGGGCCAAGGAGCATAGCAAGCAGGTAGCAGAGGCCCAAGAGCTGGTGGAAGAGTTGGAACGGAGCTGTAGCCCAGGAGGGATCGTGAAATTGAAAGACTGGCTCACAGAGCTGAAGGATGAGATCAAAGCGGAAATCGGCGGGGTGGCTCGGGAGCTTAGAGAGTCCATCCACTCTTTGAGACAAGATATAGGGGAGATCGGAAACCGCATGGAAGAAATGGAGACCCAATTGCAGCAGCAGGGAGAAGAACTCGAAGAGCTACAAACAGACTGGGCAGACACCAAGCGGATCCAGCAGGAGCAGCAGATGAAGGCAGAGGACCTGGAGGATAGATCCCGCCGATGTAATATACGCGTCCGGGGCCTCCCAGAAGAAGCACAATACCGCAACTGTGAGGACGTGATTGTTAAAATCTTCAGCTCCCTGCTCGAGACAGCAGATCCAGAGGGGGGCACTGAGATTACACTGTCACAAATCGAGAGAGCACACAGGAGCCTGGGACCTAAAAGAGACAATAAACCAAGAGACATTGTGATATGCCTGGGCTCCTTCAGGATTAAAGAAAGGCTGTTGATGGCAGCCAGGAAGCTGAGACAGTTCCAGTGGGAAGAACACTCCTTGGAGTTTTTTCAGGACCTCTCCGGGGGAACATTGCAGCGTAGACGGGACTTCAAAGAAGTCATGAAGTATCTACGAAAAGAGGACATAAGATATAAATGGCTGTTCCCCTTTGGCATGTTGATTACGGCCAAGGGTAGGTCAAAACGAGTGCAAACTACAGAGGAAGCTTGGAGAGCACTGCACGATTTGGAACTGCCGAATATCCCCGAAGGGAACGTGACTACAGCCAGACAAGATGCTAGCATGTCAACGTCCTCCAATCCGGCCCTGAGAGCCCAGCGGTGGCATCGAGTTTCCTCGGAGGGCCGGAGACTGGCGCGAAAGACTGGAGAGAGTCCCAGGACATCAGCAGCCGAGAGCGGAGCGGGCTGAAGTAGAAATTTTAAGGTTCTGTGTTTTGTTGTACTGTTGTGTATATATATCTCCGGGTTATCGTAGGAGGGCAGGGGGCAAAGGGGGTAGTAGTAAGGGGGGCAGGGAGGGTGAAGAGGCAGGGGGATGGTCTTCAGGGGGGGCAGTGGTCGCGATAGGGGGAGGAGGGGTGGAGCTCGGAGCGGCTGAGTCGGGGGGGTAGAATAAATGGGGGGATGAGGAAGGGAGGGGGGAAGACAGGTAGGCCCGAAGGAAGTCACCTATATGGAAGACGAACCTCGCCTCGGAGAGAGAGGGGGGGTGAGGTCAAGGAGACTGGGGGGGGGGAGGGGGGGGAGGGGGGGGAGGAGAGGGGGGAGTGGGAAGGGGGGAGGGGGGAGAGGGGGGTTGGATCAACTATGGGCTGATAGTGGGGAGAGTGCTACGCCAAGATGGGGGAGTTAAAAATTGTATCCTTAAATGTTAAGGGCCTGAACTCGCCCTTTAAACGGCAGAAATTGTATGATGAGCTGGCTCGACAAAAGGCGGGGATAGGGCTGATCCAGGAAACGCACCTTACCAAAACAACGGAGTACCTGGTCAAGCCTAGGGGATTTGGGGTATGTATCCACGCTTCTAACACAGTTGAAAAGAAGAAAGGGGGAGTGGCTATCCTGATTGCCTCCAGAGTTAAGACCCTAATACACTCCATAGTTAGAGATAAGGGAGGGAGATATGTACTGTTGAAGGTGCGAGTGGGGAATGAATGGTACCGTATAGTGAACCTCTATGCCCCTACGGGATCACAAGGTAATTTTTGGAAGCAATTGACCGAGGAAGTGGGGAACATGGGGGAGGGTACCCTTATATGTGGGGGAGATTTCAATCTCACCTGGAACCCTGCAAGGGATGCAACGGGGGGTCGGGAGGGTAAGCGGGCGGACAGGAAAAGGTATCGAGCTTTTGTGGTGCAGCACGGATTGGTCGACGCTTGGCAGTTACAACACCCAGGGAGGAGGCAATTTTCTTACTTCTCGCCTACACATGGGTCCTACTCCCGGATAGATTCTATCTGGGTCTCCAAAGAAGCAGGGGGTCGGATTATCGATGCAGCGGTGGAGGCCATTACATGGTCTGACCATGCCCCGGTGACGGTTTCTTTGCGCACGGCCGACGAAGGGAAAGGGCTACAATATTGGCGGTTGAATGAGTCGCTGCTGGATGACGAGAGGGTTCGAGAGGAGGTAGGGAGGGAAACAAGGGAATATTTTATAACCAATAATAACGGTGAGGTGGCTTGGGGTGGGGTATGGGATGGCTACAAGGCAGTGATTCGCGGGGTGCTTATAAAGTGGGGGGCACGGCTCAAGAGGGAGAGAGAGAGCAGGGAAGGGGCACTGAGGCTCCGTTTATTGGAACTGGAAGAGCTGGACGCACAGGGGCGGTCGAGATCATATCAAGGGCAGATACTGGCGGTGCGGGCACAGTTGAATGCGCTACAGGCAGAACGGCTACAATATCAGCTGCAACTCTTACGGCAAGAGGTTTTTGAGGGGGGGGATAAAGCGGGGAAGTTTTTGGCGCAGAGGCTGCGACAGAGAAAGCTGCGCTCTCACATCATCCGAGTCCGATCGAAAGGAGGGACCTTGGTCACTAAGGATGGAGAAATTAGGGATGCCTTTAGAAAATTTTACCATGAGCTCTATAAAGCCCGGGACTCGGCAACAGAGGATAGAGTGAGCAAATACCTTGCATCAGTGCGACTGCCTAAACTGGGGAGAGAGGAGCAAGGGGAAATCAATAGACCGATACGTGGGGAGGAGGTGCAGAGGGCAATCCGACTATTAAAAATCGGGAAAGCACCAGGCTTAGACGGGTTAACAGGGCCATTTTACAGACGGTTTGGACATCTCCTGACCGAGCCACTGGTGAAGTTATTTAACTTGCCACGGGAGGGAGGGAGACTAGCGGACACAATGGGCTGGGCGGGGATCACGGTTATTCATAAAGCGGGGAAAGACCCGCAGGAATGTGCCTCCTATCGGCCCATTTCTTTGCTTAACCTGGATGCTAAGCTACTCGCAAAGATCTTAACAGCCCGCTTAAATAAGGTAATTGGAAAACTGATACACCAGGATCAGGCGGGCTTTATACCAGGCAGACAGGTGGCGGACAATATTAGGAAAATATTGAATATAATTTGGTCAGTTGAGCGGAGCGGGGAAGAGGCCCTGCTCTTGTCATTGGATGCTGAAAAAGCCTTCGATCAGGTAGCCTGGCCCTTTTTGTTCCAGGTGTTAGAGAAGGTTGGGCTGGGGAACGACTTCTTGGCCTGGATAAAGGCACTTTATGAGCGCCCGCAAGCTTGTGTTCGGGTTAATGGGGCATACTCGGGGTTTTTCGAGCAAGGGAGGGGTACCCGACAGGGGTGCCCTCTGTCGCCGTTGCTCTTTGCCATTGCCTTAGAGCCATTTGCACAGAGGGTGCGAGAAAGGGAGGATATCCGGGGACTAAGGGTGGGGGCGAGGGGCTACAAGATCTCCTTGTTTGCTGACGATATCATTTTAAGCTTGGGTCGTCCCAGAGTGAGCATCCCGATAGTGATGTGGGAATTGGAGGAATACGGTAAGCTGTCGGGTTTTACAATCAACTGGGCTAAATCAGAGATTTTAAATTTGGCGGTTTCGAGCCCTGAGCAAGCAAGGTTGGCCAAGAAATACCCGTTTAAGTGGGCTGGGGAAAGCATAAGGTACTTAGGAGTACGACTACGTAATAAGATGGCATCACTATACAAAATGAATTATGGGAAGGTACTAGGGCAGACTGAGAGCTGGCTAGGGGGTTGGGGAAAGGGGTTTATATCTTGGTTTGGGCGGATTGCGACAGTTAAAATGATGCTTGTACCCCGCCTGCTATTTTTGTTTCAGACACTCCCCATAGAGGTACCGCGGGATCAATTGAAACGGGTGCAAAGGATGGTAAATAGATTCATATGGAAGCAGCGTGGACCGAGAGTGGCGATGAGCGTACTGCAGAGAGCGAAAGAGGAGGGGGGGCTGGGGGTCCCCAACCTGGAAAAATATTATGAGGCAGCGCAATTGAAAGCCATATATGAGTGGCAACGCAATGAGGTGAAACAATGGGTACAGATGGAGCAGGAACAGATGGGGGGGGCGGACATGGAGAGGCTGATATGGCGGGGAGGAGCAGGCGAAGCCACTCACATTCCAAACCCCATGATCGCGCATAGTCTGAAAGTGTGGAAACGGTACAAACAACAACTGGTGGCAGGGAAAGGGTATACACTGGGCATGGGATTAGAGGCCTGTTTTGAGAAGGGGCAGGGGCCGGACGTGCGGATCCTCCGGAGGTGGGCTAGGGGGGGGTTGACGCACGTATCCCAGCTCTTACATGACCAGGTGATCTATGGGTTCGAGGGAATAAAGGATCTCTATGGGTTGACAGAGAAAGATCACTATGCTTACTTGCAACTCAGCCATTGCCTCCGGCAGCCTAGGGTGTGGAGGGACTTGTGGGGGCAGCGTAGTTGGTTTGAGGCTCTATGCACAGGGCACTTGGGACAAAAGGGGTGTTATCCCGCATATATAGGGGGTTAATGGAGTCCAGGGAGGGAAAACTGCCATATATGCTGAAATGGGAGACAGACTTGGGGATGGTGTGGAGTGAAGAGGAGTGGACCAAGGTGCTCCGGACAGTAGCGCATGTCTCTATCTCGGCATCCCTTAAGAAAAATGCTCATAAAGTGCTGTCCCGATGGTACTGGACGCCAGTCCGACGTTGCAAAGCCACGCAGGGACAGGATGACCAGTGCTGGCGAGGGTGCGCGGAGAAGGGGGATTGGATGCACATGTGGTGGCGGTGTGTTCATATGCGAGCTTACTGGACGAGGGTTTTAGAAGTGATATATGCGATGACGGGATTTAAAGTGCCACAAAAGCCCGAGACCTGCCTGTTACACCTTTTAGAAGACGAGATACCCAAAGGGGCGGCGGGGGTCATACACCATTGTTTAGTAGCGGCCCGTTGTGAAATAACCCGGCACTGGGGGGGACATAGTGCCCCGCAAGTGGCTGGCTTTATCCGAAGAGTGAGTGAAGTGGGGCTGATGCACCGGTTGACAGAGCTGCGCAGGGGGGGTGGGGTGAAAAGTGGGGTACACTGGCAGACAATATGGCAATGGGTGGAGGGTTGGCAAGAGGAGGGAGGGAGTAGGGCAGGGAGGTAGTAGTAGGGGGGGTAGCGACTGGGGGGGTGAACGATGGGGTGAACGGCGGGCTTAGGTTGGGTTTGAAGATGCTGAAACAGATCTAAGTGTCTGTGCAGGGGGGGAGGGGGAAGGGGGGGAGGAGGAGGGGGTGGAGCGGAGGGGGGAATTGGCACGGGGGCATTGCCCGTGCTTTGCTGAATTATAGATCGGGGGACTAAAGCAGGGGAACACCACCTCTGTTGCTTAATGATAACGTTGTGGAATCGATCAGTGTTTGGCTTACGTTAATGCTTTCAATGTCATCATTGTTTAGGAGCAGTTTACTTCGGCTCCTCTGTTCTGTAATAGTGAGGAAGGGGGTGGGGTGGGGTGATAACTTGCTGTATTAAATATGTTGTTTATTGGTGTGCCATTCACTAATAAAAAAAATTTTCAAATTAAAAAAAAAAAAATTGTCCAAAGGGGGAGTCCCCTACGAAGGGGTTCCGGATGAAAGCTGTCATAATTAAGCAAACAGTTTCTCTGTACCGGTTTTCTATACAGAGTAGTCAATAAGGTGGAACCATCCCGGTATACCGTCATATCCAAAAATTCCAGTTTATCCAAAGCAATATGTGCTGTATATTTTAGACGTGGTTTGATCGTATCCAACCAAGTGATAAATTCATCCAAGGAAGCTTGATCAGACGTCCAGACAAAAAATATATCAAGGAATCTCTTCCAAATGGCCACATTGGCAAAACCAGCAGATGGAAAAATATAGCGCTCTTCTATATCCACCATGTAGAGCGTAGCAATAGAGGGGGCCACAGTGGCCCCCATGGCTATCCCAAAAACCTGCTGAAAAAATTCACCCTCAAACAAAAAGTAATTGCGGGTTAACACAAATGACGCTAGTTCCACCAAGAAATCCTTAGGTAAACGTGCTGGAGCCTACAAAACGTTTGACTGAAGGAGATGTAAAACCTCTGTCTGATCCACATTAGTATACAGCGCAACTACATCCAAAGTCACTATGTACCATTCAGTAGGTGGCAGAACTAATGAATGCAAACAACTCAAAAAGTGTGTGGAGTCCCTGAGGTAGGACCAGACCATGGCTGCCTCCCCCCGAAGAAATACATCACAAAATTTGGAGAGCGGCTCGAGGACCGACCCCCAACAAGATAGAGTAGTTACTCACCTGTAACAGGTGTTCTCCAGGAGCAGCAGGAATCAGTCCTCACATATGGGTGACATCGGCGCCAACGGAGCCCTCGCGGAGCAATTTCCCCAGCTTTCATAGAAACCTTTGGGAATTGCAGCGCGCATGCGCGGTCCCCTTCCCGCCCAAGGGTGCCATCTTGCTCAGTCTGATGACATAGCTAAAAGACAGCAAAAAAATTAGCAAAAACGAAATGATAGGACTGCAACTCCAAGGGGAGGAGGGAGGGTTGTGAGGACTGATTCCTGCTGCTCCTGGAGAACAACTGTTACAGGTGAGTAACTACTCTTTCTCCAGGACCAAGCAGGAAGTCAGTCCTCACATATGGGACTCCCAAGCTTAAGGCTACCGGAGACCTCAAGCACAAAAAGGAGCTCCCTCTAGCTCAGCAGCATAGAAGGAAGGAATCTTCTCTGAAAACGACTCCGACCGGTAGCCCAACACCAGGGCCAGAGGGTAGGAGTTGCCTAAACCTCAAAGAGATTATGGAGGACTGCCTGACCGAAAGCACTGTCCCTGCGGGACTCCCTCTCCAGGCAGTAATGGGCCGCAAAAGTCTGGCTTGAAGACCAAGTAGCGGCCCGGCAGATGTCTGCCAACGGAACAGAGCAGAGGTGAGCCACTGACGCAGCCTTCGCCCTAACACGATGAGCCGTGACTCGACCCTCCAACGAGAGGCCGGCTGCCCCATAAGCCCAGGCGATACAGTCAGCTACCCAAATGGACAAGGTACGCTTGGAGACAGGTAGCCCCAAGTTATTGGGGGTCAAAAGAAACGAAGAGCTGAACAGCCCTCCTATGCTCCCGCGTACGGTCAAGGTAGAAGGACAAGGCCCTCCTACAGTCCAGGGTATGCAGGACTGTTTCAGCCCGGCTGGAGTGCGGCCTGGGAAAGAAGGTCGGAAGAACCACCTCCTGGTTGAGATGAAAAGGAGAAACCACTTTTGGAAGAAACTTAGGGTGAGTCCGTAAGACCACCCTATTCCTGTAGAACCTAGTGTAAGGAGGATCCGACACTAGGGCCTGCAGTTCATTAACACGCCTAGCAGAGGTAAGGGCTACCAAGAACAAGGTTTTCCAAGAAAGAAAACGAAGAGGGTAGGTAGCCATAGGTTCAAAGGGCGGACAGGTAATCAGCTGCAAGACCACATTCAGATCCCATTCAGGGGCTGGTGGACGCAAAGGAGGCTTAAGCAGAAGGAGGCCTCAGAGAAAACGAGCCACCAAAGGGTGGTTGGAAAGAGGCCTGCCATCCACCGGTGCGTGATGTGCAGAGAGAGCTCTGAGGTGGACTCTGACAGAGTTGGACTTAAGGCCCAGATTGGAGAGGTAAAGCAAATATTGCAAGACCACTGCCACCAAGCAGGAGAAGGGATTCTCAGACTGCTGAGCACGCCACACGGAGAAGCGACGCCACTTAAGAGCGTAAGACTTCCGGGTGGAGGGCCGCCTGCAGGCCAAGACTACCTCTTCCACCTCCCGAGGCAGCAGGAGGGGAGCAAGGACTACCCTTTCAGCAGCCACGCCATCAGATGAAGGGACCGGAGGTTGGGGTGTAGGAGAGACCCGTGGTCCTGTGTCAGGAGATCGGGTTGAAACCCCAGAGGAAGAGGAGTGTCCACCGCCAGTTGCATTAGAAGCGGGAACCAAGGTTGTCTCGGCCACCGGGGAGCCACTAGGATCAGCGAGGCTTTGTCTCAGAGAACTTTGAAGAGTGTTCGAGACACCAGCGGCATGGGAGGAAAGGCATACAAGAGGCCTGTGGACCATGGAATCAGAAAAGCATCCGGCGCTACTCTGAGAGGATGCGGTTGTCGAGAGCAGAATCTGGGTAGTTGCCAGTTCAGAGGACTGGCAAACAGATCCATGGTGGGGAGTCCCCACTTGAGAAAGATCTTCTGAACCACTAATGGATCCAATCTCCACTCGTGTGGTTGGAGGATCCTGCTTAGTTTGTCTGCCAGGTAATTTTCCTGACCTGGGAGATAGACCGCTTTGAGGAGTATGCCGTGGCCGACTGCCCAAGAGCACAGCCGTCGTGCCTCCTGACAGAGAAGGAAGGAGCCTGTGCCTCCTTATTTGTTCACGTAGAACATTGCTACTTGATTGTCCGTCTGGACCAGTACAGACTGGTGAGAAGTGAGGTGGGAGAAGGCTCTCAGAGCTAGGCGGTTGGCTCTGAGCTCCAGGAAGTTTATCTGCTGCGCAGACTCCCAAGGAGTCCAGAGGCCTTGAGTACATGTCCCTTGGCAATGTGCTCCCTATCCCAGGAGAGAAGCATCGGTTGTTAGTACCTGAGAAGGAGGAGGAGATTGAAAATCCACTCCCAGTACTAGGTTTGGCAGATGAAGCCACCACCGCAGAGAAGAGACCAGCAGGTCCGAGACTTGTACGGAGTCGGTCAGGCTCCCCGTGGCCTGATGCCATTGCGTGCGAAGGCACCACTGGGCAGGTCGCATGTTCAGGCGGGCATTTGGGGTCACATGGACCGTGGAAGCCATATGGACGAGCAGTCTCAGAAATTGCCTGGCAGAGACCAGGGAATTGCTGCGAAAGTGGCTGGCGAGATTCATGAGCCTGTGGGCCCTGTCCAGAGGCAGGAAGGCCCGCGCCTGAAGTGTGCTTAACCTTGCGCCGATGAATTCGAGATCTTGAGAGGGGAGCAAAGTGGACTTTGCGAAGTTTATGACAAAGCCCAAGTGCTGGAACAGAGACACAGTGCGATGAGTGGCTTGAGTGGCCTCTTGGGAAGACTGGGCCCGGATGAGCCAGTCGTCCAGGTATGGAAACACAAAAAGGCCTTGAAGTCTGAGATAGGCCGCCACCACTGCCAGGCATTTGGTGAAAACCCTGGGGGCGGAGGATAATGATTTCCTCCCACAACAAATCTGAGATATTGTCTGTGGTCTGGATGAATAAGGATGTGAGTATAGGCATCCTTTAGATCTAAGGAGCATAGCCAGTCTCCCTGCTGGAGGTAGGGCAGCAGGATTCCAAGGGAAAGCATCTTGAACTTTTCCCTTGCCAGGAACTTGTTGAGGTTTCGCAAGTCCAGGATGGTTCTGAGGCCTCCTGTTCTCTTTGGTATCAGAAAGTACCTGGAATAAAAGCCGTGACCTCTCAGGTGGTGGGGCACCTGTTCCACGGTCTGTTCCTGAAGAAGACTTGCCAACTCCTGAAGGAGTAAGTCCCTGTGCAGAGGGAGTCTTGGAGGCTCCCCTGGAAAATAGGAGGGAGGTACCTGGTGAAAGTGTAGGAGATAGCCTTTCTGAACTATATGAAGTACCCAGGTATTTGATGTGATGGCTGAGCACCTGTGGGCAAAGTGGACCAGCCGGCCTCCTGTGCTGAGAGAAACCAGCTGAGGGGAAGAGGCTATGCTGATGGAGTCAAAAACCCCCACCCTGCTGAGCAGGGGCCGGCGTAGTGGGCTTGGGGGCCTGCTGCCTACGGGACCCATTACCCCCGTCCCTTGGCCTGCTGACCCTTTTGGGGAGCTGCTGAGGCCTGATACTGAGGGTAGTATTTATAGGCAGCCGCCTTCCTCGGGTAAAAGGGCTTTTTCCCCGAGCCCTTCTTCTTCTGAGAAGGGGCATAGGTTTTTCTGGACAGCCTAGTTCTGGTCAGAGTCTCTGTCTCGATTTGTGCAGCCTTTTCAGCCATGGGTTTGCCAAAGAGGTTTTCACCTCTGCAGGGGACATCGACCAACTTGTCCTGGACCCATGGCTCGAGGTCGGATGACTGAAGCCAAGCCTGTCGGCGGGCACCGATGCCGGCTGCGGCTACTCGAGCCAATGCTTCGAAGCCATCGTAGGCTGCTCGAGAGATAAACTTCGAGCACTCCCGAATACCAGTGGACAAGGCTTGGAACCTCTGCAAAGGTTCCTCGGAGAGACCAGCAGAGAACCCGGCAATTTCCTTTGCCAGATCTCGGAGATACATGCCCATATAGAGCTGGTAGGTCTGGACTCGACAAGCAAGCAGAGAGCCCTGGAAACACTTTCTACCGAGGGCATCCAGGCTTCGGGCCTCCCGGCTGGGAGGCACCGAGGAGTGCATCTTTTGACTCTTGAGTCTATGTATGGCCGATTCCACCACCATGGAATGGTGCGGTAGTTGTGCCTTTTGGAACCCGGGGCTCTTGCGGACTCGATAAATGGAATCGATCCGCTTGCTTAATACCGGCGCCGACGCCGGGTTCTCCCACATGCGGAAGAGAAGTCGTTCCAGCATCAGAGGAACCGGTACAGTAAAGACCTCCTTCGGAAGAGAATCATACTGGAGGGCATCGAGCTCTTCGGCTCGAGGATCCTCCTTGGGATCCGCGGGGAATGCCAAGGCCTTGGCCATATCCCGCACGAAGTCCGAGAACCGGGTGTCCTCCGGGGGGGACCGTCTCCGAGGTTCGGACTCGGGCGAGTCCGATGGGACACACAGAGTCCGAAAACTACCAGGGGACTCTTCGTCCTCCGATTCCCAGTCGGACTCCTCGGAGGAGGATTCGGGTGTCTCCGGTCGGGTGGG
The DNA here is from genome assembly GCA_033557465.1 of Ichthyophis bannanicus. Lineage (NCBI taxonomy): Eukaryota > Metazoa > Chordata > Amphibia > Gymnophiona > Ichthyophiidae > Ichthyophis > Ichthyophis bannanicus. The sequence goes on from CM066041.1 coordinate 83,703,393, forward strand.
CACCGATGTCCTCTGCCCCGACGCCGAAGGTGTCGGCGTAGACGACCTCGGTCCCGAACGGGAGGTCGAGGGAGACCGCGACCGAGGATTGACTCGAGCTCAGATAGACTCGAGGATCGGCTCGGTCTCCGGGGTCGACTTGGACGTCGACGTCCCGGTGGCCGGGGCAGACGCATTGGCAAGGCCAGCGATCAATGCCCGCTGCTGGTCCATGAAGGCAGCCAAACTGCTCTCCAAGGCCGTCAACCTGAGTCCAAGCTCAGGAGACCCAGCAGCCCCTGACTCGGGCCCCGACGGCGTCGGGCCCGACGTCAGTTCCTTTGGAGGCGAGTCCACGAGGACCACAGTACTCACGTGTCCAGGCGACTCCATTTTCAGACGAGGATGTTTCGAAGGCCTCTCAGACTCCGAGGACTCGGGACGGCTATCGGGGATATGCGACCTGGCCCTCGAGGAACCAGAAGCGTCCACCGACGCCGCCCTCGCGGGTTTTTTCTTCCGATGATGTTCCCGGGTAGGAGACCCCCGCTCAGAGGAACTCCGACGATGCTCAGGACCGGAGTCCCGGGACGTCGAAGGCTCTGACGAGGTCCGGGCCCGGCCGGACGCGGAGTCAGAGAAGATTCGTTCTCGTTGATGCTGCCGACTCCTCAACGCTTTTGAGGACATCTTGCCACACGGACCACAGATCATCGGGTCATGATCGGGTCCGAGGCAGCGGAGGCAGCAGTCGTGTGTGTCGGTAAGAGACATGAGTTTCTTACAGCGATCACACTTCTTAAACCCGCTGGCAGCCATCGAGGGAAAAAGGGCCCCTGCGAGGTCAAAAGACAGGGCTGCCAGTGAAAAGGAAAAAAATGGCGCGAACGCTTGTCACGAAGGACAAAAAAACAAAAAATAAAGAAACGGACCCGATACCGGCGTAGCGGGTCCGGGTGGGAAAAAGGATCCGGCGTCGAACCGAAAAAGAATAAAAAATAAGAGAGAAAATCAACTTTTTCAGCGGTGATCAGAAACAGCGTCTGTAGGGCTCCACGGAAAAAAGAAGACTGAGCAAGATGGCACCCTTGGGCGGGAAGGGGACCGCGCATGCGCGCTGCAATTCCCAAAGGCTTTCTTTGAAAGCTGGGGAAATTGCTCCGCGAGGGCTCCGTCGGCGCCGACGTCACCCATATGTGAGGACTGACTTCCTGCTTGGTCCTGGAGAAACTATGGGTCGGCCCGGAGGGTCACTCAATGATTTATGTATTTTAGGTACAAAATAAATAACTGAAATTTTAGGATGAGGATTGAGAAGAAACCGTAATTCTCGTGAGGTGATCCAACCCCTCGAGAAAGCTAACATAAGCAATTCCCAGATCTCCCCTTTTAACATTTCCGTAGGGTCAATATCCAATTTCGTATAAGTATGCACATCCAACACATGTGATCTCAATTTAAAAAGATAAGCCTCCGTATCCCATAAGACGATCGCTCCTCCCTTATCCGCTCTACGAACTGTGATGGAAGGGTCCCGAGAAAGTTCATTCAAGTTCATCAAATCAGACCGAGTGATATTAGAACGCCACTTCCCAAACTTGTGCTCACTAGTCTCAAGATCACGTAACACTAAAGCCTGAAAAGTAACTATCGCTGGATCAGGCACCCCCGGTGGCATCCACTTGGAAACCGGAGTCACCAGTGAAGTGTCCATCAAACCAGTCCGCTTGTCTTCAAAATAGCGTAATACATGTAAACGGCGGAAAAAGTTTTGTAAAGCAACCTGCATAACAAATGGATCGTAAAGGACTGTCGGCACAAAAGATAGGCCCAAGTTGAGAAGCCCTGATACTTGAGCGGATGCTTCAAGAAGAGAAGATTTTGGACGCTCAAGTAGTGTAGGCGAAGGAGACCTTGAGTAAGACAGTGGAGGCACCTATTTTCCAGTTAAAGGATGAAGAGATTGGTCGGCAATTGAAGGGTTTCTCGGATTATCTGAAGGCTTTTAAGACGAGAACATTTTCTTGGGATAAGACTGACTATGATTCAGGACACATTTACCGTTGGATGTATGATCCCAAAGAGGGAGCTGCTGGTGGGAGTGGAAGAGGAGGTAAACAGGTCACATTTGACTGTTCTTCGGATGATACTGAAGAGGAATCCTCTGGAACCAAACCTAAACAAAATCGACAGGTTTTTCACATGAATGGGACTCAAGGAAATCGTCCGCGAAGAGGGAGCGATTATTACCGGGAGGTGGATCCCCCAGTCACTCGACAACGAGCCCGGTAATCTCACAATCCTTAGTGGTGAATTTAACGAATCGACCGTTGGACCCCTTTTGTGAGCAACTTCTCAACTTGGGCCTATCTTTTGTGCCGACAGTCCTTTACGATTCATTTGTTATGCGGGTTGCTTTACAAACTTTTTCTGCCGTTTACATGTATTACGCTATTTTGAAGACAAGCGGACTGGTTTGATGGACACTTCACTGGTGACTCCGGTTTCCAAGTGGATGCCACCGGGGATGCCTGATCCAGCGATAGTTACTTTTCAGGCTTTAGTGTTACGTGATCTTGAGACTAGTGAGCACAAGTTTGGGAAGTGGCGTTCTAATATCACTCGGTCTGATTTGATGAACTTGAATGAACTTTCTCGGGACCCTTCCATCACGGTTCGTAGAGCGGATAGGGGAGGAGTGATCGTCTTATGGGATAAGGAGGCTTATCTTTTTAAATTGAGATCACATGTGTTGGATGTGCATACTTATACGAAATTGGATATTGACCCTATGGAGATGTTAAAAGGGGAGATCTGGGAATTGCTTATGTTAGCTTTCTCGAGGGGTTGGATCACCTCACGAGAATTACGGTTTCTTCTCAATCCTCATCCTAAAATTCCGGTTATTTATTTTGTACCTAAAATACATAAATTATTGCGTGACCCTCCGGGCTGACCCATAGTATCTTGTCGGGGGTCGGTCCTCGAGCCGCTCTCCAAATTTTGTGATGTATTTCTTCGGGGGGAGGAAGCCATGGTCCGGTCCTACCTCAGGGACTCCACACACTTTTTGAGTTGTTTGCATTCATGAGTTCTGCCACCTACTGAATGGTACATAGTGACTTTGGATGTAGGTGCGCTGTATACTAATGTGGATCAGACAGAGGTTTTACATCTCCTTCAGTCAAAATTTTTGCAGGCTCCAGCACGTTTACCTAGGGATTTCTTGGTGGAACTAGCGTCATTTGTGTTAACGCGCAATTACTTTTTGTTTGAGGGTGAATTTTTTCAGCAGGTTTTTGGGATAGCCATGGGGGCCACTGTGGCCCCCTCTATTGCTACGCTCTACATGGCGGATATAGAGGAGCACTATATTTTTCCATCTGCTGGTTTTGCCAATGTGGCCATTTGAAAGAGATTCCTTGATGATATATTTTTTGTCTGGACGTCTGATCGAGCTTCCTTGGATGAATTTATCACTTGGTAGGATACGATCAAACCTCGTCTAAAATATACAGCACATATTGCTTTGGATAAACTGGAATTTTTGGATATGACGGTATACCGGGATGGTTCCACCTTATTGACTACTGTGTATAGAAAACCGGTACAGAGAAACTGTTTGCTTAATTATGACAGCTTTCATCCGGAACTCCTTCATAGGGGACTCCCCCTTTGGACAATTTTTAAGGATTCGTCGGTTGTGCGCTTCCGTATCACAGTACAAACATCATGCACGTGATTTATGGCAGAGGTTATCTAGCAAAGGTTATCCCATATCGGTCATTTCCCGAGCTTATCGGAGGGCTTTATACTCTCATCATGAATGTTATTTGGAAACCACTCCGGCTCCACGTTCCTCTCCTGAAGGACCTTCTGAAAGTGTGACAGGTATTTTACCATATATGAGCCATTCGGGGACAGTAGCTCACATTTTGCGTAAACATTGGTCGATGCTCTCTTTATCTTCTAGCTTTAACAAACCCTTGCAGATTGCATATTCACGGGGGCGCAATTTGAGGGATTTGCTAGTAAAATCGACCACTCTACGGGACAGACCGTTAGTACCTGATGTTCAGACAGGTTTTCATGCAGCATGTACGGAATGTAGATATTGTGCCACCACTATGATGGGGTCGTCCTGGTCTGATATCGGATCGGGTTTTCTATCGACTGTGGCGGACCACTTGTGCTTCCAGCCATGTGGTCTACTTTCTGGAATGCCCCTGCCCGCAGCGTTATGTTGGGAGCAACACCCGAGTTGTACGGGTTCGTTTGGGGGAACACGCTTCGCGCCTCCGACAATCTGTTTTGACCGACCCAATAGTGCAGCACTGTCTGGATTGTCATCATGAATTTGAACATCTTCAATGGACGGTGATTGATTATGTTTCGGAGGACCCGAGGGGAGGTGATCGCATGTCTCGATTACGGAGGCTAGAACAACAATGGATTTTTAGATTGCGGACTATTGCCCCCTCTGAATTGAATCGAGACATTGAGTGGTTGGACCTTTAAACGCTAGCCTTTCAAGTAGGGGTTCCCTTCATCAGTGGGGATTTCCCTATGTGTGATTGGCTTTCTCATAATGGGCGGTTCTATAAGTGGCCTATCTGTGAACTGGTATCTCTGACGTCATTAGCCTTGAATTTGGCGTTTTTTGTCGGTTTGAATGAATGGACACACTTCTTTTCAATCGGGGGCACTTGAGACAGAGGCTTTGGCTTCGAAACGTGCACGTCGTGTATGATCGATCAGATAAGTGTGAACTCTGATATGGACACAACATGATGATTGCAAATGTTTGAATAAGTTTCTAAAAAAAGGGGCATGTACTGCGTGAGAATGAGAGGGGTTTCCTCTTCTTCTTGTAGTTTATGCCCGACAAAAACATAAGTAATGAATGCTGTTTGGGATCAATTGATACAGATGCACAAATCTATTAGTACATTAAAAGAGTATTTACTCACCTGTAACAGGTGTTCTCCAGGAGCAGCAGGAATCAGTCCTCACTTATGGGTGACATTGACGCCGATGGAGCCCCCGTGCGGAGCATTTCCCCAGCTTTCTAAGAAAGCTTTTGGGAATACTGCACGCATGCGCGGTCCCCTTCCCGCCTAAAGGTGTCATCTTGCTCAGTACAATGACATACCTAAAAGACAGCACATAAAAAAGTAAAAATGAACTATGTACAACTGCAACTCCCAGCGGAGGAGGGAGGGTTGTGAGGACTGATTCCTGCTGCTCCTGGAGAACACCTGTTACAGGTGAGTAACTACTCTTTCTCCAGGACCAAGCAGGAAGTCAGTACTCACTTATGGGACTCCCCAGCTTAAGGCTACCGGGGACCCAGAGCTGAAAAATGAGCTCCCTCTAGCCTCAGCATCAGAGAAAGGATTTCACTGAAACATACCCCCACCGGTAGCCCAACCAGAGGGCTGGAGAGAAGGAGTTGCCTAAACCTCGAAGAGATTCCGGAGCACTGCCTGACCGAAAGTACTGTCCCTACGTGACTCCCTCTCCAGGCAGTAATGGGCCGCAAAAGTCTGGCTTGAGGACCAAGTTGCAGCCCTGCAGATGTCTGCCAACGGTAGAGAGCGGAGATGAGCTAATGAGGAAACCATTGCCCTGACACGGTGGGCCGTGACCTGACCCTGCAAAGGAAGGTCAGCTGCCCTGTAAGCCCAGGTGTTACAGTCAGTCAGTCACCCAGATAGACAAGGTACGCTTGGAGACAGGTACCCCCAAGTTATTGGGGTCAAAAGATACGAAGAGCTGAGTAGCCCTCCTATGACCCTGCATACGTTCAAGGTAGAAGGATAAGGCCCTCCTACAGTCCAGGGTATGCAGGACTGTCTCAGCCCGGCTGGCATAGGGAAGAACGTTGGAAGAACCACCTCCTGGTTGAGATGGAAAGAGGAGACAACCTTTGGGAGGAACTTAGGATGAGTCCTAAGGACTACCCTGTTCCTATAGAAACGAGTGTATGGCCTGTCACAGACCAGGGCTTGAAGTTCACTCACTCGCCTGGCCAAGGTCAGGGCCACTAGGAATAGAGTCTTCCAAGAAAGGAAGCGGAGAGGACATGTAGCCATCGGCTCAAAAGGTGGGCGAATCAATTGCTGCAAGACGACACTCAACTCCCACTCAGGTGCTGGTGGACGGAGAGGAGGCTTGAGCAATAGTAAGCCTCTGAGAAATCTGGACACCAAGGGGTGAACAGACAAAGAGTGTCCCTCCACCAGTGAGTGGTGAGCTGCCAGAGCAGAGAGGTGGACCCGAACAGAATTGGACTTAAGGCCCTGATTGGACAAGTGCAGTAGGTAATGGAGCACTACTAGCACAGTGCAGGTGAAAGGATCTTCTTGGCGCTGTTAACACTACAAGGAGAACCTCCTCCACTTCAGGGCATATGTTTTTCTGGTGGATTGCTTTCTAGAGGCCAAGACCACCTCTTCCACTTCCTGAGGCAGGCCCCAGGGAGCTAAGACTACCCTTGCAGCCTCCAGGCCATCATTGAGAGATTTGAGATTGGGGTGCAGAAGGGAACCCTGATCCGGAGAGAGAAGATCGGGTTGGAACCCCAGAGGCAGTGGTGTTTCCATTGCTAGTTGAAGCAGAAGTGGGAACCAGGGCTGCCTCGGCCACCTGGGAGCTACCAGAAGGACCGAGGCCTTGTCCCTTAGAATCTTGAACAAGGTTCGGGCCACCAGAGGCGTGGGAGGAAACGCATACAGTAGGCCCTGGGACCAAGAGATCAGGAAGGCATCCGCTGCTAACCTCAGGGGATACGGTTGCCTGGAACAGAACCTGGGTAGCTGCCAGTTCAGGGGACTGGCAAAGAAATCTATGGATGGAAGTCCCCATTTCAGGAAAATCTTTTGAACCACTAACGGGTGCAGCTGCCACTCGTGGGGCTGCAGAATTCTGCTTAACCTGTCTGCCAGGGAGTTCTCCTGGCCAGGAAGATAAACAGCTCTCAGAAACATTTTGTGCCTGAGCACAAAGGAACAAAGGGCCTGTGCTTCCAGACACAGGGGCTTGGACCCAGTGCCTCCCTGTTTGTTCACATAGAACATGGCCACTTGATTGTCCGTCTGAACTAGAACAGACTGGTGAGTCAAAGTGTGAGAAAAAGCCTTGAGGGCTAAGCGAATAGCCCGAAGTTCTAGTAGGTTGATCTGTTGCGTGGCTTCCCATGGAGACCATAGGCCCTGAGTGCAGCTCTCCTGACAGTGTGCACCCCAGCCCTGCAAGGAGGCATCTGTTATCAATACCACTGTGGGGACAGGTACCTGAAAAGGCACCCCCTGGAGCAAGTTGGGGGGGTGTAGCCACCACTGAAGAGAATTCAGGAATGGTTTTGACACCCTGACTTTGTCTGCTAGGCTCCCTGTGGCTTGCTTCAACTGAGTTCTGACGCACCACTGTGCAGGCCTCATGTGGAGGCGGGCATTGGGGGTCACATGTACAGTCGATACCATGTGTCCTAGGAGCTGCAGAAAGAGCCTGGCAGAAACCTTTGGCATGCTGAGAAACCGGGATGCCAACTCCATGAGCCTTTGAGCTCTGTCCTCTGGCAAGTAAGTCCTTGCTTGCAGAGAGTCCAGTCGCGCTCCTATGAACTCTAGGTTCTGGGAGGGGAGCAAAGTGGACTTTGCAAAGTTTATGACAAAGCCTAAGTCTTGAAGAAGTGATACAGTTCGGAAGGTGGCCTGCCTGGCCTCCTGGTAAGTCTGACCCCTGATGAGCCAGTCGTCCAGATAGGGGAAGACAAAAACACCTTGAGTCCTCAAGTAGGCCGCCACCACAGCAAGGCACTTTGTAAAGACTCGGGGCGGAAGTTAGGCCAAAAGGCAGTATTTTATTTATTTATTTATTTATTTATTTATTTAACAATTATTTCTATACCGCTCTTTCACAAGTATCAAGTGCGGTTTACAATGAACATTATGTTATACTCTGTACTGGTAATGGTTTCCTCCCACCATGAACCTGAGGTACTTTCTGTGGTCTGGATGAATGAGGATGTGGGTGTACGCATCCTTTAAATCTAAGGAGCATAGCCAATCTCCCTGCTGGAGGTAGGGCAGAGGTGTTCCAAGAGTAAGCATCTTGAACTTTTCTTTCTCAAGAACTTGTTGAGGTTCCTGAGGTCTAGAATAGGCCTTAGGCCCCCGGTTCTCTTTGGCACTAGAAAGTACCTGGAGTAGAAACCGTGCCCCTGTAGGCGAGGAGGTACAGGCTCCACCGCCTTGTCCAGAAGCAGACCTTGAAGTTCTTGAAGTAGGAGGTCTGTGTGTAGGAGAGGCCTTAGAGGCTCTCCTGGGAAGTAGGCAGGGAGTAACTGCTGGAAATGGAGCATATAGCCCTTGTGGACTATGCTTAATACCAAGCATCCCCTGTAATGGGTGGCCACCTGTGGACAAACAGGGTTAGACGACCTCCTGTGCAGGAACGGGGCAAAAGAGATGGAAAGGCTATGCTGTGGGAGTCAAAAACCCCCTCCCTGCTGGTAGGAGCAGGAGCCGGAGGCTTGGGGGTCTTCTGCCTATGGGGCCCATGTCCCTGCCCCTTGGCCTGCTGCCCCTGCTGGGGAGGCCTGGTACTGAGGGAAAGGTTTGTAGGCAGCTGCCTTTCTCGGGTAAAAGTTGATCAAAGTTGTTAAAACCCAGGAGGATTGTGGAAAATTGCAAGAGGATCTTGATAAATTGGAAGACTGGGCATCAAAATGGCAGATGAAATTTAATGTGGAGAAGTGCAAGGTTATGCACCTAGGGAAGAACAACCCAAACTATGGTTACACGATGCAAGGTTCCACATTAGGAACCACCACCCAAGAAAAGATTTAGGCGTCCTTGTGGATACCATGTTAAAACCCTCGGCCCAGTGTGCAGCGGCGGCCCAAGAGAGCAAATAGAATGCTAGGTATGATAAGGAAAGGAATGAAAATAAAACAAAGATATTATAATGCCTCTATATCGTTCCATGGTGAGACCGCACCTTGAATATTGTGTGCAATTCTGGTCGCCATATCTTAAAAAGGATATAGCAATTTTAGAAAAGGTTCAGAGAAGAGCCACCAAAATGGTAAAGGGGATGGAAGGCTACTCCTATGAAGAAAGGCTAAAAAGGTTGGGGCTCTTTAACCTGGAAAAGAGACGGCTGAGGGGAGATATGATAGAAGTCTATAAATTAATGAACGGAGTGGAACGGGTAAACGTAGATCGATTGTTTACCTTATCAGAATATAGAAAGACTAGGGGACATGCAATGAAGCTACAGGGTTAAACTATTTAAGACTAATAAAAGAAAATATTTTTTCACTCAACGTGTAATCAAACTCTGGAATTTGTTACCGGAGGATGTAGTAAAGGCTGTTAGTGTAGCTGGGTTTAAAAAAGGTTTGGACAAGTTCCTGGAGGAAAGGTCCATAAACCATTATTAAGAAGGGACCCAGGATATCAATGCTTGAACCAATACAAGCATTGTGGAACCTGTGTCCCTTGGGGAAACTGCTAGGTACGTATGACCTAGATTGGCCACTGTTGGAAACAGAATACTGGGCTTGATGGACCTTGGTCTGACCCAGTATGGCATATCTTATGATCTTATGATCTTATGATCTGGGCCGAGGCACCGAAGGCAGCAGTCGTGTGTGTCAGTGAGAGACATTAGTTTCTTGTACCGATCACACCTCTTGAAACCACTGGAAGCCATCGGGGAAAAAAGGGCCCCCGCGAGGTCAAAGGGCCGGCTATCCAGGGAAAACCAGAAAAAGGCGCGAACGCCAGCCACGAAGGGCAAAAACCGAAAAATAGAAAACGGGCTCGATACCGCTGTACCGAACCCGGCGGGAAGGGGAACCGGCGTCGAACCGGAGAAAAAAGACGAGGTAATCGCTGAAAAAAACGTCAACTTTTCCGGGTGACACGGACAGACGTCCGATGGGCTCCACGGAAAAAGAAAGACTGAGCAAGATGGCACCTTTAGGCGGGAAGGGGACCGCGCATGCGTGCAGTATTCCCAAAGGCTTTCTTAGAAAGCTGGGGAAATGCTCCGCACGGGGGCTCCATTGGCATCCATGTCACCCATAAGTGAGGACTGACTTCCTGCTTGGTCCTGGAAAAAGCGTAGTTACTCACCTGTAACAGGTGTTCTCCAGGAGCAGCAGGAATCAGTCCTCACATATGGGTGACGTCGGCACCGACGGAGCCCTCGCGGAGCAATTTTCCCCAGCTTTCAAAGAAAGCCTTTGGGAATTGCAGCGCGCATGCGCGGTCCTCTTCCCGCCCAAGGGTGTCATCTTGCTCGGTCAGATGACATAGCTAAAAGACAGCAAAAAATTAGCAAAACGAAAGCATAAAACTGCAACTCCAAGGGGAGGAGGGAGGGTTGTGAGGACTGATTCCTGCTGCTCCTGGAGAACACCTGTTACAGGTGAGTAACTATGCTTTCTCCAGGACCAAGCAGGAAGTCAGTCCTCACATATGGGACTCCCAAGCTTAAGGCTACCGGAGACCCTAAGCACAAAAATGAGCTCCCTCTAGCTCAGCAGCACAGAAGGAAGGAATCTTCTCTGAATACGTCTCCAACCGGTAGCCCAACATCCGGGATGGAGGGTAGGAGTTGCCTATACCTCGAAGAGGTTACGGAGGACTGCCTGTCCGAAAGCACTGTCCCTGCGGGACTCCCTCTCCAGGCAGAAATGGGCTGCAAAAGTCTGGCTTGAAGACCAAGTAGCGGCCCGGCAGATGTCTGCCAACGGAACAGAGCGGAGGTAGGCCACTGACGTAGCCTTCGCCCGAACACGATGAGCGGTGACTCTACCTTCCAGCACGAGGCCCGTAGCCTCGTAAGCCCAAGCGATGCAGTCCGCAATCCAGATGGACAGAGTACACTTGGAGACAGGGAGCCCCAACTTGTTGGGGTCATAAGACACGAAGAGCTGAACAGACCTTCGGTGCTCCCGCGTACGGTCAAGGTAGAAGTTCAGCGCCCTTCTACAGTCCAGGGTATGCAGGACCATTTCAGCTCGGCTGGAGTGTGGCCTGGGAAAGTAGGTCGGAAGTACCACCTCCTGGTTGATGTGAAAAGGGGAAACCACTTTAGGAAGAAACTTAGGGTGAGTCCGTAGGACTACCCGGTTCTTGTAGAACCTAGTGTAAGGAGGATCCGATACCAGGGTCTGCAGCTCACTAACGCGTCTAGCAGAAGTGAGGGCCACCAAGAACAAGGTTTTCCAGGAAAGAAAACGAAGAGGACAGGTAGCCATAGGCTCAAAAGGCGGACAGGTAAGCCGCTGTAAAACCACATTGAGATCCCAGTTCGGGGCTGGCGGGCGCAAAGGTGGTTTAAGGAGTAGGAGGCCCCGGAGAAAACGAGCCACCAGAGGGTGGCTGGAAAGAGGCCTACCATCCACCGGTAGGTGGTGCGCAGAAATAGCACTGAGGTGGACCTTGACCGAGTTGGACTTAAGTCCAAGATTGGAAAGGGAAAGCAAGTACTGCAAGACCACTGACGTTGAACAGGAGAAGGGGTCTTGCGACTGCTGAGTACACCAGACGGAGAACCGACGCTACTTAAGAGCGTAGGACTTCCGGGTGGAAGGCCTCCTGGAGGCCAAGACGACCTCTTCCACATCTGGAGGCAGCTGGAGAGGAGCAAGGACTACTCTTTCAGCAGCCAGGCCATCAGATGAAGGGACCGAAGGTTGGGGTGCAGGAGCGTCCCCTGATCCTGCGAGAGGAGGTCGGGCTGAAACCCCAGAGGAAGAGGGGTGTCCACCGCCAGCTGCATCAGAAGCGGGAACCAAGGTTGTCTCGGCCACCGGGGAGCCACTAAGATCACCGACGCCTTGTCTCTGAGAACTTTGAAGAGCGTCCGAGACACCAGAGGCATGGGTGGAAAGGCATACAAGAGGCCTGTGGACCATGGAATCAGAAAAGCATCCGCTGCTACCCGGAGAGGATGCGGCTGTCGAGAACAGAATCTGGGAAGCTGCCGGTTCAGAGGACTGGCTAACAGATCCATGGTGGGGAGGACCCACCGGAGAAAGATCCGCTGAACCACAAGGGGATCCAATCTCCACTCGTGCGGTTGGAGGATCCTGCTCAGTTTGTCTGCCAGGTAGTTTTCTTGACCTGGGAGATAGACAGCTTTGAGGGCGAGGTGATGATGGACGGCCCAAGAGCAGAGCTTCTGTGCTTCCTGACAGAGAAGGAAGGAGCCGGTTCCGCCTTGTTTGTTCACGTAGAACATGGCAACCTGAATGTCTGTCTGGACAAGTACCGACTGGTGAGAAATCAGGTGAGAGAAGGCTTTGAGCGCTAGGCGGATGGCCCTGAGCTCCAGGAGGTTGATCTGCTGAGCGGACTCCCAAGGAGTCCAGAGACCCTGAGTACAAGTCCCTTGGCAATGTGCTCCCCAACCCTGGAGAGAAGCATCGGTCGTCAGGACCCGAGAATGTGTAGGGGGCTGAAAAGTCACCCCCAGCACTAGGTTTGGCAGATGAAGCCACCATCGCAGAGAGGAGACCAGCTGGTCGGAGATCTGTACGGAGTCCGCTAGGCTCCCAGTGGCCTGATGCCATTGATTGCGAAGGCACCATTGAGCAGGTCGCATGTTCAGGCGGGCATTGGGGGTTACATGGACCGTGGAAGCCATATGGCCGAGCAGTCTCAGAAATTGTCTGGCCGAGACCAGGGAATTGCTGTGAAAGCGGCTGGCGAGATCCATGAGCCTCTGGGCCCTGTCCAGAGGCAGGAAGGCCCGCGCCTGAAGAGTGTCCAACCTGGCGCCGATGAATTCTAGATCCTGAGAGGGGAGCAAAGTGGACTTTGCGAAGTTTATGACAAAACCCAAGTGCTGGAGCAGAGCCACAGTGCGATGAGTAGCCTGAGTGGCTTCTTGGGCAGACTGGGCCCTGATGAGCCAGTCGTCCAGGTATGGGAACACAAAGAGACCTTGAAGTCTCAGATAGGCCGCCACCACTGCTAGGCATTTGGTGAACACCCTGGGGGCAGAGGATAGGCCGAAAGGCAGTACTCTGTACTGGTAATGGTGTCCGCCCACAACAAACCTGAGGTATTGTCTGTGGTCGGGATGAATAAGGATATGAGTATACGCATCCTTTAGATCTAAGGAGCATAGCCAGTCTCCCTGCTGGAGGTAGGGCAGCAGGATTCCAAGGGTAAGCATTTTGAACTTTTCCTTTGCAAGGAACTTGTTGAGGTTTCGCAAGTCTAGGATGGGTCTGAGGCCTCCTGTTCTTTTCGGAATCAGGAAGTATCTGGAATAAAACCCTTGACCCTTCAGGTGGTGGGGCACCGGTTCCACGGCGTGTTCCTGAACAAGACTTGCTAACTCCTGAAGGAGTAAGTCCCTGTGCAGAGGGAGTCCGGAAGGCTCCCCTGGAAAGTAGGAGGGAGGTACCTGGTGAAAATGAAGAAGATAGCCCTTTTGAACTATCTGAAGCACCCAGGTATCTGTGGTGATGTTGGACCACCTGTGGGCAAAGTGGACCAGCCGGCCTCCTGTGCTGAGAGAAACCAGCTGAGGGGGAGAGGCTATGCTGAGAAAGTCAAAAACCCCCACCCTGCTGAGCAGGGGCCGGTGGTGCAGGCTTGGGGGCTTGCTGCCTACGGGACCCATTACCCCGTCCCTTGGCCTGCTTTCCCTGAGGGGGAGCTGGTGAGGCCTGATACTGAGGGTAGTATTTATAGGCAGCACCTTTCCTCGGGTAAAAGGGCTTTTTCCCCGAGGCCTTCTTCTTTTGAGAAGGGGCAGAGGTCTTCCTTGAGAGACGAGTCCTGGTGAGAGTCTCCGTCTCGATTTGTGCAGCCTTCTCATCCATGGGCTTGCCAAAGAGGTTATCACCTCGGTAGGGGACATCGACCAACTTGTCCTGTACCCAGGGCTCGAGGTCGGACGTCTGAAGCCAAGCCTGGTGGCGTCCACCGATGCCGGCCGCGGCCACTCGAGCCGAAGCCTCAAAACCATCATAGGCAGCTCGAGAGATAAACTTGGAGCACTCCCGAATACCAGTAGACAAGGATTGGAACCTCTGCAAAGGTTCGTCGGAGAGACCAGCAGAGAACCCGGCTATTTCCTTATCCAGGTCTCGGAGATACATGCCCATGTAGAGCTGGTATGTCTGGACTCGACAAGCAAGCATAGAGCCCTGGAAGCACTTCCTACCGAGGGCATCCAGGCTTCGGGCTTCCCTACCAGGGGGCACCGAGGAGTGCATTTTTTGACTCTTCAGTCTATGCATGGCCGATTCCACCACCATGGAATGGTGCGGTAGTTGTGCCTTTTGGAACCCGGGGCTCTTGCGGACTCGATAAATGGAATCGACCCGCTTGCTTAACACCGGCGACGACGCCGGGCTCTCCCACATGCGGAAGAGAAGCCGTTCCAGCATGGGAGGAACCGGTACAATAAAGGCCTCCTTCGGGGGAGAGTCATATTGGAGGGCATCGAGTTCTTCGACTCGAGGCTCCTCCTCGGGATCCGCAGGGAAGGTCAAGGCTTTGGCCATATCCCTCACGAAGTCCGAGAACCGGGTATCCTCCGGGGGGGACCGTCTCCGAGGTTCGGACTCAGGGGAGTCCGAAGGGACACACCGAGTCCGAAAGGAACCAGGTGACTCTTCGTCCTCAGATTCCCAGGCCGACTCCTCGGAGGAGGAGTCGACCGGCTCCGGTCGGGCGGGCACGGATGCCATCCGCCCTGACGCCGAGGGAGTCGGCGTCGAAGACCTCGGTCCCGAACGGGAGGCCGAAGGAGACCTCGACCGAGGATCGACTCGAGCCCTCATGGACTCGAGGATCGGCTCGGTCTCCGGGGTCGACTTGGAGGTCGACGTCCCGGCGGTCAGGGCAGAAGCACCAGCGAGGCCAGCGATCAATGCCCGCTGCTGGTCCAAGAAGGCAGACAAACTGTACTCCAAGGCCGTCAACCTGAGTCCAAGCTCAGGAGACCCAGGAGCCCCCGACTCGGGCCCCGACGGCGTCGGGCCCGACGTCGGGTCCTTCGGAGGCGAGTCCACGAGGACAACAGTACTTACGTGAGCAGGCAAGTCCACCTCGAGTCGAGGATGTTTCGACGGCCTCTCTGACTCCAAGGACCCGGGACGGGAATCGGGGCTATGCGACCTGGCCCTCGAGGAACCAGGAGCGTCCACCGATCCCGCCCTCGCGGGTTTCTTCTTCCGATGATGCTCCCGGGTAGGAGACCCCCTTTCAGAGGAACTCCGACGATGCTCAGGACCAGAGTCCCGAGACGTCGAAGCCTCTGACGAGGTCCGAGCCCGGCCGGAGTCAGAGAAGATACGCTCCCGCTGGTGCTGCCGACTCCTCAATGCCTTTGAGGACATTTTGCCGCATGGCCCGCAGATCATGGGGTCATGATCAGGGCCGAGGCAGCGGAGGCAGAAGTCATGAGTGTCTGTAAGAGACATAAGTTTCTTACAGAGGTCACACTTTTTGAAACCACTGGCCGCCATCGGGGTAAAAAGGGCCCCTGCGAGGTCGAACGACCGGGCAGCCAGGGAAAAAAGGAAAAAAGCGCGAAATCTGTCACGAAGGACAAAAAAATGAAAAATAAAGAACGGACTCGCAACCGGCGTCGCGAGTCCGGGCGGGAAAAGAACCGGCGTCGAACCGAAGAAAAAATAGAGAAAAAGAGAGAAAAATCAACTTTTCTGCGGGGATTCACAGGCAACGTCTGTAGGGCTCCGCGGAAAAAAGAAGACTGAGCAAGATGGCACCCTTGGGCGGGAAGAGGACCGCGCATGCGCGCTGCAATTCCCAAAGGCTTTCTTTGAAAGCTGGGGAAAATTGCTCCGCGAGGGCTCCGTCGGCGCCGACGTCACCCATATGTGAGGACTGACTTCCTGCTTGGTCCTGGAGAACCAGCATTTATTCTGGATTAAGTTATGTTTTATCACAAGCATACCACTCTAACTGAATGACTCAAAGTTTCCTGTAATCCAACATATAATTATAGAATTTGGTATCATCATAATAGACATTTTCAGTTACTGTCAGAGTGCTTATCCATCTCACTTTCACAGACATGCTTTCAAAACATTAGCATCTCAGAAAGCCATGCATTTCTTTGGTAGCTGTAAAACACAAAACTGGTATTGCTATACACCTTTAATTTGTGGGATAGTTCTTATTTTATTATATATAATATTATGTTGTGTTATATATTTATAAGCTAGTATTTTATGTTTTATATTGTCTCTTATTTGTGAATTGCTACTAATTGTAAATTAGCATATATAAATATTTTAAACATATTACATGCGGTTTTCAAGCCATTTTAACAACATTTTTAAAGCAGCTCTACTATTAAATGCACTTTCATAAAACAATCTTCAGGCACCTTTAATATCAGCTTAATATTTTTCTAACATGCACTAAAATTCCCAACACTAGAACTAATATAGTATTAGTTACCTATCATCAGGGAACAGCTTGCATTTCTGCTCTGATACACCACTGGGGGAGCTGCCCAAATCTGAGAAAACTGGCGATTGGGTTTTAAGCAGCAAGGCAGTCTGTAAGAGGGCACAAAGTAACTTACTTCCAAGTTATAACCAGCTTTTTTCACATAGCTCCTACATGAGATGGCTGCTGCACTACTCCACGTAGATATGTAGGATAAGCGTCTGCAAACAAGCTATAGATGAAATCTTTTTATTGGACTAACTTAATACATTTGTGCTCACAGCTTTCTAGAGTTATACTCCCTTCTTTAGGCATACACAAAATGAGCTACAAACTATGTCTGAATATACAAGGAAGCACTGCTTTTGGCTATACCACATGTATCTATTATCAAAGTTGTAAAAATATATAAGGCAAAAGGTTGCATGAATGGCGCTAACAACCAACAACTGCATACAAATGTATTATTAATACATTAAGGAGTCATCACCTTCCAACTGTTGGCCCAATTTCTAATCAGATGAAAATACATTTGCTTTTGGGATCAGCTTTTGCCCAAGATAAGTTTATATCTTTATATCCACCTTCACTAGATTATTAAACTTTCTAGCTGAAATGTATTCCTATCTATACTTCCAGATGAAAAGCTTAATTTGACATAGGATGTTTAGGTGAGAAATGGTACATCCAAGTTGGGACATTTACAATTTCCTGGCTATTTAGTAGTAGCAGTAGTAGTGATAGTATTTTTAAAAAAGGCTCATTAAATGTGTAGCCTTTTGTAAAATAAGTATAGGTCCCTAAACATGTACAGGGAGTAAGCATTTTGCAAAAATAGTTATTAAAAACAGTGGATCACTTGGTGACTTGCACATTCAGCCGTCAGAAATTACATACTTTCAGTTGCACCTTGCCAAAAAAAAACCAAGGAGATAGTCACAACTATCCACAGGGTCACCAAGAGTCAGCATTGACGCGACAGCACACATCAAGAGACAATTTTCGCAAGCTACATGTCAAAGTATCGGCACTTCCATGTATGCATATGACATTGGTCAATTAAGGAGCCAAGCTCATAAAGTCAAATATTTATATTTTAATGTCCTTTAAAATAACAAAGGGTTAAGCATAACTGCTCCCTCAATCACTCCTCTAAAATCTTTAACAAGATTTACTCAATACTTATTCATGATTTGGAAAAGGTGGAAAAGCTGATGGGGAAATTTTAAAAAATATGGGTACTCCCTTGCAAAACTGGGAATACATGTATAATGTTTGGGATTATCCTTTTAATCTGTGTCCCCCACAGAATTTACACATGCAGATAAAGGCACTGAAAAATTAGCATTTACATGTGTATATATTCCTATTCACACACGTAAATGCAGGGCAACATTTCTAAAATGACGTTCTAAACCAATGAATAAAGGAGAAGTAAGATCTTACTTGTTAAATTTTCTTTCCTCTAGTTCTTCCAGATATGTGGGTTTATGCTCTCCTACCAGCAGATGGAGTCTGAGAACTATTGGTTTGATGACCACCCTGAATAGGATCCTGTGCGGTCTACAACCGGGGTTAATTCCACTAATCTTTGCTTTATGAATTTTTAAAACATTTTTTGCAGAGCTTATGTTTTCTGGTTATTTTTCCTTGCCCTCTTGTGGTTCTGAGGGAGCTACTGTTATCTTGCTTTGTTATAGAAATACTGGCTGGTTATTTATTTATTTATTTACATTCTCTTATATACCGCGCTATTCTGCATCAGTGCGGTTTACATTGAACAAACTAAAATTACATTGAACAGGGCATTATAACTTGGAGATAACTATTTTACAGGGAACATGGGCTATGGAGGGTTAAGTGGCTTGCCCAAGACCACAAGGAGCACTTGTGGGACTAGAAACCCCAGTCATTCCGGCCCAAGGTTGCTGTCCTCTAGTGGGATTTGAACCTCCAACCTTCCGGCCAGAAGTACCTTGCCCCAACCACTAGGCCACTCCTCCACTCCTCCTCCTCCAGTCCATAACTGCACAGGGCCCTATGTAGGGTGATGTCATCAAACCAACAATTTTCATCTGCTAAAAGAACAGCATAAAACCCATGTGTCTGGACTGATATGAAGGGACAAAGAGGAAGGACTGACATTTTATTTTAAATATGAGGGTCTGAATTTATAATAGGATGCTTATCTAATAAATCCAAAAAAAGTGACTATTTTATATATGCACAACCAAAAAAAATAAGCAAAACTGCAAAGGGAAATATATTGAGAAACTTTAATAAAGAGTAGTTACTCACCTGTAACAGGTGTTCTCCAGGAGCAGCAGGAATCAGTCCTCACTTATGGGTGACGTCGGTGCCGACGGAGCCCTCGTGCGGAGCATTTCCCCAGCTTTCAAAGAAAGCCTTTGGGAATTGCAGCGCGCATGCGTGGTCCCCTTCCCGCCCAAGGGTGCCATCTTGCTCAGTCTGATGACATAGCTAAAAGACAGCAAAAAAATTAGCAAAAAAACAATCATATGACTGCAACTCCAAGGGGAGGAGGGAGGGTTGTGAGGACTGATTCCTGCTGCTCCTGGAGAACACCTGTTACAGGTGAGTAACTACTCTTTCTCCAGGACCAAGCAGGAAGTCAGTCCTCACTTATGGGACTCCCCAGCTTAAGGCTACCGGAGACCCCAAGCGGAAAAATGAGCTCCCTCTAGCTCGTCAGCACAGAAGGAAGGAATCTTCTCTGAGAACGCCCCCGACCGGTAGCCCAACAGCAGGGCCGGAGGGTAGGAGTTGCCTAAACCCCAAAGAGATTATGGAATACTGCCTGTCCGAAAGCACTGTCCCTGCGGGACTTCCTCTCAAGGCAATAATGGGCAGCAAAAGTCTGGCTTGAAGACCAAGTAGCGGCCCGGCAGATGTCTGCCAACGGAACAGAGCGGAGATGAGCTACTGACGCAGCCTTCGCCCTGACACGATGAGCAGTGACTCGACCGTGCAACGAGAGGCCGGCTGCCCCATAAGCCCAGGCGATACAGTCAGCAACCCATATGGACAACGTACGCTTGGAGACCGGGAGCCCCAACTTATTGGGGTCAAAAGAAACGAAAAGCTGAACAGCCTTCCGATGCTCCCGCGTACGGTCAAGGTAGAAGGATAATGCCCTCCTACAGTCCAGGGTATGCAAGACTAGCTCAGCCCGGTTGGCATGCGGCCTGGGAAAGAAGGTCGGAAGAACCACCTCCTGATTGAGGTGAAAAGGTGAGACAACTTTAGGAAGAAACTTAGGGTGAGTCCGTAGGACTACCCTATTCCTGTAGAACCTAGTGTAAGGAGGATCAGACACTAGTGCCTGCAGTTCACTCACTCGCCTAGCAGAGGTGAGAGCTACCAGAAACAAAGTTTTCCAGGAGAGAAAACGGAGAGGGCAGGTAGCCATAGGTTCAAAGGGCGGACAAGTAAGCCGCTGTAAGACCACATTCAGATCCCACTCAGGGGCCGGTGGATGCAAAGGAGGCTTAAGCAGAAGGCGGCCTCTGAGGAAACAAGCCACCAAAGGGTGATTGGAAAGAGGCCTGCCATCCACCGGCGAGTGGTGTGCTGAGAGAGCACTAAGGTGAACTCGGACAGAGTTGGACTTAAGGCCTAGATTGGAGAGGTAGAGCAAATATTGCAACACTACCGCTACCAAGCACGAGAAGGGATTCTCACTGTGCTGAGCACACCATGCAGAGAATCTACGCCACTTAAGAGCGTAGGACTTCCTGGTGGGCTGACGCCGAGAGGCCAAGACTACATCTTCCACCTCTCGAAGTAGTAGTAGGGGAGCGAGGACTACCCTTTCAGCAGCCAGGCCATCAAATGAAGGGACTGGAGGTTGGGGTGCAAGAGAGTCCCCTGATCCTGAAACAGAAGATCGTGTTGAAACCCCAGAGGAAGAGGTGTGTCCACCGCTAGCTGTAGCAGAAGCGGGAACCACAGTTGCCTCGGCCACCAGGGGGCTATGAGAATCAATGAAGCTCCGTCCCGAAGGACTTTGAACAGCATTCTGGACACTAGTGGTGTGGGAGAAAACGCATACAGTAGGCCTGTGGACCACGAGATAAGAAACGCATCCAGTGCTACTCTGAGAGGATGCAGTTGTCTGGAGCAAAATCTCGGTAGTTGCCGGTTCAGAGGACTGGCGAAAAGATCCATGGTGGGGAGTCCCCACTTGAGAAAGACCTGCTGAACCACCGACGGGTTCAGTCTCCATTCGTGTGGTTGCAGGATCCTGCTCAGTTTGTCTGCCAGGTAATTTTCCTGACCTGGGAGGTAGACAGCTTTGAGAAGGATTCCGTGATTGACAGCCCAAGAGCACAGCCGTTGTGCCTCCTGACATAGAAGGAAGGAGCCTGTGCCTCCTTGTTTGTTCACATAGAACATGGCAACTTGATTGTCCGTCTGGACCAGTACAGACTGGTGAGAGGCGAGGTGGGAGAAGGCTCTCAGAGCTAGGCGTATCGCCCGTAGCTCCAGGAAGTTTATCTGTTGAGCAGCCTCCCAAGGGGTCCAGAGACCCTGAGTACATGTCCCTTGGCAATGTGCTCCCCAACCGAGAAGAGAGGCATCGGTTGTCAGCACCTGAGTATGCGGAGGGGATTGGAAAACCACTCCGAGCACCAGATTTGGAAGATGAAGCCACCATTGCAGAGAGGAGACCAGGAGGTCGGAGATCCGCACTGAGTCCGCTAGGCCCCCTGAGGCTTGATGCCACTGAGTGCGAAGGCTCCACTGAGCAGGTCGCATGTGCAGGCGGGCATTGGGGGTGACATGAACCGTGGAAGCCATATGGCCGAGTAGTCTCAGGAATTGCCTGGCAGAAACCAGGTTATTGCTGCAAAACTGGCTGGCCAGATCCATTAGCCTGCGGGCTCTGTCCAGAGGCAGAAAAGCCTTTGCTTGAAGAGTGTCTAGTCTGGCACCTATGAACTCTAAGTTCTGGGATGGGAGCAAAGTGGACTTTGCAAAGTTTATGACAAACCCCAAGTGCTGAAGCAGAGCCACAGTGCGAAGGGTGGCCTGGATGGCCTCCTGGGAAGATTGGCCCCTTATGAGCCAGTCGTCCAGGTACGGAAAAACAAAGAGACCCTGAAGCCTCAGGTAGGCCGCCACCACTGCCAGGCACTTGGTGAACACCCTGGGAGCGGATGAGAGGCCAAAGGGAAGTACTCTGTACTGATAGTGGTTTCCTCCCACAACAAACCTGAGATATTGTCTGTGGTCTGGATGGATAAGGATGTGAGTATACGCATCCTTTAGATCCAAGGAGCATAGCCAGTCTCCCTGCTGGAGGTAGGGCAGCAGGATTCCAAGGGTAAACATCTTGAACTTTTCCCTCTGCAGGAACTTGTTGAGGTTTTGCAAGTCTAGGATGGGTCTGAGGCCTCCTGTTCTTTTTGGTACCAGAAAGTACCTGGAATAAAAGCCTTGACCCCTCAGGTGGTGGGGCACCGGTTCCACAGCCTGATCCCTTAGTAGACTTGTCAACTCCTGAAGGAGTAGGTCCCTGTGCAGAGGGAGTCTTGGAAGCTTCCCTGGAAAATAGGAGCGAGGTACCTGGTGAAAATGGAGAAGATAGCCCCTTTGGACTATATGAAGAACCCAGGTATCTGAAGTGACGGCTGACCACCTGTGGGCAAAGTGGGCCAGCTGGCCTCCTGTGCTGAGAGAAGCCAGCTGAGGAGAAGAGGCTATGCTGATTGAGTCAAAAAACCCCACCCTGCTGAGCAGGGGCCGGTGTTGGTGGCTTGGGGGTCTTCGGCCTACGGGGCCCTTGACCCTGCCCCTTGGCCTGCTGACCTTGTTGGGGAGCTGCAGAGGCCTGATAATGAGGGTACTGTTTGTAGGCCGATGACTTCCTCGGGTAAAAGGTCTTTTTTCCCGAGCCTTCTTTTTCTGAGAAGGGGCAGAGGTTTTCCTGGAAAGCCTAGTCCGGGTCAGTGTCTCGGTCTCGAGTTCTGCAGCCTTTTCAGCCATGGGCTTGCCAAAGAGGTTTTCACCCCAGCAGGGGACATCGACCAACTTGTCCTGGACCCATGGCTCGAGGTCGGATGACTGTAGCCAAGCCTGTCGGCGGGCGCCGAAGCCTCGAAGCCATCGTAGGCTGCTCGAGAGATAAACTTCGAGCACTCTCGAATACCGGTGGACAAGGCCTGGAACCTCTGCAAAGGTTCCTCGGAGAGACCAGCAGATAACCCGGCAATCTCCTTTGCCAGGTCTCGGAGGTACATGACCATGTAGAGCTGGTATGTCTGGAAACGGCAAGCAAGCATAGAGCCCTGGAAGCACTTCCTACCGAGGGCATCCAGGTTCCGGGCCTCCTGGCCGGGAGGCACCGAGGAGTGCATCTTCTGACTTTTCAGTCGATGTATGGCCGATTCCACAACCATGGAGTGGTGCGGTAATTGTGCCTTTTGGAACCCGGGGCTCTTGCGGACTCGATAAATGGAATCGACCCGCTTGCTTAACACCGGCGTCGAAGCCGGGGTCTCCCACATGCGGAAGAGTAGCCGCTCCAGCATCGGAGGAACCGGAACAGTAAAGGCCTCCTTCGGGGGAGAATCATACTGGAGGGGCTCGAGGCTCCTCCTCGGGATCCGCAGGGAAGGCCAAGGCCTTGGCCATATCCCGCACGAGGTCCGAGAACCGGGTATCCTCCGGTGGGGACCGTCTCCGAGGTTCGGACTCGGGTGAGTCCGAGGGGACACACCGAGTCCGATGGGTGTAGGGTGACTCTTCGTCCTCCGTCTCCCAGCCCGACTCCTCGGAGGAGGAATCGAGCGGCTCCGGTCGGGCGGGCACCGATGCCCTCCGCCCCAACGCCGAGGGTGTCGGCGTCGACGACCTCGGCCCCGAACGGGAGGTCGAGGGAGACTGTGGCCGAGGATCGACTCGAGCCCGCATGGACTCGAGGATCGGCTCGGCCTCCGGGGTCGACTTGGACGTCGAGGTCCCGGTGGTCGGGGCATATGCACCGGTGAGATCGACGATCAATGCCCGCTGCTGTTCCATGAAGGCAGCGAAGCTGCTCTCCAAGGCCGTCAACCTGAGTCCGAGCTCAGGAGACCCAGCAGCCCCCGGACTCGGGCCCTGACGGCATCGGGTCAGACGTCGGCTCCCTCGGAGGAGAGTCCACGAGGACAACAGCACTTACATGTCCAGGAGACTCCATCTCGACACGAGGATGTTTGGCAGGCCTCTCCGACTCCGAAGACCCGGGACGGCTATCGGGGCTATGCGACCTGGCCCTCGAGGAACCAGGAGCGTCCACCGACGCCGCCCTCGCAGGTTTCTTCTTCCTGTGATGTTCCCGCAAAGGAGACCCCCCCCCCCCTCAGAGGAACCCCGATGCTGCTCGGGGACGGAGAAAAGGATCCGGTGTCGAACCGGAGGAAAATAGAAAAAATAGAGAAAATCAACTTTTTCCTCGGGGAAAAACGAACTACGTCCGTCGGGCTCTGCGGAAAAAAGAAGACTGAGCAAGATGGCACCCTTGGGCGGGAAGGGGACCGCGCATGCGCGCTGAAATTCCCAAAGGCTTTCTGTGAAAGCTGGGGAAATGCTCCGCACGAGGGCTCCGTCGGCGCCGACGTCACCCATAAGTGAGGACTGACTTCCTGCTTGGTCCTGGAGAAAAGAGATCCAATGCACAAAAGAATTAAATAATAATAATAATAATAATAATAATAAAAGGGACCACAGATTTCAGCAAAAGGAGAATTCAACTCAACTATATGCAGATCATGTGGAAGCAACAAGGTAAATGATGGCAGCTAGATGCATACTTTGTACGCAAATTTTATAAAAGCTCTTTTCTGCATGTAAAACAGGCTTTAATGCCAAAAACTCTTTATAAATTTACTTCCTAAATGCTGTCTAATACAAAAATTCTCTATATTTATACTAGTACACTAACTTGAGTATCTATACTGCTTTGGTACAGTGTTCAACAGCATCAGATTCCAACACAAAGAAACAACTTCTTGTTATGAGTAAAACTCTATGGTATTTTGTAATATGGCACAGTACTTTTCCAGCTCTTAACTTCACATCCAATCCAAAAAAAAGTTGTTTGCTAGCCTCTGTGTTTTTAAATCTTTCTGAAGATTAAATGTGAAAATGAAAACAAATGTAAGCTGCTTTGAGCATAGTTTTGATAAGGCAAGACAAAGCTGGAATAACAAAAGATAAAGAGAACTCTTCACTTTCAACAATGTTTTTTTTAACACTATCATTCTTACCTGACTGGTATAAAGTACAAGCTGAACTAACTGAGGCATCAGTGCATCAGCCATTGTCAAAGTCTGTAAATTTGGATGCATCAGAGATGTCAGTAGTACTGGAAGAAGATGACCAAGCATAGTAGCTTTAGTTATTTGCTCCAAGCCTTTTAACCTGAAAAAGGGAAAGAACTGACAGTTAATTTTCTACTATAGATGGTAATTATTCCATGATGAAAGAAACAAATAAATATTTTGGATAAAAAAATTAAATCATGTTTCTTTGTTGAGCTACATGACTTCTCAAACGTTCAATAAAAGTGATTTTAGAAGAAAGCCTCAAAACATCAGATGCTTAGTTATGGATTAGTGAAAGTCACTAAATTGCCTTTACTATTTACAGTCTTTAAGATCTCCCCTTTACTCCCACACTATGCTGCATCACCCATACTGCCTTTCAATTTGGTTCCATTAGTGCAGCGATGGCGAACCTATGGCACGCGTGCCAGCTGTGGCACGCGAAGGCCTTGCAGCTGGCACGCGTGAAGGTCCGCAGAAAAAGAAAAAGCGGGCTCTGGCTGCTGCCGCGGACGCGGACGCGGCAGCATGCAGTGTCCCGCGGGGCCCCCTCCGCCCGCTAAGCCCCTCTGCAAGGGCTTTCAGATTCGCGAGGGAGACAGCGTCTCCCTCGCGTCTCTGTTAAGCCCGCAGGGGCTAATGGGAAATTTCCCATCAGCCCCTTTCGAGGGACTGATGGGAAATTTCCCATTAGCCCCTGCGGGCTTAACAGAGACGTGAGGGAGACGCTCTCCCTCGCGAATCTGAAAGCCCTTGCAGAGGGGCTTAGCGGGCGGAGGGGGCCCCACGGGACATTGCATTCTGCCGCTGCCGCGGCAGAAGCCAGAGCCAGCTGCTTTTTTTTTTTTTTTTAAATTTGCCATGGGGGGTGGGTTAGGACTGCTAATGGGCTAGGGGGGGGTTAGGACTGCTAATGGGGTAGGGGGGGGGGTTAGGACTGCTAATGGGCTAGGGGGGGTAGGACTGCTAAGGGGCTGGGGGCTGATGGGGGCTGTCTGGAAATGGGGTGATGGGGGGTTAGGACTGGTAATGGGCTATGGGGGGGGGGGTTAGGACAGCAAATGGGCGAGTGGGGGGGGGTTAGGACTGCGAATGGGCGAGGGGGGGTTAGGACTGCTGATGGGGAGGGGTTAGGACGTGAGGGGGGCTGTTGGGGGGGGGTAGGACTGGAAATGGGCTGATGGGGGTTAACACTGGAGGTGGTCTGATGGGGTTAGGACTGGTAATGGGCTATGGGGGGGTTTAGGACTGCTAATGGGCTATGGGGGGCTGGGACAAGAAATGGGCTGATGGGGAGGGGTTAGGACTTGAGGTGGGCTGATGGGGTTAGGACTGGTAATGGACTGTGGGCTGATGGGGGGGGTTAGGACTGGCAATGGGCTATGGGGGGCTGACTGGAAGTGGGCTGATGGGGGGTTAGGACTGGTAATGGGTTATAGGGGGGGGTTAAACTGAAAATGGGGTGATGGGGGTTAGGACTGGAAGTGGGTTGATGAGGGGGGGATAGGACTGGTATTGGGTTGGGGGGTTGCTAGGACTGGAAATGGGTTGGGGGGCTGCTAGGACTGGAAATGGGCTGATGCAGGGACTAGAAGGGAATGGATGCTGGGTGAGGCTGGAACTAGAAGGGAGCTGGTGTTGGGGGAGGATTAGAATGGGATGGGGCTGGGAGAGTAAAATGGAGAGGGGAAAAATATTTTGTGTGGGAGGGATAAAAATCTACAATTGGCCGGGTATTGGGAGAGTAAGTGGGGATTGAGGATGGAGGGGTAAATTTTGAGTAGATGAAATAGGAATGAGGAAAGAGCAAAAGGAGAAAGATTAGTATGTTAAAGCAGATGTAGAGAGAGAATGGAAAAAAAACCCAAGAAGACAGAAGAAAGGACAAATGGACAGCAGATGGAGAGTTAGCAGAAGACACGAAGAAACCAGAAGAAAGTGGCTGGAACAATTGCAACTGAAAAAAAATGCACAAAAGGTAGAAAAATATCTCTTTATTTTGAATTTATTAATTGGAATATGTCAGCTCTGGGAAATGTGCATCATTAATTTTTGCGCTTTGTTTAGTACAAGAGGAAATTAATATATAGTTTTATTTCTACAGTGTTGTTGTATATTCCAAGTTTGGCTTTTGGGGTTCCCAGTTTAATTATTGTCTTCCTGTTTCTAAATTGTGATTCCTTGTTTGGTAATGGTCTGTTCTGCATGTGTAACTGAGCTGAGGTATTCTGTTTATATAATTCCTATTTGACATTGCCACTTGTTCTTTCCCCAGTAGGTCATGTATTGTTGTTCTCTGAGATGTATTGGTTTAATATTTGTAGTGTTGCCTTTTGATAGGTAGAGTATGGTGCTTTGTGAGTCCTGGTAGTGCTGTTAGGATACGGCGGGTTTGCTATGGGTTCTAAATGGGCAGCGTTTGTAGTAGTTCCTAATGTGCCTGGCGGTTGGTACTGGATTATAGTAATGTAGAAACCTTTTAGTCTTTCTTTATCCATATACTCATTAAGAGGCATGTTTACTAAAAGTTAGTGTATGGTAACATTATGCAAATATTTATGCAAATGAAGCACCTTATGCAAATGGAGCTTTAATTGACGTGCTGGCACTTTGAGGAAATTCTTTGGTTTTGTGCGGCAGTTTGGGCACTCGGGCTCAAAAAGGTTAGCCATCACTGCATTAGTGTATGTGGTGTTTGACAAAACTGCCAGCCGAACTTTCTCTGAGGAAGTAAAGAGTAGTTACTCACCTGTAACAGGTGTTCACCAGGAGCAGCAGGAATCAGTCCTCATATATGGGTAACGTTGGAGCCGACAGAGCCCCCGTGGGGAGCATTTCCCCAGCTTTCAAAGAAAACCTTTGGGAATGCAGCGCACCTGTGCGGTCCCCTTCCCGCCCAAGAGTGCCATCTTGCTCAGTCTGATGACATAGCTAAAAGACAGAAAAAAAAACAAAATAAAGTATATGACTGCAACTCCAGGAGAGGAGGGAGGGTCGTGAGGACTGATTCCTGCTGCTCCTGGAGAACACCTGTTACAGGTGAGTAACTACTCTTTCTCCAGGACCAAGCAGGAAGTCAGGCCTCACATATGGGACTCCCCAGCTCTAGGCTACCAGGAACCCAAAGCTGAAAAAATGTCTCTCTCTGCAGAGCCTCAGCATCCGTGATAAGAATATCCTCTGAGAATGTCCCTGTAAGGTAGCCCAACACAAGGGCCGGAGGGTAGGAGTTGCCTAAACCTCAAAGAGATTACGGAGTACCGCCTGTCCGAAAGCACTGTCCCTTCGGGACTCTCTCTCGAGGCAGTAGTGGGCTGCAAATGTCTGGCTTGAAGAACAAGTAGCGGCCCGGCAGATGTCTGCCAACGGAACAGAGCGGAGATGAGCTACTGACGCAGCTTTCGCCCTGACACAGTGGGCCGTGACTCGACCCTGCAAGGAGAGGCCAGCTGTTCTGTACGCCCAGGCGATACAATCTGCTACCCAAGTGGACAATGTACGCTTGGAGACAGGTAACCCCAATTTATTAGGGTCAAAAGAGACAAAAGAGCTGAGCAGCCCTTCGATGCCCCTTCGTACGTACTATGTAAAAGGACAACGCCCTCTTACAGTCCAGAGTATGCAAGACTGTCTCAACCCGGCTGGTATGCGGCCTGGGAAAGAATGTCGGAAGAACCACCTCCTGATTGAGGTGGAAAGAGGAGACAACTTTTGGAAGGAACTTCGGATGAGTCCGAAGGACCACCCTGTTCCTGTAGAACCTTGTGTACGGTCTATCAGAAACCAGAGCGTGTAGTTCACTCACACGTCTGGCCGAGGTAAGAGCTACCAGGAAGAGCGCCTTCCAAGAAAGGAAGCGTAAATGGCAAGTGGCCATCGGCTAAAAACGGTGGGCGAGTAAGTTGTTGCAAGACCATGTTCAAGTCCCACTCAGTGGCAGGGGGACGAATCGGAGGCTTGAGCAAAAGCAGGCCTCTGAGGAATCGGGACACCAATGTGTGAGCCGACAGCACTTGTCTCTCCACCGGTGAGTGGTGTGCCGAAAGAGCACTGAGGTGGACCCGAACAGAGTTGGACTTAAGGCCTAGGTCTGACAGGTGAAGCAGGTATTGTAGCACTACTGGCACCAAGCAGGACAAAGGATCTTCATTGTGCTGAGCACACCACACTGAGAACCTGCGCCACTTGAGGGCATAGGACTTTCTGGTGGATTGCCTCCTCGAGGCCAAGACCACCTCCTCAACTTCCCTAGGTAGAAGCAAGGGAGCTAGCACTATCCTTTCAGCAGCCAGGCCATCAGATTGAGGGATCTGAGATTGGGGTGCAGAAGGGAACCCTGATCCTGAGACAGGAGATCGGGTTGCAACCCCAGAGGGAATGGAGTTTCCACTGCAAACTGCAGAAGAAGTGGAAACCACGGTTGCCTTGGCCTTCTGGGGGCTACCAGAATCACCGAGGCCTTGTCCTGTAGAATCTTGAACAGAGTTCGGGCAACCAGGGGCAGGGGAGGAAACGCATACAGGAGGCACGTAGACCAAGAGATGAGACACACATCTGCTGTCATTCTCAGGGGATGCGGCTGTCTGGAGCAAAACCTGGGCAGCTGACGGTTCAGTGGACTTGCAAAGAGATCGATGGATGGAAGTCCCCATCGTAGAAAGATCTGCTGAACCACCAGTGGATTCAACTGCCATTCGTGAGGCTGGAGAATCCTGCTTAGTTTGTCTGCCAAAATGTTCTCCTGACCAGGTAAATAAACTGCTTTGAGAAACATGCCTTGTTTGACTGCAAAAGAGTAAAGGGCCTGCGCCTCCTGACATAGGAGTCTGGACCCTCTGCCACTTTGCTTGTTCACATAGAACATTGCTATCTGATTGTCTGTCTGAACTAAGACAGACTGGTGCGAGCGGATTGCTCGCAGCTCCAACAGATTGATCTGCTGTGTGGCTTCCCGAGGAGACCAGAGGCCTTGAGTGCACGTGCCCTGGCAATGTGCACCCCAGCCCCTTAAGGAAGCATCGGATGTCAGCACCCTGGTGTGTGCTGGGGCCTGAAAGGGTACCCCCCTGAGAAGGTTTGGGAGATGTAGCCACCACGACAAGGAGTCCAAGAGTGGCTTGGACAGTTTTACTCTGTCTCAGAGGTCGCCTGTGGCTTGCGCCCACTGAGCTCTGAGGCACCACTGAGCCTCCCGCATGTGCATTCGGGGTCACATGTACCGTGGATGCCATGTGGCCCAGGAGCCGCAGGAAGTGTCTGGCGGAGACCTGAGAATTGCTTCGGAACTGTTTGGCCAAGTCCATCAGCCTGTGGGCCCTGTCCTCGGGCAAGTAAGCTCTTGCCTGCAGGGTGTCCAGTCTTGCCCCTATAAACTCTAGGTGCTGTGAGAGGAGCAAAGTGGACTTTGCGTAGTTTATGACAAAGCCCAGATGCTGAAGAGAGACAGTACGAAGAGTGGCTTTTCTGGCCTCCTGGAGAGACTGACCTCTGATGAGCCAGTTGTCCAGGTATGGGAAGACAAAAATTCCCTGATTTCTGAGGTAGGCCGCCACCACCGCCAGGCATTTCGTGAAGACCCTGGGGGCGGAGGTTAGGCCGAAGGGAAGTACTCTGTACTGGAAATGGTTTCCTCCCACCACAAATCTGAGATATTGTCTATGGTCTGGGTGAATGAGGGTGTGCGTATAAGCATCCTTTAGGTCTAAGGAGCATAGTCAGTCTCCCTGCTGGAGGTAGGGCAGCAGTATTCCAAGGGTAAGCATCTTGAACCTTTCCCTCTCCAGAAACTTGTTTAGGTTTCGCAAGTCTAGGACAGGCCGGAGGCCTCCTGTCCTTTTTGGTACCAGAAAGTACCTGGAGTAGAAGCCTTGCCCTTTCAGGCGGTGAGGCATGGTTCCACTGCCTAATCCTTTATAAGACTTGTCAACTCCTGCAGGAGGAGGTTTCTGTGCAGAGGGAGTCTTATACTTTATTTTGATTTTTTTTTTTGCTGTCTTTTAGCTATGTCAGACTGAGCAAGATGGCACCCTTGGGCAGGAAGGGGACCGCGCAGGCGCGCTGCATTCCCAAAGGCTTTCTTTGAAAGTTGGGGAAATGCTCCGCAAGGGGGCTCTATCGGCGCCGACGTCACCCATATGTGAGGACTGACTACCTGCTTGGTCCTAGAGAAAATGATTACTAGAGATCTGCTCACAAACAACATGTTCTATACGAGTTTTACATATTAAAATATCTCGTGCATTCTGAAAGAGATTACTAGCGTGCTAGGGTCCTGGAGAAACCAGATTTGTATATGGATACCTTTTATTGCCTCAACATAAGAATTTTCATCTGAAGGATGTGTGGTCTTGAAAGTACAATGTCTTGATTATTCTTATGTTGGTTCAATAGAAGTATTAAACCTACAAAGAATCCAGAATTTCACTATTACAATTCAATGGCACTGAACCACAACAAAATATGACAAAAGATATTATGCTGAAAAAAGCAGCTGCCTGTATCAATGACAGCTTTATGAGTTTAAAAAAAAATAAACAGAGAGCTCTAAAATTTGAGCTTATTCAAATTTTCTTTAGTTAAGAAAAACATTTCTTGAACAGCTAAAAACGTGAGAAGCAAAATGCTGTACCTCTGTTCTCGATCAAACATGTCACTGTTAATAAGAGCAGTAGTGACTTGTTGCAGCATGTCTAAAACTTCATCACATCCAGTCAGAATCTGAGTAGCAAGGCTCAAAATACTACTCTGAAGTTCCTAGGCAGAAAGTAACACTATAAATTGATAGAAAATAAACTAACAATTTAACATATAAAGGAAACATTATGAAATAAATATACTAGTTGAGATTAACTCTCCTGTAGTAGCTAGAGGTTTAAATGCTGAACTCGAAGTATCGTCTATAGGTCAGTTATATTTCACTATACACACACTTGTCAGGAAAGAAAAATCTTTATCTCAGAGCCACAAGATAACAAGCCAATTAGCTGTATTACTGATGGACAGACTCAATGACAGCTCAAAAAAAGACAAAATGGAAGCTAAAAACAATGAAATATGTGAGCAAAAGTCAGAAAGAGGTGAAAATGAAATGAAATGTTATGTATATTGATTATAAACAGTTTTATAACACAAAGTCTAAATACAATCTCTTCTAGAAAAGCCACCACAATATCACTAATTACAACATAAATACTGTTATTTGAGAAAGGTTTAGAAAGAAATGTTAAATCCGAAAGTACTGTAAAAAGTGAAAACCAGGTCTAATCAAATGCTTTATTTTTATTTGCTTTATAGGGCTAATACCACTGTATGACAACTTCATGACAGAGCTGCCAAGTCGCTCATTTACATCACAAAGTAATTTAATTTACAGTTGTGGTCAACATTATTGGCACCCTTGCAGTTCCAACCCTTAAAGTCTAATATTGCTTAAGAAAAAGTGGCCAGTGAAATGGGCTTTGGACTATATATGAACATATATTTGAGACACAAAAGAACCAAATAAAACAAGACCAATTAAAAAAGGAAAGAGCAGCAAAGAGTACAAAAACTGGGGCATTGCCAGGACATGATTATTGGCACCCTTATAAACAATTTAAATCAGTTTGAACAATTAACCACATTTCTATTGCAGTAAAATTAGAGGTACCTGTGATCAAATTGTCAGTACCCACATGAATCAGCCAATGAACAGAAAGAGAAATATGACGACAGAAAAAGACCACATGGCCTATCTAGTCTGTCCTTCCATCTCAACAACTACAAAAGTCCCCTTTTTTCCTTTAGAGATTCTCTGTGTTTGTCCCATGCTTTTTTGAATTTAGTTACTGCCCTCATCTCTACCACCTCCACCGGGAGACTATTCCAAGGATCCACCACTCTTTCAGCAAAGAAATATTTCCGCAAATCACTCCTGAATCTATCCCCCTTCACCCTCATAACATGTCCCCTCATAGCAGAACTTGTTTTCAATTGAAAAAGGCTCTCCCCCTGAACAATTATGCCACGGAGGTATTTAAACATCTCAATCATATCACCTCTATCCCGCCTTTCCTCTAAGGTGTACATATTAGGAGTAGTTACTCACCTGTAACAGGTGTTCTCCAGGAGCAGCAGGAATCAGTCCTCACATATGGGTGTCATCGGCACCGATGAAGCCACAGCGGAGCATTTCCCCAGCTTTCTATGAAAGCCTTTGGGGATGCAGGCACGCATGCGCGGTTCCCTTCACGCCTAAAGGTGCCATCTTACCTCAGTTAAATGACATAGCTAAGAACAGCACACAAAAATGAAAAATAAACTATGTACAACTGCAACTCCAAGGGGAGGAGGGAGGGTTGTGAGGACTGATTCCTGCTGCTCCTGGAGAACACCTGTTACAGGTGAGTAACTACTCTTTCTCCAGGACCAAGCAGGAAGTCAGTCCTCAGATATGGGTGACTCCCAAGCTCTGGGCCACCGAGGAACCCAGGCTGAACAAGAGAACTCCCTCTAGTCTCAGCAGCAAAGAAAGGCTTTTCAAGGACACAACCTCCACTGGTAGCCCAACAGAGGGCAGGAGTTGCCTAAACCTCAAAGAGATTCCGGAGTACTGCTTGGCCAAAAGTACTGTCTCTACGAGACTCCCTCTCCAGACAGTAATGGGCCGCAAAAGTCTGGCTTGAAGACCAAGTTGCAGCCCTGCAGATGTCTACCAAGGGCACAGAGCGGAGACGAGCCACTGAGGCAGCCATTGCCTTGACTCGGTGGGCCGTAACCCCACCCTGCAAAGGAAGGTCAGCCGCCTTGTAAGCCCAGGTGATACAGTCAGCCACCCAGATGGACAAGGTACGCTTGGACACAGCCAACCCCAACTTATTAGGGTCAAAAGAAACGAAGAGCTGAGTAGCCCTTCTATGCCCCTGCGTACGGTCAAGGTAGAAGGAAAAGGCCCTCCTACAGTCTGGGGAATGCAGGACTGTTTCAGTCTGGCTTGCATGAGGCCTAGGGAAGAATGCAGGAAGAACCACCTCCTGATTGAGGTGGAAAGAGGAGACAACCTTTGGGAGGAACTTTGGATGAGTCCTGAGGACTACCCTGTTCCTATAAATTCTGGTGTAAGGCCTATCACAGACCAGGGCCTGAAGCTCACTCAGTCGCCTGGCCGAAGTTAAGGCTATCAGGAAGAGTGTCTTCCAGGATAGGAAGCGTAGTGGACAGGTAGCCATTGGCTCAAAAGGTGGGCGAGTCAGTTGCTGCAAGACCACATTCAACTCCCACTCAGGGGCAGGAGGACGGATTGGAGGCCTGAGCAAAAGCAAGCACCTGAGAAAGCAGAACACCAAGGGATGAACCGACAGAAAATGTTCTTCCACCAGTGAGTGGTGAGCTGCTAGAGCTGAGAGGTGGACCCGAACAGAATTGGACTTAAGTCCCTGATTGGACAAGTGCAGTAAGTACTGAAGCACTACTGGCACAGTACAGGAGAAAGGATCCTCTGTACGTAGCTGACACCACACAGAAAACCTTTTCCATTTGAGAGCATAGGTTTTCCTAGTGGACTGTTTCCTAGAGACTAGGACAACCTCCTCAACTTCCTGAGGTAGGCCCCAGGGAGCCAAAACTACCCTTGCAGCCTCCAGGCCATCAAATTGAGAGCTTTGAGATTGGGGTGCAGAAGGGAACCAGCTCCTGTGAGAGAAGGTCGGGTTGCAACCCCAGAGGCAGTGGGGGATCCACCGCCAGTTGAAGTAGAAGTGGAAACCAAGGCTGTCTCGGCCACCTGGGAGACATCAGCAGGACCGAGGCCTTGTCCTGAAGAATTTTGAAGAGAGTTCGGGCCACCAAGGGCGTGGGAGGAAACGCATACAGGAGGCCCTGAGACCAGAGAATCAGAAAAGCATCCGCTGCGATTCTCAGAGGATGCAGTTGCCTGGAGCAGAACTTTGGCAGTTGCTTGTTCATTGGGCTGGCAAAGAGATCTATCAAAGGGAGACCCCATTTTAGGAAGATCTCCCGAACTACTGAAGGATGCAGCTGCCACTCGTGGGGCTGCAAAATCCTGCTTAACCTGTCGGCCAGGTAGTTATCCTGGCCTGGAAGGTACACAGCCTTGAGGAGCATGTTGTGCTTGAGGGCAAATGAACAAAGGTCCTGAGCCTCCCGACAAAGGAGTCTGGACCTAGTCCCGCCCTGTTTGTTCACATAAAACATGGCTACTTGGTTGTCTGTCTGAACCAGGAAAGATTGATGAGCCAGGGTAGGAGAGAAAGCTTTGAGTGCCAATCGAAAAGCTCTGAGTTCGAGGAGACGCAGCAGCCACTGACTCGAGCCCCGGCGGCGCCGGGCCCGATGTCGGCTCCCTGGGAGGAGAGTCCTCGAGCACTACAGGGATTATGTGTCCAGCAGACTCCGGCTCCAAGCAAGGAACTTTGGCAGGCTTCTCTTGGTCCACGGGCCCGGGGCAACGGTCGGGGGTCTTAGACCTGGCCCTCGAGGAGCCAGGGACCTCCTCCGATAACACCCTCGCGAGCCGCTTCTTCCTCTTGCGTTCACGGTCGGGGGAACCCCTGTCCGAGGAGCTCCGACGGCGCTCGGGATCCGAATCCCGAGATGTCGAGGCCTCAGACGAGGTCCGGGCCCGACCGGAGGCTGAGTCCGAGAAAAGCCTTTCTTTCTGCTGCTGGCGACTTTGGAGTGCCTTGGAAGACATCTTCCCACATGGCCCACACGACTTAGGGTCGTGATCAGGACCGAGGCACCGGAGGCAGCAGTCATGTGTGTCGGTGAGAGACATTAATTTCTTACACCGATCACACTTTTTGAAACCGCTGTAAGCCATCGGGTAAAAAAGAGTCCCCGCGAGGTCAAAGGACCGGCCTTCCAGGGAAAAAGCAAAAAAGGGAGCGAAAGCCAGCCACGAAGGGCAAAAACCGAAAAAGAAGAATCGGGCTCGATACCGGCGTACCGAACCCGGCGGGAGGGGAAACCGGCGTCGAACCAGGAGAAAAAACAGCGAGTATCGCCGAAAAAAATCAACTTTTATCCAGGATGACAGAACACACGTCCAGTGTGCTTCTCGGAAAAAAAGAGACTGAGGTAAGATGGCACCTTTAGGCGGGAAGGGAACCACGCATGCGTGCCTGCATTCCCAAAGGCTTTCATAGAAAGCTGGGGAAATGCTCCGCTGGGGCTTCATCGGCACCGATGACACCCATATGTGAGGACTGACTTCCTGCTTGGTCCTGGAGAAAGATCCTTAAGTCTGTCCTCATATGCTTTATAATAAGAACATAAGATATGCCATACTGGGTCAGACCAAGGTCCATCAAGCCCAGTATTCTGTTTCCAACAGTGGCCAATCTAGGTCATATGTACCTAGCAGTTTCCCCAAGAGACACAAGTTCCACAATGCTTGTACTGGGTCAAGCATTGATATCTTCGGTCACTTCTTAATAATGGTTTATGGACCTTTCCTCCAGGAACTTGGCCCAACCTTTTTTAAACCCAGCTACACTAACAGCCTTTACTACATCCTCCGGTAACAAATTCCAGAGTTTGATTACACGTTGAGTGAAAAAATATTTTCTTTTATTAGTCTTAAATAGTTTACCCTGTAGCTTCATTGCATGTCCCCTAGTCTTTCTATATTCTGATAAGGTAAACAATCGATCTACGTTTACCCACAAAGTTACTCTAATAAGTGTTTCATAAAACCTTATTCCATATACATATTAGCAAAGAACACAATAATGGCATGTTTAAGCTGCCTTTAACTCTCAACGTATGTTAATTAGAATGACTTACCTCAAATTCTTCCCAAAAGCCTTGCTTTACTTTGTCTGTGGTCTCAGCCAGTTTGCTGAGTTCTCTCACCCGGCTCTCAATCTCTGCAGCATTAATACGAGTGGTATTCAGAGGCTGTTTCAAGACCACTAATCATTTTAGTAAGAACATAAGAACATAAGATATGCCATACTGGATCAGACCAAGGTCCATCAAGCCCAGTATCCTATTTCCAATAGTGGCCAATCTAGGTCATACGTACCTAGCAGTATCCCCAAGAGACAGAGGTTCCCCAATGCTTGTATTGGGTCAAGCATTGATATCATGGGTCCCTTTTTAATAATGGTTTATGGACCTTTCCTCCAGGAACTTGTCCAAACCTTTTTAAAACCCAGCTACACTAACAGCCCTCTGCACCGACTCCATCCTGTTAACATCCTTTTGAAGGTGCGGTCTCCAGAATTGCACACTATACTCCAAATGAGGTCGCACCAAAGACTTATACAGAGGCATTATCACCTCCTTTTTTCTGCTAGTCATTCCTCTCTGTATGCACCCAAGCATCCTTCTAGCTTTTGCAGTCGCCTTTTCTACCTGTTTAGCTACTTTAAGATCATCAGACACAACCAAGCCCAGGCCCCGCTCTTCTTTAGTGGACAAAAGTACTTCACCCCCTATACTATATTGCTTCTTTGGATTGCTGCAGGCCAAATGCATGACCTTACATTTTTTAACATTAAATCCAAGCTGCCAGATTCCAGACCATTCTTCAAGCTTAGCTAGATCCCTCCTCATGTTACCTACACCTTCCTGGGTGTCTACTCTATTGCAGATTTTGGTATCATCCGCAAGGAGGCAATCTTACCCGACAGCTCTTCCACTATATCGCTTAAAAAGATGTTAAAAAGAATCGGACCAAGGACAGATCCCTTGGGCACCCCACTGGTAACATCCTTCTCCTCAGAGTGAGCTCCATTTACCTGTACTCTGTCGTCTCCCACCCAACCAATTTCTAACCCAAGCAGTAACTTTAGGGTCCATCCCTAGGGTGATCAATTTGTTTATAAGTCGCCTGTGAGGAACAGTGTCAAAGGCTTTACTGAAATCTAAATACAACACATCTAGGGCTCTCCCTCGGTCCAACTCCCTGGTCACCCAGTCAAAGAAATCAATCAGATTTGTCTGACAAGACCTGCCTCTGGTGAATCCATGCTGCCTCGGATCCTGTAATCCACTGGACTCCAGAAACCTCACTATTTTCTCTTTCAGCAGTGTTTTCAACAATTTACTCACCACTGAAGTTAAACTAACTGGCCTGTAGTTTTTCACCCCATCCTTACTTCCGCTTTTGTGTAAAGACACCACATGAGCCTCTCTCCAGTCCTTTGGCACCACTCCCGACTCCAACGAGGCATTGAAAAGGTCAGTCAGTGGAGCTGCTAGAACGTCCCCAAGTTCCCTCAGTATTCTAGGGTGTATCCCATCTGGTCCCATCGCTTTGTCTACTTTAAGTTGAGCTAGTTTCTCACGAACACAATCTTCTGAAAATTATTTAAGATGTCCCTCGCTTCTGGTTCTGTTTGTGGGTGTTTTCTGAGGTCCTGCTCCTGGTTCTTCATCTGTGAATACAGAACAGAAATATTTGTTAAGCAATTCCGCTTTATCCTCATCAGCTTCTACATATTCCTCCCCTTCACCCTTGAGTCTGACAATACCACTTTTGCCCTTCCTCTTCTCACTAACATATTTGAAAAATGTCTTATCCCCCCATTTTATTGCATTGGCTATTTCCTCCTCCTTTTGAATCTTCGCTTTCCTGACTACTTTGCTAGCCTCTCGTTTCCAAATATAGATGCCTGTCTTCCTCTTTCTGTGATCTCTTGCATTTCATGAAGGCCTCCCTCTTTTTCATCACTTTTTCAGCTACCTCTTTCGAAATCCATAGCGGTCTCCTTTTCCTTTTACCTTTATTTACCATTTTAACAAAAAGGTTGGTTGCCCTTAAAATATCCCCTTTCAGTTTTGCCCACTGTTTTTCTACATCCCCCAGCTGTTCCCATCCCACTAACGACTCCCTGAGGTATTGACCCATCTTCGCAAAGTTAGTCTTCCTAAAGTCTAAGACCTTCACCTTTGAATGGATTCTAACAGCCCTAGTCCTAATACTGAACCACACCATCTGGTGATCACTGGATGGAAAATGATCTTCTACTATAACATCAGAAACACTTTCACCATTGGTAAGCTCCAAGTCCAGTACGGCCCCTTCACGTGTGGGGTCTGTTACCAAATGCTTGAATAGTTCTCCCTGTAGAGAATCCAGGATCTCTTTACTTCTAGATGATACTGCAGCAGGAATGTGCTAATCAACATCTGGCATACTGAAATCCCCTATCAGTAGCACTTCCCCTTTCTTAGCAATGGTGCGTATGTCTTCAATTAACTCTCTGTCCACCTCTTCCTCTTGTGAAGGAGGTCTGTATATCACGCTAATGCAAATAGATTTCTCTTTCCCTCTTTCTAGTTTAACCCACAATGCCTCCTCTCTCCCTGTTAAGTAAGCTCTGTAATTCCAAGGCTTTAATAGTATTTTTTACATATAGTGCCACTCCTCCTCCCCTTTTCCTACCCTGTCCTTTCTAAATAAAGTATAGCCAGGTATAGTTACATCCCAGTCATGGTTTTCTGTGAACCATGTTTCTGTAACTGCCACTAAATCCAAGTCGGCCACTCCCACCAAAGCTTCAACATCAGGGATCTTATTCCACATGCTACTGGCATTTATACACACTGCTTTCCATATGTTACCCCTGTTACCCATTTCCATAAAGGTATAGCACAGTTACTTACCTGTAACAGGTGATCTCTGGGAACAGCAGGAATAAGTCTTCACATATAGGTACGTCAGTACCGACGGAGCCTGCGCGGGAACACTCCCCAGCGTCCAATCAGAAAGCTTTTGGGAGCATCCCACAGCGCCTGCGTGCTGCCTTCCCGCCTTTCCAACTGTCTCTCCTCAGTTGAGTTTTATAGCTGAGACAAAGAGGGAGAGAGAGGGAAAGGAAAGAGAGCTAGAGAGAGAGACAACTCCTAGGGGAGGTGGGTCGGTTGTGAAGACTTATTCCTGCTGTTCCCAGAGATCACCTGTTACAGGTAAGTAATTGTGCTATCTCCAGGAACAAGCAGGAATGAGTCTTCACATATGGGGACTCCCTAGCTTTAGATGCCAGGGAGAGAGCCCATAAGTTGTGTGTCCCTGGGAGAGGGCTGCACTTCCCCACCTGGATCTCTGGCATCCCATGAGGGATGGTGGGTAGGAGTTGATTAAGTATGGAACAGGTGTTTGAGAACAGCCTGACCAAACAAGGCATCCCGGCGGGAGTCCTTGTCCAAGCAGTAATGGGCTGTGAAGGTATGAACCGAGGCCCAAGTGGCTGCTCGACAGATGTGGTCGATAGACACAGAGTTCAGATGAGCCATTGAGGCTGCCATGGCTCTCACATTGTGAGCTGTGACATGGCCCTACAGAGAAAGGTTCTTGCTCTGATAGGCGAAAGAAATACATTGGGCAATCCAGTTAGAAAATGTTCTCTTGGAGACTGGTTGTCCCAAATGAGAAGGATCAAAGGCAACAAAGAGTTGGGAAGACTTTCTATGTTGCTGTGTCCTCTGTAAGTAAAAAGCTAGAGCTCTTTTACAGTCCAGGGTATGAAGATTCCTCTCTGAACTTGATGCATGAGGTCCTGGAAAAAAGACAGGTTGGTAGACCTCTTGGTTGAGGTGAAAAGGCGAGACCACCTTAGGCATTAAGTGTGGATTAGTCCTAAGGACCACCTTGTCATGATGGAACCTTGTATAAGGTGGATTAGCTACTAGTGCTTGCAATTCACTGATAAGGCGTGCTGATGTGATTGCAATGAGAAAGATAACCTTCCAAGAAAGGTATTTCAAGGAGGTGGTAGCTAAAGGTTCAAAAGGCGGCTTCATAAGCTGACCAAGAACCAAATTTAAGTCCCATGCCACCGGGGGTGGTCTAATGGGAGGCTTTGTTAAAAGGAGGCCTCTCATGAACCTTGCTACAAGAGGATGAGAGAAACAGGTTGTCCATTTAGAGGCTTGAGGGAAGCTGCAATAGCACTCAAATGGACTCTTACTGAATTTGTCTTAAGGCCTGCATTAGACAGATGAAGGAGATACTCCAGCAACGATTCCAGAGGTATGGCACGGGGGTTAAGACCCTTCTCAGAACACCAGATGGTAAACCTCTTCCACTTGAAAGCGTAAGAACGTCTAGTGGAAGGTTTTCTGGAAGCATAAAGAACATCTTTTACTTGAGAAAGATGAAGATCCTGGAGATCTAGGCATTCAGCAACCAAGTCCTGAGATGCAGAGACTGGGGATTGGGATGCCACAACTTTCCGTCCTCCTGAGAGAGGAGGTCTGGAGCAGACCCTAACTCTAGGGAGGGAACTTGAGAGAGATGTAGAAGCAGAGGGTACCAAACTTGCCGTGGCCAATGTGGAGCTATGAGAATCATGTGGCCTCTGTCTCTCTGAAGCTTGAACAGGGTTTTGGGAATTAGGGGAATGGGTGGAAAGGCATACAGGAAGTCTTGACCCCAATGAAAGAGGAAAGCATCCCTTGCCTGAGCCCCCTGAGCCAGAGTTCTGGAACAGAATCGGGGAGGTTTGGCATTCCACGGACTTGCAAAGAGGTCTATGTCCGGGGTTCCCCAAATTTGAAAAATTTTGGACACCTGGTCCATATGTAGGGACCACTCGTGTGGAAGCAGAACTCGACTGAGTCTGTCTGCCCAAGAGATTTGAACACCTGGAAGATAAATTGCCAGAAGATGAATGTGATGCTCTCTGGCGAGGGCCCACAGTTGCAGAGCTTCGTTGCAAAGCGACAGAGAGCCAGTTCATCCCTGCTTGTTTATATAGAACATGGCTACCTGATTGTCCGTGTGGATAAGGACTGTCTTGTGGCTGAGCAGGGTGTGGAAAACTCGCAAAACAAGGAAGATTGCTCTGAGTTCCAAGAGATTGATATGTAGACAAGAGGGAGGAGTGGTCTAGTGGTTAGGACAAGGTACTTCAGGCCGGAGGGCCGGGGGTTCAAGTCCCACCTGGGGACAGCAATCTCAGGCCGGAGGGACTGGGATTTCTAGTCCTATAGGCACTCCTTGTGGTCTTGGGCAAGCCACTTAACCCTCCATTGCCCATGTTCCCTGTAAGTATTAACGTATGTGTGTCATATCCCCTCGTGTTAAATGTATCCCCCAATTGACCGCTTTGACCCGGTGAAAAGCGGAATATAAATACAGCTAAATAAATAAATAAATAAGTCTCCTGTGGGGACCAGATGCCCTGGGGGGAGAGGTCCTGAAGATGAGCTCCCCAGCCCATTGGAGAAGCATCTGTTGTTAGAGTTGCTTGGGGTAGAGGCTGTTGAAAGGGGGACCCCAGCAACAGGTTTTGAGGGGACTTCCACCATTAGAGGTACAAAATAAGGCGACTTGTGTTTGCCGTTTTGTCTGATGGGCAGCCTAATGCCTGGGTCCATTGGGTGGATAAAGTCCACTGACCTGCTCTCATGTGAAGGCGAGCATATGGTACCACATGAACGGTGGATGCCATGTGGTCTAGCAACTCTAACATCTCTCAAGCAGTTAGTAGGGGTTTCAACTCTGCTTGAGAAGCTAACTGCATCAAGCGAAGGCAACGGGCCTGGGGAAGATAGGCCCTTGCCCTTGTGGTATCCAGCAACGCCCCTATAAACTCCAGGGACTGAGTAGGGATCAAATTGGATTTTGGGATGTTTATTACCAGCCCTAAATATTGAAGGATATGCATCGTGCAGGTTAGAGAAGTCTTGGCCTCTGATTGAGTGGGAGCTCGAATGAGCCAGTCGTCCAGATAAGGGAAGACAAATATTCCCAGGGTGCGCAGAAAAGCAGCAACCACTGCCATGCATTTCGTGAACACCATTGGTGCAGAGGCCAGACCAAAAGGGAGCACTGTGTATTGATAGTGCTTCTCCTGAAAAAGGAACCAAAGGAACCTTCTGTGAGTTGGATGGATGAGAACATGAGTGTACGCATCCTTGAGATCTAGAGAACAAAGCC
This sequence comes from Ichthyophis bannanicus, assembly GCA_033557465.1. Lineage (NCBI taxonomy): Eukaryota > Metazoa > Chordata > Amphibia > Gymnophiona > Ichthyophiidae > Ichthyophis > Ichthyophis bannanicus. Next base: position 83,746,052 of record CM066041.1, read on the forward strand.
AATCCTGACTCTGAAGGTATGGCAGCAGAGTTCCTAGAGAAACCATCTTGAATTTTTCTTTCTTTATTTATTTTATTTATTTAATTGGATTTTTATACCGCCTTATCATACAATCAAAGCGGTTTAACAAAAGAGAAAATTAGTAATAGTGAAAAAATCTGTGATAATATATACATAGTTTGTAAATATATGATTAAATGTCTTGGGAAAAGGTGCACTATATATATTGTGAGCTATACTATAAAGTGAGCTATTGTACAATGTATATATAAATAATTGCTATCTTAAAAATTAATTAGTTGATTGCATGACCGTAGTGCTCCGTAAACAAAACTGTTTTCAGTTGTTTTCTAAAGTCTTTGATGTCCTGAGCTGCTCTCAGATCATTAGGTAGGGAGTTCCAGATGGAAGTCGCAGCAAACGAGAAAGCTCTCTCAGAGGTCTCCTTGCGTGTTTTTCTGATGTCATTTGAGGAGCTGATTCTATTTTCAGATACACTTCTCCTAGGTCTGTTGCTAATATCTGACCGGATAAGATACGTCAGACTTTTTGCAGAACATTGTTGCTTTATCTTGAAAATATAAATTACTGTTTTGTATTTAATACGAGATGATATTGGTAACCAATGAAGCTCCTTTAAGATAGGAGTTATATGCTCTTTACTTGATAGACCAAAAATTATACGAGCAGCGGTGTTTTGCGCTAACTGTAAAGGCTTCAGTGACTGCTTAGCTAGACCCAGATATATTGGATTGCAGAAGTCAAGTAATGGTGTAATTAGAGCATGACAAACATTGCGGAAGTGAACAGTTTCCAGAAGCGGCCTTAGTCTTCTGATGATTTTCATTCTATAATAAGCGCTTCTAATCGTCTTGTTTATGTGTGATCTGAGATTTAATTCCTTGTCTAAGATGGGTCTGAAGTCCCCTGTTTTCTTTGGAATAAGAAAATAGGGGGAGTAGAACCCTGTGCCCTGTTGTTGAGAAGGCACTTCCTCTATTGCCCCCTGGGCTAGAACAGTGGCAACCTCCTGCTCCAACAGGCTGAGGAGGGAGGCTGGAGAATTGAACTGGTGCACTCTTGTGAGAGGGGGCAAACTGGAAAAATGAAGTTTGTACCCCTCTCTTATGATGGAGAGTGTCCAATGCTCTGCTGTAATTTGCCCCCACCTGGGAGCAAAGTGACATAACCTTCCTGGAATGGTGGAGGGCTCTGGTCCTTCTAGAGCCAGGAAGGCTAAGTTCTCTAGCAGAAAGTCAAAGACCCTGAGGGGGCTGAGATTGCTGGGCTGTAGCAGGCCTCGCAGCCTTTGCCTTGCTCTGTTTAGAGGATTGCTGATGTTTGGAAGGGAACTGAGCTGCAGAAGATGCCCGCTGACTATAAGCAGGATAGAATCTTCCCTTTTTAGAAAAAGGTGTTTTCTTGAACCACCTTTTCTTAGCAGGAGCAGCTGTGGATTTGGATAGTCTATCCAAAGCATAATTTTCAGCATCCATCTGATTGGCTTTTGCCTGCCAATCCTTACCAAACAGATTCTCACCTGTACAAGGGATATTTCCCAATTCATCTTGGACCCAGATCTCCAAATCAGATGCTTGAAGCCAAGCAATCCTACGTGCACCTATAGCTATAGCTGAGGCTCTGCTTACGTATTCAAAGGAGTCAAAAGCTGCACAGTTGGAGAATTTGGAGATATCCTGGGCATGTTTGAGCCCAGTGAGAAATTCTTGCCTTTTATCATCAGATATAAAAGGACTTAAAGTCTGCAAATGGTCAGTGACTTCTTTTAAGAACATTCCCATGTAGAGACTATAAGAATTAATTCTCGCAGCAAGCATGGAAGCTTGGAAGACTCTTCTTCCAAAAGCATCCAGGGTTCTACATTCACGTCCTGGAGGATTAGAGGCATGTCTTTTGGCACTCCTAATCTTTCTCATTGCAGACTCAACCACAATAGAGTGGTGAGGAAGTTCAGTTTTATGGAAACCAGGACAAGGAGGGACACGATACATGGTGTCCAACCTGCGAGAATGAGGAGAGGTGGTTAGAGGTGCTTCCCACATCCTTAACATGAGATCATACAGAATCTCATGAATAGGTAAGGTAGCTGCCTCCTTAGGAGTTTTAGGATATTGTAAAATATCTAACTCCTTGGCTCTGGGCTCTGACTCTGGGGCCACTGTAATAGAGAGGCCCCGAGCCACCTCTCTGATAAAGTCTTGAAAAGACAAGTCCTCTGGAGGAGACATCCTTCGTTTAGGAGAGGACTCCTCCTGTGGAAGAAGCATCACTGCATCGACAGACTATTCAGAATCCTCAGAGTCCTCAGAGGAATCTAAGTATCGTCTGTCCGGATGCTCTTGCAAAGCCCGATACCCGTACCGACCGGGATCGGTATCGGGAATAATCGGTACCGGGGTATCGGTACCGGAGGGCTTCAGAGGACAGAGTACCGGCATAGCAGACACTGATGCCACCGGTACCGGGATCGGTACCGATGGCGATGCTAGTGCCGGTACCGGCGGAGTAGTCTGTTGCGGTACCACGGGCGTCGATGCCACAAGGAAAGCCGCCAGACTGCGTTCTATGGACAGAATCCTCTGATCCATCGATGCCGCCAATGCCTGGAAGTCGGTACTGGTGGAAGCCACTGGTACCCCAGAGCATGGCACCAAGAGATCTGTCGAGGCCACACCATCGAGATCATCCTGGAACCCCGATGATGATGCTTTAGAGGCCGAAGCCTCCCACCGGGGTAATTTTGCCAGTGCAGAATCCCCTAGGGCAAGGCCAGAGGCATCTCGATGTTTAGAAGGAGATCTACCCTTCGAGGACCGGCTGGTTTATGTTTAGTTACCTGAGATCCATGTGAGGAAGAAGCAGCCCTGGAAGACGTCGATGCCACCGAAGCCGCATCAGAGGGAAACAGGGTACTGAGCTTGGCAGCTCGGTTCTGTAGACCTCTCTTAGATATCATGGAACAGGACACACAATCTGTTATGGAATGGTCAGGACCTAAACATTTTAGACACCAGTCATGGGTGTCGGTGACGGAGATAGTACCGCCACATTTTATGCACTTTTTAAATCCTGAAGAAAAAGAAATGGAAAAAAGTGTTTTTTGGGGGGGTTTTTACAAGAAAAAAAGAACAACGACCAGCGGTACCGGTACAGCGTCGAAGAAGGCAGACGCGACAGAAAAGAAATAAAGAAAAAAATAAGGAAATTCTTCTGCGGTGACAGGAACACGACCTGCTGGCTCCGCGAAAAAAGAACAACTGAGGAGAGACAGTTGGAAAGGCGGGAAGGCAGCACGCAGGCGCTGTGGGATGCTCCCAAAAGCTTTCTGATTGGACGCTGGGGTGCGTACCCATATGTGAAGACTCATTCCTGCTTGTTCCTGGAGATTTAATGCATCACTTACCTGGGGACTTTCACTTACCTGGGGGCTTTTTTCACCCATCCCCAACGAATCTACTTTAAAAGATCCCTCTCAAGTAATACAGTCTGTATAAAATCAATTTAAATATGTAAAAATTTGATTACATCCACTCAATTAAATTGGATGTACATCCACTCAATTAAATCAGATCTAATTCAAACTATATAAAATTAATGTAAATATGTAAAAAAGTTTGATTACATCCACTCAATACAATTGGATGAAATCACTGTTTGCATGTCTTAATTATACTGTTAAATGTAAAAAGTTAAATCTGTTCACTGTAATATGACTAGGACATGATTAACCATGTACCTTAAATTTTTACTGTTATCTGTAAACCGCACTTGATACTTGGGAAAGAGCGGTATATAAATGTGTGCTAAATAAATAAATAAAATAAAGCCCTCTTCAGTAGATTAGCCAATCTACTACTGAAGACGCGTTGACCTTTCTTGGACAGATGGAGGCCATCACTGTTCTGCAACCCTTGGAAAAGCACCCCATGGTCTAGGAAACCAAAATACTCTCGATGACACCATCTACGCAGCCATGCATTCATCTCCAGGATGCGAGCCTCTCTGCCTTGGCCTTTACCCTCAACAGGGAGGATTGAATAGAACACCACCTGTGCACCTAACTGCTTTCACCCTCTGGATCTAATGTTTAAAATGGCCACATTTACTTCCTGTTCCATTTTCACATGGTGAAAACAAGACAGATGCCTGAGACTATCAGAAAATCCATTAACATCAAACTTCAAAGGGGTACAAGGCCATCTCCAAAGACTTTGTGACTTCTGTCTCTACAGTTCACAATGTTAAGAAGTTTTCTGCTCATGGAAAGTCAAGAACCTCCCAGGACATGGTGGGAAGAGGAAAATTAATCCAAGTAGTCTTCAAAGGTTAGTGCAAACTGTTAGAAAAACACCATGTACAACATCCAAAGAGCTTAAGGCTGACCTGGAGTAATCTGGAGTGGTGGTTTCAACCCACACCATATGCTGAGCACTAAACAAACAAAGACTTCATGGGCGAAGGCAAGGAGGATTGCACTTCTCAAAGACAGACATAAAAAGGTACCCCTGATCTTTGCAAAAACCCACCTTGAGAAATCACAAGCCTTCTGGGAAAATGTTCTGTGGACAGATAAAACCAAACTTCAGCTCTTTGGCAATACAGACTAGTGATAAATTTACAGGCAAAGAAAAGCGTAGTTACTCACCTGTAACAAGTGATCTCCGGGAACAGTAGGAATTTAGTCTTCACATATGGGTATCGTTGGTACCGACGGAGCCTGTGCGGGAACGCTCCCCAGCATCCAATAGAAACGCTTTTCAGAGCATCCCTCAGCACATGCGCGCTCTGCCTTACCTACCGCCTTTCCAACTGTCCCTCTTCAGTTAAGTTTGTAGCTGAGTGAAAGGATAGAGGGAGAGAGGAAAGAGGGAGAGAGATAGAGAGACAACTCCTAGGGGAGGTGGGTGGGTTGTGAAGACTAAATTCCTGCTGTTCCCGGAGATCACCTGTTACAGGTGAGTAACTACGCTATCTCCAGGAAGAAGCAGGAATGTAGTCTTCACATATGGGGACTCCCTAGCTGAAGATGCCAGGGAGATGACCCCAGGAAGCTGCCACCTATGGTGAGGTGGGCCATGTTTCCTCCCATGGATCTCTGGCATCCCACCAGGGTTGATGGGTAGGAGTTGTATTAGGTTTGAAAGGGATTTTGAAGAACAGACTGGCAAAAGAAGGCATTCCGACGGGAGGCTTTATCTAGGCAGTAGTGGGCTGTAAAGGTATGTACCGAAGCCCAGGTGGCTGCTCAACAAATGTCATCAATAGACACAGAGTGAAGGTTAGCCATAGAGGCTGACATGGCTCTCACATTATGAGCTGTGACATGGCCTTGAAGAGGAAGACTCTTACTCTCATAAGCAAAGGATATGCACTGTGCAATCCATTTGGATAAAGTCCTCTTGGAGACTGGAAGTCCCAAATGACTAGAATCAAAAGCAATAAAAAGTTGAGAAGACTTTCTATGTTGCTGTGTTTTTTGTAGGTAAAAGGCTAAGGCTCTTTTACAGTCCAAAGTGTGAAGGTTCTTCTCTGCATTAAAGGAATGAGGCCTCGGAAAGAATACAGGAAGATAAATCGCTTGATTTAAATGAAAAGGTGAAACCACCTTTGGCATAAAGTGTGGATGACTTCTGAGGACAACCTTATCATGATGAAACCTAGTGTAAGGAGGATCAGCCACTAAGGCTTGCAATTCACTAATGTGACGTGCAGAGGTGATTGCAATTAGGAAGATGACCTTCCAGGACAAAAACGTTAGGGCAGTAGTGGCTAAAGGTTCAAAAGGCGGTTTCATGAGCTGCCCCAGAACTAGATTTAAATCCCATGCCACCCGTGGTGGTTTGATGGGAGGTTTTGTTAAAAGAAGACCTCTCATAAATCTGGATATGAGAGGATGAGAGGAAATTGGTTGTCCATTTAGAGGCTTAAAGGAAGCTGTAATTGCGATAAGATGGACTCTTACTGAATTGATCTTTAGACCAGAATTTGATAAATGAAGTAGATACTCTAGTATCGACTCCAAAGGTATCACCAGGGGGTTCAACCCCTTCTAGGAACACCATGTAGTGAAACGTCTCCACTTAAAGGCATAAGATCATCTAGTGGAAGGTTTTCTAGAAGCCTGAAGGATATCCTTTACCTGTTGGGAAAGGTTGAGATCCTGAAGATTTAAGCTCTCAGCAACCAGGCTGTGAGATGCAGTGACTGGGGATTCGGGTGCCATAGCGTCCCGCTCTCTTCGAAAGAGAGATCTGGAGCACAGTCTAACTCCAAAGGTGCAGCTTGAGAGAGATGTAGAAGCAGGGGATACCACGTTTGGCGTGGCCATCGTGACGCTATGAGGATCATACGACTTCTGTTTCTCTGAAGCTTGAAAGGTGTTTAGGGGATGAGGGGAATGGGCGGGAAGGCATAGAGGAAGTCCTGACCCCAGTGAAGGAGGAAGGCATCCCTTGCCTGGCAATTGTGAGCCGGAATCCTGGAACAGAACCGGGGAAGTTTGGCATTCAGTGGACTTGCAAAGAGATCTATGTCTGGAGTCCCCCAGATGTGAAATATCTTTGCCACCTGGTCTGGGTGGAGAGACCATTCTTGAGGTAGCAGTACTCGGCTGAGTTTGTCTGCCCAAAGGTTTTGAATGCCTGCAAGATATACCACAAGAAGGTGGATTTGATGCTCTCTCTTTGGGCGAGAGCCCAAAGTCGTAAAGCTTCGTTGCATAACGACAGAGAGCCTGTTCCGCCCTGCTTGTTCACATAGAACATGGCTATTTGATTGTCCATTTGAACTAGGACTGTCTTGTAGCTGAGCTGGGCATGGAATACTCGAAGAGCTAAATAGATTGCTCTTAATTCCACGAGGTTTATGTGAAGACAAGCCTTCTGTGGAGTCCAGGTGCCCTGGGTATAGAGATGATGCAGGCGTGCTTCCCAACCCACCTGTGATGCATCTGTTAGGGTGGCCTGGAATAGGGGTTGTTGGACAGGAGACCCCACTGAAAGATTCTCCAGTGATTGCCACCATTGAAGGGACATGATCAGCGGATGAGAGTTTACTATCTTGTCTGACAAATGTCCTGTGGCCTGTGTCCACTGTGTGGATAGGGTCCACTGTGCTGCTTGCATGTGGAGGCGAGCATAGGGAACTACATGGACAGTGGATGCCATGTGTCCCAGTAACTGTAACAGTTCTCAAGCAGTTAGGGAGGATTTTCCCACTGCTTGAGAAGCTAGTTGCACTATGCGAAGACGTGTCCCTTGGGGAAACTGCTAGGTACGTATGACCTAGATTGGCCACTGTTGGAAACAGAATACTGGGCTTGATGGACCTTGGTCTGACCCAGTATGGCATATCTTATGTACATCGGGCCTGTGGAAGGAAAGTCCTTGACTGTCTGGTATTTAGACAGGCTCCTATGAACGTCAGAGACTGGGAAGTAACAAGTTGGGATTTTGGGAAGTTTATTACCAATCCCAAATATTGGAGGATTCACAATGTGCGAGACAGTGAAGAGCTGACCTCTGCAACCATGGGGGCTCGAATGAGCCAGTGGTCCAAGTAAGGGAAGACGAAAATCCGTAGGGTTTGCAGGAATGCAGCTACTATTGCCATGCATTTCGTGAATACTCTTGGTGCGGAAGCCAGACCAAAGGGAAGAACCCTGTATTGGAAGTATTTTCCCTTGAAAAGGAACTGCAAGAATTTCCTGTGATCTGGATGGATCAGAATGTGAGTATATGCATCCTTTAAGTCTAGAGCAAAGCCAATCCTGACTTTGAAGGTATGGCAGAAGAGTTCCTAGAGAAATCATTTTGAACTTCTCTCGGAACAGGTATTTGTTCAATTCTCTGAGGTCTAGAATGGGTCTGGGTCCTCCTGTTTTCTTTGGAGTAAGAAAATAGGGGGAGTAGAACACTGTACCCTGCTGGCGAATGGGTACCTCCTCTATTGCCCCTTGGGCAAGAAGTGTCGAGACCTCGTGATCCAACAGATTGTCTGCAGATGTCTGGGAATTGAACTGCCTTAAGATTGTAGGAGAGGGCATGCTGTGAAAATGAAGCCTGTACCCCTCCCCTACAATGGACAGAGTCCAATTTTCTGCTGTTATTTGGTGCCATCTGTTGGCAAAATGACACAGCCTGCCTGAAATATTTAGGGGTTCTGGACCCCTGAGAGGCAGGATGGCTAAGCTCTCTAGGAAGGAGTCAAAGCCCTTGAGGGGGCTGAACCTGCAGAGCTGGTTGAGCTCTCGGGCCTTTTGGCTTCTTCTGCTGTTTGAATTGCTGTTGTTGTCCCTTTTGGGCAACTTGACTGTGAGCTTGGCTTTGCTGGGTATAGGATGGATAAAATTTCCTCTTTTTGCTGAAAGAGGGTTTATTATAGGGTTTCTTTTTGGCTGGAGTGGCTGTAGATTTTGACAATCTATCTAAGATGATATTGTCAGCACCTATCTCATTAGCCTTTTCCTGCAAATTTTTGCCAAAGATATTTTCTCCTGTGCAAGAGATGTTGCCTAATTTATCCTGTACCCAAATTTCCAAGTCTGATGCCTGAAGCCAGGCAATCCGTTGTGCACCAATGGCAATAGCAGATGTTCTGCTGATGCATTCAAAGCAGTCAAAGGCTGCACGACTGACAAACTTGGAGACATCTTGAGCATGCCTGACAAGTGTATGGAAGTCTTATCGTCTGTCATCTGGGAGAAGTGGGCTCATAAGCTCCAAATCTCCTGTGATCTCCTTGAGGAAGATACCCATATATAAGATATATGAACTGATCCTAGCTGAAAGCATGGAAGCTTGAAAGGTTCAACGCCCAAAAGCACCAAGAGTCCTGCCTTCACGACCTGGAGGATTGGATGCATGTCTCTCTGCACTTTTCATCCTACGCATGGCTGACTCCACTACCATTGAATGATGTGGCAGCTGAGTCTTTTGAAATCCAGGACATGGTGGAACTCGATACATGGTATCAAGCCTCCTAGAATGAGGCGATGTGGTCAAAGATGTCTCCCCCATTCTGAGCATCAAATCATGAAGAATTTCATGAATGGGCAGAGTGGCTGCCTCCTTTGGAGCTTTAGGATATTGGAGAATTTCCAATTCCTTTTCAGGAGCTACCGTGATTGAAAGGCCTTTGGCAACATCACGAATAAAATCCTGAAAGGACATGTCCTCTGGAGGCGACCTTCTGTGTTGGGGAGAAGAGTCTTCCAGGAGAAAACTCTGGTACCAGCAGAATTATCAGAGTCATCGGAATCGAAGGATTCAAAGTATCTCTGATCACGATATTCATGTAAGGTACGGTCCCGGTATCAATCGAAGTTGGTACCGAGTTGATCCGGTACTGATCTCTCGATGCCAGGCAAAGACAGCATGGGGAGAATTCCCGCCGGGGCCGGTACCGTCAGTGCTGGTACCGTTATCTGTGCCAGTACTGACATCGGTACCATGTCTGTGGCGGTGCCCGTTGAACCATCGCTGTCAACGGTACTGCAGCTGTAAGGAGAGCTGCAATACTACGCTCGATAGCGAGGAATCTCTGGTCTATCGACGCTGCCGATGCCTGGGTGTCGGTACCGGTGAAGGCGGCCGGGACACCTGAGTATGGCATCAGTACTTCTGTCGAGGTCGAGGCCTCGAGAATATCCTGGAACCCCGATGATGCTTTGAAGGCCGTAGCCTCCCGCCGGGGCTGTTTTGCCGGTGTGGTTCCCTCAAGGGCAATGCCAATGTCCTCTCGATGCTTTGCAGGAGAGCTACCCTTTGAGGGCCGGCTTTTAGGTTTAGTTACCTGAGATCCATGGGAGGAAGAAGAGGCTCTTGAAGACGTCGATGCAATGGACCTGGCATCCGAAGAAAAGAGGGTACTGAGCTTTGCAGCCCGGTTATGTCTTCCTCTTTTAGTCATTCCCATACAAGAGAGACACTCAGATGGAGAATGGTCAGGGCCTAAACATTTAAGACACCAGTCACGGGTGTTGGTGACAGAAAGGGTAACGTCACACTTAGTGCATTTTTTTAAAACCACTAGCTGGTTTTTCCATCTTTAAGGAAAAATGGGGCCTAGTGCCCAAAATGGCGCCTAGCACCGAAAAAGAAAGTTTCTGAAGACAAACAATTCAGAATTTTTTCTTTTTTTAAGAAGAAAAGAACGAAAAGAACAGGCGGTACCAGTAGGCGTCGTGCGGAGGCAAGCGCGACCATAAGAAAACAAGATTAAAGAAGACATTTTCTGCAGTGACAGGGTATGAGTCCTGTCGGCTCCGTGGAAAACGAAGAACTGAAGAGGGACAGTTGGAAAGGCGGGAAGGCAGCGCGCATGTGCTGAAGGATGCTCCCAAAAGCGTTCCTATTGGACGCTGGGGAGCGTTCCCGCGCAGGTTCCGTCGGTACCGACGATACCCATATGTGAAGACTACATTCCTGCTTGTTTCTGGAGATTAAAGCTTATAAAGAAAAACACACTCTTCCTACAGTTAAATATGGTGGAGGTTCCATAATGTTGTGGGGCTGTTTTGCTGCCTCAGGTACTAAAAGCCTCGAATATATTAAATGAATCATGAAGTCAGAGGACTAAGAGTAGTTACTCACCTGTAACAGGTGTTCTCCAGGAGCAGCAGGAATCAGTCCTCACATAAGGGTGACGTCGGCGCCGACGGAGTCCCCGTGTGGAGCATTTCCCCAGCTTTCAAAGAAAGCCTTTGGGAATGCAGCGCGCCTCCGCGGTCCTCTTCCCGCTCAAGGGTGCCATCTTGCTCAGTCTGATGACATAGCTAAAAGACAGCAAAAAAAAATCAAAATAAAGTATATGACTGCAACTCCAGGGGAGGAGGGAGGGTCGTGAGGACTGATTCCTGCTGCTCCTGGAGAACACCTGTTACAGGTGAGTTACTCTATCTCCAGGACCAAGCAGGAGGTCAGTCCTCACATATGGGGCTCCCCAGCTCTATGTTACCGGGAACCCTAAGCTGAAAAAATGGCTCCCTCTCAAGAGCCTCAGCATCCGTGATAAGAATATCCTCTGAGAACACCCCAGTATGATAGCCCAACACAAGGGCCGGAGGGTAGGAGTTGCCTAAACCTCAAAGAGATTGCGGAATACCGCCTGTCCGAAAGCACTGTCCCTTCGGGACTCTCTCTCGAGGCAGTAGTGGGCTGCAAAAGTCTGGCTTGAAGACCAAGTAGCGGCCCGGCAGATGTCTGCCAACAGAACAGAGCGAGATGAGCTACTGACGCGGCTTTCGCCCTGACAAGGTGGGCCGTGACTCGACCCTGCAAGGAGAGGCCAGCTGCCTTGTATGCCCAGGCGATACAAGAGCTGAGTAGCCCTTCGGTGCCCCCGCGTACATTCTATGTAAAAGGACAACGCCCTCTTACAGTCCAGGGTAAGCAAGACTGTTTCAGCCCGGCTGGCATGTGGCCTGGGAAAGAAGGTCGGAAGAACCACCTCCTGGTTGAGGTGGAAGGAGGAGACAACTTTTGGGAGGAATTTCAGATGGGTCCGTAGGACCACCCTCTTCCTATAGAACCGTGTATACCGTCTATCAGAAACCAGAGCTTGTAGTTCACTCACACGTCTGGCCGAGGTAAGAGCTACCAGGAAGAGCGGCTTCCAGGAAAGGTAGCGTAAATGGCAAGTTGCCATCGGCTCAAACGGTGGGCGAGTAAGTTGTTGCAAGACCACATTCAAATCCCACTCAGTTGCAAGTGGACAAATCGGAGGACTGAGCAAAAGCAGGCCTCTGAGGAAGCGGGACACCAAGGGGAGACTGTCCCTCCAACGGTGAGTGGTGTGCTAACAGAGCACTGAGGTGGACCCGAACAGAGTTGGACTTAAGGCCTAGGTCTGACAGGTGAAGTAGGTATTGCAGTACTACTGGCACAAGGCAGGAGAAAGAATCTTCATTGTGCTGAGCACACCATATTGAGAACCTACGCCACTTGAGGGCATAGGACTTTCTGGTGGATTGCCTCCTAGAGGCCAAGACCACCTCCTCAACTTCCCTAGGTAGAAGTAAGGGAGCTAGCACCATCCTTTCAGCAGCCAGGCCATCAGATTGAGGGATCTGAGATTGGGGTGCAGAAGGGAACCCTGATCCTGAGACATGAGATCGGGTTGCAACCCCAGAGGGAATGGAGTTTCCACTGCCAACTGCAGAAGAAGTGGAAACCATGGTTGCCTCGGCCATCTGGGGGCTACCAGAATCACCAAGGCCTTGTCCCGTAGAATCTTGAACAGAGTTCGGCCACTAGGGGAGTGGGAGGAAACGCATACAGGAGGCCCGTAGACCAAGAGATCAGAAACGCATCTGCTGCCATTCTCAGGGGATGCGGCTGTCTGGAGCAAAACCTGGGCAGCTGATGGTTCAGTGGACTTGCAAAGAGATCGATGGATGGTAGTCCCCATCGTAGAAAGATCTGCTGGACCACCAGCGGATTCAACTGCCATTCATTAGGCTGGAGAATCCTGCTTAGTTTGTCAGCCAAGAAGTTCTCCTGACCAGGTAGATAAACTGCTTTGAGAAACATGCCCTGTTTGACTGCAAAGGAGCAAAGGGCCTGCGCCTCCTGACACAGGAGTCTGGACCCTGTACCCCCTTACTTGTTCACATAGAACATTGCTACTTGATTGTCTGTCTGAACTAAGACAGACTGGTGAGAGAGGGCATGAGAAAAAGTCTGTAGAGCCAAGCGGATTGCTCGCAGCTCCAAAAGATTGATCTGCCGAGGAGACCAGAGGCCTTGAGTGCACGTGCCCGTGCCCTGGCAATGTGCACCCCAGCCCTCTAAGGACGCATCGGTCATCAGCACCCTTGTGTGTGCTGGGACCTGAAAGGGTACCCCCCTGAGAAGGTTTGGGAGATGTAGCCACGACTGCAAGGAGTCCAAGAGTGGTTTGGACACCTTTACTCTGGCTCGAAGGATTCCTGTGGCTTGAGCCCACTGAGCTCTGAGGCATCACTGAGCCGCCCGCATGTGCAGACGGGCTTTCGGGGTCACATGTACCGTGGATGCCATGTAGCCCAGGAGCCACAGGAAGTGTCTGGCGGAGACAGCGTAGTTACTCACCTGTAACAGGTGTTTTCCAGGAGCAGCAGGAATCAGTCCTCACATATGGGTGACGTCGGCGCCGACGGAGCCCTCGCGGAGCAATTTTCCCCAGCTTTCAAAGAAAGCCTTTGGGAATTGCAGCGCGCATGCGTGGTCCCCTTCCCGCCCAAGGTGCCATCTTGGCCAGTCTGATGACATAGCGAAAAGACAGCAAAAAAATTTCAAAAACTAAATCATATGACTGCAACTCCAAGGGGAGGAGGGAGGGTTGTGAGGACTGATTCCTGCTGCTCCTGGAGAACACCTGTTACAGGTGAGTAACTACGCTTTCTCCAGGACCAAGCAGGAAGTCAGTCCTCACATATGGGACTCCCCAGCTTAAGGCTACCGGAGACCCTAAGCACAAAAATGAGCTCCCTCTAGCTCAGCAGCACAGAAGGAAGGAATCTTTTCTGATTAATCTCCAACTGGTAGCCCAACATCTGGGATGGAGGGTAGGAGTTGCCTAAACCTAGAAGAGATTACGAAGGACAGCCTGTCCGAAAGCACTGTCCCTGCGGGACTCCCTCTCAAGGCAGTAATGGGCCGCGAAAGTTTGGCTCGAAGACCAAGTAGCGGCCCGGCAGATGTCTGCCAATGGAACAGAGCGGAGGTAAGCCACTGACGCAGCCTTCGCCCGAACCCGATGAGCGGTGACTCGACTCTCCAACGAGAGGCCTGCCGCCGCATAAGTCCAAGCGATACAGTCAGCTACCCAGATGGACAGAGTGCGCTTGGAGACAGGGAGCCCCAATTTATTAGGGTCGTAAGACAGGAAGAGCTGAACCGTCTTACGGTGCTCCCGCGTACGATCAAGGTAGAAGTTCAGCGCCCTTCTACAGTCCAGGGTATGCAAGAAGGTCCAGGGCCTGGGAAAGAAGGTCGGAAGCACCACCTCCTGATTGATGTGAAAAGGGGAGACCACTTTTGGAAGAAACTTAGGGTGAGTCCGCAGGACTACCCTATTCTTGTAGAACCGAGTGTAGGGAGGATCAGACACCAGGGCCTGCAGCTCACTAACGCGTCTAGCGGAAGTGAGGGCTACCAGAAATACGGTTTTCCAAGAGAGAAAACGGAGAGGACAGGTAGCCATGGGTTCAAAAGGCGGGCAGGTGATCCGCTGTAAAACCACGTTCAGGTCCCAGTCAGGGGCTGGGGGGCGCAATGGTGGTTTGAGAGAAGAAGGAGGCCCCGGGAGAACCGAGCCACGAGGGGGTGGCCGGAAAGAGGCCTGCCTTCCACCGGCACATGATGTGCCGAAATAGCACTGAGGTGAACCTTGACCGAGTTGGACTTGAGCCCAAGATTGGAGAGGGAAAGCAAGTACTGCAAGATCACCGACACCGGGCAGGAGAAGGGATCTTGAGACCGTTGAGCACACCAGTTGAAAAAGTGACGCCATTTAAGGGCGTAGGATTTCCGGGTAGAGGTTCGCCTGGAAGCCAGCACGACTTCCTCCACCTCCGGAGGCAACAGGAGGGGAGCAAGGACTACCCTTTCAGCAGCCAGGCCATCAGATGGAGAGATCTGAGGTTGGGGTGTAGGAGAGACCCCTGATCCTGGGTCAGGAGGTCGGTTTGAAACCCCAGAGGCAACAGGGTATCCACCGCCAGCTGCATCAGAAGCGGGAACCACGGTTGCCGGGGCCACCGGGGAGCGATCAGGATCACGGAGGCCTTGTCCTGGAGAACCTTGAAAAGAGTTCGAGACACCAGCGGCATGGGAGGAAAGGCATACAGAAGGCCCGTGGACCATGAGAGCAGAAAAGCATCCGCCGCTACTCGGAGGGGATGCGGTTCCCGAGAGCAGAATCGAGGAAGTTGCCTGTTCAGAGGACTGGCAAAGAGATCCAGTGTGGGGAGGCCCCACCGCAGGAAGATCCGTTGAACCACCAACGGGTCCAATCGCCACTCGTGCGGTTGGAGGATTCTGCTCAGTTTGTCTGCCAGGTGATTTTCTTGACCTGGGAGATAGACAGCTTTGAGGAGGATTCCCCGGCCGACGGCCCAAGCGCAGAGCTTTTGTGCTTCCCGGCAGAGAAGGAAGGAGCCCGTGCCCCCCTGCTTGTTCACGTAGAACATAGCAACTTGATTGTCCGTCTGGACCAGCACAGACTGGTGAGACGTGAGGTGGGAGAAGGCCCTTAGAGCCAGGCGAATGGCCCTGAGCTCCAGGAAGTTGGTCTGCTGGGCAGATTCCCACGGGGTCCAGAGACCCTGAGTACATGACCCCTGGCAATGTGCTCCCCAACCCAGGAGAGAAGCGTCGGTCGTCAGAACCTGAACCGGCGGAGGAGACTGGAAAAGCATTCCGAGCACTAGGTTGGGTAGGTGAAGCCACCATCGCAGAGAAGAGACTAGCGGGCTGGAGATGCGTACCGAGTCTGCCAGTCTCCCCGAGGCCTGACGCCATTGAGAGCGAAGGCACCACTGAGCCGGCCGCATGTTCAGGCGGGCATTGGGGGTCACATGGACCGTGGACGCCATATGGCCGAGCAGCTTCAGGAAGAGCCGGGCCGAGACCCGGGGATGGCTGCGAAAACGGCTGGCGAGAGCCATGAGCCGGTGAGCCCTGTCGAGCGGCAGAAAAGCCCGCGCCTGAAGCGTGTCCAATCTGGCGCCGATGAACTCGAGGTCCTGAGAGGGGAGCAGAGTGGACTTTTCGAAGTTTATGACAAAGCCCAAGTACTGGAGCAGAGCCACAGTACGCTGCATGGCGTGAGTGGCCTCCGTGGCGGACGGGGCCCTGATGAGCCAGTCGTCCAGGAAAGGAAAGACGAAGAGGCCTTGAAGCCGGAGATAAGCCGCTACCACTGCGAGACATTTTGTGAAGACTCGTGGTGCGGAGGATAGGCCAAAGGGCAGTACTCTGTATTGGTAATGATTGCCCGCCACCACAAACCTTAGGTATTGCCGGTGGCTGGGGTGGATGAGGATGTGAGTGTAGGCATCCTTTAGATCCAAGGAGCATAGCCAATCTCCCTGCCGGAGGTAGGGCAACAGGATTCCAAGGTAAGCATCTTGAACTTTTCCCTCTCCAGGAACTTGTTGAGGTTCCGCAAGTCTAGGATGGGTCTGAGGCCTCCAGTCCGCTTTGCTACCAGGAAGTACCGGGAATAAAAACCGTGACCCCGCAGGTGGTGGGGCACCGGCTCCACTGCCTGTTCCCGAATAAGACTTGCCAACTCCTGAAGGAGTAAGTCCCGGTGAAGAGGGGTTCGCAGAGGCTCCCCTGGAAAGTAGGGGGGAGGTACCTGGTGGAAGTGCAGAAGATAGCCCTCTCGGACTATGTGGAGCACCCAGGCGTCTGACGTGATGTTGGACCACCTGTGGGCAAAGTGGACCAGCCGGCCTCCCGTGCTGAGAGAAACCAGCGGAGGGGGAGAGGCTATGCTGAACGAGTCAAAAACCCGCACCCTGCGGAGCAGGGGCCGGTGGCGCAGGCTTGGGGGCTTGCTGCCTACGGGATCAGTTACCCCGTCCCTTGGCCTGCTGACCCTGATGGGGGAGCTGCGGAGGCCTGATAATGGGGGTAGTGTTTATAGGCAGCCGCCTTCCTCGGGTAAAAGGGCTTCTTCCCCGAGCCCTTCTTCTTTTGGGAAGGGGCAGAGGTTTTCCTGGAGAGCCGAGTCCTGGTGAGAGTCTCTGTCTCGAGCTGAGCAGCCTTCTCGTCCATAGGTTTACCAAAGAGGTTTTCACCTCTGCAGGGGACATCGACCAACTTGTCCTGCACCCAGGGCTCGAGGTCGGATGACTGGAGCCAAGCCTGGCGGCGGGCTCCGATGCCGGCTGCGGCCACTCGAGCCGATGCCTCGAAGCCATCATAGGCTGCTCGAGAAATGAACTTGGAGCACTCACGAATACCAGTGGACAAGGCCAGGAACCTCCGCAAAGGTTCCTCGGAGAGACCAGCAGAGAATCCGGCTAGTTCTTTAGCCAGGTCCCGGAGATACATGCCCATGTAGAGCTGGTAAGTCTGGACCCGACAAGCAAGCATAGAGCCCTGAAAACACTTCTTACCGATGCCATCCAGGCTGCGGGCTTCCCTGCCAGGAGGCACCGAGGAGTGCATCTTCTGGCTCTTGAGCCAATGCATGGCCGATTCCACCACCATGGAATGGTGCGGCAGCTGTGCTTTCTGGAAGCCAGGGCTCTTGCGGACTCGATATATGGCATCGACCCGCTTGCTTAATACCGGCGACGCCGCCGGGCTCTCCCACATGCGGAAGAGAAGTCGTTCCAGCATCGGAGGAACCGGTACAGTAAAGTGCTCCTTCGCAGGAGAGTCATACTGGAGGGCATCGAGCGCCTCGGCTCGAGGCTCCTCCTCGGGATCCACAGGGAAGACCAAGGCCTTGGCCATATCCCTTACGAAGTCCGAGAACCGGGCACCCTCCGGGGGGGATTGTCTCCGAGGCTCGGACTCGGGGGAGTCAGAAGGGACACACCGAGTCCGGAAAGAACCAGGTGACTCATCCACCTCGGATTCCCAGGCCGACTCCTCGGAGGAGGAGTCGAGCGGCTCCGGTCGGGCGGGCAGACGCCGTCTGCCCCGACGCCGAGGGAGTCGGCGTCGACGACCTCGGCCCCGAACGGGAGGCCGAAGGTGACCTCGACCGAGGATCGACTCGAGCCCGCATGGACTCGAGGATCGGCTCGGTCTCCGGGGTCGACTTAGACGTCGACGTCCCGGCGGTCAGGGCAGACGTGCCAGCGAGGCCAGCGATCAATGCCCGCTGCTGGTCCATGAAGGCAGTCAAGCTGCGCTCCAAGGCCGTCAACCTGAGTCCGAACTCAGGAGACCCAGCAGCCCCCGACTCGGGCCCCGACGGCGTCGGGCCCGACGTCGGACCACTCGGAGGCGAGTCTATGAAGACAACAGCACTTACGTGAGCAGAGGAGTCCAGTTCCAGACGAGGCTGTTTGGACGGCCGCTCCAGCTCCTAAGACCCGGGACGGCTGTCGGGGCTATGCGACCTGGCCCTCGAGGAGCCAGGAGCGTAGACCGACGCCGCCCTTGCGGGTTTCTTCTTCCGCTGATGTTCCCAGTTAGGGGACCCCCTCTCAGAAGAGCTCCGGCGGTGTTCAGAGCCAGATTCTCTGGACACCGAAGCTTCTGACGAGGTCCGGGTACGGGTGGGGTCAGAGAAGATTCTCTCCCGCTGATGCTGCCGACTCCGCAAAGACTTCGCGGACATTTTGCTACAGGGCCCACAGATCATTTCTTCATGATCGGGGCCCAGGCAACGGAGGCAGCAATCATGTGTGTCGGTAAGAGACATAAGTTTCTTACACTTAACACACTTTTTAAAGCCACTGGCGGCCATCGGGGGAAAAAGGGCCCCTGCGAGGTTGAACGAACGGGCCGCCAGGGAAAAATGAAAATAGGCGCGAAGTTGTCGCGAAGGACAGAAAAAAACCGAAAAGAAGGGGAGGCCTCGCAACCGGCATCGCGAGGCCGGGCGGAAAAAGGACCGGCGTCGAACCGAAGAAATACTGAAAATAATAAGGAAAAAATCAACTTTTCGGCGGTGACTATTAGACAACGTCTGTAGAGCTCCGCGGAAAAAAGAAGACTGGCCAAGATAGCACCTTTGGGCGGGAAGGGGACCGCGCATGCGCGCTGCAATTCCCAAAGGCTTTCTTTGAAAGCTGGGGAAAATTGCTCCGCGAGGGCTCCGTCGGCGCCGACGTCACCCATATGTGAGGACTGACTTCCTGCTTGGTCCTGGAGAACTGAGAATTGCTTTGGAACTGGTTGGCCAAGTCCATCAGCCTGTGGGCCCTGTCCTCGGGCAAGTAAGCTCTTGCCTGCAGGGTGTCTAATCTTGCCCCTTTAAACTCTGGGTTCTGTGAGGGGAGCAAAGTGGACTTTGCGTAGTTTATGACAAAGCCCAGATGCTGAAGAAGAGACACAGTGCGAAGAGTAGCTTGTCTGGCCTCCTGGAGAGACTGACCCCTGATGAGCCAGTCGTTCAGGTATGGGAAGACAAAAATTCCCTGATTTATGAGATAGGCCGCCACCACCGCCAGGCATTTGGTAAAAACCCTGGAAGCGGAGGTTAGGCCGAAGGGAAGTACTCTGTACTGGAAATGGTTTCCTCCCACCACAAATCTGAGATATTGTCTGTGGTCTGGATGAATGAGGATGTGAGTATAAGCATCCTTTAGGTCTAAGGAGCATAGCCAATCTCCCAGCAGTATCCCAAGGGTATGCATCTTGAACTTTTCCCTCTCCAGAAACTTGTTTAGGTTTCGCAAGTCTAGGATAGGCCGGAGTAGAAGCCTTGCCCTTTCAGGTGGTGAGGCACCGGTTCCACTGCCTGTTCCTTTAGAAGACTTGCCAACTCTTAAAGGAGGAGGTTTCTGTGCAGAGGGAGTCTTGGAGGCTCCCCTGGAAAGTAGGAGGGGTGAAGCTGGTGGAAGTGGAGCATGTAGCCCTTTTGGACTATGCTGAGGACCCAGGTATCCCCTGTGATGGCTGGCCACCTGTAGTTGTAGAGTCAGCCGACCTCCTGTGCTGAGTGGAGCCAGCTGTGGAGAAGAGGCTATGCTGTGGGAGTCAAAACCCCGCTCCCTGCTGTGCAAGAGTCGGAGCTGGCGGCTTCGGTGCCTTGTGCCTACGGGGCCCATGCCCCTGCCCCTTGGCCTGCTGGCCCTGTTGGGGAGCTAAAGAGGCCTGACATTGAGGGTAGGATTTGTAGGCATCACCCTTCATCGGGAAAAAGGGCTTCTTCCCCAAGCCCTTCTTTTTCTGACTGTAGCCCGGCCTGACGGCGTGCACCGATGCCGGCCGCAGCTACCCAGGCCGAAGCGTCGAAGCCATCATAGGCTGCTCGAGAAATAAACTTTGAGCACTCTCGAATCCCTGTTGACAAAGCCTTGAACCTCTGCAAAGGTTCCTCAGAGGCCAGCTGAGAACCCGACAAGCTCCTTTGCCAGGTCTCGTAGGTACATACCCATGTACAGCTGGTAGGTCTGGACACGGCAAGATAGCATAGAGCCCTGGAAGCACTTTCTACCGAGGGCATCCAGGTTCCGGGCCTCCCGGCCGGGGGGCACCAAGGAGTGCATCTTCTGACTCTTCAGACGGTGCATGGCCAATTCCACAACCATGGAGTGGTGCAGTAGCTGCGCCTTTTGGAACCCAGGGCTCTTACGGACTCGATAAATGGAATTGAACCGTTTGCTAAGAACCGGCGTCGAGGCCGGTGCCTCCCACATAAGGAAGAGCAGCCGTTCCAGCATCGGAGGAACCGGTACAGTAAAGGCTTCCTTCGGAGGAAAATCATACTGGAGGGCATCGAGCTCCTCGGCTCGAGGCTCCTCCTCGGCATCCGCAGGGAAGGCCAAGGCCTTGGCCATGTCCCTCACGAAGTCCGAGAACCGGGTATCCTCTGGGGGGGACCGTCTCCGAGGCTCGGACTCCAGTTAGTCCGAAGGGACGCACCATGTCCGGAAGGTGTCCGGGGACTCCTCATCCTCCGTCTTCCACTCCGATTTTTCCGAGGAGGAATCGAGCGGCTCCGGCCGTGTGGGCCTCTGTGTCACCCGCCCCGACGCCGAGGGTATTGGCGTCGATGACTTTGGCCCCACACGGGAGGTCGAGGGGGACCTTGACCGAGGATCGACTCGAGACTTGATGGACTCGAGGATAGGATCGGCTTGGCCTCCGGGGCTCGACTTAGACGTTGAGGTCCCGGTGGTCTGGGCAGATGCACCGGTCAGACCGGCGATCAGCAACCGCTGCTGTTCCATGAAGGCAGCCAAGCTGCTCTCCAAGGTCCTCAACCTGAGTCCAAGCTCAGGAGACTCAGCAGCCCCCGACTCGGGGCCTGACGTCGGCTCCCCGGGAGGAGAGTCTACGAGGACAACTGCACTTACGTGACTCGGGGACTCCGGCTCCACACGAGGTAGCTTGGAGGGCCTCTTCGACTCCGAGAGCCAAAGGCGGCGGCGGTCAGGGCTACGCGACCTGTCCCTCAAGGAACCAGGCGCCTCCACCGACGACGCCCTCGCAAGCTTTTTCTTCCTTCTGTGCTCCCGGGAGGGAGACTCCCTTTCAGAGGAACACAGATGGCACTCGGGGTCGGACTCCCGAAATGTCGAGTCCTCTGACGAAGTCCGGGCCCGGCCGAACGCGGAGTCAGAGAAAATTCTCTCACGTTGATGCTGACGGCTCCGAAGCGCCTTTGATGACATTTTGCTGCACGGGCCACAGGCCACAGGCCAGCGGGTCATGGTTGGGCCCGAGGCATCAGTCATGTGTGTCGGTGAGAGACATACGTTTCTTGCACTGATCACACTTTTTGAACCCGCTGGCAGCCATCGGGGGGAAAAGGGCCCCTGCAAGGTCAAAAGACCGGGCTGCCAGTGAAAACACAAAAAGAGCGCAAACACTAGTCACGAAGGACAAAAAACGAAAATCACAACTCCGGACTCAAAAATGGTGTACCGAGCCCAGGCGGGAAGGCGAACCGGCGGCGAACCGGATAAGACAACGCGAAAATCGCTGAAAAAAAATCAACTTTTCCTGGGTGACACGAACTCACGTCCGTCGGACTCCGTGGAAAAAGAAAGACTAAGCAAGATGGCATCCTTGGGCGGGAAGGGAACCGCGCATGCTCACTGCATTCCCAAAGGCTTTCTTTGAAAGCTGGGGAAATGCTCCGCACGGGGGCTCCATTGGCGCCGACATCACCCATATATGAGAACTGACTTCCTGCTTGGTCCTGGAAAACGAAGGTATTTTGGAGCGAAAGGTGCTACCTGGTGTCAGAAAGCTAGGTCTCGGTCCTCCAGCAGGACAATGACCAAAAACATACATTCAAAAGTACAAAAGAATGGTTTAGGGGAGGAAGTGACATCATCACCCTAAATGGCAGCCTTAGTGCTTAGCTCTGACAATGGCAATAAAATATTACCCAATAAGTCTATAAGCTGTGGCTCTAGCCTCCCACCCAATGAAGGGTAAATTTGGTGGACAGCAATAGCGAAACAGATGGCTGAGAAAAAGGCCACCATCGACTTATAAATCTTTTTCATTTAAGGCAGCTCCGAGAGCAAGTACAAATCGCAGCAAATTGGCATCGGGGGGAGAAACAAAATGGAAGAGGACCAGAGAGGCAGACCGGTGTGTGACAAACAATTGCTGTGGGAAGAACTGAAAGAGTGGTTTGGTGGACTTCGGCAACAGCTGAGCATGTTTAAATCAGAAACACATGGATGGATCACTGAACTGAAAATGGACTTAAACACATTGGGACACAGGCTGGATGAAACTGAAGGTCTACTGAAGAAACAGGAAGTTAAAATACACGAATAACAAGCCAATTCATTGTTAAGCTCTCAAACAGAACTTCTACTTAAAATTGAGGACCTTGAAAATCAATCGCAAAGATCAAATATCCATATATGGGGCCTGCCAGAGGACGCAACCATGGTAAATTATCCAATCTTGGTAGAACAATTCAATAGAGCTACTATTTTAGTTGCTAGTCTGAATACTGAGGACATTTGCTACAAAGTAAAACGTGCCCACTGAGGCCTGGGACCAAGAAGAGAAGGAAGACCTCAGGATGTAGTAGTGTGCCTTCAAAAAGCGCACTGCACCCTTTGCAGATGGCGATGAACACCGCAGCAAGAACCCTTCATGGAGCAACGAGAAGAGACCATATTACGCCTATCCTACAAGCACTACACTTGCTTCCAGTCCACTGCAGGATTACATTTAAAATACTGACCATGACATTCAAAGCCATCAACATGTGCACATCCAGCTCCCTCTCCGACCTGATCCAGATCACCCCTCCTAACAGACTGAGAAGATCTGCTGCCACCAATACATTGCGACTCCCAAAGACCCTTACTAAATGCTCCAAAGCCACCGAGAACCATGCATTTGCACTTTATGCCCCCTCCTGCTGGAACACACTTCCTGTGAATATTCGCGCAATAAATAACCTCTCCCAATTCAGGCGAGCCCTGAAACACCACCTGTTTCTTCAGCATTTTTCCAACTCAGATGACATCACTTAACCAACCACACACCTCAGGACCTCCCTCCTCCCTTTGTCAGTTCCCCTCCCTGCTGTCACAGGTTACTGTTGAACTATTCCCTAACCGTAACTAGCAAATGGATATACTAGTCCTTTCTCACGATGTATACTTCACGAGCAAAACCTAGTAGGTGCTGCTCCGACGGTTTATTAATATGTAAATAGTTTACCTCTCTGTATATAGTTTACCTGCACCGACGGTTTATTAATATGTAAATAGTTTACCTCTCTGTATATAGTTTACCTGTTCACCAAGTTGTTCTCCCTGTTTAATGTAAGTTCAATGTGGTTCTTTTCTCATTGTACAATTTTGTTGTTGCCTGTAAACCACGCTGATGGTAAATAGTGCGGTATAGAAAAACTATAAATAAATAAATAAAAATAAATGAGAATGTGCGATATAAGTAGCTATTCCCAGTTGGACTACAATATTCGATAGTGGGGAAGACAACTTTGGCAAAAATGGTTGAAGAAGCAATCTAAGACCTCCAGCGAGCAGGCTGGTCAGATCTACCGGAATATAACTCAAATAATTATCATAGCACAAGTAATGCAAGGAAGGACACAACAGTATTATCCAGATGGCAGTGGGCAAAAGTGGGAGACAAATGCCTGCGCAGACAAAAGACCACCAAAGAAAGACCACAAGAAAGCATAGTTACTCACCTGTAACAGGTGATCTCCGGGAACAGCAGGAATTTAATCCTCACATATGGGTATCGTCGGTACCAACGGAGCCTGCGCGGGAATGCTCCCCAGCGTCCAATTAGGAAGCTTTTGGGAGCATCCCACAGCACCTGCGTGCTGCCTTCCCGCCTTTCCCAACTTCCTCTCTCCAGATGAGTTTAAAGCTGAGACAAAAAGAGAGAGAGAGGGAAAGAGAAAGAGATAGAGATAGATGGAGAGATACAACTCCTAGGGGAGGTGGGTGGGTTGTGAGGACTAAATTCCTGCTGTTACCGGAGATCACCTGTTACAGGTGAATAAGTATGCTATCTCCAGGAACAAGCAGGAATGTAGTCCTCACATATGGGGACTCCGTAGCTTTAGATGCCAGGGAGAGACCCCAGAAGTTGTGTGTCCCTGTGAAAGGGCTCCACTTCCCCCCATGGATCTCTGGCATCCAACCAGGGATGGCGGGTAGGAGTTGATTAGGTATGGAACAGGTGTTGGAGAACAGCCTGACCAAACAAGGCATCCCGGCGGGAGTCCTTGTCCAAGCAGTAATGGGATGTGAAGGTATGAACCAAGGCCCAGGTGGCTGCTCGAAAGATGTCATCGATAGACACAGAGTGCAGATGAGCCATTGAAGCTGCCATGGCTCTCACATTGTGAGCTGTGACATAGCCCTCCGAGAAAGATTCTTACTCTGATAGGCAAAGGAGATACACTGAGCAATCCAGTTAGACAGTGTTCTCTTGGAGACTGGAAGTCCCAAATGAGAAGGATCAAAAGCAAGATGAAATTAGACTTACCTGCTAATTGTTGCTCCTTAAGGAACTCTAGTCCAGTCCCGGAACCATAGAGTTTAGAATCTCCTCCAGCAGCCTTAGAGACTGAAAGACATCATCGCTTTGCTGGCACCAGTATAAGTAGGCAAGGACCGCCCCCTTCATCCAGTACCTATTGGCAAAGCAAACTGAGCAGAGCAACAAATAAGTAGAGCAAAAGTAATAAAACCAGCAACTAAACCGAAACCCCCCTGGGGAGTGTCCGCTTTCAGCAAAGTTGCAAAAAGTGTTTTTGTCATTTTGGGGGGGGTGGGGGTTTGTATTTTTAATTCTTTACTTTTTCATGTTCTGATAGAGCCTATTAAACAGTGCTACTGAAAAGATCCCCACAATGGCTCCACCTTTTGCCTGCGGGGAACCCCGAGAGAACCAAGCTCTACCGCCTACCATGTACTTCAGGCTGACAAACCCCAACACTCAGAGTGGGCTCCGGGAATAGACCAGAGTTCCTTAAGGAACAACAATTAGCAGGTAAGTCTAATTTCATCTTCCTTTGCGTCCCTCTAGTCCAGTCCCGGAACCATAGAGGACGTAACAGAGCAGTGAAGATTAACGGGAGGGACCTGCAAGTCCAGCCTGAAGCACCGCTGAACCAAAATGCACATCCCCCGCCTCCTGCACATCTAGCCGATAGTGCTTTACAAAGGAATGCAGAGACGACCACATTGCCGCCCTACAAATGTCAGCGACCGGAACCAAATTGAACTTTGCCCAAGACGCCGCCTGCGCCCTAGTCGAGTGAGCTCGCAACCCTTCCGGCACCACCTTCCCTTTCAAAAGATACGCTGAAGCAATCGCCTCTTTCACCCAACGGGAAAGCGAGGACTTCGCTGCGGCCTCCCCCTTACGCAGGCCCTCGAAAGCTACAAACAACCTATCCGACTTGCGGAATGGTGCCGTCCTTACCAGATACTTCTTGAGTACCCGCCGAACATCTAACCTATGCAACTTGCCTTCTGACTGCTCCTTTTGCCGGTCTGAAAACACTGGAAGCAACACCACTTGAATAACATGAAACGCGGAGACCACCTTTGGTAAAAATCCCAGAACCGTACGGAGAACCACCTTATGATCGAAAAAAGATAAATACGGCTCCTGACAGGATAACGCTTGTAGTTCAGAAATCCTCCTTGCGGAACAAACAGCTACCAGGAAGACCGTCTTCAACGTCAGATCTTTTTAGCGAAGCCTTGGCCAAAGGCTCAAACGGCGCTCCGAGCAAGGCCGCCAACACCAAGTTCAAATCCCACGCTGGAACAATACAACGCTTTGGAGGATGCAAGAGTAACACTCCCCGCAAAAAACGTTTCACATCGGCGTGAGCCCCCAACTGTTGCCCCTGCACCTTACCTCGGTAACAGGAGAGGGCCGCTAACTGCACGCGCAAAGAACTTGCCGCAAGACCCTTGTCCACACCATCCTGCAAAAAAGAAAGTATCTGCGAAACCGAGGCCCCCAAGGGTCGCAGACCCTGCTCCGCACACCAGCCCTCAAAAATGCGCCAAATCCGAATGTACGCCAACGAAGTAGATCTTCTACGCGCCTGCAGCAAGGTAGAAATGACCGCTGCGGAATATCCTCTGGCCGTCAGCCTAGCCCTTTCAAGAGCCATGCCGTAAGCGAGAATCGATTCACCTGGGGCATTCGCAACGGACCCTGCCGCAACAAATCCGCTCGCTGCGGCAGCCTCCACAGCTTGTCCGCCAGCAGCCGCACCAAATCTGCATACTAAGGTCTTCTGGGCCAGTCGGGCGCCACCAGTACCACCAGACTGCGATGACGCTCTATCCGCTGTACCACCCGGCCTATAAGCGTCCAAGGCGGGAACACATAGAGAAGACCCCTTTCTGGCCAACGCTGGGCCAGCGCGTCGAGCCCTTCCGACATTCGTTCCCACCGCCTGCTGAAAAAATGCTCTACCTTCGCTGACTCGAACGTCGCCATCAGATGCATTAGCAGAAGACCCCAGCGGCGCACTAAAAGCGAAAACACCTCCGGGTGCAGAACCCACTCTCCGGGATCCACCCTGCGCCGACTGAGAAAATCTGCCTCTACATTCTCCACGCCGGCCACATGCTGTGCCGACAGACCCTTCAGATTTCGATCGGCCCAAGCTAAGAGCTGGCTGGCCTCTGCTTCCAGCATCGCGCTGCCAGTGCCGCCCTGACGATTGATATAGGCCACGGTCGTTGCATTGTCCAACAACACACGCACTGCCTCCTGCCTGAAGCTCTCCGGAAACTCCCGCAAGGCTAAAAACATCGCTCTCATTTCCAACCTGTTGATGGAGCAAGTCTTCTCTTCCTGAGACCACCGACCCTGAGCAAAGCGGCCTTCGGAATGCGCTCCCCAGACCAAAAGACTGGCATCCGTCATCAGCAGTCTCCAGGATGGAGGCTCTAACGGCAGCCCTGCCGCCAAGCTCTCCGGTCGCAACCACCAAAGAAGATCCTGATGCACCTCCTGCGGACAAACCAGCTGATGCGACAACGCATCCCGTTGATGAGACCAACGCCGAAGCAGCGCGCTCTGTAACGGCCGCATACGCGCCCTGGCCCACAGCACCACCTCGATCGTGGCCGCCATCGTCCCGAGCAATTGAAGATAATGCCATGCCGAAGGCGCTGTTCTCGCTAGAAACCACCTCACGAGCTCTCGCAACCCCTGAGCTCGGTGGGCTGGAAGAAACACCGCTGCCTGCTGCGTCTCGAAACGCGCCCTTAAGTACTCTAGGGACTGCGAGGGAACCAGGTTGCTCTTTGCAAATTTGACCACCCAGCCCAGGCTCTCCAACATCTGTATTACCCGAGTGGTGGCTGCCGCACTCTCTTCCCACGACTTTGCGCAAATCAACCAATCGTCTAAATATGGATGCACCAGCACCCCCCTCCTTGCGGAGCACCGCCGCTACTACCACCATGATCTTGGTGAAAGTTCGAGGCGCTGTCGCCAGTCCGAATGGCAACGCTTGAAACTGAAAATGCCCCATTGGAACCGTAACGTGTAGGAACCGTTGGTGCTCCTGCCGCACCGGAATATGGAGATATGCTTCCGTCAGATCCAGCGAGGTCAGGTATTTCCCTGCCCTGACCGCCGCTATGACGGAACGCAGTGTCTCTATATGGAAATGTGTGACCCGGAGACACCGATTCACCCTCTTTAAGTCCAGAATCGGCTGAAAGGTGCCCTCCTTCTTTGGTACTACAAAATAGATGGAGTATCGACCGTACCCGCCTGATCTACAGGCACGGGCACGACTGCCTTGAGCTGCAAAAAACGCTGCAGGGTCTCCGAGACTACCCAGAACTTTAGCGGGGCTTTGCAAGGAGACCGAACAAAGGAATCTAACACGGGTCGATGGAGTTCTAACGCATAACCTTCTCGTATGACTTCGAGGACCCACTGGTCTGAGGTAATTTGGATCCAGGCAGGGTAAAACTCCCACAAATGACCTCCGACCGGGATCACCCCCACCTGAGTCCCCCTTATCTCATTGTGACTTCTTAGCGGCTGAGAATTGGTAAGGGGCAAAACCTCTACCGGCCCCCCGAAACCCACGAAACCCCTGGCTCCTCGTTGGAAATCTCCATCGCTGAGATTGGACAAATCGGGAGGATCTAAACCTACGAAAATTCCCGGAAACCCCCCAGAAGTCCGTCCTTGCTTAGGCTTATCCTCCGGAAGGCGACCCCCTTTAGACTCACCCAAATCCTTCACCAACTTTTCTAAATCCTCACCAAACAAAAGCTTACCCCTAAACGGTAGCTTGCTAAGGCGAGTCTTAGAGGAAAGTGTCCGCCGCCCAATTACACAACCAGAGGTACCGCCGAGCCGCTACCACCGAGGCCATACCCTTAGCTAAGCCGCGGATGAGATCATGATGAATGTCCGACAAATGCGCGGTGCCCGATTCCAGGCGCGCTACATCGTCTACCTGCCCTTCCAGGAGTATGGACCCTGCAATCTCTGAGACCACCGCAAACAGCCTCTCGCCACCCACGCCCCCGCTATAGAGGCCTGCATCAAGAGGGCGCAAACATCGAACACCTGCTTCAACAGAGTATCCAACTTTCTGTCCTGAACATCCTTTAGGGCCGCGGCCCCCCCAACCGGAATCTTAGTCTTCTTAGTAACCGCCGATACCGCCGCATCTACCTTGGGAGAGCGAAAAAGGTCTCTATCTTGATCGGACAACAGGTAAAGCCGAGCCAAGGCCCTGGACCCCTTCAGAGCCGACTCCGGCGAGTCCCACTCTTCCTGAATCATACTCCGAAAAACTCTATGCAGCGGAAAAACTCTTTGGGACGTCTGGACCGCCTGCAGCAAAGGATCCTCCAAGGAATCCTCTGCCACCTCCCCCTCCGAGGACATATTCAGTGTCTTAAGAGTCTCGGCAATCAAGGCCGACAGTTCTTCGCGCCAAAATACCCTGACTACCCAGCTCTGCTGCTCCGAGTCAGGAAGCTCTCCCTCCTCCAGCTCTTCCCCCGAGAACTCTTCCATCTCCGTGTCTAAGCCTCCCAGATCGTCCCCGAGGTGAGACACTGGGCTCTCCCCCCCCAGCCGTCCTGCTTTTCTTGGCCGGGGGAAGGCCCTCTGCAGCCGGATCCCCAGATCCCTGCCGCTTCTGCTCATGCGACCCCGGAGGAGACGTAGTCATCGCGGGTTGCAGCAGCGCAAACGCCTGCTGCATGAGGGAAATGAAAGCCGGGGGGACCGCCGGAGCAGGCCCGCCTAGACTCTGCTGCTGAGATACGGAAGCCGTCTCCCCGGAAGACAACCCATGCAGGGGCTCCGCGGGGTCAAGCCGTCTGCCCCTTTAGGCAAAACCGCCTCCCGGTCCTCCGAGGATCCCTCCGTCGGCCCCTCCATAACCTGCGCTACACGGGTGCAAGCACCACACACACCTGAGTCCTGCACCGTGCTCCGCTTCGCGCTGCACACCAAACACCTGAGCTTCACCGGCATACCACAGGTCTGCAGCGTCTCTCTCACCTCACCCCGCAGGGCACACTGGAGTAAATAAGGATAAGCTGCTCAGCCCAGCAGAGCCCACACCACAGGCAACTGCCAGCCTCAGGACTCTGGTTTTGTTTTGTTTTTTGTTTTTTTTACTGCTTGTTTGTTTCCGCTTCACCTAAAGCCCCCTAGCTTGGCAAAACTAGTCCCAAGCAAAAATGAAGCTTCTAACCCAACGAAAACCGAAAAAGAAATAGACAAACCCCAAAACACTGTTTGTCCTCTAAAATGGCCGCCGCCGGCTCAATTTCCCGCACGGAGACACGCGGCGTACCGTCTTGCCCTAAAAAGCTATCCGACCGGGCAGCTCACTCACCGAAACTGTTCCCCCCGGTGAGGAGAGACTATGCAGCCATGTCGGAGCTCAGCCAGACCGCGGCTTCAGCTCTGGCGGCATCAGCCCCCTGAGGGCAATCCTGCTCTCGCTCTCGGCCCCTGCCGCTGCAATGAAGCCTTCTACCTGCTCCTCACCCTTAATTGAGGGTTCGGGAGCAGGGAGGCAGTACCCCAACAGGGTGCACAATTCTGCTAATGCTCGTTTTTACCATGGGGAAGAAGGGGGAGAAGGGGGAGAGGGGGGAGGAGAGAGAAGAGCCCCAAGGGGAGAGATGGAGCCAAAGGCAGGATTCTCCAGTTACTGCACTGCCCCTGCAAAATAAAGGAAAATCACTAAGACCCCCAAACCAAAGCAAAACACCCCTTAAATTAAAGGGATCTAGTAAATTTAGCTCTGCTAATTTGTTTGAACTGAGCACAGTCCCAGGCTCAGAAACTCCTTCAGCTGCTTGGAGACTGAAAGTACTGGATGAAGGGGGCGGTTCTGGCATACTTATACTGGTACGGCAAAGGAGAGCAAGGCTCCTGCAGACAATATAGAGGACACAACGAGCAGAAGCACAACAATGACCACAGTGGCTAGGTAAAACCTTTTATTGAAGATCCCCGCACTAACTACTTATACTGGTGCCAGCAAAGCGATGATGTCTTTCAGTCTCCAGGGCTGCTGGAGGAGATTCTAAACTCTATGGTTCCGGGACTGGACTAGAGGGACGCAAAGGAACAAAGAGTTGAGAGGATTTTCTATGTTGCTGTGTTCTTTGTAAGTAAAAACCTAAAGCTCTTTTACAGTCCAAAGTATGAAGATTTCTTTTTGCATTAGATGCATGAGGCCTTGGAAAAAACACAGGCAGGTAGACCGCCTGGTTTAGATGAAAAGGCGAGACCACCTTTGGCATAAAGTGTGGATGAGTCCTTTTCATCTAAACCAGGTGGTCTACCTGCCTGTGTTTTTTCCAGATGAGCTCCCCAACCCATTGGTGAAGCATCTGTTGTGAGGGTTGCCTGGGGTAACGGTTGTTGAAATGGGGACCCAGCAACAGGTTCTGAGTGGACCGCCACCATTGGAGTGACAAAATAAGGCGATTTGTGTTTGGTTTTTGTCTGACAGGCGCCCTGATGCCTGGGTCCACTGAGTGGATAAAGTCCACTGGGCTGCTCTCATATGGAGGCGAGCATAAAGAACCACATGCACGATAGATGCCATGTGGCCTAGTAGTTGTAGCATTTCTCGGGCAGTGAGATGGGGCTTCAACACTGCTTGAGAAGCTAAGTGCACCATGCGAAGGCAACGGGCCTGGGGAAGATAGGCCCTTACTTTTCTGGTATCCAGCAAAGCTCCTATGAACTCTAGAGACTGAGTGGGAGTTAGATTGGATTTTGGGATGTTTATGACCAGACCCAAATACTGAAGGATACACATTGTGCAAGATAGAGAAGTCCTGGCCTCTGACTCTGATGGGGCTCGAATGAGCCAGTCGTCTAAGTAGAGGAAGACGAATATCCCTAGAGTGCGGAGAAATGCTGCTACCACAGCCATGCATTTCGTGAACACCCTTGGTGCTGAGTCCAGGCCAAAAGGAAGCACTCTATTGGTAGTGCTTTCCTTGAAAAAGGAACCGAAGGAACCTTCTGTGAGTTGGATGGATGAGAACACGGGTGTACGCATCCTTGAGATCTAGAGAACAAAACCAATCCTGACACTGAAGGTATGGCAGCAGAGTTCCTAGAGAAATCATCTTGAATTTCTCTTTGAACAGGAATTTGTTCAATTCTCTGAGGTCCAAGATAGGTCTGTATCCCCCTGTTTTCTTTGGGATAAGGAAATAGGGGGAGTAAAACCCTGTACCCTGTTGGTGGATGGGTACTTCTTCTATTGCTCCTTGGGCAAGAAGCATAGTGACCTCTTGATCTAACAGGTTGATGAAAGAGGTCTGAGAATTGAACTGTCTTACCACTGTGTGAGGGGGTATGCACAGGAAGTGCAGCTTGTACTCCTCTCTTATAATGGAGAGTGTCCAATGCTCTGCTGTTATCTGCTCCCACCTGGTGGCAAAGTGACATAACCTTCCTGGAATGGTGGAAGGCTCTGGTCCATTGAGGGCCAGGAAGGCTAAGTTCTCTAGATGAAAGTCAAAGGCCTTGTGGAGGTTGAGACGGTTGAGGCTTAGCAGTCTTTGCTTTCCTTTGCTTAGGTGGTTGCTGACTTTTCCGGGCAGGCTGACCTGCAGAACGCCCTGCTGGGAATAAGAGGGATAAAACCTCTTCTTTTTTGAGAAAAAAGAAATCTTTCAAGAAACCTTTCTCGCAGGATCAGCTGTGCCTTTGGATAGCCTATCCAAAGTGGAGTTGTCAGCATCTAATTCATTGGCTTTTTCTTGCCAATTTTTGCCAAATAGATTCTCACCTGTACAAGGGATATTGCCCAGTTTGTCCTGCACCCAGAGCTCCAAATCGGATGCCTGGAGCCAGGCAATTCTACGTGCACCTATGGCAATGGCAGAGGTTCTGCTTATGCACTCAAAACAGTCAAAAGCTGCACGGTTGACAAACTTAGACACCTCCTGGGCATGTTTGACCAGTGTGAGAAAATCCTGCCTTCTATCCTCAGGAAGAAGAGGGCTCAAAACCTCTAAATCACCTGTGAATTCTTTAAGGAACATTCCCATATATAAAATATAGGAACTGATCCTGGCAGAAAGCATGGAAGCCTGGAAAGTATGACATCCAAAGGCATCCAAAGTTCTACACTCACGTCCTGGAGGATTAGAGGCATGCTCTTTGCACTTCTGATGCTGTTGCTAGTTTCACTGCTGTGTTTGTTTTCCTTTTGTTTTACTCCCAGAGCCTGCTCACGCTGCTTCTCCTGCCCGGCTTTCCCTAACAGCCTGACTCCTCCCACTGCTCTGACGTGGCCGCGTTCCCGCGGTCACGCGACTGGAGGTACTGCAAACTGCTGCCATAAATTTGAAGCGACAGACGCGCGCCGAAGGAGCACGACGTGCTCCTTAGGCGCGCTCCTTGGGGCCGCTCCGGGGGTCCTGGTTGCTGTCTTAAGTTCATCTCCTGCTGGTACTTCTTTTCAGCCATCCTCCATTTTGCTGCAACCGGACCAGGGGATCTGACGCCTTTGCCTTCACCTGCCTCCTACACTTCTCCTCGGCTCTCACAGGTATTGAATTTCCTTGTTTCTCCACCTTTCTCTGTTCAACCTCCCGCTTGCTCTATGTCGTATATTCCGGTTCACTGGGGGTGCCACCCACACTCTGGTTTCTATCAACGCTCCCGCTGTTATCATAATCTTCTTCCTTGTCCTTCCTCGCGTTTTCCTCTCTTCTCCCCTTCTGCCATCTCTCCCCCCTCCCCCCCTACCTTAAAAATTGGCCTTCTCAACTGCCGCTCTCTCAGAACCAAATCTCTGCTCATCCAGGACCTGATTTCCTGATCCTCCTTTGATATCACTCTTCTCACCGAGACGTGGTTGAAGGAGGGAGAGAATGCCCTCCTCAACCGCTGTCTCCCTCCTGGGTACTAAGCAGCCTCCGTCCCTCGCATCGGCCGTGCTGGTGGTGGGGTCGCTGCTATTCTTGCACCCTCTCTCTCTTTCACCCAGCTCTTCTCACCACCACTTTCCTACCCAGAGGCCCTCCTCCTTCACCTTCACACTTCCCCTCCGATTCATATTCTTCTTGTCTATTCACCTCCTACCCTTCGTTCGGATCTTTGGGACTCTCTTCTTCGCTCTCTCTCTGACCTTTCCCTACTCTACCCTCACCTTCTCATCGCTGGTGACTTCAATTTGCATCTTGACTCCCCTTCTACTCCCCGTGACCATGCCTTTCTCACCCTTCTTCACGACCTCTCTCTTCTTCAACACATTTCTATCCCTACCCATTCCGCTGGCCATACTCTTGACCTCCTCTTGACCCCCTCTTCTTCCACCCTTACTCTCTCTAACCTTTCTGCTCACTCTCTTCCCTGGTCTGACCATCTGTGTCTCTCAACCTTCTGCTACCACTCTGGAGCTCTAACGGCCCCAACTAAACCGCCCTCCCCCCTCGTCTCTCTCGTCGCCTCACTCCCTCCTTAACTGAGCACTTCCCCTCCGCCTCTGAATTACTTCCCGTAGATTTCCATACCTTGTCTCCTACCTCTCAAGCTTCAACTTGGTTTTCTTCTCTTTCCACTGCTCTTGACCACATCGCCCCCCTCCGACCTTGTCAGTCTACTCATCGACCCTCACACCCGTGGTATCACCCCGGACTTCGTTTACTTCGTTCTCAACTTCGCAGAGCCGAAAGGCTCTGGTGCAAATCACCCTCTCCTGCCTCTCTCTCCTTTTTCAAATCTCAACACTCCTTCTACCGTTCCCAGGTTCACCTCGCTAAGGCCACATTTTTCTCCGCTTCTATTGCCTCTGCACCCAATCAGACTCGCCACTTATATTCTACACTTACCTTCCTTACCTCCCTTCATCCTTCCACTCCTGCTCAACCCCCCCCCCCCCCACCCCCTTCCTACCCCCTCTCTTCTGGCCTCGGCCTTTTCCAACAAAATCACTACTTTGGGGGATTCCTTACCCTCCTACCCCCTACCCCTTCCTCCCCCCCCTCCTATTGCATCTCCTCCCCCCTCCTCATCACTTTCTCACACCTGGTCCTCCTTCTCACCTATCTCTACTGCAGAGCTTCACCATCTCATCACTTCCTCAAACAAAACCTTCTGCTCCCTCGACCCCATCCCATCCTCTTGGCTACTTGTCCCTTCTTTGTCTCTCCTCCCACCCCTTCAAACTATGTTGAACTCCAGCCTCTCCACCGGATCCTTTCCTGCCTCTTGGAAACATGCCCTTATCCGCCCCCTTCTTAAAAAATCTACTCTTGACCCTCTCGACCCCAACAGCTACCGTCCTGTCTCTAACCTCCCATTCCTTTCCAAACTGCTTGAGAAAATCGTTTTTGCCCAACTCACTCATCACCTGGATTCCACCAATCTCCTTCACCCGCGTCAATCCGGTTTTCGCTCTGGGCACAGTGTCGAGACTGTCCTTTTAGCCTTTACCAATTCCCTACACACTGCTCACGATCGTGGTGACTTCTCAGTGGCGGTTGCACTTGACCTCTCGGCTGCTTTTGATCTTGTTGACCACTCCCTTCTTCTGTCCCGCTTACACGATTCCGGTCTTCGCAGTACTGTTTTACAATGGTTTCACTCTTTTCTCTTCTCTCGCTCTGCCGCTGTTTTACCATCATCCTCTTCATGCTCCCCCTCTGACCCATTTCCTCTTGTCTGTGGTGTTCCTCAAGGTTCTGTCCTGGCCCCCCTTCTCTTCAATCTCTTTCTCACTCCTCTCACTTTACTAATCCAGCAATTTGGGGTCACCGCTTTCTTTTATGCTGATGACATACTCCTCCTCCATCACACCTCCCCTGTCTCCCCTGACTTAGCTCCCCTTAATGCTTGTCTAGCTGCCGTTTCCGATTGGCTGACACAAAACTGCTTGCACTTGAATTTATCAAAGACTATAGCGATATGGTTCTCCTATGGCCATCAACCTCCTTCCCTGGCCCCATCCTTCCTTAATGCACCCATTTCTCTAGTCTCTACTTTTCGGTACCTCGGGGTTCTTTTTGATTCTGATCTCTCCTTCTCAGCACACATCTCTCACGTCTCCAAACTCTCTTTCTTTCACCTTCGTCAGATCCGCGCTATTCGTCCTTTCCTTTCTCCTTCTGCCATAACTACGCTACTACTGACCCTGGTTATCTCACGCATTGACTTTTCTAATTCCATTCTTTCCGGTATCTCTAAATCTCAACTTTCTCGACTCCAACGCATCCAAAACACCGCTGCCCGTCTTATCACTCACTCTTCTCCCCGGGATCACTCCACTCCCTTCCTTCTCCAACTTCACTGGCTCCCCATTTCCTTCCACATCAAGTTCAAACTTCTCACTCTAGTTCACAAGGCACTCCACACCTCTACCCCCCAATACTTGTCTGATCTTCTTCATTTCCATTACCCCCGCCATACCCCTCGCTCTTTCCACCTCAACCGCCTAGTACTACCATCCCCCTCAAGTGCCCATTTACAGTCCACACGATCCTCAGCTTTCTTCTTTATCGGCCCTGCTCTATGGAACTCCCTTCCCCCTCCTCTCCGTCTCGACCCTCACTACCCCTCCTTCAAGCGTTCCCTTAAAACTCATTTTTTTTCCCTTGCCTTTGACCTTCCCCCCCTTCCCAATCCCTGATCCTCTCTCCTTCTCCCCTACTCTTCTGTTACTCCTCCCGCTCTTCTTTCCTATTTAATATGTAACTTCCTTTCTAACTCCTGGCCTTGTGCCTTTCATTTATAATTTTATTGTACACCACTTTGCCTACTAATGAAGGACGGTATATCAAATAAATGAATATGAGTATGATCCGTCTCATAGCTGACTCCACCACAATAAAGTGGTGAGGAAGCTGAGTTTTCTGGAATCCAGGACAAGGGGGAACTCGATACATGGTATCCAGTCCGCGAGAGTGAGGAGAGGTGGTGAGAGGTGTTTCCCACATTCTCAACATGAGATCATGTAAGATCTCATGGATAGGCAAGGTAGCTGCCTCCTTAGGAGCTTTGGGATATTGTAAAATCTTTAACTCCTTAGCTCAGGTCTCTGTTTCAGGAGTCACAGCAATGGACATCCCACGAGCCACTTCCCTGATGAAATCTTGAAAAGAGATATCTTCTGGAGGAGACATCCTTCATTTAGGAGAGGAAGGCTCCTCCGGGAGAAGTATCCTGGTACCGGCAGAGCTATCAGAATCCTCTGAGTCCTCCGAGGATTCGAAGTATCATCTGTCCGGATGCTCTTGAAGAGCCCGATACCTGTACCGACTTTTGCGTTCCAGTCACCCATGACTATCAGGATATCCTGTTTGCATGTTCTGTCAATTTCAGCTTGTACTTGTTCATAGAACTCTTCAATTTCATTCTCTTCTGCAGCTATTGTTGGGGCATATACTTGAATTACAGTTGTGTTGATAGGCAATCCTCATAGACGAATAGAGATTAAGCGTTCGCTGACTGCATTGTATTTCATTACAGTTCTTGCAAGTTTCTTCTTTATTATAAATGCAACACCATTTCTTCTTTGTCTTTCATTTCCAGCATAGTAGACCATATGATCATCTGATGCAAAGTGCCCCGTGCCAGTCCATTTCAGTTCGCTGACACCCAACAGATCAAGTTGTACACGTTCCATTTCATTCTTGACCACCTCCAACTTCCCTTGGTTCATGCTTCGTACGTTCCATGTTCCAATGTGTAAGACATCTTTACAGCTTCTGACTCTCATTTCATGCGCAGCTACATCAGTAGTCAGACTTCCCGAGGGCTTTGATCCAACCACATCATAAATGCTGGCTTTATTCTGAAAAGTCTTCAGCTCTTCCCCAGTAGCTAGTTGAGTGCCTTCTGACCTGGGGGTCTCATCTTCCAGCACCTTAGCACAATTTGTTTTGTTGTAACTATCCATTGGGTTTTCATGGCAAGATACAGAAGTAGATTGCCGGGCCTTTCTCCCGCGCAGTATAAGTTTGGTGTTGTTGCCGTTGTCACAAAAATGTGATCCTTCGCCGTGAACACTGTTCCATTCTGCTGCTGCCCAGATGGGTGGTTTGTCTTGGTCTGGCACCTCAGCTGAGACCTGTCCATCTTGGGAGACCCTGCCAGTAGTTAAACTACCGATAGTTTAGCTCTCAGCATCACTGATGCACGCAAGCCCTCACAGCACGACAAGCTGCAAACCAAGTGAGAGCAAGGAAGGCAGATGCGACCACAAAAAAGAAGAATAAGGAAAATAATTTTCTGCGGTGATAGGAACATGACCTGCTGGCTCCGCAGAAACGAAGAACTGGAGAGAGGCAGTTGGGAAAGGCGGGAAGGCAGCATGCAGGCGCTGTGGGATGTTCCAAAAGCTTCCTAATTGGACGCTGGGGAGCGTTCCCACGCAGTCTCCGTCGGTACCGACGATACTCTTATGTGAGGACTACATTCCTGCTTGTTCCTGGAGATGAAAACATGTCTGTGCCGATCCATTGGGACATAGCTAGTAATTATGGCATTGCACGCTGGGCAAACTGTCCACCGTGGGTATTATATACTATATTACTTAATGTTTATATAAGCCATATTTATAGCATGTAGGAGCTGTAGAGGGGGCCGCCGTTGATCTTTGCCTTGGCTACTATGAATAAGGGTGGGGAGGGAAATACTTCCGGTACCTGGATAAGTATGAGGAATGGCTGTCTGGGGATGACTGCATACCTCTCTAAGATGGAATGCACAGTGGTAGTACTTGGGGGATTGGGAGGGAGAGCGGACATTGTGGGAAGAGTGGGGAAAGAGGGAAGGGATGGGAGGGGGGCGAGAGGGAAGGGATGGGAGGGGGGCGAGGGGGATGGGACACGAGGGATCCCTTCCAGTTGATGCAATATCCAGTTAGTTTCAGTAATGGGCAACTTTAAAGTAATGACCCTTAATGTTAAGGGCCTAAATTCACATTACAAATGCCAGTTACTGTTTAAGGAATGCAAAAGATTGAAGTGCAACATTGCCTTCATTCAAGAGACACACCTGTTAAGCCGAGATGAGGTGAGGGTTACCAACCCACATTACAACCAGAGATTTTTTGCATCTAATAAAGTTGAGAAAAAAAAAAGGATGGAGTAGGGATCCTATTGTCCAACATCATACCCCATCAAATTATTGAGATACGCGAAGATCGAGAGGGGTGTTACTTAATAGTTAAAATTAAATAGGGAAATATTGTGTGCATGTTGATAAAGGTTTATGCCCCGAATATTAATCAGGCTTTTTCCAGAGCTATATTAGCGGCAGCTGAAGGGAAAATCATATTGGACAAGGACTTTAACATGGTGCTCAACCCCACATTAGATACTTCTAAGGGCTCCTCTTCAACTCCTAAAATTCACAGATTCAGATTAAAACAACTAATGACAGACCTGGAGATGGTAGATATATGGCGAATAAAAAATGGGAAACAGCACCGTCTCCTGTAGCGCCGAACACTTTGCTGCCGATCTGCCCAGAGACTGCACAAAGGACTCCCGTACCGGATGCAAGAACTCCAGGGCGTAACCGTCTCAAATGACCTCCAGCACCCACTGATCTGTGGTGATTTGGGCCCAGGCAGAGTAAAACTCCCGCAAATGTCCCCCCACGGGGGGAAGGGACGACTGGGCCCCCCTCATCTCATTGTGTTTTCTTGAAATTAGATGCGGCAGGGGAGGAAGAGGAACCGAAGCCCCTACCGGCTCCATGGAAGCCTCGAAACCCCTGGCCTCTGTTGGAAAAGTGACCCCTTTGGCCTGGAAAAAACTTTTGGGAACGGAAACGTCGGAAGTCCCGAAATTGTCCCCGACCTCCCGGGGCCCCACGGGATGGCTTAGGCTTATCCTCCGGCAACCGTCCCCCCTTGGACTCCCCTAGATCCTTAACCAGCTTCTCTAGATCCTCCCAGAAGAGTAGCCAACCTTTAAAGGGCAGCTTACTCAGCCTAGACTTAGAGGAGGAATCTGCCGCCCAATTGAGAAGCCACAGGTACCGCCGCGCTGCTACCGACGAAGCCATACCTTTGGACAATCCTCGCATAAGGTCATAATGAATGTCCGCTAGATAAGCCACCCCTGACTCCAACCGAGCCGCCTCTCCTGCCAATGCACCGGGCTGACCCTCTTGCACCTGCTGCGCCCAGCGGAGACGTGCTCTAGCCACCCATGCTCCGCAAATAGCCGCCTGCATGGAAACGGCATTAACGTCAAAGACCTGTCGCAACAGGACATCTAACTTTCTGTCCTGGCCGTCCTTGAGGGCAGTGCTACCTTCCACCGGAATGGTTGTTTTCTTGGTCACCGCCGAGACAGCCGCATCCACCTTAGGCGATTTGAAAACCTCTTTGTCCTGATCCAGCAGAGGATACAGGCGCCCCATGACTCTAGCACCTTTCAATGGGGCTTCCGGAACATTCCACTCTTCTTGAATCATCTCCTGAAACACTCTGTGCACCGGGAAGGCCCGCTGAGACTTCCTGAACAC
The DNA here is from genome assembly GCA_033557465.1 of Ichthyophis bannanicus. Classification (NCBI taxonomy): domain Eukaryota; kingdom Metazoa; phylum Chordata; class Amphibia; order Gymnophiona; family Ichthyophiidae; genus Ichthyophis; species Ichthyophis bannanicus. The sequence goes on from CM066041.1 coordinate 83,786,191, forward strand.
CTGTAGTAGAGGGTCTTCCAGCGTGTCATCCTCCCCCGCACCTGGGACCGGCATATTGAGCGCCTTCAAAGTCTCTACGATGAGCGCTGGTAACTCTTCTCTCCTAAAGACTCTCACGACCCGAGCTTGATCTTCCCTCTCTGAGATCTTGCCCTCTTCCAACTCCTCTTCTAACGCCAGGTCGCGGCTCTCATCATCTGACAGCGGACCCTCGGCCAGCTCCGTTTGCTCTGTCAACTCCTCCTGAGCACGAGGCCGTTTACCCACACCGGGATAACCGTCACCCCGCGTGGACACGGAGTGCTTTCTCGCTCTGCCATGGTCTGCGGACGAACCCTGCTGCACCGTGCCGCTGCCAACTGCACTAACGCCACAAACTGTGGAGTAAAAATGGATGCCAGGTCCTTAGGAAAACCCGCCTGGATGGCCGGAGACCCCGAGCCGGTGGAAGAGCCAGCCGCAGGCTCCTCCTGCGTAACTTCAGGCCCCCGGAGAGTAGAGGCCTCCGGCTCCGCCGCCGGACCCCCGATCTGCTGTACTGGGAGTTGCGGCAGCTCCGGAGTCTGTCCTACACATGACTTGCAGACTCCGGAAACGGAGCCTTTCAGATCACCGCACACCACACACAGGGGCTTCAAAGGCATCGTATGCAAAATTCAACTTGCTTGACAACCGCACAGAAAATGAGGGAGACCCCCCGGAAGCCCCCCGAGAGCTGTACCAGTACCCTGCCACTGCAAAGGAAATAAACCCCCCTAATCTTTCTCTTATTGTATTTTATCTTATATATTTTCTTAATGTTAAAGATACCTCCGGGAAGGCCCCAAAGCGGATTAAGGGAATTCTCCTGCCTGGGTCTGTAATCAGGCCACGCTGCCGCCATGCGGTCGGGCCCAGCTCTCAAGTGTGCCAAAAAGGCGCTGAAGAGAAGAGAGACGCGCTGCCCACCGGAACTCCTTACCTTACTGCTGAGCCGTCCAGCACCGCAACGTCGGAAGGATGCAGTCTGCCTCTAGCGCCGAAGCTAACAATCAGCCTGGGCCCGCTCGCACCCTTGTGCTCGTACCCCGAAGCCGAAAATGCGCTTCCGCTGCGGAGAGTCCGCCGAGCGCGCTGGCGGGTAGGTCGTCCGTGTGGCGCTGGCCCTCTCCGCTTCCGGCCCGCTGACTCTGCCGGTCCTTTCTGGCTAATTCTAAGGTCTGCCGCAGTACGGGCAAATCCTCCTGCTTGGCAAGCCCCTGTACCCCAGACCGCAAGTGAAATCGCAGTCGGTAGTGGCAGCGGGGAGGGGGGGGAGGGAGAAAGAGCAGAAGAGAAAGAAAACCAAAATGAAGGAACTGGACTGGAGCAAGGCTTAAAGTCACAGGTTCCCTCAATTGAAAACAAAGTCCCCTAAAAGAAAGGAAAGGAACCAACACAAGAACACTTCTAATTCCTAATTGTATCTCCAGTGAGCCCGGCCCCCCGGGCTCCCATCTCTCTAGCTGCTTGGAGACTGAGGCAACTGGTCACAGGGGGCGGACTCCGGGGAGATATACTATTGATGTCACAAAAGGAGGAGTTTCTCAGTCTCCAAGCTGCTAGATGAGATGGGGAACCCAGAGGTCTCAGGACTAGACTGGGGACACGATCAGGAACTCTTATTTTCGAATCGATTTGCTATAAATAGACAAGACCTTGATATCTACCGTAATGGATTGCGTAATAAAAGAAAGTACATGGTCTGACCATGCCACTGTGGGTCAATCACTTAATCATGGGCCTCCAAAACCTAAACGATCATGGTGGAAATTGAATGAATCCATGTTAGATGATCAAGTGGTTATACAACAAATACTGAAAGATATCGGGGATTATCTTGCCCTGAATGACGGCATAAGCTCACGAGGTACAGTATGGGACTGCTTGAAAGCAGTGCTCGGGGGGAAATTTATATCCATAGGGTACATCAGGCGCGTTAAGGAGGAAGAGAGGCAATTACACAAATCAATTCAAAAGACAGAACAAGAGCTGCAGGCCGCTCCACCCCGACAATGATGAAGTGTCTAGCGGAAAACCGTACAGAACTAAAAGAACTAGATTTAAATGAGATAAATCATAAGCTCCATCTACTAAAACAGACCCATTTTGAATATGGCAACAAACCAGGGCAGTTGTTGGCTAATAAATTAAAGAAAATGACGACTAGAAATTACATCACTAAAATCAAAGACAGCAAGGGAGCAATGCTTTGGTCAGAAGACAAAATCAGGGAACGTTTTGTACAATTCTACCAACAATTGTACTCACCTGAGAAGAATCCCGAACAGAAATACAATCCTATTCGGATGGAGTTAACTTACCAAATATCTCAGCCACCAAAGCTGAAGATCTATCTAAACCTATATCAGAGCATTAAGTACTCTGTGTAATCAAAGGTCTCCCCCCTTACAAGATATCCAGCTTAGATGGGCTACTTCTATAAAGTATTTGAGTGTGCTATAGTAGAACCACTCACCAAGATGTTTTATTGTTTTGGAGTAGCTCCCCAAATGCCCGACTCCCTCCGCTTGGCCAGAGTGAGTATATTACACAAAGAGGGAAAGGACCTCAGTGAATGTGGGTCTTACAGACCTATATCACTACTTGGGAATGACCTAAAAGTTTTTGCGAGAGTATCAGCAAACAGACTAATGCAGATACTTGCTAGACTGGCCTACCCTAACCAATAAGGCTTCGTCCCGAGCAAGCAAGTCTCGGACATTATTAGGAAAGTACTCAACCTAATGTGGCAGAAAGCAAAGGGACTGAATGGCCGCCTTACCTTGCTGGCTGTGGATGCTGTAAAAGTGTCCAACAGGGTGAGTTGGCCCTTTCTATTTAAAACTCTAGAGAAGACCGGAATATCTGGGGATTATCTGAAGTGGGTCCAGATACTATACAAATCTCCCTTAGCATGCTTAATCAATGGCTCATACAAGAAGTCCTTCAAATTATTTAGGGGAACATTTAATTTAATTTAATTTAATTAACAGTATTTCTAAACCGCCTTATCTTAATAATCAAGGTGGTATCACAGCAAACAATCGAGTAAAGTGAGTGTGTTATACATGCAGTGAGGGTGAAGTTGAGTGTGTGTTGTATTGTGTGCTGGATTGGTATGAGCTATGTACAGAGTGGGCTATATACAGTAGTGCAAAAAACATATACATTCATTATTTAGGCAGTATCATGTGCTGTTATACATTTTCTGAGGTTATGTGATGTGTCCATAGTGTTCTATGAACAGCATGGTTTTCAGTTGTTTTCTAAAGTCCTTGAGGTCTGTAGAGGCTCTTAGATCGTCTGGTAGATTGTTCCATATTGTTGGAGCGGCCATGGAGAGTGCTCTGTCTGTTGTGTCCTTGCGTGTGTGTTTGTATTCACTTGGGGTGCTGATTCGGTTGTGTGTATGTTTTCTTCTGGGACGTGAACTGGTGTCTGGTTGTATGAGGGTGTGCAGGCTGTTTGCTGATGTGTGCTGTTTTATCTTAAATAGGTTTATGATTGTTTTGTATCTGATTCGTGCATGGATTGGAAGCCAGTGTAAGTCCTTTAAGGTGGGTGTGATGTGCTCCTGTCGTGCGGTTCCTGATATGATTCGTGCTGCTGTGTTTTGTGCCAGTTGGAGTGGTTTGAGGGTTTGTTTCGGTAGTCCAAGGTATATCGGATTGCAGAAGTCCAGTAGTGGGGTTATCAGTGCTTGACAGACGGTACGGAAGTGTTCTGGGGCGAGGAGCGGTTTTAGTCTCCTGATGATTCGCATCTTGTAGTAGGCTTTTTGGATTGTTTTGTTTATGTGAGGCTTGAGATTGAGTTTGTTGTCCAGAGTAACTCCGAGGTATCTCACTTCTGATCTTATTGGTATGGTAGTGCTTTGTATCATTATATTTGGTGGGTGTATGAAGCTTTGGTTCCGAGTGATGATTAAAGCTTCGGTCTTGTTGTAGTTTATTGCGAGGTTGTTGTTTTGACACCAACTCGCCATTTGGGTGAGGCAGTCTGTTATCTTGGAGAAGTCCGGGTTGTCGATTGATATCGGGGTGTATATCATGATGTCGTCTGCATATATTGTGTATTGAATGTCGTTCTCTTTCATGATGTTGCATATTGGTTGGATGTAGATGTTAAATAGGAGTGCTGAGAGTGCGGATCCTTGAGGTACTCCTTGTTGGACGTTTATGGGTCGGGAGGTGTTGTGTCCCAGCTTGACCTGTAGTTGTCTTTCGGTTAGGTATGAGTGGAACCATTTCAATGTGATACCATGTATACCAGTGTTCTTTAGTCTTTCCAGGAGGGTGTTGTGGTCTACTGTGTCGAAGGCTGAGGAGATGTCAATGAAGATCATTATGATTCCATTCCTGGTATTGTCAATTGTTCTTAGGATGCTGTCGAAGAGGTAGATCAGTAGCGTTTCGACTCCATGGTTGGGCCGGAATCCATGTTGGTTGTCATCGAGTGTTTCGTGTTTGTCGATGTGTTCCTGAAGTTGTAGTAGAACCGTTTTTTTCGATGATTTTTGCGAGGAAGGGTATGCTGGAGATTGGTCGGTATGCTGCTGGATCTTTTTTGTCTAGAGTTGTTTTCTTTGCGATAGGTCTTACTGAGGCAAGCTTTAGTTGCTTTGGCATAATTCCTTGAGTGAGCGAGTTGTGTACCATTTTATGTATTGTGGGGATGAGGCTGGATTTGGTGGCTTTGACCCATGACACTGGGCACGGGTCTGTAGGAGCAGTGCTTGTGTTGATTGTAGAAATGATGTGGGATATCTGTTCTGTTGAGGGTGAGTAGAATGTGCCCCAGGTTCTGGGGTGTGCGTCCGTCCTGGTGGTCCCACTAGGTGTTGTTCGCTTTGTGGAGTGAAATTTGTTTTTGATGTGGTCGGCGAATTCCTGTGTATCGACTTGTATTTCCCCTTCTGTTGTTTGCTCTTTTGTGAGGATCTTTACTATTTCGAAAAGCTCTCTGGGTTTGTTGATGGAAGTATTTATCATGTTTGTGTGGAATTCCCTCTTTGATTGGTTGATGTGTTCGTTGTATTGGTTTTTTGCTTTGTTAGGTAGAGATGTTGGTCGACAGCTGCTTTGTTTTTTCTCCACCTCCGTTCAATCTTCCTGAGCTCCCTCTTTTCCTGTCGTATTTTTGCTGAGTACCATGGTTTGTTTTGTCTCTTGTTGGCAGGGGTGCCCCTTATCATGGCAGGGGTGCCCCTTAACATGGCAGGGGTGCCCCTTATCCCCACTGCTGTTTATATTGGCTATGGAACCTTTCGCACAAAGAATTAGAGAAAACACCAATATTAAAGGTATTTGTATAAGAGGACAGCAACAAACACTCACTTTTTGCAGGCGATGTTCTATTCCTAGTGACCGACCCTAGGTTTGCCTTAAAAACTATATTAACTGAACTGGAAGAATATGGAGCAGTTGCAGGGTTCCGCATCAATACCTCAAAGTCAGAATTACTGTTTAAATGGGCTCGGGAGAGTATCAGGTATTTGGGAGTCCTGCTCAACCTCCATGTAGGTGAGCTCTTTAAGGTAAATTATCCTGATAGTTTTTTCCATAACGGGGGATAATTTTGTCCAGATGGGAGAATATGGGAATCTCTTGACTAGGTCGTATAGCAACGGTCAAGAGGACCATATTATCTCGGTTCTTGTATCTCTTTATGACCCTACCAGTAGAAATACCAAGAACCTTCCTAGAAAAAATACAGAATAGAGTTATGAGATTTATCTAGAATGGTAAAAGACCCAAGGTAGCTAGGAAAAGTTTATGTTTTGGAAAAGGAGGAGAAGGAATGGGAGTCCCCCTTCTTAGTAGGTACTATGAAGCTGCCTGTGTGCGCTCGGTACTGGAGTGGTGGTCTCAAGAAAATCATGAATAGGTGAAATTAGAGAAAACTATCCTGGGGTGCCATCATATAGGAGAAATAATTTGGAACTCAGAAAATAATCCAAACACAAAGAAATGTGACAACCCCTTTATCAATATTACACTGAGACTGACAGAAATGGAAAAAAGTTTGGTACAGAACTAAGAGGTACTCTAAGTTCATCCCCCTGCTGGGCAGACAAGATGGACAATTCTGATCTTTATCTGCTGTCATATACTATGTTACTATGTAAACAACCCAGAATTCCATCCTGGAACACGCAGTGCTGCATTTAATCGATGGGATTAGGGGGGCTTACGTTATGTGGGTCAATTTAGAGAGAATGGGGATTGGGTGCCATTTGAGGAATTGGAGGAGGAATACTCTTTACCCTCAACAGATAAACCAGGTGATACACTAAACAGTTACTGAAATGTAACATAGGACAGCATTTGGGAAATGTTGACACACTCTTTGAGAGCAACATAACAAAGTGGGCTATTGCCAAATTGTATGCAGCTATGGGAAAAACTTGTGAGATGACATGGAGGCATAAGGAAGTGTGGGGAAATAATCTAAATAAATCCTGGGATGAGAAACAATGGGCATCTATATTTATAAATACCTCTTTAAGGTGTATTAGCTAGCACTATTCTAGAACATAATTTCCAAATACTATATCGTTGGCACTTCACACCTCAGCGGCTACAAAACCTTTGTGTGGGCCGGACACAATATTTAGAGAATGTGGATCCTTGGGTACTATTTTTTCATGTTTGGTGGAGCTGCGATAAATTATGCCCATTCTGGGAAAGTGTTAATGCATGGTTATGTGACGTGATAGGAGAAAACATTAAAACTGGTCCAAGTCTAGCACTATTAAATATAAAAGATGACAATGTATCTGCTAAGAACTCTGCACTCTTAAAAATAGGATGTACAGCAACAAGGCTAACGATAGCGCAATCGTGGAAACGTTTGGAAGCTTTTAAGGGAGATTACAATCCGGATGCAGAATCTTTACTTACTGTATAAGTTCACAGCATTAAGATATATGAAGCTAATGACTTTCTTGCAAATGTGGTCTCCATACTTACACTGATCTACTACACAGGAACAGACCACTCAATGACTGGACTTTAATAATGATTGCTCTATGTGAAACTAGCAATTCAATATTTATTTAGACAGTTTTGTATACCACCTTATCCTTCAATCAAAGTGGTCACAACACAATTGGGGGATACATTTAACATGAGGGAATATGAGACACATATGCTAATACTTACACATATGGGGGATACATTTAACATGAGGGAATATGAGACACATATGCTAATACTTACACATATGCTAATACTTACTATTTTGTTCTCTTTATCTTGCCTTACTCTATGTATGGAAATATGGCAGGGGATCCAGGAGGGAAGGAAGGGGATGGGGTGTTAAGGGTTGTTAAACATAAAAGTGTGCAAGTTGAGGATTAATGTATTGACTTATGTTTCTTTTGTGAATAAAAAATAAATGGGAAAAAAAGAATGGTTTAAAAAGGGAAAAAATTGGACTGTTTTAAACTGGCTAGTAGTAAGTCCTAATCTCAATCCAATCGAGAATCTTTGGAAACAGCTGAAATCTGCCATCGGTAAAAGGAACCCTGGAAGCATTCATGAGCTGGAACAAATCACAGTTGAAGAGTGGGAGAAACTACCAGCAGACAGACGTACAAAACTTACAGATGGCTATAAGAAGCGTTAGGAGGCGATCATCATTGCCAAGGTTTGTGCAACCAAATATTAGTGAAGGGTGCCATTCATCCTGTCCAGGTCATATTTTGTTTTTTTCTCAGAACTTACTACTTCAACATTGCAGAGACATCTTTTTATTTGTTATTGTATATCTTTGAACATACTATTAAAATATTATGATAAAATACAGTTGGAATATTTTCAATTATTTCTCAAGCTATTGTACACAACATACTTAAAATGCAAGGGTGCCAATGTTGTTGACCTCAACTGTAATTTAAATACATTGCTTAATATTCCGCTTTTACTATCAACAGGCGGTACAAAGTGGAGTACAAACAGAACAACAATATTAAAACAATTCAAATTGATTACAGTTAAACATTTCCTCCAAAACCACGTCTTTAGAGCTTTATGAAATTGGACATAGCCCACAAGATCCCTAATCTCAGACGGTAAATCATTCCATAATTTTGGTACTGCACCGTAAAAACATCTCTCTCTAACCCTCTTCTGTCGAAAAGATGAGGCAGAGGGTAATACTAATGTACAGTGAGTCATGGAACGAAAAGACCTTAACGAGGAACAAAGCATTAACCTATCTGATAGATAAGTCAGGCCTATCTTATGAATAGCTTTGAAAGCCAAACATAAAAACTTGAACAAAGCTTGTGCTTCTATTGGTAACCAATGAAGGTTACCAATAACTTCTAAATGTAATCAACTTAGCAGAAATGATTTGGATCTGTTGCAGTTTATGTAATAACTGTTTAGATATTCCCAAATAAACAGAGTTAAGAATAGTTCAGATGGCTCAGGACTATAGACTGAACCACCATCCGGAAGTCTTGTGGCCTTAACACTGATTCTCAATTGCCTCACTAACTTCATAACATGTCTTATTTTGTATATGTTGTATGTACAATTCAAGAGTCAAATTTGAATCTATGATAACTCCCAAACTACGTTCATCAGAGATATATCAGCTTTCTGTCCCAGCAATTGAACAACTTTAGTATCTAGAATCTTAGCCTTCCCTACCCATAGAATTTCAGTTTTTCCTAAATTCAACTTTAATTTATTTTCATGTAATCAATCCCTCAGAACACACAACTGCATGCCAACTGATTCAACAAATCTTGAAAAAATTTCTTCACTGATATAAAGAACTGATCATCAGCAGCATATATATGGAGAAACTCCAATTCCCTAACATACTGTGCTAAGGGACTAAAAAAGCACAGTTACTTACCTGTAACAGGTGATCTCTGGGAACAGCAGGAATTAGTCCTCACATATGGGTACGTCGGTACCGACGGAGCCCGTGCGGGAAAGCTCCCCAGCTTCTTAGAATAGAAGCTTTTGGGACCTCCCACTGCACATGCGCCACTGCCTTCCCTTCCCGCCTTCCCTGACCGCTCTCCCTCAGTTTCGAGTTCGATTTATTAGGAGCTGAGTGTCAACAGAGAGAGGACAGGAAGATAGATAGATAAAAGATTACAACTCCTAGGGAGGTGGGTGGGTGGTTTGTGAGGACTATTTCCTGCTGTTCCGAGAGATCACGTGTTACAGGTAATGTAACTGTTCTATCTCCAGGAACCAAGCAGGAATAAGTCCTCACATATGGGGCTCCCTAGCTTAGATGCATGGGATCCCCTGTAAAGGTTCGCCATCTTCGTATGGATCTCAGGCATCCATTCTGGGAAGTGGGCAGGAGTTGTTTAGGAATGGAACAGGTGCTTGAGGACAGCCTGGCCAAACAAGGCATCCCGGCGGGAGTCCTTGTCCAAAACAGTAATGGGCTGTGAAGGTATGAACCGAGGCCCAGGTAGCGGCTCGACAGATCTGATCTATGGAAACAGAGTGCAGATGAGCCATAGAAGTTGCCATGGCCCTCACATTGTGAGCAGTGACATGGCCTTCCAGAGAAAATGTTTTTTGCTCTGGTATAGCAAAAGAAATACACTGAGCAATCCAATTGGAAAAGTGTACGCTTGGAGACTGGAAGTCCCAAATGGGAAGGATCAAAGGCCACAAAAAGTTGAGAAGACTTTCGATGTGGCTGAGTCCTATTAAGATAAAAAGCGAGAGCTCTTTTACATCCAGAGTATGAAGGTTCCTCTCTGCATTGGATGCATGAGGAGCTGGAAAAAAGACAGGTAGATATACCTCTTGATTAAGATGAAAAGGCGAGACCACTTTAGGCAAAAAGTGGGGATTCGTCCTAAGGACCACCTTATCATGATGAAATCTTGTGTAAGGTGGATTAGCCACTAAAGCCGGCAGCTCACTGATGCGGCGAGCCGAAGTGACTGCAATGAGGACGATGACCTTCCAGGAAAGAAATTTCAAGGAGGTGGAAAAACATTGGCTCAAAGGTGGCTTCATAAGTTGACCGAGTACTAGATTTCAAATCCCAATGCGACCGGGGGTTGTCTGATGGGTGGTTTAGTGTGAGTCTGGGCTCTCATGTATCTTGCTAGTAGAGGTTGAGAGGTTATAGGTTGTCCTTTTATATGTTTCAAGGTTGCTGCAATTGCACTTATATGGTCTCTTAGCGATTTCGTCTTGAGGCCTTCATTGGTTAGATGCTGGAGATAATCAAGAAAGAGACTTCAAAGGAAGTGCCAGAGGTCAAGACCCTGCTGAGCACACCAAATGGAAAAACGTTTCCATTTGAAAGCATAGGAACGCCTGGTAGAGGGTTTCCTAGAGGCGGAAAGGATATCTTTCACTGGTTGGGTAAGATGAAAGTCTAGAAGGCTTAAGCCTTCAGTAACCAAGCACTGAGGTGAAGGGATTTTGGGTTTGGTGCCACAAAGTCCCCTCCTCCTGAGACAGGAGGTCTGGCGCAGCTCCCAGATCCAAGTAGGATCCCTGGGAGAGCTGTAGAAGTAGAGGGAACCACACTTGGGCGTGGCCAGCGTGGAGCTATGAGGATCATAGTTCCATGATCCCTCTGGAATTTGAACAGAGTCTTGGGAATCAAAGGAATGGGTGGAAAGGCATATAGGAATGCCTGACTCCAATTCAGGAGAAAGGCGTCCGTAGCCTGAGCTCCCTGACACGGAGTTCTGGAACAGAACCGGGGGAAGTTTGGCATTCCACGGACTTGCAAAGGGGTCTATGTCCGGGGTCCCCCATTCCTGAAATATTCGGTTTTATTTGGTCCAAATGTAGGGACCATTCGTGTGGCAGCAGAACTCGACTGAGCCTGTCTGCCCGAGAGTTTTGAACTCCTTGGAGATAAACTGCTAGCAGTTGAATATGATGATCTGTGGCGAAGTCCCATAGTCTTAGATCTTCGTTGCAAAGCGACAGAGTGCCCGTCCCTCCTTGGTTGTTTATGTAAAACATGGCCACCTGATTGTCCGTCTGAACTAGGACAGTGAGGTTGGCTAGGAGGGAGTGGAAGACCTTGAGGGCAAGGTAAATTGCTCGCAGTTCCAGAAGATTGATATGAAGGGTGGTCTCCTGTAGAGACCAAGTGCCCTGAGTGGAGAGAGTTTGCAGATGGGCTCCCCACCCTGTTTGGGAAGCATCTGTTGTGGGTTGCTTGGGGTAGCAATGGTTGAAATGGAGCCCCCAACAACAGATTCTTGGTGGAAGTCCACCAGTGGAGGGACCAAAACAGACGATCGGAGGTTTGTATTTGGTCTGAGAGCGCTCCTGACGCCTGAGTCCACTGAGTGGCCAGGGTCCATTGAGCTGCTCTCATATGAAGACGAGCATAGGGCACCACATGCACTGTGGAGGCCATATGACCCAGTAGGCGTAGCATTTCCCTGGCTTGTCAAGTGAGTGCTGGACTGAGCTTGGGAGGCCAAACTCAGGAGGCGCTGGCCTCGAACATGTGGAAGGTAGGCCCTTGCAGTGATGGTGTCCAACTGGGCCCCTATGAATTCTAGAGATTGAGTAGGGATGAGTTGGGACTTGGGAAGGTTTACTACCAGTCCCAGATACTGCAAAAGGCTCCTTGTGTGGTCCAGGGAAATCTGGGCCTGTGTCTGAGTTGGGAGCTCGGATGAGCCAGTCGTCCAGATATGGGAAGACAAAGATTTCCCTTGCCTCTTCGAAATGCGGCTACGCCTGCCTTGCATTTGGTGACTACTCTTGGTGCTGCGGCTAGACGGATGGGGAGTACTCTGTATTGTAAATGTTTTCCCTGAACCTGAACGCGAAGATACTTTCTGTGGATGGATGGATGAGTATATGTTTATACGCTTCCTGTAGGTCTAGAGAACAAAGCCAGTCCTGTCCCTTGCGGTAAGGAAGGATAATGCCGAGTTTCAGCATTTTGAATTTATCCTTGAAGAGATATTTGTTCTATTCTCTCTGATCTAGGATTGGTCTGAATCCCCCCTGTCTTCTTTGGAATGAGAAAATAAGGGGAGTAGAAACCGGACCCTTGTTGAGGAAGAGGAACCTCTTCTATGGCCCCTTGGGCAAGAAGAGAGGAAACCTCTTGACCCAACAGGGTTAGGAGAGATGGGGGAGAATTGAATGGTTCTCACCATATGATGGAGGAAAGGCTGGAGAAATGAGTTTGTAACCCTCTCGAATGATAGAGAGGGTCCATTGTTCTGTTGTGATTTGTTCCCATCTGGGAGCAAAGTGAACCAACCTTCCGGTTATGGTGAGAGGTTCTGGTTGTGTTAGAACCAGAAGTGGCAAGTTCCCTAGGAGCAAGTCAAAACCCCTGAGGGTTTGGAGCCTGCTGAGCTACAGTAGCTGCTGCAGGATTAGCTCGTGCTTGTTTGGATTGCTGACGATTAGCAGTATAGCGAGGTTGATAAGACTGCTGGCCTGTATTTGAAGCATCTCTGGCCTTATTATAGTAATGCCTTTTAATAGACTTTGTATTAGTAGGAATTGAAGTGGACTTTGTAAGTCTTTCCATGGTGGAATTTTCAGCATCCATCTGGGTGGCTTTTATTTGCCACTATTCCCAAAATATGTTCTCACCTGTACTGGGGAGATTCCGTAAGCCTTCTAGATCCCTAGGTTCCAGATCAGAGGCCTGAGCCAAGCAAGACGTCGGGCTGCAATAGCAATGCCCGAAGCCCTACTGGCTCCCCTCAAAGGAATCATATGCTGCCCTATTAGAGAACTTAGAAACCTCTAAGAGTTGTTTCACTAGGGAAAGGAATCCCTGCTTTTTATCCTCAGGGATAAGGGGGCAAATGCCGCACCTTTTTGGCAAGTTTCCTCCAGGAACATGCCCATATAGAGACTGTAGGAATTAATCCTGGCTATAAGCATACTGCCTGGAAAATTTTCCTACCAAAAGAGTCCAAAGTCTTACATTCCCGTCCTGGAGGGGTGGAAGAGTGCCTTTTGGTACTCCTAATCTTCTTCATTGCAGACTTCACCACAATAGAGTGGTGGGGCAATTGAGTCTTTTGGAAACCAGGAGAAGGAGGGACCCTATACATGTGTGTCCAACCTACGGGAATAAGGAGACAAAGTCAAAGGATTTTCCCAGAAATCCATCAGTTGTTCTTGAAGGATTTCATGGATAGGCAGGGTAACTGCCTCCTCCTTAGGGGCCTTTGAGTATCCCAAAATATCCAGTTTTTTGGATCTGGGTTCCTTTTCAGAGGATGTGGTAATAGAAAGGGCTGTAGCCATATCTAAAACAAAGTCCTGGAAGGACAAATCCTCTGGAGGGGACATTCTCCTTTTAGGAGAAGAGGGCTCCTCAGGTAAGTTGAGTGAAAACTCAGCAGAATCATCAGAGGAGTGAAAATCCTCAGAGGAATCGGTGCTTTCCTCTAACGCACGATACGCGTACCGATCGGTATCGATATCGGGCGTATCGGGTATGGAACCGGTATGGAGCGAAAGCCCATACGGTACCGACTTGCGTTTAGAGGTGGACGGCCTCGATACCGGCATGGCGGACGATACCGGTATCGGGCCCGGAACCGCTGAAAGCGGAACCGATGGCGTTGCAGCTTTAATGAAAGCCATGACGGCCTGCTGCATGGACTGTACAGTATCGCCCATGGACGCCATAGCTGCCTGGATGTCGGTACCGGAGTGACCCGGTACCCCAGAGCAGGCTAACAGGTGATCTGTCGAGGCCGTAGCATCGATATCAACCTGAGACCCCTGAATTGGCGTTTTTGGAAGTTGGACTTCCCGCCGGGGTTGTTTGGCTGGGGCAGGGTCCTCAAGTTCTAAGCTAAGAGCCTCTCGATGCTTTGAAGGAGATTTGCTCTTTGAGGACTTGCCCACAGAAGGTTTGGTTACCTGAGATCCATCCGGAGAAGAAGACCTGGATGACTGTGATGCTGTATTCTCTGAAGCAAACAGCACATGGAATTTGTTGGCCCGGTTCTGCAGCCCACGTTTAGACATGTGGGAGCAAGATGGGCAGTCCGGTATGGAATGGTCAGGCCCCAAACATTTCAGACACCATTCATGGGTGTCTGTGACTGAAATAACAGCATTACATTTGGTACACTTCTTAAATCCAGGGGCTGGCTTCTCCATGAGGAGAAATTGAGTAGGCCGAGAGGCCTCTCTGAAGTGACCAAAAAGCTAAAAAATAAGAAAAAAGAATTATAATTTTTAAAGAAAGAAAGAAAAGACCGGCGATACCGGTATCGGTATGGGGAAGGCAGGTACGCGGTCTAAAGAAACAAATAAAATAACAATTTCTTCAGCGGTGACAGGAACACGACCTGCTGGCTCCGCGGAAAAAGAGAAACTGAGGAGAGCTGTTCAGGAAGGCGGGAAGGCAGTGCGCATGTGCAGTGGGAGGTCCCAAAAGCTTCTATTCTAAGAAGCTGGGGAGCTTTCCCGCACGGGCTCCGTCGGTACCGACGTACCCATATGTGAGGACTTATTCCTGCTTGTTCCTGGAGATACATAGTTACTCACCTGTAACAGGTGTTCTCCGGGGACAGCAGGAATCAGACCTCACATATGGGTGATGTTGGCACCGATGGAGCCCTCACGGAAGCATCTCCCCAGCTTTCAAAGAAAGCCTTTGGGAGATGCCACAACACATGCATGCCATCTTGCTTAGTCAGATGACACAGCTAAAAATGGCAAAAATAAAAGATGGTAAAGGAGCAACTCCAAGGGGAGAAGAGAAGGTTGTGAGCAATGTTCCCGCTAACCTGCGCTGGGTCCGCCGCCAACATTCCTGCCGGCGGGGGGAGGTGCAGAGCGATCGACGTGTAACACACGCTGCAGCACCCTCGCAATGTTCTCTTTAATCTGCGCCAGGTCCTCCGCTGGCATTCCTGCCGGTGGAGGAGGGGCAGAGCGTCGATCGCTCTGCGCCTACCCCCACCGGCAGGAATGTTGGCGGCGGACCCAGCGCAGGTTAGCGGGAACATTGGTTGTGAGGACTGATTCCTGCTGTCCCCGGAGAACACCTGTTACAGGTGAGAAACTATGCTTTCTTGGGGAACAAGCAGGAAGTCAGCCCTCACAGGCTACCGCAAGCCTGTAGGGAAAAAAAACAACTGATCCGCACAAACATATCAACCTCACCCCCCTTCCAGCAACACCAAGGAGTACCCCAAGGATCTACACTATCTGCCATGCTCTTCAACATCTATCTGCAACCACTCTGCACAATCATACGCACCCACAACATCAACTATCACATCTATGCAGATGACATAATGCTCTATGCACCAATCACAACCTCTAAAGAGTAGTTACTCATCTGTAACAGGTGTTCTCCAGGAGCAGCAGGAATCAGTCCTCACTTATGGGTAACGTCACCGACGGAGCCCTCGCGGAGCAATTTTCCCCAGCTTTCGCAGAAAGCTTTTGGGAATTGCAGCGCGCATGCACGGTCCCCTTCCCGCCCAAGGGGGCCATCTTGCTCAGTCTGATGACATAGCGGAAAGACAGCAAAAGGTTAGCAAAAATATGCAATAAGAATGACTGCAACTCCAAGGGGAGGAGGGAGGGTAGTGAGGACTGATTCCTGCTGCTCCTGGAGAACACCTGTTACAGGTGAGTAACTACTCTTTCTCCAGGACCAAGCAGGAAGTCAGTCCTCACTTATGGGACTCCCCAGCTCAAGGCTACCGGAGGCCTCAAGCCGAAAATGAGCTCCCTCAAGCTCAACAGCACAGAAGGAAGGAATCTTCTCTGAATATGCATCCGGCCGGTAGCCAAACACCGGGGCCGGAGGGAGGAGTTGCCTAAACCTCAAAGAGATTGTGGAGGACTGCCTGTCCAAAAGCACTATCCCTGCGGGACTCCCTCTCCAGGCAGTAATGGGCAGCAAAAGTCTGGCTGGAGGACCAAGTAGCGGCCCGGCAGATGTCTGCCAACGGAACAGAGCGGAGGTGAACAACTGACGCAGCCTTCGCCCTGACACGGTGCGCCGTGACTAGACTCTCTAGGGAGAGGCCGGCCGCCCCATACGCCCAGGCGATGCAGTCAGCTACCCAGGTGGGCAAAGTACGCTTAGAGACAGGTACCCCCAACCGATTGGGGTCGAACGAGACGAAAAGCTGAGCAGCTTTTCTATGCTCACGCGTACGCTCAAGGTAGAAAGACAAGGCTCTTCACAGTCCAGGGTATGCAGAACAGTCTCAGCTCGGCTGGTATGCAGCCTTGGAAAAAAGGTCGGAAGAACCACCTCTTGATTGATGTGGAAAGAGGAAACCACCTTCGGGAGAAACTTAGGGTGCGTCCGTAAGAGAACCCTATTCTTGTAGAACTTAGTATAAGGGGGCTCCGACACTAGGGCCTGTAGTTCACTAACGCGCCTAGCGGAGGTAAGAGCCACCAAGAAGAGAGTTTTCCATGAGAGGAAACGAAGGGGGCAGGTAGCCATGGGTTCAAAAGGCGGGCAAGTAAGCCTTTGTAAAACCACATTGAGATCCCAGTCGGGAGCCGGAGGGCGCAGCGGGGGCTTAAGAAGGAGCAGGCCCCTGAGGAAGCGCACCACCAAGGGGTGCGAGGAAAGAGGCTGGCCCTCCACCGGCGAGTGATGCGCAGAGAGGGCACTGTGGTGGACTCTGACAGAATTGGACTTGAGGCCTAGGTCGGAGAGGTGAAGCAAATATTGCAGTACCACCGATACTAAGCAGGCGAAGGGGTCCTCAGAGCGCTGAGAACACCAGACCGAGAAGCGATGCCATTTAAGGGCGTAAGATTTCCGGGTGGAAGGTCGTCGAGACGCCAGGACGACAGCCTCCACCCCGGAGGAAGTAAGAGCGAAGCTAGGACTACCCTTTCAGCAGCCAGGCCATCAGATGAAGGGCCCGGAGGTTGGGGTGTAGAAGAGTGCCCTGATCCTGGGTCAGGAGATCGGGCTGAAACCCCAGAGGAAGAGGGGTGTCCACCGCTAGCTGCAGGAGCAGAGGGAACCAGGGTTGTCTCGGCCACCTGGGCGCTACCAGGATCACGGATGCCCTGTCCTGGACAACTTTGAACAGCGTCCGGGACACAAGTGGCGTGGGAGGGAAGGCATACAGTAGGCCCGCGGACCACGAGATGAGGAAAACATCCGGCGCTACTCTGAGAGGATGCGGGTGCCGAAAGCAGAACCTGGGAAGTTGCCGGTTCAGAGGACTGGCAAAGAGATCCAAGGTGGGGAGGCCCCACCGGCGGAAGATCTGCCGGACAACTAAGGGGTTCAACCTCCATTCGTGTGGCTGCAGAATCCGGCTCAGTTTGTCGGCCAGGCAATTGTCCTGCCCAGGCAGGTAAACAGCCTTGAGGAGGATGTCGTGGTCGACTACCCACGAGCACAGTCTCCGGGCCTCCTGACAGAGGAGGAGGGAGCCTGTGCCCCCCTGTTTGTTCACGTAGAACATGGCAACCTGATTGTCCGTCTGCACCAGTACAGACTGACGAGAAGTCAGGTAAGAGAAGGTCCGCAGAGTCAGGCGGATCGCCCGCAGCTCCAGGAAGTTTATCTGTTGAGCCGCCTCCCAAGGGGTCCAAAGGCCTTGGGTGCGCGCTCCTTGGCAATGCGCTCCCCATCCCAGGAGAGAGGCATCCGTCGTAAGCACCTGGGAGGGTGTGGGAGGCTGAAAAGGCATGCCGAGCATCAGGTTGGGCAGGTGAAGCCACAATTGCAGAGAGGAGACCAGACGGTCGGAGATCTGTAGCAGGTCCGTCAGACTCCCTGTGGCCTGATGCCATTGAGTACGAAGGCTCCACTGAACAGGCCGCATATGTAGGCGGGCATTCGGGGTGACATGGACCGTGGAAGCCATATGACCGAGCAGCTGCAGGAATCGCCTGGCCGGGGCCGGCGACGTGCTGTGGAACCTGCCGGCCAGAGCTATGAGCCTGTCGGCTCGCACCCGAGGCAAGAAGGCACGAGCCCACAGAGTGTCCAGCCGTGCCCCTATGAACTCGAGATCCTGAGAGGGGCGCAACGTGGACTTTCCGAAGTTTATGACGAAGTCCAAGTGCTGAAGCAAAGCCACTGTGCGTTGGGTGGCCTGAGTGACCTCTACGGAGGACTGCGCCCGTATGAGCCAGTCGTCCATATAGGGGAAGACGAAGAGGCCTTGAAGCCTCAGGAAGGCCGCCACCACTGCCAGGCATTTTGTGAACACCCTGGGAGCGGAGGACAGGCCGAAGGGCAGCACGCGGTACTGATGTCGTCTTCCCGCCACCACAAAGCTCAGGTATTGCCGGTGGTCCGGGTGGATAAGGATGTGGGTATAGGCATCCTTTAGGTCCAAGGAGCATAGCCAATCTCCCTGCTGGAGGTAGAGCAGTAGGATTCCAAGGGTAAGCATCCTGAACTTTTCCCGCTGCAGGAACTTGTTGAGGTCGCGTAGGTCCAGGATGGGTCTGAGGCCTCCTGTTCGCTTTGGCACCAGGAAGTACCTCGAGTAGAACCCTTGACCCCAGAGGTGTTGGGGTACTGGCTCCACAGCCTGCTCCCCCAGCAGACCCTGCAGCTCCTGAAGGAGTAAGTCCTTGTGCAGAGGGGGCCTTGGAGGCTCCCCTGGGAAGTAGGGGGGAGGCACCTGGTGAAAATGTAGGAGGTAGCCCTTTTGAACCACCTGCAGCACCCAGGAATCGGAGGTTATGGCTGACCACCTGTGGGCAAAGTGGATCAGCCTGCCCCCCGTGCAGAGTAAAGGGGCTACGCTGGCATAGTCAAAAAACCCCACCCTGCTGAGCAGGGGGCTGTGTAGTGGGCTTGGGGGCCCTCGGCCTACGGGGCCCATTACCCTGACTCTTAGCCTGCGGACCCTGAATGGGGGCTGCAGACGCTTGGTATTGAAAGTGCTGTTGCTTATAGGCGGGCACCTTCCTCGGGTAAAAAGGTTTTTTCCCCGGGCCCTTCCTCTTTTGTGAAGGAGCAGAGGTCTTTCTGGATAAGCGAGTCCTAGTGAGAGTCTCGGACTCGAGTTCCGCTGCCTTATCAGCCATGGGCTTGCCAAAGAGGTTTTCACCTCTGCAGGGGACATCGACCAACTTGTCCTGTACCCACGGCTCGAGGTCGGATGACTGAAGCCAGGCCTGTCGGCGGGCACCGATGCCGACTCCCGCAACTCGGGCCGATGCCTCGAAGCCATCGTATGCCGCCCGAGAAATAAACTTCGGGCACTCTCGAATACTATCAGACAAGGTCTGGAACCTCTGCAAGGGTTCCTCGGAGAGACCAGCCGAGAACCCGGCGATTTCTTTCGCCAGGTCTCGGAGGAACATGCCCATATATAGCTGGTATGTCTGGACTCGGCAGGCCAGCATGGAGCCCTGGAAGCACTTCCTACCGAGGGCATCCAGGTTACGGGCCTCCTTACCCGGCGGCACCGAGGAGTGCATCTTTTGACACTTAAGTCGATGCATGGCCGATTCCACAACCATAGAGTGGTGCGGCAATTGCGCCTTTTGGAACCCGGGACTCTTGCGGACTCGATACATTGAATCGACCCGCTTGCTCAACACCGGCGTCGAGGCCGGGCATTCCCACATGCGAAAGAGCAGCCGCTCCAGCATAGGAGGGACCGGCACAGTAAAGGCCTCCTTCGGGGGAGAGTCATACTAGAGGGCCTCGAGTTCTTCGGCGCAGGGCTCCTCCTCGGGATCCGCGGGGAAGGCCAACGCCTTGGCCATACCCCTCACAAAATCAGAGAAGCGGGTATCCTCCGGAGGGGATCGCCTCCGAGGCTCCGACTCGGGCGAGTCGGAGGGGACGCACAGAGTCTGAAAAGAACCGGGTGACTCGTCCCCTTCCGTGTCCCAGCCTGACGCCTCCGTAGAGGCTCCGTGCGGGCGGGGGTTCGCCCCGACGCCGACGACCTCGGTCCCGAACGGAAGGCCGAGGGAGACCTCGACCGAGGATCGACTCGAGCACGTACGGACTCGAGGATCGACTCGGCCGCCGGTGTCGACTTGGGTGTCGACGTCCCGGTGGTCGGGGCAGATGCACTGGCGATGCCGGTCATCAATGCCTGCTGCTGGTCCATGAAGGCAGAGATACTGCGCTCCAAGGTCGTCATCCTGAGACGAAGCTCAGAAGACCCGGCAGCCTCCGACTCGGGCCCCGACAGCATCGGGCCCAAAATCGGTTCCGGAGGGGAGTCCAGGAGGACTATAGCACTCACGTGTCCAGGCGGCTCCTGCTCCAAGCGAGGAAGTTTGGAAGGCCTCTCCGCCTCCGAGGGCTCAGGGCGGCTGACGGGGCTAAGCAACCCGGCCTTCGAGGGACCAGGTGCGTCCTCCGACGACGCCCGAGCGAGTTTCTTCTTCCGACGATGTTCCCGGTCGGGGGACCCCCGTTCAGAGGAACTCCAATGATACTCGTGGCCGGAGCCACGAGATGTCGAAGCCTCCGACGAGGTCCGGGCCTGACCGGACTCGGGGTCAGAGAAGATTCATTCCTTTTGTGACTGTCGACTCCTCAGTGACTTTGAGGACATTCTGCTGCACGGACCACAACCCTCCGAGTCATGGTTGGGTCCGAGGCAACAGAGGCAGCAGTCATGCGTGTCAGTAAGAGACATCAGTTTGGAACAACGATCACATTTTTTAAACCCGCTGGCAGCCATCGGGGGAAAGAGGGCCCCGGCGAGGTCGAAAGACCGTGCTGCCAGGGGTGCAGAAGAAAGTGGCGGGAACGCCAGTTAGAAGACAAAAACTGAAAAAGAAAATGTGAACGGGCTCGATAAGGATATCGAGGCCGGGAGGGGACACGCGAACCGAGAAAAAACAAACTAAAGAAATTAATCAACTTTTTCAGCGGCAATAACAAACTACGTCTGTAGGGCTCCACGGAAAAAAGAAGACTGAGCAAGATGGCACCCTTGGGCGGGAAGGGGACCGCGCATGCGCGCTGCAATTCCCAAAAGCTTTCTGCGAAAGCTGTGGAAAATTGCTCCGCGAGGGCTCCGTCGGCGACGTTACCCATAATTGAGGACTGACTTCCTGCTTGGTCCTGGAGAACCCAACAAATAAACACCTAACAGAATGCTTCACAGAAGTATCCAGCTAGCTGCATAAGAACAAGCTATCCATCAACATAAAGAAAACAGAAGCCGTTATAGTAACAAAGGACCCAGACTTCAACCCACCTTCACACCTCAACACTGGAACCACACAAATACAACCGCGCATAAAGTATCTAGGAATCATCATAGATCAAGCACTCACACTCAAGCAACAAATCAAAAAGACCGCTGGAACAATATTCCACAAAGCCAAAACAGTACAATGCCTCAGACCTCTCCTTGAACCACAGGACTTCAGAACAGTGATGCAAGCCATGACACTCCCCCACCTGGACTACTGCAATATAATCTACCACGGACTACCAGACACCCACACCAACCCACTCCGAACTGCCTTAAATACCACAGCAAGGATTATCCAGAAAGCAAAAAAACGAGACCACATCACCCCTGTCCTGAGGGAGCTACACATACTCCCCCTCGAAGCAAGAACCAAATACAAAGCCGCCCTACTTACCCATAAAGCTCTCTACCAGACTCAGACCTCCCAGCTCCGCACACTACTACCCCAACCAACCCACAACAGAACAACCAGACAAACCTCCAACAACTCCCTCTCCATCCCCCATAAACGAACCAAATGCAATCAACGGACCTGCAACAGAGCCTTCGAACTATATGCACCAACCCTCTGGAACTCTCTACCAAGTCACATCAGATGCAATAGAGACCCATCATCATTCAGGAAACAACTAAAAACCGCCCTATTCCAGGAATACCTCGGACCAGAAACAAGCACCCACCACTGACCACCCCCCTCCCCCCTAGTTCACCTCCATGAACATATGCTCTAAGAGACTGTAACACAACGTTTATGTCAATGTCCCAATTATTTGTTAAAATCATTAATGTTGGACACCTGGTGATAGCCCCCACCCCCAGAAGTTGATTATTATCCCCCCCCCCCCCCACTCAATGTTGCACCGCTTTGACCCGGAGAAAGGCGGGATATAAATAAATGGTCACCCTCAAGGGGAGCCATGAGCAGCAGCAATTTAGTCCACAGATACAAACTGCAATAGGACTCATGTGTCTGATGGAACCAAAACTCCTGTAGCCTGAACACAGAAGGGTCGGAGGGTAAGAGTTGCCTAGATTCCAAAAAGATTACGGACCACGGCCTGACCCAAGGCGCTGATCCTTTGGGACTCCTTTTCCAGGCAGTAATGGGCTGCAAAGGTATGGACCGAAGATGAGGTGGGGGCCTGGCAGATGTCCAGCATCAGGACGGAGTGCAGGTTTGCCACAGAGGCCGCCATGTCCCTGACAGTGTGCCGTGACCCGGCCATCCAGCATGAGCCCTGCCTGCTCATAGGCGAGGGCAATACAGTCTGCCACCCAGGTAGACAGTATTAGTTGGTCACTGCTCCCCCCAGTCGACTGGGGTCATAGGAAACGAAAAGCTGAGCAGCTTTCCGGCAGCCCTGGGTACGCTGAATGTAGAAGGACAGGGGCCCTTTTACAGTCCAAGGTGTAGAGAACAGTCTCCGCCCTACTGGCGAGAGGCCTTGGGAAGAAGGTGGGGAACACCACCTCTGTGACAGTCAGTTGGTCCATTAGATGATAGAGGAGTTAAAGGGGCACTAAGAGTCGACAAGGCGATAGCGGAGAGACTGAATGAATTCTTTGCTTCGGTCTTTACTGAGGAAGATGTAGGGATGCTACCCATGACTGAAGTGGTATTTAAAGGTGCGGAAGAATAGAAGGAAATATCGATACATCGGAAAGATGTATTATAACTATTAGATAAACTGAAGAGTAGCGAATCACCTGGGCCGGATGGTATACATCCAAGGGTGTTGAAAGAACTGAAATATGAGATTGCAGACCTGCTATTAGTAATTTGTGAACTATCATTAAAATCATCTCTAATACCTGAAGACTGGAGGATTGCCAATGTAACACCAATTTTTAAAAAGGGTTCCAGGGATGATGCGGGAAACTACAGACCAGTGAGCTTCACGTCAGTACCGGGAAAAATGGTAGAAACCATCATAAAGAATAAAATTACTCAGCATGTAGATAGTCATGGCCTAATGGGAGACAGACAACATGGCTTTAGACAAGGAAGATCCTGTCTTACTAATCTGTTATGTTTTTTGAAGGTATGAATAAACAGGTGGACAAAGGTGAGTCGGCTGATATAGTGTATCTGGACTTCCAGAAAGCCTCTGACAAGGTCCCTCATCAGAGACTTTTGGCAAAACTAAAGAGTCATGGGATAGGAGGCAATGTACTACTCTGGATCAGGAACTGGTTAAAAGACAGAAAGCAGAGGGTTGGGCTACATGGCCAATTTTCCCAAAGGAGAAAGGTGAATAGTGGTGTACCCCAGGGATCTGTGCTGGGTCCGCTGCTTTTTGACATATTCATAAATGACCTGGAAAGTGGAATAACGAGTGAGGTTATCAAATTTGCAGATGACACAAAACTATTCAAAGTTGTTAAAACCCAAGAGGACTGTGGAAAATTGCAAGAGGATCTTGATAAATTGGAAGACTGGGCATCAAAATGGCAGATGAAATTTAATGTGGACAAGTGCAAAGTTATGCACCTAGGGAAGAACAACCCAAACTGTGGTTACACGATGCAAGGTTCCACATTAGGAACCACCACCCAGGAAAACAATTTAGGCGTGTGGATAACATGTTAAAACCCTCGGCCCAGTGTGCAGCGGCGGCCAAGAGAGCAAATAGAATGCTAGGTATCATAAGGAAAGGAATGGAAAATAAAACAGATATTATAATGCCTCTATATTGTTCCACAGTGAGACCGCACCTTGAATACTGTGTGCAATTCTGGTCGCCGTATCTTAAAAAGGATATAGCGTTATTAGAAAAGGTTCAGAGAAGAGCCACCAAAATGGTAAAGAGGATGGAAGGCTACTCCTATGAAGAAAGGCTAAAAAGGATAGGGCTCTTTAACCTGGAAAAAAGACGGCTGAGGGGAGATATGATAGAAGTCTATAAATTAATGAACGGAGTGGGACAGGTAAACGTAGATCAATTGTTTACATTATCAGAATATAGAAAGACTAGGGGACATGCAATGAAGCTACAGGGTAAACTATTTAAGATGTTTCTCGTACTACTCAGTTGCATAGGAAAGTTTTTCTATCTTATAAGTCTAGAGTACTTGCTTTGGGAGCAACTTTCTTTCTAAAATACCCCTGTAAATGTTGTATATCTTTAAATGATGTTAAGTTTGTTTTTCGCGTTTCTTCTGATTTGGAAAAATGGATTCTGGACAAGGAACAGTCTAAGGTAGTTATAGATTCTGAGAAGGGAGGGTCTCATTCTACCGGTTAAATGGTTGGCTGCAGGCTTGTCCTGTTGGCCTGGATTGTCCTTTTGTTTTCCTAAATTTTTTTTTTTTTTAACAAACTTATCTCCCCATTAATGTGGACTGGGATCCTATTGATTATTACTTGATAAATATTTTTGACATTGTGATATTTTGTTTCTTTGATTAAGAATTTTGCTGTATATTACTGTAAAATTATTCATAAATAAATAATAATAAAAAAAAAGACTAATAAAAGAAAATATTTTTTTCATTCAACGTGTAATCAAACTCTGGAATTTGTTACTGGAGGATGTAGTAAAGGCTATATTAGTGTAGCTGGGTTTAAAAAAGGTTTGGACAAGTTCCTGTAGTTAAGGTCCATAAACAATTATTAAGAAGGGACCCAGGATATCAATGCTTGACCCAGTACAAGCATTGCGGAACCTGTGTCTTTTGGGGAGACTGCTAGGTACGTATGACCTAGATTGGTCACTGTTGGAAACAGGATACTGGGCTTGATGGATCTTGGTCTGACCCAGTATGGCATATCTTATGTTCTTATGGTTGAGGTGGAAGGAAGATACCACCTTCAGAAGGAATTTGGGGTGTGTGTGGAGCTCAACCTTATTCTTGTAGAACCTGGTAAACAATGCCTCTGCCACTAGGGCTTGGAGCTTGCTAACCCTGCGAGCGGAGGTGAGCGCCACCAGGAAAACCACCTTCCATGAGAGGTATCGCAGATGGCAGGTAGCCAGAGGCTCAAAAGGCAGGTGAGTGAGTTGCGCCAATATTACGTTAAGGTCCCACTCGGTCACTGGGGCGCTGACGGGGGTTTTTGACAGCAAAACTCCTCTCAAGAAGTGGGATACCAGAGGCTGGACTGAGAGGGGTTTGCCATCCACCAGATGGTGATGTGCCACCAGGGTGTTGAGGTGCACTCTGTCAGAGTTGGAGTTCGATTTCAGCCTGGATTGCGAGAGATAGAGAAGGTACTGCAGTACTAGCTGCACCATGCAGGATAATGGGTTAACCCTTGCTCTGTGCACCAGACTGAAAATCTGCATCATTTGAAGGCATATGCTTTCCTAGTGAAAGCCTTACGGGATGCCAGCAGGATCTTCCCCAGTTCTCCCGAGAGGTTGAAAGGGGCTATGTTAACCCTTTCAGCAACGACGTCTGTGATAGGGACCCCAGGTTGGGGTGCAGGAAAGAGCCCCCCTACTGAGGCAAGAGCCCTGGGGAGCTCCCCAGTGAGATGGGAGTCTCTACTGGCAGCCGGAGGAGTAGTGGGAACCACAGCTGCCTGGGCCACCAAGGGGCTACCAGGATCAGGAAAGCCTTGCTGTGGAGGGTCCTGAACAGCGTTTTTGCAATTAATGGTGTGGATGGGACGGTGTACACGAGACCTTCCAACCACGAAATGAGAAATGTGTCTGCTGCCACCCAGGAGGGATGGGCTTGTCGGGAGCAGAAGCGGGGCAACTGGTAGTTGTCTGGGCTGACAAAAAGGTCCACCCATGGTGTCCCCCCAGAGACAGAAAAGCTGATTGGGCACTCTGGAGTCCAGCTTCCACTCGTGCGGTTGGAGGATCCTGTTCAATCTGTCCGCAAGGGAGTTGTCCTGAACCGGCAGGTATACTGCCCATAGGAGCTTGCCCTCCTGGACTGCGTAGGAACACAGCATCATCGCCTTGTGGCAAAGGGTGCGAGACCCTGTGCCCCCCCCTGCTTGTCATATAGAACATTGCCACCTGGTTGTCTGTTTGGATCAGCACCTGCTGGTGCTGTAAGCGATGGGAGAATGATCGGAGGGCTAGATATATCGCCCGAAGCTTGAGAAGGCTGATCTGCTGGCTGCACTTGTCCTGCAACCAGCTGTCCTGAGTGCGGAGTTTGTCGCAGTGGGCTCCCCAACCCAGCAGGGAGGTGTCCGTAGTAAGAACCCTTAGGGGGCTTGGAGTTTGGAAGGGCATCCCTGCCTCGAGGTGATGGGGGTTTTGCCATCAGTCAACCAAAAAGCACAAAGTCCACGTGCAAAACAAGACACACAGTATACAAACGTGGGTAGTAAAGGAAGGATTGTTTATTTCTGAATAATTCTGAGCCAGGGCACAACACAGGCTCTGTTTCGCTATGTCTTCATCAGGGGCTGTTATTGGCTGAATATTCAAGAAATTACTTCCTTGTAATATGTATTTACAATTCTTGGAATCCGAAATCAAAAGGTGCAACTGAATGCGCGGCACGGGCGAGTACCGTTACCCAACCGGACTGTTTCAATGATGTACACCGGCGTCATAAAATCCAAATGTAACGATGTAAATAAAGGCACAGCATAAACGAGTTCTGTACTCCAACAAGATTTTTACAAATTTATAAAAATCTTGTTGGAGTACAGAACTCGTTGCTTGTTCCCGGAGAAAGAAAATTAGCAGGTAAGGTCTAATTTCGCCTTCCAAATCATCTCTCCAGTCCAGTCCAGACAAGCGGGATGTAGCAAAGCAGTACTAACGATGGGTGGGAACCGAAAGACTGGCACGCAACACCCTTTCGCCAAAGACAGTGTTCTTCCTCACCTGAACATCCAGGCGATAATGCTGCACAAAGGAATGAAGTGATGACGAGGTGACTGCTTTACAAATATCCAGGGGAGAAACCATCCCCACTTCAGCCCAGGAGGAAGCTTGAGCCCTCGTCAAATGGGCCTGCAGACTCACAGGCACCTGGCCCCCATTCAAAAGATTGGTAGATGCAATAGCCTCCGAAATCCATCGAGAAATAGAAACTTTGTGGAAGACCTTGCAGAAGCGAGGCGGCTTTTAAGGACAAAAAGTATCTCCGAGCACAAAAAAATCGGAGTCGCTGACAGGTACCTCTTGAGAGCCCTCTGGACATCTAGTTTATGCAGGAGGCAAGCTTCCATAGAATCCCGTGGACCAGGGAACAACCGCACTGTAATCACCTGATTAAGATGAAAGTCCGAAACCACCTTTGGCAAGAAGGAAGGCACTGTCCTCAAGACTACTTTCTCATTGAAAAAGACTAAATAAGGATCCTTGCAAGAGTGAGCCTGCAGCTCAGAAATATGGCAAGCAGAGCAGATTGCCACCAAGAAAACTACTTTCAGGGTTAAATCTTTCACCGAGGCCCCCCGAAGGGGTTTAAATGGGGGGCCACCCAGAGCAAACACCACCAAGGAGAGGTCCCAAGCAGGCACAACCGGCCGACACGGGAGCCTAAGATGCTGGACGCCTTGCAAATAATATACCACATCGCCATGGGATACCAGACTAGTGTGCTGCAAGCAGCCCCTAAAATTGGACAATGCTGTCACCTGGACTCGCAAACAGTCCAGGGTCAATCCTTTCTCCAGACTGGCCTGCGAGAAAGTCAAAATGGCTGGGACGGAAGCGCCCAGAGGACAGACTCCATGCTCCCCACCCCAGGCCTCAAAAAATGTAGCACACTTGCACATAGTGAAAGAAGTTGAGTGATGACACGTCTGCAGCAAGTTGTCAATTACCTGAAGGATCTACCCCCAGCATCTCAACCAAGCCCTCTCAAGAGCAAAGCCATAAGCAAAAATTGAGCCACATCCAGCATGCACACCGGTCCCTGCATCAGTAGATCCGCCACTGACGGCAACCAAACCAGCTGAACGAGATCTGCGTACCAGGGCCGATGGGGCCAGTCCGGCCCTCTCAACAGCACTCGAACCTGATAAGTGTCTATCCGCTACAGCACTTGCCCTATCAGGGGCCTCAGTAAAAAGATGTACAGGAGCTATACGTGGGGCCACAGCTGCACTAGAGCGCCTAGGCCCTCAAAAATGGGAGATCTCTGGTGACTGAAAAAGCGACTGGCCTTGGCGTTTGAGAGACATGCCATCAAGTCCACTGTGGGAACTCCCCAGAATTCCACCAGCAATTGGAACACCAACTCAGAAGGACCATTCCCCCAGGTACAGCGTGTTGCAGTTCAAGTAATCTGTCTGGACGTTCGTCTTCCTGGCCACATGTGCCGCTGAGAGGGGGACAAAGTGGACTTCCGCTCACTTTAACAGCAGAATAGCCTCAGTGAGCTCAGAGTGCCATGCTAGCTGTTGAGGTAAGCCACCGTGGTGGCATTGTCCATCAGGACCCAAACCACCTTTCACCTCACCAAGGGAAGAAAGACTTCCAGGGCTAAGTGCACCACTTGCGTCTCTCCAAACAGTTGATTGGTCACCAGCATTCATCAGTGGATCATCATCCCTGAGCTCCTGCGATCGACAGCAGCCGCCCCAACCGGCTTGGCTGGCATCCGTGGTCACTATCATACAGTCTGAAGGCTCTAGGGGCATGCCTGCTCAAAGTCTCACCAGGTCCAAATGCTGATTTGGACCTCTTCCCGTAACAGAAGCCTGATCTCCATGGACTGCACCTGAGGAGACCAGAAAGCATAGTTACTCACCTGTAACAGGTGTTCTCCGGAGATAACAGGCATCAGTCCTCACATATGGGTGACGTTGACACCGACGGTGCCCACGCGGAGCAAATCCACAGCTTTCAAAGAAAGCCTTTAGGAATTGATACCACACATGCATGGTCCACTTCCCACTCAAGGGTGCCATCTTGCTCAATCAAACAACATAGCTAAAAAGAAGGCAAAACAAATGAAAAATAATTGGACTGCAACTCCAAGGGGAGGAGGTAGGGTTGTGAGGACTGATTCTTGCTGTCCCCGGAGAACACCTGTTTCAGGTGAGTAACTACGCTTTCTCCAGGAACAAGCAGGAAGTTAGTCCTCACATATGGGACTCCCCAGCTACAGGCTACCCTGAACCTATAGGCAAAAAAGGCTCCCTCATCGAGAGCCGCAAGCAGCCGCAATGAAAACCCTAACCAGGGAAGTAGCACTCCGGTAGCCTGAACAGAGAAGGGTTGGAGGGTAGGAGTTGCCTAGACCCCAAAAAGGTTACGGAGTACAGACTGGCTGAAGGCACTGTCCCGTCGGGACTCCCTATACAGGCAGTAATGAGCTGCGAAGGTATGAACTGAAGACCAGGTGGCGGCCCGGCAGATGTCTGCCAGAGGAACAGAGCACAGGTGAGCCACTGATGCCGCAATTGCCCTGACCCTATGAGCCATAACACAGCCCTACAACGGAAGCCTCGCTTCCTCATAAGCCTGGGCAATACAGTCCGCCACCCATGTGGACAGCATACGCTTGGCCACCGCCTCCCCCAGCTTACTGGGGTCATAGGAAACAAAAAACTGAGAGGCTTTCCGGTGACGCCGAGTACGCTGAACGCAGAAGGACAGAGCCCTCTTAAAGTCCAAGGTATGGAGGACCGCCTCTGCCCTACTGGCATGCGGCCTGGGGAAGAAGGTAGGAAGAACCACCTCCTGATTGAGGTGGAACGAGGAGACCACTTTCGGAAGAAACTTGGGGTGGGTGCGAAGCACCACCCTATATTCTTGTAGAACCTGGTATAAGGCCTCTCCGCCACGAGGGCTTGGAGCTCACTCACCCTCGGGGCAGAAGTGAGCGCAACCAAGAAAACCACCTTCCAGGAGAGATAACGGAGGTGGCACGTGGCCAACGGTTCGAAGGGCGGCCGGGTGAACTGCCCTAACATCACATTGAGATCCCATTCGGTTGCCGGAGGAAGGACCGGGGGCTTCGACAGGAGGAGGCCCTTTAGAAACCGGGACACCACTGGGTGAACCGAAAGGGACTTCCTGTCCACAAGGTAGTGGTTCACTGCTAGGGCACTGAGATGCACCCTGATGGAGTTGGATTTGAGCTCTGTCTGGAAGAGATGGAGAAGGTATTATAACACCACAACTACCGGGCAAGAGAAGGGGTCTACCCATTGCCTAGCACACCAAAGCACATATCTGTGCCACTTAAAGGCGTACGCCCGTCTGGTAG
Source organism: Ichthyophis bannanicus (assembly GCA_033557465.1). Classification (NCBI taxonomy): domain Eukaryota; kingdom Metazoa; phylum Chordata; class Amphibia; order Gymnophiona; family Ichthyophiidae; genus Ichthyophis; species Ichthyophis bannanicus. Next base: position 83,816,495 of record CM066041.1, read on the forward strand.
ACATTCTGCAAGAAGCCAGTAAGACCTCCTCTATGTCCTTTGGAAGGAGGAGCGGGGCAAGAGTCACCCTCTCAGCAGTCATGCCATTAGCGAAAGGGAGCTGAGGTTGGGATGCAAAAGAGAATCCCCCCTCCTGGGAAAGGAGCCACGGAGACGATCCCAAAGGAATGGGGGTCTCCATCGCTAGCTGCAGGAGAAGCGGGAACCACGGTTGCCTGGGCCATCATGGGGCTATCAGGATGACTGAGGCTCTGTCCTGGAGGATTTTGAACAGAGTCTTGGTGATCAGAGGCGTCGGGGGAAAAGCATACAGAAGACCCACCGACCATGAGAGTAGAAAAGCGTCAGCTGCCACCCTGGCAGGGTGTGGCTGCCTTGAGCAGAAGCAGGGCAACTGGTGATTGTCCGGGCTTGCAAATAGGTCCATCACTGTTTCTCCCCAGGTCTGGAAAATCCTACAGGCTACTACCCTGTCCAACTGCCATTCGTGCGGCTGGAGCATCCTGCTGAGCCTGTCGGCCAGCCAGTTGTCCTGGCCCAGCAGATATATTGCCCTAAGGAGAATCCCCTGCCGGACTGCATAAGAGCACAGATTTAGGGTTTCCTGGCAAAGGGTAAGGGACCCTGTGCAAACCTGTTTGTTCACATAGAACATGGCAACTTGGTTGTCCGTTTGCACTAGAACAGACCTGTGGCTCAGGCAGTGCCTGAAAGCCTTCAGGGCGAGATGGACTGCAGGTACCTTCAACAGGTTGATCTGTTGGGCACTCTCGTCCTGGGACCAAACCTCCTGTGTCCGGTACCCCTGGCAATGGGCTCCCCAGCCCAGCAGGGAGGCATCTGTGGTGAGGACCCTCAACCCAGCAGCCTGAGCCCCTCTGTGTTGAGCTCGCGCACCAGCAGCACCTCTCACTCCCCTTCGTTCAGCCTAGTGAAAGTCAACATGTGATAAGAACTGAACGATCCTCATGCATCAGATGATCCTACTTTCATGCTGCTTACTGCAAGTATAGTCGCACAATTATAACTTCTGTATACTACCATCAACAGCCTTATCGATGCCAGTCTACATATACTGTTGTCAGTAATTACTTAACCTTATCTAACCACTGTTCTGTTTCCATTGTACTGTAGTCAGTTACTTATACTGTTGTCAGTAATTACTTAATGCTATCTAGACACTGTACTGTTACAACTGTACTGTAGTCAGTAATTGTTCATATTGTACTGTAGTCAGAACTGCTTCCTGCCAGCTATCCACTACACCATTACCACTGAATTATAATCAGTAATTGTTTCTATTTTACTGTTGTCAGTACTTCCCTACTGCTATTTAGCCTCTGTACCATTGCTAACAATTCCTTAATTCTATCGAGCTAGTCACCATTGTACTGTTGTCAGTAGTTCACTCAACAATACATATCCACAATCGCACAGAGCCAGGCCACAATGGGCCCCCCCTTCCCCACAATAATCGGATGCTATATCATCCTTGCTAGTTGGTTCTCTTGCTCTCTTACCTTAACCCCTCCTGCCAACCAGATCCCAATATTACAAAGTCATGGAAGAAGATGGTCTGGTGCATCCCGTAACAATGTAGATTGGGATACCCGCGCACACCACCCACATCTGCTACACATTAAGCTTCAGCACTCGGTAAAACCCAAGAAGGTAGAAATCTCCTACCCTTATAACCTAAAATGTGCCCTCATTAATGCCCGGTCTATCCGGAAGAAGTGGCCAGCTGTTATCGACATTATCTCCCTCCACGACCTTGATATACTCTTAGTCACTGAAACATGGCTATCCGACGAAGACAACGTTATACTCAATCAGCTTCTCCCACCGAACTTCACAGCTCACACAAATCATAGACGAGACAAAAGAGGTGGAGGGGTGCTCATCCTCACCAGGACAGACCTCCATTTCCAGACGGTTGACGCCACCAACACTAATCACCTTGAGACTATCACCGTCTCCAATAAACGATGCTCGCTCAACCTACTTTACAGAGCACCCTCAGCTCCACCGGACGATCTTGCTGCAATAATTGATCTCGCCTCCAACATGCACAACCCAAGCGTCCCAAACTGGATCCTAGGCGATTTCAACCTGCCAACACTGAAGGACAATCAAGTGTTATCCTTCCTTGATGCCCTCTCAAATCTCGGTTTCAAACAGTTAGTAAAAGAATCTACCCACTCTAAGGGAAATATTCTGGACTTAGTTTTCGCCCCTCAGATATCTCTTAACACTTCGCATGACCCCATAACATCCATAACTCCTGTTCCATGGTCAGATCACAAACTGATCATCTTCCAGATTTACTCGCACAAAACTGATGCAAAGCTCAAGAAGATACCAAGCAACATTACAAGACCACACTCCAGATGTTTCAAGCCTTTCAACAGAGACCTTATTCTCACAGAAACACAACAACTCATTAATGAAACCACCTCGAACCTCGACGACCTGATTACACATTGGAACAATTGCCTCAGTGCAATAGCCCTACGCACACCAACCAACAAGCCCCCAGGGAAAAGAACCAGCGCTCCATGGTACACAGCCAATCTTAGAGTTTCTCTTACCCAATTACGGAAACTCGAGAAGAGATGGCGCCGATCCCACTCTTCAATTGACCAGACAGCGTACAACTGTCACCTGGCTGCACACCGCAAGGCAACCACCGATGCAATGAAACAATACTACTCTGAGACCTTAAAGAGATCACTTAATAAACCCCACGATCTTTTTGACCTAGTCAAGACTCTATCTAAAGAACCAACCCCCGGACCCCAATTTGAGATTCACCCACAAGATTTTGCTAACTATGCACAATCCAAGATTTGCCAGACTATCAATATCTTGACTACAACCACCACCCCTGAACGAGACTACCCTGCAGCTCTAACTGTATTCTCTACCCCAACCAAGAATGGAATTGAAGACACTATTATGGCCCTTAACACCTCCACATCTCAGTCCGATCCATGCCCAGCCTTCTGGATCAAAGAGCTCCGCAGCCACTTCAGCCCAATACTATCCAATATAATTAACCTCTCCTTCACAACAGGTTCCTTCCCCTCAGCTCTTAAGCGCACCTCTATCAGACCTCTTTTGAAAAACTGCAAACTTGACCCCCAAAAAGTAGAATCATACAGACCTATTTCCAGTATACCTCTACTTGCGAAGATCATCGAAAAAGAGGTACAACGACAACTACAAGATCACGTTGACACTGCCGCACCATTAGACCCCTGCCAGCATGGTTTTAGAGAATCCCATGGAGTGGAAACTCTTCTTACCACCCTCTTCTGCAAGATAATCACTGGCATTGATGACATCCATCAAGGATTTGCTCTCATCTTTCTGGACATCGCTGCAGCCTTTGATTCAGTAAGTCACGAACTTCTCATAGGTCGACTAATTGAGAAAGGCATTACTGGAAGAGCGCTTGAATGGTGCAGATCTTACCTGTCTGGAAGATGGCAACATGTGCGTTCTGGAGGCATGACATCGGAACCTTTCCACCAAAATCAGGGAGTCCCACAAGGATCCTCCCTTTCAGCCCTCCTGTTTAACATTTACATGCAACCAATTTGCAAGATCATCCGATCCTTCAATGTGGACTGCATGTTATACGCTGATGATGTCCTGCTGTACATACCCTTCTCTACGGAACATCTAGACCTCTCTCCACTGACGAGCTGTTTCAACGCAATTTCTGACTGGCTTTTCTCCCAAAACCTCCGAATACAGCATAAGAAAACGGAAGTACTCTTCATTACGAGGAACCCTAACTTCACACCACCACAATTCCTTAAAGTAAAAGATGCAGAATTACATGCTAAACCATCAATACGCTACCTCGGAGTCACCTTGGATCAACGCCTGGACATGAAAGCCCACATAGCGAATACAGTCAGGGCAGTATACTATAAGATCCGATCACTTAGGCATCTACGATCCATGCTTGAACCGAATGACTTCAGGACTATATACCAGGCGTTGATCATACCTCATTTTGACTACGCCAATGCCATCCTTCAAGGCCTGCCCCTATCCACCTTACACCCTCTGCAGCTCGCCATGAACGCTGCAGCAAGGGTCATCCACGGAGCCTCCAGAAGTGACCACGTTACACCTCTGCTGATACAACTACATTGGCTACCTATCCAGGCTAGAATAGTGTTCAAGACTCTGTTACTCACTTTTAAAGCTCTTCACAAGCTCTCCCCGGAATCAATAACTGCCCTCATCCACATCACATCTCCTAACAGAGCGAGGAGATCCGCAGCGACAAACACCCTAAAAGTACCGAAAGCTTTAACAGTTTGCACAGCAACTACAGCCAATAGGGCGTTTAGCATCAGCGCACCAAGATGCTGGAACGCATTACCTCCAGATATCCGGGCTATTGAAAGCCTCACACAATTCAGGAAAGCCCTTAAATACCATCTTTTCAATAAGTATCTCATAGAACCAACTCACTGAGATAGAGAGCCAATCCGCTAAGGAAATATATGGTTTCCCAACAACATGCCATTAAAGTTGCTCTAACAACAACATGCCATGAAAGTTTCTCTAACTTTTAGTGGTTCATTTGTATCTACCGAATCCCTTCCATATGACTCTATGTAACAATATTTGTAAATAGTTTACCACTGTTATCCAAGATTATGTAGCAAATGTTGTAAATAGTTACCCCTGTTATCCAAGTTTCTTACCCTGTTATCTGTAAACTCATACATGTTATCTGTAAACTCATACATGTTATCTGTACTGAGCATTTTTTGTTCCATGTAAACCGCGCTGATGCTGAATAGTGCGGTATAGAAGAGACCGTAAATAAATAAAATAAATAATAAGTGGTGAGGGACCTGGAAGGGCATTCCTGCCTCCAGGTGATGGGGCGAGAGCCACCAGGTCAGGGACTGTACCAGGTGCCCGGGACTGTACCAGGCGCCCGGTCACACTGACCCTGTCCTGAAGATGTCCCGTGGCCTGGGACCACTGGTCTCTGAGACATCACTGCGCAGTTTACCATCCAGCCCAAATCCTGCAGGCAGCGGACCACCAGTTCAATCAACCGACGACTCTCCTCGAGGAACTTCGCTCAAATTAACCAAGTTGTCCAGGTACGGGTGGACCAGTACTACCTGCTTGCAGAGGTCTGCTGTCACTACCACCAGCATGGTAAAAACTTGAGGCACCATTGCTAGGCCGAAGGGCAGCACTTGAAACTGAAAATGCCCCCTGGGCATAGCAAAACAAAGGAAGTGCTGGTGCTCAGGTCTGATTGGTATGTGCAGATAGGCCTCTGTCAGGTCCAAAGAGGTAAGAAACTCTCCCTGCCTTATTGACAAGATAACAGAGTGCAGCATCTCCATACAAAAATGAGGGACCTTTAGGTCCCTGTTCACCTCCTTTTAGGTCCAAGATGGGCCGCCAGGAACTCTCCTTCTTAGGAACAACAAAATACAGGAGTACCACACGAAACACCAATAAGGCCGAGGCACCGGTTCCACCACCTCGAGATGCAAGAGACAGTTGAAAGTCTCCTCCACAGCCCGCATTTTCCTGGTGGCCCTGCCCAGAGATCTCAAAAAAACCTCTGAAAGAGGCTGGGCAAACTTGAGGGCATAGCTCTCGAGGATCACCTCCAAGACCCAGGTGTCTAATGTAAACCAGGCCCAAGTGGGAAAGAAACCTTCGCAGGTGAGCATCCACCAGCTGCACTCCCACCGGAGGCCCCCAAACCGTCACTGTGAAGGCTTAGCTGCCCCAGGAACTCCAGAGGCTCCTACTCTGCCACCATGGGCTCCCCCCCCCTCGAAAGGAAGACCCACGCTGCAGAAAATGGGACTTCTGCAGGTTGGCTGCCCAGGCAGGAAGAACCTCACGGGAATCCCAACCATGGCTCCTAACTGGATCGTCCCTGCCAGGTCCCTTGGAGTCCCATAAGGACTTGACTAGCTTCTCCAGATGCACCCCAAAAAGTAGCTTTTCAGCAAAGGGGAGCTTGCTGAGCCTCGCATTGGAGGTCTCATCCGCCAACCAGTTACGCAACCATAAAAGTCTCTAGGCCACGACACCATGGCCATACTTTTCACTGATGTCCGCAACAAGTAATAAAGCAAGTCCGCAAATAAGGCCAATTCAAGCTGAGCTACTTGTCCTGGAGACACTGCCCTAGTCTCCTCTGGTGTGCCCCGAGACCACCACTGACAGGCTTGAGCCACGTAGGTTCCACAGATAGCGCCTTGAAGCGCCAAAGCCAAAACTCAAAGGTCTGCTTAAGCAGCACCTCCATGCACCAGTCCTGAGGGTCCTTCCACCATGGGCAAATGCAGCGTCTCCATTTCTTCTGGAGGAATAGGATAAAGCTTCGCCATGCTCCACCTGACAAGTAGCCCCATATCTGGGGAACACCACTCCTCCATAATCATGGTGCACAAGGCTCTATGGACTAGATAGAAGGCTGACTAGTTCCCTCCATCTAAGGATCTTCTGTAGACTCCTGAGCCGATGGCCCAGGGTCCTCTGCAATAAAGAGGACCACCAGGGATTCAGTGATCAATGCAGGGAGCTCATCCCAGTGGAAGATCCTGACTACCATCAGATTCTCCAACTCCAGGAGCTCCCCCTCCTCCAAATCCTCCCTCCATGAAAATGGCAGGTTCTTCTAGTGGGTCCAAAGAATCCAAGGAAGCCGACCTGAAATCTAGCTCCTCCTCCAGCCGATCCCAGCAGGAATGCTTACTCCCAGACATCAGCCCAAGTCTCCTTCTCAGAGGGACCTTTAGGGGAAGCCTTCCCCAGGCCCTACTTTAACACAAAGGCCTGGTGTAAGAGCAGCACAAATTTGGAGAGAAAGGAGAGCCTCTGACCCCCCAAACTCCCCCCTCCCCCCACCCGGTAAACAAGCTGGCCTCCCTGGTGCAAAATCCATCAATTGCAGCACTGCAGGCTCCGGGATCCCCAATCCCATTCTGATAGAGTCATCCAAAATGGTGGGGGATTCCCGCCGAAATCACAGGACCGCTACTATCATCCGAGATGCAGACACTGCCCTCGCTGCTTCTGCCCCACAAAGATCAAGATCCCTGAGCTGCCCCCTCTGCTGTAGTTTTACTACTTTTATGGCAGCCGTGGCATGGCCCAAAATCAGAAAGCTGTGCCCTGTGGCTGCCACAGACTGCGCATTGGCCATAATCTATTAGTGCGGCCTCACACAAAGCAGCCCCTCTGTGCTTAATGCCAACACCAATGCCTCTAGGAGGGACTTACCTGGCTGCCCCCACTCCTCAAGGACTGGGCGCTTTGTGGCCAGTACCCCCTGCTGCAAGCCTGTTTCCTTCACATTTTTTTTTAAATGCATACTTAAAGAGACAAATACAACCTCAAACTCTGGCCCCCTCCCAAAGGTTGGGAAGGGGGAAAAGAGGGAGCAAGCTGGCACCCCAGGTCTATTAGCACGTTCAAACCAAGCTCCATAGATGAGTATGCACAGGCAATGCTCACCACCTGGCTGGAGACTGAGAAATACTGGCTTAGGTCAGATGGCACAGGCTACTTATACTGAGCTATGAGCATGTGTTTCTCAGTCCCCACCTAATAGTTGGTGAGCATAACCCACTTGTCAACTGCATTGGAGGGACGATTTTAAGAGGGGCAATTTGGAAACCTGGGCTTTTCATTGGTTCTTTGTCTCCACCAATCTGCTGGTAGGGGAACACAACCAACTTGTCTGGACTGGTCTAGCAGGACGATATGGAATGAGTATTAAATGTCGTATTTCCTATGCTATCAGTCATTGTTACTCTTTTACTCAAAGTTAAAAAAGCACAGACTGAAAATTAAAGCCAGCCTAACAAGACTAGTTATTACATCAGCAATAAAATCTGCCTAACTTTGAAGCCTTACCAGCTTCTACTACACCATGTCATCCTTACAACGAAATAACAAATACAGTACAACACAAATACATGAACAGTGCCATAGCAAGACAGAGTGTAAACAACATTATTCAAATAAAATCTGGTGTTTACCTGTACCTTCAATGTCTCCCCCTGCAGGGAGCTGTCACTGTCATCACTCTCATCAGGCTTAATCAAAACAGTATTACTGAGAAGGTGATTCTGAACAGCCATCAAATACCGTAGGCAAGGAGAAGCAACCTTTAATACAAATTAGTACATTTATTTACAGTATCTACAAACATTTTATTATGATATGCTGTATGCTAACCCTTGTATTAAAAAAGAGACTGAAGAAAGCATGAGAAATGTGCAAGCAAACCAAAATCTGACCTATTTTCTTAAAAGCACTTCATGCGAGAAAATGCATTTTTTTTTTAGAATCTTAACCAGGTAAAACAACAATGGTACAAAATATCTCAGAGCACACAACGGCTATACTCTTATTATTCAAATAGCTTTAGAGAGCAAAATTACAGTATATTCCTTCAGAGAGGAATGTCTTTGCGACCAAGGTTAAAGAGGGTAATCAGAATAATTTTAATAGGCAACAGAATAGGGTGAGCCATGGGGTCATGGCCTGACCAATACTTTACCTAACACAGCCTCAGCAACTAGAAAGCTTGTGGGCAGAATTTGAGATTGGTTTAGCCCCTCCAATCAAAATGGTGTTCTGCTGCTCCCGATTTTTTATAAAAACAATTAGGGTGATGAGGTAGATGAAAGAAGAGATGCTTTTACAAACCAAATTCTTTTATATGTAATATCTAATGATGTTTGATAGGTACTGATAATATTTTGCATCCCTTTTCTCATCAGACGCACATGAAATTATCATTATTCCATCAAATCATTAGTAGCAAGCATTGAACATATCATACATTGAAAGGAAGCCATTTTTTTAAACAAAGGAACAAAGTAATTACGTACAGGCACAGTTGACAGAAGTCTTTGAAAATCATCTTTAGTTACGGTTTGGCACTTGGTGATTAAGATGCAGGATTCTCGAACAGCAATCTTCAGAATATAGTGCAGAAGCTCATCAGTAAGTCTTCAAAAAGGCAGAAAGAACATACAGGATACTGGAGTTCATGACTAACCATAAAATCTCATAGTTGGTAAATTGCTAAAAGGTGAAAACTTTTAAGTATCATAAGAACTACCACCATCAATCAAATTTGCTATGAAAAAAAAATCAAATAACCATTCTTTTGCAATTTTAAGATATCACTAGTTTTAGAAAAGACCTTTCAGAGTCTGACTGAGGCAGCCGTAGATGCTGTGTTCACAACCCTTGAAGGGTGGGAATCCTGGCCATCACACAAAGCAACACCATCTCATAGCTAGATTTCTGTTCTGTGGCCACCATCCAGGGACAGATGCTCCACTAGATAGGAAGGGGAAGGGAATTCCATGGATAGCTGCAAACAAAAGCTTATGGCATTATGGTCCTGTAGAGCAGTACTTCTCAGAAGAACACAAAAGAGTGATGTGTAAAAGCAGCTGGAGTCCAAAAGCTTTATTGATGAGGAACCCCTATTGCGTTTCGGCAAAGCCTTCCTTCAGGGGGTCGAAAGCCTCAAAGACATAACAGACAAAATATAAACAAAAATTTAAAATCAATGAACCCAATTTCCACCATTTAAAAACACAATGTATGTAATAAACAACATATAAAGTTTGACCGTAAAGCGATTAAACAATAAATAAATAAAATAACAAATGTATATAATAAACAACAAATATGGACATAAAACCAAAGACTTATTATGAAAAGCAAAGTATACATCTTAAGCTTATAGATGAGGAGGACCTATAGATGTGGACTAGCATAGCAATGTTACACTAGAATACACATATATATTCACTTTATAATGCACACCTTTGTTATAACTTGTATATTCTCAAATGGCAATCTAAAATGTAAAAGCCTCCATGAATTAAAGTGTGTGGTGAAAATACAGTAGAATGTATAAACGGAGCAACAAATGATATACAGATGGAAAGCCATAACAGGTTGGTCTCACCATATTGTTTTTGTTTTTTTATTAGGTTTTAACAAAATACATTGTTGAAAATTAGTACAAAGAAAAATTAGCTCCCAATGGCAGTATCAAGAAAGAGAAAAATACAAAACCAACCAAACAAAAATTTAGAAAGAGAGCAATACAAAGTAGCCCACATTAAGAGAGCGCAACTGCTATGCATCCTAAGAAATTTATACAAACTATCCATAATATGGAAGAAAACAAGTCCGTTTAAGGACCACAATATAGGAGGTAAATGAATCAAACATCCCCTTCCCCAACCAAACTTTGCCTGTCTAAAAGAAATTTCTCCAAATGATTCAAGTCCTGAAAAATATATGAAGCATTATCATAATTAATAATACACTTACACGGAAACTGCAAGAAAAAGGAAGCCCCCATAGCTAAAACCCGGGGCTTAAGAGCCAAAAACTCCCTCCGACGTATCTGAGTAGAACGTGTAACATCTGGAAATATATATTTATGGTCTGCCCACAAAATTTAGATGACTTAGCCTTGAAAAAAGCTTTTAATACCGTATTTTTCGCCGTATAAGACGCACTTTTTCTTCCCCAAAACTGGGGGGGAAAAGTTGGTGCGTCTTATACGACGAATAGAGAGAATCCGCGAGGCGCGGCCACGGCCATAGAAAAGGCCGCGGCTTTGGCCTAGCTCCGGAGCGGTCGGCCATCTTAGTACACCCGGCGGTGCGCGCTGATGTCATCACCCCCTCTGCTCGTGGATCCTACCATAGCGCGGATCTACAACAACAGGTGAGGAGCGGGGCAATGCAATGTTACTGGCTATTATTACTATGTTGGGGGCAATGTTACTGGCTATTATTACTAATGTGGGGACAATGTTACTGGCTATTATTACTAATGTGGGGGCAATGTTGCACTGGAACAGTGATGGTGATGACAAGTGGGGGGCAATGGTGGACTTTACAGTGATGAGTGGGGGCAATGGTGGACATTACGTGATGAGTGGGGGCAATGGTGGACATTACAGTGATGAGAGGGGGCAATGGTGGATATTACGTGATGAGTGGGGGCAATGGTGGACATTACAGTGATGAGTGGGGGCAATGGTGGACATTACGTGATGAGTGGGGGCAATGGTGGATGATGTATTAAACAAAAAGACAAAACGTACCGGTATGTTTGTCTTGTTGTTTTTTTTTTTACTGATCCGAAAAAGATTCGATCCGTGACTCCTGATCCGTGGAACGATCCGAACCGTGAGTTCTTTCATTTCTGGATTTCTTGCAGAAAATTACCGTTACCGTACCTCCTTTTCAAGATGTCTAAGCAGAAGAGACTGGCATATAAAGTTGCTTTCAAGCTGGAAGTAATCAAATTGGCTAAGGAGCATGGAAACAGAGCAGCGGAGAGACACTTCGGGCCACCTCCAACTGAGAAAATGATAAGAGAGTGGAGGAGGAAACAGGAGGATCAGCTCCAAAAGTTGGATAAAAGCAAGCACACCTTACGTGGACCAACTGCAAAGTGGCCAGAATTAGAGGTAGAAGTGAAGGAGTGGATCACACGTCACCGGCAAAATGGACTTTCTGTCTCAACAAAAATGATAATCTATGAGGCCAAACGCATTGCTGTGGAGAAAGGCATTCAGGATTTCATCAGATCACCATCGTGGTGCTATAGATTTATGAAGAGATCTGGCCTTTCTATGCGCACCAAAACCAGAATTGCACAAAAAATGCCAAAGGAATACGAATCAAAGATTCTGTCTTTTCATAAGTTTGTTATTGATGCGAGGAAGAAGAATAACTTTGAAATTAGCCAGATTGGGAACATGGATGAAGTCCCGCTAACGTTTGATGTGCCATCTAACAGAACCGTAGATATCAAAGGAGCCAAAACCATAACCGTAAAAACCTCAGGGCATGAGAAAACCCACTACACGGTTGTGCTGTCCTGCTGTGCAGATGGTACCAAACTGCCTCCGATGTTGATCTTTAAAAGGAAAACATTCCCAAAAGAAACAATTCCACGGGGAGTCGTCGTGCACGTTCATGATAAAGGGTGGATGGACGAAAATGGCATAAGGCTGTGGATTGACAAAGTGTGGTCCAAACGTCCTGGCGGGCTTCTGAAGAAATCTTCCTTGTTGGTGCTTGACCAGTTCAGAGCGCACTTTACGGAAACTACTAAAAAGAACTTTAAGGAAGTTAAGACCCAAATAGCTGTGATTCCTGGTGGTCTTACCAGCCAGCTGCAACCTCTGGACGTTTCCATTAACAAACCGTTCAAAGTTCTGATGCGAGAGGAGTGGAACACCTGGATGGCAGCTAGGAACCATGATCTGACGTCTACTGGGAGGATGAAGAGGCCCACTATTACACAAGTGTGTGAATGGGTTAAAAGGTCATGGGACTCCGTGAAGGAGGACATTGTTGTAAAATCATTCAAGAAGTGTGGCATTAGTAATGCCTTGGATGGAACAGAAGACAACGTCTTATTTGACACCAGTGAGGAAGAAAGTGATGACAATGACTGCGTGGATCTGTCCTTCCTCATTTCTGATAGCAGCGAAGAAGAGGAATTATTGGGGTTCGAATAAAAACATTACAGCCTTATTTTTGTTACTTTCACTGTTTACTGACTTTACTGACTGTTAATGAGAGTAAAGATAGTTCTTAATATGTTACATGGTTGGCATAAAATTGTTCTTAAACTGCTGTTAACTTTATACAGTTGATATAAAATATTTTACTACAGTATTTGGTTCAGAATCTTTTTTTTCTAGATTTTCCTCCTTTAAAATTGGGTGCGTCTTATATTCCGGAGCGTCTTATATGGCGAAAAATACGGTACATTGTTTCATCAAAATTGATGAAAAAGTGACCAACAAAGTGACCCGAAACGAAATTACATCAAGAGAATCTTCCAAAAAGGCGGTAATATTTGTCACCGAGGGAACTATGTCATCCAGTTCACCTTCTACAGGTTTTACTTTCTTGGAAGCGACAGGAATATAATAAATCTGCCGAACATCAACTGGGTCAGAGATGGCTAAAATTTCTTTCAAATATTTCTCCAACAGAATCTTAGGAGACAATAATGATGTCTGAGGAAAATTTAAGAAACGCAGATTACAGGCCCGAACAGAATTCTCCAGGTATTCTATTTTAGAATGCAGAATTAAAGAATCTTTAATTCCTATTACATTGACAGATTGAAGAGGAGAAACCTGGGACTCTAGTTTCGCAACAGCCACATCTAACGTGGAAACTTTCTTATCCAGCTGCTGTAATGAAACAGCAGCCTCCTGAGTAAATTTACATAAGGAGCCAACAGCCACAGATACCTTAGTATCAATGCATTGTAAAGCTCCCCATAAATCTTTTAAGGTAATTTCAGCGTCCGGAAGCAATACCGGGAGTTCCTTAGAACCCTCCAATGTAGCAAGGTGAACTGGAGTAGGTAAAATTACCAAGTCATCTATCTTGCGAGCATCCGAAAAAACGCCAGAAGCATAATCATTCACTGGGACAGGACAAGGAGGAGGGGGTCTCCCATCAGGACTCAGGGAGGCCCCCTCAGGGGAAGATTGTTCCAGCGGCTTCAGAGCAAAATGCTTATCCAGAGGACCGGCTGGTTTCACTACGCCAGAACCGGCCTCCAGAGGTTTGGGCTGAGATTTAGCCTTGCGTTTACCCATATTAAAACTTTAAAGAACAGCAAGAGGTACAAACAAACATTATTTGGCCATAAAACTGCCACAAACCTTAGCTTTCTGCAAATCTCACCAGTATTCTCACAAAACGCCGCAAGCGTCGCAGTGACGTCGAAGGGGCGTCAAAGGGGCAGATCTGCCCCTTTAGACACGCCCCTTCAAACATGCCCCGCAATCGCGGAGAAGAAGCAGCAGCAAAATATAGCCCTCAAGGTCCCACAGACAGACAGCTGCCCCGGGCGCGCCTGTCCGGTAGAAGCAGGAGAACCGCAGCAGCGTCGGGAGTCAGGTACAGCCACTAAAGCCCAATGACCCGATGGACAGGGTCTCACCTCCTCTCTCACCAACAGTCCGCTCCACCTCCAAGTTCTCCGGGAGAAATATTTAAAGCCCTCAAGGACCACAGAGAGCCAGCTGCCCCGGGCGCGCCTGTCCGGTAGAAGCAGGAGAACCGCAGCAGCGTCGGGAGTCAGGTACAGCCACTAAAGCCCAATGACCCGATGGACAGGGTCTCACCTCCTCTCTCACCAACAGTCCGCTCCCTGGTCTCACCATATTGTAACAACATTTATTTATTTATTTATTTATTTAACTTTATTATATACCGCGCTCTTCAGTATCAGTGTGGTTTACATCAAACAAAACTGTTCAGTGCAGAATGTCTGTACTGGACTTACAATATAACAGTTATAAAGTACAGCTATAACAATGTAACTAAATATAGTTAAATAGGGTAACTAGATACAGTTAGAACAGAACAGGGTAACTATATACAGTTATATACAGGTAGTACAACATATGTTCATGAATTTCTAAGGTGTGTAGCTATCCTAGTTGTATGTGTGCATGCATTAATGAAGATAACCTAAAGTGAAACAGGAAAATATTGAAAATGCTCAAAAGGGATATAGATGTCTGATATTAAAATAAAGTTAATCATGGCTATTTAAAAACAAAGATCTCTTGTACTAGTAATGAGAGAAAACGCAAGAAATCCTTTCTAGCTTGCGTAAGTTCCACTAATATGGTAAAGCATTGGAGAGGCATAGCCAGTTAAAGACAGTGATCTCACTAAAACACAAACCATACTTTTCCTTCATTATAAGAAATTCTAGCGGTAATTTGTGTGTTGTTGTTGTTGCTGTTAAGTGCCGTCGAGTCTGAGTCGACTCATGGCGACCCTCTGGATAGCTATCCTAAATTGCGTTCGGCCTTCAGTCAGGCGGCTCATTGTTGACAAACTGGTACCCGTAGCTGCTGTTATTGTATCGATCCATCTCATTGCTGGCCTTCCTCTTTTGCGTTGACCTTCTATCTTGCCAAGCATGATTTCTTTCTCTAATGATCTCTCTCTCTTCGCATGATGTGTCCAAAGTATGAAAGTCAAAGTTTTGTCATCTGAGCTTCTAAAGAAAGCTTAGGTTTGATCTCCTCTAGTACCGACTGGTTTGTTCTTCGGGCAGTCCATGGTATACACAGTATTTGCCGCCAGCACCATAATTCAAAGGCATCAATTTTCTTCCTATCTTTTTCACTGTCCAGCTTTCACATCCATAATCTTTGTATGGAGAGAGACATCTCTGCTCTGGAGAATCTTATCTAGGTCTTTCATAGCCATTCTGCCAAGAGCAATGCGTCGTCTGATTTCTTGACTGCTTGTTGCTTCTTTATTGATAGTTGATCCAAGTAGGTTAAAGTTGTTCACAATTTCAATTTCTTCTCCTTCAACGATGAACCTGTTGATTATGCCAGTTGTCATGATCTTTGTCTACTTTACATTAAGGTGCAGGCCCATTTTGAGACTATGTTCTTTGATTGTGAGAAGCAAATGTTTCAGATCATCTTCACTTTCAGCCAGTAATGTGGTATCATCAGCATAGCAAAGGTTGATGATGAGTCTTCCACCAATCTTCACACCTCTGTTGTCTTCATACAATCCTGCTTCTCTGGTGATTTGTTCTGCATATAAATTAAATAGGTAGGAGGAAAGTATGCAGCCTTGTCTTACATCTTTGCTTATTTTAAACCATTCTGTTTCTCCTTGTTCCGTTTGAACTGTTGCTTCTTGATCAATGTACAGATTGTGCAAGAGAACGATCAGGTGTTCTGGTATACCCATGCTTCTTAATGTGGCCCAGAGTTTCTCATGGTTTACACAGTCAAAAGCCTTGCTATAGTCGATAAAGCACAAATAGATATCCTTTTGTTATTCTTTACTCTTTTCAAGGATCCATCTCACATCCGAAATGACGTCTCTCGTTCCTCGCCCTTTCCTGAACCCTGCTTGCACTTCAGGTAGTTCTTGTTCCAGGTATGGTTGTAGCCTCTTTTGAATAATCTTCAGTAGAATCTTGCTGGCATGTGGGATCAGAGAGATTGTGCGATAATTTCCACAGTCAGTTGGATCACCTTTCTTTAGTATTGGTATAAACACAGATCTTTTCCAGTTAGTTGGCCATGATGTTGTCATCCATATTTCTTGGCAGAGCCTTGTAAGTACAGTAACAGCTGCATCAGATTGCTGTAATACTTCTATGGGAATGCTATCAATGCCTGGTGCTTTGTTCTTTGATAAGGCTTTCAATGCTGCTTCAACTTCTTCTTTCATCACCAATGGTTCCAGATCATAAGGTGCAGGTTGAAACGGCTGTTGGTCCACTTGATCTTTATCATATTAAAACTCTGTATATTCCTTCCACCTTTTCTTGATCTTCTCAGCATCATTCAACATAGAACCCTGAGAATCTTGTAACATTCCAATTCGAGGCTGGAACTTTTTCTTTAACTCTCGTAGCTTTAGGAAAGCCGATCTTGTTCTTCCTCTAATAGTTTATGCTTCTATTTCCTTGCATTATTTATTTATTTATTTATTATTTTATTTACAGTCTTTTATACCGCGCTATTCAACATCAGTGCGGTTTACATTGAACATAGAAACTTACACGTTTCATTGGCTGATCCGTGTTTACAATGAACAGGTATTAAAACTTGGATAACTTGGGATAACTATTTACATCTATGCAACAAGATAGGTATTACCTCACTGGACATAGTCGTGGTTGTTTTGTGTGGTAAGGCTTACTTAAACTGCACCGGCTAGATAGTAGATGGGGCTAGTATAGCACTGTCTACCGGGTAATACACGAGGAAGAGATGGTGCTTCAAGGCCTTCCTAAACTGGGTTAGGACAGGGATTGCTCGGATGCTGGGAGGTAGGGTATTCCAGCATCTGGGCGCATAAAATTTGAAAGCACTGTTTGCTGCTGACCAGGTACATTGGGTTACTGATTTCGGGACTATCAGTGTATTAACTGCTACCGATCTTCTGGACCTATTGGAGGGTGTAGTCTGGATCAGCTCTGCTAGTGATGTGGATGAGAGCCCATTGACGGCCTTGAACGTCAGCAGTAAGGTTTTGTATGTGAGTCTACCCTGTATCGGGAGCCAGTGTAGATGCTTCAGGATGGGCGTCACGTGGTCTTTCCTGGATGCTCCATGTAGTACTCTTGCTGCGGCGTTCATCGCAAGTTGCGGCGGGTTCAGAGTGGCTTGAGGGAGTCCATGCAGAATTTAATTTGCATAATCCAAATGTGGTATGATCAGTGCCTGATAAATTGTCCTGACGTCGTCTGGTTCCAGCAAGAATCGTAGGTGTCTGAGGGATAGGATCTTATGCTACACCGCTCTCACTATGTTGCCTATGTGCACCTTCATGTCCAGGCACTGGTCTAAAGTGACTCCGAGGTATGTGTCATTGTAGTACTTTTCCTTGTCCTGTATTGCTGCACGTTGGAAATCTCTGTTGAGTTCTGTGATTGTCTTTCTTTCTTTCTCCTCTGGCTTTAGCTTCTCTGCGTTTCTGGGAAATCTTCCGTCATCCATTTTGGCCGTTTTTGCTTTTTCATCTTTTGTAGAGACTTCTCTCTTTCTTCCAACACAACCTTCTTGATGTCATTCCATAACTCTTCTGGAGATCTGTCATTTGTATCTAAAGCCCACAACCTTTGAGTGTCTAACGGCTCAGCTTCAATCATGCAGATTAACTACGAACACAGTACTGCGTTTAGAGCCTCAAGTCCTCTTCTGGCCCTGTTTCAACGCTTTCACCACTGCAAAAAAAGGAAATTATCCATCTTCTATAGTCCTCCCGCTAATGGAATAGAAACTAATTCCTCCAGCAGCATATTCCGGAGGGACTATTGTGTCGAAATGAGACAGAAACTCAGTCCAACTTACTCTAAACACAGTACTGTGTTCGTAGTTAATCTGCATGATTGAAGCTGAGCTGTTAGTCGGTACATCAAATCGTGAGTGGTTGTGTTATAGCACTAAATGTTGGTGCCATTATTTCACACTACATTATTTACCAAAAATTTTAATTAAAAGGGAAGTTACGCCTCGAGAGGGAGTAATCACTCACGGCAAAAACTTCTGACAAAAAACAGAAAACATATAAGCATTACATTTATTAGTTATTGGGGTTTCCAGTTACTATTAAGACACTCAAAGGTTGTGGATTATTAGGAATACTGAGTGATTGGGTTTGTAGTTATAATTTGTATCTAAAGCAGCAAATCGATTTTGCAGGCAGTCTCTAAATTCCAATGGTATATTCTCAAGATCATATTTTGCTGCATTCATGAGTGGTTTGCTCTTTTTCAACTTCAGCTTGAGTCTGAATACTAGTAGTTGATGATCTGTACCAAAGTCAGCTCCAGGTTTTGTCTTTGTTGATGTTACAGAGCTTTTCCATCGTTGACTTCCACAGATGTAGTCTATTTCATTTTTATACAATTCATTGAGTGACGTCCATGTGTACAGTCACCGCTTGTGTTGCTGGAAGGTGTTTGAGAATTCTGCAAGACCAACGATCTATTCATCTATCAGTCTTTCTCCAGCTTCCTTTCCTTTGCCAAGTTCATATTTTCCCAACTACTTTGCCTTCTTCTTTGTTGCCAACTTTTGCGTTCCAGTCACCCATGACTAAGAGTAGTTACTCACCTGTAACAGGTGTTCTCCAGGAGCAGCAGGAATCAGTCCTCACATATGGGTGACGTCGGCGCCGACAGAGCCCTTGTGCGGAGCATTTCCCCAGCTTTCAAAGAAAGCCTTTGGGAATGCAGCGTGCATGCACGGTCCCCTTCCCGCCCAAGGGTGCCATCTTGCTTAGTCTGATGACATAGCTAAAAGACAGCAAAAGTAACAAAATGAATCATATGACTGCAACTCCAAGGGGAGGAGGGAGGGTCGTGAGGACTGATTCCTGCTGCTCCTGGAGAACACTTGTTACAGGCGAGTAACTACTCTTTCTCCAGGACCAAGCAGGAAGTCAGGCCTCACATATGGGACTCCCCAGCTAAAGGCTACCGGGAACCCAAGCTGAAAAATAAGCTCCCTCTAGAGCGTCAGCATCCATGAAAGAATCCTTTCTGAGAATGTCCCCGTACGGTAGCCCAACACAAGGCCCGGAGGGTAGGAGTTGCCTAAACCTCAAAGAGATTACGGAGTACCACCTGTCCAAAAGCACTGTAATTACGGGACTCCCTCTCGAGGCAGTAGTGAGCCGCAAAAGTCTGGCTTGAAGACCAGAAAATGGCCTGGCAGATGTTTGCCAACGGAACAGAGTGGAGGTGGGCTACTGACGCAGCCTTCGCCCTGACACGGTGGGCCGTGACTCGACCCTGCAAGGAGAGGTCGGCTGCCCTGTACGCCCAGGCGATACAATCCGCTACCAAAAGGGACAACGTACGCTTGGAGACAGGCAACCCCAGTTTATTAGGGTCAAAAGATACGAAGAGCTGAGCAGCCCTTCAATGCCCCTGCGTACGGTCTATGTAAAAGGACAACGCCCTCCTACAGTCCAGGGCAATGTTCCCTCTAATTTTCTGTAGGCTGTGTGCGCATAAAATATCAGCTGTGTGCAGCTTTTGAAGGAAGGTTAAATTTTTGTGCGCCACATTAACGACACTCGGAGTTATATACTTTAAAATTTAACTACATGTCAGAATACAGTATGTACACCACATTGATTTTAATCAAATTAAATGAAAATAGATGATTACTAAATGAAGCTGGAAATTTCTAGTAATTACAATCAAAACTTTTACATTTTAAGATATCTGTGTTGTTTTCTATCAGAATCAGAGCCGTAATTTTTGTGCGCTCTGTTGTAAAGTATGTGCGCTCGCTCGGCGAGGTGTGTGCGCGCGCACACGCGCACAGCTTAGAGGGAACAGTGGTCCAGGGTATGCAGGACTGTTTCAGCCCGGCTGGCATGCGGCCTGGGGAAGAATGTTGGAAGAACCACCTCCTTATTGAGGTGGAAGGAGGAGACAACCTTCGGAAGGAACTTAGGGTGAGTCCGCAAGACCACCCTGTTCTTATAGAACCGTGTGTACGGTCTATCAGAAACCAGAACTTGTAGTTCACTCACACGCCTGGCCGAGGTAAAAGCCATCAAGAAAAAGGCCTTCCAGGAAAGGAAGCGTAAAGGACAGGTAGCCATCGGCTCAAACGGTGGGCAAGTAAGTTGTTGCAAGACCACATTTAAATCCCACTCAGGGGCTGGTGGACGGATCGGAGGCTTGAGCAGAAGCAGGCCTCTGAGGAAACGGGACACCAAGGGGTGGCTCGACAGATTGGCCCTCTACCTGTGAGTGGTGTGCCAACAGAGCACTGAGGTGGACCCGAACAGAGTTGGATTTAAGGCCTAGGTCCGAAAGGTGGAGCAGGTACTGCAGCACCACTGGAACCAGGCACGAAAAAGGATCCTCCTGGCGCTGAGCACACCAGGTGGAGAACCTACGCCACTTGAGGGCATAGGATTTCCAGGAGGATTGCCTCCTAGAGGCCAAAACCACCTCTTCCACCTCCTTAGGCAGAAGTAAGGGGGCTAGAACTACCCTTTCAGCAGCCAGGCCATCAGGTTGAGGGATTTGAGGTTGGGGTGCAGGAGAGATCCCTGGGTCCTGAGACAGGAGGTCGTGATGCACCCCCAGAGGAAGTGGAGTGTCCACCGCCAACTGCAGGAGTGGAAACCACGGCTGCCTCGGCCATCTGGGGGCTACCAGAATCACCAAGGCCTTGTCCTGAAGAACCTTGAACAAGGTTCGGGCCACTAGAGGCATGGGAGGAAACGCATACAGTAGGCCCGTAGACCAAGAGATTAGAAACGCATCCGCTGCTATTTGCAGAGGATGCAGGTGTCTGGAACATAAGCTGGGTAGCTGACGGTTCAGTGGACTCACAAAGAGATCGATGGTTGGAAGACCCCATCTTAGAAAGATCCCTTGGACCACCAGAGGATTCAACTGCCATTCATGAGGCTGTAGAATCCTGCTCAATCTGTCTGCCAGGTAATTTTACTGGCCAGGCAGGTAAACTGCCTTGAGAAACATGTTGTGCTTGATTGCCAAGGAGCACAGGGCCTGTGCCTCCAGACACAGAAGCTTGGAACCTGTGCCCCCTTGCTTGTTCACGTAGAACATCGCCACTTGATTGTCTGTCTGAAATAAGACAGACTGGTGAGAGAGGACATGAGAGAAAGTTTGTAGAGCTAAGCGGATAGCTCGCAACTCCAATAGACTGATCTGCTGTGTGGACTCCCCAGGAGACCAGAGGCCCTGAGTGCAAGCCCCCTGGCAATGTGCACCCCAGCCCTGAAGGGAAGCACCGGTTGTCAGCACCTGTGTGTGGGGAAGGGCCTGAAAAGACACCCCCTGGACCAGGTTTGGGAGATGCAGCCACCACCGTAGGGAGACTGTCAGCAGTTTGGACACCCTTATCTTGTCTTTCAAGTCGCCTGTGGCTTGCACCAACTGAGCTGAGGCACCACTGAGCAGGTCGCATGTGCAGGCGGGCATTCGGAGTTACATGGACCGTGGATGCCATGTAGCCCAAGAGCTTTAGGAAGTTTCTGGCGGAGAGCAGATAACCGCTCTGGAACTGATTGGCCAACGCTATCAGTCTGTGGGCCCTGTCCTCAGGCAAAAAAGCTTTTTGCCTGAAGGGTATCTAGTCTTGCCCCTATGAACTCTATGTTCTGTGAGGGGAGCAAACTGGACTTTGCGAAGTTTATGACAAAGCCTAGATGCTGGAGAAGAGATACAGTGTGAAGGGTGGCTTGTCTGGTCTCCTGTGGAGACTGACCCCTGATGAGCCAATCGTCCAGGTATGGGAAGACAAAGATGCCCTGGTTTCTGAGATAGGCCGCCACCACCACCAGGCACTTGGTGAAAACCCTGGGAGTGGAGGTAAGGCCAAAGAGAAGCACCCTGTACTGAAAATGATTTCCTTCCACTACAAATCTGAGATATTGTCTGTGGTCTGGATGAATGAGGATGTGAGTATAAGCATCCTTTAGGTCTAAGGAGCATAGCCAATCTTCCTGCTGGAGGTAGGGCAGCAGTATGCCAAGGATATTCATCTTGAACTTTTCCCTCTCCAGGAACTTGATGAGATTTTGCAAGTCTAGGATGGGCCTCCTGTCCTTTTTGGTACCAGAAAGTACCTTGAATAGAAGCCTTGGCCTCTCAGGTGGTGAGGCACCAGTTCCACCGCCTGCTCCTTTAGAAGACTTGCCAACTCCTGAAAGAGGAGGTTCCTGTGAAGAGGGAGCCTTGGAGGCTCCCCTGGAAAATAGGAGGGGGTAACTGGTTGAAGTGGAGCAAATAGCCATTTTGGACTATGCTCAGCACCCAGGTATCCCCTGTTATGGTTGACCACTTGTGGGCATACAGTGTCAGCCGGCCTCCTGTGCTGAGAGGAGCCAGCTGAGGAGAGGCTATGCAATGGGAGTCAAAACCCCGCTTCCTGCTGTGCAGGAGCCGGAGCTGATGGCTTGGGGGTTTTCTGCCTACGGGGCCCATGTCCCTGCCCCTTGGCCTGCTGACCCTGATGGGGAGCTGCAGAGGCCTTAAAATGAGGGTAGGATTTGTAGGCAGTAGCCTTCCTCGGGTAAAAGGGCTTTTTCCCCGAGCCCTTCTTCTGAGAAAGGGCAGAAGTTTTCCTGGACAGCCTTGTCCTGGTGAGAGTCCCAGACTCGAGTTCCACAGCTTTTTCAGCCATGGGTTTGCCAAAAAGGTTCTCACCTCGGCAGGGGACATCGACCAACTTGTCCAGTACCCATGGCTCAAGGTCCGATGACTGTAGCCAGTCCTGACGGCGCGCACCGATGTCGGCCGCGTCTACTCGGGCCGAAGCCTCGAAGCCATCATAGGCTGCTTGAGAGAGAAACTTTGAGCACTCCCGAATCCCAGATGACAAAAACTTAAACTTCTGCAAAGGTTCCTCGGAGAGGCCAACTGAGAACCCGGCAATCTCCTTTGCCAAGTCCCGAAGGTACATGCCCATGTACAGCTGGTAAGTCTGGACACGGCACGCCAGCATAGAGCCCTGGAAGCACTTTCTACCGAGGGCATCCAGGTTCTGGGCCTCCCGGCCGGGGGGCACCAAGGAGTGCATCTTCAGACGATGCATGGCTGATTCCACAACCATGGAGTGGTGCAGTAGCTGTGCCTTCTGGAACCCAGGCACTGTTCCCTCTAAGCTGTGCGTGTGCACACACACCTCGCCGAGCGAGCGCACATACTTTACAACAGAGCGCACAAAAATTACGGCTCTGATTCTGATAGAAAACAACACAGACATCTTAAAATTTAAAAGTTTTATGATTGTAATTACTAGAAATTTCCCGCTTCATTTAGTAATTGTCTATTTTCATTTAATTTGATTAAAATCAAGGTGGTGTACATACAGTATTCTGACGTGTAGTCAAATTTTAAAGTATATAACTCCGAGTGTCGTTATGTGGCGCACAAAAATTTAACCTTCCTTCAAAAGCTGCACACAGCTGATATTTTATGTGCACACAGCCTACAGAAAATCAGAGAGAACATTGAACCCAGGGCTCTTACGGACTCGATAAATGGAATCGACCCGTCTGCTGAGAACCGGCGCCGAAGCCGGTCCCTCCCACATGCGGAAGAGCAGCCATTCCAGCATCGGAGGAACCAGTACAGTAAAGGCCTCCTTAGGCGGAGAGTCATACTGGAAGGCCTCGAGCTCTTCGGCTCGAGGCTCCTCCTCGGGATTTGCGGGGAAGGCCAAGGCTTTGGCCATGTCCCGCACGAAGTCCGAGAACCGGGTGTCCTCCGGTGGGGACAGTCTCCAAGGCTCAGACTCCGGTGAGTCCGATGGGACGCACCGGGTCCGGAAGGTATCCGGGGGCTCCTCGCTCTCCGTTTCCCACTCTGACCCCTCCAAGGAGGAATCGAGCGGCTCCGGCCAGGCGGGCATCGATGCCATCCGCCCCGAGCCGAGGGCACCGGCATCGACGACCTCGGCCCCGAGCGGGAGGCCGAGGGGGACCTTGGCCGAAGATCAGCTCGAGACCGCATTGACTCGAGGATCGGCTCGGCCTCCGGGGTCGACTTGGATGTCAAGGTCCCGGTGGTGGGGGCAGATGCACCGGTCAAACCGGCGATCAGTACCTGCTGCTGCTCCATGAAGGCAGCCAAGCTGCTATCCAAGGCCGTCAATCAGGAGACTCCGCAGCCCCCGACAGCGTCGGGCCCGATGTCGGCTCCCCCAGAGGAGAGTCTATGAGGACAACAGCACTCACGTGACTCAGGGACTCCGGCTCCACTCGAGGCAACTTGGCAGGCCTCTCCGGGACAGCGGTCAGGGCTAAGCGACCTGTCCCTCGAGGAGCCAAGACAGTCCACCGACGACGCCCTCGCGGGTTTCTTCTTCCTTCTGTGTTCCCTCGAAGGAGACCCCCTTTCAGAGGAGCCTCGACGGTGCTCAGGGTCGAACTCCCAAGATGTTGAGGCCTCTGACGAAGTCTGGGCCCGGCCGGACGCAGACTCAGAAAAGAGTCTTTCACCCTGATGTTGACGGCTCCTTAGCGCCTTAGAGGACATTTTGCCGCACAGGACACAGACCACTGGGTCATGGTCGGGCCTGAGGCACAGGAGGCAGCAGAAATGTGTCGGTGAGAGACATCAGCGTCTTACACCAATCACACTTCTTGAACCCGCTGGTAGCCATCGGGGGAAAAAGGACCCTTGTAAAGTCAAAAGACCGGACTGCCAGTGAAAAAGAGAAAAAAAGCGGGAACGCTAATCACAAAGGACAAAAACCGAAAAACTTAGCTCTGGGCTCGATACCGGTGTACCAGGCCCAGGCAGGAAGGGGAACCGGCGTCGAACCAGGCAAAAACATGAATCCAAGCAGGAAAATCAACTTTTTACCGGGTGACAACACACGTCCGTCGGGCTCCTCAGAAAAAAGAAGACTGAGCAAGATGGCACCCTTGGGCGGGAAGGGGACCACGCATGCGCACTGCATTCCCAAAGGCTTTCTTTGAAAGCTGGGGAAATGCTCCGCACGAGGGCTCCGTCGGTGCTGACGTCACCCATATGTGAGGACTGACTTCCTGCTTGGTCCTGGAGAATCAGGATATCCTGTTTTCATGTTCTGTCAATTTCAGCTTGTACTTATTCATAGAACTCTTTAATTTCATTCTCTTCTGCAGCTGTTGGGGCATATACTTGAATTATAGTTGTGTTGATAGGCATTCCTCGAAGACGAATAAAGATTAAGCGTTCGCTGACTGCATTGTATTTCATTACAGTTAAGAACATAAGAACATAAGAGATATGCCATACTGTGTCAGACCAAGGTCCATCAAGCCCAGTATCCTGTTTCCAACAGTGGCCAATCTAGGTCATACGTACCTAGCAGTTTCCCCAAAGACACAGGTTCCGCAATGCTTGTACTGGGTCAAGCATTGATATCCTGGGTCCCTTCTTAATAATGGTTTATGGACCTTTCCTCCAGGAACTTGTCCAAACCTTTTTTAAACCCAGCTACACTAACAGCCTTTACTACATCCTCCGGTAACAAATTCCAGAGTTTGATTACACATTGAGTGAAAAAATATTTTCTTTTATTAGTCTTAAATAGTTTACCCTGTAGCTTTATTGCATGTCCCCTAGTCTTTCTATATTCTGAAAACGTAAACAATCGATCTACGTTTACCCGTTCCACTCCGTTCATTAATTTATAGATTTCTATCATATCTCCCCCTCAGCCGTCTCTTTTCCAGGTTAAAGAGCCCTAACCTTTTTAGCCTTTCTTCATAGGAGTATCCTTCCATCCCCTTTACCATTTTGGTGGCTCTTCTCTGAACCTTTTCTAATAACGTTATATCCTTTTTAAGATACGGCGACCAGAATTGCACACAATATTCAAGGTGTGGTCTCACCATGGAACAATATAAAGGCATTATATCATCTTTTGTTTTATTTTCCATTCCTTTCCTTATGATACCTAGCATTCTATTTGCTCTCTTGGCTGCCGCTGCACACTGGGCCGAGGGTTTTAACATGTTATCCACAATGACGCCTAAATCTTTTTCCTGGGTGGTGGTTCCTAATGTGGAACCTTGCATCATGTAACCATAGCTCTTGCAAGTTTCTTCTTTATTATAAATGCAACACCATTTCTTCTTTGTTTTTAATTTTATGTGTAGAAGTGCAAAAAAAGCCTTTCCAATTGCGCGATCTACCCATCTGACTCAGATATTCAGCGGTGCATTAATCATCACAGCGCACAAGTAAAGAAATGCTGTGGAAAGCGTTAATACTTTTAAAGGGCTTTTCGCACCAAAGGTAGGTGAAGGAGAAATTTCACTTACCATTAATTTCCTTTCCTGGGGATGGGGGTCCTGGACAGGTCTAGCAGGATTCCAGGAAAGGAAATTAACGGTAAGCAAAATTTCTCCTTCCAAATCATCCTGCTAGACCAGTCCAGACAAGTGGGAAGTACCTAAGCTACACCACCCCAGGGCGGGAAGAGACAGCATCTATCACCACACTGGCCCCAAAGTGAGCTGCCTCTCGAACGTGGAGATCAAGGCGATAATGTCTTACAAAAGTGGACAATCAGGACCAAGTAGCCACCCAACAAATGTCAAGGGGGGCCACCTGAGACCACTCTCACCCACAATGTCGCTTGAAAACAAGTGGAGTGTGTCCGGAGCCCAAAGGCACAGGCTTACTGTGCAGAAGAAACACAGACTCGATGGTGCGGCAAAGCCAGTGGGCAATGGTGGCCTTAAGATGCTGCAAGGCCCTTTTGAGGCCCAGCGAATAAGACAAAAAGGTGATCAGACTTGCAAAAGGATTGTGATCTTTAAAAGGTGCCGTAGGACTCTAACGAGATCGACAGCATGGAGGCCCTTGTTGGGTCCCATACATTGCTCTTTGGGAAAGGCAGGGAGTGAGATAGTCTGGTTCAGGTGAAAAGGACCTTTGATAAGAAGGAAGGGACAACCCAAAGGGACACTCCTGTGCAGAAAGAGAGAAAAGGGTCTCAACACAAGAGAGCCTGCAGCTCAGCGACTCTCCTGGCTGAGGTTATGGTGATTAGAAAAGCTGTCTTGAGAAACAAATTTCAGAGGGTGATACGCTTGAGCAGTTTGAATAGCGGCTGCATGAGGCTCTTAAGCACCAAGGAGAGATCCCAAGGAGGGACCACCGAGTGCACAGGAGGGCAAAGCACGTGCAGAGCCCTGAGAAGCCTGCTAACATCCAAATGGGACGCTAGCGCACAGCCCGCGATGGGGCCCCATAAACAAGTCAGCACCAAAACTTGGACCCAGAGAGAACTGAGGACTAGGCCCTTATCAAAGCCATCCTGAAGGAAGCCGAGGATATCCGGGATCTGTATCCTCCAAGGGGAGAGGTCCTTCCGAGAGCACCAGGTCTCAAACAGATGTCAAACCCTCGTACATGCTAAGGAGGTAGAGAAGTGCCTTGCTTGAAGGGTAACCACTACCTGATGGGAGTAGCCTTTCCGTTTCAGGTGACGCCTTTCAAAAGCCAGGTAGTAAGCGAGTAGGGAGCAGGATCATCCATCGTGATGGATCCCTGCCGCAAGAGCCCTTGGTGGGATCAGAGGCAGAGGAGCTGTCTGGAGCAGTCAGACTAGGTCGGCATGCCATGGCTGGTGAGGCCAATTGGGTGCTACCAGAATTACCTCACCATGACGAGTCTTGATGTGGCAGAGAACTCTCCAGATCATTACCCAGGGAGGGAATAGATACAGCAGCGCTGTGGTAGGCCACGGTTACAGCAACGTGTCGAGGCCTTGCATCCCATGTTCCCTCCTCCGACTGAAGAAAGCAGGTGCCTTTGCGTTCGCCACTGTCGCCATGAGATTGAGACTGAGCTGCCCCCAGGTCCGGACTGTTCGCTGAAATGCCCATGGGGCCAGCTCCCATTCGCCTGCATCCAGAGTGTCATGGCTGAGGAAGTCTGCCTGAATGTTGTCCACTCTGGCGATGTGTTGAGCCGACAGCAACTGGAGATGCAGCTCCGCCCAGGAGAAGAGAAGAGCTATATCCCTGGTCACTCCCAGACACTTTGTTCCGCCTTGTCTGTTGAGATGGGAAACAGATGCAGCATTGTCCAAAAGCACCCGGACTGCCTTGGAGCAAGAGTGATACCCAGTCCAAACGTGGTAAAAAGAAAAGGACAAATACTTTATGAATTTTGTACAGGGATATAATAGCCAAGCCGACCCGACACAGGCCGTGTTTCGGTTATACCTTCATCAGGGGTACTCTTGGCATACAGTAACAAGAGGAAAAATCCTATATCAATTATAACCCCATGTAGTGTATTGTAGGCTGATGTAGAAATGTTTTAGAAAAACCGATGTCAACTCTAGCTGCACAATATGTAAAAATGTAGCTTGAACTCATGAGGAAGTCACGCACCACCAGTGACCAAGCAGCATACACCCAGCACTTACACACACATCGCAGGGCTGTCACAGACAGGATGAAACAACACCACACAGACACCCTGAAACGGTCATTAAACAAGCCGCACGACCTCTTCAACCTGGTCAAATCTCTTGCCAAAGAACCCACCCCGGAGCACCCCGGAACCATACACCCGCAGGACTACGCCGTCTTTATGCAATCTAAACTGTGCAAGACCGACAAAGTGGGGTTACCGGACCCCTCCAACGAACAAGAGTTCTCAGCATCCCTAACTACCTTTGTCACACCATCAAAGAGAACTATTGAAGACACCATCGCAACCCTAAATACCTCCACTGCATACTCAGACCCCTGTCCAGCGTTCTGGATAAAAGATCTGCGTTGTGACCTCGCCCCGATCTTAGCTAAAATGATAGACCTATCTTTTAGCACTGGGACTTTCCCCTCCACGCTCAAACAGACCTCAGTTAGACCGCTCCTGAAGAACGCCAAATTAGACCCTCAAAAGGTGGAGTCATACAGACCCATTTCCAGCAACCCGATGCTCGCTAAAATCATCGAAAAGATAGTCTACAAACAGTTACAAGATCATATTGATACCAACGCCCCTCTAGATTCATCTCAACATGGATTCAGAGAGTCACACGGAGTCGAAACACTACTCACAACTCTTTTCGATACCATAATCTCAGGCAATGACAACCTACATCAAGGTTTTGCACTCGTATTTTTGGATATAGCGGCAGCTTTCAACTCGGTCTGCCACGAAATTCTCCTAGGTCGGCTAAGAGAGAAAGGCATTGGTGGAAGAGCTCTCGAGTGGTGCAGATCCTCCCTGTCTGGCAGATGGCAATACGTCCGAGCAAACGGGTCCACTTCCGAGCCATTCTTACAAAGTCATGGAGTTCCTCAAGGATCTTCCCTATCATCACTTATGTTTAACATCTATATCCAACCTATCTGTAATATCATCAGATCATTCAATGTGAGTTGTATGTTATACGCAAATGATGTCTTACTGTACCTTCCAATATTCCTGGACTGCCCAGACCTTACCCCCCCCTTGACTGTTTCAACGCCATATCCGAATGGCTCCTCTCTCAGAATCTGCGCATCCAACACAAGAAAACGGAGGTCCTGTTCATCTCCAGAAATCCTGAGTTTACACCACCTAGCTACTTGGAAGTGGACAACGCCGAATTGAAAGTAAAATCAGCTATACGTTACCTTGGAGTCACATTGGATCAGAACCTCAACATGAAGCAACACATAACTAACACTGTAAGGGCGATCTACTTCAAGATTAAATCCCTTAGACACCTACGCCCTTTACTCGAACCAGGCGACTTCCGCACCATTTATCAAGCCCTCATCATTCCTCATTTTGATTACTCAAACGCCATCCTACAAGGACTCCCTCAGGCCACCTTACATCCCCTCCAACTTGCCATGAACAGTGCAGCGCGGATTCTCCTCGGAACGCCAAGAAGAGAGCATATCACACCCCTCCTGAAACAGCTTCACTGGCTCCCCATTCAAGCCAGGTTAAGCTTCAAAACCCTAGCGATGACATTCAAGGCCATCAAGGGGCTCTCCTCCTCTTCACTATGTGACCTCATCCAACCACCCATACCCAACAGGCTAAGAAGAACCTCAGTAGCCAACATGCTAGTGATACCGAGAGACATGACAAAATGCTCCAAAGCAACATCAAACAGAGCCTTTAGACTATGCGCCCCAAGTCTCTGGAACTCCCTACCACCACACATCAGAGCAATCCCTAACTTGAGCCAGTTCAGGAAGGCCTTAAAAGACTTCCTCTTTATCAAATACCTCACTGACTGCCCCGAACCCCAGCCACCAAGTATGATCAATACCCAATAACGCCATCTGACATGTATATAGTTACCTATTCAATGCTACGCATATGTATATAGTTTACCCTGTTTTCCAAGTTACTTGTTCCTGTTCAATGTAATGACCTGACTTTTGTTCATTGTCTGATACCTTTTGTTTTATGTAAACCGCACTGATCGCAAATAGTGCGGTATATAAGAAATGCAAATAAATAAATAAATAAATAAATAAATAAACTCTTGGATCGCAAAATTCAATAAAGTATTTGTTTATTTCTTTTTACCATGGTTGGACTGGGTATCTTGAATATCACGTAGTTTGTGCTTCTGTGTTGGAGCAAAAGGTGAGGCAGGAAGTGTAGAAGAGCAAGGTGGACTGCCTAAGCTTCTAGGCAAATGATCGTCCAGCTGGTTTCCAGGGAGGTCCAGAACCCCTGCACCATCTGATTCAGGCAATGAGCTCCCCAGCCCAAGAGGCTGGCGCGGTAATGACCAGAATCCAGTAAGAAGTCTCCAAGGGAATGCCTGAGATGATGATCCGGCGAGAGCCACCAGCAAAGACTGCATCATGTCGACCAAGGAAGTGGTAGCAGACGGTCGTAGTCCTCTGAAATCAGGGACCAAGAGAAAGGAGGGAACGCTGAAGGTCCCGCATGTGAGCTCGGGCCCAACGACCAACCTCTATGATGGCCGCCATGGACCCCAAGACCTGAAGATAGTCTCACAGTCATGGGCTGCTCTGCATGAGAAATGCTCGTAGCTGTAATGAGAGCTTTTGTAAGCACTTCTACATTAGGACGACCTTGCCCTGGTCGGTATCTAAGCATGCCCCAAGAAATTCCACAACTTGTGATGGCTGCAGGCAACTCTTGGAACGATTGACTACCCAACCAAGGCTCTGTAGGAAGGTCACCATGCGAGACACCATCTCGCAGGCCTCGGGGAAGGAGCTTGCGCGAATGAGCCAGTCATCCGGATACGGGTGGACTTGAATGCCTTGTTACAGTAAGGCTGCCACAGCCACAACCATAGACCTTGGAGAAGGTGTGTGGCGCCAATGTCAGGCCGTGTTCTCCAAGGATGGAGAAATGTAGAAAACGCTGCTGATCCTCGCAGATTGGAATGTGGAAATACGCTTCCGCCAAGTTGGAACTCTCCTTTCCAGACTGCCTGAATAACCGACCTTAGCATTTCCATCCAAAAATGAGGCACTCGCAGGGCCCGACCAACCTCCTTGAGATCCAGAATAGGATGAAAAGAGCTGTCCTTCTTTGGTACCACAAAGTGAATGGAGTAGCGACCGAACACCTCTCAGAAGGAGGTACCGGCCGAATGGCCTGCAGTAGGTGGAGACTCTGAAGGGTGGTCTGTGGCAACTCTATTGCGGAGCGATCCGCAGGGCAAAACCAGGAAGGCCTCTCAAATGGGCTGGATGCAATCAAGCACGCAGCAGTAACGAATGAGGATCCACTTATCGGAGGTTATCCATGCCCACTCTCAGGAAAACACCACCAGCCATCCTCCTATCGGCAGCAATATCCCGGAGTGGCTCCCGGCCCCTGTCAGCAAGGGGACCTGGAGGAGCCAGTGAATTTTGCTGAGGTTGAATAAGCATCTATCCCTCTTCTGATGCCATAAAAAGGCTGTGATCTCTGCCTTTAGCACCCCGACAAGGATATGCCAGGCTGATATCTTCTGGAGTTCTGAAACGGGGATTGGGATGTGGACAACGAGTAGGACCGCTGTCTCAAGCGACGAGATGACTGAGGCTTGTCCTCTAGTAGCCACTAGGGTTTTACCTCTCTCAAGTTCCTGATGAGCAGGTCTTCCCCAAAGAGCAGCTTGCCCTTAAAAGGGAGCTTGGCAAGTCGAACCTTGGAAACAACATCCACCGACCACTCTCGAAGCTAGAGCCAGCGATGAGCCACTGTCACGGAGGCCAAAGAACGTGCTGAGAGATGAAGCAGATCAGAAAAGGCATCCAACAAGAAGACTAACAGATTCCAAGTGGGTCAAAGCCGGGTCTTCCGGCAACAGCTGAATCCAGCGTGGAAAGGTGCGAGCGGCCAGCCCTCCACAAACTGAGGCCTGTAGAGCCAGAATGGAAGAGGAAAAGGCTGTCTTGAGAAGACCTTCGACCTTCCGATCCTGTTGAACATGAAACGCTGCTCCACTTTGCACCAGGATAGTGGTGTGTTTAGTAACTCCTGTCACCAGAATGTCCACTTTCGGATAAAGCATAGTTACTCACCTGTAACAGGTGATCTCCGGGAACAGCAGGAATTTAGTCTTCACATATGGGTATCGTCGGTACTGACGGAACATGCGCAGGAACGCTCCCCAGCGTCCAATAGGAAAGCTTTATGGAGCATCCCACAGCGCCTGCGTGCTGCCTTCCCGCCTTTCCCAAATGTCCCTCTCCAGCTGAGTTTAAAAATGAGACAAAAGAGAGAGGGAAAGAGAGAAAGATAGAGAGATACAACTCCTAGGAGAGGTGGGGAGGTTGTGAAGACTAAATTCCTGCGGTTCCCGGAGATCACCTGTTACAGGTGAGTAACTATGCTATCTCCAGGAACAAGCAGGAATGTAGTCTTTACATATGAGGGCTACCTAGCTGCAGATGCCAGGGAGAAAGCCCCAGAAGTTGTGTGCCCTTGTGAAAGGGCTCCACTTCCCCCCATGGATCTCTGGCATCCTACCAAGGATGGTGGGTAGGAGTTGATTAAGTATGGAACAGGTGTTAAAGAACAGCCTGACCAAACAAGGCATCCCGGCAGGAGCCCTTGTCTAAGCAGTAATGGGCTGCTAGACAGATGTCGTCGATAGACACAGAGTGAAGATGAGCCATAGAAGCTGCCATGGTTCTCACATTGTAAGCTGTGACATGGCCTTCAAGAGGAAGGTTCTTACTCTCATAGGGAAAAGAAATACACTGTGCAATCCAGCTGGACAGTGTTCTTTAGGAGACTGGAAGTCCCAAATGACTAGGATCAAAAGCAACAAAGAGTTGAGAGGACTTTCTATGTTGCTGTGTCCTTTGCAAGTAAAAGGCCAAAGCCCTTTTACAGTCCAAAGTATGAAGATTCCTTTCTGCATTTGAGGCGTGAGGCCTTGGGAAAAATACAGGAAGGTAAACCACTTGGTTTAAATGAAAAGGTGATACCACCTTTGGCATAAAGTGTGGATGAATCCTAAGGACTATCTTATCATGATGGAACCTTGTATAAGGAGGATCAGCCACCAACGCTTGCAATTCACTGATGCGACGTACTAATGTGATTGCAATAAAAAAGATGACCTTCCAGGAAAGGAATTTCAAAGAGGTAGTAGCTAATGGTTCAAAAGGCGGCTTCATGAGCTGCCCAAGAACCAGATTTAAGTCCCAAGCCACCGGTGGTGGCTTAATGGGAGGCTTAGTTAATAGAAGGCCTCTCATAAATCTCGCTATGAGAGGATGAGAGGAAATAGGTTGTCCATTTAGAGGCTTGAAAGAAGCTACAATAGCACTCAAATGAACTCTCACTGAATTGGTCTCAAGCCCTGTATTAGACAAATGAAGGAGATACTCCAGTAATGATTACAGAGGTATCGCAAGAGGATCAAGACCCTTCTGTGAACACCATATGGTAAACCTTTCCCACTTGAAAGCATAAGAGCGTCTTGTGGAAGGCTTCCTGGAAGCATAAAGGATATCCTTTACCTGCTGAGAAAGGTTAAGACCATGAAGTTCTAGGCTTTCAGCAACCAGGCCCTGAGATGCAGAGACTGGGGACTGGTATGCCACAGCATCCCGTCCTCCTGAGAAAGGAGATCTGGAGCAGATCCTAACTCCAGAGGCGGAGCTTGAGAGAGATGTAGGAGCAGAGGATACCACATTTGCCATGGTCAATGTGGAGCTATGAGAATCATATGACCTCTGTCTCTCTGAAGCTTGAACAGGGTTTTGGGAATTAGGGGAATGGCTGGAAAGGCATACAGGAAGTCCTGGCTCCAATGGAGGAGGAAAGCATCCATGGCCTGACAACCCTGAGCCGGAATTCTGGAACAGAACCGGGGAAGTTTGGCATTCAGCGGACTTGCAAAGAGGTCTAAGTCCAGGGTTCCCCAAATTTGAAAACTTTTGGCCACTTGGTCTGCATGGAGAGACCATGCGTGTGGAAGCAGAACTCGACTGAGTCTCTGCCCAAGAGTTTTGAATGCCTGGAAGATACACCGCAAGGAGATGAATCTGATGATCTCTGGCGAGGGCCCACAGTCGCAAAGCTTCGTTGCATAGTGACAGAGAGCCTGTTCCTCCCTGCTTGTTCACATAGAACATGGCTACTTGATTGAACTAGGACTGTCTTGTAGCTGAGCTGGGTGTGGAATACTCGAAGAGCAAGGAAGATTGCTCTGAGTTCCAGGAGATTGATGTGTAGTGTGGCGCTGCACCCCGACTAGGCGGTCGCCTATAGGCTGCAGCGTGCCACCTCATAACATTTATTTTGCTCCATCTTAAGAGCTAGGCCTTCTGACGTTGTAGTTGTGGGTCAAGAAGATAGTCCGAGTGGGTTTTGGCAAACACAGGAAATTTATTTACTATTTTTTTTTACAAGACTTTGGAAACAAGTTTCGTGTATAGCATTTGAACAGGACAACTCAAAGAGGATATTTTCTCCAATTAGAACTATCATACAAAACAATGTCCTGGTAGTGCTCAAGAATAAACTTGTTTCACGTATAACAAACAGTATTTGCTTCTTCAAATGCCAGGGTTAAAACGTAGCGCTCACTGGTTCCTAGTGCCTTCAGTAAAGATATCAGCTTCTTTTAAACTGTGCAAGCTTAAAACAAGGTTCCTTCATCCTGTTTCTATTATCCACAGAATAACAGCTTCTTAAGACATTCAGTTTACACTTAGGCACTTCAGTTTAGCTCTAACAATGGCAATCCCTTTTCTTTCCAAAGTTTTCCGGCGCTCAGAATGATAAGGCTTTTTCTAGGCTAAACCGGTTCCGGTTTTCTCTGAGCTTAAAACTCTTGGCCTTCTTTTACTCTGATGCTAGACAAAGAGAGCAATCCATTAAACTATCACCTGAGTCCTGTTCCCTCTCACAGGGCTCCATGTCCATACTTTCACAAACAGAGTCACATTCCTCTGGGCTTGGAACTTGCTCTGTGCACGCAGGCTTGACTTCTTTTAAAAGCTTAAACAGTTTGTTCCACTGAGACTTCTGTCTCCCCACTGAGTTCCTAGGGTGACTTGCAAGGCTTCCTGTCTCTGAATAAAATATCCAAAGGCTCTGACTGCCTGACCTTGCTTGTGGTAACACTCTGCCTTACAGGCTTTAAAAGGGGTAAAACCTCTCTCTTGGAATCTTCTAGTGCTGCTCCTCTAACAGGGCTATAACCTTCAGTTTCCCCAGGAGTATCCCTCCTACCTTCAAACTGGGCTGTAAACCTCTCACGGCAGGGGCTCCTCTCTGGAGTGCAGTCTTCTGAACAAAAGCTGCTCTGAGAGCTTCTCCGGTGTCTGTTCCTAGACACTCTCTGCCTTTGACGCCTGAAGTTTGAGTTCTCCTTAGTCTGCTGTCACTGTTCCCTCTAAGCTGTGCGCATGTGTGCGCGCACACACCTCGCCGAGCGAGCGCACATACTTTACAACAGAGCGCACAAAAATTACAGCTCTGATTCTGATAGAAAACAACACAGACGTCTTAAAATTTAAAAGTTATGATTGTAATTACTAGAAATTTCCCACTTCATTTAGTAATTGTCTATTTTCATTTAATTTGATTAAAATCAATGTGGTGCACATACTGTATTCTGATGTGTAGTCAAATTTTAAAGTATATAACTCCGAGTGTCGTTATGTGGCGCACAAAAATTTAACCTTCCTTCAAAAGCTGCACACAGCTGATATTTTAGAAACATAGAAACATGATGACAGAAAAAGACCACATGGCCTATCTAGTCTGTCCTTCCATAACAACAACTACAACAGTCCACTTTTTACCTTTAGAGATCCTCTGTGTTGGTCCAATGCTTTTTTGAATTCAGTTACTGTCCTCATCTCTACCACCTCCACTGGGAGACTATTCCATGGATCCACTACTCTTTCTGTAAAGAAATATTTCCGCATATCACTCCTGAATCTATCTCCCTTCACCCTCATCCCATGTCCCCTCGTAGCAGAACTTGCTTTCAATTGAAAGAGGCTTGCTCCCTGAACATATATGCCACGGAGGTATTTAAACATCTCAATCATATCACCTCTATCCTGCCTTTCCTCTAAGGTGTACATATTAAGATCCTTAAGTCTGTCCTCATATGCTTTATAATGAAGCCCATTAATCATTTTAGTAGCAACCCTCTGCACCGACTCCTTCCTGTTCACATCCTTTTGAAGGTGGGTCTCCAGAATTGCACACTATACTCCAAATGAGGTCGCACCAAAGACTTATACAGAGGCATTATCATCTCCTTTTTTCTGCTAGCCATTCCTCTCCGTATGCACCCAAGCATCCTTCTAGCTTTTGCCGTCGCCTTTTCTACCTGTTTAGCTACTTTAAGATCATCAGACACAACCACGCCTAGGTCCCGCTCTTATTTAGTGGACAAAAGTACTTCACCTCCTATACTGTATTGCTCCCTTGGATTGCTGCAGCCCAAATGCATGACCTTACATTTTTTAACATTAAATCCTAGCTGCCAAATTCTAGACCATTCTTCAAGCTTAGCTAGATCCCCTCCTCATGTTATCTACACCTTCCTGGGTGTCTACTCTATTGCAGATTTTGGTATCATCCGCAAAGAGGCAAACCTTACCCGACAGCCCTTCCGCTATATCACTAACAAAGATGTTAAAAAGAATCAGACCAAGGACAGATCCCTGGGGCACATCACTGGTAACATCCTTCTCCTCAGAGTGAGCTCCATTTACTTGTACTCTTTGTCGCCTCCCACCCAACCAATTTCTAACCCAAGCAGTAACTTTAGGGTCCATCCCTAGGGTGCTCAGTTTGTTTATAAGTCGCCTGTGAGGAACAGTATCAAAGGCTTTACTGAAATCTAAATACACCACATCTAGAGCTCTCCCTCGGTCCAACTCCCTGGTCACCTGGTCATTTTATGCGCACACAGCCTACAGAAAATTAGAGGGAACATTGTCTGCTGTGTATATTCCCTTTTCACATTGCCAGTAATTTGCTTCCTCAGCCCCTCTCTCCTGGACGGCTTGAGACTGGCTCTGTCTCCAGTCCTGTGCCTGCTACGGTGGCTGGCTTTGTTCCTGTCTCCGAAACTCTGGCTGATTCTGTTCCCTTCTCCTCCATTCTGGCTTTGGCCGTGGCTTTCTCTAGGACTGTGTCTCCTGCTCTCCATGAGCCTGTCTCTGTATCTGGAACTAGACTAGAACAAGAACTGGAACTGGAACTCCTCCGCCTGCTTCTTCTTCCCTCCTTCCTGCTCCCTCTTCCTGAGCGCTTAAACGTGTTTGAGTGTCTTCCTTTTCCTGGCTCCTCCCCTAGGTGCCTCCCATCTACACACTGCGTTGCCATGGAGCCTGGGTGTGGCCTGAACTCAATAGTTCTGAATGTGTGGGTTTTTTCTCTACCTGCATTCTGATACATGTGCTTAGCTGAGGGATTCCTCTGCCTAGAAAAAAAGTTATTTTTCCAGGTATTTTCCTAGGCTCTAGTGCAGCCTCATCACCACAGTAGATAGGTCTCCTGTGGAGTTCAGGTACCCTGGGTAGAGAGGCCTTGCAGGTGGGCTCCCCAACCCACCTGTGAGGCATCTGTTGTTAGAGTGGCTTGGGGGTGGAGATTGCTGAAAAGGAGACCCCACCAAAAGGTTTTGGGGTGACTGCCACCATTACAGGGACAAAATAAGGCAATCTGAGTTTGCTATTTTGTCTGACAGGCAACCTGACGCCTGAGTCCACTGAGTGGATAAAGTCCACTGGGCTGCTCTCATATGAAGGCGAGCATAAGGAACCACATGCACGGTGGATGCCATGTGGCCTAGTAATTGTAACATCTCCCGAGCAGTGAAGTGAGGTTTTAGCACTGCTTGGGAAGCTAACTGCACAATGCGAAGGCAGCAGGCCTGTGGAAGGTAGGCCCTTGTCTGTCTGCAGAGCACCTATAAAATCTAGGGACTGAGTGGGAGCAAGGTTGGATTTTGGGAAGTTTATGACAAGTCCCAAATACTGAAGGATGTGCATTGTGCAAGAGAGAGCAACCCTGGCCTCTGGCTCTGAAGGGGCTCGAATGAGCCAATCGTCTAAGTAAGGGAAGATAAATATTCCTAGGGTGCGAAGAAATGCTGCCACCACAGCCATGCATTTTGTGAACACCCTTGGTGCAGAGGCCAGGCCAAAAGGAAGAACCCTGTATTGGTAGTGCTTCCCTTGAAATAGAAAGCGAAGGAACTTTCAATGACTTGGATGGATGAGAACATGAGTGTACGCATCCTTGAGATCTAGAGAACAAAGCCAATCCTGACTCTGAAGGTATGGCAGCAGACTTCCTAGAGAAATCATTTTGAACTTCTCTCTGAACAGGAATTTGTTCAATTCTCTGAGGTCTAAAATGGGTCTGTGTCCTCCTGTTTTCTTTGGAATAAGGTAAAAGGGGGAGCAGCCCTGTACCCTGTTGGAGAATGAGTACCTCTTCTATTGCCCCTTGAGCAAGAAGCATAGTGACCTCTTGACCTAACTGGTCATTGAGAGAGGTCTGAGAATTGAACAGTCTTACCATTGTAGGAGGGGGCATGCTGAGGAAATGAAGCTTGTACCCCTCTCTTACAATAGACAGAGTCCAATTTTCTGCTGTTATCTGACCCCATCTGGGGGCAAAATGACATAACCTTCCTGGAATGGTGGAAGGCTCTGGGCCGTTCAGGTCCAGGAAGGCAAAGTTCTCTAGATAGGAGTCAAAGCCCTGTGGAGGATGAGTCTGCTGAGCCAGTGGAGGCCTAGCAGCTTTTGCTTTTCTTTGCCTAGGCTGTTGCTGCTGTCCCTTTTGGGCAGACTGGCCTAAACGATGCCCCTGCTGGGTATAGGAGGGATAAAACGTCTTCCTGAAGAATAGTTTCTTGTAGGATTTTTTCCTTGCAGGATCAGCTGTAGACAGACAATCTATCCCCAATCTATCTAGCTGTAGACAGACAATCTATCCATAGCCCATGTTCCCTGTAAAATAGTTATCTCCAAGTTATAATGCCCTGTTCAATGTAATTTCAGTTTGTTCAATGTAAACCGCACTGATGCAGAATAGCGCGGTATATAAGAGAATATAAATAAATAAATATCCAAAGTGATATTGTCAGCATCTATTTCATTACCTTTTTCCTGCCAATTCTTGCCAAAGAGATTCTCTCCTGTGCAAGGAATATTCCCTAGTTTATCCTATACCCAATGTTCCAAGTCAGATGC
This sequence comes from Ichthyophis bannanicus, assembly GCA_033557465.1. Lineage (NCBI taxonomy): Eukaryota > Metazoa > Chordata > Amphibia > Gymnophiona > Ichthyophiidae > Ichthyophis > Ichthyophis bannanicus. The sequence continues at coordinate 83,856,271 of CM066041.1, forward strand.
CTGAAGCCAGGCAATCCTACGTGCACCTATGGCAATGGCAGAGGTTCTGCTTATGCACTCAAAGGCTGCACGATTTACAAACTTGGAAACATCCTGAGCATGTTTGACAAGGGCGAGGAAATCCTGCCTCATATATCATCAGGAAGGAGAGGGCTCATAAGCTCTAAATCTCCTGTGACTTCCTTAAGGAACAGTCCCATATATAATATATAGGAAATGATCCTAGCAGAAAGCATGGAAGCCTGGAAGGTTCGATGCCCAAAGGCGTCAAGAGTCCTACACTCACATCCTGGAGGATTAGATGCACACCTTTTTGCACTCTTGATCCTTCTCCTAGCTGATTCCACCACCATGGAATGGTGTGGTAGCTGAGTCTTCTGAAACCCACGACAAGGAGTAACTCGATACATGGTGTTGAGTCTTCGAGAGTGAGGAGATGTGGTTAGAGATGTTTCCCACATCCTTAACATAAGATCATGCAAGATCTCATGAATAGGTAAGGTAGCTGCCTCCTTAGGAGCCTTAGGGTATTGAAGGATTTCTAATTCCTTTGCCCTAGGCTCTTTTTCAGGAGCCACTGTGATGGAAAGACCTCGAGCCACATCTCGGATAAAATCCTGAAAGGATATATCCTCTGGTGGAGACATCCTACGCTGAGGAGAAGAATCATCCTCAGGAAGAAGTGCTCTGGTATCGGCAGAGCTTTCAGAGTCTTCAGACTCATCCGAGGATTTAAAATATCTCCAATCCGGGTGATCGTGCAAGGCACGGTACCGATCGAAGTCGGTATCGGAGGGGTCCGGTACCGACTTGCCGATACCGGATGGATAAGCATGACTCGGTCCCGGTAGAATACCTGCCGATGTTGATGCAGTCGGTACCGGTACCGGAGTTGGTGCCGGTACCGATTGAATTCTCTGAAGCGGTTTCAGGGGCATCGAGGCCGTGAGAAGAGCCACCAGACTGCGTTCAATAGCCAAGAATCTCTGGTCTATTGACACTGCCGATGCTTGGGTATCAGTACCGGATGAAGCAGCCGGTACCCCAGAGCATGGCACCAGTAGTTCTGGCGAGGTTGAAGCCTTGAGAACATCCTGGAGCCCCGTTAGTGCTTTGGAAGCCGAAGCCTCCTGCCGGGGCAATTTTGCCGGTGAAAGTCCCTCAAGGGCAATGCCAGAGGCATCTCGATGCTTAGAGGGAGATCTACCCTTTGAGGACTGGCTAGATTTATGTTTAGTTATTTGAGATCCATGGGAGGAAGACAAAGCCCTGGAAGACGTCGATGCCACAGAGGCTGCATCGGAGGGAAAAAGGGTACTAAGTTTAGCAGCTCGGTTCTGCCGGCCCCTCTTCGACATCATCCCACAGGCAACACACTCTGAAATAGAGAGGTCAGGACCTAAACATTTGAGGCACCACTCATGGGTGCCGGTGACGGAGATGGTACCGCCACACTTGGAACACTTTTTAAAACCCGAAGCAGGTTTTTCTATTTTAAAGGAAAAGTTGGGCCTAGTGCCCAAAATGAAAAAAAAAAGAAAGAACCACCGGCGGTACTGGTGTAGCGTCGAGGGAAGGCAGACGCGACCACAAAAAAGAAGAAAAGGGAATTATTTTCTGCGGTTACAGGATGTGCGACCTGTCGGCTCCACGGAAAATGAAGAACTGGAGAGGGACAGTTGGGAAAGGCGGAAAGGCAGCACGCAGGCACTGTGGGATGCTCCTAAAAGCTTTCCTATTGGACGCTGGGGAGCGTTCCCGCACAGGCTCCGTCGGTACCGACGATACCCATATGTGAAGACTACATTCCTGCTTGTTCCTGGAGATGAGAGCTATCTGACTAAATCCTCTGGTAACCAGAGATAGCACCATCCCAAGCGTCGGGCCATCCTCAAGGGAGCGTCAGGAGATTCCCATTCTAGAACTACCATCTGTTGGAGCTCTGGCGGGAATGGAGAAGACCCTGGAGGGATTGCGAATGCCCTGCAGGATGGGATCAGTGTGAGATTTAGCCTGGGAAGGTTCATGGTCCGGAGAATCAACGAGGTACAAGGCTTCCATAATCTGCGCAATTAATGCTGGAAGCTTATCCTTGCCGAAAAAGCAGATATTCTAGGCATATTCCTGTTCATTGCCAGAGGCCTCAGAAGGGGACCACTCTCCATCCTTCCTATCGGATGTCTCCAGACTGTCCTCCGCTGAGAGAACCTCCTCCTCTGGTAGAATGGCAGTGGACCAGTCTCCAGAGACCCAAGAGACCTGTTTTGGGCAGAGGTCGTTTGGTGTTGAAAGACCAATCCTCATAAGCACATTTCCTAGGTGCGGACGCAGAATCCAGTGAGGATCTTTGGCCAGGAGCGGGTTCAACTCTAGGTGATACTGGATCTAAATGCCAGATATTCCAAGCCTGCTTGAAGAGAGCCAGAAACTGCTGGGAATCCTCATCAGGGGGCTGTGCCTGAGATGGAGGCCCCACAGGCCGTGGCAGTAGAACAGGCAGGGAAGGAGCTTCAGATGTCCCCCAGGACTGAGACAGTGGATGTTGAGGCTCCCAAAGTCATATGACTAACCCGTGGAGGGGGGGGGAGAAAGAGGGAGGAGAAAGGGGCAGGGGAGAGCTCGGCCTGTGCAGTGTGGGAGGATTCTTCAGGATGAGAAGAGAAATCAGAGCACATGTGGCCTGCCAAGTCCCTACACTTGCGGCCATAGACTACACATCTCTGCATGGAGGAGGACATATCGAGAGAATGGTTTCTCGAGCATTGCCGGCAAACTGAAAGCGACCAACTGAAAGCGACCTGCTGAACTCCCATTGTGAGAAGAAGATTCAGACCACAAGGTTCAGAGCACTGAGAATGGCCGCTGCAGCCCGTGAGGAGAGGCGCATTGTAGTTTCCTGCCCAAAATGGTCACCACAGCTGAAGCACACTGCATGGCTGAGACCGGAGGCAGAGCAAGACAGCCGCAGTTGGAATGCAGCACGTGGCTGTTAGCAGACCCGGGGGAGCTGAGAGAAGATGGAGGCAATGGGGCCACAGCAGCTAGGAAGGAGCAGTATATGATATGAAAGCAGGATGGAGGGAAGGGGAGGTAAAAAAACCTCACAGTGAGGAGCAGACTCAGCAGGAAAGCCAAGGCACCAGAAGTAAGGTTGAAACTCTCTTATTTAAGTAAACTGATAAAAATAAAAAAGCTAGGAAGAAAAACTGAAGGCTCTCCCTGCAGGTACGCTACACTGGTGTACCAGGGGCTGGGCTGGGCTGGGCTGCCCCCCCACCACCCCTTAGGGAAGTTCCACTGGTCCTCTTGACCAGGAGCTTAACACACTAGCAGCTGAGGTCCTGGGAAACTCCAGAGGGGCACCTCTTGTGCACTCTGAAGACGTCCAACCAAAGATGACTTTGAGAAGGAAACTTAGAGGAAAGCACCCATCATCTGCTGGAGTCAGAGAAATACTGAAAACAACCCCTAGGGGTCCAGCTACATATCTACCAGGGCTCAGCCAATCAAGCTTCTGGTATCTTTCTCTGTCTCCAATATCTGCTGGCAGGGGGACTTAACCCACTTGTCTGGACTGGTCTAGCAGGATGATTTGGAAAGGGCAGACAGACTTGAAGGTGTAAATTTTAAGCAGGACTGCAGGAACCCGCAGTGGAGATGTGGTGGAATCAAAATAGTATATATGATTATGTTCCTGTAGATGTTCAATCATAACAAAAATCAAAACGGGCATTATACTCTGGCGGACTCTAAACCACTTATATTATTGCAAATGATTATAATGCTAGAAACCAGGCACGAACAACAAGAGGGGTTAATACATCGTAGATTGCAAAATAAAGAGACCATGGAAGGGAAGTATAAAAATGACAGGAAATAGTGTTAAAAATATGTAAAAAAACAGTGATAGAATAAAAAGTATGCTGAGCAGTGTATGCACCCGTGGTGCTGTGCAAAAGAATGCCAGTCAGTAACAAAACCATACTTAAGATGCTATTAAAATAAATAAGTATGAAAAAGACAAGTAAACATGGTAATATATCCGATGAAGGTGACATTTGAAAAAAAAATGTACATATCGGCAATATTAATCAAGAGCCATCAGAAGGAGCAATGGGGTCAAGAATAAAAATGGAAATATTTATTTATTTAATTGGATTTCTATACCGCCTTTCACTAGATCAAAGCAGTGTACATGAAACAAAACCATTAATAGTTACAGTGTAACAATTTACTATATACAGCATGCATTGATTAAATAGAGTTGATTAACTGTATATATAATTTTATTTATTTATTTTTTTTACAATTTCAGGGTGTATCGGTTATAGGGGCATTTATCACATACAGCTAACTTCATATATGGGAGAGTATTAATTCTGCGAGGAGTTATGTGGTTGGGCTGAAATGCTCGGTGAAAAGGTGTGTTTTTAGGTGCTTCCTGAAGCTGCTGAGGTTGGTAATGTTTCTCAGTGGGTCTGGTAGCATGTTCCAGATTGAAGGTGCACAAAGTTGGAAGGCTCATCCACAGGTTTGTTGGTTGAACTTACTTCTGGCATGGGGAATGACTAGGGTGTTTCTTATGAAGGCTTGTCTTGATCTGTTGGGTTGTGGGGTCTGAAGTAGAGTGTGGAGGTGAGTTGGGGGGGGGGTGTCTGAGTGAATGGGGGGGGATTTGAATAGAACGATGCCAGGGCTGTCATGTAAAGAGTACTATTGTGTAATAAAAAACACACAGAAATGATAAAACCATGTCTACTTAAAAACAACCCGGATGTCTAAAACAGTGAAAATAAAACCGAAGGCTGGGGTTAAAAAACCATAGGGTAATAAAATGGTACTAAAAATAGAGGCTAAAAATGTATAAAAAGAAGAGGGGGTATACCATAGCCTACTTTGAGAATTAGAGCTCAATGAATTGGGCATCGTAAAAAGGCAACAGACGTTTTCTAAAAATAAAAATAAATATATACTAAAGGGGATAAAAGAAAGAATGCTGTATAAAAATACCAAAAAAAGTAAAAAAATTGGAAAAATTTTTTATTAAATAAATAAAGCAAACCAAAGTCAGGAGAGGGATCTCAGGAACCTTACAAAAAGAAAGCAAGATCCTGATCCAAATTCAATCTATGTGGTGTCAGAGTATTCAATATAAAAATAAATCTTCGTTCCATTCTGAGTAAAATATGGTCAATGCCTTCTCCTCTCCAATCTGAATGAACCACCTTCAGGACTAGAAATTTGAGATCAGACAAGGCATGTTGGAGTGCATTCCAGTGAGCAACCAGGGGGTTTGTCATCTAATTTCCTACATGGACAGCTCTTAAGTCCCCTATGCGGGTACATAGATCATTTTGTCATCCCCACATAGAGCAATTTACAGGGACATATCATATATATGACTTCTTGTGACGCCCTCAAGAGGTAAATGAAATGATTCTTTGTGGCGACAACATTAGCACAAACAGAGAAATGACCATACGGAAAGTATCCCTTAATCTTCGGGATAATCCTTGACAGTGCAGAGGGAACTAAAATATTAGAAAGATTACAATTTCTTTTGTGTGCTATTGTAAGATGATGCTAGCACAATGACGGTACTTTCAAGAGAAGTTGCCATTCTTCTTTTAACATCTTAGTGATGTTCTTAGAGAAATTTTAAAAAGTAAGCGTGCATACAAGTCTATCTTCTGCAATTCGCCTGGATCCTTGGAGTAGCCTAGTATGATCCGTAGTTCTGGCTCTATGGTATGCTCGTTGAATGCACTCTTCTGCTCCCTGAAGTGTCTACTCATGTCTAATGCATGATGTTCAAAATCTTGGTCACTTGCACATATTCTTCGTATCCGTAAAACTGGCTGACAGGCAGATTATCTTTCAGAGATCTATTATGAAAACTGCTGTAGTGTAAGAGGCCATTCTTGTCAGTGGGCTTCCGATAAAGATCTGTGAGAAAATCTTCAGGACCTTTTTCTTTTATTATGTCTATATAAAGGAAGCTGAGGTGCCGGACCAAGACAAACCACCCAGCTGGGCGGCAGCAGCAGAATGGGACAGTGTTGGCGGCGGAGAACCACATTTCTGTGACAACGGCAACAACACTAAACTTAAACTGCATGGAGTAAAGGCCTGACAATCTACTTCTGTATCTTGCCATGAAAACCCAATGGATAGTCACAACAAAACAAATTGCACTATAGTGCTGGAAGATGAGACCCCCAGGTTGGAAGGCACTCAACTAGCTACTGGGGAGGAGCTAAAGACTTTTCAGAGTAAAGCCAGAATTTATGATGTGGTTGGATCAAAGCCCTCAGGACGTCTGACTGCTGATGTAGCTGCGCATGAAATGAGATTCAGAAGCTGCAAACCATGAGAAACTCTGGACCACATTAAGAAGCATGGGTATACCAGAACACCTGATCGTTCTCTTGCACAATCTGTACATTGATCAAGAAGCAACAGTTCGAACCGAACAAGAAGAAACAGAATGGTTTAAAATCAGCAAAGGTGTACGACAAGGCTGCATACTTTCCCCCTACCTGTTTAATTTATATGCAGAACAAATCACCAGAGAAGCAGGATTGTATGAAGACAACAGCGGTGTGAAGATTGGAGGAAGACTCATCAACAACCTTCGCTATGCTGATGATACCACATTACTGGCTGAAAGCGAAGATGATCTGAAACATTTGCTTTTCACGATCAAGGAACATAGTCTTAAAATGGGCATGCACTTTAATGTAAAGAAAACAAAGATCATGACAACTGGCAAAATCAATAAGTTCATCGTTGATGGAGAAGAAATTGAAATTGTGGACAACTTTAACCTACTTGGATCAACTATCAATAAGGAAGCAACAAGCAGTCAAGAAATCAGATGACGCATTGCTCTTGGCAGAATGGCTATGAAGAACCTAGACAAGAGCAGAGATGTCTCTCTCCATACAAAGATTCGACTCATTCAAGCCATGGTATTTTCAATAACATCACAGGGATGCGAAAGTTGGACAGTGAAAAAGATAGACAGGAAGAATATTGATGCCTTTGAACTATGATGCTGGCAGCGAATACTGCGTATACCATGGACTGCCTGAAGAACAAACCAGTCAGTACTAGAGGAGATCAAACCTAAGCTTTCTTTAGAAGCTCAGATGACAAGACTTCGACTTTCATACTTTGGACATGTCATGCAAAGAGAGAGATCATTAGAGAAAGACATCATGCTTGGCAAGATAAAAGGTCAACGCAAAAGTGAAAGGCCAGCAGATGGATCGATACAATAACAGCAGTTACAGGTGTCAGTCTGTCATAATGAGCCACCTGACTGAAGACCAAACACAATTTAGGACGGCTATCCAGAGGATCGCTATGAGTCGACACCTACTCGACGGCACTTAACAAGGAACCTGGTGCATACTGTAATGACTTTGAACTGGAGGTTAGGATCCAGGGTATTCAACCAGACCAAAAATCTCTCAAGGGCTTATATATCCCCCTTTCATCATAAAAATGTCTTCTATATATCTTTTCTATAATTTCACGAGTGAACTATAAATATGTCTAGTTAAAAACAGTTTTTCAAAGTTCGCCACATAGAGACTGGCAACTTCTGGAGCCACAGAAGACCCCATGGCTACCCCCGTAATCTGCTTATAGAAAACTTCTCTGAAACAAAAGAAGTTTTCTGTCATAATTAAGGTGGCTAATTGGATCAAAGAACAAATGGGTGTCCTGATTGGTCTAGTCCTTTCTACCAAAACATCCTCCAGTATATCCAGGGCAGCTCGTTGTGAAATATTAGGATAAAGAGAATTGATAACCATAGTTACGAGTATCAAATGCTCATGGTAGCCTTCATATGCATTAAGGATCTAAGATCAGAGTGCGCTTTATTCTCAAATTTGGTGATGTTGTAATACATCCGGCAATGTTTTGTATATAACTCAGCAACTATCTTGAGAGCCATAGTTTCAAAAGCATTAATCATCACATTATTCAAATCAGAAGGAACCCGGTTGAAGGCTTTTTAATCACAGATGTATCTAGAGAAGTATCTGTGCGTTTTGCAAAAAAGTCTACAATGAGTAATTTTCTGAAAAATCTATACGGATCCGCTCGAGTTGTAAATGCATTATATCTCACAGAGGGAACAAAAGAAAGACCTTTGTTAAGTACCTGAATCTCAGCCCTAGTCAAAGTGTGGTTTGAAAGATTAATACTTTAACTCATTTGTCCTGTTCAGATTTCTTCCTGTGAGTCAGACCTCGACCTCTCCCCCTGCCTCTCTCTGGGTAATACGAACTGTGGCATGCTAGGGGTGTGAGTGAAGATCCATCTGAAAATCCTGTTCTCTGTGGGGGGGGTTGATGAAAAGAGAGAGGCCGACATTTCCAAATGGTCCTCACACTAACTCTTACTTAATTTCCTAACTTGTTCTAGGCCCTTGTCTTGAGAAACATGCCTTGGGAAAGTCTTTGGTGTGCCTTGGTGGTGACAGGTAGGAGCATGGATAGGCATGGACTCATGAGGGTATTGTCCCATTTCTATTGGACAATGTCCCAGAGAATATTATTATTGTTAAGTGCCGTTAGATCTGTGTTGACTCATGGCGACCCTCTGGGTAGCTGACCTAACCTGTGTTCGGTCTTCAGTCGGGCAGCTCATTGTTGATAGAGTGGCACCCATAGCTGCTGTTATTGTATTGATCCATCTCATTGCTGGCCTTCCTCTTTTGCGTTGACCTTCTACCTTGCCAAGCATTATGTCTTTCTCTAAAGATCTCTCTTCATGTGATGTGTCCAAAGTATGGAAGTTAAAGTCTTGTCATCTGAGCTTCTACGGAAAGCTTAGGTTTGATCTCCTCTAGTACTGACTGGTTTGTTCTTTGGACAGTCCATGATATACACAGTATTCGTCAGCAGCATCTCCTCTTCCAGCCTGCATATAGAGAAGGGGGAAGAGAGCCTGAAGCAGATAGAGCAAAGAGGAGCCACGCTACTCCTTAATCTATTCCTCTCCTCTTGTCATTAATAGAGTAGAGGGGTGTGATTACAGCAGACGCTACATAGCAAAGGAGAACCACCCTATCTCTGCTTCTCTGTCCGCCTACCGTCGCTGCCAACAACACTACTGTGTCACCATTAATGCAGCCAAAACAAGCCTATTATTCCAACTTGATTTCCTCCTCTTCTAACTCCTCCCGGCAGCTTTACCGTTCTCTGCTCCCTGTCAGCCCCCACTACTGCCCCCTGCCCTGTTGCCCCCTTTTCTAAGCCTCCCGACCCCTCCCGACTTGCCTCCTTCTCTGAGAAGGTCCTTTCCCTTCGTGCCTCTTTTCCCTTCTGCCCCTACCCTCTTCTCCCCCTCTCTCCCTCCCACTTTCCCCTATGTCACCTGCCTTCCCTCACGCCTGGCATGCTTTTCACTCTGTCACTGCAACCCAACTCATTAAGGCCATCACCTCCTCTCAGAAGACCACCTGTCCTCTTGACCCGCTCCCTTCCTCCTGGCTCCTAGAACCTTCCCTCACTGCAGTACCATCCATTCTCCTTATGGTAAACTCCAGCCTCTCCTCTGCCTTCTTTCCCACAGCCTGGCAGCATGCTATCGTCCAGCCCCTTTGAAGAAGCCTTCCCTTGACCCCACTGTCCCAGCCAATTGGTGGCCTGTTTCTAATCTTTTCTCTCCAAGGTCCTCGAAAAAATGGTTTTCTCACAGTTTTCCCTGCATCTTGATGCCACCCTCTCCCCTCCACCCCCGTCAATCCGGCTTTAGGTCAGGCCACAGTACCGAGACGATTCTGCTTGCACTCCTAAATGAAGTCCATCAGGCCCATGAGCGTGGAAACCTCTCTGTTGCCGTTTCCCTAGATCTTTCCTCTGCCTTTGACGTGGTGGACCACCGCACGCTCCTCTCTCGCCTGCACGAGTTCGGGGTTCATGGGACAGTTCACCACTGGTTTCACCCCTATCTCTCCTCCTGTACCTTCTCTGTTCTGCAGGGCTCTGGTTCCTCACCAGTCACTCCCCTTCACTGTGGGGTCTCTCAAGGCTCAGTGCTTGCCATGCTCCTGTTCAACGTCTTTCTTGCCCCGCTTGCTCTTACTATTCAGCAATTCAGCATTTCTGGTTATTACTACACTGATGATCTTCTCCTTCTATACCATAGTGACTCTCTTGCATGAGCATGATGTTCAGGTCCCACTCCGTCGGCGGAGGTCGGATGGGGGCCTTGGAAAGCAAGAGGACCTGCATGAAGCGGGAGACCAGAGGCTGGCCCGAGAGGGGTTTACCCTCAACAGGGAAGTGGTTGGCTGAAATGGCGCTCAGGTGAATCCTGACTGATTTGGATTCCAGCCCCACCTGCAAGAGGTGGAGGAGGTACTGGAGAACCCACTGGGTGAAGCAGGAGAATGGATCGATCTGGATCTCGGAGCACCAGACCAAGAAGCACCGCCACTTGAGGGAGTAGGCCCATCTCGTCGAGTTCTTCCTAGATGCGAGCAGGACTTCCTCGATCTCCTCTGGGAGGTGCAGCGAGGCAAGAGAGACATGTTCAGCCGCCAGGCTGTTAGGGATAGCGAGTCCAAGTTCAGGTGAAGCACCCGTCCCTCCTCCTGTGTCAGCAGACCCGGGGCACTGCCCAGGGGGACCGGGGACTCCGATGAGAGGCAGAGTAGAAGCAGAAACCAAGGTTGCTGAGGTCACGAGGGAGCCACGAAAATCACCGAGGTTTGGTTCTGCTGAATCTTGTGGAGGGTCCTTGCAATGAAAGGAGTAGGGGGGGAACGCATACAGAAGCCCGGAGGTCCAGTTCAGGAGGAACGCATCTGGGGTTACCCTGCTCGGATGCGGTATCGGCCCGCAAAAGTGGGGAAGCTGTGCATTCGCCAGACTGGCGAACAGGTCTATGGACAGAATCCTCCAGCGACGAAACAGGTGGAGAACCACCTCTAGACTCAGGTGCCACTCGTGCGGGTGGAGAAGCCTGCTGAGCCTGTCGACGAGGACATTATCTTGGCCCAGGAGGTAGATAGGTCTTAGAGTCATGCCCCGGCGTATGGCGAAGGAGCAGAGGAGGACTGCCTCCCGATAGAGGAGGTGGGAGCATGCACCCCCTTCCTTGTTTATGTAGAACATCGCAACCTTGTTGTCGGTCTGCATGAGCACCGACTTTGCCTCACAAGTGGTATTCTAAGACCTTCAGGGCCAACCGGACTGCTCGAAGTTTGAGCAGGTTGATCTGCTGCCGAAATGCCTCAGGTGACCATCGTCCCTGAGTAGAGAGGTTGTCGCAGTGGGCTCCCCAGCCCGACAGCGAGGCATCCGTCATCAAGATGAGCTCGTGTTGCAGAGTCTGGAAGGGTATGCCCCGAAGACGACTTCGGGGATTCTGCAACCAATCCAGGAAAGTGGATAGGCTGCGTGAGACCAAGAAGGTATCCCGTAGCCGGCCCAAGGCTTGGGACCACTGCGCTCTGAGGCACCATTGAGCTGCTCGCATATGCATGCGAGCGCGGGGAATGATGTGCACGGTCGAGGCCATGTGCCCCAGAAGGTGCAGCATGGCCTGCGCAGTGACCCTGGACCACTTTGGACCTCGGCAGCCAGAACATGAGATACCTTTCGAGGCCGCTCCTTGTCCGACTCTCAGGAACGCCGGGGAGGACTAAGGGAATGAGCGCGAGACCGCTCACACTTATCCGGAGCCCCAACAGCGACTTCGAGGTCTTCTTCTTTTGCCGTTCCACCTTGGGCGAACCCTGGTCGGAGTGACGCCTGTGACATGGAGTCACTGCAGGGGACCCTGCAAGTGGTGGATCGGTGGAGAGGGGCACCACCAGGGACCCTGGGGCTGCCTTACAGAAAACGTCATCTGACTTCTGCTTACGGTTTAGCAAGGCCTTTGCAGACAACGTCTTAGAGAGTGAGCAGAGTTCTGTGTTGTGGTCAGCCCCTAGGCACTGCAGACAACAGTCGTGGGTGTCCGTGAGCAACATATTTTTTGGAGCATTTGTCACATTTTTTGAAGCCGGTGGACATGGGGTCAAAAAGAGCCCCTACGAGGTCGAATGCCCTCGAGGCCAGCAGTTAGAAAATGGGTGCGAAAAGGGCCTGAAGAAAGAATAAAGGAAAAAAGGGAAAATAGGAATCCCCTGGTGCACAGCCGAAGCAGGGGCATCTGGGGAGGATGGGAGAGGACCGGGTGCAATCAGAAAAATGGGCCAAAGGGCCAGAAGAGAAAACCTTTTTCCCGAGGGATGAGGATGAGTGTCCGAAGGACTCCCTGGAAAAAGGGAGACTGAGCAAGATGGCACCCTTGGGAAGAAAGAGGACCACGCATGTGTAGCAGCAATCCCAAAGGCTTTCTTTGAAAGCTGGGGAATTGCTCCGTGCGTATTCCATCGGTGCAGACATCACCCATAAGTGAGGACTGACTTCCTGCTTGTTCCTGGAGAAGCAAGGTTCCACATTAGGAACTACCACCCAGGAAAAAGATTTAGGCATCATCGTGGATAACATGTTGAAACCCTACGCCCAGTGTGCAGTGGCGGCCAAGAGAGCAAATAGAATGCTAGGTATCAAAAGGAAAGGAATGGAGAATAAAACAAAAGATATTATAATGCCCCTATATCGTTCCATGGTGCGACCGCACCTTGAATATTGTGTGCAATTCTGGTCAATGTATCTTAAAAAGAATATAGCATTATCAGCAAAGGTACAGAGAAGAGCCACCAAAATGGTAAAGTGGATGGAAGGATACCCCTATGAAGAGAGACTAAAAAGATTAGGGCTCTTCAACCTGGAAAAGAGAGCTTAGGGGAGATATGATATAGGTACTGCCGCCCATATCCTGAGCCATGCCTCCCGTTCAGATCACATCACCCCCCCCCCCATCTTATACAACTGCACTGGCTCCCCATTCCCTATAGGATTCAGTATAAATTCCTCATTTTCGTTCATAAATCAATCTATACTGGTAACCCCCTTCTATCTCGCTGACTTGGTTTATCTCCATACCCTTCCATTGGCTCCTCAGATCCATTCACTCCAATTGTATCTCTTCCTTCACCATCCCAGGCCCATCTGGAATCCACTCGTTTCTCAGCCTTCTTTTTCCTTGGTCCCCAGGCTCTGGAACTCACTCCCCTCAACTCTTCATCTGGAACCTTCCTTTAACACCTTTAAGGCCAGACTAAAAACCCACCTTTTCTGTTCTGCCTTTGACCTCCCCCCTCCCCTTTGTTCTCAGCCCCCTGCTGATGACAAGCCCCATTCACTCCCCTCTCCAGTGTAGTGCAGTCTTCGTCTTCTCTTTCCTCTAACTTGCTCTTTTTTTCCTGTCCGAATTACTGGCGCTCTCTTTCTCTTTCATAGCAGTACTACTTAATTTTGATAATTGTAAACCGCTCTGATGCTTTTGTATGAGCGGTATATTAAGCTCCAAATAAAGATGAAGGTCTATAAATTAATGAATGGAGTGGATGGGTAAACATAGATCGATTGTTTATGCCATCAAAATATAGAAAGACTAGGGGACATGTAATGAAGCTACAGGGTAACCTATTTAAGACTAATGAGAAAATATTTTTTTACTCAACATAACCAAACTCTGGAATTTATTACCGGAGGATGTAGTAAAAGCCGTTAATGTAGCCGGTTTTAAAAAGGTTTTGGACAAGTTTCTGGATGAAAGGTCCATAAACCATTATTAAAGGGGACCCAGGATATCCACTGCTTGCCCCAATACAAACATTATGGAACCTGTGTCTTTTGGGGAAACTGCTAGGTACTTGTGACCTAGATTGGCCACTGTTGGAAACAGGATACTGAGCTTGATGTTATGTTCACACGTCACATCTTATCCAACAATTCTTGGCCAAATACCATATCGAGCAAGTCTAACAGCCTCCGTGCTGACCTGACCTTGCACCCTGTGACTTTTTCTTGTTTCCAAAACTAAAATTACCACTGAAAAAAAGGAGATTAGATGACTTGGAAACCATTAAGCAAATTTGATAGAGCAGCTTCACAGCATAACGAAAGAGGCATTTCAAAATTGTTTCCAGCAGTGGCAGAAACACTGGAGAAAGTGTGTTTTATCAGAATGGGACTAATTTGAAGGAGACTGAGTGCAATAACTGTCAGCTTTATACTTTCTGTGGTATTATATAAGTGTCGATACTTTTTGATCGCACCTCGTATGACCCAGTATATAGATAGACACATGAGACTGAAGCCAGTAGAATTAGATCAGATAGGCTAAAACTGCTGTTCTCCTTCTGCTAGGGGAAGCCACAGAGCGAGGATCATACAAAATTAAGTTTGGTGTGCCACAAGAATTGAATGAACTGAAAAGGTGTGCCACAAAATAAAAAAGGTTGAGATGCACTGCTGTAGAGGCCGGTACCAATTAAGCTGAAAGCCCAAAGGATCGGGGAGAAGGAGGAGGAAGCAGCACAGTTTTAGTTTATTATTTTACTTTACAAAGGGAATGCTAATTTTCTCATAGTTCTTGACTGATTTCAAAATGAAATGACTTGATAACAATTCCTATACTGTAAGTGAAATACTAACAAGGACATTTCAAGAGCCTTTTTGATAACATAAAAGAAAACTACATTCAAGTACAAATTCAACCTACTTTAGAAACAAGGAAGAATTCTCTAAAATCTATAGAGGGGGATAAACAGTGTGAACGATGTTACTAAATATAATTTCCAGAATACTGGTTCTAATTTCAGATTAGATGACAACATTCCATTAAAACAAGCTATAAATTAAATTTATTTATTTATTTTTACCAGTTGATACGTTTTACCTGTAATGCTCATCATCTTCACTTCCAAATCTGTTATTCTGCAACTGTTCAGCTAAATTTGTCAGGATTACATCTCGAAGCAGGGAAAGTCCATCATTTTTCTCTCCTGTTAACCAAAAGGTCATTTCTGATACGTATACATAATATTCAGGAATGATAATAACAGTTGTCCATATAATTTGAGGTTGTTTGTTCTCCATATTTGTATCAAAACAATGAAAATCGATTAAAGACAATCTAAAACTTGAATATTAAGAAAAAAAAAGTTTGTGAACAAAATATTTCAGACTATGACGGGGAAGAGGAGTGATTTACTAACATGCATTAAGCATAGTTGCTCACCTGTAACAGATGTCCTCCATGGACAGCAGGAATAAGTCCTCACGTGTTGGTGACATCCCTGATGGAGCCCCATGCAGGAACGCTCCCAGCCTTCCATTGGAAGCTTTTGGGAGGCTCCACCACACCTGTATGCCTGTCTTCCCACTTGCTATAGCGCCATTTTCTCCAGTATGACAAAGCTGTAGCAGAAAACAACTCTTTGGGGAGGTGGGAGGTTTGTGAGGACTTATTCCTGCTGTCCACAGAGAACACTCGCTACAAATGAGTAACTATACTTTCTCCATGGACAAGCAGGAAGTAAATCCTCATGTACGGGACTCCCAAGCTATAGGCTACCAAAACAGAGATGGTCAAGCCCAACAGGGGCAACAAACTGGAGAACCGGAAGAAGTCCCCCCAGGGGACTCGACTGATTAAGCGTCCACAGCGCACATCAACATTGAGAGGTCCCGTTTTGATAGCCTTGACGAACAGAAGGGCCGGTGGGAAGGAGTTGAACCTAAGTCCCAAAGAGGTATTGGAGGACAGCTTGGCCGAAGTTGTTGTCGCATCAGGAATCCCCATCCAGATAGTAAAGTTCTATGAATGTGCGGACCAAAGATCACTTTGCAGCCCTGCAAATCTCCTCCATGGAGACAGAGCGCAAGCTGGCCGCCGATTCAGCCATAACTCAGACATTGTGAGCAGTGATATGACCATCAAGGCTCAGGCCTGCATGGGCATAAGCGAAAGAGATGCAGTCTGCCAGCCAGATAGACAGCATGTGTTTGGAGAAGTCAGTGCCCAGTTTGCTGGGGTCAAAAGAGACAAACAGCTGGGTGGAACACCAATGCGCCTTTGTCCACTCAAGGTGGAAGACTAGGGCATTCTTGCAGTCTACTATGTGCAGCGCAGCCTACCCACAGTTGGCGTGAGACCTGGGGAAGAAGGTAGACAAAACGGCCATTTGACTGAAGTGGAAAGCAGAGACCTCCTATGGCAAAAAGTGAGGATGTGATTGCAAAACCACTTTATTATGATGGAAACTAATGTAGAGCGCATGAGCCACCAGGGCCTGGAGTTCACCGACATGGCAGGCCGAGATCACTGCCACCAGGAGCAAGATCTTCCAGGACAGGAATTTCATAGGACAGGAAGCAAGCGGCTCGAAGGGAACCTACAAGAGCTGCGCCAGAACCACTGGCGGGGGCTTGACTGGAGGCTTTGAGAGGAGTAAGCTCAGATGAAGCAAGTTACCAGGAGCTGAGCTGATATGGGCTTTCCCTCCAAGCAACAATGGTAGCCTCCAATCGTGCTCAGGTGAACGCTGACTGAACTGGACTTGAGATCAGAGTCTGAGAGGTGCAGGACTCCAGCAGATTGTCCATGGTGCAGAAGGGAGGATCCAGAACCTTGCTGGTGCACCAGGTGGAGAACCTCCACCTCTTGAATGTGTAGGATCTGCACGTGGAGTCCCTGCGCGAGGCCAGGAGGACTTCCGTAACATCCCCGGGAAGATTGAGTTCTGAGAGAACTACCTGCTCAGCATTCAAGCTGTAAGGGCCAAAGATCGGATGGTGGGGCGCAGCAAAGTCCCATCCTCCTGAGAGATGAGGTCTGGGGCAGAGCCCAAACTGAGATGCTCCCATTCAGATAGTTCAAGTGCAGAGGAAACTACGGCAGCCTGGGCCAGTTCGGGGGACGAGGAATATTGTACTCCTGTCGGCCTGAAGCTTCAGCAAGGTCTTTGCCACAAGCAGGATCGGAGGCTATGCGTAAAGCAGACCCACCCCCAGTGGAGGAGGAAAGTATCTGGAGCCAGCAGGTCGCTGTACGCCATCCTGGAGCAGAACTGATCCACCTGGGCATTTTGTGACATGGCAAAGAGATCTATCATGGGAGTACCCTACTCCTGAAAGATCAAGTCCACCACCTCCCCTTGAGGGTCCACTTGTGCGACTGGAGGGCCTTACTCACCTGATCCATCAGGGCACTGAGCTCCCTGGGCAGAAAGGTCGCCCGTAGCTCCATCCCATTGGTAGCAGCGAACTTCCACAAGCGGTCCGCTTCACAGCAAAGGAGTTATGATCCCGTGTCCCCCAGGTAAGTGAAAGCCCCCAGGTAGGTGATACATTAAATACCTTTATAGAAATGGGTAACAGGGGTAACATATGGAAAGCCGTGTGTATAAATGCCCATAGCATGGGAAATAAGATCCCTGATGTTGAAGCTTTGATGGGAGTGGCTGACTTGGATTTAGTGGCAGTTACAGAAACATGGTTGACAGAAAACCATGACTGGGATGTAACTATACCTGGCTATTCAGAAAGGACAGGGTAGGAAGAAGGGGAGGAGGAGTGGCACTATATGTAAAAACTACTATTAAAGCTTTGGAATTACAGAGCTTAAAACGGAGAGAGGAGGCATTGTGGGTTAATCTAGAAAGAGGGAAAGAGAAATCTATTTGCATTGGTGTGATATACAGACCTACCTCACAATAGGAAGAGGTGGACAGAGAGTTAATTGAAGACATACGCAGCATTTCTAGGAAAGGGGAAGTGCTACTGATAGGAGATTTCAATATGCCAGATGTTGATTGGCACATTCCTGCTGCAGTATCATCTAGAAGTAAGGAGATCCTGGATTCTCTACAGGGAGAACTATTCAGGCAATTGGTAACAGACCCCACACGTGAAGGGGCCATACTGGACTTGGTGCTTACCAATGGCGAAAGTGTTTCTGATGTTGTAGTGGGAGATCATTTTACAACCAGTGATCACCAGATGGTGTGGTTCAGTATTAGAACTAGGGCTGTTAGAATCCATTCAAAGGTGAGGATCTTAGACTTTAGGAAGACTAACTTTGCGAAGATGGGCCAATACCTCAGGGAGTCGTTAGTGGGATGGGAACAGCTGGGGGATGTAGAAAAACAGTGGGAAAAACTGAAAGGGGATATTTTAAGGGCAACCAACCTTTTTGTTAAAATGGTAAATAAAGGCAAAAGGAAAAGGAGACCGCTATGGTTTTCGAAGGAAGTAGCTGAAAAAGTGAAGAAAAAGAGGGAGTCCTTCATGAAATACAAGAGATCACAGAGAGAGGAAGACAGGCATCTGTATTTGGAAAAACTTAGAGAAGCTAGCAAAGTAGTCAAGAAGGCAAAGATTCAAAAGGAGGAGGAAATAGCCAATGCAATAAAATGGGGGGGGATAAGACATTTTTCAGATAAATTAGTGAGAAAAGGAAGGGCAAAAGTGGTATTGTCAGACTCAAGGGTGCAGGTGAGGAATATGTAGAAGCTGATAAGGATAAAGCGGAATTGCTTAACAAATATTTTTGTTCTGTGTTCACAGATGAAGAACCAGGAGCAGGACCTCAGAAAACACCCACAAACAGGAACAGAAGCGAGGGACACCTTGAACAATTTTCAGAAGACTGTGTTCGTGAGAAACTAGTTCAACTTAAAGTAGACAAAGCGATGGGACTGGATGGGATACACCCTAGAATACTGAGGGAACTTGGGGACGTTCTAGCAACTCCACTGACTGACCTTTTCAATGCCTCGCTGGAATCAGGAGTGGTGCCAAAGGACTGGAGAGAGGCTCATGTGGTGCCTTTACACAAAAGCGGAAGTAAGGATGTGGTTGAAAACTACAGGCCGGTTAGTTTAACTTCGGTGGTGAGTAAATGATTGGAAACGCTGCTGAAAGAGAAAATAGTGAGGTTTCTGGAGTCCAGCGGATTACAGGATCCGAGGCAGCATGGATTCACCAGAGGCAGGTCTTGTCAGACAAATCTGATTGATTTCTTTGACTGGGTGAACAAGGAGTTGGACCGAGGGAGAGCTCTAGATGTGGTGTATTTAGATTTCAGTAAAGCCTTTGACACTGTTCCTCACAGGCGACTTATAAACAAACTGAGCACCCTAGGGATGGACCCTAAAGTTACTGCTTGGGTTAGAAATTGGTTGGGTGGGAGGCGACAAAGAGTACAAGTAAATGGAGCTCACTCTGAGGAGAAGGATGGTTACCAGTGGTGTGCCCCAGGGATCTGTCCTTGGTCCGATTCTTTTTAACATCTTTGTTAGTGATATAGCGGAAGGGCTGTCGGGTAAGGTTTGCCTCTTTGCGGACACCCAGGAAGGGGTAGATAACATGAGGAGGGATCTAGCTAAGCTTGAAGAATGGTCTAGAATTTGGCAGCTGGGATTTAATGTTAAAAAATGTAAGGTCATGCATTTGGGCTGCAGCAATCCAAGGGAGCAATACAGTATAGGAGGTGAAGTACTTTTGTGAACTAAAGAAGAGCGGGACCTAGGCGTGGTTGTGTCTGATGATCTTAAAGTAGCTAAACAGGTAGAAAAGGCGACGGCAAAAGCTAGAAGGATGCTTGGGTGCATACGGAGAGGAATGGCTAGCAGAAAAAAGGAGGTGATAATGCCTCTCTATAAGTCTTTGGTGCGACCTCATTTGGAGTATAGTGTGCAATTCTGGAGACCGCACCTTCAAAAGGATATGAACAGGATGGAGTCGGTGCAGAGGGTAGCTACTAAAATGATTAATGGGCTTCATTATAAAGCATATGAGGACAGACTTAAGGATCTTAATATGTACACCTTAGAGGAAAGGCGGGATAGAGGTGATATGATTGAGATGTTTAAATACCTCCGTGGCATATATGTTCAGGGAGAGAGCCTCTTTCAATTGAAAGCAAGTTCTGCTACAAGGGGACATGGGATGAGGGTGAAGGTAGATAGATTCAGGAGTGATATGCGGAAATATTTCTTTACAGAAAGAGTAGTGGATCCATGGAATAGTCTCCCAGTGGAGGTGGTAGAGATGAGGACAGTAACTGAATTCAAAAAAGCATGGTACCAACACAGAGGATCTCTAAAGGTAAAAAGTGGACTGTTGTAGTTGTTGTTATGGAAGGACAGACTAGATAGGCCATGTGGTCTTTTTCTGTCATCATGTTTCTATGTTTCTAATGTCTTCCCTCTGTTAGCAGATTGAACGTGATCTATACAAAAACTCCTCAGATGTCCGAACTCATGTCCAAAATCAAAGCAATGTTGGACTATCGGTGCTGTTAATGTTTTGCATCGTAAGCGGCTCTTGTGTTCTAATAATCTGATCTTAAAGGAACGAATAGTTTTTCCTATGTATAATAAGTTACAGGGGCACCTGATCGCATACACCACCGAAGTAGTGTTGCAAGAAGTGGTTTGTTTCAGGATATAGGTCTTCCCATGGTAGGTAAAATCTTGCACATCTTCAGTTATATCACATATAACGCACTCCCCACATCGCTTATGCCCTCGTTGACTGATGTCTTCCATTCTGCGTGCTAAAGGTCGCAGGGCCGCCGGACTCAGTTGTTCTTTTAAATTGGTATTTCATTGCCACACACCCCTTATATGTTTATCTTTGAGACCAGGAACAGTCTGTAAAATGTTGGTGTGTTTAGAGAGAATACATTGTATCCTATAACTCAGTGGTGAGTACTTAGTGATCATATTAACATGTTCACTGTCTGCCTGCCTTTGGGTCTTAGAAGTCCCTATCAGCCAAGCTCGATCATTGTAAAGTGCTCGCTTATAAGCTTGTGTGGCAACCTGATGAGGATATCCACGATCATTAAAATCTTTCAGTAAGGTCTGGGATTGCTTTTTAAATTCTGAGGTGTCCGTACAGTTCCGACGGAACCTTAAAAATTGTGAAAACGGCAAGCTATTTTTTAGACGAGACGGATGAGCACTGCTATAATGAAGTGTTTCGGGCAATAGGTTTTTTATAGACTGTTATCCACCCCTGAGGACCCTTCATGATCAACAAATCCAAAAAGGTGATCTGAACTGCATGCATAGTGTAAGTAAACTGTATCGACTCATCAATGGTATTTAGCCAAGTTACAAACTGTACTGCTCGCTCAAGGGACCCTTTCCACAAAAGGAATATATCATCTATGAAACGAGTCCACATTATGATGTTAGTGATAAATGGGTTGGATGGCAACCATTTCCTTTCAAAGTTCCCCATGAACAGATTGGCTATCGAGGGGGCGCATGTGGCCCCCATCGCCACTCCTGAAAGCTGTTTGTAAATAGCCTGTTCAAAAACAAAATAATTATGGAAAACTGTGAAATGAGTTAGTTTCAAAATGAATGATATCAAAGCTTCCGACAGGTCTCCTCTACGCCGTAGTTCCTCCTCCACTGTGTCATATGCTTCATGTTGGGGTATGCTGGTGTACAATGCAGTAATATCCAAAGTTATTAATAACACTTCAGGGTCAACTGCCCAATTAGTGTACGCTGCCAATTTTTCCAAAAAATGAGACGTGTCTCTAATGTAAGAAGGTATATCAATTAACAACAGACGCAAAAATGAATCTATGAACTCAGATAGAGGTTCTAACAACGTGCCTCTTGTTGATACAATTGGTCTCCCAGGGGGCGCTTGTAACCCCTTGTGAATTTTGGGAACCAAATAAAACCGAGCTATTGTAGGATTCTTTTTGTTCAAAAATAGAAATTCCTTTTTTGATATGATTTTTTGTTGGAAAGCCAGCTGTATAGTGTTTTGTATGCTCGTCTGTAAAGAGTGGGTAGGATCTTCAAGTAATTTTTGATAAACTTGCTGATCTGAGAGATGTCGTTGTGGCTCCGTTAAATAATCTTCCTGACTGAGGACCACCACAGCACCCCCTTTGTCGGCTCTCCGAATGACGATGTCCATACGTGCTCGCAGCTCCCGCAGCGCCATCCGTTCTTCTATAGACAACACATTTTTTGTCAATCTGTTTTGTCGCTCTAAATGGGCTATATCCTTCAAAACCAGCTCTTTAAAAATCTGAAAAGCTGGAAGTATAGGACCAGGTGGCATCCAGGTTGATTTAAAAGCCAACGGTATGCGGCGGTCTATCTGTGGACCTTCTGTGGTATGCACAGAAGTAGAATCTTGAGAAAAATAAGATTGTAACACCAATTTTCTAATCAGGGCTCCTAAATCTAATCTAAATTGGAAAGGGTCATGTGTAATCTCAAGGTACATAGGACAAACCTTTGTCCAAAAGACTGCATTGTGCTCTAGTTAGAATTTTCCCTGAAAGATTCACTACTAAACTGGAGTGTGTGGCAACGAAATAACAATTTAAAAGAACAACTGAGTCCGGCGGCCCTGCGACCTTTAGCACGCAGAATGGAAGACATCAGTCAACGAGGGCATAAGCGATGTGGGGAGTGCGTTATATGTTATTATTATTATTATTATGTTTATTTAAATTTGATATACCGCTCAGGCCAGAAGGCATTAGAGCGGTTTACAATAATATATCATGTGATATAACTGAAGATGTGCAAGATTTTACCTACCATGGGAAGACCTATACCCTTAAAACAAACCACTTCTTGCAACACTACTTCGGTGGTGTATGCGATCAGGTGCCCCTGTAACTTATTATACATAGGAAAAACTATTCGTTCCTTTAAGATCAGATTATTAGCCCTCCAGGGCTGGATTTGGAGACCCTGCCTTACACCTCTGTCATTTAAGATTGTGAGTGGGCAAGGTGCAGATGTCCAAGACATCAAAAAGGTTAGATAGAATGTGTCACATTCCTCCTCACTTCTCACCACCACCAAAATATTGTCTATTAGACAACTTTTTGGTGGTGGTGAGAATCGAGGAGGAATGTGACACGTTCTATCTACCCTTTTGATGTCTAGGACATCTGTACCTTGCCCAAAAGAATCCAAGGTCCTGCATTCTCTTCCTGGAGGAGCAGAAGAGTGTCTCTTTGTACTCTTTATCCTCTTCATAGCTGACTGCACCACAATGGAATGGTGAGGAAGCTGAGTTTTCTGGAACCCAGGACAAGGAGGGACACGATACATAGTGTCCAACCTGCGAGAATGAGGAGAGAGAGTGAGAGGAGTCTCCCATAAATCAATCATGTGTTCATGAAGAATCTCATGAATTGGTAAGGTGACTGCCTCTTTAGGAGCCTTAGAGTATCCTAAAATATCTAATTTTTTTGCTCTAGGCTCTGATTCAGAGGCTACTGAAATAGAGAGTCCTTTAGCTACTTCTCTTATGAAGTCTTGAAAGGACAAGCCCTCTGGAGGAGACATTCTTCATTTAGGAGAAGGTGGCTCCTCAGGAAGGGCTATGGATACTTCAGGAGACTCATCTGATGTATCAGATTCATCAGAGGAATCGAAGTATCGCCTGTCAGGGTGCTCTTCTAACGCTCGATACGCGTATCGAGCAGTATCGACATCGGGCATCCCTGGTACCGGATCGGTACCGAGAAGTAGCCCTGGACAAGGAACCGTAGCAGTCAGTATCCTAGTCGATGTCGATGCAGTCGGTACCGGCATCGGCGCTGGTGCCGGCACCGGAGCCGATACTGACAACGGAGCTCGTTGCGGTATCATCGGCGTCGCAGCTTGAATGAAGGACTGTATAGCCTGCTGCATGGACAGAACATTCTGATCCATCGACGCCCTGAATGCCTGAAAGTCGGTACCGGGAGATTGTGCCGGTACCCCAGAGCATTCTAACAGGTGATCGGTCGAGGCCATGCCATCGATGTCAACCTGTAACCCCATAGGAGGAGCTTTGGAAGCCGGAGCTTCCCGCCGGGGTTGTTTGGCTGTTGCAGGATCCTCGAGGGCAAGCCCGGAGGCATCTCGATGCTTAGAGGGAGATCTACCCTTCGAGGACCTGCTAGGTTTATGTTTGGTTACCTGAGATCCTATAGGAGAAGACGACCTGGAAGATGTCAATGCTACTGCCTCAGCGGGAAACAGCACATGGAGCTTAGCTGCTCGGTTCTGTAACCCCCGTTTAGACATTAGGGAGCAGGACGGACAATCCGGAATGGAGTGTTCAGGACCCAAACATTTAAGACACCATTCATGGATATCTGTAACAGAAATAGTACCGCTACACTTAGTGCACTTTTTGAACCCGGAGGTTGGTTTTTCCATGAGGGAAATTTTCTTGTGGGCCCTGAGGCCTTAAGAAGAAAAATACACCAAGTGAGGAAAAATATCAATTTTTTTTTATTTTTTTTTAAAGAAAGAAAGAAAAGACCGGCGGTACCGGTCCGGAGTCGGGGAAGGCAGACACGCGACCAAAGAAATAAAATAAAACAAAGAACTTCTTCAGCGGTGACAGGGCTCGACCTGCTGGCTCCGTGGCAAAGAAGAACTGAGGAGAGTTGGTTAGGAATGGCGGGGAAGGCAGCGCGCAGGCGCTGTGGGATGCTCCCAAAAGCTTTCCTTTCTGGGAAGCTGGGGAGCGTTCCCGCGCAGGCTCCGTTGGTACCGACGTACCCATATGTGAAGACTCATTCCTGCTTGTTCCTGGAGATGCTCGTATCCTGCCGATAAATACATGGCTGCATGGATGGTGTCAGAGAGCATTTTGGTTTCCTGGACCATGGGATGATATTCCAAGGGCTGCAGAGCAGAGATGACGTCCATCTGTTCAAGAAGGGTCGATATGTCTTCAGTAGAAGTCTGGCTAACCTACTGAAGAAGGCTTTAAACTAGATTTATTGGGAATGAAGATAGCTCCCAGGTAAGTGAAAGCCCCCTTGTAAGTGAAACATTAAATGCTTCTATAGAAATGGGTAAAAGAGGCAACATCTGGAAAGCAGTGTGTATAAATGCCTGTAGCATGGGAAATAAGAACCCAGATGTTGAGGCTTTAATAGAAGAGGCTGACTTGGATTTAGTAATGGTTACAGAGACATGGTTTGTGGTGAACCATGACTGGGATGCAATTATACTAGGCTATACTTTATTAAGGAAGGATAGGGAGGAAGAAGGGGAGGAGGAGTAGCACTATACGTAAAAAATAATATTAAAGCTATAGAATTACAGGGCTTAAAAGGGAGAGAGGAGGCACTGTGGGTTAAACTAGAAAGACGGAAAAGGAAATCCATTTGCACTGGAGTAATATACAGACCCACCCCCCATCACAGGGAGAAGAAGTGGATGGTGGTGGGAAAAGTAATGGAGGCGCGCCTGAAAGAGTGAATAGTGGACTTTCTCAAAACCAATAGGTTGCATGATCCGAGGCAACATGGTTTTACCGAAGGATGATCTTGCCAAACAAACCTGATTGAGATCTTTGACTGGGTGACCAGAGAACTGGATCAGGGGCATGCAATGGATGTCATCTACCTGGATTTCAGCAAAGCCTTTGACACTGTTCCTCATAGGAGGCTTATCAATACACTCAGTAGTTTGGAGAAGGGTCCCAAGGTGGTGAACTGGATCAGAAATTGGTTGACTGACAGACGACAGAAGGTGGTAAATGGAGCTCACTCGGATGAAAGAAGGGTGATTAGCGGGGTGCCCCAGGGTTCGGTCCTTGGCACGGCACTGTTCAATGTATTTGTGAATGATATTGCTGAAGAACTGAATGGAAGAGTCTGTCTTTTTGCAGATGACATGAAAATTTGCAACCGAGTGGACTCTCCTGAAGGAGTGGTTAACATGAGGAAAGATCTACAAAAGCTGGAAGAATGGTCTAATGCTTGGCAATTAAGATTTAATGCGAAGAAGTGCAGTGTCATGCACTTGGGAAGCAGAAATCAAAGGGAAATGTACGCGATAAGGGGCGAGAGGTTGGTGTGCACGGAGCGGGAGAAGGATCTTGGTGTGATTATTTCTGAGGATCTTAAGGTGGCAAAACAGTGCAACAAGGTGGTGGCAAAAGCCAGGAGGATGTTGGGCTGCATACAAAGAGGAATGCCACTGTATAAGTCACTGGTGAGGCCTCTCTTGGAATACCGTGTTCAGTTTTGGAGACCATATCTTGCAAAGGATGTAAAAAGAATGGAAACTGTTCAGAGGAAGGCGACCAAAATGATTTGGAGCCTGCGTCAGAAGCCTTATGAGAAGAGACTTGAAGACCTAAATATGCAAACTGGAGGAGAGGAGGGATAGAGGAGATATGACTCAGACCTTTAAATACTTAAAGAAAAATGAACAAACAAACCTCTTCCAAAGACGGGGAAGGTGTAAAACTAGAGGGCATAACATAAAGCTGCAAGGGGGTAAATTGAAAGGAAATGTCAGGAAATACTTTTTCACTGAAAGGGTGGTGGATGCTTGGAATGCCCTCCCAATGGAAGTGGTGAGAGCAAATACAGTGACAGAATTCAAGATGGCATGGGACAGACAAAGTGGATCCCTTTACAGCAACAGGATAAAATCAAAATAAACTTAACCATCTAATTTCCCAATAAATAGGAGTGTCCTACACGGAGTGGTGGGTTCACGCCTAAACAAAGACATGGGGAGGGGTGGCCTGTACAGAGCAGCAGGTACACCTGCTCTTGCCATCTTACTGGGCAGACTAGATGGACCATACTGGTCTTTATCTGCCGTCATTTACTATGTTACTATGATTTAATGGAAGCCATATGCAATATTGCCAAAAAAGGGGAAATGCTACCGACAGATCATTTCAATATGCCGGATGTGGATTGGCACATCCCTGCTGCGGTGTCATCTAGAAGTAAAGAGATCCTGGATTCTCTACAGGGAGAACTATTCAGGCAACTGGTAACAGAATCCACACGTGAAGGGGCCAATGATGAAAGTGTTTCTGATATTATAGTGGGAGATCATCTTGCATCCCTGTGCTCACCAGATGGTGTGGTTCAGTATTAGGACTAGGACTGATAAAATACATTCAAAAGCGAAGGTCTTAGACTTTAGGAAAATTAACTTTGCCAAGATGAGCCAGTACCTCAAGGAGTCGTTAGCAGGATGGGAACAGCTGGGGGATGTAGAAAAACAGTGGGCACAACTGAAAGCTGCGGCTTTAAATTTAAAGGTCCTTGCAGCCTCTTGATTGGCCTTGGGTGCAATGTTCGGGGTGGAGCTTGGCTTCCCGCTCTCTCAACCCGATGCTGATCAGAGACTGTGGAAGGGTTTGGCGGCGCTGGTCTTCTGTGCTGATCATGCCTGCTGCGGCTTTAAATTTAAAGGTCCTTGCAGCCTCTTGATTAGCCTTGGTGCGATGTTCGGGGTGGAGCTTGGCTTCCCGCTCTCTCAACCCGATGCTGATCAGAGACTGTGGGCGCGATCAGCACACAAGACCAGGATGGGAGTGGGTGTGTGTTGCTTCACTCCCTCGGGAGGTTCAGATGGAGAGCACTTTCCCCAATAAGGCCAAAAAGGGCTTTCCCCACAGCGTGCTTGCTTTTAAAGGAGGACTGAGCCGCCCTGTGATGATCTTCTTTGGGCAGAGCTAGGCAAATACGTGTGGCTGAGTGGTTTCCCTTTCAGCAGAGAGGAGCAGGAGCAAGTCAGCACAGCAGACACAAGATGTTTAAAGTCAGTCTCACCTCCTTTGTTGCAATGGGTAGTTGGATTCTTTCCTGAGAATGGGAGTGAGTGTGTGTTACTTCATTCCCTCGGGGGTTCAGATGGAGAGCACTTCCCCCCCGGTAAGGCCAAAAATCCAAGGGTCTTGTACAGTATAGGGGGTGAAGTACTTCTGTTGAAAAAAGAAGAGCAAGACCTGGGGGGTAATCATTTCTGATGATCCTAAGGTGGCCAAACAGTTAGAAAAGGCAATGGCAAAAGCTAGCAGGATGCTCGAGTGCATAGGGAGAGGAATAGCCAGCAAGAAGGAAGTGATAGTGCCTCTGTGTAAGTCTCTAGTATATTTTATTGAACTTGATATACCGCTTTACAGTAACTAACAAAGCGTGTACAATCAGCTAAAATGGAGGAAATGAAGATAAGAGGGCTAGGAAGGAAGAAACTGCATCAAATGATAAGAAAGAACAGCGTAGAGAGGAGGAGAAAGTACTACCTAGCTTTGCGGAGTATGGCCCCATTCCAAAGGCTAACTCAAAAGAGATGTCTTAATCAAGGTCTTGAAATTCTTATAGCTCACATCAAGGCAGGCATGGAGAGGCAAACTGTTCCAAAATGAAGGGCCAATGAAAAAGGCGGCAGAATTCCCTGTACTTTCGTATTTTGCTCTGGATGGAGAAGGAAGGTGAGGCCTGTTTCCACGCAGTGAGCGTAAATAATGCGGGGGGGGGGGGGCGATACAGAATAATAAGCGAAGTTAAACAATCTTTAGACAGAAATATATAGATAACACCAGTTATATCTTCAGATAGCAAATGTCTGTGTGTGTGGTGTGACAGTGGGGTGCCTGTCCCTGCATGGGATGCTGTGGAGCGTGCGGTAACTGTCAAAAGGATATAAACAGGATGGAATCAGTACAGAGTGGCTACTAAAATGGTCTGTAGCCTTCGTCAAAAAGCATATGGGGACAAAGATAACAATGTGAATACTTTGTAAGGAAAGCAGGAGATGTGAGATATGATAAAGATGTTTAAATACACCATGTCATAAATGCACAGGAGGAAAGCTTCTTTCAATTTAAATAAAGCTCTAGAACCAAGGGACATAGGATGAAAGTGAAAGAAGATATTTTCGCAGATTATTCTTGAGACTATTTCTTTATGAAAGCATTGAATGTGCGGAACAGTCTCCCAGTGGAGGTGGTAGAAATGAGGACTGTACCCAAATTCAAGAAAGCTTGGGACTAACACAGAAGATCTCTAAGGGAAAAGAAGGGATTATAGAGCTTATTAGTTGGTATTGATGGGCGGCTTGGATAGAAAAATGATGGCAAATAAAGACCATATGGCCTATGTGAACTAAATATCACTTTCCAAATGTTAGCAGTGAAAATCTCTTACCTTCGGTTAAGACCAGTTTAAGTAAATTATCAAGTTCCACTTCTCCAGGATACAGAATATTTAAACCGGAACTAAAATAAAATGGGAGATCAGAAAAATGTATAAACATTTGCACAGTAAAGGGCTCATTTAAGTAAAAGTTTTCTTTCATTCTGTGTATAAGGAAAAGTCCTTAGTAAATAGGGCCTTAAAGTTTTAAAAGATCTATAGTTACACTCTATAGCAGTGGTTCTCAACCAGTGTTTCGAAACACACCAGTGTGTCACCAAAAATCTGACAGGACAGCAAGCCCATGCCTTGCCTATCAACCATGTGTGCCAGCAGGCTGGGGAAGCACAAAGCAAAGAGCCAAGAACTTGAAATCTCCATAATTGCTCTCTAATTCTGCTCCCCCACTCCAGTGATCATTGTTGCTACCAGCCCAAGCATTACTTTTAACTACGATAAAATATTTGAGCTTGTTTATTGTTCAGCCATAGATTATAGCATTCAGGGTGTCATGCACATGAATAAAGTAAGGTGTATCACAACAAAACTTTGTGATTATTATTTACATCATCAATGGTTGTGTTGCATCATTTTCAAGAACATTTTCCTCCTCTCTATCCTCCCCCCCCCCCCCACCCCTGGTGTGTGCAAATCCCTTAATATCCTGCATTTCAAAACCTCTCTCTATGAATCCTTACTGCTGACTCATTTGACTGATGGATATATTGTCAATGTTAAGGGTCTAAAGCGTAGTTACTCACCTGTAAAGCACAGTTACTTACCTGTAACAGGTGATCTCTGGGAACAGCAGGAAAGCACAGTTACTTACCTGTAACAGGTGATCTCTGGGAACAGCAGGAATTAGTCTTCACATATGGGTACGTCGGTACCGACGGAGCCTGCACGGGAATGCTCCCCAGCATCCAATCAGAAAGCTTTTGGGAGCATCCCTCGCGCCTGCGCACTGACTTCCCGCCTTTCCCACTGCCTCTCCTCAGTTGAGTTTCAT
This sequence comes from Ichthyophis bannanicus, assembly GCA_033557465.1. NCBI lineage: Eukaryota > Metazoa > Chordata > Amphibia > Gymnophiona > Ichthyophiidae > Ichthyophis > Ichthyophis bannanicus. Next base: position 83,886,155 of record CM066041.1, read on the forward strand.
AGCCGAGACAGAAGGAGAGAAAGAGGAAAGGAGATAGATAGGTACAACTCCTAGGGGAGGCGGGTGGGTTGTGAAGACTAATTCCTGCTGTTCCCAGAGATCACCTGTTACAGGTAAGTAACTGTGCTATCTCCAGGAACAAGCAGGAATGAGTCTTCACATATGGGGACTCCCTAGCTGTGGGTGCCAGGGGAGATCCCATAAAATGCGTATCCCTGGAACAGGACGGCATTTCCCAAACTTGGATTCCCAGCATCCCCTGAGGGATGGGGGGTAGGAGATGAATAGAAAGAGCTGTAGAGGAACAGAGAATCTAAAGACTACAGGGAAAAATGAGTCTTTAGAAGGTATGTCAAGTATCATTAAAAGATTTAATGAACTAGTACAATATAGAGCTTACCTACTGGATTGTAGGAAGTAGAACTGTGATGGAGTGTACTGTAGATGCAGTAGCGAAATCCTCAAGGTAACTTCACAGCAGTGAGGATGAAGTTCCAAACCTGGAATGGGCAGGTGACCCAGGTGTCAACTGGGGTAGGAGAGGAACGGCAGGTCTTCAATGGAAAGCTTTATGGGAAAAAGCTGAAACTCTTTTAGGTACAGAGTTATTAACATTGAGGACTAAAAGAAGAAGACTGACCGATCTGGAGAATTAGCCCAGTCCTGAAGGGAAGAGGGGGTATGGAAAAAAGCCCCTATTCCCAAGGATAACAGAAGTGTACTCAGAAGTACTGAAGATGTACACTGTCTTTCCTAGCTGGTAAGAGATAGGAAGACATTGAAGTTTGATACTTCATAGATAGGGAGATCTATAACAAAAATAGAAGCTGTTGACATCACAGCAGTAATTGTGTGTATAACCGCTCCCACTTACTGAGCCGTATGAGAATAGGCAAGTTGACTGTCTGGACCTCTTAAGAAGGTAAAAGCTTTATAGCACAGACAGTTAGGGAGATAGTAGGTAATACATAGCGTCCTATGGACATCTCCCAATGGGCACATATTTTAAATATATATATATGGAGATACATACATATCTATATATATGTGCATATATGTCTAGATATGTGTGATATATATAAAGATGGGCATGACATATGCCCACACAGATTACAGAAATATGTAAATATAGGACATATACATACATGAATATATGTCTGAGGATACATGCCTGCAACTGAGTCCCACAAAACATTCACATGGGGAATGTGATGGGAAAAGATTCATCTAATAAGGGGGTGAAAACCACCTGAAGATATATAGAGAATCTATTTCTGCGGTGCAGGAATGTAGTTCAGTGGAATAACCAGTATGGTTGTGTGAAAAAACAGAGGATAATAGCAGTCTGGCAAGAGCACGTCAGGAGTACTTTAGGACTCTGACATGTCCAAAGGACAAAAAAACGCATAGACTAAGACACCAGAATGACCCAGCCAAGGGACACAGGGGTATCATGTACACTAAAAGAGTATGTGTTGTCCAAGTGGAGCAGAAAAGCATAATGCCAAGCTGTAAGGAAAAAAGAGGTAGATTCCTGCAAGACTGGGAACTCCTTGGACATTCACGCAGAAAAAGCTTGTCTTCTGTATCACAACAGGAGACAAGAGGGTATAAAGAACCCATATAGTCATGGAATGATTATATAATCTTTTTCTACTATATGGAAAAAACCCTCAGAGACAAAGTTCAATGCTCTGTAGCAAGCTTCTCTGAAGATTGCAGAGAGCATTGTGCAGGAGAATTATGAGATAAAACTCACTGAAGTCAGGTGTGTTGCCACATCCTAGGAAAGGATATGGCTAGAAGAAGATAACCTGCAGTGAGTAGTATTATGCAAGATAGTTGAAAGTAGCTTGCAATGAGTATTAAAGTAATCACTGGAACTCCTGCATGCACAGCAACTGAACAAAACAACAGAGGGGATTCTCCTGTATAAAAACAGAGAGAAAACAGACAAAGGGAGCGGAGATATTCCCGTCCCTGTCTGATGAGTTGTTCAGAGCAGGCATTGAAGGATAAGAAAAAAAGTCTACATTGTAAAGAAAGAGAAGTGTTTCAGTTTGGTACCAACTCAAGCAGGGGAGAAACCCTGGAAGAGAGGGGGTTGGAAGGTGACTTACCATATGGTAAGTCAGCTGAAGGAAAAGATGTCCATGTGGGGACAGAAACTATCATGGTATAGTTATAACCTCCCTTCGTAGTAGTAAGAAGGGGAGAATTCTGTAACCCATGGACAAAAGAATCCTAACAGTTTAGCATACTGAAACCAGTGTAGAGTTTGAAGAATAAACTTCTGCTAAGAAGAAGTTAACTGTAGATTGCAACATACAGGAACCTATGGTTGCTGGTTATGATTAGACTGGTTAGAGTCTGGAGACTTCAGACTAGGATGAGATGTCCCTTGCTTGGGTACATCTGGAGGATGGGCAGGAGAAGGGTGAAACCTTCTTTTCTTAGGGAAAGAAGGTTTGGTAGGACATTTCCTACGTCCTGGGGAAAAAGAAGGCTTAGGATGGTTTCCAGAACCAGGGAAGTCAGTGGAGCAATGAGCAACCTGACGTAAAGCCTCTTTATTGAAGAGATTTTCTGCAGTACAAGGAGAATTACCCAGTGTATGTTGTGCCCATCTGCTCAAGTCTGAAGCTTGCAGCCAGGCTTTACGACGTGCTCCAATGGCAATAGCAGAGGATCTGCTAACAGACTCAAAAGAGTCTAGAGAAGCACGAGAAAGAAACCAAGAGATATTCCTGCTATGATTAAGAAGCAAGGAATAGTCAGTGGCCTTAGGTTCTGACAAAAAAGGGGACAAAAGAGATAATTTCTCTGTGACCTCCTGAAGTGTCAGACTCATATAAAAATATATGAAATAATTCTTGAAGCCAGCATAGAAGTTTGGAAGGTTTGACGTCCAAAGGCATCAAGTGCTTTAGATGCACGACCTGGCGGATAAGAAGAATGCTTCTTCTTGCTTCTTACCTTCCTCATTGCTGATTCCACTACAATGGAATGATGTGGAAGTTGTTTTTTTTGAAACCCCGGAGAGGGAGGCACCTGATACAGAACATTAATGGCTGTAGAAGGCGAAGGAACCTTTAAAGGTGATTCCCACATCCTCAGAAGAAGATCCTGCAAAGAATGATGTAAAGGAAGCATTGTATTTTCCTTTTCTGCAGGATCTTGGTTAAGAGTAGAGCCAGGAATAGGAATGGCAAGAAAGGTTGCCATGTCAAGGAGAAATTTCTGAAAAGAAGGATCTCCAATGGGAACTATTCCTGGGTAAGCTGAGGTTGAAGGAGCAGCCTGAGCACCAGAAGACATACTGGACTGGTGCAGAAAAAGAATCTTGCTAGATGGACAGTGATACTGACAGTTCTGATTCGAGGCAGCTAATACTGCATCGTCAGTGCCCGGTATCGATTCCAAGCTAGGCATAGAAAGGATCGATGGCACCGATGGAACTGCAGGAATCGACATCGATACCGATACCGGTATCGGAGATGGTAATGTCATCGAAGCAGTAATCGGGGGCTGCTGAAGAGGTACCGAGGTAGCCCGAGAGCCTTGGTGAATATCCCCGGTACTGCGTAGTCGGAAACGATATGGATCGGTTCTGAAACGCGTCGGTACCAAGTCATCTAGACTTGATATCGATTCTAGACTCGGCATCGAAGGGAGCGAGTCTATCGATGCATGTCTAGAAAGTACCGACGTTGGTGGTGGTATCGGCGATGCTGATACAGGAAAGTCAATCGGAGTCGTATCGATCGGTTCCGAAGGTACCAAGGACATCCGAAGACGATGCCTGGTGAAGAGAGGAACACTCGACACCGGCGCCGATGTCGGGGTATCGGTACCGCTCGAAGCCGGTACCAACCCCGAGCATGGCGAAGATACAGGAAAGTCAATCTGAGTTGTATTGATCGGCCCCGAAGGTACCGAGGATACCAGATGACGATCCCAGGTGAAGAGTGGAACACTCGACACCGATGCCGGGGTATCGGTACCGCTCGAAGCCGGTACCAACCCCGAGCATGGCGGAGATACAGGAAAGCCAATCTGGGTCGTATCGATCGGCCCCAAAGGTACCGAGGACACCAGATGACGATCCCTGGTGAAGAGTGGAACACTCGACACCGGTGCCGGTGCCGGGTTATCGGTACCGCTCGAAGCGGATACCACCCCCGAGCACGGCTCAGGTTTGTTCTGTGAGGGGTGAGCCCCAGGAAGCGTAGTTACTCACCTGTAACAGGTGTTCTCCAGGAGCAGCAGGAATCAGTCCTCACTTACGGGTGACGTCGGCGCCGACGGAGCCCTCGCGGAGCAATTTTCCCCAGCTTTCAAAGAAAGCCTTTGGGAATTGCAGCGCGCATGCGCGGTCGTCTTCCCGCCCGAAGGTGCCATCTTAGCCAGTCAGATGACATAGCTAAAAAAAGACAGCATAAAAATTTGCAAAAAGAACATAAGCAGACGATTGCAACTCCAAGGGGAGGAGGGAGGGTAGTGAGGACTGATTCCTGCTGCTCCTGGAGAACACCTGTTACAGGTGAGTAACTACGCTTTCTCCAGGACCAAGCAGGAAGTCAGTCCTCACTTATGGGACTCCCAAGCTCAAGGCTACCGGAGACCCTAAGCACAAAAACGAGCTCCCTCTAGCTCAGCAGCACAGAAGGATAGAATCTTCGCTGAATTATCACCCACCGGTAGCCCACATCCGGGATGGAGGGTAGGAGTTGCTCAGACCTCAAAGAGATTACGGAGGACTGCCTGTCCGAAAGCACTGTCCCTACGGGACTCCCTCTCGAGACAGTAATGGACCGCAAAAGTCTGGCTCGAAGACCAAGTAGCGGCCCGGCAGATGTCTGCCAGCGGAACAGAGCGGAGGTAAGCCACTGACGTGGCCTTTGCCCGAACGCAATGAGCCGTGACTCGACTTTCTAAGGCGAGTCCGGCCGCCCCATAAGCCCAAGAGATACAGTCCGCCACCCAGATGGACAGAGTACGCTTGGAGACCGGGAGCCCCAATTTATTGGGGTCAAAAGACACAAAAAGCTGAGCAGCTTTACGGTGCTCCCGCGTACGGTCAAGGTAGAAGTTCAATGCCCTTCTACAGTCCAGGGTATGGAGGACCGTCTCAGCTCGGCTGGAGTGTGGTCTGGGAAAGAAGGTTGGAAGTACCACCTCCTGATTCATGTGAAAAGGGGAGACCACTTTAGGCAAAAACTTTGGGTGAGTCCGTAGGACTACCCTATTCTTGTAGAATCGAGTGTAGGGGGGATCAGACACGAGGGCCTGCAATTCACTTACGCGCCTAGCGGAAGTGAGGGCTATCAAGAACAGTGTTTTCCAAGACAGAAAACGTAGAGAACAGGTAGCCATAGGTTCAAAAGGCGGACAGGTGATCCGCTGCAAAACCACATTCAGGTCCCAGTCAGGCGCTGGCGGGCGCAGAGGTGGTTTAAGTAGAAGGAGACCTCGGAGAAACCTCGCTACGAGAGGGTCATTGGAGAGAGGTCTGCCGTCCACTGGCACATGATGTGCTGAAAGAGCACTGAGGTGAACCTTGACGGAGTTGGACTTAAGTCCCAGATTAGAGAGGTGCAGCAAGTACTGCAAGATCACCGACACCGGGCAGGAGAAGGGATCCTGAGACTGTTGGGTACACCAGACTGCAAAGCGACGCCATTTAAGGGCGTAGCATTTGCGGGTAGAAGGCCGTCGCGAAGCTAAGACGACCTCCTCCACCTCCGCCGGCAGGAGAAGGGGAGCAAGGACTACCCTCTCAGCAGCCAGGCCATAAGGTTGAGAGACCTGAGGTTGGGGTGCAGAAGGGACCCCTGATCCTGAGTGAGGAGATCCGGTTGTATCCCCAGAGGGATTGGGCCCTCCACCGCCAGTTGCAGCAGGAGAGGAAACCACGGCTGCCTGGGCCAGCGAGGGGCCACCAGGATCATGAAGGCTTTGTCTCGGAGAACCTTGAAAAGAGTCCGAGAGAGACCAGCGGGATGGGAGGGAAAGCGTACAGAAGGCTCCCCGACCACGAGATCAGAAAGGCGTCCGCCGCAACCCGAAGGGGGTGTGGCTGACGAGAGCAGAAGCGAGGAAGCTGCCGGTTGTGAGGACTGGCAAAGAGATCCACCGTGGGGAGACCCCACTTGAGGAAGAGCTTCTGAACTACCAAGGGATCCAGACGCCACTCGTGCGGCTGGAGGACCCTGCTGAGTTTGTCTGCAAGGCAATTTTCTTGGCCCGGGAGATAAACTGCCCTGAGGAGAATGCCGTGACTGACGGCCCAAGAGCAGAGCTTCTGTGCCTCCCGGCAGAGGAGGAAGGAGCCCGTGCCCCCCTGCTTGTTCACGTAGAACATGGCAACTTGATTGTCCGTCTGGACAAGGACGGACTGTTGGGAAGTCAGGTGGGAGAAGGCCTTGAGAGCGAGGCGGATCGCCCTGAGCTCCAGGAAGTTGATCTGCTGAGCAGACTCCCACGTGGTCCAGAGGCCCTGAGTACGTGCCTCTTGGCAATGTGCTCCCCAGCCCAGGAGGGATGCATCGGTGGTCAGCACCCGGGTCGGCTGAGGTGACTGGAAAGGCATTCCGAATATCAGGTTCGGCTGCCGGAGCCACCACCGGAGAGACGAGAGCAGCGGCTCGGAGACGCGCACTAGGTCTGCCAGGCCGCCTGTGGCTTGTCGCCACTGCTGGCGGAGACACCATTGAGCAGACCGCATGTTCAGGCGGGCATTGGGGGTCACATGGACGGTGGAAGCCATATGGCCAAGCAGTCTCAGGAAGCGCCTGGCGGAGACCAGGGGCTGGCTGCGAAAGCGGTCGGCTAGGTCCATGAGCCGTTGAGCCCTGTCGAGCGGTAGGTACGCTCGTGCCCGAGGAGTGTGCAGCCTTGCGCCGATGAACTCGAGATCCTGTGAGGGGAGCAAAGTGGACTTTGCGAAGTTTATGACAAAGCCCAAGTGCTGCAGCAGAGTCACCGTGCGGCACGTGGCGTTGGTGACCTCCTGAGCGGACGCTGCTCTGATGAGCCAGTCGTCGAGGTACGGAAAGACATAGAGGCCATGAAGCCGGAGATGGGCCGCCACGACCGCGAGACATTTTGTGAAGACTCGCGGTGCGGAGGATAGGCCAAAGGGCAGTACTCTGTACTGGTAATGATTTCCTGCCACCACAAACCTTAGGTATTGGCGGTGGCTTGGGTGGATGAGGATGTGCGTGTAGGCATCCTTTAGATCCAAGGAGCATAGCCAATCTCCCTGCTGGAGGTAGGGCAGAAGGATTCCAAGGGTAAGCATTTTGAACTTCTCCCGCACAAGGAACTTGTTGAGGTTGCGCAAGTCCAGGATGGGTCTGAGGCCCCCTGTTCTCTTTGGTATCAGAAAATACCTTGAATAAAAGCCTTGACCTCTCAGGTGGTGGGGCACCGGTTCCACCGCCTGTTCCTGCAGAAGACCTGCTAACTCCTGAAGGAGCAACACCCTGTGCAGAGGGGGGCGCGAAGGTTCTCCCGGAAAATAGGAGGGAGGGACCTGATGGAAGTGGAGAAGGTAGCCCTCTCGCACGACCTGAAGCACCTAGGCATCTGCGGTGATGCTGGACCACCTGTGGGCGAAGTGAACCAGCCGGCCTCCGGTGCTGGGAGGGACCAGCGGGGGGGGAGAGGCTATGCTGAGCGAGTCAAAAACCCCCTCCCTGCTGAGCAGGGGCTGGTGGTGCAGGCTTGGGGGCTTGCTGCCTACGGGACCCGTTACCCCGTCCCTTGGCCTGCTGGCCCTGTTGGGGAGCTGCAGGGGCCTGATAATGGGGGTACTGTTTGTAGGCAGCCGCCTTCCTCGGGTAAAAGGACTTTTTTCCCGAGCCCTTCTTTTTCTGGGAAGGGGCGGAGGTCTTCCTAGAAAGCCTGGTCCTGGTGAGAGTCTCAGTCTCAATTTGTGCAGCCTTTTCCGCCATGGGCTTGCCAAAGAGGTTTTCGCCTCGGCAGGGGACATCGACCAACTTGTCCTGTACCCAGGGCTCAAGGTCCGACGACTGAAGCCAAGCCTGTCGGCGGGCACCGATGCCGGCTGCGGCCACTCTAGCTGAGGCCTCAAAGCCATCATAGGCTGCTCGGGACATGAACTTTGAGCATTCCCGAATGCCCGTGGACAAGGCTAGGAACCTCCGCAAGGGCTCCTCGGAGAGACCAGCGGAAAATCCGGCTAGCTCTTTAGCCAGATCCCGGAGATACATGCCCATGTAGAGCTGGTAAGTCTGGACACGACATGCGAGCATAGAGCCCTGGAAGCACTTCTTGCCCAGGCCATCCAGGTTACGGGCCTCCCTTCCAGGAGGCACCGAGGAGTGCATCTTCTGGCTCTTAAGACGATGCATGGCCGATTCCACTACCATGGAATGGTGTGGCAGCTGTGCCTTCTGAAAGCCAGGGCTCTTGCGGACCCGATAGATAGAATCGACCCGCTTGCTCAGGACCGGCGAGGAGGCCGGACTCTCCCACATGCGGAAGAGTAGTCGTTCCAGCATAGGAGGAACCGGCACAGTAAAGTGCTCCCTCGCGGGAGAGTCATACTGGAGGGCGTCGAGCTCTTCGGCTCGAGGCTCCTCCTCGGGATCCGCAGGGAAGGCCAAAGCCTTGGCCATATCCCTAACGAAGTCCGAGAACCGGGCATCCTCCGGGGGGGACTGCTTCCGAGGCTCGGACCCCGGTGAGTCCGATGGGACACACCGAGTCCGGAAAGAATCAGGTGACTCTTCCTCCTCAGACTCCCAGACCGACTCCGACGAGGACTCGGTGGGGTCGGCCCGGGCAGGGTGCGGCGCCAGCCGCCCCGACGTCGAGGGAGTCGGCGTCGGCGACCTCGGTCCCGAACGGGAGGCCGAGGGTGACCTCGACCGAGGATCGACTCGAGTTCTCATTGACTCGAGGATCGGCTCGGTCTCCGGGGTCGACTTGGACGTCGACGTCCCGGCGGTCGGGGCAGCGGCGCCAGCGAGGCCAGCGAGCAGTGCCCGCTGCTGGTCCATGAAGGCAGACAGTCTGCTCTCCAAGGCCGTCAACCTGAGTCCGAGCTCAGGTGACCCAGCAGCCCCCGACTCGGGCCCCGACGGCGTCGGGCCCGACGTCGGCTGTCGCGGAGGCGAGTCCAGAAGGACTACAGGACTTACCCGGGCAGGCATCTCCGACTCCAGGCGAGGTCGCTTCGGGAGATGTTCCTTCTCCAAGGACCCGGGGCGGCTGTCGGGGCTATGCGACCTGGCCCTCGCGGAGCCAGGAGCGTCCACCGACGCCGCCCTCGCGGGTTTTTCCTTCCGACGATGGTCCCCGGAGGGAGAACCCCGGTCGGAGGAGCTCCGGCGACGGTCCGAGCTGGAGCCCTTTGACACGGAGGCCTCCGACGAGGTCCGGGTACGGCTGGGGTCAGCGAAGATTCTCTCGCGCTGATGCCGCCGACTTCTCAACGCCTTCGAGGACAGTTTGCTGCAGGGCCCACAGATCAGTTCCTCATGATCCGGGCCCAAGCAGCGGAGGCAAAAGTCGTGTGTGTCGGTTAGTGACATATTTCGGTCACACCGACCACACCGCTTAAAGCCACTGGCAGCCATCGGGGGAAAAAGGGCCCCTGCGAGGTCAAAGGACCGGGCTGCCAGGGAAAACGAAAATGAAAGCTGACTAAGTCAGAAAAACCAAAAAAAACGCTAGAGGACTCGAGACCGGCGTCGCGAGTCCGGGCGGGAAAACGATCGGCGTCGAACCGAAAGAAAAAAGAATAAAAGAAAGAGGAAAATCAACTTATTCGCTGGGACAAGACGGGGACGTCTGCAGTGCTCCGCGGAAAAAAGAAGACTGGCTAAGATGGCACCTTCGGGCGGGAAGACGACCGCGCATGCGCGCTGCAATTCCCAAAGGCTTTCTTTGAAAGCTGGGGAAAATTGCTCCGCGAGGGCTCCGTCGGCGCCGACGTCACCCGTAAGTGAGGACTGACTTCCTGCTTGGTCCTGGAGAACAACCTGAAACCCTGTAAATGCTTTGGAGCCCGAAGACTCCCGCCGGGGTTTTATTGCCAATGGGGTCTTGAGGGCAAGGCCGGAGCCGTCATCATGCTGGACATGAGACTTACCCTTCAAGAATTGGCTAGTCTTAACAGACTGTTTGTGGGTTACCTGATCCTGGAGAGAAGAATAAACCGGTGTCCTCACCTCAGGAGGAAAAACGGCATCGAGGGAAACTCAAAAAAGGGAAGGTCTTCTCCCAATAATACAGCCTGATGGATCAGGGAAAAAAGGGTCAGGAGCCAAACAGGTTAGACACCAAGCATTGGAGTCTAAAAAGAAAACGTTGTTTCCACAGTGAAGGCACTTCTTAGGGGAAGAAGGCTCCATGTTGGAGAGGCCTGGGAGGCCCAAAAAAGTTAAGACAAAAACTGAGGAGAAAAAATATCTCTAAGTTTAGAAAAGAAAAGAATAAAGCACCGGCGGTACCGGTATCGGCGGGAAAGACAGCCGCGACCACAAGAAATAAGAATTTTAAAGAAAAACGTTTCTGCGGTGACAGGAGGACGTCCTGTCGGCTCCGCGGAAAAACGAAAACTGAGGAGAGGCAGTGGGAAAGGCGGGAAGTCAGCGCGCAGGCGCGAGGGATGCTCCCAAAAGCTTTCTGATTGGATGCTGAGGAGCATTCCCGTGCAGGCTCCGTCGGTACCGACGTACCCATATGTGAAGACTCATTCCTGCTTGTTCCTGGAGATTAAGTCTTCACATATGGGTATCGTTGGTACCGACGGAGCCTGCGCGAGAACGCTCCCCAGCGTCCAATCAGAACGCTTTTGGGAGCATCCCACAGCGCCTGCGTGCTGCCTTCCCGCCTTTCCCAACTGCCTCTCTCCAGTTGAGTTTTAGAGCTGAGACAAAGAGAGAGAGAGCGAGGGAAAGGAAAGAGATAGAGAGATACAACTCCTAGGGGAGGTGGGTGGGTTGTGAAGACTTATTCCTGCTGTTCGAAGAGATCACCTGTTACAGGTAAGTAACTGTGCTATCTACAGGAATAAGCAGGAATGAGTCTTCACATATGGGGACTCCCAAGCTAAGATGCCTGGAGGAGGCCCCAGCATGTTGCAATCTAAAGATGGGCCATGCTTATCCCTCAAAACCTCAGGCATCCAAGGGATGGAGGGTAGGAGTTGAACTAGAAAAGAAAGAGAGATGCTGTGGAACAGCTTAACTAAACAAGGTGTCCAGAGGGGAGTCCTTGTGTAAATCATAAATATTAGAAAAACGTTGAGTCTTAATTTTCTAATGTGGATCTCACTCAAAAATATTGCAAAAATATTTGTTGAGGGTAATAAGAGTCTGTGGTTCAGAGCCAGATCATTATCCTCAAAGAAATTCCCCCAATGTGAAGTAGAGGGAAAAAAAATAATTTTGCAATACAGGAAGAGATGAGAAGTCCTCATGGCCAGAACTAACCCCAGAAGAAGTACTGGGGGAGTTCAATGAAGTTGGACTTTTGAGAAATAGATAAAGCTCCTGTAAAGTCCAAAAAATTGAACTTCTTATCCTTGGAGCAGAATAAGGTCCTAGGAAGAGTGGAGATAATCTGACTGGTTTGGATGAAAAGGTAGAAATACCCTTTGCAGAAAAAAAGGGGACAGGTCTTTAAGACCCCCTTTATTCCAATGAAAGAGAAAGATATTTGTACTAGGTGTTGAGCCCCCAATTTTTTGAAGATCAGTAAAAGCCTTTTGTAAGTGATGTTACTTATGATGAAGACTTTACATGTAGAGCTTCAGATGTGACGTAACCTGAAAAGTAACGGTAAAAGAAGATATTTGGTAAAATACCATAGAAATTGGTTGTCCACTGAGTTTATGGTATGCTGGGGCAGCATTAATATGGACAGTAGACAAATCTTTCAAAGTAAGATGTTGTATAGAGATTGACGCAACAAGGAGGATTAAAACCTACTTGAAAATATTGATGGAGAATCTATGTCTGGTTAAATATGGAAGAACTATAGAGAAAGTTTCGTGGAAACTGGTATTATGTTCTTCACTTACAGGGATAGGACTAGACTTCTTGAAAAGATCTAGCCCCTGAATAACCAGGTCTCGAGACGTACGTGAATGAGTGCAGAGGAGATCCTTAGTCTTAAGACAGCAAGTCTGGATCCTTCTACAATTTCAAATAGTAGCTTGAGAAAAAGACGCAATATAAGGGGATACCATGTTTGCCTCTTTATGAGGGCAATATGAGTATCATGCGTTCTCCTGTTTAACATAAGGTGCCATGAAGTATAGGAAATTAGAAGGAAAGTAGTGAATAAGGACCAACTGCAGTGAAAAAAATGCATCCCTGTTGAGGAAGTTCCAGTGAGATGTGGAACAACCAGGGAATTGTGCAATTTTCTATACTTTCATGTGGTCTAAACCCTGGTTATCTGTTCTTAAAAGGAAATTTTAAGGAATATGGTAAAAGTAGGAAAAAAACAGTCATGTAGGAACATGACTGGCAGAGTCTACCAGCTGAAGCCCTTACTAATTATCTGGCAGCTACCTATTAGGAGTAGCTCTGAGGCTCTCTGGCAAAGGCCCACAGTTGCAGAGCTTTGTTGTAGAATTGCAGAGAGCATGTTGTAGGTTGCTTAGATCTGGCTGTTGAATTGCCAGTGTGCAACCTAATCTATTCTGTTGGAGCCAAAGAGAACTGAACGTGGCTAAGAATAGTAGACAGGCCTGATGCCTGCAACGATGAATAGTCCAAATGAGTTCTGGATCTCCTTTGGAATTATCTGTTATTAAGGCAGCATAAGAGTTAGGCCCCATAGGTTGGAGAGGACCAACAGACATAATTTGGAGTAGTGATACCCAATTTCTGTCCGAAAAGCTGCCTTAAAAAAATATGTGAGAAGGAGATGAACTGCAAAAAGGGAGAAAACTCTGTATGGAAGCTAGTTACTGGAGTAGGTGATGAAGAAAATCCTATGGCCTAGAGGATAAGCCCTCCAGTTGATTAGTAGTACTCTTAGAGACAATGTCTGGGCTAAGAGGGATAGAAATTAATACAGAGTTGAGAAGACTTTCAATTTAGTAAGTCTTTGAAGGGATAGGGTCCCCTTGCAGTTAAAAGTATGAGATATCCTCGTACAGGAAACTGACAAGGTGAAAGGTATAGCTCACCCTGTTGTTAGTTGTTAGTCCTCCTTTTGTTTTAAAAGGAGAAACCTGTTATCTCTGGGGTATGATAGTCCTTAATAGCTCTTAGAGCTAGAAGGATAGATTTCTCTTGTAGCAAGAGATTCATGCCCAGAGTCGAGGACTGAGTCACTGTATGACTGATATCTCAGCATGGATGAGATTTAATTTTAGATGCTTCTGTTGAAAAGAAGTAGGCTCAAAAGTTCTAAACCTCACACAGAAAAAGTGAATAAAATATCAGAAACCCTGCGATTGCTGGGTTTGCTGAGCCTGTTGAGGTTTTGATTCTCTTAGCCTGGTGTGATGTTGCCCATCTTTGGAAACATCTGCATAATGGGTAGAAGATGGATAAAACTTTTTTCCCCTAGGGGAATAAAGCTTTTTAGGAGATTTTTTTATTAGCTGGGATAGAGGAAAGTTTTGACAATTCTCTGAAAGCAACAGCATCAGTGCTTAACTGATTAGCTTGAAATAAAGCCTCCTTGTTGAAGAGATTTTCACCAGTACAAGGAGTATTCCCCAGCCTTTCCTGAACCCATCTGTCCAAGTCTGAAGCTTGGAGCCAGGCTATGCGTCGTGCTCCTATGGCTATAGCAGAAGTTCTGCTAATAGACTCAAAACAGTCCAGGGAAGCACGATTAAGGAACCTAGAGATATTTTGAGCATGATTGACTAATAAGAAATAGTCTGCTCTTTTATGCTCTGGGAGAAAAGGGCTCAAAACCCTTACGTTCTTTGTGACCTCTTCAAGAGATAATCCCATATAGAAAATATATGAGATAATTCTTGCTGAAAGCATGGATGCCTGGAAGCATCGACGTCCAAAGGCATCTAAAGTCCTAGACTCACGACCTGGCGGATAAGAAGAGTGCTTCTTTGCACTCTTAATACGCCTCATTGCTGATTCTACAACAATAGAATGATGAGGAAGTTGAGTCTTTTGAAAACCTGGAGAAGGTGGCACCTTGTACATAGTGTCAAGTGTCTTAGAATGTGGGGATACCGTTAAAGGAGCTTCCCACATTCTTAATAGTAGATCTTGTAAGATCTGATGCAAAGGAAGCATGATCACCTCCTTTGGAATCCAGGGGAATTGCAGTGTCTCTGAATCCCCCGGTAGGGATTCCTTTACCAGGTATAGAAATGGCAAGTAACTTTGCCATATTAAGCAGAAAAGCTTGAAAAGAAATCTCCCCCAAGGAGGACCCTCTAAAATGAGGGGTAAAGGCTAGACTTGTTGAAAAATCAGCCTTGGTACCGATGGATTCATCCCAGTCATCGGGATCGGAAGACTTGAAAGGATGAAGCATCGGATTTTCTTTAAAGTGATGTCTTCGGTACCGAGTCCTCCATGCTAGAGATCGATTCCAGGCTCGGCATCGAAGGAAGCGAGTCTGTCGAAGCAAGCATGGACGGTACCGACACCGATGTCGATACTAGTACCGGTACCAAAGCCGATACCGATACTCAAGGAACAGTCTTGCAGCAACTCTAGCGGTACCGAAGTAGCTGAGATTGCTAGACTACGTTCATCGGTGAGGAGTGTTTCATCCATCACCATAGCCGATGCCGGGGTGTCGGTACCACTGGAAGCGGCCACAACCACCGAGCATGACCCATGTATGTTCATCGAGGTAAGAATCCCGGGAACAACTTGGAGCTCCGTTAATGCTTTGGAGCCCGAAGACTCCCGCCGGGGCTTTATTGCCAAGATGCCCTCGAGGGCAAGGCCGGAGCCATCTCGATGCTGAGAAGGAGATCTACTACTCGAGGACTGGCTAATCTTTACAGACTTTTGTTTGGGATCCTGATCAGGCACTAAACAGGAAAAAATTTCTAAGAAAAGAAGAAATTCTTCAGAAAAAAGAAAGAAAAGCACCGGCGGTACCGGTGGCGTCGAGGGAAGGCAGATGCGACCACAAAAAAAACCTAAGAATAAAAAGAAGAATTTTCTGCGGTGACAGGAATACGTCCTGCCGGCTCCGCGGAAAATGGAAAACTGATGAGAGTGGTAAATGGGCAGGAAGGCAGCGCGCATGCGCGTGGGATGCTCCCAAAAGCTTTCTTTTTGGACACTGGGGAGTGTTCCCGCGCAGGCTCCGTCGGTACCGACGTACCCATATGTGAAGACTTATTCCTGCTTGTTCCTGGAGATCAGCCGGAACCCCAGAGCATGGCACCAGTAGTTCTGCCGAGGTCGAGGCCTCGAGAACGTCCTGGAGCCCCGATAATGCTTTGGAAGCTGAAGCCTCCCGCCGGGGCAATTTTGCCGGTGCAGAATCCTCAAGGGCAACGCCAGAGGCATCTCGATGCTTAGAAGGAGATCTACCCTTTGAGGACCGGCTAGACTTGTGTTTAGTTAGCTGAGATCCACGGGAGGAAGAGGAAGCCCTGGAAGACGTAAATGCCACCGAGGCTGCATCGGAGGGAAACAGGGTACTGAGCTTAGCAGCTCGGTTCTGCCAACCTCTTTTGGACATCATGGCACAAGCCATACATTCCGTAATGGAGTGGTCAGGACCAATGTTCCCTCTAATTTTCTGTAGGCTGTGTGCGCATAAAATATCAGCTGTGTGCAGCTTTTGAAGAAAGGTTAAATTTTTGTGCGCCACATAACGACACTCGGAGTTATATACTTTAAAATTTGACTACACGTCAGAATACAGTATGTACACCACACTGATTTTAATCAAATTAAATGAAAATAGACGATTACTAAATGAAGCGGGAAATTTCTAGTAATTACAATCATAAATGGAAATTACACTAACCTGGTAATTGTAGTTCCTGGAGGGTCCAGTTTAGTCCTCTACAATTGGGTAGTGCCCCTCCTCCTGCAGCCGGGAGACTGGACCAATCAAATCTTCTGTAGTATATATGCAGCAGGAGCTCCCAGAAGTCCCCAGTGTACTAGTAACAAAGCATACTTACCGAAGCAACACATTAGATTAATATACAAAATGACCTAATTAAAGAACAATTTGTTCCCCCCCAAGAAATATCCAACCCCCTCCCCAAACGAGGAAGTCAGAACACTGCATTGCGCCGGCACCGACGCCACAGGAATCAAAACACCGCTCCCCACCAGAAGTTCAGGAACTGCCTGAACCCCCGAGACAGGGAAGAGCCTCAGCAAAAAACGCGGCTGCAACAGAGGGACCGAACGGCAAGAGGAATCGTCTTATTATCAACCGTTCGGAAAAGCGCGCTGCACTACATTAGCAGATAGTCGGGAGGGAAGGAGGACTAAACTGGACCCTCCAGGAACTACAATTACCAGGTTAGTGTAATTTCCATTTCCTGTTCGGTAATCCAGTTTAGTCCTCTACAATTGGGATGTAACAGAGCAGTTAAGACCGGGCGGGACCTTGCCATCCGGCGCGCAGAACCGCCGAACCAAAACAGGAATCCCGAGCCGCTGACACATCTAAGCGATAGTGTCTACTGAAAGCATGCAGAGACGACCAAGTGGCCGCCCTACAGATATCTGCCGGCGGAACCAGGCTACACTCCGCCCAAGAGGTCGCCTGAGCCCTAGTGTTGCTCCTTCAAGTGTCACTTAGCGTGCCCAGCAGGGGCACAGAAGTCCTCCAGCTGCAGGGAGACTGGACACACTGGGGACTTCTGGGAGCTCCTGCTGCATATATACTACAGAAGATTTGATTGGTCCAGTCTCCCGGCTGCAGGAGGAGGGGCACTACCCAATTGTAGAGGACTAAACTGGATTACCGAACAGGAACTTTTAAATTTTAAGACGTCTGTGTTGTTTTCTATCAGAATCAGAGCCGTAATTTTTGTGCGCTCTGTTGTAAAGTATGTGCGCTCGCTCGGTGAGGTGTGTGCGCACGCACACGCGCACAGCTTAGAGGGAACTGTGGTCAGGACCTAAACATTTAAGACACCACTCCATGGGAGTTGGTGGCGGAGATGGTACCGCCACACTTGGTGCACGTTTTGAAACCCGAAGCGGGTTTTTCCATTGTGGAGGAATTTTGGGCCTAGGGCCCAAAATGGCGCGTGCACATAGAAAAAATAACTTAGTATATATATATAATTTTTTTTTATTTATTTCTTTTAAAGAAAAGAAATAAAAAGAAAGAACCACCGGCGGTACCGGTAAAGCATCGAGGAAGGCAGACGCGACCACAAAAAAGAAGGGAATAAGGAAAATATTTTCTGCGGTGACAGGAACGACGACTTGCTGGCTCCGCGGAAAACGAAGAACTGGAGAGAGGCAGTTGGGAAAGGTGGGAAGGCAGCACGCAGGAGCTGTGGGATGCTCCCAAAAGCTTTCTAATTGGACGCTGGGGACCGTTCCCGCACAGGCTCCGTCGGTACCGACGATACCCATATGTGAAGACTACATTCCTGTTTGTTCCTGGAGATAAAAGGGCAGGAAGGAGGCCATGAGATCCCAAACTCAAGTTCGATGGTCTGAGCAGCCTGGCACCAGTTCACAAAAAAACCCTGCAGCACAGATACATCTTGGATTAATCTTCTGGCTGCAATCTTCATTGGGGGGGGGGGGGAAGGGGCTTGTCAACCACATGCCTTGCTCTTCTGTCCTTTTTTTTTTTAAATAGAAGAACTTTAAACAAATAATAAACAGAAAAAATAAAAGCAGCTACAGGCACCCCCCTCAAAGGATTCTTCTGATCCCAGGCAAGCAGAGTTACGCTGATTCTCATAGCCAGGAACTCTCCCCCAAGAGAATGACAGGCAAGACCAGCCAGAAAGGTGCACTGGGGCCCCCTGAAGACAGAGGTCAACTGGCCTGGTAGCCCCAACCTGCCAGGAGTTCTAAGCTTCAGCTGCAGAGAAAACAGCAACCACCATCTGCTGGAGAGAGAGAAAATACTGGGAAGTGCCCCTAGCTGCACCAGGTTTTATGCCAGTAGTGATGTCACAGCTCAGTAACCTCAGCTATCTAACAAAAACCAAAAATCCTAAAGGAAAAAACAAATTTTTAATGTCGGGATCCGCGGACAAGAGCTGGGGAGAGGAAAAACCCCCCACTCAGTGTCAGCAGAGGCCTTTTATTTATTTTATCAAAACCCTAACGAATAAACTCAGTAGCGAAAATCACTTATCTGATAAAAACCAGACGGGCAGCAAAACTCCAGACAGCGACATGCATGTTTCGAGCCGCCAAGGCTCTGTATCAAGCTGGTTTCAAAATGTGCACGCCCTGAAAAAACGCTGAACACTTCCGGCAATTTAAATACCCAAGCGCTAATCAAATGGCTGCCGACATATACGTAAGCATTACGTCAGACCAGTAATGATGAGAAGAAAGTCTGCCATCGCAGAACAATTAAAGCAAGCTCCACCAGTCACATTCTAAATTCAAGCCAAAGGGGGACACTGTATTGAGTTGATATATCCAGCGTTGTTCACGATGTTGTAGTTGGTGTTCACTTTAATTGTTCTGCGATGGCAGACTTTCTTCTCATCATTACTGGTCTGACGTAATGCTTACGTATATGTCGGCAGCCATTTGATTAGCGCTTGGGTATTTAAATTGCCGGAAGTGTTCAGCGTTTTTTCAGGGCGTGCACATTTTGAAACCAGCTTGATACAGAGCCTTGGCGGCTCGAAACATGCATGTCGCTGTCTGGAGTTTTGCTGCCCGTCTGGTTTTTATCAGATAAGTGATTTTCGCTACTGAGTTTATTCGTTAGGGTTTTGATAAAATAAATAAAAGGCCTCTGCTGACACTGAGTGGGGGGTTTTTCCTCTCCCCAACTCTTGTCCGCGGATCCCGACATTACAAATTTGTTTTTTCCTTTAGGATTTTTGGTTTTTGTTAGATAGCTGAGGTTACTGAGCTGTTCTTCTGGTTTTTTTTTGTTTTGACTTTTTTGATATTGGTTGTGATTTTGAGTCAACACATTTTTTGAAGGTATGGTTTTTCTCTGTAGTGATGTCACGGCATAGTTTAATTTTTTTCTCTGTCTTCATCATCTGCTAGCAAGGGGAGATAACCCATTTGTCTGGACTGGTGTAGCACTATAATCTGGAATCTAATTCACTCTTACACAAAGTAGGGGAAGGCTGTTAAAAAAAAAAAATCTCTGAATATGCCCATTTAGCAATTTCAACTGCAACTGCAAGAATCAGTGTTAAGAAATGGAACTATATGAATTGCTGAAATCAAAGCAAGATCTAGAAGGTCAAGAAAAATATGACAGAATTGCCTCAGAACTGGTCAGATCTTGAAAAACAAAAATATGACCTTGATAAACCTAAAACATATGCTCAGGCCTGACTCCAGGAAGGAAGGGGGCAAAAATGGAGGTCCCCAGTACTCCCAGATTCTGCACCCCTGGGTCCATCCTTTGAACTGTCCAGTACAGTCCCATCTGTTGAAGACCGAGAAATATTAATGAGAATTTGACTGCACAGGTTCCTTATAGGATGATATCATCAAACCAAACCAGTGGTTCTCAGTCTCCATCTACTGGCAGGGTGGGTATAACCCTACATGTCTGAACTGCACTGGAGGGACCACAAGGAGAACATCTTGTCACCTTGCAAGCATGAAGGTAGATATATTATGCTGTGGGATTGCGTAACAGCCGGTGGCACAAGAACTACTGTACAAGTGGAAGAAGAATGACATCAAATAAATCTCAACATACCCTAAGAAGCTGATGTCCCACAGTCAATACAGAAATTGAATCTAAAAGAGGTTAGGTATTTCTGCAAGTGAATGATCCAAAACCTACCTCAAAATCAAACCATGAAGAACAAAGAAATGTTTTGTAACAACCTTCACAGACTTGACTACTGAAAATTTGTGGACTGATCTCAACCATGCAGTGCATGCAAGGAGAGCTAAGAATAATTTCTGAGCTGGAAAAGTTCTGCAAAAAGAGTGGGAAACGATTCTAAAAGCAAGAATAAAGTCTCTTAGCTGGCTGGCTGGCTGGCTGGTTTGAAAGCTGTAATTTCTGACAAAGAAAGTGTTATAAAGATATTCCGACTTTGTATCTGCCATATTCTGAATTTAAAAAAAAATTGCTAATACCACCTATGCATTAACATTTGCATAAAGGTAATGTGCTTAACTCTGTACCACATAGAGAATGTATTCACCTCTAATTACTGAAATAGTCACTGAAACATACAACTTAACCAGGGATTCCTAAACTTCTGCCACCAACTATAGAACCACAAGTGTACAAAAACACTGTTTACCTGATTGCTAAACAGACCTCCTTTTGAATTTCTGGACAAATCTTGTCTTTTGGTGCCATCAGCAGCTGCCAAAGTAGAAGCCCAGACCGTCGAACTATGTCACGATTCTTCTCGGTTTGTGAACTGAAGAAAAATTTAAATACCACCTACAAACAAACGTTTTGAGAAAACACTTGAGTACATGTCTGAAAGCTTTTACAGATATACAAGAAATATCTAACACATTTTAAACTGATCCATTTTTTAACATATTTCACGAAGGATGGTGCAATCCAAGTAATTTATAACAAAAAAGGAAAGTTAAAACTTATGTCAGACATGTATGCTCAGAGGTTACTAGAATTCTATTTTGTGAACTATAAAGTGAAGATTTTTTCTTCTTTATTTAATTCTTTGCATAAATTGAGGATCTTGGGTTTCAGTTCATAGGACAGCAGGGCCAAGCACATACAAAGCAACAAACATTTGCAGATGTATTTCAATTCTTTTCTCTAAGAATTTCTAGCCGTTTCATTTCAGGGTTCGATCAAGTAAGTCCTTCATTATTTCTAATGCACTGTAGATTTTGTGAATACATTTTCACAAGGCAACAGGATAAAACGACTAACTTATTTCACAAGTCACTGAACAGCTTAGCAATGGTTAATTTACCACCAACCTGTATCTTCTGTACCTCTGTGCCAATACTCAGATACTTCCCACAGTCCCTCCTTCATTGTGCCTTTTTATTTTTATTTAAATAAAATGTATGTCAGCTGAAGCAGATATCATTCATTGCAATAGCTACACAAATGCTAGATGAAATTTAGCAACTTCATATGCTTACTTAAACAAAGAAAACCAGAATGCTTTGGGGCTCGAACTGATCTTTAAATACACTGATCCAAAGTTCTAACCTGCCAGATTGAAAAAGATTAGCTTCTGGTCACTATTATGGGTTTGTCAAACCTTTCATTGTATTCCTTCAATATATACCAATACACAGTTTACTGGAAATATTTTCTTCATGGTCGTGGCTTTAAGGATGACAGCATAATTATAGTATTATTAAGCTAATTTTATAGTGACTAGCAGAGATATCTTCCAAACTAAAAATTGGTAGTAACTGTATTTAGAGTTAAGTGGAATGTGTTCTGTGTGAGTCACCTTTGGGAGAAACAATATACAGAATAAATAAATAAATCCCAAGTTAGTGTTAGAGTGAAATCTGTACCTGAAAAACAACAAGGACACAGCGGATAATACATGTATCTCCATTGACCATGGCTTTCTCCATAATGTCACAAATACTGCTGAGGTGATGCGATTCAATAGGATGCTGTTTTCCCAAAAAATTAGTTATAGGTGGACTATTAGTGGCAGCAAGAAGATTGAGCTGGTGGATGCACATGGCACCAACATGGTGCAATAACTGGTTTATAACCTCATTTGTGGTTACAGCCTCTCCTACATAATAAAACAAAAACAGCACCAAAGTAAAAACTCTGATAAAATAATGCTGGAAAATATAGCATATGATGGCACATGATGATCGAGAGGCCCTCAAGCCTGTGCTCCCCTGCCCCCAACTACTACAATACTGAGAATGCATCTGATTTCCTTAAGCCTTACTTCCCCCTCTAATTCTCTTCAATTATCCCATGCTGTCTTGAATTCCAATACTGTTTTCCTATCACATCAATTAGAGAAATATTCCACATAACCACCATCATTTTTTGTGAAGAAATATTTTATGTTACTTACTCTTCAGTCTATCCCTGTTTCAACTTCTTACTGCGATTCCTTGCTCTAGATCAGGGGTCTCAAACTCAAATTGCTTTGAGGGCCAAATGAGGACTTGTAAAGTAACCCGGGGGCCGCATAAGACACGGGACGTCATTTGCATAAGGGGCCTCATTTGCATAAATATTTGCATAATGTTGCATAATGAGTATATGGATAAAGAAAGACTAAACAATTTCTATATTACTATAATCCAGTGCCAACCGCCAGGCACATTAGGAACTACTACAAACACTGCCCATTTAGAATCCATAGCAAACCCCCCGTATCATAACAGCACTACCAGGACTCACAAAGCACCAGACCCTACCTATCAAAAGGCAACACTGCAAATATTAAATCAATACATTTCAGAGAACAACAATACATGACCTACTGGGAAAAGAGAACAAGTAGCAATGTCAAATAGGAATTACATAAACAGAATACCTCAGCTCAGTTACACATGCAGAACATACACCATCACCAAACAAGGAATCACAATTTAGAAACAGGAAGACAATAATTAAATTGGGAACCCCAAAAGCCAAACTTGGAATGTACAACAACACTGTAGAAATAAAGCTATAAATTAATTTCTTGTACTAAACAAAGCACAGACATTAATGATGCACATTTCCCAGAGCTGACATATTCCAGTTAATAAATTCAAAATAAAGAGATATTTTCCTACCTTTTGTGCATTTTTTTTCAGTTGCAATTGTTCCAGCCACTTTATGGTTTCTTTGTGTCTTCTGCTAACTCTCCATCGTCTGCTGTCCATTTGTCCTTTCTTCTCTCTTCTAGTTTTTTTTTCATTCTCTCTCTACATCTGCTTTAACATACTAATCTTTCTCCTTTTGCTCTTTCCTCATTCCTATTTTATCCACTCAAATATTACCCCTCCATCCTCAATCTCCACTTACTCTCCCAAAACCTGGCCAATTGTAGATTTGTCTTCCCTCCCGCACAAAATATTTTTTCCCTCTCCATTTCACTTTCCCAGCTCCATCCCCCCCAGTGGCATTACCAGTCCTAACCCCCCCCCCCATCAACCCACAGCACATTACCAATCCTAAACCCCCCCCAGTGGCATTACTAGTCCTAAACCCCCCCCCCATCAGCCCACAGCACATTACCAGTCCTAAACCCCCCCAGTGGCATTACTAGTCCTAAACCCCCCCCCATCAGCCGCGGCAAAATCAAATGTCCCGCGGGACCCCCCCCCCCTGCCCGGCAGAGCCAGCCCTCCCTCCCTGCCTGCCTGCTTCCCTCCCTCAGTCCTTCTCTGCTTCAGCTTAGAACCGCGAAGGGAGAGTTCCTCCCTCGCGACTCTGCTAAGCCCGCTGAGGCTTATGGGAAATTTCCCATCTGCCCCGGCGAGCTTAACAGAGTCGCGAGGGAGAAGCTCTCCCTTCGCGGCTCTGAAAGCCAAAGAGGAGAGGGACTGAGGGAGGCAGGGCTGGCTAACATCGGGGAATTCCGGGGGCTGCCTCCATACCTGCCCGCGCTGTGCACAAAATGGATCCTCGAGGGCGCGTAGTGCCTCATGGCGTTCGGCTGGCTGCCCCCCCCCCTCCTTCCTGTCTCTCATTGGTTGAGGGCAGGCTCGTGACTCGGGAGAAGACAGAGTATTTTTTAACCCCACGCGGCTGCGCCAGGCAATCAGGTGAGAAAAGTGAAATGGCGTCGCGGGCCACACAAAATGCTCTCGCGGGCCGCGTGTTTGAGACCCCTGCTCTAGATAGAACATCCTTCCTACTAAAAAATGTTTGGCTATTCTAAGTTATTTTTATTGTCTTTATCGTATCACCCCTTTCCTTTAGGTTACTTATATTTAGGTCAAAGTGTCAACTCAATCTTATAGTGCAGATTCTGCACCATTTTGGCATTCCTTTCCTTCATGATCTCTGTTAAGTCTTCATCCCTTTTGAAATGCAGCCTCTATAATCTAATAATACTTCAGACAAGAGCTCACAAATGACTTTAAAGAGACATTACCGCATCCTTTATTTTGCGGAAACATCTCCAACACCTCCTTCCATTCTTCTGACTCTTGCCACTGCTCTGTCACATTATTTGACAATCTTGAGAATACCAATCCTTCTCTTGTTTTGTGCTCATCAGCATCTTATCCTGTGTTGCTCCTCTAGACTTCTGTATACCAAATACATAACTGCACTTAATTGCATTGAATCCAAGTTGCCAAACTTTTGACCACTTCCTCGAGATTTCTCAATTTGCTACTATCTTCATCCCAACTCTGGAAGGTAATTCTTTAAGGAGATGCCTAGTTTAAGCCCATTTTCAGGCACCTATATTAATAAAATTTAATAAAGACAAATAGACACTTACTTGTCTTCATAAAATACTTGCTTAAATGGTATATCTTGTGTCTACATTGCAGGCGTGGGCATTTACACCATGTAAGATTTTAAAATTATAGTATCTACACACATACTTGTGCACTGTACCCTAAAGACAAAGTATGCACCACCATGTCAAAGTGCATACTTTAATGCCCATCAGAATTTTATAAGACGACATTTACATGAACATACTGTATGCCCACAAATGCATGGAAATCACTTTATAAAATGACCTACGAAGTGTCTATAATCTTGCAGATGATAGATGGTATATCTTTTTGTATATGACATTATTAGTCCTTTGTACTACCATTTATGAAAATAATGACTAGAACCCATGATTGATCAGTGACATTCCAAAGATGATGCAAATAGAAAAAGACCAATTGGGAGAGCAGTGACACCAACTGTTCAAGATGGGAGCTTAATCTTGGTGCTCCATGCAGAGCAATGTATTAATCTTGCTGGTGTATTCCTATGAATATTATTGGTGGCAATTTGGTGTACATTCTGTATCTGAGTATTTTGGGACTGTGTGGTGATGGTGAGGACAACTGTGGATCTGAAGGAGTTTTTCTAGCTACGTCTACCTCAATGAACTATGAGCGTGCTTCAAATAAGGACAGTGTGCAAGGAGAGGATATGGAGATGTCACCTGACTGTTCTAAAGTCACTCATGTAGAAGTGGATTGATTGGTCATGGCTGAAATAAAGGAATGGTTTATGGAACTCAAACTGGACATTGCTGATCTTAAGGCAGAGGTAAGCGAGACTGTTAAAGGCAAAACATCTTTCGAAAAATAGAAAAAAAGGGTCCGAATAAAGAAAACAGCATAAGCATAAGCACTGCCAAGTCAGATGCAAAGCACTGCTCAGGCAGGCAAAGAGAATATGAAAAGAAGCTTGCTGTGGAAGCAAAACAAAAAAAAATGCATAGCAAACATTTTCAGGTAAATTCAAAGCAAAAAAGTCTCAAGGAAGTCACTTGGACCATTAGATGATAGAAGAACGAAAGGGGTACTAAGGGAGGTCAAGGCCATAACAGAGAGACTGAATGAATTCTTTGCTTTGGTCTTTACTGAAGATGACGTAGGGAAGATTACCTTTAAATATCATGTCTAGCATGGATATCAATTGAAGGAACTGAAAAATCTCAGTGAACCTAGAAGATGTAAGGGCAATCTAAAAAACGAAAGAACAGATCACCTACACCAAAAATGGCACACATTCCAGGGTGCTGAAAGCACTCAAAAATTAAATTGCAGACCTACTATTAATGATTTGTAAACTACCATTAAAATAGTCTACAGTACCTGAAAATTGAAGAGTGGCCATTGTAACGCCAATTTTTAGATAGGCTTCCAAGGGGGAGTAAGAAAACTACAGACCAATGAGGTCAGTATCATGCAAAATGGTAGAAATCATTATAAAGAATGGGACATAGCCAACATCGATTTAGCAAACGAAAATCTTGCCTCACCGATCTGCTACTTCTTTTTGAAGGTGTAAACAAACAGATAGAAAAAGTGAGTTGGTGGACATAGTGTATCTTGATTTTTAGAAAACCTCTGACAAGGTCCCTCATGAAAGACTCTTGAGGATATTAAAAAGTCATGGGTTAGGAGGCGGTGTCCTACTATGGATTAGGAACTGGTTAAAAGACAGAATACAGAGTAGGAATAAATGGTCAATTTTCTCAGTGGAAAAAGATGAATAGTGGAGTACCCCAGGGATCTGGGCTGGACCCACTACTTTTTAACATTTATAAATGACCTGGAAATGGGAGGAACAAGCGAGGTGATAAAATCTGCAGATAACAACAAAATTATTCAAAGTGGTTAAAATCACAAGAGGGCTGTGAAAAACTGAAAGAGGACCTTGAGAAATCGGGCGACTGGGCAGTCAAATGGAAGCTGAAATTTAATGTGGACAAGTGCAAAGTTATGCACTTAAGAAAGAACCCCCTGAAAGGGTAATTACTCACCTGTAACAGGTGTTCTCCAGGAGCAGCAGGAATCAATCCTCACATATGGGTGACATCGGCGCCGACGGAACCCCCGTGCGGAGCATTTCCCCAGCATTCAAAGAAAACCTTTGGGAATACAGCACGCATGCGCGGTCCCCTTCCCGCCCAAGAGTGTCATCTTGCTCAGTCTGATGACATAGCTAAAAGACAGCAAAAAGACAAAATAAAGCATATGACCGCAACTCCAAGGGGAGGAGGGAGGGTCGTGAGGACTGATTCCTGCTGCTCCTGGAGAACACCTGTTACAGGTGAGTAACTACTCTTTCTCCAGGACCAAGCAGGAAGTCAGTCCTCACATATGGGACTCCCCAGCTTAAGGCTACCGGAGACCCAATGCTGAAAAATGAGCTCCCTCTAGAGCCTCAACATGCAAGAAAAGAATCTTCTCCGATAACGCCCCCCGAACGGTAGCCCAACACCAGGGCCGGAGGGTAGGAGTTGCCTAAACCCCAAAGAGATTATGGAGTACCGCCTGCCCGAAAGCACTGTCCCTGCGGGACTCCCTCTCAAGGCAGTAGTGGGCCGCAAAGGTCTGGCTTGCAGACCAAGTAGAGGCCCGGCAGATGTCTGCCAACGGAACAGAGCGGAGATGAGCCACTGACGCAGCCTTCGCCCTGACACGGTGAGCGGTAACACGACCCTGCAACGAGAGGCCGGCTGTCCTGTAAGCCCAAGCGATACAGTCGGCTACCCATATGGACAAAGTACGCTTGGAGACAGCCAACCCCAACTTATTGGGGTCAAAAGAGACGAAGAGCTGAACAGCCCTCTGGTGCTCCCGCGTACGGTCAAGGTAGAAGGACAACGCCCTCCTACAGTCCAGGGTATGCAAGACCATCTCCGTCCGGCTGGCATGCAGCCTGGGAAAGAAAGTCGGAAGAACCACCTCCTGATTGAGGTGGAAGGAGGAGACAACCTTAGGAAGGAACTTAGGGTGAGTCCGTAAGGCTACTCTGTTCCTATAGAACCCAGTATAAGGTGCATCTGATACTAGGGCCTGAAGCTCACTCACTGCCTTGCTGAGGTAAGGGCTACCAGAAACAACGCTTTCCAGGAGAGAAAAGGCAGAGGGCAAGTAGCCATAGGTTCAAATGGTGGGCAAGTAAGCCGTTGCAAGACCACATTTAAATCCCATTCAGGACGCACTGGAGACTTAAGCAAAAGCAGGCCTCTGAGGAAGCGAGCCACCAAAGGATGGCTTGAGAGAGACTGACCCTCCACTGTGGAGTAGTGCGCTGAAAGAGAACTAAGATGAACTCTCACAGAATTTGACTTAAGGCCTAGGTTGGACAGGTGAAGTAAATATTGCAGCACCACTGGTACTAGGCATGAGAAAGGATTCTCGTTGTGTTGAGTACACCAGGTAGAGAATCTATGCCACTTAAGGGTATAAGACTTTCGGGTGGACTGCCTCCTAGAGGCCAAGACCACGTCTTCCACTTCCCTAGGCAGTAGTAAGGGCGCTAGAACTACCCTTTCAGCAGCCAGGCCATCAAATGTAGGGACTGGAGATTGGGGTGTAAGAGAGATCCCTGCTCCTGAGACAGGAATCGGGTTGCATCCCCAGAGGAAGAGGAGTGTCCACCGCAAGTTGAAAAAGAAGTGGGAACCAGGGTTGCCTTGGCCACCTGGGGGCCACCAGGATCACCGAGGCCTTGTCCCGGATCACTTTGAACAGTGTCTTGGACACTAGAGGCGTGGGAGGAAACGCATATAGGAGGCCTGTAGACCATGGAATGAGAAACGCATCCGCTGCTACTCGGAGAGGATGCGGTTGTCTGGAGCAGAACCTGGGAAGTTGACGGTTCAGAGGACTGGCAAAGAGATCTATGGTTGGAAGACCCCATCTCAGGAAGATCTGCTGAACCACTAAAGGATTCAACTGCCATTCGTGCGGCTGCAGGATTCTGCTCAATCTGTCCGCCAGGTAATTCTCCTGACCTGGCAGATAGACCGCTTTGAGAAGAATGCCGTGATTGACTGCCCAGGAGCACAGTTCCTGCGCTTCCTGAGATATGTTCACATAGAACATAGCAACTTGATTGTCCGTCTGAACCAAGATGGACTGGTGAGAGATGAGATGGGAGAAAGTTCTCAGGGCTAAGCGGATAGGTCTCAAGTCTAAGAGATTGATCTGCTGTGTGGTCTCCCAAGGAGACCACAGGCCTTGAGTACACGCTCCTTGGCAATGTGCACCACAACCTTGAAGAGAAGCATCGGTTGTCAGCACTTGAGAGTGTGGAGGTGTCTGAAAAAACACCCCGTGCACTAGATTCGGAAGATGAAGCCACCACTGCAGAGAAGACTCGAGTAGTTTGGACACCCTCACTCAGTCCGTGAGGCTTCCTGTGGCTTGGTGCCACCGAGTTCTGAGGCCCCATTGAGCTGGCCTCATGTGTAGATGGGCATTTGGAGTTACATGGACCATGGAAGCCATGTGGCCTAAGAGCCTCAGGAATTGTCTGGCAGAGACCAGAGAATTGCTGCGGAACTGCCTGGCAAGATCCATCAATCTGTGGGCCCTGTCCACGGGTAAAAAGGCCTTTGCCTGAAGGGTGTCCAGTCTTGCTCCTATGAACTCCATGTTCTGTGAGGGGTGCAAAGTGGACTTTGCAAAGTTTAAAACAAACCCCAGGTGCTGAAGCAGAGCGACAGTGCTGATGAGCCAGTCGTCCTGGTATGGAAAGACAAAGAGGCCTTGAACCCTTAGATAGGCTGCCACCATCGCCAGGCACTTGGTGAATACCCTGGGGGCGGAGGTTAGGCCAAAAGGCAGTACTCTGTACTGATAGTGGTTTCCTCCCACTACAAATCTGAGATATTGTCTGTGGTCTGGATGAATGAGGATGTGAGTATAAGCATCCTTTAGGTCTAAGAAGCATAGCCAATCTCCCTGCTGGAGGTAGGGCAGCAAGATTCCAAGGGTAAGCATCTTGAACTTTTCCCTCTCCAGGAACTTGTTCAGATTCCGCAAGTCTACGATGGGCCTGAAGCCTCCTGTTCCTTTTGGTACCAGAAAGTACCTGGAATAGAAGCCTTACCCTCTCAGGTGGTGGGGCACCGGTTCCACTGCCTGTTCCTTTACAAGACTTGCTAACTCCTGCAGGAGTAAGTCCCTGTGCAGAGGAAGTCTTGGAGGCTCCCCTGGAAAATAGGAGGGGGTACCTGGTGGAAGTGGAGGAGATCGCCCCGCTGGACTACACTTAGTACCCAGGTATCCCTTGTTACGGCTGACCACCTGTGGGCGTACAGGGCCAGCCGGCCTCCTGTGCTGATATGAGCCAGCTGAGGAGGAGAGGCTATGCCACTGGAGTCAAAACCCCGCTCCCTGCTGGGCAGCAGCCGGAGCTGGTGGCTTGGGGGTTTTCTGCCTATGGGGCCCACGTCCCTGCACCTTGGCCTGCTGACCCTGTTGGTGAGCTACAGAGGCCTGAAAATGAGGGTACTGTTTATAGGCAGATGACTTCCTGGGGTACAAGGTCTTTTTCCCTGAGTCCTTCTTCTTCTGAGAAATGACAGAGGTTTTCCTGGACAGCCTTGTCCGGGTAAGAGTCTCGGTCTCGAGTTCTGCAGCCTTTTCAGCCATGGGCTTGCCAAAGAGATTTTCACCTCGGCAGGGGATATCGACCAACTTGTCCTGTACCCATGGCTCGAGGTCCGATGACTGTAGCCAAGCCTGACGACGTGCACCGATGCCGGCCGCGGCTACCCAGGCCGAAACCTCGAAGCCATCATAGGCTGCTCGAGAGATAAACTTCGAGCACTCACGAATACCCGATGACAGAGCATTGAACCTCTGCAAAGGTTCCTAGGAGAGACCAGCAGAGAACCCGGCAATCTCCTTTGCCAGGTCTCGAAGGTACATGCCCATGTACATCTTGTAGGTCTGGACACGGCAAGCAAGCATAGAGCCCTGGAAGCACTTCTTACCGAGGGCATCCAGGTTCCGGGCCTCCCAGCTGGGAGGCACCGAGGAGTGCATCTTTTGACTCTTCAGACGATGCATGGCCGATTCCACAAACATGGAGTGGTGCGGTAATTGTGCCTTTTGGAACCCGGGGCTCTTGCGGACTCGATAGATGGAATCGACCCGCTTGCTCAAAACCGGCGTCGAGGCCGGCACCTCCCACATGCGGAAGAGCAACCGTTCCAGCATTGGAGGAACCGGTACAGTAAAGGCCTCTTCTGGAGGAGAGTCATACTGTAGGGCCTCGAGTTCCTCGGCTCGAGGTTCCTCCTCGGGATCCGCGGGGAATGCCAAGGCCTTAGCCATATCCCGCACAAAGTCCAAGAACCGGGTATCCTCCAGTGGGGACCGTCTCCGAGGCTCGGACTCCGGTGAATCCGATGGGACACACCGAGTCCGAAAGGTGTCGGGTGACTCCTCATCCTCCGTTTCCCATCCGGACCCCTCGGAGGAGGAATCAAGCGGCTCCGGTCGGGCAGGCACCGATGCCATCCGCCCCAATGCCGAGGGTACCGGCATCGACAACCTCGGTCCCGGGCGGGAGGTAGAGGGAGACCTTGGCCGAGGATCGACTCGAGCGCGCATGGAGTCGAGGATCGGCTCGGCCTCAGGGGTCGACTTGGACATCGATGTCCCAGTGGTCGGGGCAGATGCACCGGTGAGACCGGCGATCAGTGCCCGCTGCTGTTCCATGAAGGCAGCCAAGCTGCACTCCAAGGCCATCAACCTGAGTCCGAGCTCAGGAGACTCAGCAGCCCCTGACTCGGGCCTCGACGGCGTAGGGCCCGACGTCTACTCCCCTGGAGGAGAGTCCATGAGGACTACAGTACTCACATGACCCGGGGACTCCATCTCCACACGAGGTTGTTTTGCAGGCCTCTCCGACTCCGAAGACCTGGGACGGCGCTCGGGGCTATGCAACTTGGCCTTCTAGGAGCAAAGTGCGTCCACCAACGCCGCCCTTGCGGGTTTTTTCTTCTTGCGATGCTCCCGCAAGGGAGACCCCCTCTCGGGGCCGGAGTCCCGAGACGTCGAGGCCTCTGACGAAGTCCGGGCCCATCCGGACGCGGAGTCAGAGAAGATTCTTTCCTTTTGGTGCTGCCGACTCCTCAACGCCTTCGAGGACATTTTCCCACACGGACCACGATCACGTCCGGGTCACGATCGGGTCCAAGGCACCGGAGGCAGCAGTCATGTGTGTTGGTGAGAGCATAAGTTTCTTACACCCATCACACTTTTTAAACCCGCTGGCAGACATCGGGGGAAAAAGGGCCCCTGCGAGGTCAAAAGACAGGGCTGCCAGTGAAAATAGAAAAATGGCGCGTACGCTAGTCACTAAGGACAAAAACCGAAAAAGAAGTCCGGGCTCGATACCGATGTATCGGGCCCAGGCGGGAAAGGGAAACCGGCATCGAACCGAAGAAAACAGGTCCACGCAGAACAAAATCAACTTTTTCCTTGGGTGAAAACGAAACACGTCCGTCGGGCTCCTCGGAAAAAAGATGACTGAGCAAGATGGCAGCCTTGGGCGGGAAGGGGACCGCGCATGCACACTGCATTCCCAAAGGTTTTTTTTGAAAGCTGGGGAAATGCTCCGTATGGGGGCTCCATCGGCGCCGACGTCACCCATATGTGAGGACTGACTTCCTGCTTGGTCCTGGAGAACTATAGCTACATGATACAAGGTTTCACATTAAGAGACAACACCCAGGAAAAGGATCTAGGTGTCATTGTGCATAATATGTTAAAATCCTCTGTTCAGTGTGCAGCAGCAGCCAAGAAAGCATAGGTTTTGTTTTTTTTTTGAAACCTTTATTTATGAACCATCAAAAACATAACTTTTGATACAATTCAAACAGTAAGCCGCATCAGAGTGGAATCTTATCTCCGCTGCGGCAGGTACAGCATACAGTTATGTAGCTACGTCAGAGCACAAAGCACATTAATTTTTTAGTTTTTTTAACAATCATGATTAAACTATTTTTTCCCCTTATGTTAACCCAACCTCCCCACCCCAACCCCCTTCTAGCCCCACTCATCGTCGCAACCCCCAACTCCATCCGGATAGCAACAATGAACCCCTCTCGGGCCCTCCCTCTCCCCATACCCTTAAACCTTAATATCCCACATTTACTATTTCATTCCAGCAGCAGGACCCCAAACTCTGAATGCAGGGTTCCCATATCAACATAAAAGTGGACCACCGCTTCACTGAACCCCGAGCCCTCCAGCGCTCTGCTAGCATCAGCTGATGGAAGTTATTGCGCCATTCCGAGAACGTGGGCGGGTGCCGATCTCTCCACCGATGTAAAATCGGACCCTTCCCCACCAGACATGCTTTACGCACCAATAACCGCTCCCATCTCCCAATGGGTAGGGTGCTGTGCAGTTGATCAAGTATAACTAAGGCTCCAGTCCATGGAAACCTCTGCTGTAACAACCGCATAAGGTATCTACGAATATGGGACCAGTAGGGAAGGATACGCCTGCACTGCCACCACATATGGGTTAGGGAGGCCAATGGTAGAGAACATCTAGGGCAAGACCCATCTTGCGTAATATGACTCCTCAACGCTCGACGTGGTGAAAAATATACTCGAGTCCGGGCTTTAAATTGGATTTCCCTCCATCGCGCTCCCTCCACCAATTCCACTATCCATCCCACCGCCTTGCAAATAGTGCCTGGCGGCACTGCCCGCCCCAATTCATCCGCCCAGGCCGTCTCAGCCCTCCCATAGTCCGGCTGCACCCCAAAGCACTCTAGCCGAGTCTTCAACCCAGCGATCGTCGGGGATATGTCGCCCCCCAAGTCAAAAAATTCGAGGATCTGCACCGATCTGTTCACCCCCAGGTCCTCTCTGGGCAATGTTGCTACATAGTGAGAGAGCTGGATATATGCAAAGTATTGGGTGGGAGACAACTGGAACTCCTCACGAAGTTCGAAAAACGACTTACATTTACCTGTGAGGTCCACTACATGCCCTAAATGTCTCAGTCCTTCCCTATGCCATAACAAACGCCTTGGAATCAGAACCCGGCAAGAAATGTACATTTCCGCGAATAGGCAGCCAACTGGACACCTGCCAGTTCCGTTGCCAGAAGCTATTCAACTGTCGCCAAGTGCGTCGCGTCGCATCGCATTTAACATATTACGCGTAAGTCGTATTGGTAGTTGCGTACTGTCCACATGCAAAACCCCCACCAGCGAGAAAGGAGCCACGAATGCCGCCTCTAGGTCCCGTGGCGTATATGTGTCTGTACCCCCCAGGCAGTCCCCAACATGTCGTGCTTGACATGCCAAAGCATAGAGTCGTAAGTCAGGTAGCCCCAGGCCCCCTCTGCACCATTTCCCCATCATACGGGACATCGGAATACGCGCTCTGTCCCCCCTCCACAGAAAACGTTGAAACTCCCTTTCCAACCTAAGCAAATCCCGCCGGAGTAACCACACGGGTAAGGTTTGCAACCAATAAAGTATGCGTGGCAAAACCACCATTTTGATTGCTGCAATTCTCCCCATTAGTGACAAGGGTAGCGGGTTCCAAGCTCTCAACTGACTCCGCACCCCCGACAAGACTTTCTCAAAATTAGTATAATATAAATCTTGCGGTACCCTTGTCAGGACAACACCCAAATATTTGAATGTCTGGTCCGACCATTGCAAGGGAAATCCCCCCCCCCCCCCAGCCTCCCCGCAACCGCCCCGAGACATCCAAGGCCTCAGATTTATCTGCATTTATCCTAAGGCCCGCAAAACTACCAAACATCCGAAACTCCGCTAACAATCTAGGCAAAGATTCTCTCGGGGCCAGCAAGTGTACCAGCATGTCGTCGGCGAAGGCCGACATCTTAAACCCTTGTTTTCCCACCTCAATCCCACAAATCAATCGGTCCAGTTCTATATGCCGTATTAAGGGATCCAAAGACAAAACAAACAATAAAGGGGATAATGGGCAACCCTGCCTAGTGCCCCTATACAAAGTGAAGGGAGCCGATAAAACCCCATTACAAAGCACTCTGGCTGTCGGAGTATCATAGAGACTCTTAACCATATCACAAAAAGACTGTCCCAAGCCGTACAGAGGTAACAAGTAGTGCAAATATGTCCAATTAACCCTATCAAACGCTTTTTCCGCGTCAAAGCTCACTAAAAGGGACTGCAGCTGATGGCCATGCACCCACTCTAAAGATGTTAATATTCTGCGTATATTACGGACCGCATAACGGTCACGTACAAACCCCACCTGCGATTCATGGACAATGTCACCTAATATTCCCGCTAATCTCTCCGCCAAAATTTTCGCCATCAACTTCATGTCAAAATTCAGCAGGGAGATCGGCCTATAAGAAGCCGCGTGCAGCGGATCTTTGCCCGGCTTAGGGATCAGCGTGATGTAGGCCTGGTTCTCTCCCCATCTCCTACCATTCCCCTCTATTCTTTGACGGTAAGTATCCACTAACAAGGGGCTAACCCAGCTCGCCAAGAGTTTATAAAATTCAGCCCCATAGCCGCCCGGTCCCGGAGTTTTATAGCAGCTGGCCTTTGCAATTACAAGTTGCACCTCCCTTAGGGTTATCGGTTGACCCAACAAGGCCTGTTGCTCCTCTGTCACCCTTGGGAGCTTCAGCCCCTGGAGATAAGTCTCCATAGTAAGGGGGCTATTCTCCTCTGCTGTATACAGTTTTTGAAAGAAGCCTTTAAATATTTCACTTATCACCTCCCGTTTCTGTTGGAGGTTCCCTTGCTCATCCCGGAGGGCTGCCACCCCCCTCCCTCCTCTCTGACCTTTCAAGCATCTCCCTAGTAACTTCCCCGGTTTGTCGCCAAAACAATATAACCGATATTTGTAATACATTATCGATTTCTTGGCTCTCTGATGGAGCAACTCGTTCAAAACAACCTGTAATTCCCACAGCCGTTTTCTATTCGACACTGTAGGGGCATGACCACTAAGTACTCGCGCCTGGGATACCTGTTGCTCCAACCGAATAATTTGTTCCGCCAGCAATCTTCGCTTTCGAGCCGCAAACCCGATTATATCACCCCGCAACACCACTTTGGCAGTTTCCCAAACCAGTTCTGGGTCATCCCTATGTGCCTGATGGTTTAATTCAAAATCTCGCCAGCGCTGACCCAGAAATTGCCTAAAGTGATTATCTTTATATAACTCTATGGGGAACCGCCATATACGAGATGCACCGGCCCCGCCCCCCCCCCCCCCCCCCCCATTGCAATTCAATCCAAACCATAGCATGGTCTGAAATTTCCAGGGGACCTATCTGCGCCTCTTCCACTTGTGCAAAGGCGGTAGTAGAAAGTAAAAGATAATCTATTCTCGCACTAGTCCCATGTGCCCGCGAGATATGGGTAAACTCCTTCTCCGAGGGGTGCAACAATCTCCAGGGATCTATCAAACCTAGGCGAGCCCTAAATCGTTGCAACAACTGAGCATTCTATCTCTCGTCCCCCTGCCACTGGAGGTATCTAGATTCACTTCAAAAATTCCATTGAAGTCCCCCCCTAAAAGCAAGGGCACGTCCGGGAGTTGCTCGATTTTAGCTGCAATACGATTGAAAAAATCCCGATCCAGTATATTAGGGCCATATACATCTCCCAATATGATCTCCCGATCCTCTAATAGGCCATACAATAGCAAAAATCTCCCATTGGGATCCGCCACCTGACGCTGCAACGTGAAGCGCACCCGTTTATGAACCAAGATAACCACCCCTCCCTTCTTCCCCAGTGCAGGCACTCCCCACATCTGACCCACCCAGTCTCGACATAATTTAGCATGTTCTTCAGCTGTCTGATGGGTCTCCTGTAATAGCGCAATATCACATCGCTGCCGAGCCAGTGCTATTAGTACTTTGTAGCGCTTTATCGGGCTACCCAGTCCACCAACATTCCAAGTAATTACTCTCAGAGGGTCCCTGTGCGTTTATGCCCCCGCTGCCAGCACTTCATGTTCGAGGAGACCCTCCCAGCCTGGAGCCTCCCCCCATGTCTTCCAGAGTATTGTACACTGTGCATCCGCAGAAATTGGAGATTGCGACGACCCCTCCCCCCCCCAATCCCACCTCCCCCTAACCCCACTCCCCCCCAAACCAGTGACACCTCTCCTATTCCCCCCACCCCCATCCTAAATCCCTCCCCAATCCATTCCCCCATACCCACCCCTGTACCCCTTCAAACTACGCCTCCTATCTACAGGGCTCCCAGCTCCTACCCCCTCCCAGGTAGCCCTCCCGAAACCCCTCTGAGCATGGCCTTCCGCTCCCGTGCCCATAAAGCAGGTTGCGATACCCCAAACCACCCAACCTATGACCCCCTTTAACCATGGGTGTATATCCCCATTCTACAATATCCAGTAACCGCCGAGCACAGCGAACCGGACCCCAGCCCATTGCCCATTGCCCATTTCCCATTGGGCCCCCGCCCAACACCCCCCCCACCCCCTCCCCCACCCAGGCACCCCCCGTGATTTTAAAACCAACCCACCGCAATCAGAAACAAACAGGACCAGCGGGGGCGGGGAGGGGGGGGGGAGAAGGGGAGGGAAGGCCCGGCCCCTAAACCACCACTGTACCAGACCCGGCGGCCTGATTACTCGGGGGAGGGACTTCACAGCCAAGGATGTCGCTGAATCGGATCCCCGCCCCCTTTCCAAAATAATAGTCCCCTCTAATTTTGGGTGCCCCCCTGTTCCACCACGGCTACTCGCTATCCACAGCCGTAGTGTCCTCTGGGGTAACAGCACATTCTATATATCAGGAAGCCCTTCTAAACCGCCCCCGCAGGACTTAACAAGTTACCTCAACAAAGGATACACCACACAGATGAAAGAAAATAAACATATTCATCTTAGAGTCCCAAATCTTGTCCATTATAAACAGACGAAGAGGAATAAAAAGGAGAGAAAAAAAAAAAGGCTCAGGATGACTAGAAACTTTGTTGCCTTACAAAGCAGTTAATAACGCATACAGTAACAAAAAGATACAAAGTTACTTAACAACTGCTGCGCTATGCATAGCCAAGGCTACACTGTGTTCGCCCATCTTCACTCCCCGATAGGATTTTCTCATAGCTGTACAGTTAAGCCGGGACGAGTCATGGAGGAGAAGAAGCTGTCACTGCCTTCTTCTGAAGGTGGTTCCGATGCACAAAATCTTCAGCTGCAGAGGCTGACTCAAAAGTGCGACGGGCTCCTTCACTGAGCACATGAAGCTTAGCGGGGTATTGCACGGAGAACCGGACTCCCGCCTCGATAAGCTTTCCACATAAGGGTGCATATTCTTTTCTTTTCCGGCTCAGCGCTATTGAGTAGTCCTGGGCTACGCGAATTTTATTATTATTAAAAATCACTTCCTCTTTTTGCCGTGCTGCCCTGAGAATCAGTTCTTTCTGCGGGTAGTGGAGGAACTTAGCCAGGACAACTCTAGGGCGAGGGTCGCGTGTCTGCTTAGCGCCGACCCGATGCACCCGTTCGATGCGCAGCTTGCCGCCCAACTCGCTTTCACCCACAATTTGCAATACTAAGGCCTCCAGGTATCCACGCAGGTCTTTGTCCAGGACGGCTTCAGGAATCCCCAGGAAGCGCAGGTTATTTCGCCATGACCTGTTCTCCAGGTCATCAAGCTTGGCTTCCTGCTGAAGTATCTGGGATTTCAAGCCGGCCACCTCCTCAATCAACGTCTCCACCTTTTCTTCCGCCCGTCCCACGCGGTCCTCGGCCTCTTGCATTCTCTTGCCCAGCGTATCCACTAAAGAACGCAACCCATCCATTTTCTCATGGAGGGCTTCGAAATGGGGTAGCAAAGCCGTCGTCACCGCCACCGACATCTCATCTAAGGAGACAGGGGACTTGGGCGACTGGGGTGATACCGGCATCTGGGCTGAATCCGCCATCTTATTCGAGCCGGTCCCCTGTTCCCGATCTCTCCTCAGCGATTTCACTGCTGTCGCCATGGAGCACGGCACCCCAAACTGCACTACAGGGATCCACAGGCACTCCGATTCAAAGTGAATGCCTTTTCGTCGGGTAATTGCAGCTTTATACGGTACTTAATCGCCGGTTTAGGCTTGGGGCTTCAGGACACGCTCAGGATGCGACCTCTACCCTGTCCGCATCACGTGGTCTCCCAAGAAAGCATAGTTACTCACCTGTAACAGGTGATCTCCGGGAAAAGCAGGAATTTAGTCTTCACATATGGGTATCGCCGGTACCGACGGAGCCTGCGCAGGAACGCTCCCCAATGTCCAATTAGAAAGCTTTTGGGAGCATCCCTCAGCACATGCGCGCTGCCTTCTCGCCTTTCCAACTGTCCCTCTTCAGTTAAGATTGTAGCTGAGTGAAAGGATAGAGGGAGAGAGGAAAGAGACAGAGAGATAGAGTGATAGAGAGACAACTCCTAGGGGAGGTTTGTGGGTTGTGAAGACTAAATTCCTGCTGTTCCCGGAGATCACCTGTTACAGGTGAGTAACTACGCTATCTCCAGGAACAAGCAGGAATGTAGTCTTCACATATGGGGACTCCCTAGCTGAAGATGCCAGGGAGATGACCCCAGGAAGCTGCCACCTACGGTGAGGTGGGCCATGCTTCCTCCCATGGATCTCTGGCATCCCACCAGGGTTGGTGGGTAGGAGTTGTATTAGATTTGAAAGAGATTTTGAAGAACAGCCTGGCCAAAGAAGGCATCCCGACAGGAGGCTTTATCTAGGCAGTAGTGGGCTGTAAAGATATGTACCGAAGCCCAGGTGGCTGCTCGACAAATGTCATCAATAGACACATAGTGAAGGTCAGCCATAGAGGCTGACATGGCTCTCACATTATGAGCTGTAACATGGCCTTGAAGAGGAAGACTCTTACTCTCATAAGCAAAGGATATGCACTGTGCAATCCATTTAAAGTCCTCTTGGAGACTGGAAGTCCCTAATGACTAGAATCAAAAGCAATAAAAAGTTGAGAAGACTTTCTATGTTGCTGTGTTTTTTGTAGGTAAAAGGCTAAGGCTCTTTTACAGTCCAAAGTGTGAAGGTTCTTCTCTGCATTAGAGGCATGAGGCCTCGGAAAGAATACAGGAAGATAAATCGCTTGATTTAAATGAAAAGGCAAAACCACCTTTGGCATAAAGTGTGGATGAGTTCTGAGGACAACCTTATCATGATGAAACCTAGTGTAAGGAGGATCAGCCACTAAGGCTTGCAATTCACTAATGCGACGTGCAGAGGTGATTGCAATTAGGAAGATGACCTTCCAGGACAAAACCTTTAGGGTAGTAGTGGCTAAAGGTTCAAAAGGCAGTTTCATGAGCTGCCCAAGAACTAGATTTAAATCCCACGCCATCGGTGGTGGTTTGATGGGAGGTTTAGTTAAAAGAAGATCTCTCATAAATCTGGATATGAGAGGATGAGAGGAAATTGGTTGTCCATTTAGAGGCTTATAGGAAGCTGTAATTGCGCTAAGATGGACTCTTACTGAATTGGTCTTTAAACCAGAATTTGATAAATGAAGTAGATACTCTAGTATCGACTCCAAAGGTATCACCAGGGGGTTCAACCCCTTCTGGGAACACCATATAGTGAAACGTTTCCACTTAAAGGCATCATCTTGTGGAAGGTTTTCTAGAAGCCTGAAGGATATCCTTTACCTGTTGGGAAAGGTTGAGATCCTGAAGATTTAAGCTCTCAGCAACCAGGCCGTGAGATGCAGGGACTGGGGATTTGGGTGCCATAGCGTCTTGCTCTCTTGGGAAAGGAGATCTGGAGCACAGTCTAACTCCAGAGGTGCAGCTTGAGAGAGATGTAGAAGCAGGGGATACCACGTTTGGCGTGGCCACCGTGGCGCTATGAGGATCATACAACCTCTGTCTCTCTGAAGCTTGAAAAGTGTTTTGGGGATGAGGGAAATGGGTGGGAAGGCATAGAGGAAGTCAAGACCCCAGTGAAGGAGGAAGGCATCCCACACATCGGGTAAACTTCCCTCATGTCACAGCTACCATAGCACCTTATTACAACCAGAAAATGGTTAGCCTATACTCTTGCCCACCCACTAATTTTTACGCCTGTCCCTCCCACACAAAAATGAAGATGATACCAAATTAGCTTAGAGTATTGGTGACAATACTAATTTAACCTGTAAATAGTTACCCCGGTTGTCCTATGTTTCTTTTCCTGTTCTATGTAAACTCAATGTTGCTTGTATGCATTGTAGTATGTTTTGTTCGATGTACACCGCACTGATTATAATAGCGCGGTATAGAAGAAATGTTAAATAAATAAAATAAATAAATCCCTTGCCTGGAAATTGTGAGACGGAATCCTGGAACAGAACCGGGGAAGTTTGGCATTCAGTGGACGTGCAAAGAGGTCTATGTCTGGAGTCCCCCAGATGTGAAATATCTTTGTCACCTGGTATGGGTGGAGAGACCATTCATGAGGCAGCAGTACTCGGCTGAGTTTGTCTGCCCAAAGGTTTTGAATGCCTGCAAGATATACCACGAGAAGATGGATTTGATGCTCTCTGGGGAGGGCCCAAAGTCGTAAAGCTTCGTTGCATAACGACAGAGAGCCTGTTCCGCCCTGCTTGTTCACATAGAACATGGCTACTTTATTGTCCGTTTGGACTAGGACTGTCTTGTAGCTGAGCTGGGCATGGAATACTCAAAGAGCTAAATAGATTGCTCTTAATTCCAGGAGGTTTATGTGGAGACAAGCCTCCTGTGGAATCCAGGTGCCCTGGGTAGAGAGATGATGCAGGTGTGCTCCCCAACACACCTGTGATGCATCTGTTAGGGTGGCCTGGAATAGGGGTTGTTGGAAAGGAGACCCCACTAAAAGATTCTCCAATGATTGCCACCATTGAAGGGACAAGATCAGTCGATGAGAGTTTGATATCTTGTCTGTCAAACGTCCTGTGGCTTGTGTCCACTGTGTGGATAGGGTCCACTGGGCTGTTTGCATGTGGAGGCGAGCATAGGAACTACATGGACTGTGGATGCATGTGTCCCAGTAACTGTAGCAGTTCTCAAGCAGTTAGGGAGGATTTTCCCGCTGCTTGAGAAGCTAGATGCACTATGCGAAGACACCGGGCCTGTGGAAGGAAAGCCCTTGACTGTCTGGTATCTAGACAGGCTCCTATGAACTCCAGAGACTGGGAAGGAACGTATTGGGATTTTGGGAAGTTTATTACCAATCCCAAATATTGGAGGATTCGCATTGTGCGAGACAGTGCAGAGTTGGCCTCTGCAACTGTGGGGGCTCGAATGAGGCAATTGTCCAAGTAAGGGAAGACGAAAATCCCTAGGGTTCGCAGGAATGCAGTTACTACTGCCATGCATTTCGTGAATACTCTTGGTGCAGAAGCCAGACCAAAAGGAAGAACCCTGTATTGGACGCGTTCTCCCTTGAAAAGGAATTATAAGAATTTCCTGTGGTCTGGATGGATCAGAATGTGAGTATATGCATCCTTTAAGTCTAGAGAGCAAAGTCAATCCTGACTTTGAAGGTATGGCAGAAGAGTTCCTAGAGAAATCATTTTAAACGTCTCTCGGAACAGGTATTTGTTCAATTCTCTGAGGTCTAGAATGGGTCTGTGTCCCCCTGTTTTCTTTGGAATAAAAAAATAGGGGGAGTAGAACCCTGTACCCTGCTGGAGAATGGGTACTTCCTCTATTGCCCCTTGGGCAAGAAGTGTTGAGACCTCGTGATCCAACAGATTGTCTGCAGAGAATTGAACTGCCTTAAGACTGTAGGAGGGGGCATGCTGTGAAAATTAAGCCTGTACCCCTCCCCTACAATGGACAGAGTCCAATTTTCTGCTGTTATTTGGTGCCATCTCTTGGCAAAATGACACAGCCTGCCTGAAATATTTAGGGATTCTGGACCCCTCAGAAGCAGGAAGGCTAAGCTCTCTAGGAAGGAGTCAAAGCCCTTGAGGGGGCTGAACCTGTGGAGTTGGTTGAGCTCTCGGGCCTTTTGGCTTCTTCTGCTGTTTGAATTGCTGTTGTTGTCCCTTTTGGGCAACTTGACTGTGAGCTTGGCCTTGCTGGGTATAGGATGGATAAAACTTCTTTTTGCTGAAAGAGGGTTTCTTATAGTGTTTCTTTTTGGCTGGAGTGGCTGTAGATTTTGACAATCTATCTAAGGTGATATTGTCAGCATTTATCTCATTAGCCTTTTCCTGCCAATTCTTGCCAAAGAGATTTTCTCCTGTGCAAGGGATGTTGCCTAATTTATCCTGTACCCAAATCATCAGAACATAAGAACATAAGACATGCCATACTGGGTCAGACCGAGGTCCATCAAGCCCAGTATCCTGTTTCCAACAGTGGCCAATCTAGGTCATACATACCTAGCAATATCCCCAAAAGACACAGGATCCACAATGCTTGTACTGGGTCAAGCATTGATATCCTGGGTCCCTTTTTAATAGTGGTTTATGGACCTTTCCTCCAGGAACTTGTCCAAACCTTTTTTAAACCCAGCTATACTAACAGCCCTTACTACATCCTCCGGTAACAGATTCCAGAGTTTGATTACACGTTGAGTGAAAAAATATTTTCTCTTATTTGTCTTAAATAGTTTACCCTGTAGCTTCATTACATGTCCCCTAGTCTTTCTATATTCTGATAGCGTAAACAATTGATCCACATTTATCCGTTCCACTCCATTCATTAATTTATAGACCTCTATCATATCTCCCCTCAGCCGTCTCTTTTCCAGGTTAAAGAGCTCTAACCTTTTTAGCCTCTCTTCATAGGAGTAGCCTTCCATCCCCTTCACCAATTTGGTGGCTCTTCTCTGTACTTTTTCTAATAACGCTATGTCCTTTTTAAGATATGGTGACCAGAATTGCACACAATATTCAAGGTGCGGTCGTGAAGCCTGAAGCCAGGAAATCCATCGTGCACCAATGGCAATAGCAGAGGTTCTGCTGATGCATTCAAAGCAGTCAAAGGCTGCACGATTGACAAACTTGGAGACATCTTGAGCATGCCTGACAAGCGTAAGGAAGTCTTGTTGTCTGTCATCTGGAAGAAGTGGGCTCATATGCTCCAAATCTCCTGTGACCTCCTTGAGGAACATACCCATATATAAGATATATGAGCTGATCCTAGCTGAAAGCATGGAAGCTTGAAAGGTTCGACACCCAAAAGCATCAAGAGTCCTGCATTCACGACCTGGAGGATTGGATGCATGTCTCTTTGCACTTTTCATCCTACGCATGGCTGACTCCACTACCATTGAATGGTGTGGCAGCTGAGTCTTTTGAAATCCAGGACATGGTGGAACTTGATACATGGTATCAAGCCTCCTAGAATGAGGAGATGTGGTCAAAGGTGTCTCCCACATTCTGAGCATCAAATCATGAAGAATTTCATGAATGGGCAGAGTGGCTGCCTC
Organism: Ichthyophis bannanicus; assembly: GCA_033557465.1. NCBI lineage: Eukaryota > Metazoa > Chordata > Amphibia > Gymnophiona > Ichthyophiidae > Ichthyophis > Ichthyophis bannanicus. Next base: position 83,930,078 of record CM066041.1, read on the forward strand.
CTTTGGAGCTTTAGGATATTGGAGAATTTCCAATTCCTTTGCTCTAGGTTCCTTTTCAGGAGCTGCCGTGATTGAAAGGCCTTTGGCAACATCACGAATAAAATCCTGAAAGGATATGTCCTCTGGGGGCAATATTCTGCGTTGGGGAGAAGAAGAGTCTTCTGGGAGAAAAACTCTGGTACCAGCAGAATTATCAGAGTCATCGGAATTGGAGGATTCAAAGTATCTCTGATCACAATGTTCATGTAAGGCAAGGTCCCGGTATTGATCGGTCGGTACCGAGTTGATCCGGTACCGATCTTGCGATGCCAAGCAAAGACGGCATGGGAAGAATTCCCACCGGGGCCGGTACCGATATCTGGGCCGGTACCGACATCGGTACCGGTGCCGGTTGAACCATCGGTGTCAACGGTACCGCAGCTGTAAGGAGATCTGCAATACTGCGCTTGATAGCAAGGAATCTTTGGTCTTTCGATGCTGCCAATGCCTGGGTGTCGGTACCGGTGAAGGCAGCCGGGACCCATGAGCATGGCACCAGTAGTTCTGTCGAGGCCGATGCCTCAATAACATCCTGGAACCCCGTTGATGCTTTGGCGGCCGAAGCCTCCCCCCGGGGCTGTTTTGCCGGTGTGGTTCCCTCAAGGGCAATGCCAATGGCCTCTCGATGCTTTGCAGGAGAGCTACGGCTTTTATGTTTAGTTACCTGAGATCCATGGGAGGAAGAAGCAGCTCTTGAAGACATCAATGCAATGGACCTGGCATCCGAAGAAAAGAGGGTACCAAGCTTTGCAGCCCGGTTCCGTCTTCCTCTTTTAGTCATTCCCATACAAGAGAGACACTCAGATGGAGAATGGTCAGGGCCTAAACATTTAAGACACCAGTCATGGGTGTCGGTGACGGAAATGGTACCGCCACACTTAGTGCACTTTTTAAAACCACTAGCTGGTTTTTCCATCTTTAAGGAAAAATGGGGCCTAGTGCCCAAAATGGCACCGAGCACCGAAAATGAAAGTTTCTGAAGAGAAACAATTCCAATTTTTTTTTTTTTATTTTAAGAAGAAAAGAAAGAAAAGAACCGGCAGTACTGGTAGGCGTTGTGCGGAGGCAAGCGCGACCACAAGAAAACAAGATTAAAGAAGACATTTTCTGCGGTAACAGGGTATGAGTCCTGTTGGCTCTGCGGAAAACGAAGAACTGAAGAGGGACAGTTGGAAAGGCTGGAAGGCAGCGCGCATGTGCTGAGGGATGCTCCCAAAAGCGTTCCTATTGGACGCTGGGGAGCGTTCCCACTCAGGCTCCGTCGGTACCGATGATACCCATACGTGAGGACTACATTCCTGCTTGTTCCTGGAGATTACTAGGAATTATAAGGAAATAAATGGAGAATAAAACAAAGGATATCATAATGCCTCTGTATTGCTCCATGGTGCATCCGCACTTTTGAGTATTGCATGCAATTCTGGTCACTGCATCTAAAGATATAGCAGAACTGGAAAAGATACTGTGAAAGGTGGCCAAAATGATAGAGGGGATGGAAGGACATCCCTATGAGGAAAGGTTTAAAAGGCTCTTCATCACAGAGAAGAGATGGTTGAGGAGAGATATGATAAAGATGTATAAAATCATAAGTAGAGCAGGACGAGTAAACATGAATCTGCTGTTTACTCCTTCAAAAAGTATAAAGACTAGGGAAAAGGCAATAAAGCTACAAATTAGAACATTCAAGACTAATCAGGAAAAATGTAGTTACTCACCTGTAACAGGTGATCTCCAGCAACAGCAGGAATCAGTCTTCACATATGAGTGACGTTGGCATTGACGGAGCCCCACATGGGAACACTCCCCAGCATCCCACCACACATGCATGCCTGCCTTCCCGCCTTCCTAGCAATTCTTCTCAGTCAAAAAACAAAAAAAAATTCTACAACTCCCAGAGGAGGAGGGCGGGTTGTGAAGACCGATTCAGGCTGTTCCTGGAGATCACTTGTTACAGGCAAGTAACTACGTTATCTCCAGGAACAAGCAGGAATACAGTCTTCACATATGGGACTCACCAGCTCCTCGGTACCATGAAGGACAGAGTATGAAGGAGCAACCAATAGGGAAAAAACCCTGAACCGCAACTAGGGTAGAGTAGGGGATACATCAAACCAGCTGCTTGAGCACACTCTACGTTGAGCTAGCCAGCAGAAACAAAAGAAGGAGGTATAGTTAAGTCCTGAAAAGATGCCGTAGAACGGCTTGGCCAAAGATAGCATCCCTCCTAGAACCCTTGTTGAGATAGTAATGGGCAGCAAAGATATGAATGGAAGACCATGTGGCAGCTCGGCAGATCTCAGAGATGGAGACAGAGTGTAGGTTGGCCATAGTGGCGGCCACAGCTCAGTCTTTATGAGCTGTGACATGACTCTCTAGAGAAAGTCCGGCATTTGGATAAGCAAAGGAAATGCAGTTAGCAATCCAGTTAGAAAGAGTTTGCTTTGTGACTGGTAGACCCAAGTTCTTTCTAAATAATAGGCCAAAGCTCTTTTGCAATCTAGGGTATGCAGTGTAGCTTCTGCTTGAGAAGAATGAGGTCTTGGAAAGAAGGTCAGAAGGGAGATCGACTAATTAAGGTGGAAGAGGGAAACTACCTTTGGAAGGAACTTGGGATGGATTCAGAGGACCATCCTATCTTGGTGGAAGCGTGTGTAAGGCGCATAATCCACTAGGGCTCGCAGCTCACTAATCCGACGAGTGGATGTGAGAGCAATCAAGAGGAACTTCAGGGAAGTTGTGATGAGGGGCTCAAAGGGAGGTTTGAGCAGTTGAGCTAGGACAATACTGAGGTCCCAGGCTTCTGGAGGCAGTCTGATTGGTGGCCTTGTTAAGAGAAGGCCTCACATGGAGCATGCTACGAGAGGATAAACAGATAGACTGACCGCCAACTGGGTGGTGAGAGGCCCAGATGGCACTAAGGTGAACTCGATCAGAGTTTATCTTTAGTACTGCCTTATAGAGATGGAGAAGATATTGATGTAGAGGCTCCACCGGGCAAGTAAATGGGCTGAGCGTCCTCTGGGAGCACCAGAAGGAAAAGCAGTGCCATTTAAAAGTGAAAGTACATTGAGTGGAGTCTTTTCTAGACGCTAGGAAAACATTTTACTTCCTTTGGAAGGTCTAGATGTGAGAAAACTAGGCTTTCCGCAGCCACATCATCAACTGTAGCACTCTCAGAGTGGAGTGAATGAGCGTCCCTTGGTCCTGCGATAGGAGATTGGGCGTGCATCCCAGACTAAGAGGTTGGTGCTGCACTAGTTGAAGGAGCAGAGGAAACCATGGTTGACGTGGCCAGAATGGGGTGATGAGAATCATCATTCCATTGTCCACTTGAAGTTTGAAGAGGGTCTTTGGTATCAATTGAATGGGTGGGAATGTGTAAAGCAGTCCCTGTCCCCAGTGAAGGAGAAACACATCCGAGGCCTTGTTCTGTGGAGACCGAATCCTGGAACAGAACTGAGGGAGCTGGGCATTGATTGGAGTAGCAAAGAGGTCAATGATGGGAGTTCCCCATAATCAAAAGATGTGCTGCTCTGCTTTGCGATGGAGCATCCATTCGTGTGGTTGAAGGACTCTGCTCAATTTGTCTGCTAGCACATTTTGCTCTCCTAGTAGGTAGACTGCTCAAAGAAAAATCTGAAGAGATACCACAAAGGTCCAGAGGCAGATCATTTCCCTGCAAAGGTAGCAAGATCCTGTTCCCCCTTGTTTGCAGAGGTAATACAAGACAACCTAGTTGTCAGTCTGAATGAGAACCGTTTGTCCAGTTAGCTGAGGACATAACACGCAAAGGGCATTGGCAATTGCCCCGAGTTTGAAAAGGTTGATGTGCCAAGTGGCTTCCCTAGGGGACAATAGGCCCTGCGAGGTGAGGATATTGAGATGAGCCCCCTAGCCTTGTTTGGAAGCATCTGTCATCAGGGTACACTATGGTGCAGACATTCAAAAAGGTAACCCGACGAGAAGATTTTAAGTGGTGCACCACCAATTTAGGGAGTCCACCACCTGAGGCATTATGGTGATTTTGTCTGTGAGACGACCTGTTGACTGTTTCCACTGATCTGAAAGAGTCCACTGTGCTGGGCACATGTGAAGTCGAGCATATGGTACTCTATGGACTGTGGAGGCCATGTGCCCTAAGAGACAAAGCATGTCTCTTGCACTAAGACTAGACCGGCTTTGGCATTGACTTGCCAAGTCGATGAGATGCTGGAGCCAATCTCTTGGAAAGAAGGCTTGAGCCTGCGTAGTGTCCAGAAGAGCCCTAATGAATTCCAGTGTTTGAGATGGAGCAAGATGGTATTTTGGGTAGCTGACTACAAAGCCCAGATGCTGAAGTACCAAGATGGTGTGTTAGAGCGATAGGGTCACTATGAGAGGGGAACTGCCCTTGATCAGCCAATTGTCTAAGTAAGGAAAGATGAAGATGCCCAGAGTGCAGAGGAAGGCCGCCATGACTGCTAGACACTTTGTGAAAACTCTTGGCGCAGATGCCAGGCCAAAATAGTGCCCCTGGAAGAAGAACCGGAGGTACTTTCTGTGGGAGGGATGAATCAGGATGGGAGTATAGGCATCCTTCAGATCTAGAGAGCAAGGCCAGTCTTTTTCCTGGAAGTAAGGTCCCTAGTGAGATCATTTTGAACTTTTCCTGCACCAGGAACTTGTTGACATACCGGAAGTCCAGGAAAGGTCTGGAAACACTCGCCCCACCCCCGTTTTCTTGGGGATGAGAAAACAACAAGGGTAGAACGTGAGGCCTTGTTGAGGGAGTGGGTCTTCCTCTATGGCCCCCTGCACTACCTGAGTGGCTATCTCCTGCTGAAGTAGAGTGGAATGCAAGTGATACATGAGGCCTCCCCTATGAAGAAAGTGTGTGGGGGGGGGCAGCTCCTCAAAACTAAGCAAATATCCCATGCTCACAACCTTTAGAATCCAGGGTTCTGACGTGATAAGGGGCCATCTGTGGGAAAAGTGGATTAATCTGCCCACTATGTGGGAGGGGAGGGAATCCTGTAAAGGGAGACTGGCTATGCTCTGGAGGAAGCAGTCAAAACCAGTTGGAGGCCGTGGCTGCGGAGCTGGTTGAGGTTTTGCAGTCTTAGGTTTCCTGGGCTGATGTGGGCCCTGTTGCTTCTCATGTGGCTGCTGAGGCTGATAAGAAGAATAAGGCGGGTAGGATGGGTAATACTTCTTCCTGGGATAGAAAGGCTTCTTGGCAGGAGCCTTCTTCTTAGTTAGATCAGACGTCTCTTGAGACAGGCATTTATGATGAGATCATCTGTCTCTATCTCACCCGCCTTCTCACGCCACTTCTTTCCAAAGAGGTTTTCACCTGTACAAGGACTATTAGCAAGCTTATCCTGAACTCATTGTTCAAGGTTGGATGCTTGCAGCCAGGCTATTCTTCTGGTTCCTATGCAAACTGCTGCTGCCCTACTGGTGGACTCAAAGGCAGCCCTAGTGAGGAATTTAAAGGATATGATGTATGGGAAGCATAGCAGCCTCTTTAGGAGTCATGGGGTATTGAAGAATTTCGAGCTTTTCAGACGGAGAGTGCAGCCGCCATGTCCCTGTTGAAATCCTTTGGGCGGTGATCGATGCCCCTCATGCAGTGGAGAGGGGTCTGAAGGAATGTCCAGGAGAGGCACGGAATTGATCAACTATGTCCGATTCAGAAGAAGCGAAAGCAGAACTTGGTAGAAAGTCAAAGTAGAAACACAGAAACATAGAAATATGACGACAGAAAAAGACCACATAGCCTATCTAGTCTGTCCTTCCGTAACAACTACAACAGTCCCCTTTTTACATTTAGAGACCCTCTGTGTTTGTCCCATGCTTTTTTGAATTCAGTTACTGTCCTCATCTCTACCACCTCCACTGGGAGACTATTCCATGGATCCACTACTCTTTCCGTAAAGAAATATTTCCGCATATCACTCCTGAATCTATCTCCCTTCACCCTCATCCCATGTCCCCTCGTAGCAGAACTTGCTTTCAATTGAAAGAGGCTCTCTCCCTGAACATTTATGCCACGGAGGTATTTAAACATCTCAATCATATCACCTCTATCCCGCCTTTCCTCTAAGGTGTACATATTAAGGATCCTTCAGTCTGTCCTCATATGCTTTATAATGAAGACCACTAATCATTTTAGTAGCCACCCTCTGCACCGACTCCATCCTGTTCACATCCTTTTCAAGGTGCGGTCTCCAGAATTGCACACTATACTCCAAATGAGGTCGCACCAAAGACTTATACAGAGGCATTATCACCTCCTTTTTCTGCTAGCCATTCCTCTCCGTATGCACCCAAGCATCCTTCTAGCTTTTGCCGTCGCCTTTTCTACCTGTTTAGTTACTTTAAGATCATCAGACACAACCATGCCTAGGTCCCGCTCTTCTTTAGTGGACAAAAGTAAAGAAGAGCGCCGGTCGGTACAGTGGCGCCGATGTCGCTCAGATGTCAACATGGAGACTCAGTGCTAATGCCCCGAGGCATCGGAACAGAGGTGTACAGAGCCCATTGCAGCTACGGGTTCCAATGGGAATATCGGCACCGGGTGTGATGGTGCCAGTTCAGTTAGCATGTCATGGAATGTCTTGATGCACCAACATTGAGGTCAGGCATCAGGTCCATAGATGCCGAAAGCCTCGAAGGCCCCAGCACTATGGCCATCAGAATAGTGGCCAAACTCCCTCGATAGCCTGTACACGCTGATCGAGGGAGACAGGAGGTGACTGAAAGGACTCTTGCACAGAGCCCTGTGCCACCATACCGAAACATGGCACCGAGGACTCTTCAGAGGATGCTGCCTCAGGAGTATCCCAGAGCCCCTCTTGTGCTTTGGAGGAAGTATCCTCCCACCACAGCTGTTTTGCTGGTTGGGCGATGTCCTGTTCCCTGTTCCCAGACTAGTGGGTTATCTCCACCCTGCCAGCAGATGATGGGAGAGAAAAGGCGGCAAAACTATACCCCGACATCACCACTGGCATACCTAGCACAGCTAGAGGGAGCCCTCACTATTTTCATAACAAGCAATGGAAGGTAGCCAAATCCTCTCAAGAAATCCCTCAACAAGGACAACTATATAGATTCTCTACATAGTCCGAAGGAACAAATATATACAAGAAGGTTGCAGTCCAAGGCACAAGGCTGAATGGGGGGTCCTGGACTGGTCTAACAGGACTCCAGGAAAGAAAATTAATGCTAAGTAAAATTTCTCCTTCCAGATCTTCCTGCTAGACTAGTCCAGCTTGGTAGGATATACCAAAGCTACTCCATGCCAGGGCAGGAAGAAAGTTCAGTGGAAGAACACCCGAGCCAAACCACGTGGCCACTTGGGCATGCACGTCCAGCCCGTAGTGACACACAAAGGAGCCAAGAAGGACCAAGTAGCCGCCCTGCAATTGTTCAAGGGTGACACACAAAATGACTCCACTCAGGAAGATGCCTGGGTCAGAGTCAAACGAGCCTTGAGGCATGGGGAAACAGGCCTATCTCGCATCAGGTAGGCTGAGGCGATAGAGTCCTTGACCTAGGGTCACCTTTGACACCGCTTGTCCCTTTTGGGGTCTGGCAAAAAGGATAAAGAGGCGACTGGAAAGACAAAAGTAGTTTGTCACTTTCAAGTACCGCAAGAGTGCATGTCAGACAACCACAAAACGCAAGCCATTGTCTGGTCTGATCCATTGGTCTGGTGAAAAGGCCAGCAAGAACAGCACCCGATTGGTGTGAAAGGGAGAGGGGACCTTGGGCAAATAGGAGGGAACTGGGCAATGTTCCCTCTAATTTTCTGTAGGCTGTGTGCGCATAAAATATCAGCTGTGTGCAGCTTTTGAAGGAAGGTTACATTTTTGTGCGCCACATAACGACACTCGGAGTTATATACTTTAAAATTTGACTATACGTCAGAATACAGTATGTAGACCACATTGATTTTAATCAAATTAAATGAAAATAGACGATTACTAAATGAAGCGGGATATTTCTAGTAATTACAATCATAACTTTTAAATTTTAAGATGTCTGTGTTGTTTTCTATCAGAATCAGAGCCATAATTTTTGTGCGCTCTGTTGTAAAGTATGTGCGCTCGCTCGGCAAGGTGTGTGCGCGCGCACATGCGCACAGCTTAGAGGGAACAGTGGAACTGGGTGAAAGGTCACCCCTTCAGCTGAGAAAGTCAGTAAGTGGTCGCAGCAGGAAAGTGCCTACAATTTTGAAATCCGCCATGCCAAAGTGATAGCTACCAAGAATACCGTTTTCAGGAACAGATCCTTGACGGTAGCCCACCTGAGCGGCTGGAAAGGTAGACACGAGCTCTCAGAGTACAATTGTCAAGCCCCACGGCAGGACTATGGGGTGTACTAGTGTAACAGTAGACAAAGGGTCTGAACCCCATGGTGCGCCTCTGGCACATGGCCCGCCACTGAACCACGAAAACAGGAAAGTGCCACTACCTACACCCTGATCGAGCTTGACAAACCCTTCTCAACTCCCTCTTGAAGGAGGGCTAGAATTGAGGGGATCAAGGCCTCCCACAGGGAAAGGCAACATTAATGACACCAGTTCTCAAAGAGATACCAGAACTGGGCATACACCAATGAGGTGCAGCACCACCTAGTCTTCAACAGGGAATAGCCCTTATGCCTTAGGCGACCCTGCCATAGTAAGCCCCTCCTGCCCCAAAGGCACAGGGGCTTGGAGGCAAGGTGATGAATGATGTCTGCGTATCACAGCCGACAAGGCCAGTCCAGGGCTACCAGGATCACCAGACTTGGGTGATTCTTGATCCTTCGAAGGAATCAGGGTGTCATGGCCCATGGGGCGGGGCACAGAGGAGGGGATCCGAGGGCCAGGATTGGAACAGTAAACGTCCACCCCCTCGGACTTGGGCTCTGAGCGATGGCTGAGAGGACCTTGGCACTGGCTGCTGTCATCATCCAGTCCGCCCCCGGAATGCCCCACCGATCCACTATCTGGTTGAATGCCCATGGGGCAAGTTCCCATTCCCTGGGATAGAGGAGGTGACAACTAAGGAAATATGCTTCCTGATTGTCCTTGCCCACGATGTGCTGGGCTATAAGCACTTGGAGGTGCAGTTCCGTGCAGGGGAACAGTAGAGACATTTTCTGAACTTCTCCTGGGCACTTCGTTCCACCCTGGCTATTGACATAAACCACCACAGTTGCTTTATCCAAGAGGACTCGCATAGCGCTCCCATGGAGCAGCTCCCCAACTGGAGAGACTGACATCGGTGGTGAGGAGCACCAGGGCTGGCGTTTCGAGGGTCATCCCTCCCCCTCAACATATTGGGGGAGGCTCATAGCAGAAGCTGTGTCGCTACGAGAGAAGAAGCGGGGAGGTGGACTCGATAGTCCTGCAAGCACAGGAACCAACGAATCAGCAAGGCCCGCTGTAGAGGATGCATGTATGCTTGCGCCCAGGGCACCAGCTCCAGGGTTGCAGTCATAGCTCCCAAAAGCTGAAGATAGCCCCAAGCTGTGGGAACGGAGTTCTCAAAAAAGTCATGAGGTTGGCTGAGAACTTGGCCAAGCTCTCCCTGTAAGGAAGACACTGCCTACGCGGGTGTCGAAATGGGCATTAAGAAAGGTCAGGTTCTGAGACGGCATCAGGCAGCTCTCGCTGCTGTTGATGACCCAGTTGAGCCGCTCGAGGATTTGGATCACCTGACACAGTGCCCAAATGGCTTCCAGCCAAGACTTGGCCCAGATAAGTCAATCGTCCAGGTAGAAGTGTATGCAGATGCCCTCGTGCCTCAGTCTCACCACAACTACTACCATCACCTTGGAGAACATCAGAGGAGGGTGGCCAGGCTGAAGTGCATCGCACAAAACTGGTAGTGAGAGATCAAGATCGCAAACCAGAGAAAGTGCTGCTGGCCCTCCCAGATGAAAATGTAAACAAAGGCCTCCATCAAATCCAAGGAGGCAAGGAATTAGTCCTTCCGGACCACCTGGGTAACCGACTGCAGTGCTTCCATGCAGAACCACGGAACTCTCATGCTGCAGTTGATCCCTTTAAGCACACTCTAAAACATATTCTTGTCTTATAATGTTGAGCACCCAGTGATCTGTCATCAGAAGGGCCCATTCATAAAAAAATTGTTGCAGATGGCCTCCCACTTGCAGGAGGTGGGAATGGGAAATGAAACAGTCAACGGGAGAGGAGAGAGGAAGAGGGTTTTTCCTACCATAGAAGTCTGAAGATAGACTCAGCGTTTGCCTTGAAAGGACTGGAACTTTGATCTGGTTCCAGAAGAGGAGGAGGTCTGCTTATTTGATTGACACCGATGAGAATCACGAACTTCTGCGACAAAGATGACGCTCCCTATGATGTATAAAAGTGCTTGGATGAACCCTTGGGCTTATCCTCCAGTAGCTGCTGAGGCTTGACCTTGCAGAGGTCCTTGACTAAGTATCCCAAGTCCTCGCCAAACAGGAGCTTGTCCCTAAAGGGCAACATGGCTAAGTGCCCCTTAGATGCAACATCTGCCAAACAATTTCTGAGCTATAGTGTCCAGCGATTCCCCACATGGAAAGGCATAAGAGATCATAAAAATCATCTGCCAAGAAGACAGCCAGAGATTCAAGGTGGCCCGAATACTCATCCTCAGGAAGGAGCTGAACCCAGTGGAGGAGGGTACGTGCACAAAGGCCACCCCACATCATTACCTGAAGGGCTAGATGTAAGCAGAAAAGGCGTCTGAAGGAGTCTTCCACTGTCTGGCCCTGCAGGTCCTGAAGGGGAGCTCCACTTTCTATGGGAATGGTGGTATGCTTGGTGACCACCATGATCAAGACGTCAACCCTGGAAAACTGCAACCACTTTCCAAGGCTGTTGGTGACCAGGCATAAATGCAACCCAATCACGGGGCCATCCTGAGGGGCACATCAGGAGAGGTTCCAGTGGAAAAGGAAAGGCTCTTGAAAGCCTCCTGTTGCCAGGATCAGAAGTGGAGGAGAGTCTGAGCTAGTCCAGAAAGATCCGGAATGTGATCAGTGGTAATCTGGGCAATCAAGGAAGTGGAGGATCTCCCCTCGGCGACAGAGGTGCACCACATGAGAGTCATTATGGTCCTCCCATTGTAAGAGTTCCTTCCCACCTCTGCGTTGGAGGCAGCTGAACTGGAAGCATCGTGGGAAATGTCCTCAGGGTACTCATCACCGACAGATCCACCTCGCTCAAACAGGAGACTTTGGAGGGTGCTGCAGACCCTACCAGACAAAGTTCTGCCCTCTTGATCATTTGCAGGAACCGCCCATAGGGGTTACCGGAGGAGTGGCAGAAGATGGGCTCAGCCAAGCGGAAACAAAGCCTTGACCCCCCTTCCATAGCCTCCAGTCATGATGGAAGATGAGCGAAACCCTTGCCACGTGGGGTCCAACAGCCGCTGTAGTTAAAATACTTGTGACAGGGAGTGCTGCAAGTGTGGAAAAATAGAGAGCGCAGACTCCTCATTGGCCACAGGAGCCAGTCCCACAGTGAAATTTCAAATCGCGGGAAGAGCAGGTCCTCCTGGAGAAGGGGGAGGAGAGGAGGGTGCAAAGGGCGAAGAAGTGCTGATAATCCCAGATGTAGAAGGCAGCAACAAAGCCTCAACATTGAGATTTAGAATCGCTAACAAGGACAGTGAAATGGCAGTAGTCTTCCCAGATCGGCTGTGCAAGTGGCGCAGAGATGATCAACAAGGGAACTGTCGCTGCTTACTGCAGCCGAGGCACCAGGGCAATGAGGCAGGCATTGATCCTAATGCACCATAGAGTTACTCTGGCTTTCATAGCCAGGAGCTCGCCCCAGGAGAAAGAGAGAGAACCACCAGAGGGGTATCTCATACATTCCCTGGGGTCTTGGCCAGCCAAGCTTCATTGAAACTAGTCTCAAACTGGCCAGGAGCTGTAGGCCTTAAGAAAGGAAAAATGGTTTGTGGCCTGCACTGGCCAGGGACTTTGGGCGGGAAAAGCGGGATTGCAGCAAACACTCACGGTTAGGTCAGCAGCCCCTTTTGCCACCGGTGAAGTTCAGGTGGCGATTTCTGCAGTTGCCCGCTGGAAAAGGCAGTGATCTGGGAGGGTAATGGAGGACCACTATTATGAAAAAATTTGGCATAAAGGTGAATGAACTATGAGAGCCTGAAGCTGGCTCACTCTGCGTGCGGAAATGACCGCCACCAAAAACAAAACCTTCCAGCAGCCATAAGAGCATCTCCTTGACCACTTGCCTTTTGGTGGGAGCCTTGCATGACGATGCGTGGAAACCATCCACGAGAGGATGAGCAAATTCCAAGGCATAACCTTCATGGATGACCTCCAGAATCCACTGGTCAGAGGTAATTTGGACACAGGCAGAGTAAAAACTGTCGAAAGCAACCCCCGACCAGCATGACCTCTGCTTGAGCCCACCTCATCTTACTGCACCTTCTTAGAGCCAGCTACAGTGCTGGAGGAGAAACCTCAACCAGAATCCCTGCCCCCCCTCAAAAGGGCTGATCCCGTGAGGGGTAATAGGGCCTCTGATTGAGCAAAACATGATGCCCAGAACAGTCTGGAGTCCTGAGCCTAACCATGACTCCTGGCGGACGGCACAGACCTGGAGGGCTTTGGCTTTTCCTCCGGCAGCTTAGGTGGCTTGAATTCCACCAACTCCTTCACCAACCTTTCCAGTGCATCTCCAAACAGGAGCTTTCCTCAAAAAGGCAGCTTACTGAAGCAATGCTTGAAAGAGACATCGGCTGACCAGTTGTGTAACCACAGCAACCGGCGAGCCGTGAATGCCGAGACCATGCCCTTGGCAGAGGCCCAAAGTAAATCAGAGAATGTCTCCGCCATGTATGCTGCTCTGGACTCAAGACAAACCACCTCTGGTAGCATGGCAATGGCCACCGCCTCCGCACCCGATAGTGCCTGTGACCACTGCATACAGGGTCCTGGCAACGTAAATCCTGCACACCGATGCCTGCAGGGCCAAGACGTTGACCTCAAATGCTTACTTCAACAACATCTCCAACTTCTTGCCCTGTGTATCCTTTAAGGCCACTCCGCCTTCCATGGGGATGGTGGTATTTTTAGTCATGAGGTCATCCACCTTGGGCATCTTAAATAGATCCCTCTCGCTCTCCGGAATGGGATAGAGGCATTGCACAGCCACCTTGGGGGCTTCCCACTCCAAATCAATCATTTGTTTGAGCACTCTATGAACCGGAAAGACGGTCTCCAAAACCTTATCCCCCTGCAGAAGAGGGTCATCCAGAGGCGGGTCGGCGGACGGTGTCTTGACAGCCAGATTGAGAGTCGCCAAGGAGTGAGTAATCAGGGCAGTGAGCTCCTCCCAGCAGAAAACCCGGACAATATTGGGATCCTCCCCTGGAGGGAGAGCCCCATTCTGCTGGTCCAACACTGAGCCCTCCTCTGCTAGCCTCAAAGGACCCTCCAATGGGTCCTTCAACACCAGCGACTGTATGGATCCCTGATCCTCCTCAGGAGCTTCCCCACCAAAGGGTGTGCCAACTCCCAAGTCCCCACAGATTGCCTCTGCTGCATTGGCACTACAGAAATCCTCTGTTACTGCTCTCCCAACTTCTGCCCCAAACAGTAGGCCTGGTGGAGCATCAAAATAAAGTCTGGTGAGAAAGGGTAGTCGTCCCCCCCCCCCGCCCCAACCAGAGGAATCAAGAAATGTCCCCCAAGCGCAGGATCCTGCCCTGCTGCGGGCAACAAAATGTCCGACCATGCCAGAGACAAGATGGCCACAAGAAAAGCCGTCGCTGAATTCCAAGTCTACAGAAGAATTTAATGTCGTCTCCGCCACCTCTGCTGCTGCAGGCGGAATAGAGGACCTCCCGATAAGGACGGCGATCCCCCAAGGCTGCTTTCCGCCATCTGATCTTCGGCTTTGCAGGCCCTGCAGCAGCCCACAGCAGACAGGTGACTGTCTGCTACCACAGGCCACACATACTGCTCCCCCCCCCCAGGCATGACAAACATGGGAAAGAAACACTTCAATAGCCTGCACAGCTCCCCTTGCACTTGGACCATAAAGCCCCCTACATACCGCCAGGAGAATGAAAAAAGCACACACCAAGGCTGCTCCACTGAGAAAGCACTGCTCCTGAATGCCACACAAGCAGAAGCCGCTAGAGTGAACAAATTTAAAGCGGCAGAGTCCCCTGATCGCCTCTGCACCACTAAAAGCTACAAAGGCACCGGGTAATGATCAGAGCACACTAAGAAGCAGAAGGCACCGATTTCCTGCTACCAACTAAACAGCATTGGGTCCTCGGGGCAGACAAGTCACCACCAACTTTTGACCAACAATTAAACCCAGCAACACACCTCTCCAAGGGAATACCAGCACTAAGGGAAACCCCTTTAAGAGTTAGTTTAGCCATCTACCATCTAATTGTGTTTTAATGTATTATGGATGCTTTTATGGAAACTGCATAGGATGTTTTTATGTATTGTGATATAGAAATATAATAAACTGAATTAAATGAAATCTGCTGGATACAGGCTACACAGTAGCAACAAGCGAGTGGCGTATGTGGAGGTCACAAGTGCCTTTATTGCTTAAAAAACCTCTACGCGTTTCGGCGTTTTGCCTTCCTCGGGGGGATACAGCTTCAAACATAAAACTATAAAAATATCTATTAAGATGAATCAAAATTACATAAATCAATAAAATATAAATAAATATTATAATAAAATAAAGGACAAATTAATAAAAACATGAAAACTATATAATAAAAAGAATGTGTATGCACATACTCTTTAATAAAAATATAAAAAGTTAAAATGCACAATGAGAAACAATTAAAACAGGACACCAAAGGGCAGAGGGACACAGATAGTACCATTAAGAATGAATACATAGAAGAGATGAGGTATAAATACCAAGCATTGCCTTTAACCTTTCCCGGCATTCGCAGCTTCACTGAAACAGCCGCCAGCGTGAAAGTAAAGGCTCTTCACGCTGGTGGGCTCTGCAGAGGGAGCTGGGGCCTCGCACTGGCTTCCCCGGCTCCCTCTGCAGCCCCCTTAGACGGCACGGGGCTCTTCGGAGGGGGGGGGGGGGCGGCTAGGACTGGATGGGCTGTGATGGGGGAGGGGAACCGACTGGAAATGGGCTGTGATGGGGGGAAACAGACTGCAATTGGGCTGTGATGGGGGAGAGGGGAACCGACTGGAAATGGGCTGTGATGGGGGAAACAGACTGCAATTGGGCTGTGATGGGGGGGGGGAGGACTGCAATTGGGCTGTGATGGTGGGGGGGAATGGGCTGGAAATGGACTGCAATTGGGCTGTGATAGTGGGGGGAATGGACAAAATGGGCTGTGATGGTGGGGGGGAATTTGGACTGGAAATGGGCTGATGAAGAGCTGGATTAGGACTGGAAATGGGCTGTGGGGCGAAGTTGGAATAGGACGAAGTTGGCTGACGAGGAGGCTAGGATTGGAAATTGGCTGAGGGGGAAGCTTGGAGTGGAAATGGGCTGATGGGGGGCTGGAATGGAATTGGAAAACAGCATATGGGGGGATGGGACTGGAAATGGGCTGATGTGGAAGTTTGGGAGACTGGGACTAGAAGGGGGCAGATGCTGGGGAGTCTAGAACTATAAGGGAGAGGATTTTGGGGGAGGACTAGAAAGAGATGGAGAATGAGAATGGAGAGGGGAAAAGATATTTTGTGTGGGAGGGAAGAAAAGTCTACGATGGGCCGGGTATTGGAAGAGTAAGTGGAGATTGAGAATGGAAGGGTGAAATTTGAGTGGATGATAAAGGAATAAAGAAAGAAATGGAGGAAAGAGCAAAAGGGGAAAGATCAGTATGTTAGAGCAGATATAGAGAAAAATTTTGGAAAAAAATCTAAAACAGAAGAAAGGACAAATGGATAGCTCGCAGAAGACAAAGAAACCAGAAGAAAGTGACTGGAGCAATTGCAAATGAAAAAGAAAATGCACAAGCAACAAAAGATAGAAATACTGTATTTTGAATTCATTAACTGGAATATATCAGCTCTGGGAAATGTGCATCGTTAACGTCTTTTGTGTTTTGTTTAGTACAAGAGAAAATTAATTATAGTTTTATTTCTCCAGTGTTGTTGTACATCCCAAGTTTAGCTTTTGGGGTTCCCAGTTTAATTATTGTCTTCCTATTTCTAAACTGTGATACCTTGTTCTTTGGTGACGGTCTATGTCCTGCATTTTAACCAAGCTAAGGTATTCTGTTCATGTAGTTTCTATTTGAACATGTCACTTGTTCTCTTTCCCCAGTTGAAGATGCATTGGTATTCTCTGAGATGTATTGGTTTAATATTTGCAGTGATGCCTTTTGATAGGTAGGGTTTGGTGCTTTGTGAGTCCTGGCAGAGCTGTTATATGGTGGATTTGCTATGAGTTCTAAATGGTCAGTGTTTATAGTACTTCCTAATGGGCCTGGCAGTTGGCACTGGAATATAGTAACATAGAAATCTGTTAGTCTTTCTTTATTCAGACACTCATTAAGAAGCATGTTTACTAAAGATGCATTAGCATTATGCAAATATTTATGCAAATGAGGCCCCACAATTAATCTCTGCACATGGCTCTTGGGCCGTCCCTGTATGTCATAAGGAACAGAACAACAGTTACAGTGAAACAGTCAACAGTTTTGATAACAAAGTAATATTAATTCTTACGTAGTGCATATAACAGAACATTATATACAAACTTGATACTAAACATTATGTTCAGCAACTATTTACAATCGTGGATCTGTTTTTTATAGTGCCATGTAAGAGGGGATGTTAGGTAGTGGGACCAAAATGTTCAGTTAATAGGTGGGCTTTCAAGTGTTTGCGGAAGGTAGGAAGTCTGGTAAAGCGTAGTTACTCACCTGTAACAGATGATCTCTGGGAACAGCAGAAATTTAGTCTTCACATATGGGTATCGTCGCTACCGACGGAGCCCGCGCAGGAATGCTCCCCGGGGTCCAATAGGAAAGCTTTTGGGAGCATCCCACAGCGCCTGCATGCTGCCTTCCCGCCTTTCCAACTGTCCCTCTCCAGTTGAGTTTATAGCTGAGACAGGGAGAGAGAGAAAGAGAGAGAGAGAGAGATACAACTCCTAGGGGAGGTGGGCAAGTTGTGAAGACCAAATTCCTGCTGTTCCCAGAGATCACCTGTTATGTTTATGTTTTATTAAAATTTGATATACCGCCCACACCAAAATAGGCATCTGGGCGGTTCACAATTAAAATTTACAGGCTGCGAGAAAGTAGGAAAAGAACGCCATCAAGTCAGACAGGATAGGAAAGGAGGAATCAGCAAACAGATAAACGAGGACATGGTAATAGGGATGGGTCGGAGAGGTAAAATATGAAAAGAAAGGCAAACACAAGGGCAGGGCATATGGGGGGAGGCTAAGACTGTAACATCGACTGTAACATCAAGCACAAGTATAAAAGCATATGGGGGGGGGGCTAAAACTGTAACATGGAAAGCAAACACAAGTGTAAAAGAAAGGCAAACACAAGGGCCGGACGTGGGGAGGGGGGCTAACGCTGAAGTGCAAAAAAAAACACAAGGGCAGGGCCTATGGGGGGAGGTTAAATGCTGTAGTAAATAGGTGGGTTTTGAGCTTTGTTTTAAAGTGCTGGAGAGAAGTTTCAGTGCGGAGGGTGAGGGGGAGCGAATTCCAAAGTTGTGGCCCTAAGAAATAGAAAGCGGATGAGCGAGTGGATTCCAGGTGGGCATGTGAAGGAGGGGGAAGAAACATGCGATTGAGATGAATAGAACGGAGTGAACGATGAGGGGTGTGGAAGCGGACCTGATCGGCAAGATAGAGGGGAGTACCTACGTAGAGAGCCCTGTGAACAAAGACAAGAATCTTAAAGTGAATGCGATAAGGAATCGGTAACCAGTGTTGTTGTTGGAGAAGAGGGGTGGACGTGGTCATACCGGGTAGCGTGAGTGAGGAGGCGAACTGCGGTATTTTGGATGCGTTGGATTCGAGTGATTTGAGACTTTGGAAGACCTGCCAAGACGACGTTGCAATAGTCGAGCCGGGATTTTACTAGGGAAAGTAGGAGTGTGGCTAGTGCAGAGGAAGAGAGAAAGGGGCGAACAGCTCGTAATTGTTTAAGAGAATAAAAGGAACGTTGAACAACTGAAGAAATGTGTTCCCGGAAGGAGAGAGCAGAGTCGAGAACCACACCGAGATAGCGGAAGGAAGAGACCAGAGGAATAGGTTGGGAGGAGAAGGTTGGTGTGCACGTGGATGGGGGAGTGCTCCCCAAAGTGAACCAAGTAGCAAACGATTTGGAAGGATTAACATGAAGATAGTTGGAAGAAAACCAGGAAGCAACAGCGGAAAGACAGTTGTTAAGAGGTGTGATGTCCGGGTTAAGGGAATCAGTGTGAAGCACGAAAAGAATATCATCCGCGTAATAATACGCGGAGATACTAAATTGCTGAACAACCAGTGCAAGGGGGGCCAAGAAGACGTTGAAAAGAAGAGGGGCAAGAACAGACCCCTGGGGCACACCACAGGTGAGGGGAGTAGGGGCGGAAAGCGTAGTTACTCACCTGTAACAGGTGTTCTCCAGGAGCAGCAGGAATCAGTCCTCACATATGGGTGACGTCGGCGCCGACGGAGCCCTCGCGGAGCAATTTTCCCCAGCTTTCAAAGAAAGCCTTTGGGAATTGCAGCGCGCATGCGCGGTCTCCTTCCCGCCCAAGGGTGCCATCCCAGCCAGTCTGATGACATAGCTAAAAGACAGCATAAAAATTTGCAAAAAAACTTAAGCAGATGATTGCAACTCCAAGGGGAGGAGGGAGGGTTGTGAGGACTGATTCCTGCTGCTCCTGGAGAACACCTGTTACAGGTGAGTAACTACGCTTTCTCCAGGACCAAGCAGGAAGTCAGTCCTCACATATGGGACTCCCAAGCTTAAGGCTACCGGAGACCCTAAGCACAAAAATGAGCTCCCTCTATCTCAGCGGCACAGAAGGAAGGAATCTTCACTGAATTATTACCCACCGGTAGCCCACATCCGGGATGGAGGGTAGGAGTTGCTCAAACCTCGAAGAGATTTCGGAGGACTGCCTGTCCGAAAGCACTGTCCCTGCGGGACTCCCTCTCGAGACAGTAATGGACCGCAAAAGTCTGGCTCGAAGACCAAGTAGCGGCCCGGCAGATGTCTGCCAGCGGAACAGAGCGGAGGTAAGCCACTGACGTAGCCTTCGCCCGAACACAATGAGCCGTGACTCGACTTTCTAACGAGAGTCCGGCTGCCCCATAAGCCCAAGCGATACAGTCAGCAACCCAGATGGACAGAGTACGCTTGGAGACCGGGAGCCCCAATTTATTGGGGTCAAAAGACACAAAAAGCTGAGCAGCTTCACGGTGCTCCTTCGTACGGTCAAGGTAGAAGTTCAATGCCCTTCTACAGTCCAGGGTATGCAGGACCATTTCAGCTCGGCTGGAGTGTGGCCTGGGAAAGAAGGTCGGAAGTACCACCTCCTGATTGATGTGAAAAGGGGAGACCACTTTTGGAAGAAACTTTGGGTGAGTCCGTAGGACTACCCTATTTTTGAAGAACCGAGTGTAAGGGGGATCAGACACGAGGGCCTGCAATTCACTTACGCGTCTAGCGGAAGTGAGGGCTATCAGGAATAAAGTTTTCCAAGAAAGAAAACGGAGAGAACAGGTAGCCATAGGTTCAAAAGACGGACAGGTGATCCGCTGTAACACCACATTCAGATCCCAGTCAGGGGCTGGCGGGCGCAGAGGTGGTTTAAGTAGAAGGAGACCTCGGAGAAACCTCGCTACGAGAGGGTCGTTGGAAAGAGGTCTGCCGTCCACCGGCACATGATGTGCTGAAAGAGCACTGAGGTGAACTTTGACGGAGTTGGACTTAAGTCCCAGATTAGAGAGGTAGAGCAGGTACTGCAAGATCACCGACACCGAGCAGGAGAAGGGATCCTGAGACTGCTGGGTGCACCAAACGGAAAAGCGATGCCATTTAAGGGCGTAGCATTTTCGGGTAGAAGGTCGCCGAGAGGCTAGGACGACCTCTTCCACCTCCGCCGGCAGGAGAAGGGGAGCAAGGACTACCCTCTCAGCAGCCAGGCCATTAGATTGAGAGATCTGAGGTTGGGGTGTAGCAGAGATCCCTGATCCTGAGTGAGGAGATCCGGTTGAAATCCCAGAGGGAAGGGATCCTCTACTGCTAATTGCAGCAGGAGTGGAAACCACGGCTGTCTGGGCCAGCGAGGGGCCACCAGGATCATGGAAGCTTTGTCCCGGAGAACTTTGAAAAGAGTTCGAGAGACTAGCGGGATGGGAGGAAAAGCATACAGCAGGCCCTCCGACCATGAGAGTAGAAAAGCATCTGCCGCAACTCGAAGGGGATGTGGCTGACGAGAGCAGAAGCGAGGAAGTTGCCGGTTGAGAGGACTGGCAAAGAGATCCATCGTGGGGAGGCCCCACTTTAGAAAGAGCTTCTGAACTATCAAGGGATCCAGGCGCCACTCGTGCGGCTGGAGGATCCTGCTGAGTTTGTTCGCCAGGCAATTTTCTTGGCCTGGGAGATAGACAGCTTTGAGAAGAATGTCGTGATTGACGGCCCAAGAGCAGAGCCTCTGAGCTTCTCGGCAGAGAAGGAAGGAGCCCGTGCCCCCCTGCTTGTTCACGTAGAACATGGCCACTTGATTGTCCGTCTGGACAAGGACGGACTGGTGAGAAGTCAGGTGGGAAAAAGCCTTGAGAGCCAGACGGATTGCTCTGAGCTCCAGGAAGTTGATCTGCTGAGCAGACTCCCACGCGGTCCAGAGACCTTGAGTACATGCCCCTTGGCAATGTGCTCCCCAACCCAGGAGGGACGCATCTGTCGTCAGCACTTGAGCCGGCTGAGGTGACTGAAAAGGCATGCCGAGTACCAGGTTCGGCCGATGAAGCCACCACTGGAGAGAAGAGGCCAGCGGCCTGGAGACGCGCACTAAGTCGGCTAGGCCGCCCGTGGCTTGTTGCCACTGCTTGCGAAGGCACCACTGAGCAGGCCGCATATTCAGGCGGGCATTGGGGGTCACATGGACGGTGGAAGCCATATGGCCGAGTAGTCTCAGGAAGCGCCTGGCGGAGACAAGGGACTGGCTGCGAAAACGGCCGGCCAGATCCATGAGCCGTTGAGCCCTGTCGAGAGGCAGGAAAGCTCGCGCCTGAGGAGTGTGCAGCCTTGCGCCGATGAACTCGAGATCCTGTGAGGGGAGCAAAGTGGACTTTGCAAAGTTTATGACAAAGCCCAAGTACTGCAGAAGAGTCACCGTGCGGTGTGTGGCGTTGGTGACCGACGGAGCGGACGCTGCTCTGATGAGCCAGTCGTCGAGGTACGGAAAAACATAGAGGCCGTGAAGCCGGAGATGGGCCGCCACCACTGCGAGACATTTTGTGAAGACTCGCGGTGCGGAGGACAGGCCAAAGGGCAGTACCCTGGACTGGTAATGATTTCCTGCCACCACAAACCTTAGGTATTGGCGGTGGCTTGGGTGGATGAGGATGTGCGTGTAGGCATCCTTTAGATCCAAGGAGCATAGCCAATCTCCCTGCTGGAGGAAGGGCAGAAGGATTCCAAGGGTAAGCATTTTGAACTTTTCCCGCACGAGGAACTTGTTGAGGTTGCGCAAGTCCAGGATGGGTCTGAGGCCTCCCGTTCTTTTTGGTATTAGAAAATACCTGGAATAAAAGCCTTGACCTCTCAGGTGTTGGGGCACCGGTTCCACAGCCTGTTCCTGAAGAAGACTTGCTAACTCCTGAAGGAGTAAGTCCCTGTGCAGAGGGAGTCGTGGAGGTTCTCCCGGGAAATAGGAGGGAGGGACCTGGTGGAAGTGGAGAAGATAGCCTTCTCTGACGACGTGAAGCACCCAGGCATCTGAAGTGATGTTGGACCACCTGTGGGCGAAGTGAACCAGCCGGCCTCCGGTGCTGGGAGGAGCCAGCGGAGGGGGAGAGGCTATGCTGATGAGGTCAAAAACCCCCACCCTGCTGAGCAGGGGCTGGTGGTGCAGGCTTGGGGGTTTGCTGCCTACGGGACCCGTTACCCCGTCCCTTGGCCTGCTGGCCCTGTTGGGGAGCTGCGGAGGCCTGATATTGAGGGTAGTGTTTATAGGCAGCCGCCTTTCTCGGGTAAAAGGACTTCTTTCCCGAGCCCTTCTTCTTTTGTGAAGGGGCGGAGGTCTTTCTAGAAAGCCTAGTCCTGGTGAGAGTCTCCGTCTCGATCTGTGCAGCCTTTTCCGCCATGGGTTTGCCAAAGAGGTTCTCACCTCGGCAGGGGACATCGACCAACTTGTCCTGCACCCAGGGTTCAAGGTCAGACGACTGAAGCCAAGCCTGTCGGCGGGCACCGATGCCGGCTGCGGCCACTCGAGCCGATGCTTCAAAGCCATCATAGGCTGCTCGGGACATGAATTTGGAGCATTCCCGAATACCAGTTGTCAAGGCCAGGAACCTCCGCAAAGGTTCCTCGGACAATCCAGCGGAGAATCCGGCTAGCTCTTTAGCCAGGTCTCGGAGATACATGCCCATGTAGAGCTGGTAGGTCTGGACACGACAAGCAAGCATAGAGCCCTGGAAACACTTCTTACCAAGGCCATCCAGGTTACGGGCTTCCCTGCCAGGGGGCACCGAGGAGTGCATCTTTTGGCTCTTAAGCCTATGCATGGCCGATTCCACTACCATGGAATGGTGTGGTAGCTGTGCTTTTTGGAAGCCAGGGCTCTTGCGGACTCGATAGATGGAATCGACCCGCTTGCTTAAGACCGGCGAGGAGGCCGGACTCTCCCACATGCGGAAGAGTAGCCGTTCCAGCATGGGAGGAACCGGTACAGTAAAGTGTTCCCTGGCGGGAGAGTCATACTGGAGGGCGTCGAGCTCTTCGGCTCGAGGCTCCTCCTCGGGATCCGCAGGGAAGGCCAAAGCCTTGGCCATGTCCCTGACGAAGTCCGAGAACCGGGCATCCTCCGGGGGGGACTGCTTCCGAGGTTCGGAGGGGACACACCGAGTCCGAAAGGAATCAGGTGACTCTTCCTCTTCAGACTCCCAGACCGACTCCGAGGAGGAATCGGAGGGGTCGGCTCGGGCGGGCGCAGACGTCGGCCGCCCCGACACCGAGGGAGTCGGCGTCGACGACCTCGGTCCCGAACGGGAGGCCGAGGGTGACCTCGACCGAGGATCGGCTCGGTCTCCGGGGTCGACTTAGACGTCGACGTCCCGGCGGTCGGGGCAGCGGCGCCAGCGAGGCTAGCGATCAGTGCCCGCTGCTGGTCCATGAAGGCAGACAGTCTGCTCTCCAAGGCCGTCAACCTGAGTCCGACCTCAGGTGACCCAGCAGCCCCCGACTCGGGGCCCGACGTCGGCAGTCTCGGAGGCGAGTCCAGGAGGACTACAGGACTTACCCGAGCAGGCAACTCCGACTCCAGGCGAGGTCGCTTCGGGAGGTGCTCCTTCTCCAAAGACCCGGGACGGCTATCGGGGCTATGCGACCTGGCCCTCGCAGGGCCAGGAGCGTCCGCCCTCGCGGGTTTCACCTTCCGTCGATGGTCCCCGGAGGGAGAACCCCTGTCGGAGGAGCTTCGGCGATGTTCAGAGCTGGAACCTCTGGACGCCGAGGCCTCCGACGAGGTCCGGGTACGGCTGGGATCAGCGAAGATTCTATCCCGCTGGTGCCGCCGACTTCTCAAGGCTTTGGAGGACATTTTGCCACAGGCCCCACAGATCATTTCTTCATGATCCGGGCCCAGGCAGCGGAGGCAATTATCGTGTGTGTCAGTGAGTGACATATTTCTGTCACACTGACCACACCGCTTGAAACCACTGGCAGCCATCGGGGGAAAAAGGGCCCCGGCAAGGTCAAAGGACCGGGCTGCCAGTGAAAAAACCGAAAACGAAACTGAGTAAAATCAGAAAAACCGAAAAATAAGAGAAGGACTCGTGACGGCGTCGCGAGTCCAGGCAGGAAAAAGACCGGCGTCGAACCGAAGGAAAAAAGAGAAATATATAATCAAAATCAACTTTTTCGCGGGGACACGACGGGTACGTCTGTAGGGCTCCGCGGAAAAAAGAAGACTGGCTGGGATGGCACCCTTGGGCGGGAAGGAGACCGCGCATGCGCGCTGCAATTCCCAAAGGCTTTCTTTGAAAGCTGGGGAAAATTGCTCCGCGAGGGCTCCGTCGGCGCCGACGTCACCCATATGTGAGGACTGACTTCCTGCTTGGTCCTGGAGAAGAAGATCCAGAGACGACAGTGAAGGAACGGTTAAAGAGAAAGGAATGAAACCACTGAAGGACAGTACCTGAAACACCAGCGTCATGAAGGCGATCTAGAAGGGAACGGTGATCCACCAGGTCAAAGGCTGCAGAAAGATCGAGAGAAACAACAAGAGAAATAAGACCGTGATCGTGCGCGCGGTGGAGTTCGTTAAGGAGGGAAAGGAGGATAGATTCAGTGCTGTGGCCAGGACGGAAACCAGATTGTCGAGGGTGAAGAGTGAGGGAAGATTCGAGGTGAGATGAAAGTTGGTGAAAGACGAGTTTTTCGAGAAGTTTTGAAAGAAAGCAGAGGTTGGAAATAGGACGCCAGTTTGAAAGGGTGGCAGGATCAGAGGTATGAGATTTCTGAATGGGACGGACGACAGCGTGCTTCCAGGGTGTGGGAAAAAGACCGGAGGACAGGCCAGTGTTATAGAGAGTGAGTATAAGCGGAGACAGGAGCAATGATGGTTCCAGGAGCCAACGTGAGGGGATGGGGTCAGCAGGGCAGGTGGTCTTGCGGATAGAAATAAAGGTCTCATATAAGGATTCAGCGGAAATTGGTTCAAAGGAGGACCAGGAATGTGATAGAGTAGGGGGGGAGAGGTAGAGGAGGTGGGACAAGGTAGAGGGGGAGGGGAGAGAGGTGGGGGACAGGTGGGGAAAGATTGACGAAGATTGTGAACCTTGGACATAAAAAAGGAGGCAAGTGCAGTGGGGTCAGGGGATACAGAAAGGGAGGGAGAAACACTGGAGGAGTGAGTGGCAGTGAGAGTGCGGAGAACAGCATGCAATTGACGAGAGGAGTTGGAAGAGGTAGAAATAAGGTTAGAGTAGTAATTGCGTTTAGCGGAGTGGAGGAGAAAACGATAGTGTCTATGACAGTCACGAAAGGACTGCAAAGAGGATGGCGATGGATGAGCCCGCCAATAATGTTCAGCCCATCGGAGATATTTTCGATGTAAAAGGAGACCAGGAGGATACCAGGGGTGATGCAGGTGACGTCGGAGAGGTGGGCGAGGGCGAAGGGGAGCAACAGAATCCAGGGCTGAGGAAAGAGAAGAGTGCCAGAGGTGTGCCTGGGCATCAAGTGGAAGAGATCCGAAATCTATTGGGAATAGGGAAGTGGAGGGGGGAAAGTGGGATAAGGTGTCAGAGGAGATTGCACGAGTAAGTAACGGTTGAACTGAGGTGTTACCAGGGGGACGAGAAAGAGAGACCGATGGGGGAGAGAGGGCAGGAAGGGAGAAAAAAAGGCAAAAATGATCGGACCAAGGGAGAGGAAGGCAGGAGAGGGAAGAGGGAAGGATCTGGGAGAAAATGGAGGTAATAATTAGATCAAGGGGGTGCCCTGCGGTGTGGGTCGGATTACAGGTGAGTAACTACGCTATCTCCAGGAACAAGCAGGAATGTAGTCTTCACATACGGGGGACTCCCTAGCTGAAGATGCCAGGGAGATGGCCCCAGGAAGTTGTTAGCCCTTGTGAAAGGGCTATGCATCCCCCCATGGATCTCTGGCATCCTACCAGGGATGGTGGGTAGGAGTTGACTAAGTCTGAAAAAGGTGTTGAACAGCCTGACCAAACAAGGCATCCCGGCGGGAGTCCTTGTCTAAGCAGTAGTGGGCCGTGAAGGTATGCACCGAAGCCCAATTAGCTGCTCGACAGATGTTGTCGATAGACACAGAGTGAAGATGAGCCATTGAGGCTGCCATGGCTCTCATATTGTGAGCTGTGACATGGCCTTCAAGAGGAAGGTTCTTACTCTCATAGGGAAAGGATATGCACTGAGCAATCCAGTTAGATAGAGTTCTTTTGGACAATGGAAGTCCCAAATGTCTAGGATCAAAAGCAACAAAGAGTTGAGAAGATTTTCGATGTTACTTGTCCTCTGAAGTAAAAGGCTAAAGCTCTTTTACAGTCCAAAGTATGAAGGTTCCTTTCTGCACTGGAGGCATGAGGCCTCGGAAAGAATACAGAAAGGTAAACCATTTGCTTTAAATGGAAAGGCGAAACCATCTTTGGCTTAAAGTTTGGATGAGTCCTAAGAACTACCTTATCATGATGAAACCTTGTGTAAGGAGGATCAGCCACTAATGCTTGCAATTCACTGATGCGACGTGCTGATGTGATTGCAATGAGAAAGATGACTTTCAGAGATGTAGTGGCTAATGGTTCAAAGGGCGGTTTCATGAGCTGCCGGAGCACCAGATTCAAGTCCCATCCCACCGGTGGTGGCTTAATGGGAGGCTTTGTTAAAAGAAGACCTCTCATAAATCTCGCTATGAGAGGATGAGAGGAAATAGGTTGTCCATTTAGAGGCTTGTAAGAAGCTGCAATAGCACTAAGAGGGACTCTTACTGAATTTGTCTTAAGACCCACATTTGACAAATGAAGGAGATATTCCAGTATCGATTCCAGAGGTATCGCAAGAAGGTTAAGACCCTTCTATGAGCACCATATGGTAAACCTTTTCCACTTAAAGGCGTATGAGCATCTTGTGGAGGGTTTCCTAGAAGCATAAAGGATATGCTTTACCTGTTGAGAAAGGTTGAGATCCTGAAGCTCTAGGCCTTCAGCAACCAGGCCCTGAGATGCACAGACTGGGGATTGGGATGCCACAGCATCCCGTTCTCTTGGGAGAGAAGACCTGGAGCAGATTCCAACTCCAGAGGTAGAGCTTGAGAGAGATGTAGAAACAGAGGGTACCATGTTCGCCGTGGCCAACGTGGAGCTATGAGAATCATATGATCTCTGTCTCTCTGAAACTTGAATAGTGTTTTGGGGATGAGGGGAATGGGTGGTAAGGCATATAGGAAGTCCTGACCCCTGACCCCATCCTACGCCCCTTGCCTGACAATGTTGAGCTGGAATTCTGGAACAGAACCGGGGAAGTTTGGCATTCAGCGGACTTGCAAAGAGGTCGATGCCCGGGGTTCCCCAAATCTGAAATATTTGGGCAACCTGGTCTGCATGGAGAGACCATTCATGTGGTAGCAGAACTTGACTGAGTTTGTCTGCCCAAGAGTTTTGAAAGCCTGGAAGATACACCACAAGGAGATGAATCTGATGCTCTCTGGCGAGGGCCCATAGTCGCAAAGCTTTGTTGCACAGCGACAGAGAGCCTGTTCCGCCCTGCTTGTTCACATAGAACATGGCTACCTGATTGTCCGTTTGAACTAGGACTGTCTTGTATCTGAGCTGGGCATGAAATACTCAAAAAGCAAGGAAGATTGCTCTGAGTTCAAGGAGGCTGATGTGAAGACAGGCCTCCTGTGGAATCCAGGTACCCTGATAGAGAGATCGTGCAGGTGGGCTCCCCATCCCACCTGAGATGCATCTGTTTTTAGGGTGGCTTGGAATAGTGGTTGCTGGAAAGGAGACCCCACAAGAAGATTTTTGAGCAATTGCCACCATTGGAGGAACGGAATAAGACAGTTTGAGTTTCTTAATTTGTCCGACAGGTAGCTGAGGCCTGTGTCCACTGAGTGGCTAAAGTCCACTGGGTTGCTCGCATATGGAGGCGAGGATAAGGAACCACATGTACGGTGGATGCCATGTGGCACAGCAGTTGTAGCATTTCTCGAGCAGTGAGATAAGGTTTTAGCACTGCTTGGGAAGCTAGCTGTATTATGCGAAGACAGCGGGGCTGTGGAAGGAAAGCCCTTGTCTGTCTGGTATCCAAATGAGCTCCTATGAATTCTAGGGATTGAGTGGGAGCAAGATTGGATTTTGGGAGGTTTATGACTAGTCCTAAATACTGAAGGATTCGCATTGTGCAAAACAGAGCACAGCTGGCTTCTGGCATTGTAGGGGCTCCAATGAGCCAGTCGTCTAAGTAGGGGAAGACGAATATTCTCAGAGTGCGGAGAAATGCAGCTACCACAGCCATGCATTTTGTGAATACTCTTGGTGCAGAAGCCAGGCCAGAGAAGAACCCTCAGAAGTGCTTTCCTTGAAACAGGAATCTGAGGAATCTTCTGTGATTTGGATGGATGAAAATATGAGTATACGCATCCTTGAGATCTAGAGAACAAAGCCAATCCTGACTTTGAAGGTATGGCAGCAGAGTTCCTAGAGAGACCATTTTGAACTTCTCTCGGAACAGATATTTGTTCAATTCTCTGAGGTCTCAAATGGGCCTGTATCCTCCTGTTTTCTTTGGAATAATAAAATAGGGGGAGTAGAATCCTGTACCCTGTTGCAGAATGGGTACTTCCTCTATTGCTTGTTGCGCAAGGAGTGTTGTGACTTCTTGACCTAAGAGATTGTCGAGAGAGGTCTGAGAATTGAACTGTCTTACCATTGTAGGAGGGGGCATGCTGTGAAAATGAAGCTTGTACCCCACTCGTACAATGGACAGAGTCCAATTTTCTGCTGTTATTTGGTGCTATCTGTGGGCAAAATGACATAACCTGCCTGGGATGTCCAAGGGTTCTGGACCTTTCAGGGGCAGGAAGGTGACGTTCTCTAGAGAGGAGTCAAAGCCCCTGAGGAGGCTGAACCTGCTGAGCTGGCTGAGGTTTTACAGCTTTTGGCTTCTTTTGTTGTCTAGGTTGTTGCTGTTGTCCATTTTGGGCAGACTGACCTGGACAGTGTCCCTGTTGGATATAGGAAGGATAAAACTTTTTTCTTATTGAAAAATGTTTTTTAGAGGATCTTTTCCTTGCAGGATCGGCTGTAGATTTGGACAATCTATCCAAAGTGATATTGTCTGCATCTATTCATTAGCCTTCTCCTGTCAATTTTTGCCAAAGAGATTTTCTCCTGTGCAAGGAATGTTTCCTAATTTATCCTGTACCCAAATTTCCAAGTCAGATGCCTGAAGCCAGGCAATCCGTCGTGCACCAATGGCAATAGCAGAGGTTCTTCTTATGCACTCAAAATAGTCAAAGGCTACACGATTTGCAAACTTGGAAACATCCTGGGCATGTCTGATAAGTGTAAGATAGTCCTGTCTTTTGTCATCAGGAAGAAGGGGGCTCATAAGCTCCAAGTCTCCTGTGACCTCTTTAAAGAACATTCCCATATACAAGATATAGGAACTGATCCTAGCTGAGAGCATGGAAGCTTGGAAGCATCGACGCCCAAAGGCATCGAGAGTCCTGCATTCACGACCTGGAGGATTGGATGCATGTCTCTTTGCACTTTTCATCCTACGCATGGCTGATTCCACTGCCATTGAATGGTGTGGTAATTGAGTTTTTTGAAAGCCAGGACAAGGTGGATCTCAATACATAGTATCGAGTCTCCGAGAATGAGGAGATGTGGTCAGAGGTGTTTCCCACATTCTCAGCATAAGATCATGTAAGATCTCATGGATAGGCAGAGTAGCTGCCTCTTTGGGAGCCTTAGGGTATTGGAGAATCTCCAACTCCTTTGCCCTAGGCTCTTTTACAGGAGCTACTGTGATGGAAAGGCCTCGGGCCACATCACGGATAAAATCCTGAAAGGACATATCCTCTGGCGGAGGCATCCTGCGCTGAGGAAGAGTAGTTACTCACCTGTAACAGGTGTTCTCCAGGAGCAGCAGGAATCAGTCCTCACTTATGGGTGACGTCGGTGCCGACGGAGCCCTCGCGGAGCAATTTTCCCCAGCTTTCGAAGAAAGCCTTTGGGAATTGCAGCGCGCATGCGCGGTCCCCTTCCCACCCAAGGGTGCCATCTTGCTCAGTCTGATGACATAGCGAAAAGATAGCAAAAATAGATAATAAGAATGACTGCAACTCCAAGGGGAGGAGGGAGGGTAGTGAGGACTGATTCCTGCTGCTCCTGGAGAACACCTGTTACAGGTGAGTAACTACTCTTTCTCCAAGACCAAGTAGGAAGTCAGTCCTCACTTATGGGACTCCCGAGCTTAAGGCTACCGGAGACCTCAAGCCGAAAAATGAGCTCCCTCAAGCTCAACAGTACAGAAGGAAGGAATCTTCTCTTAATACGAATCCGGCCGGTAGCCCAACACCAGGGCCGGAGGGTAGGAGTTGCCTAGACCTCAAAGAGATTGTGGAGGACTGCCTGTCCTAAAGCACTGTCCCTGCGGGACTCCCTCTCCAGGCAGTAATGAGCCACAAACGTCTGGCTAGAAGACCAAGTAGCGGCCCGGCATATGTCTGCCAACGGAACAGAGCGGAGGTGAGCCACTGACGCAGCCTTTGCCCTGACACGGTGAGCCGTGACTCGACTCTCTAAGGAGAGGCTGGCTGCCCCATAAGCCCAGGCGATACAGTCAGCTACCCAGATGGACAAAGTACGCTTAGAGACGGGTACCCCCAACCGATTGTGGTCAAAAGATACGAAAAGCTGGACAGCTTTTCTATGCTCTCGCGTACGGTCAAGGTAGAAGGATAAGGCTCTTCTACAGTCCAGGGTATGCAGAACAGTTTCAGTTCGGCTGATATGCGGCCTGGGAAAGAAGGTCGGAAGAACCACCTCTTGATTGATGTGAAAAGGGGAGACCACCTTTGGAAGAAACTTAGGGTGAGTCCGTAAGACTACCCTATTCTTGTAGAACCTAGTGTATGGGGGCTCCGAAACTAGGGCCTGTAGATCACTAACGCGCCTAGCGGAAGTAAGGGCTACCAAGAAGAGAGTTTTCCAGGAGAGGAAACGAAGAGGGCAGGTAGCCATGGGTTCAAAAGGCGGACAGGTAAGCCTTTGCAAGACCACATTGAGATCCCAGTCAGGAGCTGGAGGGCGCAACGGGGGCTTAAGAAAACGCGCCACCAAGGGGTGCGAGGAAAGAGGCTGGCCCTCCACCAGCGAATGATGTGCAGAGAGAGCACTGAGGTGGACCCTGACAGAGTTGGATTTGAGGCCTAGATCGGAGAGGTGAAGCAAATATTGCAGTACCACCGATACTAAGCAGGCGAAGGGGTCCTCAGAGCGCTGAGAACACCAGACCGAGAAGTGACGCCATTTAAGGGCGTAAGATTTCCGGGTGGAAGGTCGCCGAGACGCCAGGACGACAGCTTCCACCTCCGGAGGAAGCAAAAGCGGAGCTAGGACTACCCTTTCAGCAGCCAGGCCATCAGATGAAGGGCCCGGAGGTTGGGGTGCAGGAGAGTACCCTGATCCTGGGTCAGGAGATCGGGCTGAAACCCCAGAGGAAGAGGGGTGTCCACCGCTAGGTGTAGGAGTAGAGGGAACCAGGGTTGTCTCGGCCACCTGGGCGCTACCAGGAACACGGAGGTCCTGTCCTGGACAACTTTGAACAGCGTCCGGGACACAAGTGGCGTGGGAGGAAAGGCATACAGTAGGCCTGTGGACCACGAGATGAGGAAAGCATCCGGCGCTACTCTGAGAGGATGCAGGTGCCGGGAGCAGAACCTGGGAAGTTGCCGGTTTAGAGGACTGGCAAAGAGATCCATGGTGGGGAGGCCCCACCGGCGGAAGATCCGCTGGACAACTACGGGGTTCAACCTCCATTCGTGCGGCTGCAGAATCCGGCTCAGTTTGTCGGCTAGGCAATTTTCCTGCCCGGGCAGGTAAACAGCCTTGAGGAGGATGTCGTGGTCGACTGCCCAAGAGCACAGTCTCCGAGCCTCCTGACATAGAAGGAGAGAGCCCGTGCCCCCTGTTTGTTCACGTAGAACATGGCAACCTGATTGTCCGTCTGTACCAGTACAGACCGACGAGAAGTGAGGTGAGAGAAGGTCCGCAGAGCTAGGCGGATCGCCCGCAGCTCCAGGAAGTTTATCTGCTGAGCAGCCTCCCAAGGTGTCCAAAGGCCTTGAGTGCATGTTCCCTGGCAATGCGCTCCCCATCCCAGGGGAGAGGCATCTGTCGTTAGCACTTGGGAAGGTGGAGGAGACTGAAAGGTCATGCTGAGTACCATATTGGGCAGGTGAAGCCACCATTGCAGAGAGGAGACCAGGCGGTCGGAGATCTGTATTAAATCCGTCAGTCTCCCTGTGGCCTGATGCCATTGAGTGCGAAGGCTCCACTGAGCAGGTCTCATATGTAGACGGGCATTCGGAGTGACATGGACCGTGGAGGCCATGTGACCGAGCAGTTGCAGGAATTGTCTGGCAGAGGCCGGTGACGCGCTGTGGAACCTGCCGGCCAGAGCTATGAGCCTGTTGGCCCGTTCCAGAGGCAAGAAGGCACGAGCCTGCAGAGTGTCCAGCCGCGCTCCTATGAATTCGAGATCCTGAGAGGGGAGCAAAGTGGACTTTTCGAAGTTTATGACGAAGCCCAAGTGCTGAAGCAGAGCCACTGTGCGTTGAGTGGCCTGAGTGACCTCTAGGGAAGACTGTGCCCGGATGAGCCAGTCGTCCAGGTAGGGGAAGACGAAGAGGCCTTGAAGCCTCAGGAAGGCTGCCACCACTGCCAGGCATTTCGTGAACACCCTGGGAGCGGAGGAGAGGCCAAAGGGCAGTACACGGTACTGATAATGATTCCCTGCCACCACAAATCTTAGATATTGCCGGTGGTCCGGATGAATAAGGATGTGAGTATAAGCATCCTTTAGATCCAAGGAGCATAGCCAATCTCCCTGCTGGAGGTAGGGCAGTAGGATTCCAAGGGTAAGCATCTTGAACTTTTTTCCCGCTTTAGGAACTTGTTGAGGTTGCGCAAGTCCAGGATGGGTCTGAGGCCTCCTGTTCTTTTTGGTACCAGGAAGTACCTCGAATAAAACCCGTGACCCCACAGGTGTTGGGGCACTGGCTCCACAGCCTGTTCCTGGAGCAGACTTTGCAGCTACTGAAGGAGCAAGTCCCTGTGCAGAGGGGGTCTTGGAGGCTCCCCCGGAAAGTAGGGAGGAGGCGCCTGGTGAAAATGTAAGAGGTAGCCCTTTTGAACCACCTGCAGCACCCAGGAATCGGATGTTATGGCTGACCACCTGTGGGCAAAGTGGGTCAGCCGGCCCCCCGTGCTGGGCGAAAGCCGCGGAGGGGGAAGAGGCTATGCCGGCATAGTCAAAACCCCCCACCCTGCTGAGCAGGGGCCTGTGTAGTGGGCTTGGGGGCCTTCTGCCTACGGGACCCATTACCCTGTCCCTTATCCTGCTGGCCCTGATGGGGAGCTGCTGAAGCTTGATATTGTGGGTGGTGTTTATAGGCAGACACCTTCCTCGGGTGAAAGGGCTTTTTCCCCGAGCCCTTCCTCTTCTGTGAAGGGGCAGAGGTCTTTCTGGATAGGCGAGTTCTGGTGAGAGTCTCGGACTCGAGTTCTGCCACCTTTTCAGCCATGGGCTTGCCAAAGAGGTTTTCACCTCTGCAGGGGACATCGACCAACTTGTCCTGCACCCATGGCTCGAGGTCGGATGACTGAAGCCACGCCTGACGGCGAGCACCGATGCCGGCTCCGGCTACTCGAGCCGACGCTTCGAAGCCATCGTAGGCTGCTCGAGAAATAAACTTCGAGCACTCTCGAATGCCAGTGGACAAGGCCTGGAACCTCTGCAAAGGTTCCTCGGAGAGACCAGCAGAGAACCCGGCAATTTCCTTCGCCAGGTCTCGAAGATACATGACCAGCAATAGCTGGTATGTCTGGACTCGGCAAGCAAGCATAGAGCCCTGGAAGCACTTCCTACCGAGGGCATCCAGGTTCCGGGCCTCCTTACCCGGAGGCACCGAGGAGTGCATCTTCTGACTCTTAAGTCGATGCATGGCCGATTCCACCACCATGGAATGGTGCGGTAGTTGTGCCTTCTGGAACCCAGGGCTCTTGCGGACTCGATACATGGAATCGACCCGCTTACTTAGCACCGGCGTCGAGGCCGGGCTCTCCCACATGCGGAAGAGCAGCCGCTCCAGCATCGGAGGAACCGGTACAGTAAAGGCCTCCTTCGGGGGAGAGTCATACTGGAGGGCCTCGAACTCTTCAGCTCGAGGCTCCTCCTCCGGATCCGCGGAGAAGGCCAAAGCCTTGGCCATGTCCCTCATGAAATCGGAGAACCGGGTATCCTCCGGGGGGGATCGTCTCCGAGGCTCCGACTCGGGCGAGTCGGAGGGGACGCACCGAGTCTGAAAAGAACCGGGTGACTCGTCCTCCTCCGTGTCCCAGCCCGACTCCTCCGTGGAGGAATCGAGTGGCTCCGTGCGGGCGAGTGCCGAGGACCTCCGCCCCGACGCCGAGGCCGGCGTCGACGACCTCAGTCCCGAACAGGAGGTCGAGGGAGACCTTGGCCGAGGATCGACTCGAGCTCGTATGGACTCGAGGATCGGCTCGGCCTCCGGGGTCGACTTGGACATCGACGTCCCGGTGGTCGGGGCAGATGCACTGGCGAGGCCGGTCATCAATGCCCGCTGCTGGTCCATGAAGGCAGCGATACTGCTCTGCAAGGCCATCAATCTGAGACCAAACTCAGAAGACCCAGCAGCCCCTGACTCGGGCCCCGACGGCGTCGGGCCAGACGTCGGTTCCCTCGGAGGTGAGTCCACGAGGACTACAGTACTCACGTGTCCAGGAGACTCCACTTCAAGACGAGGATGCTTCGACGACCTCTCCGCCTCCAAGGACCCGGGGCGGCTGACGGGGCTATGCGACCTGGCCCTCGAGGGACCAGGAGCGTCCTCCGACGACGCCCTCGCGGGTTTCCTCTTCCGACGATGTTCCCGGCCGGGAGACCCCCGCTCAGAGGAACTCCGACGATGCTCGGGGCCGGAGTCACGAGACGTCAAAGCCTCTGACGAGGTCCGGGCCCGACCGGACGCGGAGTCAGAGAAGATTCGTTTCTTTTGTGACTGCCGACTCCTCAATGCCTTCGAGGACATTTTGTTGCACGGACCACAACTCATCGAGTCATGATTGGGTCCGAGGCAACGGAGGCAGCAGTCATGTGTGTCGGTAAGGGACATAAGTCTGGTACAGCGATCACACTTTTTAAAACTGCTGGCAGCCATCGGGGGAAAAAGGGCCCCTGCGAGGTCGAAAGACCGTGCTGCCAGGGAAAAAAGAAAAAAGTGGCGGGAACGCCCGTTACAAAGGACAAAAACCGAAAAAATGTGAACGGACTCGATATTGGAGTATCGAGGCCGGACGGGAAAGGGACACGGCGTCGAACCGAGAAAAAACAAACGAAAAAATCAACTTTTTCAGCGGCGATCACAAACTACGTCTGTAGGGCTCCGCAGAAAAAAGAAGACTGAGCAAGATGGCACCCTTGGGCGGGAAGGGGACCGCGCATGCGCACTGCAATTCCCAAAGGCTTTCTTCGAAAGCTGGGGAAAACTGCTCCGCGAGGGCTCTGTCGGCGCCGACGTCACCCATAAGTGAGGACTGACTTCCTGCTTGGTCCTGGAGAAGAAGAGGAATCCTCGGGGAGAAGTACTCTGGCATCGGCAGAGTCTTCGGAGTCATCAGACTCAGAGGATTCAAAATACCTCCGATCCCGGTGATCATGCAGGGCACGGTACCGGTATCGATCGAAGTCGGTATCGGGTTGCTCCAGTACCGATCTGTCGATGCCGGAGACAGACGCATGACTCTGTATGGGTGGCATACCCACTGACGTCGATGCTGTCAGTACCGGTATCAGTTGAGGTGTCTGAAGCGGTTTCAACGGTACCGAAGCAGTGAGAAGAGCCGCTAGACTGCGTTCGATAGCAAGAAATCTCTGGTCTATCAATGCTGCCGATGCTTGGGTGTCGGTACCGGTAGAAGCGGCTGGAACCCCAGAACATGGCAGCAGTAGTTCTGCCGAGGTTGAGGCCTCGAGAACATCCTGGAACCCCGTTGATGCTTTGGAAGCTGAAGCCTCCCGCCAGGGAAGTTTTGCCAGTGAAAATTCCTCAAGGTCAACGCCAGTGGCATCTCAATACTTAGAAGGAGATCTACCCTTTGATGACCAGCTTGATTTATGTTTAGTTACCCGAGATCCATGGGAGGAAGATGAGGCCCTGGAGGACGTCGAAGCAACAGACGCCGCATCTGAGGGAAAAAGGGTGCTAAGTTTTGCAGCTCGATTCTGCCGACCCCTTTTTTACATCATTCCACAGGAGAGGCACTCCGAAGTAGAGTGGTCAGGACCTAAACATTTGAGACACCAATCATGGGCGTCGGTGATGGAGATGGTACCACCACACTTAGAACATTTTTTAAAACCAGATGTTGGTTTTTCTATTTTTAAGGAAAAATTGGGCCTAGTGTCCAAAATGGCACCTAGCACCAAGGAAAAAAGTTTCTGAAGTAAAAAAACTCAGAAACTATAGGCTGTTTTTGTTTTAGAAGAAAGAATGAACCGGCGGTACCGGTATAGCGTCGAGGGAAGGCAGACGCGACCACAAAAAACAAAGATTAAAGACGAAATTTTTCTGCAGTGACAAGGTATGGGACCTGTCGGCTCTGCAGAAAACGAAGAACTGGAGAGGGACAGTTGGAAAGGCGGGAAGGCAGCACGCAGGCGCTGTGGGATGCTCCCAAATGCTTTCCCTATTGGACTCTGGGGAGCGCTCCTGCACGGGCTCCATAAGTACCGACGATACCCATATGTGAAGACTACATTCATGCTTGTTCCTGGAGATTGTTTCTTAGGGTGTCAACTAGGAAGTTCCATATGGAAGGAGCATAGCGTTCAAAAGCTTTGCGGCATGTTTGTAGGTTGTATTTAGTTTTGGATTGCAGTATGTTAAGTTTGTTGATTGTGGTATGTCTTCGTGGTCTGGTGCACCTTCAAAAATATACACAAGCCTTCAAAAAGCAGCAGTGACAAGTATCACTGTTCTGCTGATTTCATGCTTTACTAATTAAATATTTCACTAACATCTTTACCAGGAGATATGGCTTAAGTTAAACTTCACCTTTTGGTTCAGTAATGATATGACTAACACCTAGCCGCTGACAGACGTAATGAAAGGCTTGGTTTCCTGGATTACACCACTGGTCAATATAGTCATTAGAACACGTCCAGATCATGTTATTCATAGTATCATAACAAGCACCTGAAAAATATAGAATAAAATGTTATGAGCTTTCCAATTATTTTCTCCTTTACTCAAAATTAAAGATTGCTATATAGAGAAAAGCATATAAACATTATATGGATACATGTAGCACCAAAATTAACAGGTGCAAAAGCAATACAGTAATAGATGCACAACTCCAAATTAGTTTTGACTTTAGTATGCTGGACAAAATGTAATATAATGGATACAAACTAGGAAAGGATTTGTGAAATTGACATCCACTTCAACATAGGCAAGAAGAGCTCATCTATAAACACTTCGGTCCCAGTTTCGAAGGCATTTATACGGGTAACAGACCTTCAAATTTTAAAACCACCCACTCCAAAATAAAAACATCCGTGTGTTTTTATGTCTGGATGATATTTTACATTGATAGCATTTATATTTCCTTTAATCTCTGAATCTAATCTTTAATAGTATACCTCATCAATAACACTTTTCTTGTCATATTCCAAGCTCATTCTATCCCCCTAATCTTC
The DNA here is from genome assembly GCA_033557465.1 of Ichthyophis bannanicus. Taxonomy (NCBI): domain Eukaryota; kingdom Metazoa; phylum Chordata; class Amphibia; order Gymnophiona; family Ichthyophiidae; genus Ichthyophis; species Ichthyophis bannanicus. Next base: position 83,967,798 of record CM066041.1, read on the forward strand.
CATTCCTCGTCAGAATTTTGGAGAAAGTGATTTTATATTTATTTATTTAGCTGTATTTATATCCCGCTTTTCACCGGGTCCATGAATTTCACAATTCCCGGATAAAACTTTCACCCTTAACCCTCATCAGACCAGATTTTGTCCCACCCTTAATATAGAAACTTTTCTCACCTCACAACAAAATTATTTTTTCCCTAGACCAAGGCAATTCCTTTTGCTCATCTCCCTCAATCTTTCTTCTGCACTTGACCTTGTTTATATCACTCCCTGCTGTTAATTCATCTTCAGGAACTCTAAATTTCTGGGACAGTCTTGGATTGTTTTCTTATCTTCATACTTGTTCTATGTTTCCTGTAGCCATACTCCTTCAGTCCCTTACCCGCTCTGGCTTGTAGGGTCCCTCAAGGTTCTCCCCTGGCACCTATTTCTTCAACATTTTTTTGGTCACCATTCTGCTGCTGGTTCAATTCCTTGGCTATAGTCCATACACTTATGCCAAATGACATACAGATTCTTTATTCCTTCAGTTCTTGCTCTGCTAACTTTTCTTTCCTCCACTTCTGCCTCTATGCTGTTTCTGCCTGGTTTAAGGAACATTGTTTGTTTCTCAATATCACTAAATGTAAGGCCATTTCCAAGCCACAATGCTCCCCCAATCATAGATGGTGGTACTCTCCCTCTTTGGGTCTCTATCTGTACTCTCTGTATCACCCTTGACTCCTCTTTCCTTCAAACCATAGCTGGATGCTGTTATTAAATTTTTTCTTTGCTCTTTATATAATTTCTTCTATTAAGTCCTCTCTCCACCCAAGGGCCCAAAGACTTCTTTTGACTTTGGTTATCTCTAGAATCAATCAATCAATCATTTATTTATTTAAGTTTTTATATACCGCCTTATCGTTAAATCAAAGCGGTTTACATCAAACTCACATATTTACAGAGAACTTATGAAACTTGTAATTACATTAAACTTATAATGGAGCTAGGGTGGGGAGGAAGGAAGGGGGAGACATACAGGTGAAGCAATAAAGCATAACTTATGTACAAAGAATATATATACAATGAAGTAAGTTGCATGGGTTTAGCTATTCCAGAGTTAGATGGGGTCAACTATATTCGGGCTAAGTGAGTTCATTGTATTGATCTGCAAAGAGGAAGGTTTTTAGCCGCTTTCTAAAATCCTTAATTCGATTTTTTTTTAAATTGTGGTCTGCCTGGGTACTCCTTGAAATGCCTCAAACTTATCCAGTATACAGCTTTTATGTAATGCTCATTGGTTTGAGCATACCATCCCTCTTTTTCTCAAGCACGACTCCCTGTTTCTGCATGTTTAAAAATCTGAATTCTCATATTAACCTACTGGGCCTTCTTATCAGGGTTTCCCCCCCACCTCCCACTTATCATATTTGACCATTCATTATGCCCTCGTCTAAATGATCTGCTCCTCTTCCAGGCTGCTCTCCTCTCTCTTCTTGCCCCTCCCTCCTCCATCTAGATTTTTCATATCACTCTGCCTTTGGTTATGTTGAACCTTTTCTCTGGGATTCTATGTCCCTCTAACTGTGCCAGGAACTTTCCTTTCGTACATTTAAGAAAGGCTTAAAAACTCGGTATTTTGAACTTACCTTTCTTCAAGCAAGTGGCACCAAGGGTTTGACCTCTCTGCCTGTGGCCTTCCTTCCACTCTTTCCTCCCCTGCTCCCTTATTTCTCCCTTTATTAGGGTCCCTTTTATTGTACTTTTTATTCTTTTCTTTGTGTTTTTATTTATATTGTGAACCTCTTTGCTGCCCTGGCTATTAAAGGATGGAATAGCAAATGTTGAATAATAAATAAATAGGTGTACCACCACCACCAATAGCAGTAGAGGCACCATGATAGAAAATTTAAAAAAAATAGTTATTTCCAAATTAAGGCAGAGTGGGGACAAACTCAGCCAATGCCACTGTGAGAGGACATTGCGAAAATGATACAATATGTTTCTTACCAAGTCCTGGTACCAGAGCCCCTCGGCCAAGAGAGCTTCCTGCAGCATCAATGAGATCCGCTCGACTAGTGAACTGCCCATCAGAAATGTTATAGACCAGACTGGAAGCAAGAACTTAGAAAACAGGTTCTAATAACTATCTTGGGAAATTGTACATCATTCGCCTTAGAGATGTTCAAAATGCACCTTAAATCATACTGAAAACAGGTAGGCAAGCAGACACACAGGATAAATAGGCAAAAACTGCCACTAAAGTGTTACTGAGTAGATATGAAATATCCCAAAAAGCTGGATACTGGAAGTAAGCAAGTGTTCTTTATCTGCTTGTTTTCTACAAATGGAAGAGCAAAGCGTTCCAGTGCTTTAACATACCCAGTAAGATAAAATAGGAAATGAATTGTCGATTTGCTGAAAACTACAAAGTGGCAAGAAACAAGAACCTGGAGGGTTTTCATTTATTTATACTGAATGTATATGGTTACTTTTGTGATGGCAGTATATACACAAGCTTATTTTCCTTTGTATACATATTACTGAGTTATTACATATATAAATATTACATATGTATGAAAACACAGAGCCATTAACTTTTTCTGGAATCCTAAGAGTAAGCGTAGTTGCTTACCTGTAACAGGGGTTCTCCGTAGACAGCAGGGGTATGAAGTCACAATCAGTGGTGAAGTCCCTGGAACGATCCTTCAGCGGATCTCCCACAGCTCAGAATGGCTTTGTTGCTTCACTGAGCATGCGTGCTTGCTTCCTGCCTGTTTGCGCTGAGAGAATCAGTTTGTACCAGAGCAGAGAAGAAACAGAGAAAAATTCTGAGAGAAGAAGCACCACAGAGGTGTCGCAGATGATGCTAACCTGTTTGTTGGTGTCGACTTTTAAGTTTTCCTTTTCTTTTTTGTGGGGAAGGAGGGCAGAAGAGTGTGACTGCATACCTCTGCTGTTTACAGAGAATCCCCATTACAGATAAGCAACTACACTTTCTCCGGAGACAAGCAGAAAGATGCAGTCACACTCAATGTAAAGTCTAGAACTAGGGGCCGCTTTGTCATGCGACTCTGGTTGTCAAACATCTGTGTAATCAGGGCAGCCCCAAACTTAGCTGGGGTGGAGGAGAAGAATCAGGTAGCAAACAGATTCTGGAGGACAGTGGCCAAAGGCAAAGTCCGCCGTGGATGAACGACCAAATAGCTGTCTTGCAGATGTCCTGGATGGAGACAGAAGCCAGACTGGCAGTAGAGGTGGCCGTGACCCTGAGCTTGTGAGGGGCAACATGCCTCAGAGAAAGCACAGTTACTTACCTGTAACAGGTGATCTCTGGGAACAGCAGGAATAAGTCTTCACATATGGGTACGTCGGTACCGACGGAGTCTGCGCGAGAACGCTCCCCAGCGTCCAATCAGAACGATTTTGGAAGCATCCCAACACGCCTGCGTGGTGCCTTCCCGCCTTTCCCAACTGTCTCTCCTCAGTTAAGTTTTAAAGGAGTGGAGGAGTGGCCTAGTGGTTGGGGCAAGGTACTTCAGGCCGGAAGGTCGGGGGTTCAAATCCCACTAGAGGACAGCAACCTTGGGCCGGAAGGACTGGGGTTTCTAGTCCCACAGGTGCTCCTTGTGGTCTTGGCAAGCCACTTAACCCTCCATAGCCCATGTTCCCTGTAAAATAGTTATCTCCAAGTTATAATGCCCTGTTCAATGTAATTTCAGTTTGTTCAATGTAAACCGCACTGATGCAGAATAGCGCGGTATATAAGAGAATGTAAATAAATAAATAAAATAAATAAATAAAGCTGAGACAAAGAGAGAGAGAGAGAAAGGGAAAGATAGAGATAGAAAAATGCAACTCCTAGGGGAGGTGGGAGGGTTGTGAAGACTTATTCCTGCTGTTCCCAGAGATCACCTGTTACAGGTAAGTAACTGTGCTATCTCCAGGAACAAGCAGGAATGAATCTTCACATATGGGGACTCCCAAGCTGAGATGCCTGGAGGAGTCCCAGCAGGTTGCGAATTTGAGAGCCATGCTATTTTACCGAAACCCCAGGCATCCTTGGGATGGAGGGTAGGAGTTGAATTAAAAAGATGTGCTGTGGAACAGCAGGACCAAACAGGATGCCTAGAGAGGAGTCTCTGTGCAGGTGATACTTAGTGGTAATATTGGGAGCAATAAACCAACCTGGACCTCACCTGGTGATATTGTAAAGGGGTATTTGTGGATATGAACCAACAGAATATCCCCAGGGAGTACCTCAATGCAAGGAGAGGTAGATAACTGTACAAAAAAACAGGTTGAGGTCAGAACCCTTAGGGTGAGAAGAAACAAACCCAGTGGAACTGGGGTAGTTCAATGAGGTAGGACTTTGTGGAAAACGCGGAAGTCCCTATTAGATAAAAACTGAAGCTCTTTTGACTTTAAAGGGACAAAGTTCTTATAGGAAAAGGAGAAATTAGACCTTACCTGCTAATTGTCTTTCCTTGAGATCTCTCCGGGCCAGTCCAGGAAAGTAGGGTAATCAACCTCCTCTAGCAGCTGAGGGCTGAAAAGAACTGAAAACTCTTTGCTGACAGGCGCAGTAGCTCCCCCTGGTGTCAGAGAGAGTCAGTCAGTCTCAGTTTCAAAGCAGCGGACCTAAAAACGTACTGAGCCGGAAGAAAATAACAAAAGAACTACCATCAAAAACTCCGTGGAGAGAAGGATAAAGAGTGTACTTTAACAGGTCCTTTTTTTTTTTTTTCTTTTAGTATTTAATTTTTTTTTTCTTTTTTGCGAAAACATGCCTGTCCACAATGTCTACCAATGTCCCCAGCTCCGGCCACCCGCTAGGCAACCTGGTATAGGTGGAAATCTTTAGCCGAGGACAGTAACCAAACAAATTCTCGCAGACAAAGAATGGGAGGGTCCTGGACTGGCCCGGAGAGATCTCAAGGAAAGACAATTAGCAGGTAAGGTCTAATTTCTCCTTCCTCTTCGTCTCTCCGGGCCAGTCCAGGAAAGTAGGGCAGTACCAAAGCAGTACTTACAACCGGGAGGGTCCTGCGAGCCCTGCTAATACCGCCGAGGCCCCCACCGCAGCATCATCCCGTGCCTGAACATCCAACCGATAGTGTCGAGCAAACGTATGCAAGGAAGACCACGTTGCCGCTCTACAGATATCCACAGGCGGAACCAAGGCATACTCCGCCCACGAAGTCGCTGGACCCCTAGTGGAATGAGCTCTGATCCCCACTGGAGCTGTCACGCCCATGGACAGATAAGCAGCCCGAATGGCATGTTTCACCCAATGAGCAATAGAAGCCTTGGTCGCCGCTTTTCCTTTAACCGGACCCCCAAACAGGACGAATAACCTGTCTGATTTCCAAAACGGTTCCGTCTCCTTAAGATATCTACGCAACACGCGCCCTAAATCTAAGCGCTTCAGCGACCGATCCCACCTTTCCCCCTCAGGAGGACGAAAGGTAGGAAGGAACAAGGCCTGATTCAGATGAAAATTAGAGACTACCTTAGGCAGAAAAGATGGCACCGGCCGCAACACTACCTTCTCCGCCGAAAACTGAAGGTACGGCTCCCTGCAGGAGAGCGCCTGCAGATCTGACACTCTGCGAGCGGAACACAAAGCCACTAAAAAGGCCGTTTTCCAGGAAAGCTCTCGGAGATTACCCGGCGACTTGGATTCAAACGGCGGCCTCGTCAGAGCTTCCAACACCAAATTCAAATCCCAAGGAAGCACCACTGGCCGAACTGGAGGACGAATGATTCTGGCCGCCCTAAGAAACCTCCGCACATCCGGATGTGAGGAAATTGAATGACCCTGCACCTTCCCTCTATAACAGGACAGGGCCACCAGCTGCACCTTAAGTGTGTTGAGGGCTAGACCTTTCCCCAGACCCTCCTGAAGGAAGGTCAAAATGTCCGGTAACTGCACACCAGAAGGGCGAACTCGCCGTTCCGCACACCATGCCTCAAAAATGCGCCACACCCGAATGTACGCCAACGACGTAGAGGGCTTCCTGGACTTTAACAGAGTGGCTATCACGGACGGGGAGTATCCTTTACGCCTCAGCCGCCCCCTTTCAAGAGCCAAGCCGTAAGCAAGAATCGATCCACCCGCGGCATTAAGAGAGGACCTTGGCACAACAGATTCATCCGAGCGGGTAACCACCAAGGAGGAGCGACCAACAGACGTATCAAATCGGCATACCACGGACGCCTGGGCCAATCTGGAGCCACTAGGATCACCGTCCCCCTGTAGTGGGCTATCTTCTGAATAGTACGACCGATTAGTGGCCATGGAGGAAAAACATACAGGAGCTGATCCGACGGCCACGGCTGAACCAGAGCATCGAGACCCTCCGACATGTGCTCCCTGCGCCTGCTGTAAAACCGCGCCGCTTTGGCATTCGCTTGAGTGGCCATGAGATCCAGAACCGGCTGATCCCACCGCACCGTGATGTTGTGAAAGATCGCCCAGTTCAGTTCCCATTCTCCGGGATCTATTGCATGCCGACTGAGATAGTCCGCCTGAACATTGTCCTTTCCTGCCACATGAGCTGCCGAAATCACTACGAGATGCGCTTCCGCCCACTGAAACAGCCGTTGACACTCCTCGAGAAGCCACGCGCTGCCCGTGCCGCCTTGCTTGTTGATGTACGAAACTCTCACCAAGTTGTCGGAAAAAACCCGAACTGCTCGCCCCTCGAGCAGATCGGCAAACTCCACCAGCGCTAGCCGAACCGCTCGCAGCTCCAACCGATTGATGGACCAAACTCTTTCCTCCATTGACCAGATGCCCAGCGCTATTCGGGTCAGGCAATGCGCCCCCCAACCGGAAAGGCTGGCATCAGTTGTGACTAATGCCCAATCTGGCAGGGCCAAAGGCACATCGGCTTGCAGGTGTGCTGGAACAAACCACCACTGGAGACTGCGCTGCACGTCTGCCGGACACGGAAACCGCCGCGAGAGAGGATGATTTTGCGGGGACCGTGTTAGTAAGGCTTGCTGAAGAGGCCGCATATGCGTTCGAGCCCACGGCACCAGGTCTAAGGCTGCTGCCATCGACCCCAACACCTGTAAATATCTCCAAGCCGTGGGAGCCTGAATGCGCAGAAACGCCGTCACTTGCGAGAAAATCTTCCGAATCCGTTCTGCGGGGAGAAAAACTGAGCCGACCTCCGTGTCGAAGAAAGCTCCCAGATAAGTTAATTGCCGTCCCGGCTGCAAATGGCTCTTCGCTCGATTGATGACCCAACCGAATTGCTCGAGAAACTGCACTACCCGTGCAGTCGCTGAGAGAGACTCCGCAAGGGACGGAGCTCGTATCAACCAATCGTCGAGATACGGATGGACCTGAATCCCTTCTTTCCGTAGCGCCGCTGCCGCCACTACCATGACCTTGGTGAAGGTACGAGGAGCGGTAGCTAGCCCGAACGGCAAGGCCCGGAATTGAAAATGACCCATGGGGACCGCAAACCGAAGAAACCTTTGGTGTTCTGGCCTGATGGGAATATGCAGATATGCTTCCGTTAAATCTATGGACGACAGAAATTTCCCCGGCTTTACCGATCGGATTACTGACGTCAAGGTTTCCATCCGGAAATGCGGTACTCGCAAGCAATGATTCACACATTTGAGATCGAGAATGGGACGAAAAGAACCCTCCTTTTTGGGAACCACGAAATATATCGAGTATCGACCTAAGCCGCACTTGTCGGCGGGCACAGGTACTACTGCTTGAAGATGTAACAACCGCAACAAGGTGTCGTTGACCGCAGCTCGTTTTGTCAGTGGACCGCACGGAGAAGCCACGAAGGCATCTGACAGTGGGTGAGCGAACTCCAGAGCATATCCTTCTCTGATAATTTCGAGAACCCACTGATCCGTAGTGATGCTGGTCCACGCGGAGAGAAACCCCCGCAACCGACCTCCCACAGGAATCTCCGCCTGGACCAGCGTCCCCTCATTGCGGCTTTTTGGAGGAGGAGAGTTGGGCGTTAAAATAGCCCCTATTGAAGCCTCTGGCTCCACGAAAGGACTGTCCTCTCGCTACAAAACGGCTACGCTGATAAGGCGAAAACCGGGACACCCGGAAGCGGCGAGAATTGCGCCCCTAACCTCTCTGCAAGGAAGGTAGCCTAGCCGCTCTCGGCCGGTCTTCGGGAAGGCGACCCCCCCTGGAATTGCCTAAATCTTTCACAATCTTTTCCAACGCCTTCCCAAAAAGCAGCTTGCCCTTGTACGGAAGCTTACTGAGACGGGCCTTAGACGACGCATCTGCTGCCCAGTTCTGTAACCAGAGAAAACGCTGAGCAGCTATTACGGACGCCATGGACTTCGCAGAGATCCGCACCAAATCATAGAAGGCATCCGCTAGATAAGCCGCTGCCGACTCCAGCTTTGTGCCTTCCGCCGACGATTCTTCCTCCTTATCCTGACCACGGTCACCCTGAAGCCAGCGGATCGACGCCCTGGACACATATGCCCCACAAACTGAAGCCTGCAAGGCCAAGGCACTGGAATCAAAGGCTTGCTTTAGGAGCACTTCTAACCGACGGTCCTGAAAATCCTTCAGAGCCGCCCCACCTTCCACAAGAATTGTCGTCTTTTTAGTAACCACCGACACGAGGGCATCTACCTTAGGCATAAGCAATAAGTCCCTATCATCTTGGAGAATGGGGTACAGGCGAGCCATTGCACGACTCCCCTTAGGGAGGCTTCAGGGCACTCCAACTCCGATTCAATCATCTGCTTAATGACCCTGTGAAGGGGGAAACAGCGCTGCTCCAATTTAAACCCTTGTAATAAAGGATCTTCTAACGGCTCCTGCTGAATCTTAGGGAGCACGAGATTTAATGTACCCAGAGACTGAGTAATTAACGCTCCTAACTCCTCCTTCCTAAAAACTCGAAAAACATTAGGATCCTCTCCTGGTCCTAACTCACCCTCCTCCAATTCCCCAGGCCAAACGTCAAGACCTGCTTCTGACAGGATTTCGCCGTCTTCTGGCAGCTGAGACCCTGACCCCAAAGGACCCGAGTCTACCAAGGGTGCTTCCACGCCTTGCAGCAATGAGGAGACCCCTTCCCCAGGGTCTGTCTCAGAGCACTCCAGCCCTTTAACCGCTGACACACAAGTTGCAGCATGAGAACCAGAGGACTGACTTCTTTAGTAAATAAGCACTATGAAGTGCCAAAATAAACTCTGCCGACAGAAGAGTGTCCCCCGATGCTGGCCCCACTGACAGAGATGGCTGCACTGCTCCCTCAGCTGAAGGAGCTTTGTGCGACTTAGATTTCTTCTTCCCCGACTTTACCGGCAGCGCGGGAGAATCGGACGGCTGAGATAAAATGGCCGCCGTTCCCGCTCGTACTGCCATGCTCTGGGGCCTGACTGCCCCCTCATCTCCTGATTCCTTGCTTTTTGGGGTCTCCATGAGAGAAATAACCTTAAGAATTAAAAGCAAAATTAAGCAACGAGAAGCATACCACAGCAATCTGCACAGCCAGCTCCCAAACCGCGGAAGACAAGCGCGTTTAGAAGCGAACTAGCCAGGAAACGAGACCCCAGAACCCGATAAGCAATACCGCGCGACGGCGCTGCTAAAGCCCAGAACCATATGAACCCCCGGGAACTAGGTCCTACCTGAAAAGCTATAGCAAGGTTAAGGCTGCCCGGACCCGCTCCCCCGCTGCCAGCAGGTAGCCGGAATCGCAGACATCAGAGACATGGAACTGCAGTCTGGGGCTCCCAGAGCTATTACAATTGTCTCTCACCGCATAAATCTCCAAGAAGCAGGCTCTGCCCCTTAAATGCACCGACTTAGTGGTGCCGGATAAAACGGAGGATTCCCTTTTTTTGTTTTTTTCCAAGAAAGACAAAAAACAAACGGAAGGCTGCCACGCTGATGAGCCCTGCTAGAGCCCTTCAGTCAGCGTACATATCTCTGAATCCTCCGATGAGATTTAAAATATATAGAAATACAGCCTTTTTGTTAAAGTACCATCCGGTTCCTACTAGTCCTTCCGGAGCCTGTCAGCTACACAACTCGCTCAGCTGCTGAGGACTGAAAGACTGACTGACTCTCTCTGACACCAGGGGGAGCTACTGCGCCTGTCAGCCAAGAGTTTTCAGTTCTTTTCAGCCCTCAGCTGCTAGAGGAGGTTGATTACCCTACTTTCCTGGACTGGCCCGGAGAGACGAACAGGAAGGGAGCTTTGTTGTTGTTGTTAAGTGCCGTCGAGTCGGAGTCGACTCATAGCGACCCTCTGGATAGCTATACTAAATTGTGTTCGGTCTTCAGTCAGGCGGCTCATTGTTGACAGACTGGTACCCGTAGCTGCTGTTATTGTATCGATCCATCTCATTGCTGGCCTTCCTCTTTTGCGTTGACCTTCTATCTTGCCAAGCATGATGTCTTTCTCTAATGATCTCTCTCTCTCTCCGCATGATGTGTCCAAAGTATGAAAGTCGAAGTCTTGTCATCTGAGCTTCTAAAGAAAGCTTAGGTTTGATCTCCTCTAGTACAGACTGGTTTGTTCTTCGGGCAGTCCATGGTATACACAGTATTCGCCGCCAGCACCATAATTCAAAGGCATCAATTTTCTTCCTATCTTTTTCACTGCCCAGCTTTCACATCCATATGATGTTACTGAAAATACCATGGCCTGAACAAGTCGAATCTTTGTATGGAGAGAGACATCTCTGCTCTTGAGAATCTTATCTAGGTCTTTCATAGCAATTCTGCCAAGAGCAATGCGTCTGATTTCTTGACCGCTTGTTGCTTCTTTATTGATAGTTGATCCAAGTAGGTTAAAGTTATTCACAATTTCAATTTCTTCTCCTTCGACAATGAACCTGTTGATTATGCCAGTTGTCATGATCTTTGTCTTCTTTACATTAAGGTGCAGGCCCATTTTGAGACTATGCTCTTTGATTGTGAGAAGCAAATGTTTCAGATCATCTTCACTTTCCGCCAGTAATGTGGTATCATCAGCATAGCGAAGGTTGTTGATGAGTCTTCCACCAATCTTCACACCTCTGTTGTCTTCATACAATCCTGCTTCTCTGATGATTTGTTCTGCATATAAATTAAACAGGTAGGGGGAAAGTATGCAGCCTTGTCTTACACCTTTGCTTATTTTAAACCATTCTGTTTCTCCTTGTTCCGTTCGAACTGTTGCTTCTTGATCAATGTACAGATTGTGCAAGAGAACGATCAGGTGTTCTGGTATACCCATGCTTCTTAATGTGGTCCAGAGTTTCTCATGGTTTACACAGTCAAAAGCTTTGCTATAGTCGATAAAGCACAAATAGATATCCTTTTGGTATTCTTTAGTCTTTTCAAGGATCCATCTCACATCCGCAATGATGTCTCTCGTTCCTCGCCCTTTTCTGAACCCTGCTTGCACTTCAGGTAGTTCTTGTTCCAGGTATGGTTGTAGTCTCTTTTGAATAATCTTCAGTAGAATCTTGCTGGCATGTGGGATCAGAGCGATTGTGCGATAATTTCCACAGTCAGTTGGGATCACCTTTCTTTAGTATTGGTATAAACACAGATCTTTTCCAGTCAGTTGGCCATGATGTTGTCTTCCATATTTCTTGGTAGAGCCTTGTAAGTACGGTAACAGCTGCATCAGATTGCTGTAATACTTCTATGGGAATGCAATCAATGCCTGGTGCTTTGTTCTTTGATAAGGCTTTCAATGCTGCTTCAACTTCTTCTTTCATCACCAATGGTTCCAGATCATAAGGTACAGGTTGAAACGGCTGTTGGTCCACTTGATCTTTATCATATAAAAACTCTGTATATTCCTTCCATCTTTTCTTGATCTTCTCAGCATCATTCAACATAGAACCTTGAGCATCTTGTAACATTCCAATTTGAGGCTGAAACGTTTTCTTTAACTCTCGTAGCTTTAGGAAAGCTGATCTTGTTCTTCCTCTAATAGTTTCTGCTTCTATTTCCTTGCATGCGTCATTGTAGTACTTTTCCTTGTCCTGTCTTGCTGCACGTTGGAAATTGCTGTTGAGTTCTGTGATTGTCTTTCTTTCTCCTCTGGCTTTAGCTTCTCTGCGTTTCAGGGCAATTTTCAGAGTTTCTTCCGTCATCCATTTTGGCCGTTTTTTCTTTTTTACCTTTTGTAGAGACGTCTCGCTTTCTTCCAACACAACCTTCTTGATGTCATTCCATAACTCTTCTGGAACTCTATCATTTGTATCTAAAGCAGCAAATTGATTTTGCAGGCAGTCTTTAAATTCCAGTGGTATATTCTCAAGGTCATATTTTGCTGCATTCATGAGTGGCTTGCTCTTTTTCAGCTTTAGCTTGAGTTTGCATACTAGTAGTTGATGATCTGTACCACAGTCAGCTCCAGGTTTTGTCTTTGTTGATGTTATAGAGCTTTTCCATCGTTGACTTCCACAGATGTAGTCAATTTGATTTTTATACAATCCATTGGGTGAAGTCCATGTGTACAGTCGCCGCTTGTGTTGCTGGAAGAAGGTGTTCGAGATGAATAGATCGTTGGTCTTGCAGAATTCTATCAGTCTTTCTCCAGCTTCATTTCTGTTACCAAGTCCATATTTTCCAACTACTTTGTCTTCTTCTTTGTTGCCAACCTTTGCGTTCCAATCACCCATGACTATCAGGATATCCTGTTTGCATGTTCTGTCAATTTCAGCTTGTACTTGTTCACAGAACTCTTCAATTTCATTCTCTTCTGCAGCTGTTGTTGGGGCATATACTTGAATTATAGTTGTGTTGATAGGAATTCCTCGTAGACGAATAGAGATTAAGCGTTCGCTGACTGCATTGTATTTCATTACAGTTCTTGCAAGTTTCTTCTTTATTATAAATGCAACACTATTTCTTCTTTGTCTTTCATTTCCAGCATAGTAGACCATGTGATCATCTGATGCAAAGTGCCCGATGCCAGTCCATTTCAGTTCGCTGACACCCAACAGATCAAGTTGTACACGTTCCATTTCATTCTTGACCACCTCCAACTTCCCTTGGCTCATGCTTCGTACGTTCCATGTTCCAATGTGTAAGACATCTTTACAGCTTCTGACTCTCATTTCATGCGCAGCTACATCAGCAGTCAGACATCCCAAGGGCTTTGATCCAACTACATCTTTAAAGATCCCTATATCCGATAACAAAGAAGGGTGATGAGGCAGTGTAGCCTCTCATCTTCTGAAGAGTCAGAACGTCCCTCCTAATTGGAAAGGAAGTATATGGAGGGCTTCAGGTGTACCTAAACTGAAAGGTATGGTACAAAAAGTCCTCAACTACTAAAGGAAGTGGTTGATTATGGAGAACCCTAAGTATGCTGGGACAGCATGGAAAGGGATAGAGGGTATCTGTTGAATCCGTAGGGAAATATACATACATACATATATATATATACATACATACATATATATATATATCTAGGTAGACAGATGGAAATAGTATATATAGAGATATATCTACCCACTATCCTATATTGCGAAACATACATATAGATATATATGAGCATAGACATGCAGATGTCCATATACATGCAAATATTATTTATATATAGATATATATGAGCATAGACATGCAGATGTCCATATACATGCAAATATTATTTATATATATACATATACACATACCCATGTCCACGCATAGGGTATGTGGAGAGAGAAAGATTTATCTAACCACAAGAAGGGAGGTACCTCCTTGGGAAGATAGTAAGAGAATATGTACTTCCTGGGTATGGATAGGAAGCCCAGGGAGTTCTCTCACTGGCAAGAGAAGTCTAAAGTCCTCTATGAACTGTAGTTCAGGGACAACCAGGAATGGAGACCTACCTGGAGTATGTTGTAAATCTGCATATAGTAAGTCTGAATCCTTCCATAACTCCAGCAGGTAGCTGGAGAAAAGATGCAATAAAAATACCATATGTACCCCTCATGAGGGTAAAAAAGGGGTATGGTGCATTCTTGTGCTCAACATGGATTACGCCATGAAGAGTTGAGGATGGAAGGAAAAGACAAGACAAGGATTGTCTATACTGATAGAAAAACCCATCCCTGGTGAAGGGGTCCCCTGGAGATGTGAAGCAACCCAGGGAATTGGATAATTCTTTAGGTATTCTCTTAATTAAAGGCTTGTGTTTAATTAAGAAGCCTTTAATGGAAAAATGGTAAGGGCAGGGAGAACCCCGCAGGCATGACTAGGTAAAGCCCTTCCTAACCATCTGACATCATGTGCTCTCTAACAAGGCCCCATAGTGTAGAGCTGCTCCGAAGAGATGCAGAGAGCATGTTGCAGGTTAATTAGAAGAAAAACTGGTGTTTAAGAGCCAGTAGGTATGAACCATTCCGCCAAGCCTAAGAATTGGGGAAGGCTAAGGATAGAAGATAAGGTAATCTGTCTGCAACAATAGCCAGAAAAGGTTATTAAAACCTTCTGGGACCTAGAGGTAAGGCCAGAACCATTGAAATTGGAGAACAAGCCCTGGTGGCTTGGTCAGCAAGTCAGTGGTCTAGCCAGTAAGAACCCTTGCAGTTCTAACTATTGATAGGGAAGCAGTAGAAATCTTATGTCCCAACATTGGAAAAGAAATACAGACATAAGTAGGAGTGGTAAGACTCCACTATTGTCTGAGAGCTGCCAGAAAAATTAAGAATGCACGGGGGAGACCTCTTTGAAAGAAAACCTAGGGCTTAAGGAGAAGCCCTCAGTCAAGTAGTCTCACTCTTACAGACGAAATGTCTTAGTAAGAGTGGCAGAGTTGAAAAGAAGACTTACGGTGGAGTAAATCTTTGAAGTAACATGAGATTGCGGATACAGGAGAAAAAGTCAAAGGTAAAGGCAACCTTATTGACAGTTGTTACTCCTCTGAGTAGTCCAGAGGATGAGGAGTAACTGCATAAACCTGTAGAGCATAATCAACTTAAGCAGCTCATGGAGCTGAAAGTTAGGATGTCCCCCTAAGAGGGACATATGTAAAGTTAGGATGGAATTGATGTAGATGCTTGTAGTGGTAGGAAGCAAACTACAGGATCCAAACCTCAAACAGCAAAAAGGATTCAGGGAAGAGTCTATTAGCAACCCTGCGGCTGCTGGGTTTGCTGAACCCGTTGAGGTTGTGATTTCCTGAGCCTGGTTGATTGTTTCCCTTGCCTGGGAGGATCTGCATGATGGGTAGAAGATGGATAAACCTTTTCCCATTAAGGGAACAAAGCTTATTGGCAGACTTTCTACAAACTGGGATAGAGGAAGGCATAGACAAGCCTCTGAAAGCAATAGTGTCAGTGATTAACTGAGCAGCCTGGAGTAAAGTCTCTTTATTAAAGAGATTCTCTCCAGTGCAAGGAACATTTCCCAGTTTATCTTGTAGAGATCTGTCCAAGTCTGAAGCTTGGAGCCAGGCTCTACATCGTGCTCCTATGGCTATAGCAGAAGTTCTGCTAACAGACTTGAAAGAGTCTATGGAGTAAAGGGGTCAAAAGTAATAAATCTTTTGTGACCTCCTCAAGAGAGAATCCCATATAGAAAATATATGAAAGGATTCTTGCTGAAAGCATAGATGCCTGGAAAGTTTGACGTCCAAAGGCATCTAGTGTCTTAGCCTCATGACCTGGCGGATAAGAAGAGTGCTTCTTAGTACTCCTAACACGCCTCATTGCTGATTCTACAACAAGAAAACGATGAGGGAGCTGAGGCTTTTGAAAACCTGGAGAAGGGGGCACCCTGTATAGGAGATCAGTTGCCCTAGAAGGTGGGGATACCATTAGAGGAGTTTCCCACGTTCTAAATAAAAGATCCTGCAAGGTTTGATGCAAAGGAAACATAACGACTTCCTGTGGATTACAGGGGATCTGTGTAGGTTGTGGATCCTCTGGTGCAGGGTCTTGACCAGGTATGGAAATGGCTAGAGACTTGGCCATATCAAGCAGGAAAGCTTGAAAAGAAGTCTCCCCAGAGGGGAGTTCTCGAGGAAGAGGAGGAAGAACTAGATCTGCTGAAGAACTAGTTCTAGCATCCACCGGTTTATCCAGATTCTGTAGAATAGAAGATCTGGAGGGGTGGAGCATCGGATTATCTCTGAAAGATAGTTGTCGGTACCGCTGAAAAGCGGTACCGCAACTGGTCGGTAGCAAATCGTCCATGCTATGGATCGATTCCAAACTCGGTATGGAGGGAAGCGAGCCGGCTGAAAGGAGCATGGGAGGTACCGACACCGATGTTAATGTCGATACCGGTACCGGGATCGGTACTGTCGGTGACACCGATATATGAAGATCAGTATGTAATGGCACTATCGGTACCATGGAAACCGAATGTGGCAGACGTTGATCATCGGTGGAATGTCTACGGTACCGTCTGCAGTCGGTACCGAGGCGGGTCGGTACCCAATCATCCAGACTAGAGATCGATTCTAGACTCGGCATCGAAAGAAGCGAGTTTATCGATGCATACCTGGAGAGTATCGACGTGGATGCCAGCATCGGTACCGGGACCGATGTGGGAAGACCGGTCGGTAGCGTCTCTAACAGCACCGAGGATACCGAAAGCGCTCGACTGCGATCATCGATGTGGAGTGTTTCATCCAGCACCATTGCCGATGCCGGGGAACCGGCACCGCTCAAAGCGGATACCACCACCGGGCATGGCTCAGGCATGTTCACAGAGGTGAAAACCCCAGGATCAGCCTGAAATCCCGTTAGTGCGTTTGAGACAGAAGCCTCCCGCCGGGGTTTTGCCAACATGTCCTCGGGGGCAAGCAGAAAGGCATCTCTATGATATACATGAGATCTACCACCCGAGGACTGGCTAGTCTTTACAGACTTTTGTTTGGTTACCTGATCCTGCAAAAAAGAAGATGTAGCTGGTACCCTCAGGTCTGAAGGGAACGGCGTATCGAGTTGAGCTTGATGCTGAAAACTTCTTGTAGAAATAAAAGTGCAGGATGGACACTCCAGCGGATGGTGTTCAGGTCCCAAACATTGAAGGCACCAATTATGGGTGTCTAAAACTAATTTGTAAGTGCCACAATTAACACACATTCTAGTGGCTAGCATTTCCCTGAGGGAAAGTGAAGAGGCCTAGCAGGCCGAAACCTGTGAGGCACTAACAGGAACAGAAGTTCCCACAACGGGAAAATTTTTCAGAAAAAAAGAAAAAGAAACACCGGAGGTACCGGTGCGTCGAGGGAAGGTAGACGCGACCACAAGAAAAAACAAAAATAAAGGAAGAATTTTCTGCGGTGACAGGAGGACGTCCTGCCGGCTCTGCGGAAAAACAAAAACTGAGGAGAGACAGTTGGGAAAGGCAGGAAGGCAGCACGCAGGCGTGTTGGAATGCTTCCAAAAGCGTTCTGATTGGATGCTGGGGAGCGTTCCCGCACAGACTCCGTCGGTACCGACGTACCCATATATTTATTTATTTATTTTATTTTATTTATTTTACAGTTTTTATATACCGCGCTTTTTGGTATCAGCGCGGTTTACAGATAACAAATTTTCGCATTAGAAAAATCCTTTGCTTACATTATAACAGGGTCAGTAACTTGGAGATAACATGGGAAACTATATACAAGTTATGTACAGAAAATATATTACCTCTGGCAATTACAGTTCAAGTTGGGGTCATAAATTTGGGTGCAGAGAGACTCATTCCTGCTTGTTCCTGGAGATGGAGAGTTGCTCGCTTGTAGCAGAAGGCGATGCAGTCGACAGTCAATGAGGAAACGGTCAGCTTCACTGCCAGTTGTCCAGGAACAACTGAGACGACTTACAGAGAGGCTCAGTACAATCCAGATAGTAGAGAAGAGCCCTTCGGCAGTCCAAACCACACAAAATTTCTCCTCCAGAGAGCCAATGGGGGATTTGGAAAGAAGGCCGGGGGCATTATGGGCTGGTTGATGTGAAAGTCAGAGACCACCTTCAGGAGAAATTTAGGATGTGTCCAGAGGAAGACTGTCATGGAAAAATTGTATATCTGGAGGATAATGCACCAGTGCTTGAATTTCCCCCAGATGTCTGGCCAAAGTGATGGTGATGAGGAAGACAGTTTTTGTGAGGAAAAAGGATTGAAAGTTGGATGCAGAGGCAGCCTTGATGCTGAGTCAGGAGGCCTGGCTGAATCCCTAGAGGTATAGGAGAATCCTGCAGCAGCACCAGCAGATGGGGGAAACCGAATCTGGCAGGGCCATCAAGGCACTATTAGAATGACCAATGCTTTGTCTTGCTTGATCTTGAACAGGACCCATGTCAAGAGCGGGAATAAAGGAAAGGCATACAGAAGACCATAAGACCAGTCTAGTGCAAAGGCGTCGGGCACTCACCTCTAGAGGCATTGCCAAATTGAACAGAACTTGGCATTGTCCATGGAGGCAAAGAGGTCCACCTCCAGTTCCCCCCAAAGAGCAAAGATATTCCGAATGACAGCAGGATCAAGGGACCATTCGTGCGGGTCCAGCTGACAGCTTAACTTGTCGGCTAGCTGGTTGTGAGCCCTTGCTCGTAGCGTGGTGTCTAAGGAATGGGAAAATGTCCACAGCCTGGTGGCCTCGAGACAGAAACGAAGAGAGTCTGTACCGCCCTGCTTGTTGATGCAGAACATGGAAACCTGGTTGTCGGTACATACCAGGACAATCTTGTGAGGCACCCAGCCTCGAAAACCTTGAGGGCATTAGTAGACCACTCAAAGTTCAAGCACACTGATATGCAAGGCTTGTTCCTGAGGGGACCATGCACCCTGAGCAGAAAGACTGAGTAGTTGGGCCCCCCAGTCGTATGTGACGCATTGGTGGTAATAACTATGTGATGTGGCGGTATCTGGAAGGGACACCCCACCAGAAGGTTGGAAGGAGTCACCCACCACCTGAGGTTGTCGAGGACCACCATTTTCTGTGGGCCTTCGAAGGAAATACTGGCCCAGAAGGGATGGGAGCATTGACACCAACTGAATCTGAAGTACCATTGCAGAGGGCGCATGTGCAGCCAGGCGAGTGGCATTACATGTACAGATGCCACCATATGTCCTAGGAGACACTGAACCCTCTGACTGGGAAGGAAGGCTTTGGCTTGCAGAGTGTCTAGATGAGCCCCAATGAAATCCAGACTTTGTTGAGGGACGGGCTCAGATTTCTTGGCACTGAGGACGAAGTCAAGAGTCTGCAGAGTGATGGCAGTGACCTGCACAGCTCAGGCTGTTATGTCTTGGGAGGCGCCCAAGATCAGCCAATAGTCTAGGAAGGAGTAAATTCAGTGGCCGATGCCAAAGGTGAGCTGCAATGACCATGAGACATTTGGTGAAAATGAAAGGGGCAGAAGATAGTCCGAAAGGAAGAACATTGTACTAATAGTGGTGGTTGAGGAAGGTGAACCGAAGGAACTTCTAGTGGAGGGGGTGGATGGGGATATGGGTGTAGGCATCTTTGAGGTCCAGGCAAGGCAGGCCAATTCAGAGGACTGAGCAGGGGAAGAATTATGCTCAACGAATGCATTTTAAACTTTTCCTGCTTGATGAAAAGACTGAGGTGATGGAGGTAGAGGATTGGCTGAAGACTTCTGGACTTCTTGGGAATCTAGAAAAAATGGGAATAAAACCTCTGATTCCTCTCGGGAAGCGGGACAAGCTTGATGGCCTCATTGAGGAGGAGCAGAGTTATTTCCTTTGCCAGCTGGGGCACAATCTGCTCCAGGGAATGGTCGAACGAACCTGGGGGCCGAGGAGGCGGCGACATGTTGAAGTGAAGCTTGTACCCTGATCAAATAATGGAGAGAACCCATCTGTGGTGATAGAATGTCAGGACTCTGTAACGTGCCAGATGCAACCCCCCACCAGGAGATAGTCAAAAATTGGGGGAGGGTTTAGGAAGGGTAGTCTGCAGGAGTGCCTGTTTTTTCCTCTCCCATGGACAACCCCGCTGGGAGTATGACTGATATGGTTGGCCTTGAGCCTGAGGGGGGAGCTGCTGCAAGTAGGGCTGGTAGTGCTGCCGCAGGTAAAACTGTTGAAAAAAAATTATAATGGAAAGGATGATGATAAAATGGCAGAGAAAAGCGATGGGTGGAGGAAACTGCTTCCACCAGCTGAGCAGAGAGTTCTTGGACTGTGGTGAAATGGTCCTTGACCTCCAAGATCACCTCCTGAACTTTAGACCCTAAGAGACTGTCACCTTCACAGGAAATAATGGCCAAGTGGTCATGAAGGTCCTCACATAGACTGGACACGGGAAGTCAGGCAGTATGTCTGTCTGAAATAGCCGTAGACATGGACCGGGCCACGGAGTCGTAGATGTCGTATGTGGCATGAATAATGTGGCAAAGGAATTTGTGTAAGTCGAAGTCAAAGAAGCTGGATCCGTTGAGGAGGGGTCATTCATCTGCAGCAGGTGGTCATGTAGGTAGTGCTGCATGTGTAGTTGATAAGCTAGGATGAACATAGCAAGAGTACTGCTCTGGAAAGATTTACATCCTACAGCATCTAGGATGTACTGCTGTTTCCCTGGAGGCACCTGTGATGGCAGCTTAGTGCCCTTGGATTTTTTAAGGACTGCCTCAGATACGACTGAGTGATGGGGAAGCTGAGGATGAAGGCATCCTGGAGCAGGAAGGACCTTGTACTTGAGGTTGATGTGTAGGGAGATAGCACTGCTGCAGGTCCTGAAGGATCTGAAGCACAGGAAGTGCAGGGACCTCCTTGGGAGTACTGCAAGCTTTCAAAATGGCGTGAAAATCCCACTTGTTGGTTGGGGACTGTGAGGCACTCAGAGCCAGAACCGGGGGAGAGTTTCTGGAAAAACTTCAGATAGGAAAGGTCCTTGGGCAGATCATCCTAGAAGTCCTGTTCCAGTGATATCGGAACAGGATCTTCCACATAGGACGCACATGGCTCCCAAGGATAGGACAGGAAGGAATCCATTTCCTTGTCAAGGGGCAAAGGTTTGTGCCAGTCAATGAGTGGAGGGGATCCCGGGACCTCCTATGCGTGGGGCAGGCAGGGATCCGAGGGAGAACCAGGTCACACATCAACCCCTTGACAGGAGGCCTGCAAAAGTGTGGAACTGTCCTGCAGGAATCAGTCCTCACATATGGGTGACGTCAGCGCTGACGGAGCCCTTGTGCGGAGCAATTCCCCAGCTTTCAAATAAAGCCTTTGGGATTGCATCACACATGCGCAGTCCCCTTCTCGCCCAAGGGTACCATCTTTCTCAGTCAAATGACACAGCTAAAAAGACGGCAAGAACAGAAAAATTAATAACAAGACTGCAACTCCAGGGGAGGAGGGAGGGTCGTGAGCACCGATTCCTGCTGTCTCTGGAGAACACCTGTTACAAATGAGTTACTACGTTTTCTCCAGGAACAAGCAGGAAGTCAGTCCTCACATATTGGACTCCCTAGCTATAGGCTACCGAGAACCCATAGCTGAAAAATGGCTCCCTCTAGAAGAGTCGCAGCAGCTGCAATAGGAATTCAGCCGAGAACGCAACCCCCCCCCCTCCCCCCGGTAGCCTGACACCAAAGGGCCGGAGGGTTGGAGTTTCCTAAAACTCAAATAGGTTACGGAGTACCGCCTGGCCGAAAGCACTGTTCCATCGGGACTCCCTATCCAGGTAGTAATGGGTCGCAAAAGTCTGGCTTGAAGACCAAGTTGCGGCCTGGCAGATGTCTGCCAGCGGAACAGAGCGGAAGTGAGCCACTGATGCAACCTTAGACCTGACACGGTGGCCAGTGACTCGACCCTGCAATGGGAGATCGGCTGCCCTGTACGCCCAGGCAATGCAGTCTGCCACCCAGGTGGACAGCATGCGCTTGGACACAGGTAACTCCAGTTTACTGGGGTCATAAGAGACGAAGAGCTGAGCAGTCCTTTGATGTTCCTTCATAAGCTCCAGGTAAAAGAACAACGCCCTCTTACAATCCAGGGTATGCAGGACTGCCTCTGCCCGACTGGAATGCGGCCTGGGAAAAAAGGTTGGAAGAATCACCTCTTGGTTGAGGTGGAAAGAAGAGACCACCTTTGGAAGAAACTTTGGGTGGGTGCAGAAGACCACCCTATTCCTATAAAACCGTGTGTATGGTTTATCAGTTACGAGAGCTTGCAGCTCACTCACACGTGTGGATGATGTGAGTGCCACCAGGAAGAGCACCTTCCAGGAGAGGAAGCAGAGATGGCAAGAGGACATCAGCTCAAAAGGTGGGCGAGTAAGTTGCTGTAAGACAACATTCAAATCCCACTCAGTTGCCGGAGGACGAACTGGGGGTTTCAGCAGCAGACAACCTCGGAGGAATCTGGACACCAGGTGAGCTGAAAGAGGTTCCCCCTCCACTGGTGAGTGGTTTGCTGACAAAGCACTCAGGTGGACCCTGACAGAGTTAGACTTGAGACCTAATTCTGAGAGGTGAAGCAGGTACTGCAGCACCACTGGTACAAGGCAAGAGAAAGGGTTTTCATTGTGCTGGTTACACCACACCTCAAATCTACGCCACTTGAAAGCATAGGATTTCCTAGTGGACTGCCTCCTTGAGGCCAGTAACACCTCTTCTACATTCCAAGGTAGGAGGAGAGGAGCCAGCACTACCCTTTCAGCAGCCATGCCATCAGGTTGCGGGACCTGAGGTTGAGGTGCAAGAGAGAGCCCTGCTCATGTGATAGGAGGTCGGGCTGCATCCCCAGTGGGAGTGAGGTTTCCACTGCCAGCTGGAGAAGAAGCGGAAACCAAGGCTGTCTTGGCCATCTGGGGGCTACCAGAATGACAGAGGCCTTGTCCCGAAGGATTTTGAACAGAGTCCGGGCCACCAGAGGCGAGGGAGAAAACGCATACATGAGGCCCCCTGACCAGGGGATCAGGAAAGCATCTGCAGCCACCCTCAGAGGATGTGGCTGTCTGGAGAAAAATCTGGGCAGCTGGTGATTTTGCAGACTGGCAAATAAATCTATGGACGAATGTTCCCAGCGGTGGAAAATCCGCTGGGCCACCACCGGATCCAGTTGCCATTCGTGAGGTTGGAGAATCCTGCTTAGTTTGTCCGCTAGGCAGTTCTCCTGACCAGGCAGGTACACTGCTTTGAGAGACATACCCTGCTTGATGGCAAAGGAGCAGAGGGTCCAGTGTCTCCTGACATAGCATACGAGACCCCATACCTCCCTGCTTGTTCACGTAGAACATTGCTACCTGGTTGTCCGTCTGTATCAATACAGAGTGATGTGAGAGGACATGACAAAAGGCTTGTAGACGGATCGCCCGCAACTCTAAGAGGTTGACTTGGTGTACAGACTCCTGAGGAGACCACAACCCCTGGGTGCATGATCCTTGACAATGGGATCCCCAGCCCAGCAAGGAGGCATCTGTCCTTAGCACTCTTGTGTGCGAGGGAGTCTGAAAAGACACTCCCTCGAGCAGGTTGTGTGGCTGACACCACCACTGCAATGATTTCACCAATCGTTTGGATACTGCTATCCTGTCTCTGAGGCTGCCGATGGCTTCAGTCCACTGATATCTGAGGCATCACCGAGCTGTTCTCATGTGGAGACGGGCATTTGGGGTCACATGGAGACAATGTGGCCCAGGAGGCATAAGAAGTGTCTCGCTGAGACCTGAGACCTGCGCCTGAACTGTTATGCCAGTGCTAGCAGCCTCTATGCCCTGTCCTCCGGTAGGTAAGCCTTCGCCTGAAGGGTTCCAGTCTTGCTCCTATGAACTCTAAGTTTTGAGTGGGGAGCAAAGTAGACTTTGCGTGATTTATGACAAAGCCTAGACGTTGCAACATGTTAATAGTGCGAGAAGTGGCCTGTTGGGCCTCCTGAGGCGACTGGCCCCTGATGAGCCAGTCGTCCAGGTAAAGGAAGACAAAAATTCCTTGACTTCTGAGGAAGGCTGCCACTACAGCCAGGCATTTTGTAAACACTCTAGGAGCAGAGCCTAGGCCAAAGGGTAGAACTCTGTATTGGACATGTTTTCCTCCCACTACAAATCTCAGATATTGTCTGTGGTCTGGATGTATGAGGATGTGTGTATAGGCATTAGGCATTTTTCAGGTCTAAGGAGCATAGCCAATCTCCCTGGTGGAAGTAAGGCAGCAACATTCCAAGGGAAAGCATCTTGAACTTTTCCCTCACCAGGAACTTGTTTAAGTTTCTTAGGTCGAGGATGGGTCCGAGGCCTCCTGTTCTCTTTGGTATGAGAAAATACCTGGAGTAGAAGCCCTTGCCCAGCAGGTGGTGGGGCACCAGTTCCACCGCCTGATCCTCTAGAAGACCTACCAACTCCTGCAAGATGAGGTCCCTGTGAAGAAGGGGTCTCTCTCCTGGAAAGAAGGAGGGTGTTATCTGGCTGAAGTGAAGCAAATAGCCCCTTTGGACTATTTGCAGGACCCAGATATCCGAGGTGATGGATGGCCACCTGTGGGCGGACAGCGTTAGCCTGCCTCCTGTGCAAAATCTTACCACTGGCGACCCCCCCCCCCCTGACTGGGTAGGATCCGGGCCTGGGGGTCTTCTGCTTACGCGGGTCATACCCCTGTCCCTTGGCCTGCTGCCCCTGTTGGGGAGCTGGGGTGGCCTGGTAAGTGGGGTAGCTGCAGTAAGCAGTACCCTTCCTCGGGAAAAAGGGCTTTTTACCCGAGCCCTTCTTCTTAGAAGGAGCAGAAGTCTTCTTCGAGAGTCTTGTCCAGGTCAAGTACTCGGACTCGAGCCCAGCAGCCTTCTCAGTCATGGGTTTGCCAAAGAGGTTGTCACCTCGGCAAGGGACATCGACCAACTTGTCCTGAACCCATGGCTCCAGATCCTATGACATTAGCCAGGCCTGGCGGTGTGCACCGATGCCGGCCATGGCTACTCGGGCCGAAACCTCAAAGTCATCATAGGCCACTCAAGATATGAACTTCGAGCACTCCCAAATCCCAGTGGACAAGGCATTGAAGCGCTGCAAGGGTGCCTCGGAGAGGCCAGCTGAAAACCCAGCAATCTCCTTTGGCAGGTCCCTCAAGTACATGCCCATGTACAGCTGGTAGGTTTGGACACGGCATGACAGCATCGAGCCCTGGAAGCATTTTCTGCCAAGGGCGTCCAGGTTCCAGGCCTCCTGGCCAGGAGGCACCAAGGAGTGCGTTTTTTGGCTCTTGAGCCTGTGCATGGCCGATTCCACAACCATGAAGTTGTGCGGCAGCTGTGCCTTTTGGAACCCAGGGCTCTTGCGGACTTGATAGATGGAATTGACCCGCTTGCTGAGCACTGGCATTGAGGCTGGCGACTCCCACATGTGGAGCATCAGCCGTTCCAGCATCGGAGGAACAGGCACAGTAAGCGTTTCCCTCGGGGTAAAGTCATACTGGAGGGCCTCGAGCTCTTCAGCTCGAGGTTCCTCCTCAGTATCCGCCGGGAATGCCAAAGCCTTGGCCATGTCCCTGACGAAGTCAGAGAACTGGGTATCCTCCGGAAGGGACCTTCTTCGAGGCTCTGAACCCGGTGAGTCTGATGGGACATACCGGGTCCGATGGATGTCTGGGGACTCTTCATCTTCCGTCTCCTATGCTGATCCCTCCGAGGAGGAATCGAGTGGCTCCGGCCGCGAGGGCTTTGGCCCCGACCGCCCCAACGCCGAGAGCACCGACGTCAACAACCTCGGTGCTGAGCGGGAGGTCGAGGGAGACCGTGGCCGAGGATTGACTCGAGTCCAAAGAGTCTCGAGGATCGGCTCAGCCTCCGGGGACGACTTGGACGTCGAGGTCCCGATGGTCGGGGCAGATGGACCGGTGAAAAAGGCTATCAGCGCCCGCTGCTGCTCCATGAAGGCTAACATGCTGCACTCCAGGGCCGTCATCCTGAGACCAAGCTCAAAAGACCCAGCAGCCTCCAGCTCAGGCCCCGACGCCAGCTCCCCTGGAGGGAAATCCACAAGGACAACAGCACTTACCCTCCTCAGCGTCTCCAGCTCCATGCGAGGTATCTTTGTAGGCCGTTCCGACTCCAAGGACCCAAGGCGGTGGTCAGGACTCCACGACCTGGCCTTCAAGGGCCCAGGGCGATCAGAGGCATCCAACGACGACGCTCTCACGGATTTTTTCTTCCTCCAGTGTTCCCGGGAGGGAGACCCCCGCTGGGGAGACCCTCGATGGTGCTCAGGTTCAGACAGCTCCCAAGACATCGAGGCTTCTCATGAGGTCCAGATCCGGGGGGGATGCGGACTCTGAGAAAATCCTTTCATGCTGCTGCTGCCTACTTTGAAGTTCTTTAGAGGACATTTCCCCACATGGGCCAGAGAACTTCGGGTCATGGTTGGGCCCGAGGTATCGGAGACAGCAGCCTCGTGTGTCGGTGAGGGATATTAACTTCTCACACCGATCACACTTTTTAAACCCGCTGGCAGCCATCGGGGAAAAAAGGGCCCCTGCATGGTCGAAGGACCGGGCTACCAGTGAAAAATAAAAGAGTGCGAATGCTAGTCACCAAGGACAAAAACATAAAAAATTGACCAGACTCGATACCGGTGTACCGAGCCGTAGGCGGGAAGGGGAACCGGTGTCGAACTGTTCGAAGAGAGAAATTCTTCTGAAGTTTTGATGCACTTTTTCCACGAGGAATTTGGGACAACGTCTGTTGGGCTTTGCGGAAAAAGGGAGACTGAGCAAGATGGCACCCTTGGGCGGGAAGGGGACCGCGCATGCGCGATGCAATCCCAAAGGTTTTCTTTGAAAGCTGGGGAATTGCTCAGCACGAGGGCTCCATCGGCGCCAACATCACCCATATGTGAGGACTGACTTCCTGCTTTTTTCTGGAGAAATAAAAGATATACATTTACACACATTTTTATATTATCCTGCTGGAAGCCTCATATGCCTGAGTTGTTCTAAGGCAACAGTGTTATCAATGTCACCTTACCCAAAATAGATGTTTTCAGAAAATATTCTTCATATTATGGTTAACTAAATTATAACCCTACAAAATTTCATTTTCAACTGCATTTCTGATAAATATCATATTTCAACAAACTTAAGCACTATATAAAATGGTGAATTTGTTATTGTAGTCTAATTTCAATAATCCTTATTTCTAGGCTAGTTCTTTCAGCTTGGAAATGACTCTCAACCCAGCCCTTGGGACACACCCAGCCAGTCAGCCAGCCACGTTTTCAGGATAACCACAATGAACATATATCAGATAAGCATACAATAGAAACAGTATATGTATACCTATCTGTCATGCATATTTATTGTGGATTTCCAGAAAAAGACTGACGGGGAGTGTCCCAAGGAATGGGTTGAGTACCTCTGCTCTAGTTCATTGGCTGCACAGCATCATCAATGAGAATGAAGAAAAACATCTGCTGGCAGGAAAAAGAACAAAAGGTCTCTCCTAATCTGTGCTTCTCTGTGCAGCTCTTGGCCAGTCTAGAACAACTGTGGATGTAGTAAGAGTTACTAACAGATTGAGGGAAAGAGAGGGGCGCTGAAGAGAAAGGGGACGAAACATATCAAAAGGAGACTCATTTTAAGAACATCTCCCATCTTGTACCCATGAAAATAGGGGATATGAAAAAAATTGCTACATAAATAAGCTTTTGAGTAACTCACTTTTTAAAGATGATAATCCACTGGTTCCACCAAAGAGTGATCGTGTGGTTGAGCTACCTGATCCACCCGGAGGAGGAACCAACATTACCAAATATGTTCCACATGTATACATTGGCGTTTTTCTTAACATTTTTAGTGGCAGTCCACAGCTAGTGTTTGTAGCTGAAATTTGAACAGATAACATAAAAAAATTAATTCCTTCCAAAATATAATATGCAAGGTATAATATGTTTATAGTGTGTTGAGGTTTTCTACAAAGAACCATACTGGTTAAACCTACATCTATCTTATACAATTAAATACAAAAGTTGCACTGGCTCTGTGGCTGTATTGCATACCAAATTTGGAGAACTTGGATTTGGAAGGAGAGAAACAGAATCCAAGCCATTTGCTGAAGTGACACCCAGTAGCCAGACCCAGGAGCTATCTTGTTCTAGATAGCCACGGTTTATGTTCTTGGCTAAGGCTGATCACGGCAGTGGTTAAATTAAGTAAAATGGAAAGGAATATATAAACAGGAATCCCCAATAGCTACAAAATTAGTTTTAATTTAATTGGCACTTCTATTTTGCTCTTTTTCCCCAAGACTAATGGTTCAAGACAGATTAAAGAAATATAAAAATTCATACTGTACATAAATTACAACAAGAATTAAAACAAAATAAAAAAATACAACAAAATACAATCTTAAAATTTAAAACAAACAAACAAAATTAAATAGCTGGCAATGTAACCATACATCTATTATTTATTTTAAAAAGTCAAGTAGGTATTTGATAAAATAGTCACGTGTTTGAATTTTCTTTAAGCAATGGTTTAATTTGGCTTCACTTTCAATTCTAATGGAAGGGCATTCCAAACCTGTGGAGCTCTCTCTTGTACGTAAATACTCAAAGACTAACTATGTTGGCTCCTGAGAGAAATTCAACCTTACAGTACAAATTAATATGCAAGGTGAAATTAGGCCTTACCTACTAATTGACGTTCCCTGATTGAGTACAGTACAGTCCCACACCTATGGGTTGTGTGTCACCCTTCCAGCAGCTTGGAGACCGAGCATATCATGTTAATGTAGTAACATAGTATATGATGGCAGATAAAGACCAGTATGGTCCATCTAGTCTGCCCAGCAAGGCAGCAAGAGTAAGTACACTTGCCGTTCCATGCAGGTCACCCCTCCCCATGCCTTTGTTTAAGGGTGTACCCACTGCTCCGTATAGGTCACCACTATTTGTTCAGATATAAGAGATAGATAGTTATGCTTATTTTGATTTTATCCTGTTGCTATAAAGAGATCCACTGTGTCTGTCCCATGCCATTTTGAATTCTGACACTGTGTTCGCTCCCACCACTTCCATTGGGAGGGCATTCCAAGCATCCACCACCCTTTCAGTGAAAAAGTATTTCCTGACATTGCCTTTCAGCTTACTCCCTTGCAGCTTCATGTTATGCCCTCTAGTTTTACAGTTTTCCCGTCTTTGGAAGAGGTTTGTTTGTCCGTCCATTAATATTCTTTAAGTATTTAAAGGTTGAATCATATCTCCCCTGTCCCTCCTCTCCTCCAGAGTGCACATATTTAGGTCTTCAAGTCTCTTCTCAAGTCTTCTGACACAGGCTCCAAATCATTTTGATCACCTTCCTCTGAACCGCTTCCAGCCTTTTTATATCCTTTGCAAGATATGGTCTCCAAAACTGAACATAATATTCCAAGTAAGGCCTCACCAGCGACTTGTACAGTGGCATTAGTAGTACCTCTTCCTTTCTGCTAGTAATTCCTCTCTGTATGCAACCCAGCATCCTTCTGGATTTTTTGTCGCCGCCTTGTCACACTGTTTCACCACCTTGAGATCATCAGAAACAATCACTCCAAGGTCCTGCTCCTGGTCCATGCACACCAATCTCTCACCCCCTACCGCATACAATTCCCTTGGATTTCTGCTTCCCAAGTGCATGACACTGCACTTCTTCACATTAAATCTTGACTGCCATTAGGATATACATACCGGTGGCTCAACTCACCACTTCCAGTATCATACTGACTAAGCAGACTCACAAGAACACCACATGTAAGAATGCAGATTAACAAAACTAAAGGCTAAACACACTCCTGAAGAACAAAAGGTTCGCTTACCGCATGTAAGTAATTGAGAATAATCCTTCTCCAGCCAAGTCTCTCGAGGCACTTCCGACTCTGTCGACTTGAGTTCCTATCTCTGGCTTCTGGCGAGTGACATCTGGCCTTAGACACTATTTCTTTGTCTCAATTTCTTCAGGACCGGTATTCTAACCTGCAAAGCAACATCACTCCGGGTGAGATCGGGACTGGACTGGACTCACTCAAGGAACGTCAATTAGCAGGTAAGGTCTAATTTCACCTCCTTATGGTTCCTCCAGTCCAATCCCACACCTATGGGATGTAACAGAGCAGTACTACACTTGGGAAGGACCTGCCCGACTGGATTAAAGAACTGCCGATCCAAATCTCACGTCCCTCGCTGACTGAACATAAAATCTGTAATGTATTGTTTAACAAAGTATGTAGAGACAACCAGGACTCCGCCCCACAGATGCCTCTTGGCAAAAAACACTGCATCTCCACTCAGGATGTGGCTTACACTCGGCTGGAGTGCATCTTCAACTTCAGGGGTAAAGTCTTTTTGCTGCAGCAAATAGGCCAAAGAGATAGCCTTCTCTACCCCCCGAGAAATAGAGGCTTGAGACGCTGCAGCCTCCTTGCATACTCATTCAAACAGAACAAGATCTGATCGACTTTCTGAGGGACTCAGTGCTCAAGTCGTACAGACATCCAAATAGTACAAGAGAGAACCCTTTGCAGTCCCTCTTGCTCCGGAAAATACCGGAAGTGTTGCTGACTGATTATGATGGAAAAACCTGAGGCAAAATAAAAGACTGCTCTCGCCTGAGAATGACCGTTCCTTTGGCAAGCGGAAGAAAGGTGCCCTACATAAGAGCGCTTGCAACTCAGATATCCATCTAGCCGAACAGATGACTATCAGTAAGAACGTCCTTAAGGTAAGATACTGCAAATAATAATCCCCCAAAGGTTCAAAGGTGGTCCCAGTCAGCCCTACCACCACCAAATAAAGATTCTATGACAGAACAATGGACCTCAGAGTGGCTGTTCCTGCTGCACCACTCTCAGGAACCAAACCATATCTGGGAGTTCCACCCAAGAAAACTTCTTATACTCTTCCTCGGCAGCAAGAGATTGCTACCACTTGAACACGAAGGGTACTGCATGCCTACACCTTTATCCAGATCTGCCTGCCAAAGGTTGAGAACCTCCTACATGGAAACCCCCAGCGGCAAACAAAGACTGCTTTCACCCCCGGCCTCAAACTCTCCACACTCGAATATATGCCAACAAAGTTGAGCATCATCTGGCCTACAAAAACATTGATATTACTGGGGTCAAATAGCCCTGTCTGCGCAATATGACCTGCTTAATAGCCATGCCATAAGTGAAAGCCACTCCACATGTGGGACCAGAATCTGTCCCTAATAAAGCAGGACTGACTAAACCCTGAGTCACCATGGCCTCCCCACCACCAGCTGCCCCAACTGGGAATACCACTACATCCGAGGCCCATCAGGAGCTACCCACAGAACCAAACTCAGATGCGCCTCTTTCCACTAAAACACTCAACCTATGAGTGCGAAGGGTGGAAATAGCTAAAGCGGGGCCAAGGCTGCACCAGCAGATTGAGGCCTTCAGATATCTTCTCTCGCTTCTGCTGTAAAAACCTTGTTGTCTTTGCCAAGTTGAACGTTGCCCAGAGGACCATAATCTGTTTCCTCCTGCGAATGACCAACTGAGCACACAATGCCTGACTGAGCATCCACTACCCCGGGATCTATGCAAACCCGTCTGAAATAGTCTACCTTTACACTGTCTTTTCCTGCTAAATTCACTGCCTACAAAACCTGCAGCCTGTTCAACACCAAGACCAACAACAGAGCCACTTCCCTTCAGGGTTCATACTGCTTGTTCCACCCTGCCGATTGATATAAGCCAACGTGGTGGCATTGTCCAAGAACATTCTGGCCACTCCTCCGAGAAGCAGAGGGCAGAACAGCTGCAACACTAAGTAAACAGTTCATGATTCGGGGCAGTTGATCAACCAGGCCGCCTTTGGCGCCAATGAGTACCACAGTGCACTCTGGTACTTGCAATGCACTCCCCAGTCTGCTAGACTGGCATCCGTCATCAGAGGAATTCTTGTGGGCGTCTCTAAGGGCATGCTTGCGCAGATATGCTCCCCCTGTAGCCACCACTGGAACGTCCGCTGAACCTTTGCGGGGAAGAGGCAATGACAGCGGCCGACGAACCATCAACCATCTCCGTATCCAGCTGGAATGTAGGTGTGCCCATGTCCAAGGTACGAGTTCTATGGTTGACGCCATGGACCTCACCCAAATGTAGTGCCATGCCGTTGGCTGTCTTCTGCTGCAAAACCTCCTGATTTGCTCCTGCAGTGCAGCCACCTGCTCCTCCGGCAAGGTCATGCATCCTGTTGCCGGACTCTTGGCCTCCCCGGTACAACAAATCCTGTGGTGGCCGGAGCTGAATCTTGTTGAAACTGATCACCCATCCAAGACTCTATGTAAAGAGAATATTACTTTGTGACCCATTTGCTTTCCTCCTTTGACTGCGTCCAAACTTGCCTCCCACCACCATCTGCAGCTCTCCCCAGCCCGGGGATTGAGCCTCCGGCGGCAGGAGGAGCAACAACACAGCGCTGCCCAATTGGGGCAGAGGCCTGCCTTGAAAAAGGTTCGCGCCATTGGGCGCTCTTCCTCTTGCCTCCCACCACCATCTGCAGCTCTCCCCAGCCCGGGGATAGAGCCTCCGGCGGCAGGAGGAGCAACAACACAGCGCTGCCCAATCGGGGCAGAGGCCTGCCTTGAAAAAGGTTCGCGCCATCGGGCGCTTTTCCTCTTGCCTCCCCCACCACCATCTGCAGCTCTCCCCAGCCCGGGGATCGAGCCTCCGGCGGCAGGAGGAGCAACAACACAGCGCTGCCCAATCGGGGCAGAGGCCTGCCTTGAAAAAGGTTCGCGCCATCGGGCGTGACTGCGCCTGGCGGGCCCGCGCCTGAGGGCCTCGCCAGAGGGCCCTTTGGCGTGGCCCTTAGGCGTGGACCAGAAGCAAAGACACACGCCTCCATCAACACCCGATCTCTGAAGACGGAACCTGGCAGCAACCGTTCCTCTCCTGCCATGTACAACAACGGAACCTTAAGCCCTCTGCAGCTTTCATCCCCTGCACCGCTTTAAAACTCAAACCATCTGAACACATCAACGCAAGCAACGTGCAGCAATTAAAGTTCACCACGCCAGCAGGCGCACCCTCGCAAAACAGACCACCATCCTTCAACAACAGTTCTGAGACACCAACCTACAGCCAATCAGCTGGAGCTCCCCTGTGGTAGAACCAACTCCCACCACAAAAGAACCAGACCATCCATCGATCACAGCAAGTATAACACTCCTTAATGAAATGACTATAGCTGAGACTGCTAGCACACCAAATTAAAATGATTCTCAATAGCCACATATACTGTTGTCAGTAGACCATATACTGTTGTCAGTAGACCATATTGTAATGCTAGGAGCCTCACTTACTGTTGCCAGTAGTCTATGTAACTTTATTAGTAATCTCATATACTGTTGTCAGTAACCCTGTTGCCAGTAACCTATATAGCATTGTCAGTAGCCTCATATACTGTTGTACTATCACCAGTAACCTATATAGCATTGTTCAATAGCCTCATATACTGTTGTACTATCACCAGTAACCTATATAGCATTGTTCAGTAGCCTCATATACTGTTGTACTATCGCCAGTAACCTATATAGCATTGTCAGTAGACTCATATACTGTTGTACTATCACCAGCAACCTATATAGCATTGTTCAGTAGCCTCATATACTGTTGTACTATCGCCAGTAACCTATATAGCATTGTCAGTAGACTCATATACTGCTGTACTATCGTCAGTAACCCTCCATCTACCTACTCTTCTGCTAACCATCCCCATACACAGAATTCCCACACACCTAATCCCCCCACCCTCAAAAATACATGTCTCCAATAAAATGTACAAACCTCCCCCTCACTCTCCTCCTAATAATACTCTTAACACAACACATTTATACGTACAAATCCAATCAAAGCCCCTACATCAACATCCCCATCATTCATAATCACTACCCAAACCCTTATAACATCCCCACCACATATAACTTATACCAAAACCTGCAACACATCGCAACATACCCACTCACCCACAATCATTTCTCTCGTCAGGATTCAGGCAGACGCCCCCACAGACTCATTCAAATAAAATATCAACCACAAAGCAATATAAAGGACAATACAGCTAATTTAGACACTAAAACCAAACTCTTCCTAATAAATATCAGATCCATAAGAAACAAAATACCAATAATTAATGACATGATAAAAGACAAAGACCCAGATATTATCTGCATCACTGAGGCATGGCTCCCACCCACGGACACCATACTATTAAACCAACTATGTATTTAGTTCCCCTGGTTTCCTTCCCATGTTCAATTTCCTGTTCTTTGTAAACTCAATGTTGTTTGTATACATTGTAGTATGCTTGTTTGATGTACACCGCGCTGATTTTAATAGCGCGGTATAGAAGCAAATGTTAAATAAATAAATAAAAAATAAATAACTAACTACACATCAATATGACATATTCAGCTGCCATTGAGATGTAAAAAGAGGTGGTGGCACTCTCATACTCACCAAAAAGGCCCTACAATATACCTTAACAAGCTTAAATAATATAGATGGAATGGACATCATCAATATACAAAGTAGAACCCTGGCACTCTCCCTCATTTATAGACCCCCCTCAGCTGATCAAAAAAACCTCTCCCCCATCCTTGAACTTGCATGCACAGCGTCACAAAACAAACCACTAGTAATTCTAGGTGATCTAAACCTCCCCTCTCTAAATAAATCTCAATCAGATAACTTCATGGACGCCATGAACCAAATGGGATACACACAGGTAGTTCACACCCCCCCCCCACACACACACACACACAAAAGGCAACATTTTAGATCTCATCTTCCTCCCTTCCTCCCATAATAACCATCAACAACTTACACCCCCAACTTCAACAGAAGTACCATGGTCCGACCATCACCTCATAACACTCCACCTCCCAGCACAAGCAACAACAAATACCACAAGCACATCACCCCATTTTATCATGCTTTGCACACTTTGACAAGGATACATTCCTGGACAAAGTATTACCAGTACTCAATTCAAACTTCCCTGACATCAATTCCACTGTAAATCATTGGAACCTAACAATACAAGAAGCAGCTATCCCCACACGCACTAGGCATAGACAAATGAAGAAGTCAGAAAAATGGTTCACTAAAGAACTAGCAAAACTAAAAAAACAACTGAGGAAACAGGAAAAGAGATGGAGGAAAACTAAATCAGACGAAAATAAATCACAATATATGAACACACTTAACGAATACAAGAACGCAATAAACAATTCAAAAAGGGATTACCACACTAAAGTAATAAACCTAGCCATCAACCGACCTAGAGAACTATTTGCAATTGTAAAAACACTGACCAAAACAAAGAACTCCGAGCCAAAGCTACCACCAATAAACATTCAAACATTAGCAACCCACTTTGCAGAAAAACTGAAATCTAAACCCAATACTCTAACAGCAATACTAACTACAAGCACAGAAACTGATAACAATTGGACAACCTTTCATACGGTTGACCAAAAACAGCTCATCAAAATCATAACAATGATCAATACTACAACCTCCCCACTCGATCCTTGCCCTGTGTCTTGGATTAAATGTACAAAGGAAGAACTCGTTGAAAACATTCATCACATGGTCAACCAGTCCCTTTCTCAAGGCATCATGCCCGATGCCCTAAAGCTCACAACACTTCGGCCAATAATAAAAAACAACAAACTTGACTCAAAAGACCCCAATTCATACAGACCGATAGCCAGCATTCCATTCATCGCTAAAATAATAGAAAAAACAATTCAATTACAACTACAAGAGCATATTGACGAACATAAACCCCTTGACTCACACCAGTTTGGCTTTCGCCCCTTCCACGGAGTGGAAACCCTCTTGATTACACTGATGGACTACCTCATCAAAGGCACAGATGTCAACAATCAAGGTTTCCTACTACTCTTTATAGACATCTCTGCCGCCTTTGACAACATCAACCACCCTACACCGATTAATAGACTAGAAAACTTAGGAATAGGTGGAACGGTGCTCAAATGGTTCAAGTCCTACATCACACATAGACTAATACGTGTTCAAATAGACCAAGAAACATCAGAAACCTTCCCCCAAGGACAAGGTATACCTCAGGGATCAGCCCTCTCTGCCCTCCTATTCAACTTATACCTGCAACCTATCACAAATATATTTGGAAAACACAGGATTAATCACTTTATATATGCTGACGATATCATGCTCGCTATCCCCATAACCACAAAAAACCACACCTACGACACAACCTAGCTGAATGCATGGCTGAAACCACCTCTTGGATGGAAACCAATCACCTCAGCATAAACCTCAAAAAAACGGAAGCAATGTTCGTTACAAGAACACCCGTGGCTGAGGATACTTTCCCAACAACAATCTCAATCAACAAAGCACAGTTACTTACCTGTAACAGGTGATCTCTGGGAACAGCAGGAATTAGTCCTCACATATGGGTACGTCGGAACCGACGGAGCCTGCGCGGGAAAGCTCCCCAGCTTCCCAGAAAGGAAAGCTTTTGGGGCCTCCCACAGCGCATGCGCGCTGCCTTCCCGCCTTCCTGACCAACTCTCCTCAGTTCGAGTTTAAAGCTGAGACAATAGAGAGAGGAAAGGAAAGAGAGAGAGATACAACTCCCTGGGGAGGTGGGTGGGTTGTGAGGACTAATTCCTGCTGTTCCCAGAGATCACCTTTTACAGGTAAGTAACTGTGCTATCTCCAGGAACAAGCAGGAATGAGTCCTCACATATGGGGACTCCCTAGCTAAGATGCCGGGGAGATCCCCCTCCAAGGGTTCCTCATCTTCCTATGGATCTCAGGCATCCATTCAGGGAAGGTGGGCAGGAGATGTTTAAGAATGGAACAGGTGTCTGAGGACAGCCAGACCAAACAAGGCATCCCGGCGGGAGTCCTTGTCCAAGCAGTAATGGGCTGTGAAGGTATGAACCGAGGCCCAGGTGGCTGCTCGACAGATCTGATCGATGGATACAGAATGAAGATGAGCCATAGATGTGGCCATGGCTCTCACATTGTGAGCTGTGACATGGCCTTCCAGAGAAAGCGTAGTTACTCACCTGTAACAGGTGTTCTCCAGGAGCAGCAGGAATCAGTCCTCACATATGGGTGACATCGGCGCCGACGGAGCCCTCGCGGAGCAATTTTCCCCAGCTTTCACAGAAAGCCTTTGGGAATTGCAGCGCGCATGCGCGGTCGCCTTCCCGCCCAAGGGTGCCATCTTAGCCAGTCTGATGACATAGCTAAAAGACAGCATAAAAATTTGCAAAAAAACTTAAGCAGATGATTGCAACTCCACGGGGAGGAGGGAGGGTTGTGAGGACTGATTCCTGCTGCTCCTGGAGAACACCTGTTACAGGTGAGTAACTACGCTTTCTCCAGGACCAAGCAGGAAGTCAGTCCTCACATATGGGACTCCCAAGCTTAAGGCTACCGGACACCCTAAGCACAAAAATGAGCTCCCTCTAGCTCGGCAGTACAGAAGGATGGAATCTTCGCTGAATTATTACCCACCGGTAGCCCCCATCCGGGATGGAGGGTAGGAGTTGCTCAAACCTCGAAGAGATTTCGGAGGACTGCCTGTCCGAAAGCACTGTCCCTGCGGGACTCCCTCTCGAGACAGTAATGGACCGCAAAAGTCTGGCTCGAAGACCAAGTAGCGGCCCGGCAGATGTCTGCCAGCGGAACAGAGCGGAGGTAAGCCACTGACGTAGCCTTCGCCCGAACACAATGAGCCGTGACTCGACTTTCTAAGGAGAGTCCGGCTGCCCCATAAGCCCAAGCGATACAGTCAGCAACCCAGATGGACAGGGTACGCTTGGAGACCGGGAGCCCCAATTTATTGGGGTCAAAAGACACAAAAAGCTGAGCAGCTTTACGGTGCTCCCGCGTACGGTCAAGGTAGAAGTTCAATGCCCTTCTACAGTCCAGGGTATGCAGGACTCGTTCAGCTCGGCTGGAGTGAGGCCTGGGAAAGAAGGTTGGAAGTACCACCTCCTGATTGATGTGAAAAGGGGAGACAACTTTTGGAAGAAATTTTGGGTGAGTCCGTAGGACTACCCTATTTTTGTAGAACCGAGTGAAGGGAGGATCAGACACGAGGGCCTGCAATTCACTTACGCGTCTAGCGGAAGTGAGGGCTATCAGGAATAAGGTTTTCCACGAAAGAAAACGCAGAGAACAGGTAGCCATCGGTTCAAAAGGCGGACAGGTGATCCGCTGTAAAACCACATTCAGATCCCAGTCAGGTGCTGGCGGGCGCAGAGGTGGTTTTAGTAGAAGGAGACCTCGGAGAAACCGTGCTACAAGAGGGTCGCTGGAAAGAGGTCTGCCGTCCACCGGCACATGGTGTGCTGAAAGAGCACTGAGGTGAACTTTGACGGAGTTGGACTTAAGTCCCATATTAGAGAGGTAGAGCAGGTACTCCAAGATCACCGACACCGAGCAGGAGAAGGGATCCTGAGACTGCTGTACACACCAAACGGAAAAGCGACGCCATTTAAGGGCGTAGCATTTGCGGGTAGAAGGTCACCGAGAAGCTAGGACGACCTCTTCCACCTCCGCGGGCAGGAGAAGGGGAGCAAGGACTACCCTTTCAGCCGCCAGGCCATTAGATTGAGAGATCTGAGGTTGGGGTGTAGCAGAGATCCCTGATCCTGTGTTAGGAGATCCGGTTGAAACCCCAGAGGGAACGGATCCTCTACCGCTAATTGCAACAGGAGTGGGAACCACGGCTGTCTGGGCCAGCGAGGAGCCACCAGGATCATGGACGCTTTGTCCCGGAGAACCTTGAACAGAGTTCGGGAGACCAGCGGGATGGGAGGAAAAGCATAGAGAAGGTTTTCCGACCATGAGAGCAGAAATGCATCTGCCGCTACCCGAAGGGGATGTGGCTGACGCGAGCAGAAGCGAGGAAGTTGCCGGTTGAGAGGACTGGCAAAGAGATCCATCGTGGGGAGGCCCCACTTCAGAAAGAGTTTCTGGACTACCAAGGGATCCAGACGCCACTCGTGCGGCTGGAGTATCCTGCTGAGTTTGTCCGCCAGGCAATTCTCCTGGCCTGGGAGATAAACTGCTTTGAGAAGAATGCCGTGACTGACGGCCAAAGAGCAGAGCTTTTGAGCTTCTCGGCAGAGAAGGAAGGAGCCCGTGCCGCCCTGCTTGTTCACGTAGAACATGGCAACTTGATTGTCCGTCTGGACAAGGACGGACTGGTGAGAAGTCAGGTGGGAGAAAGCCTTGAGCGCCAGACGAATAGCTCTGAGCTCCAGGAAGTTGATCTGTTGAGCAGATTCCCACGCGGTCCAGAGACCTTGAGTACATGCCCCCTGGCAATGAGCTCCCCAGCCCAGGAGGGAAGCATCGGTCGTCAGCACTTGAGTCGGCTGAGGCGACTGAAAAGGCATTCCGAGCACCAGGTTCGGCCGATGAAGCCACCACTGTAGTGAAGAGGCCAGCGGTCTGGAGAGGCGCACTAAGTCGGCTAGCCCGCCGGTGGCTTGTTGCCACTGCTTGCGAAGGCACCATTGAGCCGGCCGCATATTCAGGCGAGCATTGGGGGTCACGTGGACGGTGGAAGCCATATGGCCGAGTAGTCTCAGGAAATGCCTGGCGGAGACCAGGGACTGGCTGCGAAAACGGCCGGCTAGGTCCATGAGCCGTTGAGCCCTGTCGAGAGGCAGGAAAGCTTGAGCCTGAGGAGTGTGCAGTCTTGCGCCGATGAACTCGAGATCCTGTGAGGGGAGCAAAGTGGACTTTGCGAAGTTTATGACAAAGCCCAAGTACTGCAGAAGAGTCACCGTGCGGCGTGTGGCGCTGGTGACCTCCGGAGCGGACCCCGCTCTGATGAGCCAGTCGTCGAGGTATGGAAAGACATAGAGGCCGTGAAGCCGGAGATGGGCCGCCACCACCGCGAGACATTTTGTGAAGACTCGCGGTGCGGAGGACAGGCCAAAGGGCAGTACTCTGTACTGGTAATGATTTCCTGCCACCACAAACCTTAGGTATTGGCGGTGGCTTGGGTGGATGAGGATGTGCGTGTAGGCATCCTTTAGATCCAAGGAGCATAGCCAATCTCCCTGCTGGAGGTAGGGCAGAAGGATTCCAAGGGTAAGCATTTTGAACTTCTCCCGCACAAGGAACTTGTTGAGGTTGCGCAAGTCCAGGATGGGTCTTAGGCCTCCTGTCCTTTTTGGTATTAGGAAATACCTGGAATAAAAGCCTTGACCTCTCAGGTGGTGGGTCACCGGTTCCACAGCCTGGTCCTGAAGAAGACTCGCTAACTCCTGAAGGAGTAAGTCCCTGTGCAGAGGGAGTCGCGGAGGTTCTCCCGGAAAATAAGAGGGAGGGACCTGATGGAAGTGGAGAAGATATCCTTCTCGCACGACTTGAAGCACCCAGGCATCTGAAGTGATGTTGGACCACCTGTGGGCGAAGTGAACCAGCCGGCCTCCGGTGCTGGGAGGGACCAGCTGAGGGGGAGAGGCTATGCTGAGGAAGTCAAAAACCCCCACCCTGCTGAGCAGGGGCTGGTGGTGCAGGCTTGGGGGCTTGCTGCCTACGGGACCCGTTACCCCGTCCCTTGGCCTGCTGACCCTGTTGGGGAGCTGGAGGGGCCTGATATTGGGGGTAGTGTTTGTAGGCAGCCGCCTTTCTCGGGTAAAAGGACTTTTTTCCCAAGCCCTTCTTTTTCAGGGAAGGGGCGGAGGTCTTCCTAGAAAGCCTGGTCCTGGTGAGAGTCTCCGTCTCGATTTGTGCAGCCTTTTCAGCCATGGGCTTGCCAAAGAGGTTCTCACCTCTGCAGGGGACATCGACCAACTTGTCCTGCACCCAAGGCTCAAGGTCAGACGACTGAAGCCAAGCCTGTCGGCGGGCACCGATGCCGGCTGCGGCCACACGAGCCGATGCTTCAAAGCCATCATAGCCTGCTCGTGACATGAATTTGGAGAATTCCCGAATACCAGATGTTAAGGCTAGCAACCTCCGCAAAGGTTCCTCGGACAGTCCAGCAGAGAATCCGGCTAGCTCTTTAGCCAGGTCTCGGAGATACATGCCCATGTATAGCTGGTAGGTCTGGACACGACAAGCCAGCATAGAGCCCTGGAAACACTTCTTACCAAGGCCATCCAGGTTACGGGCCTCCCTGCCAGGGGGCACCGAGGAGTGCATTTTCTGGCTCTTCAGCCTATGCATGGCCGATTCCACTACCATGGAATGGTGTGGTAGCTGTGCTTTTTGGAAGCCAGGACTCTTGCGGACTCGATAGATGGAATCGACCCGCTTGCTCAATACCGGCGACGAGGCCGGACTCTCCCACATGCAGAAGAGTAGTCGTTCCAGCATGGGAGGCACCGGTACAGTAAAGTGCTCCCGGGCGAGAGAGTCGTACTGAAGGGCGTCGAGCTCTTCGGCTCGAGGCTCCTCCTCGGGATCCGCCGGGAAGGCCAAAGCCTTGGCCATATCCCTGACGAAGTCCGAGAACCGGGCATCCTCCGGAGGGGACTGTTTCCGGGGTTCGGACTCAGGTGAGTCCGAGGGGACACACCGAGTCCGAAAGGAATCAGGTGACTCCTCCTCTTCAGACTCCCAGACCGACTCCGAGGAGGCATCAGTGGGGTCGGCTCGGGCAGGCGGAGGCGTCGGCCGCCCCGACGCCAAGGGAGTCGGCGGCGACGACCTCGGTCCCGAACGGGAGGCCGAGGGTGACCTCGACCGAGGATCGACTCGAGTTCGCATGGACTCGAGGATCGGCTCGGTCTCCGGGGTCGACTTAGACGTCGACGTCCCGGCGGTCGGGGCAGCGGCGCCAGCGAGGCTAGCGATCAGTGCCCGCTGCTGGTCCATGAAGGCAGATAGTCTGCTCTCCAAGGCCGTCAACCTGAGTCCGACCTCAGGTGACCCAGCAGTCCACGACTCGGGCCCCGATGGCGTCGGGCCCGACGTCGGACCTCTCGGAGGCGAGTCCAGAAGGACCACAGGACTTACCCGAGCAGGCAACTCCAACTCCAGGCGAGGTCGCTTCGGGAGGTGCTCCTTCTCCAAAGACCCGGGATGGCTGTCGGGGCTATGCGACCTGGCCCTCGCGGAGCCAGGAGCGTCCACCGACGCCGCCCTCGCGGGTTTTGTCTTCCGTCGATGGTCTCCGGAGGGAGAACCCCTGTCGGAGGAGCTTCGGCGATGTTCAGAGCTGGAGCCTCTGGATGCCGAGGCCTCCGACGAGGTCCGGGTACGGCTGGGGTCAGCGAAGATTCTATCCCGCTGATGCCGCCGACTCCTCAACGCTTTGGAGGACATTTTGCCACAGGCTCCACAGATCATTTCTTCATGATCCGGGCCCAGGCAGCGGAGGCAATTATCGTGTGTGTCAGTGAGTGACATATTTCTGTCACACTGACCACACCGCTTGAAACCACTGGCAGCCATCGGGGGAAAAAGGGCCCCTGCAAGGTCAAAGGACCGGGCTGCCAGTGAAAAACCGAAAACGAAACTGACCAAAATCAGAAAAACCGAAAAATAAGGGAAGGACTCGCAACGGCGTCGCGAGTCCGGGCAGGAAAACGACCGGCGTCGAACCGAATTGAAAAACGAGTAAAACTCACGAAAATCAACTTTTTTAGCGGGGACACGACGGGTACGTCTGTAGGGCTCCGCGGAAAAAAGAAGACTGGCTAAGATGGCACCCTTGGGCGGGAAGGCGACCGCGCATGCGCGCTGCAATTCCCAAAGGCTTTCTGTGAAAGCTGGGGAAAATTGCTCCGCGAGGGCTCCGTCGGCGCCGACGTCACCCATATGTGAGGACTGACTTCCTGCTTGGTCCTGGAGAAAGGTTCTTACTCTGGTAAGAAAAAGAAATACACTGAGCAATCCAATTGGACAGTGTTCTTTTTGAGACTGGAAGTCCTAAATGAGAAGGATCAAAAGCAACAAAAAGTTGAGAAGACTTTCGATGTTGCTGTGTCCTGTGGATGTAAAAGGCAAGAGCTCTTTTACAGTCTAACGTATGTAGGTTCCTCTCTGCACTGGATGCATGAGGAGCTGGAAAAAAGACAGGTAGATATACCTCTTGATTAAGATGAAAAGGTGAGACCACTTTAGGCATAAAGTGAGGATTTGTCCTAAGGACTACCTTATCATGATGGAACCTTGTATAAGGTGGATTAGCCACTAAAGCCTGCAGTTCACTGATGCGGCGAGCAGAAGTGATTGCAATAAGGAAAATGACTTTCCAGGAAAGAAATTTCAAGGAGGTAGTGGCTAACGGTTCAAAGGGTGGCTTCATAAGCTGATCAAGAACCACGTTTAAGTCCCATGCCACCGGAGGAGGCCGAATGGGAGGTTTAGTTAAAGTTAGACCTCTCATAAATCTTGCAATAAGAGGATGAGAGGAAACAGGTTGTCCATTGATAGGCTGAAGAGATGCTGCAATAGCACTCAAATGCTTTTGATAGAAAAATCTTCCAAGCTAGCATGCTTATTGCCAGAATCAATTCATACAGCCTTTATATGGGCATGTTTTTGAAAGAGATTGCACTGAAGATACGTCATTTTCTCCCCTTTATCCCAGAGGAAAGAAAGGAGGAGTTCCTTCTTTTGCTAAAGCATACTCAAGATGTTTCAAAGTTCTCCAACAGAGCAGCCTTTGACTCCTTTGAGGGAGCTAGCAGAGCCTCCGGCATTGCCATAGCTGCTCGCAGACTTGCTTGGCTCCAGGCCTCTGATTTGGAACCCTGGGTACGATGGCTTGGCAATCTGCCCTGTACAGGTGAAAATCTGTTTGGCAAGGAGTGGCAAATCAAAGCCACTCAAATGGATGCAGAGAATGCTGCTTTAGATAGACTTTCTAAGTCTACCTCTACCCCTGCCAAGAAAAAATCTTTTAAGAAGCCTTTCTATAAAAAGACCAGATTTTCCACAAATACTGGCCAGCAATCTTCCCAAGTTCGCTTTGCTCCTAAGCGTCAGCAATCTAAACAGGCCAGAACAAAGTCTACAGGGGCTGCTACAGTCCAGCAGTCCCAACCCCCTCAGAGTTTTTGACTTGATTCTAGAGAACTTAACCTTT
This sequence comes from Ichthyophis bannanicus, assembly GCA_033557465.1. Classification (NCBI taxonomy): domain Eukaryota; kingdom Metazoa; phylum Chordata; class Amphibia; order Gymnophiona; family Ichthyophiidae; genus Ichthyophis; species Ichthyophis bannanicus. Next base: position 84,011,747 of record CM066041.1, read on the forward strand.
CTGGCTCTGCAACAACCAGAGCCTCTCACCATTCCAGGAAGGTTAACTCATTTTGCTCCCAGATGGGAACAAATCACATCAGAACAGTGGACCCTCTCTATCATCAGAGAGGGCTACAAACTACATTTCTCCAGCCTTCCTCCCCATACCATGGTGAGACAATTCAATTCTCCCCCATCTCTCCTGTACCTGTTGGGTCAGGAGGTGACCACCCTTCTGGCCCAAAGGGCAATAGAAGAGGTTCCTCTTCTTCAACAGGGATCAGGGTTTTACTCCCCTTATTTTCTCATCCCCAAGAAAACAGGAGGGCACAGACCCATTCTAGATCTGAGAGAATTGAACAAATTTCTACAGTGGAATTGATGTCAGGGACCCTTACAGAATTTGTTTTAAGTCCTGCATTGGAAAGATGCAGGAGATATTCGAGTAAAGAATTCAAAGGTAGTGCTAGAGGGTTAAGACCCTTTTCAGCACACCAAATGGAAAATATTTTCCATTTAAAAGCATAAGAACGCCTGGTGGAAGGTTTCCTAGAGGCATGGAGGATATCCTTCACCTGTTGAGAAAGATTGAAGTCTTGAAGGTCTAGGCCTTCAGTAACCAAGCTCTGAGGTGAAGGGACTTGGGGTTTGGGTGCCACAAAGTCCCCTCCTCTTGAGACAGAAGGTCTGGAGCAGCTCCCAGATCCAGTGAGGGTGCCTGGGAGAGATGCAGAAGTAGAGGGTACCACACTTGGCGTGGCCAGCGTGGAGCTATGAGGATCATAGATCCTTGATCCCTCTGAAGTTTGAATAGAGTCTTGGGAATCAAGGGAATGGGTGGAAAGGCATACAGGAAGGCCTGACCCCAATGAAGGAGGAAGGCATCCTTGGCCTGAGCTCCCTGACACGGAATTCTGGAACAGAACCGGGGAAGTTTGGCATTGCACGGACTTGCAAACAGGTCTATGTCCGGGGTTCCCCATTTCTGAAAGATTCTGAGTACCTGATCCATGTGCAGGGACCATTCGTGTGGAAGCAGAACTCGACTGAGTCTGTCTACCCAAGAGTTTTGGATTCCTGGGAGGTATACTGCCAGGAGATGGATTTGATGCTCTCTGGCGAAGGCACACAATTTTAGAGCTTCGTTGCAAAGCGACAGAGAGCCAGTCCCTCCTTGTTTGTTTATGTAGAACATGGCTACTTGATTGTCGGTATGAACAAGGACTGTCATGTTGATGAGGAGGGTATGAAAGACCTTGAGAGCAAGGAAAATTGCTCGCAGCTCCAAAAGGTTGATATGAAGGGTGGTCTCCTGTGGAGACCAAGTGCCCTGAGTGGAGAGGTCTTGGAGATGAGCTCCCCAACCTGTTTGGGAGGCATCTGTAGTGAGAGTTGCTTGGGGTAACAAAGGTTGGAAGGGGGCCCCCAACAACAGATTTTGAGTGGATATCCACCATTGGAGAGACCAAAAAAGACGTTTTGAGGTTGCTATTTGGTCTGAGAGAGCTCCTGATGCTTGGGTCCACTGGGTGGACAAAGTCCATTGAGCTGCTCTCATTGTAAACCGCTCTAATGCCTTTGGGTCTGAGCGGTATATCAAATTCAATAAAGATAAACATATGTAGGCGAGCATAAGGCACCACATGAACTGTGGATGCCATGTGGCCTAGCAGTTGTAGCATCTCCCTGGCAGTCAAGTGGCTTCTGGACTGAATTTGAGAGGCCAAGTGCACTAGACGGTGGCAACGGGCCTGAGGAAGATAGGCCCTTGCAGCGGTGGTATCTAGCCAGGCCCCTATGAATTCTAGGGACTGAGTAGGGGTGAGTTGAGACTTTGGCAGATTGATGACGAGTCCCAGATACTGCAGTATGCGTCTGGTGTGGTCCAGGGAAGTCTGAGCCTCGGACTGAGATGGAGCTTGGATGAGCCAGTCGTCCAGGTATGGGAAGACAAATATTCCCAGAGTGCGTAGAAATGCAGCCACTATTGACATGCATTTGGTGAACACTCTTGGAGCAGAGGCTAGACCGAAGGGGAGTACTCTGTATTGGAAATGTTTTCCTTGGAACAGAAATCGTAGAAATTTTCTGTGGGATGGATGGATGAGTATATGTGTGTACGCATCCTTTAGATCTAGAGAACAAAGCCAATCCTGACTCTGTAGGTATGGAAGGAGAGTACCTAAAGAGAGCATCTTGAATTTCTCCTTGTATAGAAATCTGTTCAATTCTCTCAGATCTAGAATGGGTCTGTGCCCTCCTGTTTTCTTGGGGATGAGAAAATAAGGGGAGTAAAACCCTGATCCCTGTTGAAGAAAAGGAACCTCTTCTATTGCCCTTTGGGCCAGAAGGGTGGTCACCTCCTGACCCAACAGGTACAGGAGAGATGGGGGAGAATTGAATTGTCTCACCATGGTATGGGGAGGAAGGCTGGAGAAATGTAGTTTGTAGCCCTCTCTGATGATAGAGAGGGTCCACTGTTCTGATGTGATTTGTTCCCATCTGGGAGCAAAATGAGTTAACCTTCCTGGAATGGTGAGAGGCTCTGGTTGTTGCAGAGCCAGAAAGGTTAAGTTCTCTAGAATCAAGTCAAAAACTCTGAGGGGGTTGGGACTGCTGGACTGTAGCAGCCCCTGTAGACTTTGTTCTGGCCTGTTTAGATTGCTGACGCTTAGGAGCAAAGCGAACTTGGGAAGATTGCTGGCCAGTATTTGTGGAAAATCTGGTCTTTTTATAGAAAGGCTTCTTAAAAGATTTTTTCTTGGCAGGGGTAGAGGTAGACTTAGAAAGTCTATCTAAAGCAGCATTCTCTGCATCCATTTGAGTGGCTTTGATTTGCCACTCCTTGCCAAACAGATTTTCACCTGTACAGGGCAGATTGCCAAGCCATCTTGTACCCAGGGTTCCAAATCAGAGGCCTGGAGCCAAGCAAGTCTGCGAGCAGCTATGGCAATGCCGGAGGCTCTGCTAGCTCCCTCAAAGGAGTCAAAGGCTGCTCTGTTGGAGAACTTTGAAACATCTTGAGTATGCTTTAGCAAAAGAAGGAACTCCTCCTTTCTTTCCTCTGGGATAAAGGGGAGAAAATGACGTATTTTCAGTGCAATCTCTTTCAAAAACATGCCCATATAAAGGCTGTATGAATTGATTCTGGCAATAAGCATGCTAGCTTGGAAGATTTTTCTACCAAAAGCATCCAGAGTCCTACATTCTCTTCCTGGAGGGGTAGAAGAGTGCCTTTTGGTACTCTTTATCTTTTTCATAGCAGACTTCACCACAATAGAGTGGTGAGGGAGCTGAGTTTTTTGAAACCCAGGAGAAGGAGGAACCCGATACATGGTGTCCAAACGTCGAGAATGTGGAGATAGGGTGAGAGGAGCCTCCCACAAGTCCATCATGTGTTCCTGAAGAATTTCATGTATGGGTAAGGTGGCTGCCTCTTTGGGAACCTTAGAGTATCCTAAAATATCTAATTTTTTTGCTCTAGGTTCCTTTTCAGAGGTTACAGAAATGGAGAGTCCTTTAGCTACTTCAATAATGAAGTCTTGAAAGGACAAATCCTCTGGAGGAGACATTCTCCTTTTTGGAGAAGAGGGCTCCTCAGGAAGAGTAAAAGAGGCATCAGCAGAATCGTCTGAGGTATCAGAATCCTCAGAAGACTCAAAGTACCGCCTATTAGCTTCCAGAGATCGATACGCGTACCCACCGGTATCGACATCGGGCGTACCGGGAACCGGATCGGTATCGAGAAAACCTCCGGAACCGGAGACCGGAACCGGCATGCTACTGGAAGTAGATGCTCTGGGTACCGGTATCGGTTGTGGTACCGGAACCGGAGTCGGAACCGATTGTTGCGGTACCGAGGGCGTTGCAGCGTTAATGAAAGCCAGTATGGCCTGCTGCATGGATTGTACAGTAGTACCCATAGACGCCACAACTGCCTGGATGTCGGTACCGGTGTTGGCCGGTACCCCAGAGCAGTCTAACAGGTGATCGGTCGAGGCCGTGCCATCGATGTCAACCTGTAACCCCATAGGAGGAGCTTTGGAAGCCGGAGCTTCCCGCCGGGGTTGTTTGGCTGGGGCAGGGTCCTCAGGGTCAAACCCAAGGGCCTCTCGCTGTTTAGAGGGAGATTTGCCCTTTGAGGACCTGCCTGAAGAATGTTTGGTTACCTGAGATCCATCAGGAGAGGAAGACCTGGAGGATGTTGATGCTGGAGTATCCGTAGAAAACAGCATATGAAACTTGGCTGCTCGGTTCTGTAAGCCACGTTTGGACATCAGAGAGCAGGATGGACAATCCGGAATGGAATGGTCAGGCCCCAAACATTTAAGACACCATTCATGGGTATCTGTGACTGAAATAGTACCGGTACACTTGGTGCATTTTTTAAAACCAGAGGCTGGTTTCTCCATGAGGGAGAATTTGAGAAGGCCTAGAGGCCTCACAGAACAAACACACCAAGTGGGGAAAAAGTAATTAATTTTTTTTTTTTTTTAAAGAAATAAAGGAAAAAAGACCAGCGGTACCGGTCCGGAATCGGGGAAGGCAGACACGCGGTCAAAGAAACAAATTAAAATAACAATTTCTTCAGCGGTGACAGGAACACGACCTGCTGGCTCCGCGGAAAAAGAAGAACTGAGGAGAGTTGGTCAGGAAGGCGGGAAGGCAGCGCGCATGCGCTGTGGGAGGCCCCAAAAGCTTTCCTTTCTGGGAAGCTGGGGAGCTTTCCCGCGCAGGCTCCGTCGGTTCCGACGTACCCATATGTGAGAACTCATTCCTGCTTGTTCCTGGAGATTACATCTATATCTGTTAAAAAAGAGGTAAGATACCTGGGTGTAATAATAGATCATACTCTCACCATGATACCACACATAAAGCAGACAGTAAGAACCATATTTCATAAACTCAAAACCATACAACACCTAAGACCCCTCCTGGACACACATGACTTTAGATCGGTTGTCAATACACTCATCACACCCCACTTTGACTATTGCAATAGTCTACTAATTGACCTACCACAAAAAAAAACACTTACCTATTACAAAGAGCCCAGAACATCTGTGCAAAAGTAATTACTAAAGCTCGTCTAACAGACCATGTGACCCCTATACTCCTAGAACTACATTGGCTCCCTATAAACAGCCGTATCAGATACAAAATTCTCCTAACAACCTTCAAGCTCCTAAATGACATCGCCCCATCACATCTATCAACACTACTACAGACCCCATCCGAATCAAGAGCTCGCAGACAAAATGCAGCCCACTCACTTGATATGCCAAAATCATTCACGAAGACCAAAAAATCCTCAAGTGACAGAGCCTTCACATTCACTGCCCCCATGCTATGGAATGATCTCCCACTAGACCTCCGCACCATAAAAGACCTCTCCCAATTTCGGAAGGAACTTAAAACATACCTATTCTCCGAATATTTCCAAATTCCCTACCCCCTATGCTCTGTCCCACAACATCCAAGGACACACCAACTCAGAACCCCCAAAACCACAATTAAATAACCCCACACAGTCCCCCTTCACACACACAAAACCTATGATAATAATTGAAATAAATTCCACCACCTACACATGACACACCATTATTCTGTAACACATTGTACGATTACTCTGTAACACATTTGTATAGAACAACTTGTAAATAACTTATGTAAATAGTTTGGACAGTTTTTATTTCTACATCTGTTATTATATGTAAAAAGTTGAAAAGTTTCTTTCTGTTCAATGTAATGTATACGGAAGTATACTTAATTTGTTAACTTGTTCCATGTAAACCGCCCTTGATCACTGGAAGGGGCGGTATAGAATAAATAAATAAATAAATGCATCCTGTTGCCGGACTCTTGGCCTCCCCGGTACAACAGATCCTGTGGTGGCCGGAGCTGAATCTTGTTGAAACTGATCACCCATCCAAGACTCTATGTAAAGCACAGTTACTTACCTGTAACAGGTGATCTCTGGGAACAGCAGGAATTAGTCATCACATATGGGTACGTCGGTACCGACGGAGCCTGCGCGGGAAAGCTCCCCAGCTTTTCAAATGAAAAGCTTTTGGGGCCTCCCACTGCACATGCGCGCTGCCTTCCCGCCTTCCTGACCAGCTCTCCTCAGTTCGAGTTTAAAGCTGAGACAATAGAGAGAGAGGACAGGAAGATAGAGGAATAGAGAGACAACTCCTAGGGGAGGTGGGTGGGTTGTGATGACTAATTCCTGCTGTTCCCAGAGATCACCCGTTACAGGTAAGTAACTGTGCTATCTCTAGGAACAAGCAGGGATAAGTCATCACATATGGGGACTCCCTAGCTGAGATGCCTAGGAGATCCCCCTCCAAGGGTAACCATCTTCGGATGGATCTCAGGCATCCATTCTGGGAAGGTGGGCAGGAGTTGTTTAAGTATGGAACAGGTGTTTGAGGACAGCCTGACCAAACAAGGCATCCCGGCGGGAGTCCTTGTCCAAGCAGTAATGGGCTGTGAAGGTATGCACCGAGGCTCAAGTGGCTGCTCGACAGATCTGATCTATGGATACAGAGTGAAGATGAGCCATAGAAGTGGCCATGGCTCTCACATTGTGAGCTGTGACATGGCCTTCCAGAGAAATGTTCTTACTCTGGTAAGCAAAGGAAATACACTGAGCAATCCAGTTGGAAAGTGTGCATTTGGCGACTGGAAGTCCCAAATGAGAAGGATCAAAAGCCACGAAAAGCTGAGAAGACTTTCGATGTGGCTGAGTTCTATTGAGGTAAAAGGCGAGAGCTCTTTTACAGTCAAGAGTATGAAGGTTCCTCTCTGCAGTGGATGCATGAGGAGCCGGAAAAAAGACAGGTAGATATACCTCTTGATTAAGATGAAAAGGCGAGACCACTTTAGGCATAAAGTGGGGATTCGTTCTAAGGACCACCTTATCATGATGAAATCTGGTATAAGGTGGATTTGCCACCAAAGCCTGCAGTTCACTGATGCGGCGAGCCGAAGTGACTGCAATAAGGAAAAGGACCTTCCAAGAAAGAAATTTCAGGGAGGTAGATACCAACGGTTCAAAAGGTGGCTTCATAAGTTGACCCAGAACTAAATTCAAGTCCCATGCTACCGGAGGAGGCCGGATGGGAGGCTTAGTGAGGGTTAGGCCTCTCATGAATCTTGCAATAAGAGGATGAGAGGAAACAGATTGTCCATTTATAGGTTTTAAGGATGCTGTAATAGCACTTAAATGGACTCGTACGGAATTCATCTTGAGGCCTGCATTGGAGAGATGCAGGAGATAGTCTAGTAGAGAATTCAAAGGAAGTGCCAGAGGGTCAAGACCCTGTTGAGCACACCAAATGGAAAAACGTTTCCATTTGAAAGCATAGGAACGCCTGGTAGAGGGTTTCCTAGAGGCATAAAGGATATCTTTCACTGGTTGAGAAAGATTAAACTCTTGAAGGCTTAAGCCTTCAGTAACCAAGCTCGGAGATGTAGGGACTTGGGGTTTGGATGCCACAAAGTCCCCTGCTCCTGAGACAGAAGGTCTGGTGCAGCTCCCAGGTCCAGGGAGGAGCCCTGGGAGAGCTGTAGAAGGAGAGGGAACCACACTTGGCGTGGCCAGCGTGGAGCAATGAGGATTATGGATCCGTGATCCCTCTGAAGTTTGAACAGAGTCTTGGGAATCAAAGGAATGGGCGGGAAAGCGTACAGGAATTCCTGACCCCAATGCAGGAGAAAGGCATCGTTGGCCTGAGCTCCCTGACACGGAGTCCTGGAACAGAACCGGGGAAGTTTGGCATTCCACGGACTTGCAAAGAGGTCTATGTCCGGGGTCCCCCATTCCTGAAAGATTCTGCATATCTGGTCCATATGTAGGGACCATTCGTGTGGGAGCAGAACTCGACTGAGTCTGTCTGCCCGAGAGTTTTGAACTCCTGGAAGATATACTGCCAGAAGATGAATTTGGTGCTCTCTGGCGAAGGCCCATAATCTGAGAGCTTCGTTGCAAAGCGACAGAGAGCCCGTCCCTCCTTGTTTGTTGATATAAAACATGGCCACCTGATTGTCTGTCTGAACTAGGACAGTCAGGTTGGCAAGGAGGGTATGGAAGACTGTGAGGGCAAGGAAGATTGCTCGCAGTTCCAGAAGGTTGATATGAAGGGTGGTCTCTTGGGGAGACCAGGTTCCCTGAGTGGAGAGATGTTGAAGATGAGCTCCCCACCCTGTTTGGGAGGCATCTGTTGTGAGGGTTGCTTGGGGCAACGAAGGTTGGAAGGGGGTCCCCAACAACAGATTTTTGGAGGATGTCCACCACTGGAGAGACCAAAACAGACGTTTTGAGGTGAGTACCTGGTCTGACAGCAGTCCCGATGCTTGAGACCACTGGGTGGCCAATATCCATTGAGCTGCTCTCATATGGAGACGAGCATAGGGCACCACATGAACCGTGGAGGCCATGTGGCCCAGAAGTTGCAGCATTTCTCTGGCTGACAAGTGACTTCTGGACTGAGCCTGGGAGGCCAAGCTTATTAGCCTTTGGCCTCGGACCAGAGGGAGGTAGGCCCTTGCAGTGGTGGAGTCCAATTGGGCCCCTATGAATTCCAGGGACTGAGTAGGGATGAGTTGGGACTTGGGAACGTTTAGCACAAGTCCCAGATATTGAAGGATACGCCTTGTGCGGTCCAGAGAAATCTGGGCTTCTGATTGAGATGGAGCTCGGATGAGCCAGTCGTCCAGATATGGGAAGACAAAGATTCCCATGCCTCTGAGACATGCGGCAACGACTGCCATGCATTTTGTGAATACTCTTGGAGCAGAGGCCAGACCGAAGGGTAGTACTCTGTACTGGAAATGTTTTCCCTGGAACAGAAATCTTAGATATTTTCTGTGGGATGGATGGATGAGTATATGAGTGTACGCATCCTTGAGATCTAGAGAACAAAGCCAATCCTGACTCTGAAGGTATGGAAGGAGAAGGCCCAGAGAGAGCATTTTGAATTTCTCCTTGAATAGAAACCTGTTCAATTCTCTCATATCTAGGATAGGTCTGAAGCCCCCTGTCTTCTTTGTTATGAGAAAGTAAGGGGAGTAGAAACCTAACCCCTGTTGTGGAGGAGGAACCTCCTCTATTGCCCCTTGGGCAAGAAGAGAAGAGACTTCCTGACCCAACAGGGTCAGAAGAGATGGGGGAGAACTGAATTGCCTCACCATGGTATGGGGAGGAAGGCTGGAGAAATGAAGTTTGTAGCCCTCTCGGATAATAGAGAGGGTCCATTGCTCTGATGTTATTTGCTTCCATCTGGGAGCAAAGTGAGCTAGCCTTCCAGGAATGGTGAGGGGCTCTGGTTGTGCTAGAGCCAGAAACGGCAAGTTCTCTAGAGGGAAGTCAAAACCCTTGAGGGGGTTGAGCCTGCTGGGATGTAGCAGACACTGCAGGCTTTGACTTTACCTGCTTAGATTGTTGACGCTTAGCCGCAAGGCGAGGCTGAGCAGATTGCTGGCCAGTATTTGTGGGAAATCTGGTCTTTTTATAGTAAGGCCTTTTAAAAGGCTTCTTTTTGGTAGGGGTAAAAGTAGACTTGGAAAGTCTATCTAGAGTGGCATTTTCTGCATCCATTTGAGCAGCTTTAATCTGCCAGTCTTCCCCAAATAAGTTCTCACCGGTACAGGGCAGATTCCTGAGGCCTTCTACAACCCAGGGTTCTAGGTTAGAAGCCTGGAGCCAAGCGAGACGTCGGGCTGCAATAGCAATTCCCGAAGCTCTGCCTGCAACTTCAAAGGAATCAAAGGCTGCCCTGTTGGAGAACTTGGAGACCTTGGAAAGTTGTGTCACCATAGAAAAGAAGTCCGCCCTTTGATCATCAGAGATAAAGGGGGCAAAATTATGTATTTTTAGGGCAAGTTGCCCAAGATACATGCCCATATAAAGGCTATAAGAGTTGATCCTGGCTATAAGCATACTAGCCTGGAACATCATTCTTCCAAAAGAGTCTAGGTTCTTACATTCTCGCCCTGGAGGGGTAGAAGAATGCCTCTTAGGACTCTTTATTTTCTTCATGGCAGACTTCACCACAATGGAGTGGTGAGGCAGCTGAGTTTTCTGGAACCCAGGCGAAGGAGGGACCCGATACATGGTGTCCAACCTGCGGGAATGGGGAGACAGTGTTAAAGGAGTCTCCCACAAATCCATCAAGTGTTCTTGAAGGATTTCATGGACAGGCAGAGTGACTGCCTCTTTAGGAGCTTTTGAGTATCCTAAAATGTCCAATTTTTTTGATCTGGGTTCTCTTTCAGAAGATGTAGTAATAGAAAGTGCTTTAGCTACATCAACAATGAAATCCTGAAAGGATAAATCCTCTGGAGGAGACATCCTCCTCTTGGGAGAAGAGGGCTCCTCAGGAAGAGTAAGCTCAGCAGAGTCATCAGAGGAATTGAATTCATCAGAAGAATCTGAGTACTCTTTCTGTGTTTCCAATGTACGATACGCATACCGATCGGTATCGACATCGGGCGTATCGGGCATGGGATCGGTACCGGGCAAAAGCCGGAATCCGGCATGCGAAACCGATCGACGTTTAGAAGTCGATGGTCTCGGTTCTGGTGTAGATACCGGAACCGGGGTCGGTACCGATGAAATCGGTACCGAGGGCGTCGCAGCCTTAATGAAGGCCAGTACGGCCTGCTGCATGGTCTGGACAGTACTGCCCATAGACGCCACTACTGCTTGGATGTCGGTACCGGTATGGGCCGGTACCCCAGAGCAGTCCAACAGGTGATCTGTCGAGGCCGTGCCATCGATGTCAACCTGTGACCCCATGATTGCTTTGGAGGCCGGAACCTCCCGCCAGGGTTTTTTGGCCTGGGCAGAATCCTCGAACTCAGAACTGAGAGCCTCTCGATCCTTAGAAAGAGATTTGCTTTTAGAGGATTTGCCCACAGAAGTTTTGGTTACCTGAGATCCATCCGGAGAGGAAGACCTGGATGACTGTGATGCTTCTGAAGGAAACAGCACATGGAGCTTGTTAGCCCGGTTCTGCAAACCGCGTTTAGACATCTGGGTGCAGGATGGGCAGTCCGGTATGGAGTGCTCAGGTCCCAAACATTTGAGACACCATTCATGGGTGTCTGTGACAGAAATGACAGCACTGCATTTGGTACATTTTTTGAAACCAGGGACTGGCTTCTCCATGAGGAGAATTTGTGTAGGCCTTAAGGCCTAACACCGGGTACCAAGCTGTGCTGAAGAAAAATAAAAAAGTCTTTTTTTTTTTTTTTTTTTTTTATATAGAAAGAAAGAAAGACCGGCGATACCGGTTTCGGTATGGGGAAGGCAGGTACGCGGTCTAAAGAAACAAACAAAAGTAACAAATTCTTCAGCGGTGACAGGAACACGACCTGCTGGCTCCGCGGAAAAAGAAGCTGGTCAGGAAGGCGGGAAGGCAGCGCGCATGTGCAGTGGGAGGCCCCAAAAGCTTTTCATTTGAAAAGCTGGGGAGCTTTCCCGCGCAGGCTCCGTCGGTACCGACATACCCATATGTGATGACTTATTCCTGCTTGTTCCTAGAGATAGAGAATATTACTTTGTGACCCATTTGCTTTCCTCCTTTGACTGCGTCCAAACGAGCCAATCATCCAGGTAAGGATGTACTAGGATCCCCTCTTGAAAGAGTCGGGTCTCGACCACCACCATCACCTTGGTGAATGTATGAGGTGCAGTTGCCCCTCCGAACGGCACTGCCACCAACTGAATCGGCCCCATCGGTACCGCAAACCTGAGGAACTGCTGATGCTTGGCTGGTATCTGAATATGCAAGAAGGATTCAGTCAGATTGAGGGAAGTCCAAAAATTCCTCATCCCGGACTGCTACAATGATGGTCCGCATCGTCTGCATATGGAACAGAGGCACCCTGAGACAACGATGAAGGTACAGGAGATCCAAAAACAACCGGAAATAGCCTTCATTCCTTGGAACTAGAAAACAGCTTGAGTATCGACCATAACCAAACTGGACATCTGGCACCTTTGTACCACAAAGTTGCTAGCAGGCTCTTTCAGGTTTTGTTTTTGTTTTGTTCTTTTATTTTCCCTCTCTTTTTGCAATTAGATATCTGGAAGGTTTACAGGAAGAGAGGACAAATGCACCCATGAGAGGGCTCTTGAACTCCTACGCATAGTCGTCTTTGACAATTTTCCAACGCTCTCTGATTGGACATTATCTACACCCAGGCAGGGTAAGTTCCCCACAGCCAACCTCCTACGGAAGCCACTCCTGGCCTCATTGTGATTTCTTAGGGCCCTACAGAGAGAGAGAGCCACTCCTTGGTCCCTGAAAAACTTCAAAAGGACTTACCCCTGACCGGGAATCCTCTCCTCTGAAAAAGGCACAAAACACATCGGACGAACCGGTGGTGTTTAGTTGATTGCCCCCTCGCCGGACAGTGGTTCAGCACTTTTTGTGCTTGCCCTCAAGTCGGCCCCGTTTTTATTCTAGCTCTTCACCAGTTCAGTCATGTCTTCTCTGAATAAAGTTGCCCTGGAAGGGCTGCTTACTCCCCTTTGACTTGGATGAGATGACAGCCGACCAATTCCTGAGCCAGATATAGCGACAGGTCACCACGACCGCTGCCATACTCTTGGCTAGATCTCTGATCCACACACAAAAGGAATGCCAAATAAACTGCACATGGCAGGAGATGAGAGAGCTGTACCCCACAGATTGATGCCGGCAGAGAAAGGGCGATATCGAAGGCCTGCTTCAACCGAGCCTGCAACTTTAAGGCCTGAGCTCCGCCTGGAAGGGATGAGTGTCTTCTCCATCACTGCCGAAACCGCTGTATCAACTTTTGGAGATCTCAGCAGCTCCCTGTTCTTTTCTGGAAAGTAGGAACAAGCGTGCCATAGTGCGTGTTCCCCACAACGCAGCTTCCAGCACATCCCACTTGTCCTGTATCCTCTGTGGTGTCTTGGAAACATCGTCCATGTGTTCCGGACCACTTGGAACAGAGTCCTCTTCCAAGGGAACCTCACTGCTCATATTGAGGGCCTTCAAAGAGTGACAATCAAAAGGGCATTCTCCTCTCTCTTAAAACTGCATACTATATGCATCTCCTCCGCTTGTGGAAGCTCCATCTCTCCTGCCTCCCTATCCAGCTCTAACTCAAACTCATTGTCCTCATCTGACTAAAGGAAACTCTTCCCCAAAAGGGTCATCGTCCATCCTTCTGTTGATAGGACTAGGCTCACGCTCAGCTCTGCTCTCTGCCAGAGCCTCCAGCAAACCCATCTTCAGCGCTTAAACCCTCTTCAGTCGTTTAGCTTGTGAGCCCCCCCCCCCTGCCCCTCTTCTCTACGCTGCCATAGATAGGGGCCTTATGCATGAAGGTGACCATTCAGGAGAAAATGCATTCGCCCCCCCCCCCTCCCCCCGGCTGTCACTGGCCGGCGAGGATTTTGTGGACTTAGAGGACTTGGGTTCCTGCGCCCTGGGAGCCAAAACTTTGATGCGTCCTTCCCCTGCCCCAGCTTGGGCCATGGGATTTAATCCTCCTTCCACAGCAGGGGTTAGAGAGAAGCCCTCTTTCTCTGCCAAGGGATGCTCCCCCATTAACCATGCTTGCACCTCACAGCTGCTGCAGACCCTGGCATTTGATGGTGGGACCTTGCGTGTGCCACACCCCCTTACAGGGCATTAGCTACTTCTGAGTCCGGCCCTGTGTGGATCTCCAGAGCAGCGGCTTTGCTTTTGACTTCTAATTTTTTTTTTTTTAGTATAAGTATAGCCCTCCTATAAAACCTTTAAGGCCAAATTGAAGACCCACCTTTTCTGCACTGCCTTCAACTTTCCTCCCCCCCGCCGTTCCCCTTTCTCCTCTACCTCGCTGAACCTAGCCGTTCCTATTTCTTTGTTGCCATGCACTCTGTTTTGGCTACTGCTTTATCCTTTCTCTTCACTCTATCCTTTCTATTAATTTCTTATGGCGTTCCTTTTCCTTTCTCAGCAGCTTATATATTTTGTTATTGTACACCGCTCTGGTGCCACTGGTAAAGAGCGGTATATTAAATGAGCCAATAAAGATAAAATAAGAAAACGCAGTCAATAGGCTGCCCGAGTCCAGTAACCCCCTTTATAAGTGGCCCGAGCACCCAAACAAACCCCGAAAGATGTTAAAAGAAAGAAAGTTAAAGTAAAAGGAACAGAGAAAAGCGGCTTTTAAAATGGCTCCGGTTCCCACCCTGAGCAGGAAAATGGTTGACAAGCCTCTTGCCGGTTCTTCAACGTCTGTTCGCTGCCGGGACCCAGTAAATCTCCCTCCAGCAAATTTATTACACAGCTGCCACCTACCATGCTCCCAATGCATCATTCCACTTCCTGAAGAGCTTCAGCGGCATCAGCAAACTTGACAGGGGAAAAAACCGTTGCTGCTGCAGCTGTTCTAAGTGCGGGCTCTCCAGCTCACTGAGGAGTTGCAGAAACGACTACATCTCTTCTCCAGGATTGCTTTCTGCCCCCATTATTTGCTGTGTACCTTAACTCCAGAGCCAGCTGCAAGTCCCATCGGAGAGGCTCTTCTGTCCTGGCTTCATCAGGGTCTCCACTTTCGTTTTTTCCTTTTTTTTTAAACTTTGTATGTAAGGCAGCCCTGAAGGCAAGAAATTCAAAGCCGCTCTTTTACTAAGACCCTAAGACAATATCATGTAAAGAATCTTTTCTTCTCTTTCTAATCAATTTCTCCAGTGAATTCTCCCTATGGGAATCATGTCTCTCCAGCTGCTTGGAGACCGACATACTGGACGTGGTGTGTGGAGCCACTGGTATGTATATCCTGATGTCATTAACATGACATGCTCAGTCTCCAAGCTGCTGGAAGGGTGACACAACCCATAGATGTGGGACTGTACTGAAAGAACAATAATGAAAAGCGATTTAAGCAATAAACAATGCAGGAACCAACAGAGTTAGCTTCTGAGTTCAGCCTCTGGCAAGCTAAGGATAGCTAGACCTGGATAGAACCTGAATGGGAGTCTACAAGAGAAGACCAGCTGTTGTAACAGACAATGGCAACACACTGCAGTATTCTACAAAGAAGAAGGTCAAGAGATATCATGTAGGGCCACGACAGAGACTATGGATTAGTTTTGAACTACAAAAAGGCTGATGTGGTAGTGTTTCACAGGCAACCATTCAGGGCTGGCCCATCCACTAGGCAGACTGGGTGGCCACCTAGGGTGACAGATCTCTGTGGGCAGGCCATATGCTTTGGCACACAAGAGGAGGGGGTGGAAGACAGCTAGGTTCTGTGGCAGGCCATGTGCTTCCGTATACATGGCCTGCCACTTCTGAACCCCCGAAATTATGTCAGAGAGATGTTAGAAGTGGCAGGCCATGTGTGCCGAAGCACATGGCCTGCCACCGAGCCACGCCTCCTCCTCCCCGACCTCGCCAACTGAATCAGCAGTAGTGCAGCTCAGCATGGGGGGCGCAGCTCAGCACAACTCGGGGGGGGGGGGCGGCGGCAGAAACTCTTGGGCCAACCCTGCAACCATTAGTGATAATTCCTGATATTTGGATATAAATGGCAACACTCTTCTTGGTCTAACATGATGCAGGTCCATTCTGAGTACAACAGCTGGAAATGTCTCGTAGTTGCCCGTCCCTCGGAAACTCCACCAGATCTCAGTGAGAGGGCTTACTGACTACCAAGAAGGCACCTGCTGAGTCTAGAGACTGCTTAGATTCTCGAATGGACCAACCCTTTTTTGGGATTAGCCCTATGGGAGGAATGGGCTGTGCCCAAACTCTTCAGTCCTAAACCACTCACACATGGTTTCCCCCCACTCCCACCAAGTCCTACATGAGGAATCTATGGAGCCTCTCCAAAGTCTTTCACCAGCTTCCCCAGGTCCTCCCCAAAGAGCACCCTGCTCTTAAAAGAGGAGCCTGATGGAGGAAGTGACGTCACTGTTGCTGATGGCGGTGTAATGCAGCCGCTCCAGCAACAAACCCGCTTAAAATAATATAAGAGAACCTCTGGGAGAGAGAAAAACGGTGCGTCGGGAGGTGGACAGCTCCGAGGACTGGAAGAGGGGGCGAGAGACGGAGAAGCATGCGACAGAGGAGGCGTGTGGAAATTCACGGAGTGGAGCTGGAACAGCATGGTGAAGACAAAATAGCGATCGGGGGAGAGCCTGGAATGCTGGCGATCATGAAGGCAGTGTGAGTAACTAGAATGGAGCTGAAGGCGCAAAACAGCAGCAGGGACAGAGGAACTGTGAAATACTCTTATACAGTAGTGAATGAAAGCTGAGTTGGAGGCAGTAAGGAGAAAGACTGATAAGCCTTTACAGAGAAGCGGATGGTTAAACTGAATGAAGAAACAAGGACAATGGGGTCGACAAGCTACTCTATTTACCACAAGCCAAGGCAAGATCTGTGAAAGTAAACTATAACAGTGGGTGACCTTTCCAAAAGGACATTAACTTTACAAATTCACAAAACCCCAGGCGGGGTGGTTTGCATAAGTTGAAATGACAACTAGGAGGAAAGCAGCTGATCTCAGAGACTATGTGTACACTGGGCCCTATGTGGGGAACAGTGAAAATGTTACAATTGAAAACAGCAGCAAGCCGGGGGGGGGGGGGGGAGAGTGTTGAACTGGAAGAGGAACAAGTACCAATGTGTGTGGTGGAACAAGGAAAGGACTACAAGCAAGGTATAACAACGGCAGAGCTCAGAGACTGGTTTACAGAAATAAAAACTGAAGTGAAATTGGTCAAAACTAAACTGAGTGAGCATATTGGAAACTTGGAGGAGGATATAGCGGAGCTGTCGTGCAGGGTGGGAGATCATGAAAATCGACTGCAAGAGATTGAGCAGCAACAGGAAGAAGAAACGCAATGGATTTCTAAAACACAGACATGGCAAGACAATATGTTATACAAGCTGGAAGACTTGGAAAATCACTCTCTCAGAAATAATCTGAGAATCCGGGGAATACCAGAAGATAAGAAGTTCCGCTGATAGCGGTGTGCGTGTGGAGGTGCTTAAAAAGGGGAGGATGAGGTAATCCCCGAGGACATACAAATAGAGAGGGCACACAGAGCACTGGGCCCACCAATAGGCCTAGAGACATCATAATGTGCCTGACAAGGTACAAAATGAAAGAAGATTACAACTAAAATGAGGGGTTTTGGAACCTTCGCCTGGCAGGGGTACCTACTGCACATATACAAGGACTTGTCTATAGGAACTCTGCAACGTAGAAGGGCAATGCAACCGGTCACACAAATCCTGAGGAAGGCAGAAGTTAAATATCGATGGTTGCACCCCTTTGGACTTTCTTTTACTCAGAAGGGATGAAGGGCGGACAGAGATTAAAAGACTGATGATAACAAAGGAGAAGTGATATTTGAGTGAAGATGGAGGGGGAGAGGGATAAGGGGAGATGAAACAAAAGAGTAGTTCCGGAAGGGTTTGGTAATATTGGGTAAAGTTTTGAAATATTTTGAAATGTAAAGGCATGGTTAACTCTGTTGTAAATGTTGGGAACTGATGAGAGGGGATTTTGGGATGGTCTTCAGAAGGTTAAGGGGGGGGGGAAGGGGGTTTAGGGGGGGAAGGGGGTTTAGGGAGGAGGGATAGGAGGTAAAGGGGATCTATGAGAAGGGTAGGTCTGGGTTCCGGGTAAGGGGGGGGATATCTAGGCAGCGAATTGGGGGGGGGATGGAGGGGAGAGAAAGGGAGGGGGGCTGGAGGGGAGAGAGAGGGAGGGGGGCTAGAGGGGAGAGAGAGGGAGGGGGCTAGAGGGGAGAGAGAGGGAGGGGGCTAGTAGGAAGAAGCTGGGAGAGGTAGGGGACGCACTACTCCGAATGCTACTCTGGATAAAAAGGATGATGTGGGTCAGGGAGGGGGAGGAGTGTAGGGGGGAGGGGTGGAGGGGAGGACACCAGAAGGGGAGAGGAAGAGGGGGAAGAGGGGATTTGAAGATAGGAGGGTTAGCAGAGGGGGAGGAGGGGGAGTTAAGAGGGTGGAGTGACGACCACGTGGCCGCCCTACAGAGTCCCCTGGTGGGACCAACCCATGCTCCACCCAAGAGGTTGCCTGTGCTCTAGTGGAGTGCGCCCGCAACCCCAGTGGCACCGCGCGGCCCTGTAGCAGATACGCCGACGCAATCGCTTCTCTAATCCACCTAGAAATGGATGCTTTCACTGCTGCTTCACCCTTGCGAGGTCCCCCGAACAACAAACGATCCGATTTACGAAACGACTCGGAGACCTGCAAATAACGCCATAATACCCGTTTAATATCCAACAAGCGTAAATTGCGATCCGACGCGGGCTTCCCCCCCCCCCCCCCCCCGAAGACAGAACTGGGAGAGAAACCGCCTGATTCAGGTGAAACGGAGAGACGATCTTAGGCAAAAAGGATGGCACCGGGCGCAACACCACCTTTTCCTTAGAAAAAGACAGAAATGGTTCTCTGCAAGAAAGCGCCTGTAACTCCGAAATGCGCCTAGCTGAACAAATAGCCACTAAAAACACCGTCTTCAAGGTGAAATCTTTCAGTGTAGCCTTACGCAATGGCTCAAAGGGTTCCTTTACTAATGCCCCCAAAACCAAGTTGAGATCCCACGGGGGAACGACGACCCAACGGAAGGGCCTCAGCCTCAAAACCGCCTTTAGAAAGCGCAACACATCCGCATGAGAACCTAACGACACATGTGCACCTTGCCCCTATAACAGGCAAGGGCTACCAACTGCACTCTCAACGAGCTGGCTGCCAATCCCTTGTCGAAGCCATCCTGTAGGAAACTCAACACCACGGGCACTGAAGCAGTAGCCGCGCAGACCTATCGCCTCGAACACCAATCCTCAAATATGCGCCAAACTCTAACATATGCCAACGACCTCTTCCTAGCGCACAGCAAGGTCACCACCACCGATCCCGAGTATCCTTTCTTCTTCAACCTTGCCATTTCAATGGCCAAACCGTAAGCGAGAACAGACTCACTTGAGGCATTCGAAGCGGACCTTGGATTAGCAGATCCTCCGAAACCGGCAGCTTCCACAGCTCCCCGTCTAGCAGGCGAACAAGATCTGCGTACCACGGACGTCTTGGCCAGTCCGGAGCCACCAACAATACTCTTCCTCGATGAGCCTCGATCCTCTGCACCACGCGACCTATCAATGTCCATGGTGGAAAGACATAGAGAAGACCGAGCCTCGGCCATGGTTGCATCAAGGCGTCGAGGCCTTCCGACATCCTCTCTCGCCTTCTGCTGAAGAAGCGACTTGTCTTTGCGGACTGGAAGGTCGCCATGCGGTCCATAATCGGCGGCCCCCATCTGTGGACTATCTGTGCAAACATTTGTGGATTCAGCTCCCATTCCCCAGCATCCACTTGCACCCTGCTGAGAAAATCCGCTGTCACATTGTCCTTCCCCACAATGTGAGCCACTGAGAGCGCTGGTAGACGCTTTTCCACCCAAGCGAACAGTAACTCCTCCTCTTCCATGGCCAAACTGCCGGTGCCTCCCTGCCGATTGATGTAGGCTACCGTCGCGGAATTGTCCGACAGAACTCGCACCGCTCGGCCGGTCACTACTGTCTCGAAGGACTGAAGCGCTAGAAATACTGCCCTAAGCTCTAGCCGGTTGATGGACCAACCGCTCTGCTGGGCGGACCACAAGCCCTGCGCATACAGATCTCCACAGTGCGCTCCCCAACCGCGAGACTTGCATCCGTCATCAGCAGAATCCAAGTGGGCTGCTCCCGAGGCATCCCTGCTTTCAGAGATCCGGGCAGCAGCCACCACTGCAGAGTCTTTCTGACCCGCGGAGGACAGGGAAGACGCTTGCTCAACGAGTCATTCTGATGAGACCAGCGGCAGAGAAGCGCATGCTGCAAAGGCCACATGTGAAACATGGCCCAGGGCACCACCTCCAGGGTCGCTGCCATCGTGCCGAGCACACGGAGATACTCCCACGCCGATGGCGTCAGAGCAGATCTGAAGCTGCCGAGAAGGCGACTCA
Organism: Ichthyophis bannanicus; assembly: GCA_033557465.1. Classification (NCBI taxonomy): domain Eukaryota; kingdom Metazoa; phylum Chordata; class Amphibia; order Gymnophiona; family Ichthyophiidae; genus Ichthyophis; species Ichthyophis bannanicus. The sequence continues at coordinate 84,031,741 of CM066041.1, forward strand.
GGCCCAATGCCCATTGATGCGGCAGAAACACCGCCACTGACCAGGTGTCGAATCGTACACCCAGATACTCGAGTTCCTGGGCTGGCACCAGTCGGCTTTTGGCCGGATTGACCACCCAGCAGAGATGCTACAAAATTTTACTACTCTGTCCGTCACTCGGACACTTTCGGCCTCGGACTTCGCCCGAATCAACCAGTCATCGAGATAGGGATGAACCAGTATTCCTTCCTTCCGCAATGCCGCCACCACCACCACCATAATCTTGGTGAAGGTACGCGGCGCCGAGGCCAGCCCGAAGGGCAGGGCTTGAAACTGAAAGTGCCCCCAAGGGAGGGCAAACCGAAGGAATCTTTGGTGGGCCTCTCTGATCGGGATATGGAGATACGCCTCCGTGAGGTCTAGGGAGGTCAAGTACTCTCCTTTGCGCACCGCTACAATGACGAAGCGCAAAGTTTCCATCCTGAAGTGTGGCACTCGCAGACACCGATTTACGTCCTTTAGATCCAAAATGGGGCAAAGCGATCCGTCCTTTTTGGGCACCAAGAAATAAACTGAGTACCGACCCAACCCGTAATCTTCCAACAGCACTGGCCGGATGGCCCTCAAAAACAAAAGACGATCAAGAGTTTTGCGAATCGCCAGGGCTTTTTGTGGACTTCTGCAGGGAGACATCACAAAGGAATCCTGGACTGGTCTTGCGAATTACAGGGCGTATCCCTCGCGAATAATTTCTAAAACCCACTGATCCGTAGTGATTTGGGTCCAAGCAGCAAGAAACTCCCGAAGCCTTCCTCCTACTGGAGCACTTTCTACCGGGACCCGCACACCTTCATTGCGGCTTTCGACCCGATGATGCGGGGGCTCCTGGGTAACCTTTACTTGCTCCCGTAAAGCTTCGAAACCCCTGGCCTCTTGAAGGAAATCTACCTCTTTGGGAACCGCCCAACCGAGACATACAGAATCTTCTGAAATCCCGGGACTGGTGTTGGAGAACAGCCTGACCAAACAAGGCATCCCGGCGGGAGTCCTTCTCCAAGCAGTAATGGGCTGTGAAGGTATGAACTGAGGCCCAAGTGGCTGCTCGACAGATGTCGTCGATAGACACAGAGTGCAGATGAGCCATTGAGGCTGCCATGGCTCGCTTGGTTTAGATGAAAAGGCGAGACCACCTTTGGCATAAAGTGTGGATGAGTCCTAAGGACTACCTTGTCATGATGGAACCTTGTATAAGGTGGATCAGCTACTAGCACTTGCAACTCACTAATGCGGCGTGCTGATGTGATTGCAATGAGAAAGATAACCTTCCAAGAAAGGAATTTCAAGGAGGTAGTAGCTAATAAGGTTTGAAAGGTGGTTTCATGAGCTGCCCAAGAACCAGGTGTAAGTCCCATGCCACTGGTGGTGGCCTAATGGGAGGCTTAGTTGAAGGAGGCCTCTCATAAATCTTGCTATAAGAGGATGAGAGGAAATAGGCTGTCCATTTAGAGGCTTAAAGGAAGCTGCAATAGCACTCAAATGGACTCTTACTGAATTAGTCTTAAGACCTGCATTGGATAAATGAAGGAGATACTCTAGCAATGATTCCAGAGGTATCGCAAGGGGGTTAAGACCCTTCTGCGAACACCATACGGTAAACATTTTCCACTTAAAAGCATAAGAGCGTCTTGTGGAAGGTTTCCTGGAAGCAAAAAGAATATCTTTTACTTGCTGAGGAAGATTAAGATCTTGGAGATCTAGGCATTCAGCAACCAAGCCCTGAGATGCAGAGACTGGGGATTGGGATGCCATAACATTCTGTCCTCCTCAGATAGGAGATCTGGAGCAGACCCTAACTCCAGGGAGGGAGCTTGAGAGAGATGTAGAAGCAGAGGGTACCACACTTGCTGTGGCCAATGTGGAGCTATGAGAATCGTATGGCCTCTGTCTCTCTGAAGCTTGAACAGGGTTTTGGGAATTAGGGGAATGGGTGGAAAGGCATACAGGAAGTCTTGACCCCAATGAAGGATGAAAGCATCCCTGGCCTGAGCCTTCTGAGCCTGAATTCAGGAACAGAACCGGGGAAGTTTGGCATTCCACGGACTTGCAAAGAGGTCTATGTCCGTGGTTCACCAAATTTGAAAAATCTTGATTACCTGGTCTGCATGCAGAGACCATTCGTGTGGAAGCAGAACTCGACTGAGTCTGTCTGCCCAAGAGTTTTGTATGCCTGGAAGATACACTGCCAGGAGATGAATCTGATGCTCTCTGGCGAGGGCCCATAGTCGCAAAGCTTCGTTGCAAAGCGACAGAGAGCCTGTTCCCCCCTGCTTGTTCACATAGAACATGGCTACTTGATTGTCCGTATGAATGAGGACTGTCTTGTAGCTGAGCAGGGTGTGGAACACTTGCAGAGCAAGGAGGATTGCTCTGAGCTCCAAGAGATTGATATGTAGATGACTCTCCTGTGGAGACCAGGTGCCTTGGATGGAGAGGTCTTGGAGATGAGCTCCCCAACCCATCGGAGAAGCATCTGTTGTGAGAGTTGCTTGGGGTAAGGGTTGTTGAAAAGAGGACCCCAGCAACAGGTTTTGAGTGGACTTCCACCATTGGAGGGAAGGGACAAAATAAGACGACTTGTTTTTGCTATTTTGTCTGACAGGCATCCTGATGCCTGGGTCCATTGGGTGGATAAAGTCCACTGAGCTGCCCTCATATGGAGGCGAGAATAGGGAACCACATGCACAGTAGATGCCATGTGGCCTAGTAGTTGTAACATTTCTCGAGCAGTTAGATGAGGCTTTAGCACTGCTTGAGAAGCAAACTGCAGCATACGAAGGCAACGGGCCTGGGGGAGATAGGCCCTTGCCTTTCTGGTATCCAGCAAAGCTCCTATGAACTCTAAAGACTGAGTGGGAGTTAGACTGGATTTTGGGATGTTTATTACCAGCCCTAAATACTGAAGGATACGCATTGTGCAGGATAGAGAAGTCCTGGCCTCTGACTCTGTTGGTGCTCGAATGAGCCAGTCGTCTAAGTAAGGGAAGACGAATATCCCTAGAGTGCAGAGAAATGCTGCTACTGCAGCCATGCATTTCGTGAACACCCTTGGTGCTGAGGCCAGGCCAAAAGGAAGCACCCTGTATTGGTAGTGCTTTTGCTGAAAAAGGAACCGAAGGAACCTTCTGTGGGTTGGATGGATGAGGACATGAGTGTACGCATCCTTGAGATCTAGAGAACAAAGCCAATCCTGACTCTGAAGGTATGGCAGCAGAGATCCGAGAGAAATCATCTTGAATTTCTCTTTGACAAGGAATTTGTTCAATTCTCTGAGGTCTAAGATAGGTCTGTAACCCCCTGTTTTCTTTGGGCTAAGAAAATAAGGGGAATAGAACCCTGTACCCTGCTGATGAATGGGTACTTCTTCTATTCTAAGCAGGATAAAATCTTTTCTTTTTAGAAAAGAATGGTTTCTTGAACAATTTCTTTCTAGCAGGATCAGCAGTGGACTTGGATAATCTATCCAAGGTGGAATTTTCAACATCCATTTCATTGGCCTTTTCCTGCCAATCTTTACCAAACAGATTCTCACCAGTACAAGGGATATTTCCCAATTTGTCTTGCACCCAGAGCTCTAGATCAGATGCCTGGAGCCAAGCAATTCTACGTACACCTATGGCAATAGCCGAGTTTCTGCTTATGCACTCAAAGCAGTCAAAGGCTGCATGGTTGGCAAATTTAGAAACATCTTGGGCATGTTTGACCAAAGTGAGAAAATCCTGTCTTCTATCATCAGGAAGAATAGGACTTAAAGCCTCTAAATCATCTGTGACCTCCTTCAGGAACATTCCCATGTAGAGACTATAGGAACTGATCCTGGCAGAAAGCATGGAAGCTTGGAAGACCCGACGTCCAAAAGCATCCAGGGTTCTGCACTCACGTCCTGGAGGATTGGAGGCATACCTCTTTGCACTTTTGATCCTTCTCATAGCTGATTCCACTACAATACAGTGGTGAGGAAGCTGAGTCTTATGGAAACCAGGATAAGGAAGGACTCGATACATAGTATCCAGTCTGCAAGAATGAGGAGAGGTGGTAAGAGGTGTCTCCCACATCCTTAACATGAGATCATATAAAATCTCATGAATGGGCAAGATAGCTGCCTCTTTAGGAGTTTTGGGATATTGTGGAATTTCCAACTCCTTGGCCCTTGGCTCTGTTTCAGGGGCCACAGTAATGGACAGGCCCCGAGCCACCTCCCTGATAAAATCCTGGAAGGAAATATCCTCTGGTGGAGACATCCTGCGTTTAGGGGAGGAAGGCTCCTCTGGGAGAAGCATCACTGCATCGACAGAACTGTCAGAATCCTCAGATTCTTCTGAGGACTCGAAGTACCGTCTGTCCGGATGTTCATGAAGAGCCTGATACCCATACCAACCGAAGTCGGTACCGGGAGTAACCGGTACAGGGGTATCGGTACCGGAGGTCATCGGATGACTGGGTACCGGCAAAGCAAACACCGATTCCGATGTCGATGCTATCGGTACCGGTACCGATGGCGATGCCGGGACCTGTGCCGGTACCGGTGGAATTGTCTGTCGCGGTTCTGAGGGCGTCAATGCCGTAAGGAGAGCTGCCAGACTGCACTCAATAGCCAGAACTCTCTGGTCTATCGACGCTGCCAATGCCTGGATGTCGGTACCGGAGGAGACCGCTGGTACCCCAGAGCATGGCACCAGTAGTTCTGCTGAGGTCGAGGCCTCGAGAACATCCTGGAACCCCGATAATGCTTTGGAAGCCGAAGCCTCCCGCCGGGGCAATTTTGCCGGTGCAGAACCCTCAAGGGCAACGCCAGAGGCATCTTGATGCTTAGAAGGAGATCTACCTTGTGAGGACCGGCTGGGACTTATGTTTAGTTACCTGAGATCCACGGGAGGAAGAAGCTGCCCTGGAAGACGTCGATGCCACCGAAGCTGCATCAGAGGGAAACAGGGTATTGAGCTTAGCAGCTCGGTTCTGCCGACCCCTTTTAGACATCATGGCACAGGACATACAATCCATGATGGATTAGATACCATTCATGGGTGTCGGTGACGGAAATGGTACCGCCACACTTGGTGCACTTTTTGAAACCTGAGGCAGATTTCTCTATGGTAAGGAAAGGTTTTTGGGCCTAAGGCCCAAAAAGGCGCATGCACCTGAAGAAAATGAAAAAAAAAAGAGAATTTTTTTTTTTTTTTTTTTTTAAAGACAGAAATAAGAAGAAAAAAACGGCGGTACCGGTGAAGCGTCGAGGAAGGCAGACGCGACCACAAAAAAGAAAGAAATAAAAAAAGAATTCTTCTGCGGTGACAGGAACACGACCTGCTGGCTCCGTGGAAAAAGAAGAACTGGAGAGAGGCAGTTGGGAAAGGCGGGAAGGCAGCACGCAGACGCTGTGGGATGCTCCCAAAAGCTTTCTAATTGGACGCTGGGGAGCGTTCCCGCGCAGGCTCCGTCGGTACCGACAATACCCATATGTGATGACTACATTCCTGCTTGTTCCTGGAGATAATGAATAAACTATAAATTAAAAAAAAAAAAAGAGAAGCCTACTCAGCTACTGCTTGGATGCAGCATTGGCAGACCAATTCCTGAGCCAGAGCCACCTTCAGGCCACCACAGCCACCATCATGGACAGAGAAAAAAATCATAATCAAGTTGTCCAAGGCATCTGCCACAAACAATGCTCTGGACTCCAATATTGTTCTCTCTGGACTGACCAGCAATTACTGGATCTATCTTAAGAGCACAGGGCCACCATACCCACACAAAGTGCTACCCAAATACCCAAAGCTGAAGCCATGAAGACATTCTTGAGAGCAGCCTCTACCCTCCAATCATGAGTCTCCTTCAGTGCGATGCCATCTTTCATCAGAAAAGCTGTTCCATATCCTGTTGAGGTTGAGGATATACGAGGTGTGACAAAAAAAAAACAAGACTGTGGCAGTCATGCCCATGACTCAATGCCAATTGGCTAACCTCTTATGTCACTGTGTTGTGCAACATCTCGCCATTATTCTGCTAATATTTTTCATCTCTCTCACTCTGTTTTTCTTTTTCAGTTTTTTTTGTAGCACACTGCTCCATCACTTTGTCACGCAACTAGAGGTGGCAGAAATATGGAGCAAAGAATCAACTTGAAATTTCTGGTTAAGTTGGAGAGGGGCCCAACTGAATGTCTCCAACTTCTCCAAAAGGCTTATGGAGAAGATGCAATGTCAAGGCCGTGAGTCTTTGAGTGACACAAACGCTTCAAGACTGGCCGCGAGCAGGTGAAGGATGACCCCAAGTCAGGACAGCCTTCCATAACAAAGACGGCTGAGAACATTGACAGAGTGAACCAGCTGGTGTGGAGTGATCGCAGATTGAAGGTGCGGATGATAGCTGAGGAGCTCAGCCTGAACAGGGAGTCAGCGCGGACCATCTTGGTGCAGGAGCTGGATGATGTGGAAGGTGTGCACCAAGATGGTGCTCGAGCTTTTATCGGACGACCAGGAGGAGCACCCAGGTCAATGTTTGTCAAGACTTGTTAGAGAAGATCGGAGAAGATCCAGAGCTCGTTGGCCGAGTCGGCACAGGAGACGAGACTTGGGTCTTCCAGTACGACCCTGAATGCAAGAGACAGAGCCTGCAGTGGAAGATTCGACTGTCACCCAGACCCAAGAAGGCGCGCATGTCCAAATCAAGGATCAAGGTCATGCTGATCGCATTCTTCCACCAGAAGGGAGTGATCCATCATGAGTTTGTGCCTGAGGGTCAAACAGTCAACCAGCACTTCTACCAGCAGGTCCTCAATCGCCTCCATGACCGGGTTCAGCGCAGCAGGAAGGCTCTGTGGAGAGACAAGTCGTGGCTGCTCCACCATGACAGCGCGCCCGCACACACAGCGCTCAGTGTGAGGCAGTTCTTGGCCAACAAACAGATCACAGCTCTCGACCACCCTCCTTATTCCCCAGATCTTGCATCGTGCGACTTCTGGCTCTTCCCCAGTCTGAAGACTGTGCTCAAAGGAACTCATTTCACCTCTGGAGAAGATATCAAGGCCACTGTGACGAGGGAGCTGAGGGACCTCAAAGAGGAGGACTTTTACTGAGTGCTTCCGTACGTGGCAGAAGCGAATGCAGAAGTACATTAACTCTGGGGGGATTACTTTGAAGAGGACAATGCGTAATTTCTCTGTAGATCTTGTAATAAAACATTTATGGGACAGTGTTTCTTTTTTGTCACACCTCGTAGGTGAACCAAGACTTTAGTAACCCTCAGCCCCAGTTCAGTTGTCTTCTACCGAGAGAACATGAGCTTTCACAAGGACTCAGAGGGGAAAAAAAGCCATAAAAATGTGCAATCCCTCTAGGATAGAGTCTACTTGTGAAACCTCCACCAGAGGGGGCTCCATAAACCATAGTTACTCACCTGTAGCAAGTGTTCCCCAGGAAGAGCAGGAATAAGTCCTCACATATGGGCGACACTGGCACCAACTGAACCCACATGGTAACCTCTCCCCGGCTTTCAAAGAAACCCTTTGGGAGGTCCAACACACATGCATGGTCACCTTCCCACCCAAGGGTGCCATCTTGCATCAGTATGATGACATAGCTCAAGATGGCAAAAAGAAAAGCAACTCCACGAGGAGGAAGGAGGGTTGTGAGGACTGATTCCTGCTTTCCCGGGGAACACCTACTATAGGCGAGTACCTACGCTTTCTCCAGGAACAAGCAGGAAGCCAGTCCTAACATATGGGACTCCCCAGCTGCAGGCTACCGAAAAAACCTGTAAAGCCACGAGCGACCTAAAAAGCGAACCGTGAAGAACCGCAGAGAGCACAAATCGGCAGTAAAACCTCAACAGCAACCATATTTATGTTTATATAATTTCTTGATATATTGCCCAGGCTGAATGGCATCAGAACAGTTTACAATCACTACAAGCTCTCCGGTAGCCTAGATAAAAAGAAGGGCCGGAGGACAGGAGATTCCTTAAACCCCAGATGATAGAGTACCACCTGGCCGAAAGCGCTGTTCCGCTGGGACAACTCCTCCAGGCAGTACTGCACTGCGAAGGTGTGGACTGATGACTAGGTGGCAGCCCGGCAGATCTCCAGAAAAGAAACAGAGGAGATTTGACACAGATGCCTCCATGGCCTGGATATTGTATGCCATGACATGGTGCTGCAGCAAAAGACCAGCCTTCTTGAGGTGAAGGCGATGCAGTCTGCCACCAAGAGGACAGGGTACACTTGGAGACCACTACTCCCAGGCGATTAGGGTCGTAGGAAATGAAGCACTGCGTGGAGCAGGGATGGAGGCTTGGTTTGCTCCAGATAGTAGGCCAAGGCCCACTTACAATCCAGAGTATGGAGAGTGGCCTCTGCCCTGCTAGCAAGAGGCTGTGGGAAAAAGGTGGGAAGTGCCACCTCCTGGTTGAGATGGAACAAAAAAACCACCTTAGGGAAGAACTTAGGGTGTGTCCGGAGCACCATCCTATTCCTGTGCAATCTGGTGTAGGGGCATGAGCCACCAGAGCCTGAAGCTCACCGACTCTGCGCAGATGTGAGCACCACAAAGACGACCACCTTCCAAGACAGATACTTGAGGTGGCAAAAAGCCAGTGGCTCAAAGGATGGAGTGATAAGCTTCGAGAGGACCACACTGAGATTCCACACTGCCACTGGCAGATGGGTGGTTGATCGGGAGAGCAGGAGACCTCTCTGGAAGCGAGCCATGAGGCACTGGGTGGAGAGGGGCTTCCCCTCGATGAGGTGGTGGTGCACCAAAAGCGCACTGAAGTGTACCCTGACCAAGAGAGACTTCAGACCAGCGTTGGACAGGTGCAGGAAGTACTGTAGCACCAACTGGACAGAAAAGGAGAAGAGGTTGGCACCCCTCTTCACACACCAATCAGAGAATCTATGCCACTTGAAGACATATGCCCGTCGAGTGGAATCCTTGTGGGACGCCAGCAGGACCTCCTCCACCTCCCTGGGTAAGTAGAACTGGGCCAAGGCTACCCTTTCAGCAGCCAGGGACCCAGTATGGGATGCAGAAGGATCACAGTCCTCCTGCGAGAGCAAGTACAGGGCACACCCCAGGGGCACCTGAGACAGTCTGTAGAGCAGAGGAAACCACAACTATCGGGGCCACCGGGAGGGGCTATGAGGATCAGGGTGGCCCAGTCGAGCTGGACCTTGAAAGAGTCTTGGCAATCAGAGGCGTAGGAGGGTAGGCATAGAGAAGGCCCTCCATCCATGGGATGAGAAAAGCATCGGCTGCAACCCAGGAGGGGTGTGTAGTGTCCTGGAACAGAAGTGGGGCAATTGAGTATTGCCTGGGCAGAGAAGGAGGTCCATTGTAGGAAGGTCCAGCGACAAAACAGATGGCTGGCCACCTGTGAGTCGAGCTGCCACTCATGGGGTTGAAGAACTCGACTGAGCCAGCCCACCAAGATATTGTCCTGGCCGGGGAGGTACATGGCCCTGAGGTGCATCTCATCCTCGTTGGAGAAGGTGCAGAGGCGGATCGCTTCCCAGCACAAGAGAGATAACCCCGTGCCCCCTTGCTTGTTGACACAGAACACTGCCACCTGATTCTCAGCTGCAAGTGAGACTTGGGGTAGCTGATGACAAACCCCAGGTGCTCCAAAGTGAAAATGGTGCGGAGTACCACCTGCTGGACTTCGTTGACGGTGCTGCCCTTGATGAGCCAGTTGTCCAGTTAGGGGAAGACTAATATCCCCTGCAGTCGTAGGTAGGCAACGACCACTCCCAGGCACTTGGTGAACACCCTTGGGGCTGAAACCAAGCCGAAGGGTAGGACCTTGTACTGGTAATGGCATCCTCCGATGACAAAGTGGAGGTACTGCCAGTGACAAGAATAGATGCGGGTATGCATCTTTGAGATCTAAGGAGCTTAGCCAATCTCCCTGCTGGAGGTAGGGCAGCAACGATTCAAGGGAGAGTATTTTGAACTTCTTCACCAGAAACTGGATGACAACCCATAGATCCAGTATAGGCCGAAAGCCTCTGGTCCTTTTGGAAACCAGAACTCCTCGTCCCTGAGGTAGGGTGGGACCGGTTCCACAACCTTGTCAGCCAGGACACCAGCGAGCTCTCACTGAAGCAGGTCTTGGTGAAGGGGAGTCATCAGGAGTTCCCCCGGAAAGACCAGGGGAGGTGTCTGATCAAAATGGAGGAGGTAACCCTTCACCACCTACAAGGCCCAGGTATCAGTGGTGACGATGGACCACCGGTTGGTGTAGAACACCAGATGCTCCCCCTCTCCCCCTTGTGCTGTGGGGCTGGACTCAGGGGAGGCTATGCCCAAGGAGGCAAAAGCCCTCCCAGGCTGCAGCGCAGCCTGGGGCTTGGGGGCCTTAGGTTTACGTGAGCTGTGTCCCTATCCCTGGGCCTGCTGGGGAACTGGGAAGGCTGGATACTAAGGGTAGTTTCCTTACGCCGCCTTCTTCTTTGGGTATAGAGACTTTTTCCCTGAAGCCTTCCCCCAGAAAGGGTCAGCGGTCTTCTTGGAGAACCTGGTCCTGATCAGGAACTCGGACTCCAGCTCAGCGGCCTTGTCTATCTTGGGTTTGCTGAAGAGGATCTCTCCCCGGCAGGGAACATCAATCAACTTGTACTGAACCCATTGCTCCAAGTGGGAGGACTGCAGCCAGGCCTGGAGGCGGGCACTAAAGCGTAGTTACTCACCTGTAACAGGTGTTCTCTAGGGACAGCAGGAATCAGTCCTCACATATGGATTAAGTCGGTGCCGACAGAGCCCTCGTGTGGAGCAATTCCCCAGCTTTCAAAGAAAGCTTTTGGGACTGCATCACGCATGCGCGGTCCCCTTCGTGGCAAACAGTGCCATCTTGCTCAGTCAAATGACATTAATTTTTCTATTCTTGACGTCTTTTTAGCTATAACAGGACTGCAACTCCAGGGGAGGAGGGAGGGTCGTGAGGACTGATTCCTGCTGTCCCTGGAGAACACCTGTTACACCTGTATATTCAATAAAGCGTAGTTACTCACCTGTAACAGGTGATCTCCGGGAACAGCAGGAATTTAGTCTTCACATATGGGTATTGTCGGTACTGACGGAGCCTGCGCGGGAATGCTCCCCAGCGTCCAATCGGAACGCTTTTGGGAGCATCCCTCAGCACATGCGCGCTGCCTTCCCGCCTTTCCAAATGTTCCTCTTAAGTTTATAGCTCAGTGAAAGGATAGAGGGAGAGAGGAAAGAGACAGAGAAATAGAGAGACAACTCCTAGGGGAGGTGGGTGGATTGTGAAGACTAAATTCCTGCTTTTCCCGGAGATCACCTGTTACAGGTAACTATGCTACCTCCAGGAACAAGCAGAAATGTAGTCCTCACATATGGGGACTCCCCAGCTGAAGATGCCGGGGAGATAACCCCAGGAAGCTGCCACCTATAATGAGGTGGGCCATGCTTCCTCCCATGGATCTCTGGCATCCTACCAGGGTTGGTGGGTAGGAGTTGAATTAAGTCTGAAAGAGATGTTGAAGAACAACCTGGCCAAAGAAGGCATCCCGACAGAAGGCTTTATCTAGGCAGTAGTGGGCTGTGAAGGTGTGCACTGAAGCCCAGGTGGCTGCTCGACAGATGTCATCGATAGACACAGAGTGAAGGTTAGCCATAGAGGCTGCCATGGCTCTCACATTATGTGCTGTGACATGGCCTTGAAGAGGAAGACTCTTACTCTCATGCGTAAAAGATAAATTGTGCAATCCATTTAGATAGAGTTCTTTTGGAGACTGGAAGTCCCAAATGACTAGAATCAAAAGCAACAAAAAGTTGAGAAGACTTTCTATGATGCTGTGTTCTTTGTAGGTAAAAAGCCAAGGCTCTTTTACAGTCCAAAGTATGAAGGTTCCTTTCTGCATTAGAGGCATGAGTCCTTGGAAAGAATACAGGAAGGTAAATTGATTTAAATAAAAAAGGCGAAACCACCTTTGGCATAAAATGTGGATGAGTTCTGAGGACAACCTTATCATGCTGAAACCTTGTATAAGTGGGAATAGCCACTAAAGATTGCAATTCACTAATGCGACGTGCGGAGGTGATTGCAATTAGGAAGATGACCTTCCAGGATAAAAAAACTTTAGGGTTGTAGTGGCTAAAGGTTCAAAGGGCGGTTTCATGAGCTGTCCGAGAACTAGATTTAAATCCCATGCCACAGGTGGTGGACTGATGGGAGGCTTTGTTAATAGAAGACCTCTCATAAACCTTGCTATGAGTGGAAGAGAGGAAAGAGTAGTTACTCACCTGTAACAGGTGTTCTCCAGGAGCAGAAGGAATCAGTCCTCATTTATGGGTGACATCGACGTCAATGGAACCCCCGTGCAGAGCATTTCCCCAGCTTTCTAAGAAAGCCTTTGGGAATACTGCACGCATGCGCGGTCCCCTTCCCGCCTAAAGGTGCCATCTTGCTCAGTCAAATGACATAGCTAAAAAACTGCACACAAAATGTAAAAATAAACTATGTACAACTGCAACTCCCAGGGGAGGAGGGAGGGTTATGAGGACTGATTCGTGCTGCTCCTGGAGAACACCTGTTACAGGTGAGTAACTACTCTTTCTCCAGGACCAAGCAGGAAGTCAGTCCTCACTTATGGGACTCCCCAGCTTCAGGCTACCGGGGACCCAGAGCTGAAAAATGAGCTCCCTCTAGCCTCGGCATCAGAGAAAGGATTTCACTGAAACATACCCCCACCGGTAGCAGAAACAGAGGGCTGGAGGGTAGGAGTTGCCTAAACCTCAAAGAGATTCCGGAGCACTGCCTGACCGAAAGCACTGTCCCTACGGAACACCCTCTCCAGGCAGTAATGGGCCGCAAAAGTCTGGCTTGAGGACCAAGTTGCAGCCCTGCAGATATCTGCCAACGGTACAGAGCGGAGATGAGCTACTGAGGCAGCCATTGCCCTGACACGGTGGGCCGTGACCCGACTCTGCAAAGGAAGGTCAGCTGCCCTGTAAGCCCAGGTGATACAGTCAGCCCCCAGATGGACAAGGTACACTTGGAGACAGGTACCCCCAAGTTATTGGGGTCAAACGATACGAAGAGCTGAGTAGCCCTCCTATGCCCCTGCGTACGCTCAAGGTAGAAGGATAAGGCCCTCCTACAGTCCAGAGTATGCAGGACTCTCTCAGCCCGGCTGGCATGGGGCCTAGAGAAGAACGTTGGAAGAACCACCTCCTGGTTGAGATGGAAAGAGGAGACAACCTTTGAGAGGAACTTAGGATGAGTCCTAAGGACTACCCTGTTCCTATAGAAGCGAGTGTAGGGTCTATCACAGACCAGGGCTTGAAGTTCACTCACTCGCCTGGCTGAGGTCAAGGCCACTAGGAATAGAGTCTTCCAAGAAAGGAAGCAGAGAGGACATGTAGCCATGGGCTCAAAAGGTGGGCGAGTCAGTTGCTGCAAGAGCACATTCAACTCCCACTCAGGGGCCGGTGGACAGAGAGGAGGCTTGAGCAATAGTAAGCCTCTGAGAAACCTGGACACCAAGGGATGAACCGACAAAGAGTGTCCTTCCACCATTGAGGGGTGAGCTGCCAGAGCAGAGAGGTGGACTCAAACAGAATTGGACTTAAGGCCCTGATTGGATAAGTGCAGAAGGTACTGGAGCACCACTGGCACAGTGCAGCCGAAAGGATCCTCCTTGCGTTGCTGACACCACAAGGAGAACCTCCTCCACTTCAGGGCATACGTTTTCCTGGTGGATTGCTTTCTAGAGGCCAAGACCACCTCTTCTACTTCCTGAGGAAGGCCCCAGGGAGCCAAGACTACCCTTGCAGCCTCCAGGCCATCAGATTGAGAGATTTGAGATTGGGGTGCAGAACGGAACCCTGATCCTGAGAGAGAAGGTCGGGTTGGAACCCCAGAGGCAGTGGTGTCTCCACTGCTAGTTGAAGCAGGAGTGGGAACAGGGCTGCCTTGGCCACCTGGGAGCAACCAGAAGGACCGAGGCCTTGTCCTTTAGAATCTTGAACAAGGTTCGGGCCACCAGAGGCGTGGGAGGAAACGCATACAGTAGGCCCTGGACCAGGAAATCAGGAAGGCATCCACTGCTACCCTTAGGGGATGCGGTTGCCTGGAACAAAACCTGGGCAGTTGGTGATTCAGGGGACTGGCAAAGAGATCCATAGATGGGAGTCCCCATTTCAGGAAAATCTTTTGAACCACTAACGGGTGCAGCTGCCACTCGTGGGGCTGCAGAATTCTGCTTAATCTGTCTGCCAGAAAGTTCTCCTGGCCAGGAAGATAAACAGCCCTCAGCAACATCTGGTGCCTGAGGGCAAAGGAGCAAAGGGCCTGTGCTTCCAGGCATAGGGGCTTGGACCCAGTGCTGCCCTGTTTGTTCACATAGAACATAGCTACTTGATTGTCCGTCTGAACTAGAACAGACTGGTGAGCCAAAGTTTGAGAAAAAGCCTTGAGGGCTAAGCGAATAGCCCGAAGTTCTAGTAGGTTGATCTGTAGGCTGGCTTCCCATGGAGACCATAGGCCTTGAGTGCAGCTCTCCTGACAGTGTGCACCCCAGTCCTGTAAGGAGGCATCTGTCGTCAACACCACTGTGGGGACAGGCACCTGAAAAGGCACCCCCTGAAGCAAGTTGGGAGGGTGTAGCCACCACTGAAGGGAAGTCAGGAATGGTTTTGACACCCGGACTTTGTCTACTAGGTTCCCAGTGGCTTGCTTCCACTGAGTTCTGAGGCACCACTGTGCAGGCCTCATGTGGAGGCGGGCATTGGAGGTCACATGTACAGTCGATGCCATGTGTCCTAGGAGCTGTAGACAGAGACTGGCAGGAACCCTTGGCATGCTGAGAAACCGGGATGCCAACTCCATGAGCCTTTGAGCTCTGTCCACTGGCAAGTAAGCCCTTGCTTGCAGAGAGTCCAGCTGTGCGCCTATGAACTCTAGGTTCTGGGAGGGGAGCAAAATGGACTTTGCAAAGTTTATGACAAAGCCTAGGTCTTGAAGGAGTGATACAGTTCTGAAGGTGGCCTGTCTGGCCTCCTGGTAAGTCTGACCCCGGATGAGCCAGTCGTCCAGATAGGGGAAGACAAAAACACCTTGAGTCCTCAAGTAGGCCGCCACCACCGCAAGGCACTTTGTAAAGACTCGTGGGGCGGAAGTTAGGCCAAAATGCAGCACTCTGTACTGGTAATGGTTTCCTCCCACCATGAACCTGAGGTACTTTCTGTGGTCTGGATGAATGAGGATGTTAGTGTACGAATCCTTTAGATCTAAGGAGCATAGCCAATCTCCCTGATGGAGGTAGGGCAGAAGTGTTCCAAGAGTAAGCATCTTGAACTTCTCTTTCTCCAAGAACTTGTTGAGGTTCCTGAGGTCTAGGATAGGCCTGAGGCCTCCGGTTCTCTTTGGCACCAGAAAGTACCTGGAGTAGAAACCGTGCCCCTGTAGGCGAGGAGGTACAGGCTCCACCGCCTTGCCCAGAAGCAGACCTTGAAGTTCTTGGAGCAGGTGGTTTGTGTGCAGGAGAGGCCGTAGAGGCTCTCCTGGGAAGTAGACAGGAGGTAACTGCTGGAAATGAAGCATATAGCCCTTGTGGACTATGCTTAATACCCAAGCATCCCCTGTAATGGGTGGCCACCTGTGGGCAAACAGGGCTAGGCGACCTCCTGTGCAGGAATGAGGCAGCAGAGCTGGAAAGGCTATACTGTGGGAGTAAAAATAACCCTCCCTGCTGGGCAGGAGCAGGAGCCAGAGGCTTGGGGGTCCTCTGCCTACAGGGCCCATGTCCCTGCCCCTTGGCCTGCTGCCCCTGTTGGGGAGCTGGGGAGGCCTGGTATTGAGGGAAAGGTTTGTAGGCAGCCGCCTTTCTCGGGTAAAAGGGCTTTTTACCCGAGCCCTTCTTTTTGTGGGAAGGGGCAGAAGTCTTTCTGGACAGCCTTGTCCTAGTCAGGTGCTCGGTTTCGAGTTCAGCCGCCTTCTTGGCCATGGGCTTGCCAAAAAGGTTTTCACCTTGGCAAGGGACATCGACCAACTTGTCCTGCACCCAGGGCTCGAGGTCCGATGACTGCAGCCATGCCTGGCGTCGGGCTCTGATGCCGGCTGCCGCCACACGAGCCAAAGCCTCGAAGACATCGTAGGCCGCTCGGGACATGAACTTGGAACAGTCCCTGATTCCTGGGGACAAAGTCTGGAACCTCTGCAAAGGTTCCCCGGAGAGGCCAGCAGAGAACCTGGCAATCTCTTTCGCCAGGTCTCGTAAGCACATGCCCATGTACAGCTGGTAGGACTGGACACGGCAAGCAAGCATCGAGCCCTGGAAGCACTTTCTGCCGAAAGCATCCAGGTTCAGGGCCTCCCTACCGGGGGGCACCGCAGAGTGCATTTTCTGGCTCTTCAGACGATGCATGGCCGATTCCACCACCATGGAATGGTGCGGCAGCGGCGCCTTCTGGAAGCCAGGGCTCTTAAAGAGTCGATAGATGGAATCGACCTGCTTGCTCAAGACCGGCGCCGAGGCTGGTGCCTCCCACATCCGGAAGGAGCCGTTCCAGCATCGGAGGAAACGGCACAGTAAAGGCCTCCTTCGGAGGAGTCATACTGGAGGGTCTCGAGCTCCTCGGCTCGAGGCTCCTCCTCGGGGTCCGCGGGAATTGCCAATGCCTTGTCCATGTCCCGCACGAACTCCGAGAACCGGGTGTCCTCCGGGGGGGACCTACTCCGGGGCTCGGACTGCGGTGAGTCCGAAAGGTGTCGGGGGACTCTTCGTCCTCAGTCTCCCATGCTGACTCATCCGAAGAGGCGTCGAGGGGCTCAGACTGCACGGGTCTAGGTGGCACCAGCCCCGATGCCCTCGGTTCCGAGCGGGAGGTCAAGGGGGACCGTGACCAAGGACGACTTCGAGCCTTCATGGTCTTGGGTATCGGCTAGGTCTCCGGGGTCGACTTCGACGTCGATGTCCCGGGGGTCAGGGCAGATGCATCAGCGAGGCTGGCCATCAGTACCCGCTGCTGATCCATGAAGGCAGACAATCTGCACTCCAAGGCTGTCAGCCTGAGTCCAAGCTCAGGAGACTCAGCAGCCACCGACTCGGGCCCCGGCGGCGCCGGGCCCGACGTCGGCTCCCTCGGAGGAGAGTCCACGAGGACTACAGGATTTACATGTCCGACGGTCTCCGGCTCCACACGAGGTACTTTGGACGGCTTCTCCTGTTCCAAAGGCCCGGGACGGAGGTCGGGGGTCTTAGACCTGGCCCTCGAGGAACCAGGGACCTCTTCCGACGCTGCCCTCACGAGCCGCTTCTTCCTCTTGCGTTCCCGGTCGGAGGACCCCTGTCCGAGGAACCCCGGTGATGCTCGGGATCAGACTCCCGAGACGTCGAGTCCTCAGACGAGGTCCGGGCCCGGCCGGAGGCAGAATCTGAGAAAATCCTTTCTTTCTGGTGCTGACGGCTTCGAAGTGCCTTGGTGGACATTTTGCCACACAGGCCACAGATCATTGGGTCATGATCTGGGCCGAGGCACTGAAGGCAGCAGTCGTGTGTGTCGGTGAGAGACATTAGTTTCTTGTACCGATCACACTTCTTGAAACCACTGGAAGTCATCAAGAAAAAAAGGGTCCCCGCGAGGTCAAAGGACCAGCCTTCCATGGAAAAACAGAAAAAAGGCACAAACGCCAGCCACGAAGGGCAAAAAACGAAAAATAGAAGACAGGCTCAATACCGGTGTACCGAACCCGGCGGGAAGGGGGAACCGGCGTCGAACTCGGAAAAAAAGACAAAGAAATCGCTGAAAAAAACGTCAACTTTTCTGGGTGACTCGGATAGACGTCCGATGGGCTCCACGGAAAAAGGAAGACTGAGCAAGATGGCACCTTTAGGCGGGAAGGGGACCGCGCATGCGTGCAGTATTCCCAAAGGCTTTCTTAGAAAGCTGGGGAAATGCTCCATACGGGGGCTCCATCGGCGCCGATGTCATCCATAAGTGAGGACTGACTTCCTGCTTGGTCCTGGAGAAAGTGGCTGTGTATTTAGAGGCTTATAGGAAGCTGCAATTGCACTAAGATGGACTCTTACTGAATTTGTCTTTAGACCAGAATTTGATAAACAAAGTAGGTACTCTAGTACCGATTCCAAAAGTATCACAAGGGGGTTTAAGCCCTTTTGAGAACACCATATAGCAAAACGTTTCCACTTGAAGACGCAAGAACGTCTTGTGGAACGTTTTCTGGAAGCCTGAAGGACCTCCTTTACCTGTTGGGAAAGGTTAAGATCCTGCAGGTCTAGGCTTTCAGCAACCAGGCCCTGAGATGCAGGGACTGGGAATTCGGGTGCCATAGCATCCCGTTCTCTTGGGAGATAAGGTCTGTAGCACACCCTAACTCCAGAGGTGCAGCTTGAGAGAGATGTAGAAGCAAGGGATACCACATTTGTCGTGGCCACCACGGCGCTATGAGGATCATACGACCTCTGTCTCTCTGAAGCTTGAAGAGTGTTTTGGGGATGAGGGGAATGGGTGGGAAGGCATAGAGGAAGTCCTGACCCCAGTAAAGGAGGAAGGCGCTGGCAATTGTGAGCTGGAATTCTGGAACAGAACCGGGGAAGTTTGGCATTCAGTGGACTTGCTAAGAGGTCTATGTCTGGGGTTCCCCAGATTTGAAATATCTTTGTCACCTGGTCTAGGAGGAGAGACCATTTGTGAGGCAGCAGTACTCAGCTGAGTTTGTCTGCCCAAAGATTTTGAATGCCTGCAAGATATACCACGAGAAGGTGAATTTGATGCTCTCTGGCGAGGGTCCATAGTCGTAAAGCTTCATTGCATAACGAGAGAGAGCCTGTTCCGCCCTGCTTGTTCACGTAGAACATGGCTACTTGATTGTCCGTTTGGACTAGGATTGTCTTGTAGCTGAGCTGGGCATGGAATACTCGAAGAGCTAGATAGATTGCTCTGAGTTCTAGGAGGCTTATGTGAAGACAAGCCTCCTGTGGAGTCCAGGTACCCTGGGTGGAGAGATGGTGCAGGTGTGCTCCCCATCCCACCTGTGATGCATCTGTTAGGGTGGCCTGGAATAGGGGTTGCTGGAAAGGAGACCCCACTAAAAGATTCTCCAGTGATTGCCACCATTGTAGGGACAAGATCAGTCGTTGTGAGTTTGATATCTTGTCCGACAGACGTCCTGTGGCCTGTGTCCACTATGTGGATAGTGTCCACTGGGCTGCTCGCATGTGGAGGCGAGTATAGGGAACTACATGTACTGTGGATGCCATATGTCCCAGTAATTGCAGCAGCTCTCGAGCAGTTAGGGAGGACTTTCCCGCTGCTTGAGTAGCAAGTTGCATTATGCGAAGACAGCAGGGATGTGGGAGGAAAGCCCTTGACTGTCTGGTATCTAAACAAGCTCCTATGAACTCCAGGGTCTGAGAAGGAACAAGTTTGGATTTTGGGAAGTTTATGACCAATCCCAAGTATTGGAGAATTTGCATTGCTGGATTCTGGAATCGTGGGGGCTCGAATGAGCCAGTCGTCCAAGTAAGGGAAGACGAATATCTCTAGGGTTCACAGGAATGCAGTTACTACTGCCATGCATTTCGTGAATACTCTTGGTGCCGAAGAAAGACCAAAAGGAAGAACCCTGTATTGGAGGTGTTTTCCCTTGATAAGGAATTGCAAGAATTTTCTGTGATCTGGATGGATCAGAATATGAGTATATCAATCCTGACTTTGAAGGTATGGCAGAAGAGTTCCCAGAGAAATCATTTTGAACTTTTCTCGGAACAGATATTTGTTCAATTCTCTGAGGTCTAGAATGGGTCTGTGTCCTCTATTTTCTTTGGTATAAGGAAATAGGGGGAGTAGAACCCTGTACCCTGTAGGGGAATGGGCACTTCCTCTATTGCTTCTTGAGCAAGGAGTGTTGAGACCTCTTGATCCAGTTGATTGTCTGGAGAGGTTTGGGAATTGAACTGTGTTACGATTGTAGGAGGGGGCATGCTGTGAAAATAAAGCTTGTACCCCTCCCCTACAATGGACAGTCCAATTTTCTGCTGTTATTTGGTGCCATCTGTTGACAAAATGACACAACCTGCCTGTAATGTTTAGGGGTTCTGGACCCTTCAGAGGCAGGAAAACTAAGCTCTCTAGAAAAGAGTCAAAGCCCTTGAGGGGACTGAGCCTGTGGAGCTGGTTGAGCTCTCGGGCCTTTTGGCATCTTTTGTTGCCTGGATTGTTGCTGTTGTCCCTTTTGGGCAACTTGACCCTGACCTTGCCCTTGCTGGGTATAGGATGGATAAAACTTCCTCTTTTTGCTGAAAAATGTTTTTTATAGTGTTTCTTTTTGGCTGGAGTGGCTGTAGATTTTGACAATCGGTCTAAAGTGAGATTGTCAGTATCAATCTCATTAGCCTTTTCCTGCCAATTCTTGCAGAAGAGGTTTTCTCCTGTGCAAGGGATGTTTCCTAATTTGTCCTGTACCCAAATCTCCAAGTCTGATGCCTGAAGCCAGGCAATCCGACGTGCACCAATGGCAATAGCAGAAGTTCTGCTGATGCATTCAAAGCAGTCAAATGCTGCACGATTTACAAACTTGGAAACGTCTTGAGCATGCTTGACAAGAGTACGGAAGTCTTGTCGTTTGTCATCAGGGAGAAGGGGGCTCATAAGCTCCAAGTCTCCTGTGACTTCTTTGAGGAACATTCCCATATATAACATATATAACATATATAACATATATAACATTCCCATATATAACAATATTTCCCAGACAGCAACTGAACCAGATATCCCCTCCAAGAAATAACCCAATCTAGAAATGCCCGCACACTGCAGTGTAGATAGATTATGTATATAGTTAACCCAGTTATCCAAGTTTGTACTCCTGTTCAATGTAAAACCTGACAGTTTGTCGTAATGGTCATTTTGTTATGATGTAAACCGCGCTGATTCTAAATAGCGCGGTATATAAGAAACTGTAATAAATAAATAAATAAAATAAATATGAACTGATCCTAGCTGAAAGCATGGAAGCCTGAAATGTTCGACGTCCAAAGGCGTCAATAGTCCTGCATTCACGACCTGGAGGATTGGATGCATGTCTTTTTGCACTTTTCATCCTACGCATGGCTGATTCCACTATCATTGAATGGTGTGGCAGCTGAGTCTTTTGAAAACCAGGACATGTTGGAACTCAATACATGGTATCGAGTCTCCTAGAATGAGGAGATGTGGTCAGAGGTGTTTCTTCATGATTTGATGCTCAGAATGTGGGAATTTCATGAATGGGCAGGGTAGCTGCCTCTTTGGGAGCCTTAGGGAATTGGAGTATTTCCAATTCCTTTGCTCTATGTTCTTTTTCAGGAGCTACCGTGATTGATAGGCCTCAGGCCACATCACGAATAAAATCCTGAAAAGACATGTACTCCGGAGGAGACATTCTGCGTTGAGGAGAAGAAGAGTCTTCCGGACGAAGTACTCTGGTACCGACCGAATTATCCGAGTCATCGGAATCGGAAGATTCGAAGCATCTCTGATCCCGATGTTCATGCAAAGCACGATATCGGTATCGATTGAAGTCAGCACCGAGTTGGTCCGGTACCGATCTTTCGATGCCTGAAAAAGTCGGCATGGGCAGAATTCCCACCAGGACCGGTACCATCAGTGTTGGTACCGGTACCGGCACCGGTATTGGTGTCAACGGTACCGCAGCTGTTAAGGAGAGCTGCAAGACTGCGTTCGATAGCGAGGAATCTCTGGTCTATCGACGCTGCTGATGCCTGGGTGTCAGTACCGGAAAAGCAGCCGGAACCTCTAAGCATGGCACCAGTAGTTCTGCCGAGGTCGAGGCCTCAAGAACATCCTGGAGCCCCGTTAGTGCTTTGGAGGCCTAAGCCTCCCGCCGGGGCTGTTTTGCCGGTATAGTTTCCTCAAGGGCAATGCCAAAGGCTTCTCGATGCTTGGAAGGAGATCTACCCTTTGAGGACCGGCTCTTATGTTTAGTTACCTGAGATCCATGGGAGGAAGATGAGGCTCTGGAAGAGGTCGATGCAATGGACATTGTATCTGAAGAAAAGAGGGTACCAAGCTTTGCAGCCTGGTTCTGTCTTCCTCTTTTAGTCATCCCCATACAAGAGGAACACGCCGATGGAGAATGGTCAGGGCCTATACATTTGAGACACCAGTCATGGGTGTCGGTGACGGAAATAGTACTGCCACACTTAGTACATATTTTAAAACTACTAGTTGGTTTTTCCATTTTTCAGGAAAATGGGGCCAAATGCCCAAAATGGCGCCTAGCACCAAAAAGAAAAAGTTTCTGAAGAGAAACACTTCAGAAGTAAATTTTTTTTTTTTAAAGAAGAGAACCGGCGGTACCGGTAGCGTCGAGCGGAGGCAGGCGCGACCACAAGAAAAAGAAGTTTAAAGAAGAAATTTTCTGCGGTGACAGGGGTATGTGACCTGTCAGCTCCGTGGAAAACGAAGAACTGAAGAGGGACAGTTGGAAAGGCGGGAAGGCAGCGCGCATGTGCTGAGGGATGCTCCCAAAAGCGTTCCTATTGGACGTTGGGGAGCGTTCCCGCACAGGCTCCGTCGGTACCGACGTTACCCATATGTGACTACTACATTCCTGCTTGTTCCTGGAGATAGATATTTTAAAAAAAAATTTAAAAAGTAAAAATATAGCTATTTTTGCTCTGGAGCACATACTTTGGGTACAAAAAACAAACAAACCTGTGTGCTAATTCTTTTAGGAATTTTTGAGTTATACCATACAGTTCTGTATTTAATATTGATATGTATGCTTGTTGATTATTATGATATCCTATATTATTCTGTAAACCACAAAAGCATAGTTACTCACTTGTAGCAGATGTTCTCCAGGGACAGCAGGAATCAATCCTCATATATGGGTGACGCCGGTGCAGATAGAGCCCTTGCAGAAGCATCCCCCCAGCTTTCAAAGAAAGCCTTTGGGAGATGACACCACACATGCATGGTGCCCTTCCCACCCAAGAGTGCCATCTTGCTCAGTCAGATGACATAGCTAAAATATGGCAAAAATAAGATGGTAAGAAGAAACTCCAAGGGGAGGAGAGAGGGTTGTGAGGACTGATTCCTGCTGTCCCTGAAGAACATCTGTTACAGGTGAGTAACTACGCTTTCTCCGGGAACAAGCAGGAAGTCAGTCCTCACATGTGGGACTCCCTAGCTACAGGCTAACACAAGCCTGTAGGGAAAAACACTGTCGCCCTCAAGGGGAGCCGTGAGCAGCAGCAATTGAGTCTGCAGATACAGACCAGTGTCTGATGGGAACCAATGCTCCGGTAGCCTGAACACAGAAGGGTCAGAGGGTAGGAGTTGTCTAGACCCCGAAAGGATTACAGAGCACAGCCTGACCAAAGGTGCTGTCCCATTGGGACTCCCTCTCCAGGCAGTAGTGAGCTGCAAAGGTATGAACTGAAGACTAGGTGGTGGCCCAGCAGATGTCCAGCATCAGGACGGAGCGCAGGTTTGCCACAGAGGCCGCCATGGCCCTGACACTGCATGGTGTGACACGGCTATCCAGCGTGAGACCAGCCCACTTATAGGTGAGGGCGATGCAGTCTGCCACCCAGATGGACAGTGTTTGCTTGGTCACCGCTTCCCCCAGCTGACTGGGATCATAGGAAACTAAAAGCTGAGCAGCTTTGCAGTGGCCCTGCATATGTTGAATGTAAAAGGACAGGGCCTTCAAAGTCCAAGGTGTGAGGGACAGTTTCTACCCTGCTGGAGTGAAGCCTTGGGAAGAAGGTGGGTAGCACCACCTCCTAGTTGAGATGAAAGGAAGATACCACCTTCAGAAGGAATTTAGGGTGCATGGGTAGCACGATCCTGTTCTTGTAGAATCTGGTATATGGCACCTCTGCCACTAGGGCTTGGAGTTCGCTGACCTTGCGAGCGGAAGCAAGGGCTACCAGGAACACAACCTTCCACAAGAGGTACCTCAGGTGGCAGGAAGCCAGGGGCTCAAATGGCGGGCAGGTAAGCTGCGCCAACACTACTTTGAGGCCCCACTCTGTCACCAGAGAGCGAATGGGGGATTTGAACAGTAGAAGTCTCCTGAGGAAGCGGATCACTAGAGGCTGGACCAAGAGGGGCTTGCCCTCGATAGGGTGGTGGTGCGCTGCTAGGGCACTGGGGTGTACCCTGACAGAGCCCACCTTGAGCCAGGCAGAAGAATGGGTTTAGCCGCTGCTCCATGCACCACACCGAGAATCTGCGCCATTTTAAGGTGTAAGCTCTCCTGGTAGAGATCTTATAGGAGGCCATCAGGATCTCTTCCACTTCTCCAGAAAGATTAAAAGGGGATAAGGTTGCCCTTTCAGCAGCCACGCTGTCAGAGATACGGACCCCAGGATGAGGTGCAGGAGAGAGCCCTTCTCCTGAGACAAGAGCCCTAGAGACCTCCTCAGGGGGATCGGAGCCTCCACTGAAAATCGGAGGAGGAGGAGTGGGAACCACAACTGTCTGGGCCATCATGGAGCCACCAGAATCAGCGGTGCTTTGTTGCAAAGAGCCTTGAAAGGTGTCTTGGCAATGCGTACATGAGGCCTTCCAACCACAGAATGAGGAACGTGTCTGCTGCTACCCGGTATGGATAGGGCTGATGGGAGCAGAAGTGGGCAAACTGATGGTTGTCCGGGCTGGCGAAAAAGTCCACCTGTGAGGTCCCCCAGAGTCGGAAGAGCTGGGCAGCCACTCTGGGGTCCAGTTGCCACTCGTGTGGTTGGAGGACCCTGCTGAGTGTGTCCACCAGGAGGCGTACTCAACGATGATGGGCTCGGGCATCCGAGGCCAATCTTCATGTGATTCCTTCTAGGTGACCTTGGTGGGTCACTGCTACTCCAAGCCCTCGGACAAGTGCTGTGGACTGCAGGACCTGGCTCGGTGCTTATTCAACCTGCCAGAACAGTCAAGAGATGCCGCCTTCAAGGGTTTCTTCTTCTTGTGTTCCATCGTGGGAGACCCCCTTTCTGAAGGTCCACAGAATTGACTGGGGTCCACGGGGGCACCACGGGAGTCCAAGGCTTCAGATGGGGCCTTGGCCTTCGGAGGCATCGGGAAGAGTATCGGTGCACAACCGCAGGAGAGTATGAAACTCAGGTACAAGATAATCAACTTCTTCTGGGGGGAAACAGACGGATGTCTGAAGGGCTCCGTGGAAAAAGGAGACAGAGCAAGATGACACTCTTGGGCGGGAAGGGCACCATATGCATGGTGGCATCTCCCAAAGGCTTTCTTTGAAAGCAGGAGGGATGCTTCCGCAAGAGCTCCGTCAGTGCCGACGTAACCTATATGTGAGGACTGACTTCCTGCTTGTTCCCGGAGAATTTTACTATTTACAGTATTTAGACATAAATGAAATGAAATGACTTCTTAACTGTCAATACCTAGAAATGGATGGAAAAGGGATGGGAAACCTCCATCTACCCAAAGCTGAGGAGGTATAGTCTGAACAAGCAGAGACAGCAAGAGATTTTTTTCACAAAGTGAGTTCTCTCCCTAGAAACCATCTAAGGCACAGAAATTGTTCTTCCGTACTGCCAAGCAAAAGGGCTGTGTTCAACTCTGGTCTAAACTCTCCCATTATGGGTAGACAGTGATGTAAACAAATTTTGGGAGATACCTAAATTTTGGGAGATACCTATAGCTAACCCCTCTAAGTCAGCAGCCATCTGGTTCACCTTTGGCGCTCCCTCTCCCACCCTATCACCACATATGTCCAACCTACCCATCCCTCTGGTGCCAACTCTTCGTTATCTTGGTGTCATTCTTGATCCATCTCTCTCGCTCCATCAGCACATCTCCAGTGTGGTGCGTAGTTCTTTTTTCCACCTCCGTAGGATCAGGGCTGTTCATTCTATGCTTTCAGTTACGTCCCTCACCACCCTTGTTCTCTCCTTAGTAATTACTCGGCTTGATTATTGTAACTCTCTCTTCGCAGGTCTTCCACAATACCAACTCCGGAGATTACAACTCATCCAAAATACTGCTGCCCGTCTTCTCACTTTCTCCTCTCCCCGAGACCATATCACTCCCTGTCTTCTCTCTCTTCATTGGCTCCCTGTCAAGGCCCGTTACCTTTATAAACTTCTCATCCTTACCCATAAAGCCCTTCATACCAGCACACCTCAATACTTAGCAGATCTTATTTACCTCCAGCCTACTCCCCACCTTCTCCGTTCTGCCCATGGCAACCGTCTCTTTCTACCATCCCCCACTCACGCACACCTTGAATCAACCCGCCGTGCTGCCTTCTTTTTTGCTAGCCCTGCCCTATGGAATTCTCTCCCGCACTCCCTTCGCACTGAACTGTCTTTCCCTCAGTTCAAGGCCCTTCTCAAGACCTATCTTTTTTGTCAGGCTTTTGATCTTCCCGCCCCTCCTTAACCACTCACAAACCACTAATTACGCTCTCCGCTAACTCCCATTCAACGTCAGGCCTTTGACCCCCCTCACCCCCCATAACCTTCTATAGATTACTGAGCACTCCCTATGCCAAACACTCATCCTAAGTCCTAACCTACCCTTCCCCCCCTTCCCCCCATTCCATCCATTTGTGTTTTTTATGTATTATACTCTTGATGTTTGTGTTGGAATCTGTCCTATTCTATCTTTCTTCCCTTTTCTTTAACCACTTTCCTATCAATTTATTGGCGTTCCTTTCCCCCTATGTTTTCTGGCAGCCCCAATTTTTATTGTACACCGCCTTAACACTTCGGTAATGGGCGGTCTATCAAATGCCTCGGATAAAGATAAAGATAAACCAAGAATTACCATGTTATTCTCTACATGAATAGCTAGCTGCTCAATAGATTTGTAAGGATGCTCCATTAGTGCTCTTCCTACCTCACCACATATATGGTTGCAATGTCTTTTGAAGAACAAAAAGCATGATTTTGCCAAAAATGTTTAAAATAAAAGGTTCAGTATTAGAAAGATATCTTAAAAGGAAGAGGAAGTGAGTCACTGGGCTCAATGGCAGCATGAGAGGAAAGCTCTGTCACCAAAGCTGTCGAAACGAGCATGAAATACCCCCCAAGTACAGCAAAACGCACCAAAGCGAAGGCCTGAAGGTGCTGTGAGCATTTGGGCTCAAGAGGGAGTGGAGCGGGACAAGCAGCACCCCGGGACAAAAGACTCTGGAAGGAAGCCTTTCAGCAGGGGCTCTATGGTGGTCCGTCGACAGCAATCGGCAGGGTGCATAAATGATAGCCCAGGGGGAAGAGCGGACAGCACAGAAGTGAAGCAACACCGTGAAACTGCTTTGGGACTACAGTATTACTCGCCGGAGGCGACAACTAACAGGAGGGCTAAGTGGAGTGAAAGCCGCAGGCTAGGCTGCAACTAAACGGCCAGCACAGTGAGATAGAGCACAGACGGCAGGCCTTGAATAACACAGAGCAGATGGATGTCCAGAGGGCGGCTAACGGCAAGGAAAAGATTGGCGGAGTTTCGCCAAAGGGATGCAGGACACTGATAAAGAAGGCAAGATGGCAGTTGAGAGCGTGGGAAACCCAGATGAGGAGGTAGATGGGCATGGGGCTCCAGAGCGGCAGAAACGCTAAAAACATGGCTCACAGAGCTTAAAGAAAAGCTCAAAGTAGAAATAAGTGGGGTAAAAACTGAAATAAGAGAGACTTTAAGAACCTTGAGGCAAGATATAGTGGACCTCGGCGCCAGGGTGGAAGAGAATGAAAATCAATTGGAACAGCAGAAAGATATACTTGGAGAAGTGCAGAGAGGTTGGGACGAATTGAAACGGGCACAAGAATCTTTGAAAGAAAAGGCAGAAGATCTCGAGGATTGCTCCCGGCAGTGCAATGCCGGAGTGAGGGGTATCCTGGAGGACCCTAAATACAGATTGTGAAGCGGTAATTACAGAAGCGTTTGCAGCTTTGTTAAAGGCGGCAGAGCCAGAGAGCACAGCAGAAGGGGTACCGCTACAACTCGAGCGAATGCACCGGGGTCTAGGCCCTATTCAAGAAAATCGGCCCTGGGACATAGTGGTATGTATGAATTCTTATAAAACGAAGGAGCGGATCCTGACAGCCGCTCGAAAACTATGGCATTTTCAGTGGGAAGGTAATACTCTAGAGCTGTTCCAGGACTTTTCATTGAGAACCCTGCAGCGTCGCCGGGAACTGAGAAAAGTGACAGCATTCATAAGGAGAGAGGGGCTGAGATATAAATGGCTGTATCCCTTCGGTTTGCTTGTTACAGTGAAAGGGATATCCAGGCATGTGAAAAATAGCAGAGAAGCATGGGTGGCGTTAAAAGAACTTGGCGTGTCGAACCTCCCAGAGGACAGTGAAGATGGCCTCAGAGCCAGTAATCTGCTGGGACAGGGAAGTATCAGCAGTGCGCTGGCCTCAATCCTGGCCTTCAACATCCAGACCAGAGTAGGTGTGGTGGATGGGAGCAGCTGAAACTGCAACAGATTAAGTTGCATGATCTCCGAGGGCTGTTATAAGAGTTTCTCCTTAGAGGAGATGTTTAAGTTTAGGATATTTGTTAATGTCATTCTTGTATGGAATCTCCTGTTAGTTGGAAGCAGGGGATGTGTTATATTGAAGGGTGTGGTTAAATTGTTAAAAAGTTGAATGTATAGTGGGGAAAATTAAGAATTTCCAGAGAGTCCGATATTGAACAATAGTGAGGGGAGTACGAAGCGGGGTGGGAGGGGGCATTATTAGATTTAACAGAGGAGAGGGGAGGAAGAGGAGGAGGGGAGCATTTGGGGGTGTTCAGGAGGAAGTTGTATATTGGGCAAGGGGGGAGATGTGGGGAATGAGAGGCAGTGGAGGGAGCTGGGAGGCATGTCACTACCTACGAGAGGAAGGTTCCCCCATTGGGGACTGGTTAATGGGGATGGGGATGGGTGGGGAGAAGAGAAGGGGGAGGGTTTCGGGGGGGGGGGTGTCACTCAAGGCGAACCAGCATATATCCAACAGATGCCTTGGTGCGAATAGACACTATAAACGCCAAAGGGCTGAATAGCCCACAGAAGAGACAGCAATTGTTCAGGGAGGCAGAGAGGCTACAATGGGACATTATCTTGGTTCAGGAAACCCATTTAAAACATAAAGATGAGGGGTTAATGTCTTATAGGCAGTTCCTACAACAGTACTTTGGGAGAGCTAAAGGGGAGTGGGGAGAAGGGGGTGGTTATTTTGGTGCGGAGGGGGTGTCTACTACAAGTTGGAAACGTAGTTCGGGATAACATCGGAAGGATATTAATACTTATAGGTGAGTTGATGGGGGAAAAGGTAACCTTGGCTAACATTTACGCCCCAAATACGGGACAAGCCCCCTTCTGGAGGGAAGTCCGTGAGATCTTGGACCGAAATGTCAAAGGGAAACTGGTGTTGGGGGGGTGATTTCAATTTGGTAATACATCCAGGATGGGATAGACAGGCTAGGGGGGGGGAGATGGAAATGCAAAAGGTCGACGTATAGTGAAAGGCATTATTAGGAAATTTCATTTATCGGATGTCTGGAGGGTACACAATAGGGGGTGTAGGGAGTATACCTTTTATTCACATCCACACAAGACCTTTAGTTGGATCATTTATTTGCTAGTGGATAAATTATGGGAGCTAAGTGGGGGAGGTGGCGATTGGTAATATCTTGTGGTCAGACCATGCCCCGATGTGGGTGGAAGTTCAAGAGGGGCAGGGGGAGGGGGGAATATGTTTTTGGCGGCTGAATGAAAGTCTCCTCAAGAGGGAGGAAGTTGTCCAAGATGTAAAGAAGTGCCTTCAGGAGTATTGGCGGATGAATGACAATGGGGAGGTGCACGACATGGGATTGTGGGAGAGGATGAAAGTAGTAATCAGGGGGCGCTTGATTATGTGGGCAGCCAAGATTAAAAAGAACCGGAAGGGAAAGGAAGAGCAGTAACATGAAAAGATTAAGAACGTCACAGAGCAATACAGTATACGAGGTACGGCTCGGAAGTTGAAGTATTTACCGTATATACTCGAGTATAAGCCGACCCGAATATAAGCCGAGGTACCTAATTTTACCACAAAAAACTGGGCAAAACTATTGACTCGAGTATAAGCCGAGGGTGGGAAATGAGGCACCTACTAGTCAATGTAAAAAATAAAGATAGAGACCAATAAAATTACATGAATATTTATTTAAACGAAAAACAGTAAAATAGCTCTGTAAGTGGAAAATGGGGTCAACAAAAACAATATGGTATCAAACCTTAAACCCGCTCCGCCTAGCTTTGAATGCAGCCGCAAGAGTCCTCTCTGGATCGTCAAGATCCGACCACATAACGCCCATCATGAAGGATTTGCATTGGCTACCTTTACATGCCAGGCTCCAAAACAAGTCATTGGTCCTCACCTTCAAAGCCCTAAATAACTACCCCCCTACGCCAATCAGCAAGCTAGTCCATGGTACCCTGGAAAATAGAAACAGAAGGCCTACTGCACTGAACACATTAGTAGTCCCCAAGCTAATAACTACATGCAGAAAGGCTACCTCCAACAGAGCCTTCTCCATATTCGCCCCTTTAAACTGGAATGCACTCCCCCATGAAATCCGTGGTATTAAAAACCTCTTCCTATTCAGAAAAGCCTTAAAACTCCACCTGTTCACAAAATGTTACCCAGAAACTTCCAGTGATAGAAGCACAACCAGCAAGCTTCCCTCATACCCCAGCCGCCCCTGAACGTCAATACCACAGATATAATAGGTAGTCCCCACTCAAGCCCAACCAACCACTAATCTTCATCTTCACAAAATCAATGCAACACCCATTTATATTAGAGTATTGTACTTAGTTTCGAGTTAACATGTATTTAGTTTCCCCGGTTTCGATCCCATGTTCAATTCCCTGTTCTTTGTAAACTCAATGTTGTTTCTGTACATTGCAGTATTTTTGTTCGATGCACACCGCGCTGATTTTAATTGCGCGGTATAGAAGAAATGTTAAATAAATAAATTAATTAATTAATTCAAAATAAAGAGATATTTTTCTACCTTTTGTGCATTTTTTTCAGCTGCAATTGCTCCAGTCACTTTCTTCTGGTTTCTTTGTGTCTTCCGCTAACTCTCCATCGTCTGCTGTCCATTTGTCTTTTCTTCTCTCTTCTAGTTTTTTTCCATTCTCTCTCTACATCTGCTTTAACATACTAATCTTTCTCCTTTTGCTCTTTCCTCATTCCTATTTCATCTACTCAAATTTTACCCCTCCATTCTCAATCCCCACTTACTCTCCCAATATCCGGCCAATTGTAGATTTGTCTTCCCTCCCACACAAAATATTTTTCCCCTCTCCATTTCAAGCCCCCGTCCCTATCAGCTATTTGCAGTTCAAGCCCTCCTTCCACTCAGCCCATTTTCCAGTCCTAGCAACCCCCCCAGCCCATTAACAGTCTTAGCCCCCCCAGCCCATTACCAGTCCTAACCCCCCATCAGCCCATTTCCAGTCCTAGCCCCCCCATAGCCCATTACTAGTCCTAACCCCTCCCATCAGCCCAATACGTCCTAACCCCCCCATCACCCTATTTCCAGGCCTAGCCCCCCCCATCAGCCTATTTCCAGTCTTAGCCCCCCATAGCCCATTACCAGTCCTAACCCCTCCCATAGCCAATTACCAGTCCTAACCCCCCATCAGCCCATTTCCAGTCTTAGCCCCCCCCAATAACCCATTACCAGTCCTAAAACTCCCCATCAGCCCACTTCCATTCTTAGCCCCCCCATAACCCATTACCAGTCCTAAACCTCCCCTTCAGCGCACTTCCATTCTTAGCCCCCCATATCCCATTACCAGTCCTAAACCTCCCCATCAGCCCATTTCCAGTCTTAGCCCCCCCATAGCCAATTACCAGTCCTAACCCCCCCATCAGCCCATTTCCAGTCAGCCCCCCCCATAGCCCATTACCAGTCCTTGCCCCCCCCCATAGCCCATTACCATTCCTAGCCCCCCCATCAGCCCACTTCCAGTCTTAGCCCCCCCCATAGCCAATTACCAGTCCTAACCCCCCCATCAGCCCATTTCCAGTCAGCCCCCCCCCATAGCCCATTACCAGCCCTAACCCCCCCCCCCCCATCAGCCCACTTCCAGTCTTAGCACCCCCCCCCCCATGGCCCATTACTAGTCCTAACCCTCCCCTATCAGCCCACTTCCAGTCTTGGCCTCCCACCCCCCATTACCAGTCCTAAACCCCCTTCCGCCCTATCAACCCAAATTTAAAAAAAAAACAACCCAGCTGCTTCTGCCGCGGCAGCATCAAGAGTGCCGCCGCCGCCGCGGGGTCCCCCTGGCAGAGCCTCCCTGCATTGCAGCCTATCCCCGAACGCGGGCTTCTTTCAGAGCCGCGAGAGTTTCCTTTCTCGCGGCTCTGTTAATCCCGGCGGAAAGGAAACTCTCTGGAAGAAGCCCGCGTTCGGGGATAGGCTGCGATGCAGGGAGGCTGTGCCGGGGGGGCCCCGCGGCGGCAGCGGCACTCTTGATGCTGCCGCGGCACTCTTGATGCTGCCGCGGCAGAAGCAGCTGGGATGTTTTTTTTTTAATTTGGGTTGATAGGGCGGAAGGGGGTTTAGGACTGGTAATGGGGGGGAGGCCAAGACTGGAAGTGGGCTGATAGACGTTGACTCGAGTATAAGCCGAGGGGGCCGTTTTTCAGCACAAAAAATGTGCTGAAAAACTCGGCTTATACTCGAGTATATACGGTAAATCAATTAAAAATGGAATTACATGGACTTCCGGTGATGCGGTGAGCCAGAGCAGTCGCATGCTGCTCGAGCTCTGGGCCCCCTCGCCCCCCCAACGAAGAAAAAGCTGTAGCCGGGGCTGACTTCGGGGCTCTTCGCCCCCCCCCCCCCCCGGGCTCTCCCGACCGGACCGCTACGAGGAATGGTGCCCCGGTGCTCCCCTATCACCCCCACCCAACGAAATATGGAAGCGGCCTAGACCCGGGCAGCAGACACCGCGCCGTGGGAGAAGCCGCGCTGAGAGGTGAGCCGGCCGATCGAGGATTTCAGCGGCGGGTGGTGCGGGGTCCCGCGGCAGCGGCGGTTCTCCGGCTGGAGCACTTCGCCTCTCCCCGCCTCCCCCCTGCATGTCTATAGTGCGGGCCTTGAGAGGGGGGCTGATACGACAGCTACTGGGGGGGGACGAGAACTGTTGATGGGCCTCAGTCTGGGCCACCGTCTGCTTTGCCAGCCCTCCCGGGAGATCTTTGAGGGCCGAACAGCCAGGAAAGTGCCTCATATTCAGCACATGGATGACTGAGACCTGTGTCCTGCCTTTGGCACACGGGGGCCTTTGACCTGCGCCCTATCTTGAACCTATGGGAGCCTGGGCCGTACCCCCTGCCTCCGGCGTATTGGAGCCTTTGACCGGCGCCCTGCCGCCGGCACGTGGAAGCCTGTGACCCGCACCCAGCGCCCTGCATCCGGTGCACCGGAGTCCGAGACCTGTACCTTGCGGCCAACGGATAGGGGCGTTCAGAAGCCTGGGACCAGTGCCCTACCCTTGGCTCTCGGGGGGCTGGGACCTGCCCCTGCCCTCAAGAACTGAAGACTCCTGCCCTTCCTCCAGCGCACGGACGCCTGAGACACGTGCCCTCCCCCTGGCATGCGGCGGCCCGAGACCTGCACCCCACCTCCAGTGCACGGGAGCCTGAGAAGAATTGGCGGCGCCTGGGACTTGAGACGGGGCCTGTACAGCACACCTTGGAGGAAGGCAACCAGGGCATTCGTCGCCTGACAGTGAGTAAAGGGGACGGGGGTTGGGACCCCCCTCCAGTGCAGATCACCGCAGCGGCTCTAGCGATGGCGGCAAAGGGAGGCCGCCGGGTGGAGAAGGAGAAGACCCCCCTGCCGCCAAGGGGGGGGGAGCAATCCTCGCCGCTGAAGGGGGAGACTAAGGCCACGGCGGGAATGGTGGATGAAATCTCCATGGCCGTGGCAGGGGCGCTGTCTGCGCAGTTCGAAGACCTGCGGGGCCGCATGGACCTAATCCAAACCTCGGTGGAGGCCCTGGGCAGCCGACTGCAGGAGGCGGAGCACCGGATAGAGAGATCGGAGGAGCATGTGTTGGAGCTACAGCAGGAGATGG
This sequence comes from Ichthyophis bannanicus, assembly GCA_033557465.1. Classification (NCBI taxonomy): domain Eukaryota; kingdom Metazoa; phylum Chordata; class Amphibia; order Gymnophiona; family Ichthyophiidae; genus Ichthyophis; species Ichthyophis bannanicus. Next base: position 84,065,863 of record CM066041.1, read on the forward strand.
CCCGGGTGAAAAAGTTACTCCAGGGGCAGGAAGCCAAGCTAGATGACCTTGAAAACAGGTCCCGCCGTAACAATCTGAGATTTCTTGGGATCCCGGATGCCATAGAGGATCGGGACTTACAATCCTACGTAGAGGACCTGGTGAAACAAATCCTGGCGACCGACCCCAAAGGCACCCTAGTGCAAATAGAGGGTGCACCGGGTCGGGCCTAGGAGAACCAGTGACGGCCGACCCAGGGTGGTCTTAGCACGGTTCCTGAGATTCCCACAGAAAGAAGCGGTCTTGCGTGCTGCGCGAAAGCGAGGGACCATTAAAAAGGACAATGTCCGGCTGCGTATTGTCCAGGATTACTCAGCGGCCCTGGGACAGCGACGACGAGAGTATGGTCCCCTGTGCCAGACCCTAATAGATAACAATATCAAATTTATGGTGCAGTATCCCGCCCGGTTGATCTTCACTCATGGTGGGACCCGCCGGTCTTTTGAGTCCGCGACAGCAGCAACGCCCTACGTGGAGGAGATACGGCGGAGGGCTGCCGTGGCGGCCGAGTCCTGAAGGCCGGAGGAGAGGACCGTTGCTGTGAGGAACAAGACAGGAGTTTTCTACTATGGACTGTAAAGAGATGGTGATGGTAACTAGGTTGAGGGAGGGGGGGGTAAGGGGTCTGCTTAACCTACCTTTAAGTAGGGATGTTGGCTGTTTCCTTTGGATGTGGGAGGCGGGCGGCATGAGTAGTTGGGGATGTATGGCGGGGGGGGGGAGTGGGGAGGGGGAATGAGCCTGGAGGGGGGAAAGCGCCGGGGGGGACCCCGGACGGCCCGTAGCAGAGCCGGTACAATGGAGGGGTGGGGGGGTACCTCACGCATCTAGGAATACTTGGAGGAGATGAGGAGGATGGTAGTAGAAATAAGGAATTGGAGTGGTGAGGAGAGGAGAGGGGGAGGGGGAGGGAGAAAGGGGGAGGGGGAGGAGAAAGAGAGCTGTATCTTAGAGGGCCAGTTGAGGAGGAGAAGGTGCGAGGATCATATTGGGAGGGAAATGGGGGAGGACCTCAGGCTGGGGGGTGTCTTCCCTATATTCTGTATGGTACATAATAGACACAGTTGGGCCAAGTCTAGTAATACATGCCGCTTAAGATCATCTCTTGGAATGTGTGTGGCCTGGGCAGCCCGATTAAACGGGCTAAAATTTTGCAGGCCCTGGCAAGGCAGGGGGCGGACATCGCTATGCTCCAGGAGACCCACCAGACTGCCGAGGAGCACCGTAAACTCTGCCGGGAGTGGGTGGGACAGGTCTGGGGGGCCCTGGCCCTTAGTAAGAAGAGAGGGGTAGCGCTTTTGATACATAAACGTATAAGGATGGAGGTGGTGAAGGACTTGGTCGATCCATCAGGCAGATTCGTGCTGGTGCAGGGAGTCCTTGAGGGGAGGCCAGTAATTCTCGGCAATGTGTATTGTCCCAATGTGCTAGATCTGTCCCTCTATGCGTGCCTTGCCTCTAAAATTGAGACGTTGCCGGAGATCCCCGTTATTTTGGGGGGGGACTTCAATGGGGTCATGGATGTTGACCTCGACACCTCCAAAGGGCGGGAGCAAAGAGACAGGATAGCGACGGTTCGGGCATTACGACGTTTATGCTCCAGGCTGGGGCTGGTGGACCCGTGGCGACTACTACACCCGGCCGAGCGGGATTACACGCATCACTCCCGGGCTCATGGCACTAGCGCACGTATAGATTATCTGTTGCTGTCTGCCGGGCTGTTTTCCAACGTCGGGGATGCCCAGATAGGACCCGTAGAGATATCCGATCATGCCTTTGTTTGGCTGGAGGTCTTTTGGAGTGGGAATACTCCTCGAGCCTTTCAATGGCGTTTTTCCACTGGAACTCTATCGAGATGCGCAATTTCGTTCCTTTATTCGGAGGCGGTGGCAGGAATTTGAAGCTGATCATAGGGGTCATCAGGATGACCCAGAGCTGTTCTGGGAAAAGGCGAAAGTCGTACTGCGGGGAGATATAATTGGGTTCCTTGCCAGGAAAAGAAGATTGAGGGCCGAACGTATCATGGACTTAGAGAGATTGGTGACGAAGCTGAGACGCCATGGGCCCAAACTCCCACTGCAGGGCTTAAAAAGCAGTTGTGGGACTCTCAAATGGAATTAAACGAACTTCTACACCAGCGGGCTAAGAAGTCAGTATTATATTATCGCTATCAATTGTACCGTTATGGGGACAAGCCCGGGAAGTTATTGGCTCGGTGCCTTCGCGGGCCCAGGGGCTCCAAACTGGTACCAGCCTTGCGAGATGATTTGGGGACCTTACATAGGGAGAGCCCGGAGATAGTGGGTATTTTTCGCTCCTTTTTTCAGAAACTCTATGCTGCGGAGGCGACCTCCCTCACGCAGATGGCGGATTATGTGAGGGGACTGGACCTGCCCCGCCTATCAATAGAGCAAAGAGCACAGTTGGACCGGCCGATTACGGTGGCTGAGCTGCAAGGGGCTATATCAAAAGCCAGTTGCTACAAATCCCCTGGATCCGATGGCCTGGGCGCCGAACTCTATAAAATTCTTAACGAACAGATTTCCCCAACGTTGGCCGCTGTACATAACCGGAGAGCACAGCAGGGTTACTTTCGGTGGGGGGCTAACCATGCTCATATTGTCCTTATCCCCAAACCGGCAAAGGACCCTCTTTCTGCGGCCTCGTATCGTCCTATTTCCCTACTTAATTTCGACCTCAAATTAATGGCTAAGATCTTGGCAGATCGCCTGGCGGATTTTTTGGGGCAGCTGGTTCACGAGTCACAAGTCGGTTTCGTTATGGGGCGATATGCGGTCCGTAACTTACGCAAGATCATCGCATCCTTAGAGTGGGTCCAGCATAGACATCTGTCCTCTCTATTGGTTAGCTTCGATGCAGAAAAAGCCTTCGACAGGGTGGACTGGCAATATCTGAGATTTATCCTCCCACAATATGGTATAGGGCCGCTGTTTTGTAACATGGTCGCGAGTTTGTATGCCAATCCGACTGCAGCGATACTTTGTAATGGGGTATTATCAGAGAACTTTCCGCTGCAGAGGGGGACTCGCCAGGGCTGCCCCCTCTCTCCTCTCCTTTTTGTTCTTTCTCTGGATCCTCTCCTGCAGCGAGTGGCGGGTATGCGAACCATTCAGGGAGTAGGCATTGGTAATCAAGAATTTAAGATTTCAGCCTTTGCCGACGATTTATTGGTGCACTTGCTTTCCCCTGGGGACTCCCTGCCTCTTCTTTTGAAGGAGTTTCGAGCCTTTGGGCAGTTTGCGGGGTTTAGTATTAATAGGGATAAATCTGAAGCCCTGGATGTATCTGGCCGACTCCGGAGCAACTAGTCGGGTGAGTTCCCCCTTCGATGGGCTGAGCGCCAGTTCATATACCTGGGGATTGTACTGTCCTGTCAGCCGGGTCAACTGTATGGGAGTAACTTGCGACGGATGTTGAACAAGGTGAGAACTCAGTTGCAGGCCTGGCTGCTTCTCCCCCTGTCCCTTATGGGGAGAATCGCGGCAATTAAATTGGTCCTTCTGCCGCGGATATTATACTGGCTACAGACCCTCCCTGTTTGGATCCTCCGGCGGGACATTCGGCGTTTTGAGGCGGAGTTTCGGGGCCTTCTCTGGGGGGGGTCGAGAACTCGTATCTCCTATCGTCGACTAGTGGGGAAGGTGCGGGGTGGGGGGTGGGGGCTCCCAGATCTTGGTGCCTATGCACTGGCTTGCCAGGCACGTCACCTGGGGGACTGGCTAGGTAACACCGATCTTTATACCCCTAGGGCCCTTGAGGAGGCATACGTGGCACCCCACTCCCTAAGAGCTCTTTTGCATTTGGAGGTACGTAGGTGGCCCCCGCATTTGGCGGACAGCGTGTTATTGGCCCCGGTTTGTAAGACTTGGCGGCAATTGAATGCCTACTGGGGTCGTCGTTGGCAGGTGTCGAGCTGGCTACCCATTCGGGGCAACGCCAATTTCACCCCGGGCACCGAAACCGCCGCGTTCCGTCTATGGGGGGAGAGAGGTATACATACTTTGGGCCATGTGGTGGACTTGACGGGCAAACCTAAGCCCTTCCTCGCATTAACCCACGAGTATGAGTTGGGGCCCCTGCAGTTTTTTGCGTACATGCAAGTGGCCCACTACGTGGCTTCCCTTTCGAGGACGGAACTATGTAGCGACCGCTCGGCCCAGATAATAGCATTCTTTGGTTTCACTGAAGCCGAAAGGCCGTCTATTCGGACCTTTCACCTCAGGTTGGAGCAGTTTCGACCGCAGCTGGACTACCGCGGTGTGGAACGGGCTTGGGGGGCGGAAATGGGTCGGGAGATCCCCCCTGACACGATTCTGGTGGCCCTTCGGAGAGTGGCGAGCCTGGCGGATGGCGCCCGCTGGCGGGAAATCCAGCTTAAGTGCTTGACTCGGGTTCATTTCTCCCCGCGGCGGGCCCTTCGCTGCCACTTGACTACGGATGGTAGCTGCCCGAGGTGTGCAGAGCCTATGGCGACACTGTACCATATGTGGTGGGGATGCCGACGGATACGCCCCTATTGGCAGAGAATCGCCTTATTTATGGCCGACCTCCTTGGACAACCTGTTGACTGGAACGCTGCCTTGATCGTTCTAGACCTCATGGGCCTTACCACTCCGAAGGGGAAATGGAGCCGCTGGCTGGTGCGGAAGGCATGTCTGGTGGGTAAAGGGCCAATTCTACGTGGGTGGAGGGACGGCCACCCTCCCTCCTTTTGGGAGTGGCGGAACTCCTTCCACCAACTCATGCTCCTGGAGTGTAGGGCTGCTCGAGGCCATGTTAAGCGATGGGCCACTTTCTGGCTACTGTGGGAGCCCTATATTCAAAATCTGAGTCCTCGGACTCGTAATGTAATCCTGCAACTAGGCTGTTGATGGACTTACCTGTATGGGGAGACTAATTGCTGCTTCGTAATGGTGTACACACTGGTCCTGTTGGTAATGCTTGGGGGCGGTGGGGGGGGAGGGGTTTCTAAGAGGAGAATGGGCGGGGGAGGGGGGATGGGCCAATCTTTCAAAAACCCTGTAACCATCCATGTGTTCCGCCCCCTGGGGATCAGAGTCCACCCTAGGGAGCGACTGTTATCAGTTGTGTACTTGCTGTTTATGTTTGATGGTTATAAATAAAGTTTTGAAAAAAAAAATGGAATTACATACATTGCAACTCGAATCCATTGCCTTTCAAATGGAGAAGGTGAAACAGAAGTTTTATGAGTGGGGAGATAGAGCGGGGAGATTGCTAGCACATAAACTTAGGAAAAGAGATAGCAAATTCCATAGTGGTGATTAAGGGAAGGGATGGTGATTTATTGAGGACAGAAAATCAGATTGGAGACCAATTTTGTCAATTCTACTCTGAATTGTACACTCAGTGGGGGTGGGGGGTAACAAAAAACATACAGGAATATCTGGAGAAGATAGAACTACCTAGGGTAGGGGAGGAGATGGGAGCACGGATTGAGGAGAGAATACACCGAGAAGAAATAGAGGAGGTGATTAAGGAAATGCCCTCCGGTAAAGCACCGGGACTGGATGGGTTGACTAATACTTTTTATAAGATTTTCAGAGAGGAGGTATTGGAGTTCTTGGAGAGGATATTTAATGGGATACTAGGAGAGGGTGGACAACTGACTTCAGAAATTCTGACAGCTGGAATCACAGTGTTACCAGAGACATGGAAGGATCCCTTGTACTGTGGATCCTATCGTCCAATATCGTTGCTTAATACGGACGTGAAGATCTTGGCAAAAGTGCTGGCTAATCAACTGGCTAAGGGGTTGCCCTCTCTTACTGATATAGACCAAACGGGGTTTATAAGTGGAAGGCAAGCATCAGATAATATAAAGAGAGTGTTGGAACTTATTTGGGCGGCGCATCAACAGCAGGTAAAAATGATGGTGCTGTCAACTGATGCTGAAAAAGCATTTGATCGAGTTAGCTGGTCCTTTTTGTTTGCAGTGATGCATAAGATGGGTTTGGGTCTAACTACTTAAACTGGGTGCGGGCCCTACATAATAAACCGCAGGCTAGGGTGTGAATCAATGGTAGATATTCCGAGGCATTCAAACTAGAAAGGGGCACTCGACAGGGGTGTCCACTTTCTCCATTGCTCTTTGCATTAGCAGTGGAATCCCTAGCACAGATAAGAATGGATAAGGGAATCAGGGGATTAATGGTAGAGGGATGGCAGCACAAAATCTCGTTATTTGCAGACGTTCTTTTAATGGTAACGCAGTCAGAGGAAACATTGGCGAGAGTAGTGGCTGTGATAGAGCAGTATGGCGCTGTATCAGGTTTTAAGATGAATATGGACAAGACAGAGGCGCTTAATATCAATCTTTGGGGGTGCAGATTTAGATCAGCTAAAGAAACAGTATCCATTTAAGTGGGCGCGGAAGGCCATTAATTATCTGGGGGTACAAATAACAACCCATCCCCAGAGCTTATATGAGGCGAAGTATCCCCAGTGGAGGAGTAGCCTAGTGGTTAGAACACTGGCTTGGTAAGCAAGCAACCAGGGTTCGAGTCCCACTAGCACTCCTTGTGGCCTTGGGCAAGTCACTTAACCCTCCATTGCCTCGGAAGAAAGGCCTGGCAATCTACTTCCGGTGACACTGCCAAGAAAACCCAGGAGCTTCTGGGTCGCCAGGAGTCAGGACTGACTCGAAGGCACACATTGCATTTTTGCATCCCCAGTTGTAGAGAACAGTGGTCCAGGATCTGCAGGAGTGGATGGACACAGAAATATCGTGGATGGGACGTATAGCAGCGGTTAAAATGAATGTTCTTCCCAGGGTGCTCTACTACCTCCAGGCTCTCCCAATAGCGATCCCATTAGGGCATAAGCCAGAGCTCCAAGGGAAAGTATTCCAATTTATATGGAGGAAAAGGCTACCATGAATTGCCTGGGCAGTAATGTATCTGTCTCGGGAGGAGGGAGGACTGGGGGTCCCGGACCTACAGGCATATTATTGGGCATCCCAGGTTAGGCATTTGATGAACTGGAGAGAGGGAGGGAAAAGGAAAACTTTTGTCGCTTTGGAGGGAGCAGGGATTAAGGGGCGGCCTCTGGAGGCACTCCCGTGGATGAGTAGACGGGAGCGGAGATACCAAACACATGAGAATCCATATGTGGGGCATGTCCTCCGAATTTGGGACAGAATGAGGGGGATTTGTCGAGGGAGGTAGGGACCCCCTTTTTTCGGTGATGCAAACTTTGTATTACATGGGGGATTTCATCCCAGGGAAAGAGGGAGGGATATTTAAACATAGGGAGCGAGAAGGACTAAGGTGGTTCTATCAGTTTATAGATGGAGGAGATTGGGTCCCATTTGCAGAATTGCGAGACAAGTACCAATTAGGGGAAGATAGTTTATTTCATTATAGACAGGTGTTATATTATTAAAGGCAAAAATCAGGCAAGGAAGGGCTAGAGCAGGACTATACTAATCTTGAAACAATATGGTATGGGAAAAAGCAGTCTTGGGGGATGATATCGATGTTATACAAAGCAGTGAGGGGAGGGAAACGGGAGGGGAAAATTGGATACATGCTGACTTGGGAAAAAGAGATGGGTAGAACACTAGACATCCAACAGTGGAAAGCTATTCTGGATCAAGCTCGACAACTACCCATATCGGTGGCTATTAGAGAGAATTGGCATAAAGTTATAATGAGATGGTACTATACGTCGGTGCGGCTGAACAGGATGTTCCCAGCAGTGGCAAAGGGGTGCTGGAGGAATTGTGGGGAGGAGGGGTCAATGTTCCATGTTTGGTGGACATGTCCACAGATTCAACTTTTTTGGGAAGAGATTCAGAGGTGGATACAGGAGGTGGTGGGAGTGGAAATAAAGAGGGACCCAGAAATTTTCCTATTTGGATGGTGGAGGGAAAGGGGCCCAAGGAAAGAAAGGAAGCAAATCATGGCCTGTCTCAGTGCTGCGAGATGTGAAGTAGCCTATAGGTGGAAAAAGGTGGCGCCGCCTCATGGATAATTGTGAGGATAGGCTTCGCCACATCTATTTAATGGAAAAATTGACCTCAATTCACAGACAGAGGTGGTCTAAGTTTGAAAGTAAATGGCAGAGTATGTTGGTGTATCTGCGGGGGGATAGGGGGTAGAGTGGTAACGGGGGGGGGGGGGGGAATATGTGATTAACAGTGTAAGCTGTAAATGTTATCAAATGTGAATTGTACATGCTACAGTTGTGTATGGAATTGAGTTGAATAGTACTCTAATAAAAAGTTTAAATACAGGGAGAAGATGTCTTAAAAAAGCTCTGTGGGGAGATCGTTAAAACAGCCACCATGCTATATGGTCAGTGTGGGTCAGAAGATCCCCTTCCCAGGGGGGAGAAAGCAGGTACATCAAGCCCCAAGAAAACAGACAAGGCTGAAAGATCCTATTTAGAAAGTCAGCATTGCTTTCCCTGATATAGGAAGAGCCATCAATCAGCTTAGGCAAAACATATATAAATAAAGAAATACAAGTTTCATCCCATGCCATTAAATTTTCTTAGTTATTTTGCCCCCAGACAGATGGATGGACAGATCTTCTCGACCCCTTTTATATAATTCTTTTCAACTTCCATTGGGTTGGAAAGAATTAAAAATGAACCATTTGATGAGCCATATGTCAAGGTCTGATATCAGTTAGGAAGTTTTCATGAATATTGTTTCTGGCTTTGCAGTAGTTAAGTTTGTAAATATTATATAAACCAACTAATAAAAACATGTTGTTAGAACTTTAGTGGTTCTCTGTTGCCATTTATTGTTCTTGTGTTTTGGTACTGGGACATAGCAACCCTGTGATAAGAGATACTGATAGCTTCACAAGCCCACTGCTTACTTATCTGCAAGAGAATGGATGGGACAATTCTCCAATGACAACAGCATATTGATAAGATACAACAGAAAAGGCATTCCAGGGTCAAAACAAAGCAAAATACAGACAAAGGCAGAATACTACTTACCAGACTGGTCCTCTTTCAGTGTATTAGAAATTGTGGAACCAGTTAAAGCAGCTAACGTTGCAGAGGGGGAAGCTCTGTACCTTGACAGACGGCTAAGAAGCATCTCGTTGATACTTTTTGCAGATTCTCCCTCCTTTCTCATAAGTATGATTCGTTCTTGAAGCGGATTCGCTACACATACACCATCTTCTACCTATTAGAAATATGGAACTTTATCAGTAAAATATTCTAAGTTGACTGATCTGACCAAATAAATAACCCACACTTAAAGACCTCCCAACCCCTTCATAAAAAAAGTGTGTCTCATACTTTTTATAATTAACCTGCAAAAGCAGAGGAGACGTTTTCTTAAAATAATTCAAAAATTAGGAGCATCATGTGATGTGATGAGTTTAGCAGGAGAACGTGCTCTGGCCTAGCTCCACTACCCTCAGCCAAATTAGGTGATTTTATAACTCCCGCAAGAGATATTTAATTGCATATTTTTTGGCATTCAAACATGGATGGAAAGATATCTGGAGAAACCTCCCAGGATGTCAGCACAAACTGGCAAAACAAAAATAGTGTTCATGCAAAGCCAAGAGAGCAAAAAATGGTGGACTTGCCAGTGCCATCCCTCTTCTTACAGAGGCAGTGATCTTGCAGCTGCACGCAATGGTAAGTGTGAAAAGTTGTCAGGTTTGGTGCATGCGGTGTGGCAAATTTTGATGAAGCACATGGCATGCATGGCTCAGTGAAGCAGCAAGTATCTGATGCGGAGGACTGAGTGGGGGGCCTGGAAAGGCAACTGCAACAAGTGCAACAACAATTGGAGGCACTTACAAATAAACTGAATGATTTGGAAAATCCATTCTAAAAAAGTAATTTGAGGACTGTTGATCTTCTGGAATCTCTCAAAGATGGAGAACTGATTGGATTTTTGGAGTTATGGCTTCCAAAGGCCCTGGAAATATGTCACCAACACAGTAAGTTCTTGGTGGAAAGGGAGCTTCGTTTAGGTCCATAGCGAAAGGAAGGGGCACAGTCGAGTGTGATAACGTTTCTGAATTTTGCCCATAAGAAGCAGACATTGTGGGCCTATAGAAGACTGTAAGAACTGCGCTACTACTACTACAACAATTACTTATCATTTATATAGCGCTGCAAGGAGTACACAGCGCTGTCAAGAAACACGTAAGAGAAAGGCCCTGCATTTAAAAGCTTACAGTCTAGTTAAGATAGACAACACAACTGGGGACTAGGATATATTTAGAGGAATGGTAAGGAAACATATAGGAGGTGACAAGAGATTTAGGGGGGGGGGAATCAGCAAAAGCAATCTCGAAGAAATTAATTTTCAGCCTGAACAGGGCCACAGACAGAGCAGCAAGGTAGAAAGACTGAAGTCTTGAGTTGGCAGTGGAAGAGAAGGGCACAGATAGAAGGGATCTGCCAGAAAAGCGGAGTTCACAAGGTGGGGAGAGGGGAGGAGAGCAGAGAGGAAAGGTAGTGAGGAGCAGCCGAATAAAAGCACTTATTGGTCAGTAGTAGAAGTTTGAATTGGATGCGGAAATGGATAGGGAGCCAATGAAGTGACTTGAGAAGAGGGGTACATAGGCATAGTGACACTGGCGGAAGATTAACCGTGCAGCAAAGTTTTGAACAGACTGAAGTGGGGAGACATGATTCAGAGGAAGACCAGTGAAGAGGAGATTGCAATAGTCTAAACAAGAGGTGACTAGAGAATGGATAAGGGTCTTAGTAGTGTATTCAGAAAGGAAGGAACAAACAAACGTTGCCAATATTGTAAAGAAAGAAATGGCAGGTTTTAGCTATCTGTTGGATGTGTGGAGAAGGAAAGGGAGGAGTCAAAGATGACCTCAAGGTTGCAAGCCAAGTAAATGGGGAGGAGTAGAGTGTTAGCCACAGAAACAGAGGAAGGGGGGAGGTGAACCTAAGGAGAAAGATAAGGAGCTCAGGCCTTGACCATGTCTAGTTTCAGATAGCGGCGAGATATCTAGGCACTAAAGTCAGATAAGCAAACACAGATCTGAGAGTTCGGGTGCAGAGAGAGGTAGATTGAAGAATCATCAGCATAGAGATGGTACTGAGAACCATGGGAGGAGATGAGTGCCTCAAAGGACTGAATGTAGAGAGAAAAAAGGAGAGGTCATAACAGCATCAAGTCTTGCTTTTTCAAGACTATTTCTCTCAGGTTGCAGCTCAGAGGAAGAAGTATTCTGTCATATGAGCAGCCTTGGTGAACAAGCATATGAAGTTTATGCTGCAATATAGTGGCCATCTGCAGATTATCAAACAATGGAGTGGTAAAGCAGATTACTTTGCAGGAGGCGACCTCAATATGGCTGGATAGGCCAAGTCCTTCGAGGAATGGGGAATCTGCAGAATCAAGTGATTGAAGATGCTGTTTACATACTGTGATAAAATGAAGAAGCTGTTTGAATTGGTTATTGGCTTTATGTGAATATGAATATTTTTCTTTTTTTTTCTTTTTGTAAATTTTTATAAACCTGGGTTTTGGCCATTTTTAAGAAAGAATTCTGGTTGGGAATGAAAATGTATCAGTGAACTTTAAGTTTTTTTGCTCTCCTGGCTTTGCATGAACACTCTTTTTGTTTTGCCAGTTTGTGCTGACAACCTGGGAGGTTTCTCCAGATATCTTTCTATCCATGTTTGTATCCCCATGTTATCCAAGTTCTTACCCCTGTTCTCTGTAAAGCCAAACATGTTATCCAAGTTGTTACTCCTGTTCTATGTGAAGCCAAACAGTCTGTTATGGTCATTTTGTTGTATGTAAACCGCGCTGATAAATAGTGCGGTATATAAGAAATTGTAATAAATAAATAAATAAAAGTATAGGAAATGCGATTTATAATGATTTTCTGTAGTTATTATATTGTTACTGAAGTTTTGTCATCTTTGTTCAAGTTTCTTGTAAAATGCAGAATATAAATTAATAAATTAAGTATGGACCCTTATATTCTTAGTTCTAAGATGTGGTCTTCAAATCTGCACAATATATATAGGATATGTTCTGCACTGAAAGCAAACCGCAGCCATAACATTCAAAAGAAGAGAACTATGACTTTTACCGTTTAATGAAAGCACTCACCATCAATTCAAAAATATCCATAAAAACAGATTGCCCTTTTGGAAGCCTATCAGTTAGAGCCATAGGAGACCAAATCCAGTAGAAGTAAGTACCATCTGAAGAAAGGTGCACAGTGGTCATAGGACTACCAACAGGAAAGTGATTTGGTGGCATAGTTACAATTTGTGATACCTATAATACAGAAAGAAATTGGATGCTTTATATTCTTGAATTACACTTCAATTTATTGAAAACTTCATTTGCGAAACATACAGTTGACGTTAACCTTTAAGTGCCAGTACTTGTCACCTTTGGCAAATTACATAAGCCTTTATTGTCTCACATGCAAATAGACTGTAAGCCCTCCAGGTACGGAAATACCTGTTGTACCTGAATGTAACTCATCTTGAGCTATTGTCTCACATGCAAATAGTCTATAAGCCTTCCAGATATGGAAATACCTGTTGTACCTGAATGTAACTCATCTTGAACTATTACTGGAAAGGTATAATATAAAATATAAAGAAAATATAAAAACTAAATGGTGGGAAAAAAACACAACTGAGATGGCATGCAGAACTTAGGAGGAGCCATATATCATTAGCTAGCAAGAAGGCACTGTCTTGTCATGGCTGGCTCACGAAACACATCTTGAACTTATTCTGAATGGACCATGCTGACGTCATCTTTAAAAAGATGATGTTCAACAAGTATGCTAACCAGATAAAATGTGCAAGTCAAAACAACCCAAAAATTGCCTGTTACTTGAGGTACACTTTATTCAAATATATTCAAGTATATTAGACGTTCCTTATTTTATGTCTGAACAAACTTATCTCCCACGCCACCATTCAGAACTGTAATGCTATGAAAATGTAGTGCTATGAAACATTAATTGCCAACTGATATCGCTAATAACTCATATGGCATCAGAAGGAAGCAATTTGTACCCTGCTCAAAATATGTATTGTATGCTCTCAAATTCAGTCATTAGTCCCACATGATAGCGTAGTTACTCACCTGTAACAGGTGTTCTCTGGGGACAGCAGGAATCAGTCCTCACATATGGGTGACGTCGGCACCAACGTAACCCATGCGGAGCAAATCCTTAGCTTTCAAAGAAAGCCTTTGAGATTGCTACCATGCATGCGTGGTCCCCTTCCTGCTCAAGGGTGCCATATTGTGCAGTCAAATGACATAGCTAAAAGGCGGCAAAAAAACAAATAAAGATGGTATGACTGCAACTCCAAGGGGAGGAGGGAGGGTTGTGAGGACTGATTCCTGCTGTCCCCAGAGAACACCTGTTACAGGCGAATAACTACGCTTTCCCCGGGAACAAGCCGGAAGTCAGTCATCACATATGGGACTCCCCAGCTACAGGCTACCAAACCTATAGCCAAAAAAGGGCTCCCTCGTGGAGAGCCACAAGCAGCAGCAATGAAGTCCGCACAGACGGACCAAACAAGACCCCTGTGTCCAATGGAAATAGCACTCCAGTAGCCTGAACACAAAAGGATTGGAAGGTAGGAGTTGCCTAAACACCAAAAAGGTTACGGAGCATGGCAGTAATAAAATGGAAAGGTATGGACTGAAGACCAGATGGCTGCCCGGCAGATGTCTGCTAGCGGGACCAAATGCAGGTTGGCTACTGAGGTTGCCATAGCCCTGACCCAGTGTGCTGTGACCCGGGACTTCCAACGGAAGCCTCGCCTCCTCATAGGCCCGGGTAATACAGTCTGCCACCCATGTGAACAGCGTATGCTTGGACACCGCCTCCCCCAGCTTACTGGGTCATAGGAAACTAAAAGTTGAGAGGCTTTTCGGTGGCCTTAAGTGCGTTGGATATAGAAGGACAAGGCCCTCTTACAGTCCAAGGTATGGAGGACCGTCTATGTCTGACTGGCATGCGGTCTGGAAAAAAAGATAGGGAGGACCACCTCCTGGTTGAGGTAGAAAGAGGACACCACCTTCGGAAGGAATTTGGGATGCGTGCGAAGCACCACCCTATTCTTGTAAAACTTGTTGTAAGGCGTCTCGGCCACTAGGGCCTGGAGCTTGCTTACCCTACAAGCAGAAGTGAGTGCAACCAGGAAAACCACCTTCCAGGAGAGATAGCGAAGGTGGCAAATAGCCAGGGGCTAGAATGGTGGCAGGGTGAGCTGCCCCAACACCACATTGAGATCCCATTCAGTCCCCGGGGGGGGGGGGCAAAACGGGGGCTTAGACAGGAGTAGTCCCCATAGGAAGCAGGACAACAATGGATGGGCAGAGAGGGGCTTCCCAACGATGGTTCGCTCGTAGGGCACTGAGGTGTACACCCTAACAGAGTTGGACTTGAGCCCCGCATGAGAGGTGGAGCAGGTATTGCAACACTGTGACCACAGGGCAAGAGAAGGGGTCGGCCCCCCGCTCAGTGCACCAATGTGCAAATCTACGCCACTTAAAGGCGTATGCCCGCCTGGTAGATGCCTTGCATGAGGCTAGCAGAACATCCTCCACTTCTCTAGGGAGGTGGAGCGGGGCTAAAGTCACCCTCTCAGCAGCCATGCCGTCAGCGAGAGGGAGCAGAGATTGGGATGCAGGAGAGAGCCCCACGCCTGGGAAAGGAGTTGGGGGGGCAGACTCCAGGGGTATGGGGGTCCTCCACCGCCAGTTGCAGAAGCAGTGGAAACCACGGTTACCTGGGCCACCTTGGAGCTACCAAGATGACCAAGGCCCTGTCGTAGAGAGTCCTGGCGATCAGTGGCGTCTGAGGGAAAGTGTACAGAAGTCCCTCGGACCATGAGACTAGGAAGGTATCAGCGGCCACCCTGGCGGGGTGAGGCTGCCGAGAGCAGAAGCAGGCTTGCAAATAGGTCCATCACCGCTTCCCCCAAGGTCTGGAAAGCCTCCTGGCTACTCCTGGGTCCAGCTGCCACTCGTGCGGCTGGAGAATCCTACTGTGTCTGTCGGCCAGCAAGTTGTCCTGGCCCGGCAGGTATACCGCTCTGAGGAGGATGCCCTGTTGGACTGCATAAGAGCACAGATCTAGGGCTTCCTGGAAGAGGGCACGGGACCCTGTGCCTCCTTGCTTGTTCACATAGAACATGGCCGCCAGGTTGTCCGTCTAAACTAGGACTGACCAGTGGCATAGGCGATAATAAAAAGCCTTCAGTGCAAGATGAATGCCTCGCAGCTCCAGGAGGTTGACCTGCTGAGCACTCTCGTACGGGGACCAAGTGCCTTGAGTGTGGTAGCCCTCACAATGGGCTCCCCAGCCCAGCAGGGAGGAATCTGTGGTGAGGACCCTAGAGTGGTTGGGGGTCTGGAAAGGCATGCCCGCCTCCAAGTGGTGGGGCGAGAGCCACCAGATCAAGGACTTTACCAGCTGGCGGGTCACTCAGACTCTGTCCTGGAGGTGGCCCGTGGCCTGGGACCTTTGGTCCCTGAGGCACCACTGACTGTGCTGTTCACATGTGGAGGCTGGTATCTGGAGTGACATGCACTGTGGAGGCCATGTGCCCGAGAAGGCACAGAAGATGCCTGGCTGGCACCAAGGGACGGTGCTGCATATCCCTGGCTCAAAATATGGTTGAATTATAGAGAGTACAATTATGTATTGGCAGAAGAACCTGAAGGAGAGGCTTAGCCCAACAGTATTGAGATCGCTGGTGGACCCCCTTCAATTAGAATCACGGGGGCATAGGATTTGTGGGAATTGTAACATCTGCAACATCTCTGAAACATTAATAGATTTTCACCATAAGGGAAAGAAGTATATGTTACGACATTCCACCACTTGCTCCTCCTGTTACGTTGTCTATTGCATTCGGTGTCCCTGTGATCTGTTTTACATTGGTAAGACTGAAAGACCCTTTCGAGTCCGCATCAATGAACATCGGAGTAGATTAAGATGTAAGGTGTTGGAGGCACCCATTGTATCCCATTGTCTTTCCCATAACCATGCTTTTGAACATCTTAAGTGTTTCTGTCTAGACATGGTGTACGTGGGGCAGAATAGTAAAACCAGGGAACAGACCTTAGTTATCTGTGAACAGCGGTGGATCCACACTCTACAAACGGTCTACCCTTATGGCATGAACAACATGATTGATTGGACAGCATGTTTAACTTTTTTCAGCCTGACTTTCTTTGGGATTTCCGTAGTTGATGTCTTTTTCTATCAGTATAGAAAAAGTTTTTTCACAATGTGATATTATTCTGAAGTCCGATAGGTTAGTCTTCTCTTATGTCACCGTGACGTTTTTTTATCAACCCCTGAATAAAAAGCTCTCCTTATTCACCTAGTCCGCATGCACGGCGTTTTTTGGAGAAGCCATCAGGCTCATAGTTTAGTACTCTAACTTGCTGCTAGATGTGAGGTATTCATAGGATTATTCCTCATTCAACTACTACTTAACAAAGATTTATATATATTTTGTCACAAGGGAAGACAAACATAGAAGGGTTGAATCAGCATCACACAAAAAAAGAAAAAAAGCCCAGTGGTCATTGATGTTTTCTAGGCACGTTGATTTTCATTGTTTTTCATGATAATCAGTGCCGTGTTAATCTGAGACTACAAATTGGGCACTAAAAGTTGAATGAGGAATAATCCTATGAATACCTCACATCTAGCAGCAAGTTAGAGTGGAGCAATTTATTTATTTATATCAGTTTATACAGCTCCGAAAAGACCACATACAATTTTTTGTATTTTTCATAGTTTAGTACGCCAAACATCGAGGTTCAAGACCATTTTCCATCGAGGTAATGTTTTTCATTATTCTGCAGTGTCTGCTTGTTAAAACTGTTCTCTTAATTTTGTTCAGTGACAATACAAGGCATGACTAGCTCGTTTTTGAAGTAACTGTTTCTTTTGACAGTGCAAATATTGAGACACTTACAGCAACTTATAAGGCAAGATTGCCAACAAACATTTCGGAGCTCACCCCCTGAAGAAACTACTCAATCTAGTGAAACGCGGAACGGCAGCCGAACGGAGGCGTCGGGGAACTTTAAGATAAGCAAAATAATTTTACCATCTCATTACGGAATGTTAAGTTGCCTGTCATTTGAATTTCAACTCAATATATAAGCAAAATCTACAGGTCGTTGATGCAAACTCCTTTTGACATAGTCTGCGGGAGTGAGCTCGCTTGAAGTCTGAGACCTGTTTTCAAATACAATGCTCAATTTTAGTTACGATTATGAAGCAGATCAGTGCCTGAGTTTATGTCTTTGAGAGTTTTTTCTAATTTCAATGCATATCCCTGGCTGGCACCATGAGTCTGGCTGCCCTGTCTGTGGGCAGGAAGGCCTTCGACCGAAGGGTGTTGATTCTTGCCCCAATGAATTCCAACCCTTGCGTCGGGAAAAGGTTTGAGTTGGGGTAGTTTATAACGAAGCACAAGTGTTGCAGGATCTGGGTGGTGCGTGTCGTGGCCTGCTGCACCTCGGGGGCTGTAGTGCCCTTGATGAGCCAGTCGTCAAGATAGGGGAAGACAAATATCCCCTGGAGCCTGAGAAAAGCGGCAACCACTGCCAGACATTTTGTGAATACCCTGGGGGCCGAGGCTAGGCCGAAGGGAAGCACCCTGTATTGGGAATGATTGCCTCCCACCACGAAGCGTAGGTATTGCCTGTGGTTTGGGTGGATTAGGATGAGAGTATAGGCATCCTTTAGGTTTAAGGAGCATAGCCAGTCTCCCTGGTAGAGGTAAGGCAGCAATGTTCCAAGGGAGAGCATCTTGAACTTCTCCCTCACCAGGAATTTGTTGAGGTTGCGCAGGTCGAGGATGGGCCTTCGGCCCCTGTCCTCTTTGGCACGAGGAAGTACCTGGAGTAGAACCCCTTGCCCTTGAGGTGGTGGGGAACCGGTCCCACCACTTGGTCCTCGGGAAGACCTGCCAACTCCTTCAGAAGGTGGTTCCGGTGGAGGGGCTCTTCCTGGAAGTAGTGTACAGGTACTTGACTCAGATGGAGGAGGTAACTTTCCCTGGCCACCTTTAATGCCCAGGAGTCTGTGGTTATAGCTCCCCACCTGTGGGCATAAAGGGTGAGGTGACCCCCTGTAGGCTGCTGATCTCTGTGTGGGACAGGGGCTATGCTGTTGGAGTCAAAACTTCCTCCTGGCTGGGCTGGAGCCGGAAGCTTGGGGCTTGTGAGCCTTATGCTTATGCGGGCCATGCCCTTGTCTTGCTGCCCCTGCTGGGGAGCCGGGGAGGCCTGATAAGGTGGGTAGTTTCGGTAAGCAGTGGACTTCCTAGGGTAAAAGGGCTTTTTACCCAAACCCTTCCGTCGGGGAGGGGCTGTGGTCTTCTTGGAGAGCCTAGTCCTCGTAATGAACTCGGTCTCCAGCTCTGCGGCCTTGTCGATCATGGGCTTGCCGAAAAGGTTCTCCCCCTGACAAGGGACATCAACCATCCTGTCCTGTACCCATTGTTTGAGGTTGGACGACTGGAGCCAAGCTTGGCAGCGTGCACCAATGCCTGCCGTGGCTACCCAGGCCGCCGACTCGAAACCATCATAGGCCGCCCAAGACATAAATTTGGAGCACTCACGGACGGCTTTGGACAGACTCTTGAAGCGCTGCAAAGGTTCCTTGGAGAGTCCAGCTGAGTACCCAGCGAGTTCCTTTGCCAGGTTTCTCAGGTGCATGCCCATGTACAGCTGGTAGGCCTGGATCCAGCAATTCAACATCGAGCCCTGGTAGCACTTTCTGCCAAGGGCATCCAAGGTGTGGGCCTCCCTGCCGGGGAGCACCGAGGAGTGCATCTTCTGAATCTTCAGTCGACGCATGGCCAACTCCATAACCATGGAGTTGTATGGCAGCTGTGACTTCTGAAACCCAGGGTTCCGGCGGACTCAATACATCGACTCAAGTCGCTTGCTGACCACCGGCATCAATGCCGGTGTCTCCCACATGCGGAACATAAGTCGCTCCAGGATAGGAGGAATGGGCACCGTGAGAAATTCCCGGGGAGGAGTCTCGTATTGGAGGATCTCGAGCTCGTCGGCCCGAGGATCCTCCTCGGTGGGAAAGGCCAAGGCCTTGAACATGTCTTTGACGAAGTCCAAGAAGCCAGAATCCTCCGGTGGGGACCTTCTCCGAGATTCAGAGACCGGAAAATCGGAGGGGACATCTCGGTGCTGACAGGTGTCCGGGGACTCGGTCTCCCAATCGGAATACTCCAAGGAGGCCCAAGGAACTCCACGAGTCCTCGAGGGCCCCAGTGCTGTATGCCCTGAGCAGGGGAGACTCGTCGGCGACGACCTCTGCCCCAATAAATGGGAGACCGAGCGCAAACTCAACCGAAGATCTACTTGGGCCTGCATGGCCTCGAGGATCGGCTTGGCCTCCAGGGACGACTTTGATGTCAAACGCCCAGTGGTCAGGGTGGAGGAACCGGATGTGCCAGACATCACTGCCCGCTGCTGGACCAAGAAGGTAGTCACACTGCGCTCCAAGGCCACCATCCTGGATGCTAGTCCCGGTGGCTCTGCAGCCTTTGGCGTGGGCACCGAGGGACTTGGGCCAGACAACGGCTCCCCAGGAGGGAAATCCTCGACGAGGACTGTGTCTACCTGCCGAGGTCGGTCCGCCACGGGATCCTTCCGAGGGATCTTGGCTGGCCGCTCCCTCTCCGACGACTCAAGCGGACGTCCGGGGCTCTGCGACCGGGCCTGGGAAGATTCAGGCCGATCAGAGCCATCCAAGAACACCGCCTTTGAGGGCTGCTTCTTCCTCTTTGGTTCCCTCGAGGGAGACTCCCTTTCCGAGGTGTCGAGGCCTCAGATGAACTCCTAGCTCTCAAAGGCATCAGATAGTCTGGAAAAAGTTTGCCAAGCTGCTGCTGGTGGCTCCTCAAGGCCTTGGAAGACATCTTCTCACAAAGGCCACAGACTGCCGGGTCGTGGTCCGGGCCAAGGCACAGGAGGCAGCAGTCATGCGTGTCTGTTAGGGACATAATCTTACCACACCGATCACACTTTTTGAAGCTGCTGGTAGCCATGGGGGGAAAAAAAACCCAAGCAAGGTTGAAGACCTTTCGGGATGACAGCAGAGAAAAAGGGCGCAAAGACACCAAAAGAAAATAAAACAACGTAAAAGGCACCGAGGTTGGTGTGGGAAAGATACTGGTACAAGACCAGAGACAAGTAAAACACACAAAAAAAATCAACTTTTTCTGGGAGAAAACCAGACAACGTCTGGTGGGCTCTGCGGAAAAAAGGAGACCGAGAAAGATGGCACGCTTGGGCAGGAAGGGAACAACGCACGCGTGGGAGCAATCTGAAAGGCTTTCTTTGAAAGCTAAGGATCTGCTCCATGCGGGCTCCGTCGACGCTGACATCACCCATATGTGAGCACTGACTTCCTGCTTGTTCCCGGAGAAGTAATTTTTCATCATACTATCAGTTTTAGAATCTTTCTTAATGAATATTATGTGCAGTCCCAAAAGATGATCACTTCATACAGTGTGATTTACAAACCGATACTTTTCAAAAAAACATTTTAACACTCGTCTTCACAGCCGAATATAATAGCATTTTGCAACAAAAAAGCATAGTTACTCACCTGTAACAGGTGTTCTCAAGAGACAGCAGGAATCAGTCCTCACATATGGGTGATGTCAGCGTGGATGGAGCCCTCATGCAGAGCAAATCCCCAGCTTTCAAAGAAAGCCTTTGGGATTGCATTGCGCATGCGCGGTCCCCTTCCCACCCAAGGGTGCCATCTTGCTCAGTCAAGTCACTTAGCTAAAAAGACAGCAAAGAATAGAAAAATTAATAATAGGACTGCAACTCCAGGGGAGGAGGGAGGGTCATGAGGACTGATTCCTGCTGTCCCTGGAGAACATCTGTTACAGGTGAGTAACTACGCTTTCTCCAGGAACAGGCAGGAAGTCAGTCCTCACATATGGGACTCCCTAGCTATAGGCTACAGAGAACCCATAGCTGAAAAATGGCTCCCTCTAGAAGAGCCGCAGCAGCTGTAATAGGAATTCAGCTGAGAACGCAACACCCCCCCTGGTAGCCTGACACCAAAGGGTCGGAGGGTTGGAGTTGCCTAAACCTCAAATAGATTACGGAGTACCGCCTGGCTGAAAGCACTGTCCCGTTGGGACTCCCTATCCGGGCAGTAATGGGCTGCAAAAGTCTGGCTTGAAGACCAAGTTGCAGCCCGGCAGATGTCTGCCAGCCGAACAAAGTGGAAGTGAGCCACTGACGCAGCCTTATGCCCTGACACGGTGGGCCGTGACTCGACCCTGCAACGGGAGGTCAGCCGCCCTGTACACCCAGGCAATGCAGTCTGCCACCCAGGTAGACAACGTGCGCTTGGAGACAGGTAGACCCAGCTTACCGGAGTCATAAGAGACAAATAGCTGAGTAGCCCTTCGATGTTCCCGCATACGCTTCAGGTAGAAGGACAACGCCCTCTTACAATCCAGGGTATGCAGGACTGCCTCTGCCCACCTGGAATGCGGCCTGGGAAAGAAGGTTGGAAGAACCACCTCTTGACTGAGGTGGAAAGAAGAGACCACTTTCGGAAGGAACTTGGGGTGGGTGCGGAGGACCACCCTGTTCCTATAAAACCGTGTGTACGGTTTATCAGATACGAGAGATCGCAGCTCACTCACACGTCTGGCTGATGTGAGTGCCACCAGGAGGAGCACCTTCCAGGAGAGGAAGCGCAGATGGCAAGTAGACATCGGCTCAAAAGGTGGGCGAGTAAGCTGCTCTAAGACCACATTCAATTCCCACTCAGTTCTCGGAGGGCGAACTGGTGGCTTCAGCAGAAGTAGGCCTCTGAGGAATCTGGACACCAGGGCATGAGCCGAAAGTGTCTGTCCCTCCACTGGCGAGTGGTTTGCTGACAAAGCACTCAGGTGGACCCTGACAGAGTTAGACTTCAGACCCAATTCTGAGAGGTGAAGCAAGAACTGCACCACCACTGGTACAAGGCAAGAGAAAGGGTTCTCGTTGTGCTGAGTACACCACATCTCAAATCTACGCCATTTAAAGGCATCGGATTTCCTAGTGGACTGCCTCCTTGAGGCCAGTAACACTTCTACATTCTTAGGTAGTAGAAGAGGAGCTAACACTACACTTTCAGCAGCAATGCCATCAGGTTGAGGGTCCTGAGGTTGGGGTGCAAGAGAGAGCCCTGCTCCTGAGACAGGAGATCGGGCTGCGTCCCCAGAGGGAGTGGAACTTTCACCGCCAGCTGAAGAAGAAGCGGAAACCAAGGCTGTCTCGGCCATCTGGTGGCTACCAGAATGATAGAGGCCCCGTCCCGAAGGATTTTGAACAGAGTTCGGGCCACCAGGGGAGTGGGAGGAAACGCATACAGGAGGCCCACTGACCAGGAAATCAGAAAAGCATCTGCAGCCAACCTCAGAGGATGTAGCTGTCTGGAGCAAAATTTGCGCAGCTGGTGATTCTGTGGACTGGCAAAGACATCTATAGACGGATGACCCCAGCGGTGGAAAATTTGATGGGCCACCTCCAGATTCAGTTGCCATTCGTGAGGTTGGAGAATCCTGCTTAGTTTGTCTGCTAGGCAGTTCTCCTGACCAGGCAAGTACACTGCTTTGAGAGACATACCCTGCCTGACGGCAAAGGAGCAGAGGTCCAGTGTCTCCTGATATAGGATATGAGACCCTGTACCTCCCTGCTTGTTCACGTAGAACATTGCTACCTGGTTGTCTGTCTGTATCAATACAGACTGATATGAGAGAACATGACAAAAGGTTTGAAGAGCTAGGCGAATCGCCAGCAGCTCTAAGAGGTTGATCTGGTGTGTAGACTCGTGAGGAGACCACAGCCCCGGAGTGCATGATTCCTGACAATGGGCTCCCCAGCCCAGCAAGGAGGCATCTGTTGTTTCTTGTGTGCGAGGGAGTCTGAAAAGGCACTCCCTCAAGCAGGTTGGCTGGCTGAAGCCACCACTGCAACGACTTCACCAATCGTTTGGACACTGTTATCCTGTCTCTGAGGTTGCCGGTGGCTTGTGTCCACTGATCTCTGAGGCACCACCGAGCTGTTCTCATGTGGAGAAGGGCATTTGGGGTCACATGTACCATGGAGGCCATGTGGCCCAGAAGGCGTAAGAAGTGTCTTGCTGAGACCTGAGACTGAACTGTTGTGCCAGTGCTAGCAGCCTCTGTGCCCTGTCCCCCGGCAGGTAAGCCTTCGCTTGAAGGGTGTCCAGTCTTGCTCCTATGAACGCTAAGTTTTGAGTGGGGAGCAAAGTAGACTTTGCAAGGTTTATGACAAAGCCTAGATATTGCAACATGTTGATAGTGCGAGAAGTGGCCTGTTGGGCATCTTGTGACGACTGGCCCCTGATGAGCCAGTCGTCCAGGTAAGGGAAGACAAAAATCCCTTGGCTTCTGAGGAAGGCTGCCACCACAGCCAGGCATTTGGTGAACACTCTGGGAGCAGAGGCTAGGCCAAAGGGTAGTACTCTGTTTTCCTCTCACTACAAATCTCAGATATTGTCTGTGGTCTGGATGTATGAGGATGTGTGTATAGGCATCCTTCAGGTCTAAGGAACATAGACAATCTCCCTGGTGGAGGTAAGGCAGCAATATTCCAAGGGAAAGCATCTTGAACTTTTCCCTCACCAGGAACTTGTTTAAGTTTCTCAGGTCGAGGATGGGTCCGAGGCCTCCTGTTCTCTTTGGTATGAGAAAATACCTGGAGTAGAAGCCCTTGCCCTGCAGGGGGTGGGGTAGCGGTTCCACGGCCTGATTCTCTAGAAAACCTGACAAATCCTGCAAGAGGAGGTCCCTGTGAAGAGGGGGTCTGAGAGGCTCTCCTGGAAAGGAGGAGGGTGGTATCTGGCTGAAGTGAAGCAAATAGCCCCTTTGGACTCTTTACAGGACCCAGATATCCGAGGTGATGGCTGGCCACCTGTGAGCGTACAGGGTTAGCCTGCCTCCTGTGCAATGCCTTACCATTGGTGGAAGAGAGACTATGCCTTGGGAGTCAAAAAAACCCTCCCGGCTGGGTAGGAGTCGGGGCCTGAGGGGTCTTCTGCTTACGCGGGCCATGCCCCTGTCCCTTGGCCTGCTGCCCCTGTTGGGGAGCTGGGGTGGCCTGGTAAGTGGAGTAGTTGCGGTAAGCTATACCCTTTCTCAGGAAAAAGGGCTTTTTACCTGAGCCCTTCTTCTTAGAAGGGGCAGAAGCCTTCTTTGAGAGTCTTGTCCGGGTCAAGTACTCGGACTCGAGCTCAGCAGCCTTCTCAGTCATGGGTTTGCCAAAGAGGTTGTCACCTTGGCAAGGGACATCGACCAACTTGTCCTGAAACCCATGGCTCCAGATCTAACGACATTAGCAAGGCCTGGCGGCGTACACCGATGCCAGACGAGGCTACTCGGGCCAAAAACTCGAAGCCGTCATAGGCCGCTCAAGATATGAACTTCGAGCACTCCCGAATTCCGGTGGACAAGGCATTGAAGCGCTGCAAGGGTGCCTCGGAGAGGCCAGCTGAGAACCTGGCAATCTCCTTTGCCAGGTCCCTCAAGTACATGCCCATGTACAGCTGGTAGGTTTGGACACGACTTGACATCACTGAGCCCTGAAAGCATTTTCTGCCGAGGGCGTCCAGGTTCCGGGCCTCCCGGCTAGGAGGCACCGAGGAGTGCGTTTTTTTGGCTCTTGATCCTCTGCATGGCCGATTCCACAACCATGGAGTTGTGCGGCAGCTATGCCTTTTGTAACCCAGGACTTTTGCGGACTCGATAGATGGAATCAACCCACTTGCTGAGCACCGGCATCGAGGCCGGTGACTCCCACATGCGGGGCATCAGCCGTTCCAGCATCGGAGGAACCGGTACAGTAAGGGCTTCCCTCGGGGGAAAGTCATACTGGAGGGCTTCAAGCTCTTCAGCTCAAGGCTCCTCCTCGGTGTCCACCGGGAATGCCAAAGCCTTGGCCATGACACTGACGAAGTCCGAGAACTGGGTATCCTCCAGAGGGGACCTTCTCCGAGGCTCCCAACCCGGTGAGTCCAATGGGAAATACCGGGTCCGATGGGTGTCTGGGGACTCTTCCTCTTCTGTCTCCCATGCCGATCCCTCCGAGGAGGAATCAAGAGACTCCGGCCGCAAGGGCTTCCCGAACGGGAGGTCGGGGGAGACCTCGGCCGAGGATCGACTCGAGTCCAAAGTCTCAAGGATCGGCTCGGCCTCCGAGGTTGACTTGGACGTCGAGGTCCCGGTGGTCGGGGCAGGTGGACCGGTGAGACTGGCTATCAGCATACGCTGCTGCTCCATGAAGGCAGACATGCTGCACTCCAGGGCCGTCATCCTGAGACCGAGCTCAGAAGACTCTGCAACCTCCAGCTCAGGCTCCGGCTCCCCCGGAGGAGAATTCACGAGGACAACAGCAGTTACCTTCCTCGGCATCTCCAGCTCCATGCGAGGCATCTTTGCAGGCCGCTCCAACTCCGAGGATCCGGGGCGGCGGTCAGGACTCCGCAACCTGGCCTTTGAGGGCCCACGGTGATCGGAGGCATCCAACAACGCCACCCTCAAGGGTTTCTTCTTCCGGTATTCCTGGGAGGGAAACTGCCGCTCAGAAGACCCCGATGGTGCTCGGTTTCAGACAGCTCCCGAGACGTCGAGGCTTCTGACGAGGTCTGGACCCGGGGGGATGCGGACTCGGAGAAAGAGTAGTTACTCACCTGTAACAGGTGTTCTCCAGGAGCAGCAGGAATCAGTCCTCACATATGGGTGTCATCGGCGCCGATGAAGCCCCAGTGGAGCATTTCCCCAGCTTTCTAAGAAAGCCTTTGGGAATGCAGGCACACATGCGCGGTTCCCTTCCCGCCTAAAGGTGCCATCTTACCTCAGTCAAATGACATAGCTAAGAACAGCACACAAAAATGAAAAATAAACTATGTACAACTGCAACTCCAAGGGGAGGAGGGAGGGTTGTGAGGACTGATTCCTGCTGCTCCTGGAGAACACCTGTTACAGGTGAGTAACTACTCTTTCTCCAGGACCAAGCAGAAAGTCAGTCCTCACATATGGGTGACTCCCAAGCTCTGGGCTACCGAGGAACCCAGGCTGAACAAGGGAACTCCCTCTAGTCTCAACAGCAAAGAAAGGCTTTTCAAGGACACAACCTCCACCGGTAGCCCAACAGAGGGCTGGAGGGCAGGAGTAGCCTAAACCTCGAAGACATTCCAGAGTACTGCTTGGCCAAAAGCACTGTCCCTATGGGACTCCCTCTCCAGGCAGTAATGGGCCGCAAAAGTCTGGCTTGTAGCCAAGTTGCAGCCCTGCAGATGTCTACCAAGGGCACAGAGCGGAGATGAGCCACTGAGGCAGCCATTGCCCTGACATGGTGGGCCGTGACCCTGCAAAGGAAGGTCAGCCGCCTTATAAGCCCAGGTGATACAGTCAGCCACCCAGATGGACAAGGTACGCTTGGACACAGCCAACCCCAACTTATTAGGGTCAAAGTATACGAAGAGCTGAGTAGCCCTCCTATGCCCTTGCGTACGGTCAAGGTAGAAGGATAAGGGCCCTCCTACAGTCCAGGGTATGCAGGACTGCTTCAGCCTGGCTTGCATGAGGCCTAGGGAAGAAGGTTGGAAGAACCACCTCCTCATTGAGGTGGAAAGAGGAGACAACCTTTGGGAGGAACTTTGCATGAGTCCTGAGGACTACCCTGTTCCTATAAATCCTGGTGTAAGGCCTATCACAGACCAAGGCCTGAAGCTCACTCACTCGCCTAGCCGAGGTAAGGGCTATTAGGAAGAGTGTCTTCCAGGATAGGAAGCGTAGTGGACAAGTAGCCATCGGCTCAAAAGGTGGGTGAGTCAGTTGCTGCAAGACCACATTCAACTCCCACTCAGGGGGCAGGAGGACGGATTGGAGGCTTGAGCAAAAGCAAGCCCCTGAGAAAGCGGGACACCAAGGGGTAACCCGACAGAGAATGTCCCTCCACCAATGAGTGGTGAGCTGCTGGAGCTGAGAGGTGGACCCGAACAGAGTTGGACTTAAGTCCCTGATTTGATAAGTGCAGTAAGTACTGAAGCACCACTGGCACAGTACAGGAGAAAGGATCCTCTGTACGTAGCTGACACCACACAGAAAACCTTTTCCATTTGAGAGCATAGGTTTTCCTAGTGGATTGTTTCCTAGAGGCTAGGACAACCTCCTCAACTTCCTGAGGTAGACCCCAGGGAGCCAAAACTACCCTTGCAGCCTCCAGGCCATCAAATTGAGAGCTTTGAGATTGGGGTGCAGAAGGGAACCCTGCTCCTGTGAGCGAAGGTCAGGTTGCAACCCCAGAGGCAGTGGAGGATCCACCGCCAGTTGAAGCAGAAAACCAAGGCTGCCTCGGCCACCTGGGAGCCACCAGCAGGCCTTGTCCTGAAGTATTTTGAAGAGAGTTCGGGCCACCAAGGGCGTGGGAGGAAACGCATACAGGAGGCCCTGAGACCATGGAATCAGAAAAGCATCTGCTGCTATTCTCAGAGGATGCGGTTGCCTGGAGCAGAACTTTGGCAGTTGTTTGTTCACTGAGCTGGCAAAGAGATCTACCAAAGGGAGACCCCATTTTAGGAAAATCTTCTGAACTACTGAAGGATGCAGCTGCCACTCGTGGGGTTGCAGAATTCTGCTTAATTTGTCGGCCATGTAGTTGTCCTGGCCTGGAAGGTACACAGCCTTGAGGAGCATGTTGTGCTTGAGGGCAAATGAACAAAGGTCCTGAGCCTACCGACAAAGGATCCTGGACCCAGTTCCGCCCTGTTTGTTCACATAAAACATGTTAACTTGGTTGTCTGTCTGAATCAGGACAGACTGGTGAGCCAGGGTAGGAGTGAAAGCTTTGAGTGCTAACCGAATAGCTCTGAGTTTGAGGATATTGATCTGCTGTGCAGCTTCCCAGGGAGACCACAGGCCCTGGGTGCACTTGCCCAGACAATGAGCTCCCCAGCCTTGCAGGGAGGCGTCCGTGGTCACCACTACCGTGTACCCTGGAATCTGAAAAGGCACCCCCTTCAGAAGATTGGGTGGGTGAAGCCACCAGGTGAGGGAGTGCAGAAATGGTCTGGACACCTTTATCCTGTCTCTGAGGCTGCCTGTGGCCTGACCACTGAGCCCGAAGGCACCATAGTGCAGGCCTCATATAGAGCCTGGCATTGGGGGTCACATGTACTGTCGAAGCCATGTGACCTAGAAGCCTCAGGCAGAGCCTGGCGGAGACCAGGGACCTGTCAAGAAACTGATTTGCCAAGGCCATCAACCTTTGGGCCCTGTCTACTGGCAAGAAAGCCTTTGCCAGCAGAGAGTCCAGTCTTGCCCCTATGAACTCCAAGTTTTGGGAGGGGAGCAAAGTGGACTTTGCGAAGTTTATGACAAACCCTAGGCTTTGTAGAAGAGCAATGGTCCTGAGGGTGGCTTGTTTGGCTTCCTGGCACGTCTGACCCCTGATTAGCCAGTCGTCTAGGGGAAGACAAAGATTCCCTGATTTCTCAGCTAGGCCGCCACCACTGCTAGGCACTTTGTAAAGACTCTGGGGGCGGAGGTGAGACCGAAAGGCAGCACCCTGTACTGATAATGGTTTCCTCCCACAATGAACCTGAGGTACTTTCTGTGGTCTGGATGAATGAGGATGTGAGTGTACGCATCCTTTAGATCTAAGGAGCATAGCCAATCTCCCTGCTGGAGGTAGGGCAGAAGTGTCCCAAGAGTAAGCATCTTGAATTTCTCCTTCAATAGGAACTTGAGGTTCCTGAGGTCCAGAACGGGTCGAAGGCCACCGGTTCTTTTGGGCACCAGGAAATACCTGGAGTAGAAACCGTGACCTTGCAAGTGGGGAGGCACAGGCTCCACCGCCCTGTCAACCAACAGACCATGAAGCTCTTGTAGAAGAAGGTCTGTGTGCAGGGGAGGCCGTGGAGGCTCCCCTGGAAAATATGGTGGAGGCAGTTGGTGAAAATGGATGGCATAGCCCTTGTGGACTATCTCCAGCACCCAACCTTGTGGACTATCTCCAGCACCCAACTGTCCCCGGTAATAAGGGGCCACTGGTGGGCAAAGAGGGCAAGGCGACCTCCTGTGCAGGGTTGGGAGAGCATTGGAGGAGAGGCTACGCTCAAGGAGTCAAAAACCCCCACCCTGCTGAGTGGGAGCAGGGGCCGGAGGCTTGGGGGTCCTCTGCTTATGGGGCTCATTACCATGGCCCTTGGCTTGCTGACCCTGGGGGGCAGCTTGGGCAGCCTGATATTGCGGGTACTGTTTGTAGGCAGTGCCCTTCCTCGGGTAAAAGGGCTTTTTACCCGAGCCCTTCTTTTTATGAGAAGGGGCAGAGGTCTTCCTCGACAGCCTTGTCCATGTGAGGTGCTCAGTTTCGAGCTAAGCGGCCTTCTCGGTCATGGGCTTGCCAAAAAGGTTTTCACCTCGGCAAGGGACACTGACTAACTTGTCCTGAACCCAGGGCTCGAGGTCCAATGACTGCAGCCATGCCTGGCGTCGAGCCGCGATGCCGGCTGCCGCAACTCGGGCCGAAGCCTTGAAGCTATCGTAGGCGGCGCGGGACATGAACTTCGAGCAGTCCCGAATCCCCGAGGACAAGGACTTAAATCTCTGCAAGGGTTCCCTGGAGAGACCAGCAGAGAACCCGGCCAATTCCTTGGCCAGATCTCGCAAGTACATGCCCATGTACAGCTGGTAGAACTGGATACGGCAAGCAAGCATCGAGCCCTGGAAGCACTTTCTACCGACGCCATCGAGGTTCCGGGCCTCCCTGCCAGGGGGCACCACGGAGTGCATCTTCTGGCTCTTCAGACGATGCATGGCCGATTCCACAACTATAGAATGGTGTGGTAGCTGTGCCTTCTGAAAACCAGGGCTCTTCCGGAGTCGATAGATCAAATCGACTCGCTTGCTGAGAACCGGCGCCGAGGCCGGTGCCTCCCACATACGGAAGAGGAGCCATTCCAGCATCGGAGGAACCGGAACAGTAAAGGCCTCCTTCGGAGGAGAGTCATACTGTAGGGCCTCGAGTTCTTCAGCTCGAGGCTCCTCCTCGGGGTCCGCCGGAATAGCCAAGGCAGCGGCCATATCCCGGACGAACTCCGAGAACCGAGTATCCTCTGGGGGGACCTACTCCGGGGCTCAGACTGCGGTGAGTCCGAAGGGACGCACCGAGTCTTGAAGGTATCAGGAGACTCCTCGTCCTCCGTCTCCCAAGCTGACTCGTCTGAGGAGGAGTCAGGGTCTGACCCACGGGGCCCTGGAGCACCCGCCCCGACGCCGGAGGCACCGGCGTCGACGCCCTTGGTCCCGAACGGGAGGTCGAGGGAGACCGCGACCAAGGTCGACTCCGAGCCACGATGGACTCGAGTATCGGCTCGGTCTCCGGGGTCGACTTCGAAGTCGATGTCCCAGTGGTCGGGGCAGATGCACCAGACAGGCTGGCCATCAGTGCCCGCTGCTGCTCCATGAAAGCAGACAATCTGCTCTTCAAGGCTGTCATCCTGAGACTCAGCTCGGGAGACACAGCAGCCACCGACTCGGGCCCCGGCGGCGCCGGGCCCGACGTCGGCTCCCTGGGAGGAGAGTCCTCGAGGACTACGGGGCTTACGTGTCCAGCAGACTCCGGCTCCACGCGAGGAACTTTTGCAGGCTTCTCGTGTTCCACGGGCCCGGGGTGACGGTCGGGGGTCTTAGACCTGGCCCTCGAGGAGCCAGGGACCTCCGACGACGATGCCCTCGCGAGCCGCTTCTTCCTCTTGCGTTCCCGGTCGGGGGACCCCCTGTCCGAGGAGCTTCGACGGCGCTCGGGATCGGAATCCCGAGATGTCGAGGCCTCAGACGAGGTCCGGGCCCGGCCAGAGACTGAGTCCGAGAAAAGCCTTTCTTTTTGCTGCTGGCGACTTCGGAGTGCCTTGGAAGACATCTTTCCACATGGCCCGCACGACTTAGGGTCGTGGTCGGGGCCAAGGCACCGAAGGCAGCAGTCGTGTGCGTCGGTGAGAGACATCAGTTTCTTACACCGATCACACTTTTTAAAGCTGCTGGAAGCCATCAGGGAAAAGAGAGTCCCCGCGAGGTCAAAGGACCGGCCTTTCAGGGAAAAATGGAAAAAAGGGCGCGAATGCCAGCCACGAAGGGCAAAAACTGAAAAAGAAGAATCGGGCTCGATACCGGTGTACCGAACCCAGCGGGAGGGGAACCGGCGTCGAACTGGGAGAAAAAATAGTGAAAATCGCCGAAAAAAATCTAATTTTAACCGAGAGAACAGGACACACGTCCGGTGGGCTTCACGGAAAAAAAAGAGACTGAGGTAAGATGGCACCTTTAGGCGGGAAGGGAACCACGCATGCGTGCCTGCATTCCCAAAGGCTCTCTTAGAAAGCTGGGGAAATGCTCCGCTGGGGCTTCATCGGCGCCGATGACACCCATATGTGAGGACTGACTTCCTGCTTGGTCCTGGAGAAAATCCTTTCACACTGCTACTGCCTACTCCTAAGTGCCTTAGAGGACATCTTCCCACACGGGCCACAGACCTGCGGGTCATGGTCGGGCCCAAGGCATCGGAGACAGCAGTAACATAGTAAATGACGGCAGATAAAGACCAGTATGGTCCATCTAGTCTTCCCAGTAAGATGGCAGGAGTAGGTGCACCCCTCCCCATGTCTCTGTCCAGGGGTGCACCTGCCACTAGATGGTTCAGTTTGTTTTGATTTTATTCTGTTGCTGTAAAGGGATCCACTGTGTCTGTCCCATGCCATTTTGAATTCCGTCACTGTGTTTGCCCCCACTACTTCCATCGGGAGGGTATTCCAAGCATCCACCACCCTTTCAGTGAAAAGGTATTTCCTGACATTGCCTTTCAATTTACCACCTTTTATCTTCATGTTATGCCCTCTACTTTTACAGCTTCCTTGTCTTTGGAAGAGGTTTGTTTGTTCATTATTTCTCTTTAAGTATTTAAAAGTCTGAATCATATCTCCCCTATCCCTCCTCTCCTCCAAGGTGTACATATTTAGGTCGTCAAGTCTTTTCTCATAAGGCTTCTGGCACAGGCTCCAAATCATTTTGGTCACCTTCCTCTGAACAGTTTCCATTCTTTTTACATCCTTTGCAAGATATGGTCTCCAAACCTGAACACAGTATTCCAAGTGAGGCCTCACCAGTGACTTATACAGTGGCATTAGTACCTCTTCCTTTCTGCTGGTAATTCCTCTTTTTATGTAGCCCAACGTCCTCCTGGCTCTTGTCACCGCCTTGTCGCACTGTTTTGCCATCTTGAGATCTACAGAAATAATCACACCAAGGTCTTTCTCCTGATCCGTGCACACCAACCTCTCGCCCCCTATCGCATACATTTCCCTTGGATTTCTGCTACCCAAGTGCATGACACTGCACTTCTTTGCACTGAATCTTAATTGCCAAGCATTAGATCATTCTTCCAGCTTTTGTAGATCTTTTCTCCTGTTAAGCACTCCCTCAGGGAAGTCCATTCTGTTGCAAATTTTTGTGTCATCTGCAAAAAGACAGACCTTTCCATTCAGTCTTTTAGCAATATCACTCATGTGTGTCAGCGAGGGACATCAACTTCTTGCACCGATCACACTTCTTAAACCCACTGGCAGCCATTGGGGAAAAAAAGGGCCCTTGCAAGGTCGAAGGACTGTGCTGCCAGTGAAAAATAAAAAAGAGCATGAACGCTAGTCACTAAGGACAATAACGCAAAAAATTGACCGGACTCCATACAGTGTACCGAGCTGAGGCGGGAAGGGGAACCGACGTCGAACCGGGTCAAAGACAAAAATTCTTCTGGAGTTTTGATGCACTTTTTCCACAAGGGATTTGGGACAACATCCGTTGGGCTCCGCGGAAAAAGGGAGACTGCGCAAGATGGCACCCTTGGGCGGGAAGGGGACCGCGCATGCAAGATGGCACCCTTGGGCGGGAAGGGGACCGCGCATGCACGATGCAATCCCAAAGCCTTTCTTTGAAAGCTGGGGATTTGCTCTGCACGAGGGATCCGTCGGCACCGACATCACCCATATGTGAGGACTGGCTTCCTGCTTGTTCCTGGAGAAACTTGTTGCTGTTTATATAAAACTGTTGTACTCATCTTTAAATGAACGTCAATGTTTAGACCAGTGATTCTGTGTAACTGTGCTTGCCTCCTCCTCACTGTTTACCTCCTGCTATAAATCTTTTTTAGGGGAAGGGGAGTGTGGGAGCAGGGGGAGAGAGAGAGAGAGAGACTGAGCAGAATAGCATGCACAGTTACATAGAATCACTGGTCTCAACATCAGAGTTCATGACCTATATGGAGCGGTGGGTACACCCCTAAGCAAAGGCATGGGGAGGGGTGACTTGCACGGAGTGGCAAGTGCACCTATTCTTGCCGCCTTGCTGGGCAGACTAGATGGACCATACTGATCTTTATCTGCCGTCATTTGCTATGTTATGTTATGTTAAAGATAAGCAAACCACTCTTGAAAAACAGTGACAAGTTTCTACTTGCAAAATGCTATTATATTTGGCTGTGAAGACCAGTGTTGAAATGTTTTTTTGCAAAGTAATGCATTTGTAAGTCACATCTTTTGGGACTGCACTTATTTCTGTTACCAGTTGCCTGAATAGTTTTCCCTGTAGAGAACCCAGGATCTCCTTACTTCTAGATGACAACGCAGTAGGGATGTGTCAATCCACATCTGGCATATTGAAATCACCTATCAGTAGCATTTCTCCTTTCATGGCAATACTGTGTATCTCTTCTATTAAATCTTCGTCCACTTCTACTCCCTGTGGGGGGGGGGGGATCAGTATAGAACTCCAATGCAAATAGATTTCCCTTTCCCTCTTTCTAGTTTAACCCACAGTGCCTCCTCTCTTCCTTTTAAGCCTTGCAATTCTTTAGCTTTAATATTATTTTTGACATATAGTGCCACTCCACCTCCCCTTCTTGCTACTCTGTCCTTCCTGAATAAAGTATAACCTGGTATAATTACATCCCCAGTCATGGTTTTCCGTAAACCATGTCTCTGTAACCACCACTAAATCCTCAGCCTCTTCCATTCAAGCCTCAACATCTGGGATCTTATTTCTCATGCGACGGGCATTTATACACATGTGATAGGGCCATACTGGACTTAGTGCTTACCAATGGGGAAAGTGTTTCTGATATCATAGTGAGAGATCATCTCACATGCAGTGATCATTAGACATTAGGAAAACTAACTTTGCAAAGATGGGACAATACCTCAGAGAGTCATTAGCGTGATGGGAACACTGGGGGAATGGAGAAAAACAGTAGGCAAAACTGAAAGAGTATATTTAAGGGCTAACAACCTTTTTGTTAGAAAGGTAAATAAATGTAAAAGGAAAAGGAGGCCACTATGGTTCTCAAAAGAAGTAGCTGAAAAGGTGAAGCAAAAGAGGGAGGTCTTCATGAAATACAAGAGATCACAGAGAGAGGAAGACAGGTATCTATATTTGGAAAAGAACTTAGAGAAGCTAGCAAAGTAGTCAGGAAAGCAAAAGGTACAAAAAGAAAAATAAATAGGGGGATGTATTGGTATGTGGGTATACACATCCTTCAGATCCAGGGAGCGTAGCCAATCTCTTTTATTTATTTAGTACACACTTATATACCGCTACTTCCAGCGATCTTCCTTTTGAAGATAAGGAAGCAGGGTGCCTAAAGAAATCATTCTGAACTTTTACCAAGTACAAGTTTAGATTTCTTAGGATTAGGATGGGACGGTATCCCCGTTTTCTTGGGGATCAGGAAGTACTTGGACTAAAACCCCCAACCTCTTTCCTCTGATGGCACCAGCTCGATCGTGAGATCTGACAAAAGGGCGGTGATTTCTCTCTGAAGCAGTTCCTGATGCAGAGTGTCAAGATGATGCACCCTGGGGAGGGGGGGGCAATTTGGTGTTAGTTCCAATAGATGAAGTGTGGTTTAGGTTTAGGTTTATTTATTTGATATGACCACCTTTCTGGGTAATCAAAGCGGTGTACAATTGATAAAATACATAAAAATTCATAAAATACATAGAATAAATTATACAAGTAAAATTATAAAATACATAGCATAATTTATACAAATCATAAAAAACATATTACATAAACTTTGGGCAACATATTACATAAAACTTTGGGCAAGCCAGAAAGGAAAGGAAGTATACAATTTGTGTAGAATAGAAGCTGGTATGCAGAGAACACAAGACAGGATACAATAGGTGGGTAGGTACAGCAGGAATAGATTCACACAAAAGGGGAAGGGATATTGAAGGCCAATGAAAAGAGATGAGTTTTAAGGTTTTTCTTGAAAATTGTGAATTGTGGTTCCAATCGGAGGGAAGGGGGAAGAGAGTTCCAATGTGCGGGACCAGCAAAAAAGAAAGCAGACAGACGCGTGAACTGAAGGTGAGCGCGGGAAGGTGGGGGGAGGGCAAGGCGGTTAAGATGGAAAGAACGTGGAGTGTAACGGGGGGAGTGAAAAGATAGGAGGTCAGACAAATAAGATGGGATACCAGTGTGATAGACTTTATGGAGTAAAGTCAGCAGTTTAAATTGAGAGCGAAAAGGGACCGGCAACCAATGGAGGTGAAAAAGTAAGGGAGTGACATGATCTCGTAAAGCAGAATGAGTGATGAGACGTGCAGCGGTATTTTGTATTCTCTGGAGCCGATTCACCTGATTTTTGGGGAGACCAAGAAACAAAGCATTAGAAAAGTCCACCCGTGACATAACTAAAGACAGTACTAACGTGGTCAGAGCAGAAGGGGAGAGAAAAGGGCGGATAGAACGGATTTGTCGAAGAAAAAAGAAAGAGGTTTTAGTAATATGAGAAATGTGAGAATGAAAGGAGAGATCCGAGTCAAAGTGAATGCCTAAATACCGGAAGGTAGAAACTAATGGAACTGGGGAGTTAGAAAAAGAAGGGGCTAAAGTGGGGGGGGGAGCACCATATGTGAACCAGATAGCAAGGGTCTTTGTGAGGTTAAGATGAAGACAGTTAGAGGTGAGCCAATCTGCAACAGAGGAAAGACAAGAGTTCAGAGGGGTGAGATCAGGACAGGAGGAGGAAGTGTGATGGAGTAAGAGAATGTCATCCGCGTAAAAGAAAGCTGAAATACCCGACTGTTGGATAAGAAGTGCAAGGGGAGCGAGAAAGAGATTAAAAAGAAGGGGGGCAAGAACGGAGCCCTGTGGAACCCCACAGAGGAGGTGCTGTGGATCAGAAGGGGAGGAGGCAGTTGAAGAAGGAAGAACCGTGCAAGAACGAGAGGAAAGAAAGGAGTGAAACCAGTGATAGACAGTACTGCAGAGACCAGCTTCACGAAGTCGGAGAAGAAGAAGGGAGTGATCTACCAGATCAAAGGCTGCTGAAAGGTCCAGAGCAACCGCCACCGATATATCACCCCGATCGTGAGCTGTGTGTAGTGCATTAGTGAAAGCCAAAAGAACTGTGTCAACACTATGCCCAGAACGGAAACCTGATTGACGAGGATGAAGGAAGTTAATAGAATCAAGGTGATGAGAGAGTTGTGCAAAGACGAATTTCTCCAAGGAGTTTAGACAGAAAGGGAAGGTTAGAGACAGGACGATAGCTGGAAGGAAGGGAAGGATCAAGGGAGGAGTTTTTTAAGAGGGGGCGGACCAATGCATGTTTCCAAGGAGTAGGAAAGACCCCGGTGGAAAGACTAGAATTGAACATAACAAGGATATAGGGGAGGACACCCAGGGAGGGAGTGAGGAGCCAAGAGGAGGGAATAGGATCGGACGAGCATGAGGTCTTACGAGATGAGGAGATGAGGTGGTGAAGTTCGGGTGCAGAGATAGGAGAGAAGGTAGCCCAGAAATGAGAAAGCTGAGAGACAGGCGGGGAGAAGGAAGAGGAGGAGGGGAAGAGATGGGAGCAGGGCATAAGGGTAGAGAATCCCTCAGAGAGACAATCTTTGTGGTAAAGAAAGAAGCCAGTTGCGATGGGGAGGGGGAAGATTGGGTAGTAGTGGCTGATGAGGGGGTGGATAGGGAAGTGAGAGAGCGAAGAATGGAGTATAGGTGCCGGGTTTGGTTAGGTGCTTGTGAGATGGCATTAGAAAAGAAGTCACGTTTAGCCGAGTGAAGTTGAGCACGGTAGAAGGAGTGATGAGATTTGAAAACAGATAGAGTGACAGGGGAAGGGTCCTTGCGCCAAAGGCGCTCAGCCCTTCGAAGGTGTGAACGTAAGATTCGGAGACCACCGTGGAACCAGGGATGAGAAGGTCGGCGACGGGAGGGATGAGGCCGAAGAGGGGCTAGAAGGTCGAGTGAAGCAGAAAGAGAGGAAAACCAATGAGCGGCTTGAGAGTTTGGCGAGAGAAGTGAGAAGTCGCTAGGCAAAATCTCAGCAGCAGAGGGGAATCTTTGTAGGGTAAGAGGGGTGAGAGCCCGGGATAAAGGCGCTGAGGAAGATGACATGGAAGAAGCTGGGGTGACAGAAGAGGAGACCTCTGGAAGAGAACAAGATAGAGTGAGATAAAACTCCTTTAGATGATTTCAGAACCCATGCATCTGAGATCACAAGGGGCCACCTTTGCACAAAGAGAGTAAGCCTTCCTCCGACCGAAGGGTTTCCTACCATGGTTATCGGAAGAGTGGCTATGCTCTGAAGGAACCAGTCAAAACCCCACCCCGTGTTTTGGCCGAGGAGCCGGTTGGGCCTTCTGGGGCTTCATTCTATGCTGCTGCTAGCGGGGAGTCTGTTTGGGCTGGGAGGTCAGGGGCCCTGGGAAGCACCTATGTCTGCGAGGGTAGCAGGTCTTTTTCTGGCTCCCCCAGTACCTCCCTATGGTAGGACACCGGCACAGAGGTGCGCCTTGAGAATCTGGTGAGAGCGACATACTGATTCTCAATATAGCTAGCCTTCTCTTCGACCCATTTGCCGAAGAAATTTTCTTCCCAGAACTAGACATCCGCCTGCTTGTTTTGCACGGATTGTTCTAGATCCAAGGATTGGAGCCAGGCGAGCCTCCAGGCACCAACATCTATGGCAGCATTCCTGGATGCCGTTTTGAAGATGTCATAGGTGGCTCACATCACAAACTTAGAAACGTCCTTGCCATAAGTCACCAAGGCACAATACAGCTCCAACTTTTCTAGAGGAAGAAACTGGGCTAGGTCAGCCAGGTTGCACATGATGTTCTTCAGAACATGCCTATGTAGAGCTCGAAAGAAGCCACATGGGTGACTAGCAGGGCACTCTGGAAATGTCTTCTCCCTATTGAGTCCAACGCTTTAACCTCCCTCCCTGGAGGCGCCAAGGCGTGAATCTGGGTACTCTTGATTCTCTTTAGAGCGGATTTAACCACCAAGCAATGGTGTAGAAGTTGACACTTCTCAAATCCAGGAACCTTCTGAACTCTGTACACAGGAGTCAAGCCGTCTACTAACTGGAGATACTGTGAGGGGGTTCTCCCACATTCTCATCTGTACTCGCCACAGGATACAGTGCACAAGCACTGTCACCGCTTCCTCAGGAGCTAAGGAGTGCTGTAGGATTTCCAATTCTTCTGCCCTGGGCTCATCCTCAGTCCAAAGAAAATGGTATAGCCTTGGCCATGCCCCTCACAAACTCCTGGACCATACACGGTTCTCTGTGTAAATAGTTTTGAGTTTTGAATTCCTACGCTTCCTTTGCTATGTACATAGTTACATATTGTTATATGTAACTGCTGTCATTGCAGAATTAAATGTTAAAATGTAAACCGCTGCTGATCACTGGAAGGAGCGGTATAAAAATGAATTCAAATAAATGTCCTCAGGAGGGGACTTACACTGCTCATAAGATGGAGAAGGGTCCGATGTAAGCTCAGGGGACCTGCCTACTAACAAGTCTTCTGATTCCACATTGGTCACCCAGCCTTACATAGTAACATATCATATGACACCAGGTAAAGATCAGTATGGTCCATCTAGTCTGTCTAGTAAGGTGGCTAAGTTTGCGTACCTGCCGCTCCATTAAGGTCAGCTCCCTCTATGCCTTTGTTTAGGGTTGTACCCACTGCTCCTACTACTACTACTACTTATCATTTATATAGCGCTTCAAGGCATATGCAGCACTGTACAGGTAGATGCTCCATGCAGGTCACCCATCTCTATTTGTGGAAGCATAAGAAATATAAGAAATAGTTGTTTATGTTGATTTTATCCTCTTGCTATAAAAGGGATCCACTCTTTCTGTCCCATGCCATTTTGAATTCCATCAGTGTATTTGCCCCCAACACCTCCATTGGGAGGGCATCTACCACCCCTTTCAGTGAAAAACTATTTCCTGATGTTGCTGTTAAGTTTACCTCCTTGCAGCTTCATTTTATGCCCTCTAGTTTTACAAATTCCCCTTCTTTGAAAAAAGTTTATTTATTCATTAACACCCTTTACGTTTTTAAATTTCTGCATCATATCTCCCCTGTCCCGCCTCTCCTCCAGGCAATGTTCCCTCTAATTTTCTGTAGGCTCTGTGCGCATAAAATATCAGCTGTGCAGCTTTTGAAGGAAGGTTAAATTTTTGTGCGCCACATAACGACACTCGGAGTTATATACTTTAAAATTTGACTACACGTCAGAATACAGTATGTACACCACATTGATTGCACTAGAAAATATTGTAGAACTTGTGAAAACCGTAAATACACAACAACTTTTAAATTTTAAGACGTCTGTGTTGTTTTCTATCAGAATCAGAACTGTAATTTTTGTGCGCTCTGTTAATAAAGTATGTGCGCTTGCTTGGTGAGGTGTGTGCGCGCGCGCGCGCACACGCACACAGCTTAGAGGGAACAGTGCCTCCAGGGTATACATATTTATGTCGTCAAGTCTCTTCTCATACATCTTCTGGTGCAGGTGCCAAATCATTTCGGTCGCCTTCCTCTAAACCGTTTCAAGTGCAATATGGTCTCCAAAATTGAACACAATACTCCAAGTGAGACCTCACTGATGACTTGTACAGGGGCTTTAATACCTTTGAGTCAGATTCAGAGAAGAAGTTGAAATACTTCAGAGTCTGTCTAGATCCTCTCCTGTCTCGAGGGGATTGGGAGCTACTTCAAGAGCAATGATGTACCAATGCCTTCCTAGGACTCCGAGAAGCTAGAGAGAAATATCGGCTGGGCAGATACACCAGTATTGGGGCCCTTCAATGCCCCAATGTCAATGCCTCTCCCGCAGGCAGAGCATGTCTCTCTAAGAACAGCTGAACGGCAGATGATATCTATGCTGCCGCCATCAAGACTTTAGCATGCTGCACCACCAGCAGCTCCACAAGGCATTCCTCGAGCACTTGCAGAAGGCGCTTCTCCATGTCTGCAGATTCTGAATGCCGCAGGACCTGAGAAACCTCAACTGATGTACCAGGTAACTGTACAGGGGTATTGGCAGCTGGGTCTCAGCTGTCAAATAGGCCGTTGATGCCCATCCGATGTCCTAGAGGATGAGCTCTCCTGCCTTCGGGGCACTTTCGAGGGGTGTTCACATGGACTCCCATCGCTCTCGACGCCATGCCTCTATGGGCTCTGATGCCGATGTACCAGGGCCTTCACCCAGAGTTCAGCTCGATCATCCCTCGATGTCGAAGGAG
This sequence comes from Ichthyophis bannanicus, assembly GCA_033557465.1. NCBI lineage: Eukaryota > Metazoa > Chordata > Amphibia > Gymnophiona > Ichthyophiidae > Ichthyophis > Ichthyophis bannanicus. The sequence continues at coordinate 84,106,580 of CM066041.1, forward strand.
ACTAGGTTGAATCTTTCCTCATCTTCAGGTGGAGAATGATCAATTGCAAATGCTCCGGTCACAATGGATGCTCGGCTCCAACTGAGCGCGAGAGCTCCTCAATGTCGATGCACTGCCAGCATTTGATGCAACCTTGGAAGCCATGGAGACCAATGCTGTCGATGCCGAAGGCAATGGATTGGACTTCCAAGTGCCAAAAAGTGATTTGAGCTGCTTCTCATGACCCTTGAGTCTTTTTTTGTCACCTGCAAGCACAAATTACAAGGCGGCAGCTAATGATCGGGTCCAAGGCACTGAAGAAACGAGTTGTGCGTATCCATGGCTGATATGGTCTTAGCACACTAGGAACACTTTTTGGACCTGCTGGCTGGTTTCTGGGACATGTCATCCAGAAAAAGTGCCACATAAGAGTATACGAAATGCCATACTGGGTCAGACCAAGGTCCATCAACCCCAGCTTCCTGTTTCCAGCAGTGGCCAATCTAGGTCACAATTAACTAGCAGTTTTCCTAAAAGACACAGGTTCCACAATGCTTGTACTGGGGCAAGCAGAGGATATCCTGGGTCCCCTTTAATAATGATTTCTGGACATTTCCTCAAAGGAACTTCTCCAAAACGTTTTTAAACCCAGCTAAACTAACAGCTTTTACTACATCCTCCGGTAACAAATTGCAGAGTTTGATTACACGTTGACTGAAAAAATATTTTCTCTTATTAGTCTTCTGTAGCTTCATTACATGTCTTTCTATATTTTGATGGTGTAAACAATCAATCTAATTTTACCCATTCCACTCCATTCATTAATTTATAGACCTCTATCATACCTCTCCCTCAGCAGTCTCTTTTCCAAGATGAAGAGCCCTAAACGTTTTAGCCTCTCTTCATAGGGGTATCCTTCCATCCCCTTTACCATTTTGGTAGCTCTCCTCTGTACCTTTTCTAATAACGCTATATCCTTTTTAAGTTACGGCGACCAAAATTGCACACAATATTCAAGGCACGGTCACACCATGGTACAATAAAGAAGAATTATAATATCCTTTGTTTTATTCTCCATTCCTTTCCTTATGATACCTAGCATTCTATTTTCTCTCTTGGCCACCGCTGCACACTGGACGGAGGGTTTCAACATGTTATCCACAATGACGCTTAAATCTTTTTCCTGGGTGGTGGTTCCTAATGTGGAACCTTGCATCGTGTAACCAAAGTTTGGGTTTTTCTTTACTAGGTGGATAACTTTGCATTTGTCCAAATTAAACGCCATCTGCCATTTGGATGCCCAAGTCTTCCAATCCATTAAGGTCCTCTTGCAATTTTTCACAATCCTCATGGGTTTTAACAACTTTGAAAAATTTTGTCTCATCTGCAAATTTGATTACCTCATTCGTTATTCCCATTTCCAGGTCATTTATGAGTATGTTAAAAAGCAACGGACTCAGCACAGATCCATGGGGTACTCCACTATTCACCTTTCTCCCGTTCCTGATCCACAATAGTACACTGCCTCCTATCCCATGACTTTTTAATTTCACCAAATGTCTCTCGTGAGGGACCTTGTGAAAGGCTTTCTGAAAATCCAGATACACTATATATTCAACCGATTGTCTATCTGTTTATTCACACCTTCAAAAAAACATAATTAGTGAGACAAGACCTTCCTTGGCTAAAGCCATGTTGGCCGTCTCCCATTAAGCCATAACTATCTACATGTTCAGTAATTTTGTTCTTTATAATGGTTTCTACCCATTTTTCCTGGTACTGACGTCAGGCTCATCGGTCTGTTATTTCCCGGATCATCCCTGGAACCCTTTTTAAAAATTGGCATTACATTGGCCATCCTCCAGTCTTCAGGTATTACAGATGATTTTAATGATAGTTCACAGATTACTAATAGCAGGTCTGCAATCTCATATTTCAGTTCTTTCAACACCCTTGGATATATACCATCCGGTCCAGGTGATTTGCTACTCTTCAGTTTATCAAATAGTTGTAATACATCTTCCCGGTGTATCGATATTTCTTTCAATTCTTCTGCGGTATCACCTTTAAATACCATTTCAGTTATGGGTAACATCCCTACATCTTCCTAAGTAAAGACCGAAGCAAAGAATTCATTCAATCTCTCTGCTATGGCCATGGTCCCTCTTAGTGCCCCCTTTACCCCTCTATCATCTAATGGTCCAACTGACTCTCTCACAGTTTTTTTTGCTACAAATGTACTTGAAATCTTTATTACGCATTTTTGCTTCCACAGCAAACTTCTTCTCAAATTCTCTTTGCTGCCTTATCAATGCCTTGCATATAACTTGCCAGTGCTTATGTTGTTTCCAGTTTTTGTCATTTGGATCCTTTTTCCATTTCCTGAAAGATGCTTTTTTTTTTGCAACAATAGCCTCTCTGACCTCACCTTTAAACTATACTGGTAGTTTTTTGGACTTCCTTCCACTTTTCTTAAAGTGTGGAATACAGCTGGTCTGGGTTTCCAAGATTGTATTTTTAAACACCCATGCTTGATGTAGATCTTTAACCTTTGCAACTGCTTCTTTTAGTTTTTTCTTAACTATTTTCCATATTTTATCATAGTCTCTCTCTTTTGAAAGTTGAAAGGTAGTACTATGGATTTCCTTACCGTCCTTCCTCCATTTATTAAATCAAACACGATCATGCTATGATCACTATTGTCAAGTGGCCCCAACACCCTTACCTCTTGCACCAGATCTTGTGTTCCACTAAGGACTAGGTCCAAAATGGCTTCCCCACTGGTCAGTTCATGAACAAGCTGCTCCAAGAAGCAGTCATTTATTTCATCTAGAGGCATCCCTGCTAACAGCTTGTCCTCTCTGAGCCACCACCGGAGGGCCATCCTGACCCCTTTGGGGCAGGAGAGGGGCTGCATGAGTAAGTAGAATTGAGCTGACCATCTCCACAACAATGCCTTTTGCACGAGATCAATCGCCGGCTCCATCGACCCCAGCACTTGCAAATAATGCCACCCTATAGGAGTTTTCATCCCGAGAAACAGCTGCACCTGCCTCTGTGAAGTGTGCATCCTGTCTTCCAGCAACAACACTTGGCCTGTATCCCTCTGGAACCAGGCCCCTAAAGTACACCACATCTTGTGATGGCTGTAGTCTGCTCTTTGCAAAATTGATGACCCAGCCTAAACTCTGGAGACAGGCAATGACTGAGTGGCCTGTGCAATCTCCTCCTTGGATTCGCTTGAACAAGCCAATCGTCCAAGTAAGGGTGAACCAAGATGCCTTCCTGCCATGGCCACCACCAACATGACCTTGGTGAAAGTGCAAAGGGCGGACCGAATGGAAGCACCCGAAACTGAAAATGCCCCATGGGCACCACAAACCAGAGAAACCACTGATGCACTGAGCCTTCCTTTTTAGAGACCACAAAGTAAATGGAGTATCGACCCGATCCACATTGGTCTGGAGGTACTTCCACCATGGCATGTAAATCCCAAAGCCGTGACAAGGTGTCCTGCATGACTTTGACCTTGAGAGGCACCTTGCAGAGAGACCAGAAGGCAGCATCTGCAAGAGGACTAGAAAATTTGAGGGTATAGCCCTCCCATATGAACTCCAGCACCCACTGGTCAGTCATGATCTGGACCCAGGCAGGATAAAAGTCCCACAGCTGCCCCCCTACGGGAACTACCCCTGCCTGGGTCCACCTTGTTTCACTGCAGCTTTTTTGATATGACTGAGAAGGCATAACCTGCCCTGATTGATCCTCGAAAACCCAAAAATGGCTGCCCCCTCGCAGGGAACTGGCCCTTTGGTAGAGTGCAAAATGGACTGTACGTTAAAGTCCCGCAGTTGCCCTTCCACTGGACTGGAGGTTCTCATTGGTTTTTTCTTATCTTCCAGTAACCTGCCGCCTTTAGACTCCCACAAGTCCTTCACCAACTTGCTTAATGCTTCTACAAACAATAGTTTCCCCTTAAAAGGAAACCTACACAAATGGGACTTGAAAGAGACATCCGTCAACCAATTACGCAGCCACAAATAGCGTCCAACGGTCACTAGAGGCCATGCTCTTAGATAGGCTCCTAATAAGGTCATAAAAGGCATCTGCCAAATAAGCAGCCCCCGACTCCAAACTTAGCCACTTCCAGGATCCCTTGACCCCAGTGCAAACAGCCTCAAGCAACAAAGGCAATGCAGATCAATGCCTCCAATGATAAAGCATCAATATCGAATGCCTGCTTCAGCAATGTCTCAAGTTTCCGGTCCTGCATGTCTTTAAGGGCCATAATGCCCTCCACCGGACTAGTGGTCTTCTTCGAGACTGGAGAAACTGCTGCATTCACTTTAGGCAAACTCAGGACCTCCTTTTCTTGATCAGGCAGGTGATAGAACTGCGCCATCGCCCGCATTCCTTTGAGCCCTGCCTCCGGGACATCCCATTCGTCCTGAATCTTCTGCTTGAAGGGGAAACACTGCTTGTGGTTTCCTAACCGCCTGGAACAAAGGGTCCTCCAGTGGCTTCTCCTCCTGCAGTGCCTCCGCTGATATATTCAGGGCCCGCAAAGACCGAGCGATCAGTGCAGCCTGCTCCTCCTGGCGAAAGTCCCTCCCAATACGGGCCTCATCCTCTCAGGGGAATCTCGCCTTCTTCCAGTTCTGCTGATTCCATGCCGGCATCCTCCGCCACCAGGTCTTCATTCTCCACCGACTGTAGGGAACCAGTGTCCTCCCAGGCTCCTCCCCCATCTGCTTGTTAGCTTCTGGGAAACACTGCTTCTTCGCTCTCTCCTGGGCTACTGGGGAGCTCGTCTCTCCACGCTGCTTCATGCAAAAAGCATTATGCATGAGCAGGACAAACTCGGGGGAAAAAAACCCTGGCATACCTACAGCCATAGCATCCCTGGAAGATGACAGATGGGGAGACCTGCCGCCCCTGATCTGCACTTCCAAAATAGGCGAGGCGGGTGGGCCCTCTGCTTCCATGGGCCATGCCGCCCCTGCAGGGAAGTACCGCGCCCCACCCCCCCCCCCCACTCAGAGGGTCTTCTCTCTGTCACCCTGCTGTGACCTCTCATCCAGAAACTCCACTACTGCAGATTGTGACTCCATCTCACAGCTCCTGCAAAATCCAGCTGTAGAGACGGAGCTCTTGCGCAGCCCATATGCTAAACAAGTGGCCTTAGAGGGCATGGCAGTAAGAGTCCACCTGGACCTCCTGACGAGCACTCTGGACTGAAAAAGAAAAAAAACAAGTATACACTGGCCCTTGAAGCCTCTGCCTACCTTTTTTTTTTTTTAAACCAAGCACAAGCCCCTAAGATCCTCTCTCTAAGCCCCAGAGGTCAGGAGAATAAAACAAAAAAAAACCAAGAAGGCAGAGGTCCCCCAGCATCCGGGCCCAATAAGGAATATTTCCCCTTTGCTGACAGGTACAGTGTACAGCCACAAAATAACCCATTTCCCACACACGCGAGACGGCCTGGCTGACTGCATGCGGTCCACCGGCCATGGTCGTACTCCTGTGAGGCCAAAAAAAACCCAAACCAGATCCGTGGCACAAAACATCCACCTCAAGGTAAAGAGGAAGAGAGGAAGCCCCTTGTCACTCACCGGCAGTTGTATTCTCACTCGCACGCTTGGTGTCCGTGGTGTTAGACGTCTTCTGAAGGCGTTTGGCCTTGCAGGCAGGCAGCAGCTCCTCACCCACTGAAGGGATTGGGAGTCGCTGCAATCAATTAAGCATCAGAGCAATTTGGAGCACACTGACCTGACCGTCATTGAAGGACTCGTCTTTTTTTTTTTTTTTTAAATTAACTCAACTCGAGACAAAACTAATTTAAAGTGCCAGACCTCTACTCAAAACAAATCAAAGGCAAAGGCAAGGGCAAGAAAAACCCCAAAAGCTCTTATTTGTTCCTTCAGTGAGACCAACTGGTGGGAGTCACCCTTCTCCAGCTGCTTGGAGACTGAAATACTGAGGCTGGTAGGTGGTGCCAGCTGGTTATATGAGGTGATGTCAACAAACTTGTCATGCTCATTCTCCTAGGACAAGCAGGATGAGTAAGCAAAACCTGGTGATGTCATTCAATGGCGCTGAAGACGGAAGTACTCTCCATAGCTCAGAAGGGCTTTTGTCCTTCTGAGCATAGCCCCACTGGCCCTACCCCTTGGCCCGCCCCTAGCCAGCCACTTTTACACTCTTCCGCCTTGCCAGCAAGAAGGACCTCTCCTACTATCCAAGAAATATTTTCAGAATACCAGTTCCACTACATCCTAACATCTTCGGAGAAGTTTCAATCAAGGTACGATGCCTAAACCAGGTTTTAAAAAATGCCCTGGCTGCTCCAGAAAGATGAACTTTACAGTCTCACATGAGCTCTGACTTCACTGCCTCGGCGTCTCCCATAAAGTCGAGGACTGCGAGATAGAGTCACGTGATGGGGTGAGCGCAGCAGACGGAATCTGCTTGAACTCCGGTCTCCTCCGGCCTAAAACCGGTCATTAGTGTTGTTCTGAGAACAAATTTTGAGTTGAAAATACTCTATACCGTGCCGGACAGAGCATAAGGGACTGGCTTTGCTGTCGGGAAGGCGCTGATGCGATGGCAGCGACTGTTAAAGCCGCGCGGAAAGAAAAAGAACGAGGAGCCCCTGCACCTAAAATGGCGGACGCTAGCGCCATGCCGAAATCGCCAACCTCCCCGGCTTTCATGGAAGAGGTATCGGCAGCAGTAGCTGATGCTCTGGCTACGCAATTTACGGCCTTACATGAAAAGATGGACAACTTGCACTCTTCTTTTGGGGCCCTGGGTAGTCGTCTTCAAGAAGCTGAAGAACGCATTGGGAAGACGGAGGATAGCTTGGAATCCCTGACCCATGAGCTGACGACTCTGAAAGCCCAGGTCCATACACAGGAAACTAAAATTGACGACCTGGAAAATCGCTCACGGTGCAATAATTTGAGGCTGATGGGCATCCCAGACTCGATCACTGATAAAGATTTAAAGTCTTATCTGGAGAAAATGCTCCCCGAAGTATTCGAAGGTATCGCGGAAGGGGGGAAGTTGCACATTGAACGAGCACACCGAGTGGGGAGCAAGCAACCTCGTGATCAACGGCCGAGGGTAGTGCTCATTAAATTCTTGCATTCCCCCCAAAAAGAAGCCATTTTACGAGCTGCAAGGCAGAGGGGGGAAATGGTGCATGAGAACTTGAAATTGAGAGTGGCCCAAGACTATTCTGTGGCCTTAAGTCAGCGGCGCAGAGCTTATGCCCTCCTATGTCAGCAATTGATTACTGCTAAGATTAAATTCTCTGTGCAATATCCTGCCAGGCTGCACGTCTTCCACGACGGAACCCACCGGACATTTGATTCGGCTGCCGAGGCCCACCCCTACATCGCGACCCTTGTGGGAGACGACCGAGAGCCCCCGTCACCTTTGCAGAACTCTTGAGGGCCTTTCAGCGCCATTAGCCCCTTTGCGGGGAATAACTGTGCTAAGGAGACTGTCTCAGACTGCTGGAAAGTGCAATGGACTTTGCTTTCCCTTCCCCTGGCAGCGGAGACTCCACTCCCGGGGGTTGTTTTGTGAGTCTTGCCCCCTGGAGGGCAGAGGGGAAGAGGAGTAAGATGGGGAGGAGTGGCTGACTCAGGCCTTGGCCGAAGATACCTCTATTGCTCCCCCCTTCTGCGTGGTCCGAGAGTTGGGGGCTATCAATGAATATATGTGTTGGGGGGAGGGGGGGAGCTGAATGACTGTGGGCAGACGTATGTTGGGAGCTGGGGGTGGGATTTGTGGCCTGGATGGTTCGGGGAAGACCTGGGAGTAAGAGGGTGAAGAGTGGCTGGCTCGGGCCTTGGCAGAAGGAACTTCTAATATCCCCCCTCCTCCCTTCTGTGTGGCCCGGGAGCAGGGGGAGCCTGATGAATATAGGTGTTGGAGGGAGGGGGGGATTTCTGGCTGTGTGAGGATATATGTTTGGTGTTGCGGGTGGGATTTGGGTTCTAGATGCCTTGGGGATAGTCACTGTATGAGAGAGTTGGGGCCCTTTGTGAGCGTGAGAGGGTACTGTGGGGGTCGAAGACATTTGGGCTGGAGAGGCATCTGTTCTGGATTTTGCCGCGTTAGGCTTTACCAGGCCAGTACCCCTCCATTGGCGGCCATGGTACGTGCTGGCTTGTGCCGGCAGACAGTTGGGTACTGCGGACACTAGGAAGAGTGGGACGGGACCCCTTTTTGTTTTATGGGTTGCCGTGGGTTATGCGGATTGAATGAGAGGGAGGGAGGTGACGAGCGGTTTTGGTGACTGTGTTGGCTCCCTTGCGGTCCCTGGCAAGGTGTCCGGGCAGTACCCTAGAGCCTTTCTATTAATGGAGGCAGAAAGGGTGACCCGAGTAGTTAGCGGTAACCTTGTTTAGCTTACTGTTTACTGTATCAGCCGTTATTGTGCTTGTTCTTTTTCTCTACACTGTGCCTGCATAGATGAATGTATTGGGGGATGTTTACTTCATGCGCTGGACGAAATGTGCAGGGGTGGTCCAACATGTTCTATGGGGTCCGTAGGAGACCGCATGCATCACAGTTTGGTCTCTATCCAGGGAAGCAGGTAGTGGATGGAGAGGCAGTTTGAGAGGGGGGGGTGGGAATATAGTCATATCCAACCACTAGGCAATTGGTACTGTGAGCACCATCTGACTGCTGTGGGGGGGGGGGGGCCCAGGCTGGGGGGGTTCCTTCCGGGACATCGTTGTGTATCTTTTCGGGATTTTGGAATGATTCCAAACCGCCCTGAAGATAATTTCCTGGAATGTTTGCGGCTTGGGGAGCCCTATTAAGAGGACCAAAATATTGCAGGCCCTGGCTAGGCAAAAGGCCGATATCGCCCTGCTTCAGGAAACCCACCAGACAGCCGATGAGCATGCCAAATTGCGTAGAGATTAGGTGGGACAGATATGTGGGGCCCCCGCCCTGCATAAGAAGGGTTCTGTGGCCCTACTGATACATAAGTGAATACGTTTTGAGGTCGGGAGGGAGGTGGTGGATCCAACCGGGAGGTTTCTTTTATTGCAGGGTTGCCTGGAGGGGAGACCAGTTATCCTTGGTAATATTTATTGCTCTAACGTGCCAGACCCTGATCTATATTTCCGATTAGCATCCCAAGTGGAGCAGCTCCCGGAGATACCACTGATATTGGGTGGGGACTTTAATGGGGTGATGGATGTGGAGCTTGATACGTCCAGAGGGGAAGGGCCCAGGGGGAGAGCTCAGACGGCTCGAATGTTAATCTGCCTGAGAACACGCTTGGGACTGGTGGACCCGTGGCGATTGCTGCACCCCACTGAAAAGGATTACACTCATCAGTCTCGGGCTCATAACTCTAGCGCACGAATAGATTTGCTGACTTCTCAGGGATTGTTTGCTAATGTAGAAGATGCGCAGATAGGTCCCGTGGAAATTTCCGACCATGCCCTTATTTGGGTGCAGCTGCGTTGGGGCGATACTAACCCTAGGACCCGGCTCTGGCGGTTTCCTTTGGAATTATATAGGGATTCGCAGTTCTGTCAGTTTTTGAGGAGGCGTTGGGAGGAATTTGAATCGGACCATAGAGGACACCACGATGATCCCGAGTTGGTTTGGGAGACGGCGAAAGTGGTCCTGCGGGGGGATATTATTGGATTCATGGCGAGAAAGCGTAGACTTAAGGCGGAACGTATTGTTCCCCTAGAACATTCAGTAACTAAGTTGCGCCGACAGTTGTGCCAGTGCTCCGAGTATAACCCTTAAGAAACAGGTCTGGGAGACGCAAACTGCATTAAATGAGCTTTTGCATCAGCGTGCAAAGACGTCCGTACTGTATTACCGCTTTCAACTTTATTGCCATGGGGATAAGCCGGGAAGGCTGTTGGCCCGTTGTTTGCGTGGTCCTCGGAGCTCCAGGTTAGTACCAGCGCTTAGGGACGACCAGGGGGCTCTCCACAGAGAGAGTCCGGCGATAGTTCATGTGTTTCGCTCTTTCTTCCAGAGACTCTACACGGCAGAGATATCTTCATCTGAGCAGGTGTTAGCCTTTTTGGAGGGGCTAGATTTACCTCAACTGAGCGAGCAGCAACGGGCACAGCTAGACCAGCCGATTTCGGTACAGGAGGTGCAAACTGTTATTGACAGGGCGAGTTGTTATAAAACGCCGGGATCGGATGGGTTGGGAGCAGAATTCTATAAGATTCTTGGTGAGCTGGTGTCCCCGCAACTGGTAGCAGTTCATACCAAGAGGTCCGAGCATGGTGCCTTCCAATGGGGTACTAATCTTGCCCATGTTATACTTATACCTAAACCCGGTAAGGACCCTCTACGGGCTGAGTCGTATAGACCTATCTCACTACTTAATTTTGATCTTAAAATACTGGTGAAAATCCTTGCTGATCGGTTGGCGGGTGTCCTGGGGCACTTGGTTCACGAATCGCAGGTTGGTTTCGTGAAAGGGCGCTATGCAGTCCGCAACCTGCGGAAGATTTTGACTTCCTTGGAGTGGGTGCAGAGTAGACATCTCCAGTCCCTGCTAATCAGCTTCGACGCTGAGAAAGCGTTCAATAGGGTTGACTGGCAATATCTGTGGCACCTGCTACCCTGCTACCACTGTTCCCTCTAAGCTGTGCGCGCGCACACACCTCGCTGAGCGAGCGCACATACTTTACAACAGAGCGCACAAAAATTACGGTTCTGATTCTGATAGAAAACAACACAGACGTCTTAAAATTTAAAAGTTGTTGTGTATTTACGGTTTTCACAAGTTCTACAATATTTTCTAGTGCAATCAATGTGGTGTACATACTGTATTCTGACGTGTAGTCAAATTTTAAAGTATATAACTTCGAGTGTCGATATGTTGCGCACAAAAATTTAACCTTCCTTCAAAAGCTGCACAGCTGATATTTTATGTGGACACAGCCTACAGAAAATTAGAGGGAACATTGCCTGCTACGGACTTGGCAATCCCTTTTGTAATATGATTAGAAGTCTCTACATAGATCTGATGGCGGCGATCTCTTGTAATGGGGTGCTCTCTGAAACATTCCCTTTGAGAAGAGGGACTACACAGAGTTGTCCTCTTTCTCCCCAGCTTTTTGTTCTATCCTTGGACCCTTTTGTACGCAAGGTAGAGTTTTCTCGGGTGATTAGGGGGGTTCGTATTGGTTCATTCGAATTTAAGCTGTCGGCTTTTGCTGACGACCTCCTGGTGCATTTGCTGCTGTCCCAACAAGCGCTCCCCGTGTTACTGCGGGAATTTAAGACTTTTGGTAAATTTGCAGGTCTGTGTATTAACCGAGACAAATCCAAGGCCTTGGATGTATCGGGCTGTGTACGGAGTGGCTGGCAGGGGGACTTCCCTCTTAAGTGGGCGGCGGATAGTTTCAAATACCTAGGTATAGTGCTGACTAGTCAGCCTTCCCAACTTTATGGGTGTAATTTGAGCCGTATCATAACCGGGTTGCGAGCTCGGTTGCAAGCGTGGCGTCCTCTACCGTTGTCCTTGTCCGGGAGAATTGCAGCGATCAAGTTGGTTGTTTTGCCGAGGATACTTTATTGGATGCAAACGCTGCCGGTCTGGTTGTTGCGGAGAGATATATGGAGGCTGGAGGTCCTAATTCGAGGTTTTTTGTGGAGGGGGGCGAGAGCGCGGATCCCCTATAGCCGGTTGGTGGGGACATGGAGACAGGGTGGATTGGGGCTCCCTGACCTGGGTGCCTATGCCTTGGCCTGCCAGGCTCGGCACCTGGGTGATTGGTTGGGTAGAACTGAAGTGTATACGCCCCTTGCCTTAGAAGAGGCTGACGCAGCTCCGACTTCTATACTTGCCCTATTACACCAGGATAATCGTATGATCCCCGCTACCTTAGCTGATAGTGTGGTGCTGGGTTCTGTGCGTCGAACCTGGAGGCAACTAAACGCCTACTGGAAAGGGAATTGGAGGGTCTCGAGCTGGCTGCCCATTCAAGGCAACGTTCTGTTTACCCCGGGCATGGATAACGCAATCTTTCAAGACTGGGAGAGGAAAGGTCTTCATAGCTTAGGTCATGTGGTGGAACCATCAGGGAAATGCAAGGGTTTTTTGCCGTTATGTACCGAATACGAGCTGGGTCCTGCCCACCTTTTTGCGTATCTGCAGATTTCACATTATGTGGCCTCCTTGCCGGCACAGGAGCTGCAGGCAGACCGCTCTGCGCAGATTTTAGAATTTTTTGACTTGGGTGGAGAGTCCCCGCCGTCAATTCGGGTGCTGAAGTCTCGATTAGTTCAGTATAGACCTTCTCCGGATTACCGTCCGGTGGAGCTGGCGTCGGCCGGGGAGATGGGGAGGGAGCTTCCTCCAGATACACTTATTACAGCTTTGCGACGACTGCGGGAGCTGGCGGAGGGAACACGCTGAAGGGAAATGCAGTTTAAATGTCTTAGTAGAGTACATTTCTCCCCCCGACGAGCCTTCTGGTCTCATCTCACTTCGGATGGCCGCTGCCTGAGGTGCTTGGAGCCTTTAGCGACTTTATTACATATGTGGTGGGGGTGTCGGTTCATCCGTCCCTATTGGGCAAAAATTAGCTCATTCATGGGGGGGTTGTTGGGACAGCGGGTGTGCTGGGATGTCTCCTTAGTTATACTGGATCAGTTGCGCTCCACGCAGCCTAAAGGTAAATGGGCGCGCTTGTTGGTGCGTAAGGCTTGTCTGGTGGGTAAGGGGCCCCTTTTGTGTAGATGGCGGGAGCGGCACCCGCCCTCCTTTTGGGAGTGGCGTAATGCCTTCCATCAGTTGATGCTTCTGGAGGCCAGAGGTGCACGGGGGAGCGTCCGGCGTTGGCCGCCTTTCCAGCTATTATGGGATCCCTATCTCCAGAATTTGACCCCCCGCAGCCGGAATGAAGTGTTACAGTTGGGTGTCTAGGCCCGAAAGTGGAATTGGCAGATGTGGAAATGTATTTGTGAGCGGTTTTCTTGGGGTGTCTTTGTTTGGGATTGGATGTGACTATGGGGAGGGGGGGGAGGGGGGGAGGGGGCGAGAGGGGTTGGGAGGACTGGGGGGAGGAGGGTGGGGAGAACAGGAATGTGTTAAAAACAAAACACCTGTAATCATGGTTGAACTCATGGTTGGGGATCAGAGTCCACCCCACTTGGAGTCTGTTTACTGTTTTGTTGGAATATTGTTGATTGGTGTTTATTATTAAATAAAGTTTATAAAAAAAATTAAAAAAAAATAAAAAAAAAAGTCGAGGACTGCGCAAAGATGTCGCCTCGTGCCGGGAAATTCAGAACACACACGCTGCAGGACCTCTTTCCCAGGACGGCTCTCATCACCGATCCTTCCCAGGACCATGAGACTTCCACATGACCTCTCTTTATCCTCCGCCTGCAACTGCTATAGCTCCGGATGTGCCCTGCCAGGTCTTCATCCGCAGCCTGCCTACTCCTGGGCCTCTCCTGCTGCAACCCCAGTTGCAGCATCTTTGCCCGTTCTGGCCCTCCCTGTGGCAGCAGAAGCCACACCGTCTAGATCTGCAGGATCTTCCTCTGCGTTGGCCATCTTGCCCTCTGATGCTGCCCAGGACTCCGCCCACTGTGGCGCCATTGGTCGGCGCCATGGCAACAGATCAAGCCCCGATCATCACGCCAGACACAGGCACTTCTCCCGGCAAGCTTCTCCGACAGTGAGGAGGCACCGCTTCAGCCTGCACTGATGTTCTGCTAATGCATTCAAAGCAATCAAAAGTTGCACGGTTTACAAATTGAGACATCCTGGGCATGTTTGATCAGAGTAAGGAATTCCCCCCTTTTTTCCTCAGGGAGAAGAGGGCTCATGAGTTCCAAGTCACCTGTAACTTCTTTGAGGAACATTCCCATATAGAGAATGTAGGAGCTAATCCTAGCTGCCAACATGGAGGATTGGAAACATCAACGCCCAAAGGCATCGAGAGTCCTCGATTCACAGCCCGGAGGATTGGAAGAATGTGTTTTTAGCACTCTTAATCCTATGCATCGCCGATTCCACTACCATTGAATGGTGTGGTAACTGAGTCTTTTGAAAGCCAGGACAGCTTGGAACTCAGTACATAATATTGAGTCGTCGAGAGTGTGGAGACAACATTAAAGGAGTTTCCCACATTCTTAACATAAGATCATGCAAGATTCTATGAATAGGCAGAATTTCTAATTCTGCTCTAGGTTCCTTCTCTGGAGTCACTGTGATTGCAAGACCTCGAGCTAAATCACATATAAAATCCTGGAAGGACATGCCTTCTGGAGGAGACATTCTTCGTTGAGGAGAAGGAGATGGATCCTCCGGAAAGAGCTCTAGTACCGGCAGAGTCATCAGAATCATCGGAATCGGATGATTCAAAGTATCTTTGCACCGGGTGTTCTTGCAATGCGTGGTACTGGTATCGCTCAAAGTCTGTATCGGGGTGTCTCGGTACCGATCCATCAATACCTGAGATAGACTCAAGGCTCGGCATGGGGGGGAAGCATACCCACTGAGGCACTCGGTACCAGTGTCGGTACCGATACCTGTGGAACCGTCTGTAGCAGTCTTAGCGGTACCGAAGCAGCTAAGAGGGCCGCTAGACTACGTTCGATAACAAGGATTCTGTGATCCATCGCTCTTGCCGATGTCTGGGTGTCGGTACCGGTGGAAGCAGCTGCGACCCCAGAACATGGCACCAGTAGTTCTGCAGAGGTGTAAGCCTCTAGAACATTCTGGAGCCCCGTTAATGCTTTGGAGACCGAGTCCTCCCGCCGGGGCTGTTTTGCCGGTGAACTTTCCTCGAGGGCAACGCCAGTGGCATCTCGATACTTAGGAGATCTACCCTTTGAGGACCGGCCAGTCTTAGAAGACTTAAGTTTAGTTACCCGAGATCCATGGGAGGAAGATGTCGATGCAACTGACATCGTATCTGCAGCAAAAAGAGTACCAAGTTTTGCAGCTGTATTCTGCAGGCCCCTCTTGGTCATCTTTCTGCAGGACAGACACTCCGATGGAGACTGGTCAGGACCTAAACACTTAAGATACCATTCATGGGTGTTGGTGATGGAAATGGTACCGCCACATTTAGAACATGTCTTGAAACCACTAGCTGGTTTCTCCCTGTTTGAAGAAAAATGGGCCTAGTGCCCAAAATGGCGCCTAACCCCGTGACGGGAAAGGCTCCTGAAAGAAAATCTTTTAGAAAAATAGGGGTTTTTTTTGGGGGGGGGGGGGGGTTTGAAAAAGAAGAAAAGAGAACCGACGGTACTGGTAGGCGTCGAAGGAAGGCAGACGCGACCACAAAAAAACAAAAGAATAAGGATAAAATTTTCTGCGGTGACAGGGTATGCGTCCTGTTGGCTCCACGGAAAACGAAAAACTGAAGAGGGAGAGTTGGAAAGGCGAGAAGGCAGCACGCAGGTGCTGTGGGATGCTCCCAAAAGCTTTCCTATTGGACGCGGAAGAGCGTTCCCACGCAGGCTCCGCCGGAACTGACGATACCCATATGTGAAGACAACATTCCTGCTTGTTCCTGGAGATCCCCCATTACAAATAAGTAACCTTGCTGTCTCCAAGCTGCTGGTTGAGGGTGACAACCCACATGTCAGAAATGGACGAGATACAATAAGGAACAAAAATTTGGAGAATAACTGCAGAACGCTTGACAAAACTTGAGGCTTGATTCAAGGCTCTAAAACTATTTGCAGTTTCGCACAGTTAGGGATATGTTTAGTAAAGCAGGCTAACTGTTAACCTGGGGTATTTGCAAATAGGTCCCAATGAATAACATGAAACTTAGTTGCAGACAGGCCGGGTTAACCATTAACCCGGTTTAGTAAACATATCCCTTAATGTCTCCAGATTGGCAACCATTAAAATTCTGAACTAATAAGTCTTGCACTGGGGGGTTTTGATGACTATCATGGATTGTGTTATTTAGACTAATCTCTAAAATCAATTATCTTGTGAAATGTAAATGTTGTTAAGCTGTATTAACAAACATGTTAAGAGGTTAGGTAACTAAATGTATTTTATTTTTCAATGTGCGCCAGAGATTTTCTATTAATTTGGCCTTAGAAGACCTAACAATTACACTATAAATTTTACTCAGATAATAGAAGTGGAGTGGAGGAGTGGCCTAGTGGTTGGGGCAAGGTACTTCAGGCCGGAAGGTCAGGGGTTCAAATCCCACTAGAGGACAGCAACCTTGGGCCGGAAGGACTGGGGTTTCTAGTCCCACAGGTGCTCCTTGTGGTCTTGGGCAAGCCACTTAACTATTTTACAGGGAACATGGGCTATGGAGGGTTATCTCCAAGTTATAATGCCCTGTTCAATGTAATTTCAGTTTGTTCAATGTAAACCGCACTGATGCAGAATAGCGCAGTATATAAGAGAATGTAAATAAATAAATAAATATAAATAGAAGTGCACTTGCCTGCTGTATTTTATCATTAGCCTGAAGCACTTCATCACTCAATAAGGTATCACATTACTAGATTCATCAATAAAAATGTCAGTCTAAATTTAAACTGCTGAAGTAACCACAGAATTTGCAACTGCATATTCCGAAGGCCTGCCTCACTAGGTTTTATAATGATAAATCAATATGAAATCACAAAAATGCTGGCATTAAAAAAAATCAGGATGTTGGAGAATCTAAAACTGAATCAGAATCTTTTTTTTCTCTTAAAAATGCAATATTTAGACTTCCACCAGGTCCAGCACACATCCTTAAATAAAGGCTACTCAACTTAAAAAAAAAAATCATTAACCCTTTATAGGAACTTTGTCACCATTAAAATAAGTTTACATTAAATAGTTTTGCAACTATCATGCACTGGATATAAAAATTAAAGCGAGGTAGGTGCAAAGTCTGTGCACAGTTGGAGGCATTCTCAGCATGTTTACATATAGTTACCGCACAGAAAAAAAAACAACCTTTGCCATGTGGTAAATGTACAGTGCAGATACAATTGTGCTATATATTCACTAGTGATGGTGCACAGTAAAGCATAGTTATGCACTTGTAACAGGTAATCTCTGGGAACAGCAGGAATTTAGGGGACATCGGTACCGACGGAGCCAGCACGGGAACGTTCCCCAGTGTCCAATAGGAAAGCTTTTGGGAGCATCCCACTGCGCCTGTACTGCTGCCTTCCCTCCTTCCCAACTCTCCCTCCTCAATTGAGTTTGTAGCTGAGAGAAGAGGAGAGAAAAAGGAAACCTACAACTCCTAGAGGAGGAGGGTGGGTTGTTGAAGACTAAATTCCTACTGTTCCCGGAGATCACCTGTTGGTGAGTAACTATGCTATCTCCAGGAACCAGCAGGAATGTAGTCCACATATGGGACTCCCTAGCTCCCAGATGCCAGAGAAAAAATGACCTCAGAACCAATAGGTTTGCCTCAGGGCAGGCTTCAAGAGGTCATGAATCCTCCATGGATGTCTGGTATTGTTAAATTCCAGGATGGCGGGTAGGACTTGTCCTTAAGTCTGAAAGAAGTGCTGGAGAACAGCCTGACCAAACATGGCATCCCAGTAGGAGTCCTTGTCCAGACAGTAATGAGCAGCAAAGGTATGGACCGAAGACCAAGTTGCTGCTTTGCAGATTTCATCAATGGCTACAGAGCATAGATTTGTCATTGAGGTAGCCATGACACGAACGTTATGGGCAGTGACATGAACCTAAAGGGATAGTCCTGTTTTATTATAAGCAAAAGAGATGCAATCTGCTATCCATTTAGAGAGAGAGTACATTTGGATACTGGCAACCCCAGATGACTAGAGTCAAAGGAGATGAAATGAGAAGCCTTGCGGTGCTCTCGAGTCCTTTGAAGATAAAATGCTAAGGCACATTTGCAGTCAAGAGTATGGAGGATTGCCGCTACCCTAGACGAATGTGGTCTAGGAAAAAAGACAGGTAGGTAAACTGACTAGTTCAAATGAAAAGGAGACACCACCCTCGGCATGAAGTGGGGGTAAGTTCTAAGGATGACCCTGTCATGGTGAAACAGTGTGTAAGGTGGGTCTGCCACCAAAGCTTGAAACTCACTAATGCATCTAGCTGAAGTGAGGGCAATAAGGAAGATGACATTCCATGTTAGAAACTTTAGCGAAGTCGTGGCTAAAGGTTCAAAAGGCGGCTTGAGAAGTCGCCCTAGAACGACATTAAGATCCCACGCCACTGGTGGTGGTCTGATGGGAGGTTTGGTCAGCAAAAGGCCTCTCAAAGTGCGCTATGAGCAGTTGTGAGGAAACGGGCTGTCCATCCAAAGGATGTTAAGAGACTGCAATTGCACTTAGGTGCACTCTTACAGAGTTGGTAGAGACCGGATGAGGACAGGTGGAGAAGATACTGGAGAAGCGTGTCTCCACTGGAGCCAAGAAGGGAGTAGGATCCTTCTGGGAACACCAGTGAGAGAACCTATGCCACTTGAAGGTGTATGAACGTCTGGTGGATGGCTTTCTGGAAGCTAAGAGGATCTCCTTTACCTCCTGAGTAAGGTTAAGATCTTGTAATGCTATGCTTTCAGCAGTCAAGCCATCAGGTGGAAAAACTGCGGATTGGGATGGAGCAGTGTCCCCTCCTCCTGGGAGAGTAGATCTGGAGCAGGTCCGAGATCTAGGAGTTGAGTCTGAGACAGACGTAGCAGGAGAGTAAACCACAGTTGACGTGGCCAGCATGGGGCTATGAGCCCCTGTCTGCCTGAAGCTTGAAAAGCATCTTGGGAATTAGGGGAATGGGAGGGAAGGCATACAGGAGCCCTCGATGCCAGTGGAGGTGAAATGCATGCACTTGCTGGTTGCCCAACATGGGAGTCCTGGTGCAGAAGCAAGGAAGCTTGGCATTCTGCGGAGTGGAAAACAGGTCTATCTCTGGAGTCCCCCAGGTCTGAAACATAAAAGATGCTGTCTCCATTTGGAGAGACCATTCGTGGGGAAGAAGGATCCGGCTCAATTTGTCTGTCAAGACATTTTGCTCCCCTGGGAGATAGACCTCCAAGCGGTGTATCTGATGTGAAATAGCAAAGGACCAGAGATACAGAACATCCCTGCAGAGGGGCAAAGATCCTGTTCCTCTCTGCTTGTTCACATAGAACATGGCTACCTGATTGTCCATCTGGACCAGGACCCTGTGGGAACGCAGGTGTTCTTGAAACACCCTGAGGGCGTTGAAGATAGCCCGAAGCTCTAGTAGATTTATCTGAAGTTGCAACTCCTGTTCTGACCAGAAGCCCTAAACGGAGAGATTCCCCAGATGGGCCCCCGACCCCAGTATGGAAAGAATCTGAAAAGGTGACCCGACGAGGAGATTCTCTGGGATACACCACCATTGAAGGAATGTGGCTAGAGGGGCAGAGATTTTAATCTTGTCCCTGAGACGGCCTGAGGCCTGTTTCCATTGGGAGGCCAGTGTCCATTGGGCTGTGCGTATATGCAACTACGTGCACTGTTGAGGCCATATGACCTAGAAGCTGCAGCATTTCTCATAAGAACATAAGATATGCCATAATGGGTCAGAGCAAGGTCCATCAAGCCCAGTATCCTGTTTCCAACAGTGGCCAATCTAGGTCATACGTACCTAGTAGTTTCCCCAAAAGACACAGGTTCCACAATGCTTGTATTGGGTCAAGCATTGATATTCTGGGTCCCTTCTTAATAATGGTTTATGGACCTTTCCTCCAGGAACTTGTCCAAACCTTTTTTAAACCCAGCTATACTAACAGCCTTTACTACATCCTCCGGTAACAAATTCTCGGGCAGTTAGGTGATCTTTGAGACGTACCTGAGATGCCAGTTGAATGAGATGAAAGGGCTGGGGTAGAAATGCCCTTGACGAGTGTTTAAGAGAGCTCCTATGAACTCTAATGTTTGAGTAGGAGTGAGATGGAATTTTGGAAGATTTATCCCAAATCCCAAATGTTGTAGTACCTGCATGGTATGGAAGACAGACAGGTGGACCTTCTGGGAAGTGCCTGCCTTTATGAGCCAGTCATTTAAGTAAGGGAAGACAAATAGCCCCAAAGATCTTAGAAATACAGCTATGACCGCCATGCACTTTGTGAAGACTCTTGGGGCAGAGGCGAGTCCGAAAGGAAGGACTATGTATTGATAGTGTCTTCCCTGAAACATGAAGTGTAGATATTGCCTGTGTTCTGGATGAATAAGGATGTGTGTGTACACTTCCTCTAGATCTAGAGAACAGAGCCAGTCCTGACTCTGGAGATAGGGTAGGAGGGTCCCCAGAGAGACCATCTTGAACTTCTCGTGGATGAGAAACTTGTTCAGGTTTTTGAGGTCCAGGATGGGTTTGTATCTCTGGTTTTCTTTGTAATGAGAATAGAAACCCATTCCCTGTTGAGATGTTGGAACCTCCTCTATGGCACCTTACGATAGAAGAGACCTTCTACAACAAAAGAGAAGTAAGAGGTGGCTGAGAATGATATTCCCCTACTAGAGTGGAGGGGGGCAGATCTTGTAGATGAAGTCTGTAACCTTCTCACTATGGTTGGTGTCCACTGCTCTGAAGTGATGAAATGCCACCTGTGGACATAATTACAGAGTCTGCTGGCAATGTTAGGGGTTGGGGGGTTCTCCAGAGGCAGAGTGGCTATGTTCTCTAGGAAAAAGTCAAAAACCAGGAGCAGATTGAGCCTGCAGAACTGTTTGAGTTTTAGGAGCCTGTGGCTTCTTTTGTTGTTTGGGAGGCTGATGCATCTTCTGAGCACCCTGAGGTTGGTAGTGAGAAGCAGGGATGTAAGAAGGGTAAAACTTATTTTTCTTACTCAAAAAAGTTTTCTTTGCAGCTGCTTTCTTCTTAGCAGGGTTGGCAGAAGTCCTAGAAAGCCTATTTAAAGTTGGATTCTCAGATTCTAACTGAGAAGCTTTATCCTGCCAGTCCTTGCCAAAAAGGTTTTCACCTGTGCAAGCAATATTAACCAGTTTATCGTGCACCCATTGTTCAAGATCTGATGCCTGAAGCCAAGCAATCCTGCGTGCACCGATGCAGATTGATGCGGCTCTACTGGTGCACTCAAAGCAATCAAACGTTGCTCTACTGACAAACTTTGAGACTTTCTGGGCATGTCTGACCAACATGAGATAGTCAGCTCTCTTATCATCAGGAAGAGGAGGAGACATTGACTGCAGATCTCTAGTAACCTTCTTGAGGAACATACCCATATAGAGTATGTATGAATTTATCCTGGCTGACAGCATGGAAGCCTGAAAACACCGACACCCAAAGGCATCAAGGGTTATCTATTCTCTACCCAGCGGGTTAGAAGCATGTGTTTTAGAACTTTTAATTTGATGCATCGCAGATTCCACTACCATTAAGTGGTGTGTCAGCTGCGTCTTCTGAAAGCCAGACATTCCGGTACTCGATACATGGTATCGAGTCAGCGAGTATGTAGAGAAATAGTGAGGGGTGTTTCCCACATCCGGAGCATATCATCATGGAGAATGCAATGAATTGGAAGCATGGCCGCCTCCTTAGGAGCTTTAGGGTATTGGAGAATCTCCAATTCCTCTGCTCTGGGTTCTTTCTCAGATGTTACTGTTGTGGAAAGCCCCCTTACTAGGTCCCAAATAAATTCTTGAAAAGACATATCCTCAGGAGGGGATATATGCCAATTCGGGGAAGGAGAAGGATCCTCCGGTAGACTGCGAAGTCTTCGGGTATCGATCGATTCATCATCGGATGAATCAGAATTAGAAGACTCAATGTATTGGCATGATCGATGTCTCTGCTCCGCTAAGGCTCGATATCAATTAAAACCGAAGCTGCCAGAAGAGCCACTAAGCTCCACTCAATGGCCAGGATATGCTGATCCATAGAGCCAGCCGATGCATGGGTATCGGTATTGGAGATGCATGGCACCAGCAGCTCTCCCGAGGTGGGACCCCTCGATGGCTTTGGAGGCAAGGTCCTCCTGTCTGGGTTTGTTGGCTGGCCGATCCACCTCCAGGGCGATGCTCAAGGCATTTCAATGTTCAGAAAGAGATCTACCCTTGGGGGGGAGGGACAGTCTGTCTTCGAAGAAGACTTATGCTTTGATACCTGAGATCCATGAAAGGAAGACTATGCCCTCGATGATGTCGAAGCCAAAGAAACCGTGTCTGAGGCAAAGGGTATGCCTAACTTCGCAGCTCGATTCTGTAGGCCTCTCTTTGTCATCTTCTCGCACGAGGACACTCTAATGGCTAGTGGTCGGGACCAAGGCATTTGAGACACCAGTCGTGGGTATCGGTAGCTGAGATGGTACCGCCACACTTAGAACATTTCTTAAAACCACTAGCTGTTTTTTCCATAGTGTCAGTAGACAAAATGGTAGGCTTATGCCCTAAAATGGCATCGATGCGCCCCAAGAAAAGTTCTACTTTTTTTTTTTTACAGGAAAGAAAGAAGAAAGAAAAAACCGACAAGAGTTGGTTCTGGCGTCGATGGGAACGCAGAAGTGAACCATAAAAAAACAAAGAAATAAAATTAACAAATTTTCTGCAGTGACAGGATTTGCTTCCTGCTGGCTCTATGGAAAACGAAGAACTGAGGAGGGAGAGTTGGGAAGGAGGGAGAGTTGGGAAGGCGGGAAGGCAGCAACGCAGGCACAGTGGGATGCTCCCAAAAGCTTTCCTATTGGACGCTGGGGAGTGTTCCCACGCGGGCTTCGTCGGTACTGACGTCACCTATATATGAAGACTACATTCCTGCTTGCTCATGGAGATAATACTGTGTGCTCACTGTAATGCACAGTCCATGCCTATTTCCCCATCTATTTCTAACCACATAAGGTATGCAATTAGCGCATGCTGTCATGCCAACATGGAATCTGTTACCACAGCTATATGCCAACAGTTACCGCACCCTAATTCACATGCTAACTGTATAACACACCCTAGAAATATATTACTTAAGGACCTATTTACTAACTCATTTATCCCACTAAGAATCCATAGATAATACTTTCAAGGTAAAGCATGTGAAGTTATTGCAAGCAAAGTTGAGTAGAAGGGGCTTTTTTTTTGTCTTCTGGAGAGCATGAAAAGTTTCAGTACTTTCAGGGTTTTTCATTTTTTTTATTTTCTGAGACACTACAGTCCTTGGAGCACTGTACAATTACTTGAACAGCCTAGGATGACTATTTTCTTTTGGGAACCTTGGATAAAGTAGTGATTGCCAAATCCCAAGTCCATGGTATGACTGTCCCATTGAATCTTGGGAGTTTACTTGTAGCACCTGAAATTTCAGACACTGTCATTCATACAAGGAGTGAATAAATTAGGTCTCTGATGTTACACAGAACCTAAGTAAACACTAACCAATATCTATTTCTAACCAAATAGTTATGATTTAAGAAGAAAAAAATTCAACTCATCTAGAACTGCACAATACTTTTAAAAGGTTGTAGCTTTGATCCAAGATTTTAAACTAGCTACAGGTTCTCTCGGAGTCATGTCTTCAGATCAGCAATTATTAAACACTAAGAAACTAATAAGACCATTTTGATCAGGATCATGGATTGTGCTATTTTGATTCATCTCCAAAATCAGTATCTAAAAAATAAGTGTAGACAAACACTGTACAGACATCCCTTGATCTCAACTACCACAATTAAGCGTCCTGTTCAACATCCCACATCTGTTCTGTTTTCTGACGCATCTTCTGGTAAGAATAAAACAAAAGTAATTTTTCCTGATTGCAAAGCTCAAGATGATCACTGCAAGGCAACAGGAGGTCACTATTAGTGTGTAACCCTTTCTACTTAGCTGTCCTGCCCCCTGGGACACTTAAATTTTCCCATTCCGATTGTCTCTCCCACCCTGTGGGACATGAGCAACATGCTAGTTTATGGCTCGCCATATACAACATGACTGGTTACTTCAGAATGTGTGTCTCATTGGTTGTAATTTGGCCAGTTTCTTGTTAAATTTATTCCGGTCTCGCATGAGCAACATAGAAAATGTATCCACATGGAAAGGATGGTGGTTGTTGTTGTTGTTGTCAAGTCTGTGTTGACTCATGGCGACCCTTTGGATAGTTGTCCTAAACTGTGTTCGGTCTTCAGTAAGGCAGCTCATTGCTGACAGAGTGGCACCCATAGCTGCTGTTATTGTATCAATCCATCTCATTGCTGGCCTCTCTCTTTTGTATTGACCTAACTTGCCACGCATGATATCTTTCTCTAATAATCTCTCTCTTCGCATGATGTGTCCAAAGTATGAAAGTCAAAGTCTTGTCATCTGAACTTCTAAAGAAAGCTTAGGTTTGATCTCCTCTAGTACTGATTAGTTTGAGCAGTCCATGGTATACACATTATTCGTCACCAGCACCATAATTCAAAGGCGTCAATTTTCTTCTTTTTTTTTTTCACTGTCCAACTATCACATTCATATGATGTTATTGAAAATAGCATGGCTTGAACAAGTTAAATCTTTGTATGGAGAGACACATCTCTGCTCTTGGGAATCTTGTCTAGGTCCTTCATAGTCATTCTGCCAAGAGCAATGCATCGTCAGATTTCTGGACTGCTTGTTGTTTCTTTATTGATAGATGATCCAAGTAGGTTAAAGTTGTCCACTATTTCAATTTTTTTTTCATCAACGATGAACTTATTGATTTTGCCAGTTGTCAGGATCATAGTCTTAAAATGGGCCTGCACCTTAATTTAAAGAAAAGCACAGTTACTTACCTGTAACAGGTGATCTCTGGGAACAGCAGGAATAAGTCTTCACATATGGGTACGTCGGTACCGACGGAGCCTGCGCGGGAACGCTCCCCAGATTCCCAAAAAGGAAAGCTCTTGGGAGCATCCCACAGCGCCTGCGCGCTGCCTTCCCGCCTTTCCTAACCGCCTCTCCTCAGTTCGAGTTTTAAAGCTGAGACAAAAGAGAGAGAGAGGAAAGGAAAGACAGATAGAGAGATACAACTCCTAGGGGAGGTGGGAGGGTTGTGAAGACTTATTCCTGCTGTTCCCAGAGATCACCTGTTACAGGTAAGTAACTGTGCTATCTCCAGGAACAAGAAGGAATGAGTCTTCACATATGGGGACTCCCTAGCTAAGATGCCTTGGAGAACCCCAAGGATATGAGACCCTGGGAAGGGTTCTACCTCCTCCTATGGATCTCAGGCATCTATCCAGGGATGGAGGGTAGGAGTTGATTAAGAATGGAACAGGTGTTTGAGAACAGCCTGACCAAACAAAGCATCCCGGCGGGAGTCCTTGTCCAAGCAGTAATGGGCTGTGAAGGTATGAACCGAGGCCCAGGTGGCTGCTCGACAGATCTGGTCGATGGACACAGAATTTAGATGAGCCATAGAGGCGGCCATGGCCCTCACATTATGAGCTGTGACATGGCTCTCCAGAGAAAGGTTCTTACTCTGGTAGGCGAAAGAAATACACTGAGCAATCCAATTGGACAGTGTCCTCTTAGAGACTGGAAGTCCCAAATGAGAGGGATCAAAAGCAACAAAGAGCTGGGAAGACTTTCTACGTTGCTGTGTTCTTTGTAAGTAAAAGGCAAGAGCTCTTTTACAATCCAGAGTATGAAGATTCTTCTCTGCACTTGATGCATGAGGAGCTGGAAAAAAGACAGGTAAATATACCTCTTGATTAAGATGAAAAGGTCCTAAGAACTACCTTATCATGATGGAACCTTGTATAAGGTGGATTAGCCACTAAGGCCTGCAGCTCACTGATGCGGCGAGCTGAGGTGACTGCAATGAGGAAAATAACCTTCCAGGAAAGAAATTTCAAGGAGGTGGTGGCTAAGGGTTCAAAAGGAGGCTTCATAAGCTGACCAAGAACCAGATTTAAATCCCATGCCACCGGAGGAGGCCTAATGGGAGGTCTAGTTAAAGTTAGGCCTCTCATGAATCTTGCAATAAGAGGATGAGAGGAAACAGGTTGTCCATTGATAGGCTTAAGGGATGCTGCAATAGCACTCAAATGGACCCTTACTGAATTTGTCTAAAGGCCTGCATCGGAAAGATGCAGGAGGTATTCCAATAGAGAATTCAAAGGTAGTGCTAGAGGGTCGAGACTCCTTTCAGCACACCAAATGGAAAATCTTTTCCATTTAAAAGCATAGGAACGCCTAGTGGAAGGTTTTCTGGAAGCATGGAGGATATCCTTCACTTGTTGAGAAAGATTCCAGCTTTGAAGGTCTAGGCCTTCAGTAACCAAGCTCTGAGGTGAAGGGACTTGGGGTTTGGGTGCCACAAAGTCCCCTCCTCCTGGGACAGAAGGTCTGGAGCAGCTCCCAAGTCCAGAGAGGGGGCTTGGGAGAGATGCAGAAGTAGAGGGTAACACACTTGGCGTGGCCAGCGTGGAGCTATGAGGATCATAGATCCTTGATCCCTCTGGAGTTTGAACAGAGTCTTGGGAATCAAGGGAATGGGTGGAAAGGCATACAGGAAACCCTGACCCCAGTGAAGGAGGAAGGCATCCTTGGCCTGAACTCCCTGACACGGAATTCTGGAACAGAACCGGGGAAGTTTGGCATTCCACGGACTTGCAAAGAGGTCTATGTCCGGGGTTCCCCATTCTTGGAAGATTCTGAGTACCTGATCCATGTGCAGGGACCATTCGTGTGGGAGCAGAACTCGACTGTCTGCCCAAGAGTTTTGGATTCCTGGGAGGTATACTGCCAGGAGATGGATTTGATGCTCTCTGGCGAAGGCCCACAATCTTAAAGCTTCGTTGCAAAGCGACAGAGAGCCAGTTCCCCCTTGCTTGTTTATGTAAAACATGGCTACTTGATTGTCCGTATGAATGAGGACTGTCTTGTAGCTGAGCAGGGTATGAAAGACCTTGAGAGCTAGAAAGACTGCTCGAAGCTCCAAGAGATTGATATGAAGAAAGGTCTCCTGTGGGGACCAAGTGCCTTGAGTGGAGAGGTCTTGTAGATGAGCTCCCCAACCTGTTTGGGAGGCATCTGTTGTGAGAGTTGCTTGGGGCAACAACTGTTGGAGGGGGAACCCCAGCAACAGATTCTGAGTGGACATCCACCACTGAAGAGACCAAAAGAGACGTTTGGAGGTTGCTATTTGGTCTGAGAGAGCTCCTGATGCTTGAGTCCACTGGGTGGACAAAGTCCATTGGGCTGCTCTCATATGTAGGCGAGCATAGGGTACCACATGCACTGTGGAAGCCATGTGGCCTAGCAGTTGTAACATCTCCCGGGCAGTTAAGTGGCTCTTTGACTGAACCTGAGAGGCTAGCTGCACTAGACGTAGGCAACGGGCCTGAGGAAGATAGGCCCTTGCAGTGGTAGTATCTAGCCAGGCCCCTATGAACTCTAGGGACTGAGTAGGGGTGAGCTGGGACTTTGGGAGGTTTACCACAAGTCCCAGATACTGTAGAATGCGCCTTGTGCAGTCCAGGAAGTCTGGGCCTCTGACTGAGATGGAGCTCGGATGAGCCAGTCGTCCAGGTATGGGAATACAAATATTCCCAGAGTGCGTAGAAATGCAGCTACTGTTGCCATGCATTTGGTGAACACTCTTGGGGCAGAGGCCAGACCAAACGGAAGCACCCTGTATTGATAATGTTTTCCTTGGAAAAGAAAACGGAGGAATCTTCTGTGAGATGGATGGATGAGGACATGTGTGTACGCATCCTTGAGATCTAGAGAACAAAGCCAATCCTGACTTTGAAGGTATGGAAGGAGAGTGCCCAGAGAAAGCATCTTGAACTTCTCCTTGCATAGAAATTTGTTCAATTCCCTGAGATCTAATATGGGTCTGTATCCCCCTGTCTTCTTTGGAATGAGAAAATAGGGGGAGTAGAACCCTGACCCTTGTTGAAGAAGGGGAACTTCTTCTATTGCCCCTTGGGCAAGAAGGGTAGCCACCTCTTGACCTAGAAGGTCGAGAAGAGATGTGGGAGAATTGAAATGTCTCACCATGGTGTGGGGAGGAAGGTCTGAGAAATGAAGTTTGTAGCCCTCTCTTATGATGGAGAGGGTCCACTGCTCTGATGTAATCTGCTCCCATCTGGGAGCAAAATGAGCTAACCTTTCTGGAATGGTGAGAGGTTCTGGCTGTTTTAAAGCCAGAAAGGCTAAGTTCTCTAGCATCAAGTCAAAAACCCTGAGTTGCAGCAGCCCCTGTAGTCTTAGGCCTGGCCTGTTTAGGTTGCTGACGCTTAGTAGCAAAGCGACCTGTAGAGGATTGTTGGCCAGAAGTAGAAGGGAATCTGCCCTTTTTGAAAAAAGACTTCTTGAAGGGTTTTTTCTTGGCAGGAATGGAGGTTGACTTTGAAAGTCTATCCAGAGCAGAATTTTCTGCATCCATTTGAGTGGCTTTTATTTGCCACTCTTTGCCAAACAGGTTTTCACACCTGTACAGGGAAGATTTCCTAATCCATCTTGGACCCAGGGTTCTAAATCAGAAGCTTGGAGCCAAGCAATTCTGCGAGCAGCTATGGCAATGCCAGAAGCCCTGCTGGCACCTTCAAAGGAATCAAAGGCTGCCCTGTTGGAAAACTTTGAAATGTCTTGAGTATGCTTAACTAATACAAAGTAACCCCTTAGGTCCGGACACTGCAATCACACAAAAAAAACCAAACCTAAAAAACATGCGACCCACCTTAACAAACTTTTTTTGACGGAGCTACACCGTAGGAAGGTCGAAATGGAAAACGACCTCCTCCAAGCAGGCAGCTACTTTTTCTCAAGTAAGGTTCTTCACCAAAAACTTTAATTTTTCAAAACATAATTAATGATAAAATCCACTTATCTCTTGTGGGGTTAGTTTGAGTCCCCTACAAGTCTTGCCGCCGCAACCCGGAAGTGCCCTGCGGGTTGGTTCGCCTGCCGGATTGACTCCCGTGGACGGGAGTTCCCCTGCAGAGGGGGGTGCCACCTTGCTTCGAAGGCAGAGTTCTCCTGCTGCTCAGCCTGTTGGAGGAGAGGGATTAATGCAGGCTGTTGGAAGCGGTGAGGTAGAGCATAGAATGTCGGGCTCCTCTGTTCCTTTGGGTTCTTCAG
Source organism: Ichthyophis bannanicus (assembly GCA_033557465.1). Classification (NCBI taxonomy): domain Eukaryota; kingdom Metazoa; phylum Chordata; class Amphibia; order Gymnophiona; family Ichthyophiidae; genus Ichthyophis; species Ichthyophis bannanicus. The sequence continues at coordinate 84,135,560 of CM066041.1, forward strand.
CGTTGCCGGTTTTGGTTAAACCTGCAAGTATAACAATGGAGAGCTTGTGGGATGCCATTTCTTCTCTCCAACAGTCCCTCTTTCCTGTAGTGGCTGTTCTTTCACAGGACGTAACTCGGTTGAAATTACAGAGTGCTGCCGAAAGCTCGAGGGTAGATGACCATGCGGAGAGACTCTCTCGTTTGGAAATCCAGGCTGAGGAGTTGCAGGCTCTGGGGGCCACCCAGGCTAAAGGAAATTTGATCTTTGCGCGACGGTTGGAGTTCCTGGATAACCAAGCGAGGAGGAATAATCTACGCTTCCTGAACTTTCCTAGATCTCCTCTGCTGGACTCTAGGGAATTGGTTCGCAAGTATCTTACTGAGATTCTCCTTATGCCCTCTGATAATTTGCCTCCTATTATACGTGCTCAATATGTTTCTATTTCCTTATCAGAGGTGGGTGGAGGGAGAGCCTCGGTGGATCTTGATGGGCCACCTCAGATGGATCTAACAGGGTTTCTAGAGAGTTCGCTAGACGTGGTAACCAGTAGAGCTACTCTACTGGTCTCCTTTGCCTTTGAGTCAGATCGGAACTCTGTTTTGCGATTATATTTCCTTAAACTGAATGTTTCCCAATTTATGGGCTCTAAGATTTTGATATTTCCTGATTTGGCAAGGGATACCCAAAAGAGGAGGAGAGAGTTTCTGGCCATGCGTCAGCGCTCCCTCGCTTTGGGGGCACAATATAAGTTGAGATATCCGTGTAAATGTGTAATTGTTTATTAGTCTAAACATTATCTTTTCTTTGAGCCCACTCAATTAAGAATGTTTCTTGAGGGGAATGAGAGGGGTGGGATGGATTCCGCACCGGCCGCCACACATAACATCTAAGCTCTAAGGCACTTGTTGTCAAGTTGTATTTCTTATATTCTTTTTCTTTTTTCTTGGAACCTTATTGTGGTTATACTATTTGAGGTCTATACCAAGTGTAATTATTGCTTAGTTTGATGTTATAATTAGTTTACTGTACTTCTTTATTCGCTATATGCTAAGTTTATTCTTTGTATATATGAATAACTTTAATAAAGTATAAAATAAAAAAAATTAAAAAAATCCACTTATCTCAGTTCATCACGTTCAATCAAATGCTGGTATATACAGTCCAAATGCACGACGCGCACGTTTCGGGCTCCTATGCCCTGTATCAAGTGCAAATCCCAGAGAACATATACAGCAACCAAAAAACGCCGTCAGAGCAGCTGTGGTCTAAATTCCTAATGGCCGATCACCATTTTTAAAGGAAGAACCCTCCAATACAATAGCAGAGAAAACCCCACATGACGGGGAATCCCTGCCATGATTGGATAACAGAGCTTTGACGACATCTCATTCACAAAAGACTTTGCCAGTCAATCTCCCGATTCATACCTCCTGGTTCAACAGTATCTAGGAGGAAAATCCATCGTTGTTCAAGACGTTGTAGACGATCTTCCCTGTGTCCACCTCTAGGATCTAGAGGAACATGGTCTATTACAGACCAGCGAAGCTGATTAAATTGATGAGACACAGCCAAACAATGAGATACCATGGGAGCAGATTCAACACCACAGCGATGTCGCGAAGCATGTTCCATAAGACGTCGTTTAAAAGGTCTAGTAGTGCGACCTATATATAGCAATCATGGCAGGGATTCCCCGTCATGTGGGGTTTTCTCTGCTATTGTATTGGAGGGTTCTTCCTTTAAAAATGGTGATCGGCCATTAGGAATTTAGACCACAGCTGCTCTGACGGCATTTTTTGGTTGCTGTATATGTTCTCTGGGATTTGCACTTGATACAGGGCATAGGAGCCCGAAACGTGCGCGTCGTGCATTTGGACTGTATATACCAGCATTTGATTGAACGTGATGAACTGAGATAAGTGGATTTTATCATTAATTATGTTTTGAAAAATTAAAGTTTTTGGTGAAGAACCTTACTTGAGAAAAAGTAGCTGCCCGCTTGGAGGAGGTCGTTTTCCATTTCGACCTTCCTACGGTGTAGCTCCGACAAAAAAAGTTTGTTAAGGTGGGTCGCATGTTTTTTAGGTTTGGCTTTTTTTGAGTATGCTTAAGCCAATGAGAAATTCATCCCTTTTATCTTCTGGTAGAAAAGGGAGGAAAGTGTGCAGTTTATCTGCAACCTCCTTTAGAAACATACCCATGTAAAGACTATAGGAGTTGATTCTGGCAACAAGCATACTGGCTTGGAAGACTTTTCTACCAAAAGCATCCAAGGTCCTGCATTCTCTTCCTGGAGGAGTAGAAGAGTGTCTCTTTGTACTCTTTATCCTCTTCATAGCTGACTGCACCACAATGGAATGGTGAGGAAGCTGTATTTTATGAAAACCAGGACAGGGAGGGACACGATACATAGTGTCCAATCTGCGAGAATGAGGAGAGATAGTGAGAGGAGTCTCCCATAAATCAATCATGTGTTCATAAAGAATCTCATGAATTGGTAAGGTGACTGCCTCTTTAGGAGCCTTAGAATAACCCAAAATATCTAATTTTTTTGCTCTAGGCTCTGATTCAGAGGATACTGAAATAGAAAGACCTTTAGCTACTTCTCTTATGAAGTCTTGAAAGGACAAGTCCTCTGGAGGAGACATTCTTCTTTTTGGAGAAGGCGGCTCTTCAGGAAGGGTTATAGATACTTCAGCAGACTCCTCTGATGTATCAGAATCACCAGAGGAATCAAAGTACCATCTGTCAGGGTGCTCTTCTAATGCTCGGTACGCGTATCGAGCAGTATCGACATTGGGCGTCATCGGAACCGGATCGGTACCGATGAGCAGCCCTGGACAAGGAACCGCTGCAGTCGGTATACTGGTCGATGCCGATGCAGTCGGTACCGGTATCGGTGCTGGTACCCGAGTAGATACCGACAACGGAGTTTGTTGTGGTATCAACGGCGTCACAGCTTGGATGAAGGCACTGATAGCCTGCTGCATGGACAGAACATTCTGATCCATCGACGCCATGAATGCCTGGAACTCGGTACCGGAAGGCTGTGCCGGTACCCCAGAGCATTCTAACAGGTGATCGGTCGAGGCCGTGCCATCGATGTCAACCTGTAACCCCACAGGTGGAGCTTTGGAAGCCGGAGCTTCCCGCCGGGGTTGTTTTGCCGGTGCATGATCCTCGAGGGCAAGCCCGGAGGCATCTCGATGCTTAGAGGGAGATCTACCCTTCGAGGACCAGCTGGATTTATGTTTGGTTACCTGAGATCCATTGGGGGAAGAAGCAGCCCTGGAAGATGTCGATGCCACCGAAGCTACATCAGTGGGAAACAGCACATGGAGCTTAGCTGCTCGGTTCTGTAAACCCCGTTTAGACATCAGAGAGCAGGACGGACAATCCAAAATGGAGTGTTCAGGACCCAAACATTTAAGACACCATTCATGGGTGTCTGTAACAGAAATAGTACCGCTGCACTTAGTGCATTTCTTAAACCCGGAGGCTGGTTTTTCCATGAGGAAAATTTCTTGTGAGGCCTAAGGCCCAAAGAGAAAAATACACTAAGTGAGGGAGAAATATATAGTTTTTTGTTTTTTTTTATTTTTTTAAAGAAAAGAAAGAAAAGACCGGCGGTACCGGTCCGGAGTCGGGGAAGGCAGACATGCGACCAAAGAAAGAAAATAAAATAAAGAACTTCTTCAGTGGTGATAGGGCTCGACCTGCTGGCTCCGCGGCAAAGAAGAACTGAGGAGAGGCGGTTAGGAGAGGCGGTTAGGAAAGGCGGTTAGGAAAGGCGGGAATGCAGCGCGCAGGTGCTGTGGGATGCTCCCAAAAGCTTTCCTTTTTGGGAAGCTGGGCAGCGTTCCCGCGCAGGCTCCGTCGGTACCGACATACCCATATGTGAAGACTCATTCCTGCTTGTTTCTGGAGATACAATGTTCCTTGATCTTGAGAAGCAAATGTTTCAGACAATTTCTGACAGCAATGTGGTATCATCAGAATAGTGAAGGTTGTTGATGAATCTTTCACCAATCTTCTCACCTCGGCTGTCTTCATACAGTACTGCTTCTCTGATGATTTGTTCTGCATATAAATTAAACAGGTAGAGGGAAAGTATGTAGCCTTATCATACACCTTTGTTGATTTTAAACCATTCTATTTTTCCTTGTTCCGTTCAAATCGTTGCTTCTTGATCAATGTAAAGGTTGTGCCAGAGAACAATCAGGTGTTCTGGTATGCCCATGCTTCTTAATGTAGCCCAAAGTTTCTCATTGTTTACACAGTCAAAAATCTTGCTGTAGTCGATAAAACACAGATATCCTTTTGGTATTCTTTTGTCTTTCCAAGGATCCATTTCACATCCGCAATGATGTCTCTCGTTTCTCACCCTTTCCTGAACCCTGTTTGCACTTCAAGCAGTTCTCCTTCCAGGTATGGTTGTAGGCTCTGCTGAATAATCTTGAGTAGAATCTTGCTGGCATGTGGAATCAGAGTGATTATGCAATAATTTCCACAGTCAGTTCGGATCGCCTTTCTTTAGTTGGCCATGATGTTGTCTTCCAAATTTCCTGGCACAGCCTTGTAAGTATGGTAAACAGCTGCATCAGATTGCTGTAATACTTCAGTGGGAATGTCATCAATGCCTGGTGCTTTGTTCTTTGATAAGGCTTTCAATGCTGCTTCAATTTCTTCTTTCATCACCAATGGTTCCTGATCTTAAGGTATAGGTTGAAACAGCTGTTGGTCCACTTGATCTTTATCATATAATGACTCTGTATATTCTTTCCACCTTTTCTTGATCTTCTCTGCATCATTCAACATAGATCCTTGAGCATCTTGTAACATTCCAATTCGAGGCTGTAATTTTTTCTTTAACTCTCGTAGCTTTAGGAAAGCAGATCTTGTTCTTCCTCTAATAGTTTCTGCTTCTATTTCCTTGCATGCCTCATTGTAGTACTTCTCCTTGTCTAGTCTTGCTGCACGTTGTAAATCTCTGTTGAGTTTTACGACTGCCACTCTTTCTCCTCTGGATTTAGCTTCTCTGCGTTTCTGGGCAATTTTCAGTTTTTCTTCGGTCATCCATTTCGGCCATTTTTGCTTTGATGAGGCCTAATGTTTTGCAGTTGGGAGCCCAATTTTAGTTAAATTTTCCCTGTAACGTTCTTAAGTATAAGGGTGGAAGATACAATTTTGTGGATTCCCAGCAGTTAACAGCTTTCTTGGTTTCACATAAATCTCCTGGGACTTTATCATCTTCTCCTATAGCCTCCTCGGTTAAGGTTTAATTATGAGGGTATTGCATTATAATGTATGGCCAATTTACTTTTCACTGTGTCTTTTCTTCTTATATTTCATGCATTTATGTTTGGGTACCTTCCCCATGGCGGTGGCCTGGGTAGCATATTTTGATTTCCTAATGTAATTTTTTATCTTCCTTTTTGTGACTGAGATATTTCCTGTTTGCTACTTTCCATACAAGGTTAATATACTTGTACTTGTTTTCTTTGGAAACTTTATTAATGAATAAATAAAAGAAAAAGAAATATTTTATTTGTGATTCAGGAACTATAAAATCTCAAGTGTACGACTGTGAATTACAACAATCTCAGATCAGTCCAATGGCTCAGTGGTGGTTGCTGCATACTATCATTTAAAAGATCCCAGTTTGATTCTCAAGTCAGATATTCTGCTCTTTGAGTCAACTGAGGCTGGAGATGCTGCAGAAACAGTGTTCATCGCTCTCCAGTGGAAGGAAAATGTTGTGGTATTCATTCTGGGTCATTATCCCCAGTTAAAGCCTACCATTGTGATGATTTAAAATTTGAAGAGAATATAAAACTAGGGACAAAAATCCACTGGTAGTTGTGGATGAAGACTCATGGTTCCAGATCCTAGCCTTGATTCCAAATGAGCTAGGAGGCCAAAGAAGCAATAGGAAACTGCCTGGTCAATATCCTAGTCTGTCCACTAAAATCAACTTAGATTGAAAAAACAGGCTGTTTATAAAGTTGCATTAAATGCTAGAGATTATGTAAGAAAGGACTTTTACAGATTCAACACATTGTATTTTACCTGAAGGGTATACTGGTCAATGATCTGGAAAAGGGACTGAGGTTTATTGTCAAAGGAGGCAGGACGATGAACAAGCCTGCCATTACCAAACACAATCCAGCCAGCTTCCAGTTCTTCATTACGGCAATACACAAAGCCACTAAAGTAAAATAAGATGAGTAATCATGTAGGTTTTACAACAAATACTGTATTTGCAAGCTTTACAGAACATTTTAAACAATTTATCCGATTCAAAATAGCACTCTTAAGAAGAGTATTCCTGAACAAAGCTATGAACAACATTTTTTCATATTATATTTCTGCTTCACTGTAGCCCCATGGTCATGCCTACAGGTCAAGCTAGCACATACAATAGAAACTCAAAAATAAAATAGATATCTAGAAATATGGAATGATTTCTCATTTAGATGATTATAGAGTTTATGCAGATCAGGAAATCTTTTATTCAATCAACTTAAGTATTCCAAGTTGTTGTATATGAATTTTCAACACTTCTTCATATCATTTTTATAACAAGATCATCATGCAGATTGTTATCTAGTATATATTCATGATCCTCTTATTAGATGTTCTTGAGAGCTTAGAAAAATTGTTGTCTGTGGCAACACAGTATCCTCTGCATATGTTGGCAGAGGGAGGAGTGGCCTAGTGGTTGGGGCAAGTAACCTTGGGCCGGAGGGACAATCCTACTAGAGGACAGCAACCTTGGGCTGGAAGGACTGGGGTTTATAGTCCCACAGGTGCTCCTTGTGGCCTTGGGCAAGCCACTTAACCCTCCGTTGCCTCAGGTACAAAAACAGACTATGAGCATTTCGAGGACAAGGGAAAATATATATATATACCTGAATGTACACCACTTTGACTAGTAGAAAAGCGGTATATAAGCCTAGTTAAATAAAGACAGACATGGTTCTTCCAGTCTGCCCAGTATGGTTGCTTGGGCAGAATCTGACCACAGTGCAGGTTATTTTACTCGCATCTTTGATTTTCAACAATCCTCTAATATATTGTGACGTGAAGTCCCTAGCCCACTGTGAGATCAGGGCCTCCCTTCTAGTGCCATTTTTGCCTCCACTACCTCTTTCAGGAGCACATTCCAGACAGCCACCACTCTTTCCATGAACAAATATTTCCTGATGTTGAGTTTGATTCTGCCACCTTATAGCCTCTTATTGTGTTCTTTAGTTCTAGGTCTCCCTTCATCTGAAAAAAAGACTCATTTGTTCTGTAATACCTTTCAAAATCTTTAAAGGCCTGTCCCTCCTCTCCTCTCCTCTAGGTTATACTTTGTTTATGCACTAAATATAAAAATAAGCATTATTTGTTACCTCGTGCCTTTAGAATTTTAATACAGGGCAAGTACCGTTAAAAAGACAGACAATAAGAGGTGGCTATATGTGCACTACTGAAGCATTAAATTGTGATATGCGTAGGACCTCATGAACAAAAAGGTGCCATGGGATCAATTTACACAAAATCTTTTTGCCTCTATAAAATAAATAGCGGAGAAAAAATTAGAAAAGCAAATGAACTTCTAAGAAAAGTCACTTCTTTAGGGATCAGTCAGCCAGATAATGAATGAGATGTCCTAGCCAGGTGCTCATTTCTTTTCCATCTCAAAAGGCCTGTGAATAGTTTGCTTCGTACTATGCAGTTTAGCAAGACTAGTTAATCCTAGAAGGGGTAGTGTTCAGAATGTCAAGTTGTGGAAAGGAGAGGTGCAGCATTTCTTAAACGGTTCTCCCTTAATGTGCAGTGTCGACCCCAGGGGAAAAAGATGAAGAGCAGCATACTCAGTGTGCTTCATCTACCCAATTCCAGATATTCATGAACATCCATCACATAAGCAAGCAAAAAAAATAGAATTGTGCATATCATAATGCAACTTTAATGGTAGTCCTAAAAATCTAGGTTAGAGGGTCTTTTATTCAGTTTCTCCAATACACACAAGGCCTTTGAGCTGGATGCGACTTCTTTTTGCCAAAAAAAAGAAACATAAAAAAAAGCTCAACAAGAATTTAAGTAAACCTTAATACATTCAAAAATTACTACTTGCCCCTAAGCCCCCTCTTTTCCTTTAGAGATCCTCTGGGATAAACACAGAGGATCTCTAAAGGAAAAGAGGGACTAGTAGTCAATATGAAAGGGCAGACTAGATAGGCCATGTGGTCTTTTTCTGCCATCATTTCTATGTTTCTGTTTTAACAGAATAAGTTCCACATAAATAGTTTACAAAGATACTGCAGCTTACCGTAAGGTACCATGTAATCCAGACCCCAATTTGCTTATTCCTTTACCAACCGAGTTACTTGTATAAAGGTAAAATCCATCTGCTGCAAGGCAGCGCCCCAGGTCTGCATCTAAAATTTAAAAAAAAAAACCCTAAGTGACCGATTTATAAGACATCTGATTCCAGCAATTCATTTTCAACAGCCTTAAGAAATAACTAGCAACAACAACTTCAATAAATAATTTGTAGGAGTTAATCAAGAAGTTCTAATTTTTGGAAAAAGGCAACATATGTTGAACAAAATTAAAATTTCAAAAGCTGTTTCAAAACAAGTTCTCTCACAGAAAAATTAATGGTAGACTTCTGGGTTTTAAACAGAGCCTGTGTGGAATTCCTCTCTTATCAGTACTCTTAACCTGTATGTTCGATGTTATATCATTTCTCAGACAATCTTTTTTTGCATGATATATGAAAAAAATGCAGTTTACTACTGTAGAACAGAAAAGGCCTTTCCACCATAGCAACAACATACACTAATAACCTTTAATGACTTCCAAGCATTCTAACCAATTTGATTTACCTTTGTTGTCACTGCATGTGCCAGTGTTACTATCTGGAGCAGGCAACATATCTTCAAACCCCCAAGATACTATATGTTTGCCTCCAAGTAAACAGGAGGGCGACCCCGGACCTCCTTCCAAAACCAGCAGCCTTTAAATAGCAGAAAGAGAAAAAAACCCAGATGGCTCACAAATTAATACTCAGCTTGTAAAGACAGCAACAATCTTTTGTTGCAAGACGGCCAAGTTCCCCATCAGCAGCAATCCACTCAAACTTACATAGTCTGGCAGTTTACTGATCTAGGACAAATATGTTCCAAGGCTTGGAGTTGTTGTGGGGAGAGGGGGGCAGGGAGGGAGGTTGCTGTTTAAAAACTGATATTGCATTTTATTTTAAAGATGTTGTCATTCCAGTATTAGAGCACCCTTTATCCAAAATGGCTGGGATCAATCTCATTTCAGATAACTGATTTTTGGACAAAAAAGCTCTACCCATATTGTCCCATAATAGGAATTTTCCCCAATAATGTAATAATGTAATACATGAAATCAAAGCAATTTTTTGATAACAGGTAGCTTTTCTAGATAACACAGCATAAATTGAGACAGGATTTTTGGGGGGATAAAGGCACTTTGGATATAAGGCGTTCTACTATATCTAGGAAAATACTGAAATACCACAAGTTTTTTAAAGCCACATACAATAATGCTTTGTTAAGACTTCATACTGTTTAATTGTCAACATTTTATATTCTTTCAATGTACAATTAAGGTGTGAAACTTTGGGGAAGTACTAAGCCAAATTGCTTTCATATAGCTACTAGTTTCCGCCCTATTTCCACATACGACCATAGGTCCAAAGTATATCATGTACACTCAATCCTCGGTATTTGCAGGGGATAGGTTTTCCCAAAAACGCCGCAACTACTAAAAACGCGAATACTGAACCATTGCTACCACAGCAATATCAAAGAAAATGAATTTAGGAAGGAGTATCTCAACACAGCCTGTACTGCTGTAATCATTATTCTTGTGTCCATAGCTGAAAACCAGAGTACTTCCCTCGAGATCCGTGAGGGCATGGAAGCAGTGTCGCCTTGCTGGACCCCGCCCTAAGGTTGCACGCCAAGAATCTAAACTAGTATGCATGTCTGCAAATAGCCGAGAGGTGCCCACGAATATTGGAAATTAGGTCACTGTTTATTTTGTGCGCATAAGTGAATCCGCAAAAAAGGAATGCATGAATACCGAGGATTTTGTGTATTTCCATGCAACATTATTCATATAACAGTGATGAGCAAGACATGAATTTGTTGCATAAAACATTAACATAGACCATAACAGAAAATGCTAAATGGTCAAACAAAATTTACTAGAAGCTATGGGTCACAGAAAGGTTTATGATAAGCTTAACGTTAAAACTATTAAATCAATCATAGATTGACAAAAAAAAATCTGAAAACCTACAACAATGATTATTTGAAGAACTGCAAACCTGTTACAATTTTAGTACCACCAACGAGCATACAGAGCATTGGGTAATCCTTTTCAAATGATGTACAGCTGCCTGTTTTATTCTGTCATACAGGATACACTTTATGATGCAGTCAATAAAAAGCTTTGGAAACACTCGCTCTGTATATATTTGCAAAGTTTTCCCAAAAGCACCAAACATTCCAGCTGAGCTGTTGATTTCCAATGCCACAATGCTTTTGCCCTGTGCAAGCCTGTTCTTGTTTACATAAATGGGGGAAGAACCACACAGATTTCAACAAGCATCCAGTTTTCTTTAAAACACTTCTTAATGTTGCATTCAGTAAAACCAATAGAATGGAATAATTACTGTTCATATAAAATATTGCACAACTGGCCATATATTTCTGGAATTCTGCATGAAAAGCGTCCAGCCTTTATGACAACTTTGGATCTTCAAAAACCACATACATACTGTATACCTTGCGGTTAGAGAAACAGTTAAACTGCTATCTATGGAGAAATTTTACATAGCTGGTAATTTTCTTTCCTTGAATCCTACTAGACCAGTCCAGACAAGTGAGTAATGCCAGAGTCAGCCCCAGAGTTGGTTTATGGTGTTGGTGCCCTAGGACAGTGATGGCTAACCTTTTTGAGCCCGAGTGCCCAAACTGCCGCACAAAACCAAAGAATTTCCTCAAAGTGCCAGCACGTCAAGTAAACCTTAACAACAAGATTTTAGTATCTAAAAACTCTTTATAAAGTTGCCTGAACTATGTAACATCATTTGTAAAGTTTGGAATCTTTGTATTGTCAGAGAATCAATTTGATTCACAATCCTTTGGTTTTCATTTCAATTTATTGGCAATTTATAATGTTTTAATGATTTCATTCAATTTAGAAACAGGAAGGCAATAATTAAACTGGGAACCCCAAAAGCCAAACTTGGAATGTACAACAACACTGTAGAAATAAAACTATAAATTAATTTCCTCTGGTACTAAACAAAGCACAGACAATAATGATGCACATTTCCCAGAGCTGACATATTCCAGTTAATAAATTCAAAATAAAGAGATATCTTTGTACCTTTTGTGCATTTTTTTCAGTTGTAATTGTTCCAGCCACTTTCTTCTGGTTTATTTGTGTCTTCTGCTATCTCTCCATCGTCTGCTGTCCATTTCTCCTTTCTTCTCTTCTAGTTTTTTTCCATTCTCTCTCTTCATCTGCTTTAACATAATAATCTTTCTCCTTTTTTAGTCTCCCAATAGCCAGCCAATTGTACATTTTTCTTCCCTCCCACACAAAATATTTTTCCCCTCTCCATTTCACTCTCCCAGCCCCATCCCCTTCTAATCTACCCCAACATCAGCTCCCTTTTAATTCCAGCCCCACCCAGTATCCGCTCCCTTCTAGTCCCCACATCAGCCCATTTCCAGTCCTGGCCCCCCATCAGTCCATTTCCAATCCTATCCGAGTCCCTTCATCAGCTCATTTCCAATACCAGCCTCCCATCAGCCCATTTCTAGTCCTTTCCTAGCCCCACCATCACTCAGCCCATTTCTAATCCAAGCCCCCCATGAGCCTACTTCCAGTTCTAGCCCCTCCATGAGTTCATTTCAATCCAAGCCCCCACCACAGCCCATTTCCAAACTTAGCTCCCCCAACACCCAATTCCCAGTCCTATCCTAGCCCCTCCATCAGCCCATTTCCTGTCCTAGCTCCCTCCCCTAAGAGCCCATTCCAAGCCCCCTTCCCATCAGCTATTTGCAGTTCAAGCCCCCTTCCACTCAGCCCATTTCCATCCAAGTCCCCCTCCCCATCAGCTATTTGCAGTTCAAGCCCCCCACTTCCCCTCAACCCATTTCCATTCCAAGCCCCGTCCCCCATCAGCTATTTGCAATTCAAGCCCCCTTCCACTCAGCCCATTTCCAGTCCTAGCAACCCCCCCAACCCATTACCAGTCCTAGCCCCCCATAGCCCACTCCCAGTCCTAATCCCACCAGCCCATTTCCAGTCCTAATCCCCATCACCCCATTTTCAGTTTAAGCCCCCTCATAGCCCATTACCAGTCCTAACCTCCCCATCAGCCCACTCCCAGTCCTAATCCCACCAGCCCATTTCCAGTCCTAATCCCCCATCACCCAATTTTTAGTTTAAGCCCCCCATAGCCCATTATCAGTCCTAACCCCCATCAACCCACTTCCAGTCCTAATCCCACCAGCCCATTTCCAGTCCTAATCCATCACCCAATTTTTAGTTTAAGCCCCCCCATAGCCCATCACCACTCCTAAACCCCCCAGCACCCATCACCACTCCTACCCCCCCCATTGCCCATAACCACTCATAACCCCCCCCAGCACCCATCACCACTCCTAACCCCCCAGCGCCCATCACCACTCCTAATCCCCCCGCAGCGCCCATCACCACTCCTAACCCCCCAAGCCCAGCCCAGCCCAGCCAAAATTAAAATAAAAAAAAGCTGTCTTCTGCCGCTTCCGGGGCCGCCGCGGCAGAATCGAGTGTGCCGCGGGGCCCCCCCTGTGCCTGGCAGAGCCTGCCCTCCAGATCCTGCCTTCCCTGGTATCAGTCCCTGTTTCCAGCTTGTCACACGCGCCGGCTTTCAGAGCGCGAAGGGAACTAGTTTCCCTTTCGCGGCTCTGTTAAGCCCGCGGGGGCTGATGGGAACTTCCCATCAGCCCCCGCAGGCTTAACAGAGCAGCGAGGGAGAAACTCTCCCCTCGCGCTCTGAAAGCCGGCGCGTGTGACAAGCTGGAAACAGGGACTGATACCGGGGAAGGCAGGATTTGGAGGGCAGGCTCTGCCAGGCACAGGGGGGGCCCCGCGGCACACTCGATTCTGCCGCGGCGGCCCCGGAAGCGGCAGAAGACAACTTTTTTTTTATTTTTTTAAATGCGGACCTTCCCGCGTGCCAGCTGCAAGGCCTTCGCGTGCCATAGGTTCGCCATCGCTGCCCTAGGAAAACCTTAAGCTCCTCCCCCAACCACAGCCCCAGCTGTCAGAATCTATTGTTTAGCTTTAAATGCTCTGCTCTTTGCTTGCTGTCCACCCCAAGAAGCTGCCGCCATAGGTTCCCACCTAGTTTACCTAATGGTTGTTCTGGCCTTGGGTTATGCTCCCTTGCCAGCAGGTAGAGGCAGACTTGAGCAACTTTCATTGATGTCATCACTAAGTATCACTAATGTAGCACTGAGAGAAACCAGTATGACACTTTCCAAGCGGAAACTGATAACGTTATGAATTATGAGTTCTGAGTTTAATACCCAACCATTCAACTCTGCAACCAATAACATGGGCAAGTATTTGGCTTTCTTACTAGAATTAATTCTGCATCAGGCATCAATATCGACAATGTGACCAAAATATCAGCAGGCCTCCAAACCCATAAAAACAGTCTTCTGGGGCGAGTCCTGGACTGATCTAGCAGGATTCAAGGAAAGAAAATTATCAGGTATATAATATTTATCCTTCTTTAACATTCTAAACCAGTCCAGATTGGTGGGACATGCCCAAGCAGTCAGAACCCAGGGTGGAAGGATGACAGTGCTCTGGACAGGACTATCCTACCAAAGGCACCATCTCTGCTCCTGCTCCCAGATGCAACCTGTAGTGCATCACAAAGATGATCAAAGACAACCAGGTAGCTGCCTCGCAGATATCCTTTGGAGACACCAAGGTGGATTCTACTCAGGAGGTAATTTGTGACCTTTTGGAGTCAGCTTTGACTCCCTCTGGCACCCGCTTACCAGTCAGGTATGCAGACACAATGGCCTCTTTAATCCAGCAAGCAACAGCATTTTGCCACTGCCAGTCCTCTCCCCAGGCCACCAACGTGGACAAAATGATGAAGTGAATAGTGGACAGAATTGTTAATTTTACAGTTACCTAATCAACACTCTCTGCACGTCCAATAGACATAGCGAGGGGTCCTTCTGAAGATCCTCTGCAAGGGAGGAGGGGGAGGGACAGAATGACAAATCTTTGTGAGAAAGGACAGCACAGACTGCAAGACGCCAACAAAATAACCAAGGAAGGCTCCCCGCGGGCAATGCCCGCAGTTCTGACACCTGCTTAGCGGATGCTATGGCCACCAGGAACACTTCTCTCTCTCTCTCTCTGTCCTTTATAATTTTATAGCCTATATCTGATGTTTCAGTATAATTTTATTTACCTTTTTTTTATGTAAATTTTATATTTATTATTATTATTGTATATTTCCTTTTTACCCTCCAGCTTCGTCTGGATTTTATGTGACTTATTTTTATTGTACACCGCCTTGATTATACTTGAAAGGCGGTTTTTATCAAGTCTAATAAACATAAACTTGCTTAAGGGTCCAATCCTTAAAACATGCAAATAGACTCCAATGGAATCTCCTTCAGCACCTTCAGCCTCAGAGAAGCTCCACTGAGGAATAACCAGACACACCAGCAGATAGATCTGTTTCACTCCCTTGAGGAAATGGGAGACATCGAGGTATATTGTCAAGGATATCACTTGGAGGAAATACCTACAGCACACCAGGGCTACCAACTGAACCTTGACAAGAGTACAAGGCTAAGCCCCAATTCAGACTGGACTGTAAGAAGGACATCAGCTACTATTTATTTAACATTTCTTATATACCATCTTTCATGATATCAAGGCGGTTTACATTGAACAAACTGAAATTACATTGAACAGGGCATTATAACTTGGCGATAACTATTTTACAGGGAATATGGGCAATGGAGGGTTAAGTGGCTTGCCCAAGACCACAAGGAGCTCCTGTGGGACTAGAAACCCCAGTCCTTCCGGCCCAAGGTTGCTGTGCTCTAGTGGGATTTGAACCCCCAACCTTCCAGCCTGAGGTAACTTGCCCCAACCACTAGGCCACTCCTCCCCCTATGTACATCTTCCTGGACTCCAGCAACCAAGAAGAACACCATCTCTCGAAAAACCTCCAGACTAACCAAAGCCAAGGATGTAGAAGCCCTTCAACCCTGAAACAAGATGGCCACTACAGAATAATCCTTTTTAGACAGCTCTCCAGGGTCAGGTCATAAGCTAGAAGGTTCCGGATCCTCCATCACCGGGGGGCCCCTGCCATAGGAGATACCTCTCAAGGTAACAAAAGGGCGGGCCCTCATCAAGAGATTTAAGAGATCCTTGAACCATAGCCTCCGAGGCCAATCTGAGGCCATCAGAATCATCAGGCCTGGGAAGGACTGACTTCTGCATAGAAGACTGATTCCCATGGGCCACAGAGGAAAGACATACAGACAACCCTTCCTGAGATCACTCCAGAAGCAGGCTCATCTTCGCACTATGATGCAAAGCCAAGAGGGCCGAGCCTGCCCTCACCCAGATCCACAGATTCCCCAACTCAGGAAGTCAGCTGCATGATGTCTATGCTTGCAACGTGCACTGTGGACAGGGCAATCAGATGCTCCTCTACCCAACACAGCTCCACAATATCGAAAGCCACTCTGCACCACAAAGTCTGCCTCGTTTGTTAATGTATGCCATAGCCATGGCATTGTCCATGAACATCCAGACTGCTTTGTTCACTAGAAGAGGTCTGAACGTCTCTAGGGCCAAATGGATCACTCTTGCCTCCCGGATGACTGCCCAGGAAGCCTTCTTAGGGGACCCATGTCCCCAGGTTGTGTGCACCCCAACTCTCCAGGGATGAAAATCATTCAATCCGTCACTTCTAACAGCATTCCATCTATCTAATGAGGAAACCACAACCATCACCTCAACTGTTCCTTTATCTCCTGGGGAAATGAAAGGGTCTGGTCTAACAACTGGGAACAGGGAGACCAGATGTCTACCAAGTAGTCTGAGGCCCGTGGAACTGACTGAGCTCAAAATGCCCCGAGTTGGCTCTGAAGCTTGAGAGCCCTCTCCGTCATGACGAAACAACTCAGAAGAATATCAAACAAAGCCTGATCAAAGCAATGACAGACCTTATGGTCCCCACATGGAAACGTGAAATTAGACCTTACCTGCTGCTAAGTGGCGTTCCTTGAGTAACTCCAGTCCAGTCCCGCATCTCTGGGTTGTGCTCCCCTTCCAGCAGCTTGGAGACTGAGCATGACATCTTTTGGTGACATCAGTGTACTTAGGCAGCTGGCTCCTCCTTCCAACCCCAGTAACCTACTGACAAAGCAGACTCACAGGAAAAACAAATAAGCAGTCAATAAAACCAACTATATAACTATGTAACGCTGGGCCCCTAGGTACCTCCCCGGGATGAGGAGTCTCACCTATAGCCAAATAAGAGCTCCCAAAAGGATTAACTGCCTAATCTGAGTGAGGGTCTTTCTTTCTCACCAAAAACAACAATACTTACCTGTGGACTGCTGAGGCACCAACATTGACCCCCATAAATGGCCAACTTTACTTGCTTCTCAAAAGAAAGACAACAGAAGGAGGGACTGCACTACCACCGGGGCCTCCCCACGTCCCTTGGGATCTCCGATCCCCAAATCCCTGAAGCATATCATACTCCTGATACCCTTCTACAGAACCGGGGTCGTGGACTGATCCCCTTTTTCAATCTCCAGGGCAGGTTCCAGGACTGGACTGGAGCTACTTAAGAAATACCAATTAGCAGATAAGGTCTAATTTCACTTTCCTTATCATCCCTCCAGTCTAGTCCTGCACCTCTGGGATGTAATAGAGCAGTTCTACCAACAGGAGGGACCCGCGATTCCGGCCTGAATCACCACTACTCCAACTGTTAGACCCTGTCGCCTGTGCCACTGACCTATAACCTCTTGCAAAGGCCTGCAGGACAGACCGTATGGCTGCCCTACACCTCTCAGCCAGGGGCACCACTGCATACTCTGCCCCTGAAAATGCCTGAGACCTGGGTGACTGCACCCACAACCTCGCTGGTCCTGACACATATGCCGAGACAAAGCCTCACTAATCCACCTAGAAGTGGAATTTTGGATGCCGCATAGCCCTTGCGCGGCTCTCCAACCAGAAACAAACAACCGGACCGATTTCCCAACCAGGCTGTATCAGGCAATAAAGGCGCATTACTCTCCGTACAACCAAGCGAACTACGTGTGGATTCGTATCCCCTCCCCGCTCCCCTAAGAGCACAGGGAGGAACACACTGATTCATGTGAGACAGGGATACTCCTTTGACAAAACCCAGATGGGACCAGCCTGAGTGCCACCATCTCCTTTGGGATCGATAGGACTCTTCCCTCCAGAGAGAATCTGCAGCTCCAAGTTTTTCGGACTGAGCGAATTGCCCCCTGAAGCACTGCCTTAAGAGCCAAAACTATTCGGGAAGAAATGGCCAAAGGTTCAAAGGTTCCTTGCCAGTACCGACAGCACCCGATAAAGCTCCTGAGAAGGGACGAAGAACTGAATTGGCGGACTGAGAAGCTTAACCGTTTACTAGAACCGGCCCATCTTCAGGTGCGCTCCCAAGGAGACTCCTTGGAACCTGCCCCTCTAAGATGGAAGTTACCTGTATCACCAAGGAAACTGGAGCGAGAACCCTTTGCAATACCTGACCGAAAGAACAGCTAACCGTCTGGCACGGTACCAGCAAACGGCCGCCAATCCCTCTCTGCTCAACAGGCTTCAAACATGCTCCAAATCCGTATCAAGGAAGAAAGGAAGGACCTCTTATGGGTCCTCAGCAACTTAAGTGATAACAGGCCCTGAATAACTGCGCCCTCTGAACCAGGCTTTTTCAAAAGCCTGGCCATCAGCAATAAATGATCCGCCCTGGGCCGCTGCCAAGGCCGATTCACCTGTAACCGCACCTGGGCAGCAAACCCTGGACTCTTCAGGAGCCTCTGTAAATGAGCCCTTCCAAAGACTTGGAAGTGGGCCCAGCGAAATGCCCAAGAGCAACTGGCCCTTAACAGTTATTATCTAGCCGCTACCACTGCCTCCATGGACTTGGAGATGACTCTGATCAAGTCTGAGAGGGCACTGGCTATCTAGGCCATCCACTTCCAACTTCGTAACCTCCGGACTGTCCAGGAACGGCTTGTCACCAGGCCAGCCTACTACGCTGCCTGAGAGCCTAAGAGAACAGCTACAAAGGCATTCTTAAGGACGGCCATGACCCTCCAACCCTGAGACTCCTCAGGTACAGCAGTTCTAGAGAGTCAATGGCCAATCTCGCTTGCCCGCGGGCTGAGGGTACCGTCAAAAACAGGACTTTAGGGACCTAGGTCCCAGCTCAGGAGTTTCTCCCTAAAACCATGCACACTGCAGCATAGCATCAGACAGAGGAATGAACACAGCAGGATGCCAGATACCCTTCAGAAAAAAGCCCCCCCCCCCCATCTTCTAACTTTATCCAAGAGCAGGCCCTACCATATGCAGAGCTACCATAAAGCTCTGAAAGAGAATAAACGTGGCTCATCTTTAAAAAAGGTGGATCCCAGAGATCCCAGTCCTCCACCAAGGGATCCACCCTATCCTCCTCAGATTTACCTAGTAGTGAAAAGGATACTTTCTTTGAGTCCCTTAACCAACCGCCATAGGGGATAAGGCTGAGCTCCCAAAGGATCAGACAAGCACCCTCCCAATCACCCATGAAAGAGGTGGCTCAAGGACTCCAGATCCCCCATAGGGAAGTCCTAGAACTTAACCCACAAAAGGGGGGTTGCCAAGCAGCAAGAGAAACAAAACAAAACAAAACACATCCAAAAAAACGAGAACAGCCCATGACCTATTTCAGCAGCTGCTCTTCAAACCCTGCAGCAAGGAAACCCTGGGACCCCAATGGGAGCTGCTGGGCAGAGCCTGAAACCTTCTGACCTCTGCTCTCTTGCACCCAGCTGATACCTCCCACCCCCATCTCCGAGAGAGCCATCTGCCCCACAGTGGCAAAGGTGGACAGAGCTCAGAGAAGAAAACAGAAATGGCATGGGACCCCAGGACCCCATGGAGGCCTGAAAAAGTCAAAACAATTGTGCTCCAATACATCCTCATCCCAGAGGGAACAGGAGACTGCCGCAGAGCTGACAAAGCAGAATGTCGGATCCCTAGCATTCTAACAACGTTCAACGTAGCAAAAAGAAAAAACAACACACTAAAAAAAGAATGGCTGAGAAAAAGGCACATTCATGAAAAAAGGAACTGTTGAGAAAAAAAGCCAGCTCAGGCTGCAAAAAACAGCAAAAAGGGAGACCCAAAAAGGTAATCCCAATACCTGAAAGATTGGTAAGGAAAACCTGAGGAGGTCTTCTCCAACCACCTATACAGGCTTGAGGAGGCCCTGCTGCCAAAGAAAGCTTTAAAAAAATTTGAAGCTGCTTAATATAGTAACCCAGAGAGCCAAATACAGCCCATAGGAAATAATGGGCAGAAAGAAAAAAAACATCTGAAAAGCAGGCTAGTAAGCATATAGAGGACAGCAAAAGGGAAGGGGGAGCTAAGCACAACTCATCAGTCCCATAGGCTCCTTCTGCCCCTCTCTGGTCCTCCAAATGCTAGGAACCTGTAGGTAGCAGTGTTGGAACAAGGGAGAATGTCAACTCCAGTTGCAATAGCAAACCCATGCTCCAAGCAATGTTGGGTCTTACTAGACTCCATCACAATGACCACAGCACTGTGGTTGTGAGTCAGAAGAGTCATGCCTACCTGCACTGCTACACCAGTCCACACATCTTGCCACCTTCTGGAGGCAAATACTGGCTTCTCTCAGTGCTACAACAGCATATATACCTAGTGATGACTTCAATGAAAGATGCTAAAGTCTGCCCCCATCTGCTGGCAATGGAGCATAACTCATTCATCTAACTGGTCTAGCAGCATAAGGAGGAAACGTAATATAGCAGTGGCTTCCAAGTATAGGTCAGAACCCCAAAACATGGTCACATCATCAGTGAATGGGGTGAGAAGAAAGAGACCAGCCCCACCCCCTTCTCTAGAATTGCAGTGTAACCTATGCCACTAGTGGCAGCCAGCACAGGGCCTTGAGACAGCGAATGTTCCCAGGCTCTGCCCTTCCTCCTACGTAGACTTGTGTTATCAAATGGAAGCCCATGGACAGTATTGGGTCTGTGAGCACATGCTGACACACTCACTGCAGCCATTGCTTTCATGCTCTAGATAAATGCAGAGAGGAGGAAGTAGATGAGAGGGCAGGGCAGTGGGGAGTGTGCTATTTTGTTTTTCATCACCATCTGGACTAATGTGAATTTAACAGGATAAAGGTTTGGGAATCACTGTAATAAAGGATGTTAATCTTGGAGAATTATTGGAAAACCAAACTACATGCCTTCCATTTCAACTCTCTTCCATAGCTGGCCTGAAATGATCAGTACCCTAGTGGAGGCATGTTGAATATCATTTTCTGCAGATAAACTGGAAGCAACATTATACTGAGCATGTGACTGAACTGGAACTGTCCACAGTCCACTCTTGCTTGGGATTCCTGTTCTGTAAAAGCAGCACTCCACACTGCTTTGCCGGGGTAATCACTCACTTGGTCAGGGGAGGGACATAGTAGTATGAACATGACCACAGCCATAGTTGCAAATGAAGAATATCATCAGTTCCTCTTCCCCTTGGGCTTTCAGCAGTCAGATTTGGCCCTTTCAGGGGCTATAGCACTGGGTCTTCATAAGCAGCTATTGCCTTCCCCTTCCCCTCCCCCTCCTCAAAGCTTAGTATCAGTTCTCAGCCGGAGAGGCACAGGCAGTGGTTCCCTTCAACTTGTCGAGTTCACCCTTACTAGGTGTATCATTGTTATAAAATGACATACTCCCTCCACCACAGAGGCTATGAACATTGCCTTCACATCATCCATATATGCACCTCAGTTCATTTATTATGCCTATGGGAACGTTCACGGAAGCCAAACTCTAAGCACACCAACACTGCTATAAAGAAAAGGCCATACACTGAGCTAACACTGCTTCAAATCATTTTGCACCATCTTTCAGCATAGCAGTTAACTGTTCCATATAAATCATATTCTATATTTGCCAAAGCCATATTTTTTTGATAGGAATACATTTCTCTCTTCCACTGCCCAGCAACCACATATCTAGCTGCTAATAACAAATTCTGGGCTAGGCACCGTTGTTGCTTCATCATAGTATCATTAAAAGAAAACCCCAGAGAAAGTACTATGCCTCCCTTGATATGTTCCTGTAAAATGCAACTAAGGATTTCATGAATCATACGCCAAGATTTTTCAATTTGAGGATAATTCCACATGTGGTCAAAAGACCCAATCTCCTGGCACCCCTGCCAGCACAAGGGAGAGACCTATGACCATATTTTATGCATTTTATGAGGTGTTCAATATGTCCGTAGCAGGAGATTCATCCGACTACTCACCCTAGTGAGTGAGATAGAACACTTCCCAGTGTATACCCATATCTGCTCCCAAACGTCCTCTACCTCCCTCTCTCCTAAAAGAGGGACCTATTTTGTCATGTAGCCTCGTTCTTGAGGTGAAGTTTGAAGAGTCATTAAGACATAACAAAGCTTAGATCTCAACTGCTTATTCCTCCATATTCTCCGATAACAGTTTCTCACAATCAGATGGGGCTCTCGATATTTTTATCCTATTGGTGGATATGCCACAGAACCCCTCAGCTGAAAATATTGAAAGGGATGCCAAGCTAGACCTAAACATTCTCGCTCATCAGACAATGACTGGAACATTGCTTCAGAGAACTGCTGGGATCACATCAAATAGAATGGACTTCTTAACTGTTGTACCACTCCTCTTCCCATATCTTGTAGAAACTGAAAGTCGAGATTGGGGTGTACGAGGTGATAGATAATAAAATATACTCAGAGCTGTGGGAACAAATGGGTGGTCTTTACACAAACTGTGCATGAAGATCCTCCCGAAATAGGATATATACATTGTACAAATGTCTTTAAAAAAAAAAAAAAAAGTTCAAGCTCCACCCAGTGCAAGGCATCACTGGTGTTACACCACTGTTTAAGTGCTGGTACACAGACACACCAATAGTAAGTTTCTAAATTCAAGAACCTTAAAACCCCACCATCACCGCCACCGATTTGCTTACATATGGAAAGCAAACTTAAAATGAATCAGAGACTTCTTACCCTCAAAACAAAATCCAGCGGGGTTTTCTTAAGGCCTGCGACATATCACCTGAACAAAGCAAGCTTGAAGAGAGAACTATTTGGGAAATATGTTTTAATTGTATTGATTTTCCCTAACCACAAAATTACAAAACTTCTCCATTGAGCTAAGTCATCTCAAATATGTTTTGCTACCTTGTAATCCAATGCAAACAATAAAGAGGGTCCTTATAAATCATGATTCTTAGGTATTTAAAGATGTTTACCCTCTGAAAACCAAAACTTCAGCACAGCTACTTCACTGACCTGAACTCTCCCACAGAGCATAAGTGCATACTTCCCAAAGTCGACTGTATAACTTGCCATTTTCCCACAGAAATGCAACAAAGACAAAAGATTGATTTTCTTAACTAAGTTAGTGTCATCTTTGCCTTAAGTGTCAAAGGCATAAAGTGAAATACAATGCCCCATCCCTCTTATCTCATAACCCTTAATTTCTCGAGTTCTGGATAGTTATTGTGAGAGATTCAATGGTCATCACAAAATGTAGAGGTGAGATGGGGCACCCTTGACATGTCCCTCTATGTAAACAATACAGAGAAGAAAAATGGCCATTAACATTACCCAGGTGCCCAATGCCCACACCACACACAAACACGCATGTAACCCCTGACCCGCCCGATGACACACACACACGTGCGCACATGTAGCAGCCAACAGTCCCCATGACACACACACACACACACTCCGAGACACTGCCTATTACTCTAGCTTATTACTATGCAGATGATGGTCTTCTTATTCCACACGCTCATCCCAGTTCACTTGATCTGACCCCCTTGAACATCTGTCTTTCCAAGATCGCATCCTGGTTACATTTTAATTTTTTTTTCTTTGTGCCGTCAAATCATTGCCCAACTCCTGGTGACCCAGCTGCCTCTAGGTTTTCTTGGCAATGTATCACTGGAAATAGATTGCTAGGCCTTTTCTTCAGAGGCAATGGAGGGTAAAGTGACTTGCCCAAGATCACAAGGAGTGCCAGTGGGAATCGAACCTTTTATCTGCTGGGTACTGGGCAGTTGCTCTAACCACTAGGCTACTCCTCCACTCTTGAATTACTTAAGCTCAATATTAATAAATGTTCCACCATTTGGTTCACGGGGGCTCCAAGGTTCCCAAAGTCATCTCAGTGCTGAATAATCAGCCTATTACGTTTTTGTCATCCTTTAAATATCTTGGTGTTACACTCGATTCTGAGCTTTCCTTTCACAATCATATTAATTCTGGTGTCAAATGTTCTTTTCGTTCACTGTGCCAAACTATAGCCATCTGCTCTTTTCTCACTCAAACTGCACTAATCGCATTGACCCTCTGCTTAGTTATTTCTAAAATGGAGTATTGTAATGTCTTTGCTGGCCTCCCAGACATTGAAATCAAAGGACTACAAACCATCCAAGCTTAGAAGACGTATCTGCAGAACAAGTAAAAGCCTCAACCACCTCTGGGCTACCACCATAACCGTAATGGGCTTAGCTAAAGTCAGAATCAGATTATAAAATGCATCCAGCACAAAAGAAGCCATAGCTTCCAATCTGGTTACCTCAGAGTCCTCCAATAGCTGCTGCATCCCCCTGAAGAAGGTTCAGGCCACCATGCCCACACACAGTCAACCGAGCCCCTACAGCAAAGGCTGTAAAGGCATTCTTAAGGAGGACCTCCACCAGTGCTGCACTCAGTTCCACCAGGATGGTCAAGTGCTTGGTCATTGTAGTGATCAGGTGGTCCACTTTGGAAATTCCAAAAGGCTGCTCCAACTCCCTTTGGGGTAGAGGTTACACCTCTCATGTCAAACTCAGGGGCTTCCCACTGGGAGTAAATGACCTGACATAACGGCTCAGACAAAGGAAAAAACCCAGATAGCCACCTCACTTCCTCCAGGTTAGGATTCAGTGAAGAGACTTCTGCTGAAGGGGCTTCAAAATGCAGAGAGCTTCCATGGTGTTTCTAACGAGGGAAGGTAGACCCTCCCTTTGGGAAAGGTGAATAAAAGAGAGATGCTCACTTTCCACTGAGGTAGTTTGCCCTCTTCAAAAGGCTCAATCATAGAAAAAAATCCTTGTCACCCTAGCTGTCCTCATGGGGACTGGGCTGTACCCCCGGAGAAGTGCATGGGCAAAAGGGAGAGATGGGAGTCACTTAATCCTCTTATCTTTGGTGGAGAGGCCCCTGAGTCATCCATAGGGGAAGCCTGGGTCCCTGCCCCCCCCCCATGAGGGCTGTTGCCAAAACTGAAAACAGGCCATAAGTTCTTTCAGTACCTGCTACATAGAGCTGGCAGAAAACGGCCCCTTTTTCACCTGCCGGCTGGAGCCCTCTACAGATGGCTGCCATTCCCGCTGACAGGAAAGTTGTTGGAGGTATTGTGAGGGCCACTAAATTAGCACTGCTTTCCAATAATCCCAAAAAAGGGTGCTCCGAAGCATCTCTGCTGCATGCAGGGTAAAATGATACAGCTGTGGAGCTCATACGGCAGGAACCGACAGCAGCACAATGTTGAGAAGCTGGCATGGCTGCTGCACTCACACAAACATAAGAATATAAGATATGCCATACTGCGTCAGACTAAGTGTCCATCAAGCCCAGTATCCAACAGTGGCCAATCCAGGTCACAAGTACCTGGCAGGTTCTCAAAAAGTATCCAGATTCCATGCTGCTTGTCCAATGGGTAAGAAGTGGATTTTTCCAGTCCTCTTTAATAGTGGTTAATGAACTTCTCCCCAGGAACTTGTCCAAACCTCTTAAATCCAGCTACACTAACAGCTTTTACTACATCCTCTGGCAACAAATTCCAGAGTTTGATTACACGTTGAGTGAAAAAGTATTTTCTCTGATTAGTCTTAAATCTGCTACATTATAGCTTCATTGCATGTCCCCTATTCTTTCTACTTTTTGAAGGAGTAAACAACCAATCTACATTTACCCATTCTACTCACCCATATGGGCAGCAGCAGAATGGGACAGTTTTGGCAGCGGAGGATCCCATTTCTGCGACAACACTAAACCTAAACTGCATGGAAGAAAAGCCTGGCAATCTACTTCCGTATCTTGCCAAGAAAACCCAATGGATAGTCACAACAAAACAAACTGCATTATAGTGCTGGAAGATGAGAACCCTAGGTCGGGAAGGCACTCAACTGGCTACTGGGGAGGAGCTGAAGACTTTTCAGAGTAAATCCAGCATTTATGATGTGGTTGGATCAAAGCCCTCGGGACGTCTGATTGCTGATGTAGCTGCACATGAAATGAGAGTCAGAAACTGCAAAGATGTCTTACATATTGGGACATGGAATGTATGAAGCATGAACCAAGGGAAGTTGAAAGTGGTCAAGAATGAAATGGAACGTGTACAACTTGATCTGTTGGGTGTCAGCAAACTGAAATGGACTGGCATCGGGCACATGGTCTATATACTATGCTGGAAAATGAAAGAAAGAAGAAATGGTGTTGCATTTATAATTAAGAAAAAACTTGCAAAAACTGTAATGAAATACAATGCAGTCAGTGAATGCTTAATTTTATTTCATCTACAAGGAATGCCTATCAACACAACAATAATTAAAGTATATGCCCCAACAACAGCTGCAGAAGAGGATGAAATTGATGAGTTCTATGAACAAGTACAAGCTGAAATTGACAGAACATGCAAACAGGATATCCTGCTAGTCAAGGGTGACTGGAACGCAAAAGTTGGCAACAAAGAAGGCGGCAAAGTGGTTGGAAAATATGGACATGGCAACAGAAATGAAGCTAGAGAAAGACTGATAGAATTCTGCAAGACCAATGATCTATTCATCTCAAACACCTTCTTACAGCAACACAAGCAGCGACCGTACATATGGACTTCACCCAATGGATTGTACAAAAATCAAATAGACTACATCTGTGGAAGTCAACGATGGAAAAGCGTAGTTACTCACCTGTAACAGGTGTTCTCCAGGAGCAGCAGGAATCAGTCCTCACTTATGGGTGACGTCGGCGCCGACGGAGCCCTCGCGGAGCAATTTTCCCCAGCTTTCAAAGAAAGCCTTTGGGAATTGCAGCGCGCATGCGCGGTCGTCTTCCCGCCCGAAGGTGCCATCTTAGCCAGTCAGATGACATAGCTAAAAAAGACAGCATAAAAATTTGCAAAAAGAACATAAGCAGACGATTGCAACTCCAAGGGGAGGAGGGAGGGTAGTGAGGACTGATTCCTGCTGCTCCTGGAGAACACCTGTTACAGGTGAGTAACTACGCTTTCTCCAGGACCAAGCAGGAAGTCAGTCCTCACTTATGGGACTCCCAAGCTCAAGGCTACCGGAGACCCTAAGCACAAAAATGAGCTCCCTCTAGCTCAGCAGCACAGAAGGATAGAATCTTCGCTGAATTATCACCCACCGGTAGCCCACATCCGGGATGGAGGGTAGGAGTTGCTCAGACCTCAAAGAGATTACGGAGGACTGCCTGTCCGAAAGCACTGTCCCTACGGGACTCCCTCTCGAGACAGTAATGGACCGCAAAAGTCTGGCTCGAAGACCAAGTAGCGGCCCGGCAGATGTCTGCCAGCGGAACAGAGCGGAGGTAAGCCACTGACGTGGCCTTTGCCCGAACGCAATGAGCCGTGACTCGACTTTCTAAGGCGAGTCCGGCTGCCCCATAAGCCCAAGAGATACAGTCCGCCACCCAGATGGACAGAGTACGCTTGGAGACCGGGAGCCCCAATTTATTGGGGTCAAAAGACACAAAAAGCTGAGCAGCTTTACGGTGCTCCCGCGTACGGTCAAGGTAGAAGTTCAATGCCCTTCTACAGTCCAGGGTATGGAGGACCGTCTCAGCTCGGCTGGAGTGTGGTCTGGGAAAGAAGGTTGGAAGTACCACCTCCTGATTCATGTGAAAAGGGGAGACCACTTTAGGCAAAAACTTTGGGTGAGTCCGTAGGACTACCCTATTCTTGTAGAATCGAGTGTAGGGGGGATCAGACACGAGGGCCTGCAATTCACTTACGCGCCTAGCGGAAGTGAGGGCTATCAAGAACAGTGTTTTCCAAGACAGAAAACGTAGAGAACAGGTAGCCATAGGTTCAAAAGGCGGACAGGTGATCCGCTGCAAAACCACATTCAGGTCCCAGTCAGGCGCTGGCGGGCGCAGAGGTGGTTTAAGTAGAAGGAGACCTCGGAGAAACCTCGCTACGAGAGGGTCATTGGAGAGAGGTCTGCCGTCCACTGGCACATGATGTGCTGAAAGAGCACTGAGGTGAACTTTGACGGAGTTGGACTTAAGTCCCAGATTAGAGAGGTGCAGCAAGTACTGCAAGATCACCGACACCGGGCAGGAGAAGGGATCCTGAGACTGTTGGGTACACCAGACTGCAAAGCGACGCCATTTAAGGGCGTAGCATTTGCGGGTAGAAGGCCGTCGCGAAGCTAAGACGACCTCCTCCACCTCCGCCGGCAGGAGAAGGGGAGCAAGGACTACCCTCTCAGCAGCCAGGCCATAAGGTTGAGAGACCTGAGGTTGGGGTGCAGAAGGGACCCCTGATCCTGAGTGAGGAGATCCGGTTGTATCCCCAGAGGGATTGGGCCCTCCACCGCCAGTTGCAGCAGGAGAGGAAACCACGGCTGCCTGGGCCAGCGAGGGGCCACCAGGATCATGAAGGCTTTGTCTCGGAGAACCTTGAAAAGAGTCCGAGAGACCAGCGGGATGGGAGGGAAAGCGTACAGAAGGCTCCCCGACCACGAGATCAGAAAGGCGTCCGCCGCAACCCGAAGGGGGTGTGGCTGACGAGAGCAGAAGCGAGGAAGCTGCCGGTTGTGAGGACTGGCAAAGAGATCCACCGCGGGGAGACCCCACTTGAGGAAGAGCTTCTGAACTACCAAGGGATCCAGACGCCACTCGTGCGGCTGGAGGACCCTGCTGAGTTTGTCTGCAAGGCAATTTTCTTGGCCCGGGAGATAAACTGCCCTGAGGAGAATGCCGTGACTGACGGCCCAAGAGCAGAGCTTCTGTGCCTCCCGGCAGAGGAGGAAGGAGCCCGTGCCCCCCTGCTTGTTCACGTAGAACATGGCAACTTGATTGTCCGTCTGGACAAGGACGGACTGTTGGGAAGTCAGGTGGGAGAAGGCCTTGAGAGCGAGGCGGATCGCCCTGAGCTCCAGGAAGTTGATCTGCTGAGCAGACTCCCACGTGGTCCAGAGGCCCTGAGTACGGGCCTCTTGGCAATGTGCTCCCCAGCCCAGGAGGGATGCATCGGTGGTCAGCACCCGGGTCGGCTGAGGTGACTGGAAAGGCATTCCGAATATCAGGTTCGGCTGCCGGAGCCACCACCGGAGAGACGAGAGCAGCGGCTCGGAGACGCGCACTAGGTCTGCCAGGCCGCCTGTGGCTTGTCGCCACTGCTGGCGGAGACACCATTGAGCAGACCGCATGTTCAGGCGGGCATTGGGGGTCACATGGACGGTGGAAGCCATATGGCCAAGCAGTCTCAGGAAGCGCCTGGCGGAGACCAGGGGCTGGCTGCGAAAGCGGTCGGCTAGGTCCATGAGCCGTTGAGCCCTGTCGAGCGGTAGGTACGCTCGTGCCCGAGGAGTGTGCAGCCTTGCGCCGATGAACTCGAGATCCTGTGAGGGGAGCAAAGTGGACTTTGCGAAGTTTATGACAAAGCCCAAGTGCTGCAGCAGAGTCACCGTGCGGCACGTGGCGTTGGTGACCTCCTGAGCGGACGCTGCTCTGATGAGCCAGTCGTCGAGGTACGGAAAGACATAGAGGCCGTGAAGCCGGAGATGGGCCGCCACGACCGCGAGACATTTTGTGAAGACTCGCGGTGCGGAGGATAGGCCAAAGGGCAGTACTCTGTACTGGTAATGATTTCCTGCCACCACAAACCTTAGGTATTGGCGGTGGCTTGGGTGGATGAGGATGTGCGTGTAGGCATCCTTTAGATCCAAGGAGCATAGCCAATCTCCCTGCTGGAGGTAGGGCAGAAGGATTCCAAGGGTAAGCATTTTGAACTTCTCCCGCACAAGGAACTTGTTGAGGTTGCGCAAGTCCAGGATGGGTCTGAGGCCCCCTGTTCTCTTTGGTATCAGAAAATACCTTGAATAAAAGCCTTGACCTCTCAGGTGGTGGGGCACCGGTTCCACCGCCTGTTCCTGCAGAAGACCTGCTAACTCCTGAAGGAGCAACTCCCTGTGCAGAGGGGGGCGCGAAGGTTCTCCCGGAAAATAGGAGGGAGGGACCTGATGGAAGTGGAGAAGGTAGCCCTCTCGCACGACCTGAAGCACCCAGGCATCTGCGGTGATGCTGGACCACCTGTGGGCGAAGTGAACCAGCCGGCCTCCGGTGCTGGGAGGGACCAGCGGGGGGGGAGAGGCTATGCTGAGCGAGTCAAAAACCCCTCCCTGCTGAGCAGGGGCTGGTGGTGCAGGCTTGGGGGCTTGCTGCCTACGGGACCCGTTACCCCGTCCCTTGGCCTGCTGGCCCTGTTGGGGAGCTGCAGGGGCCTGATAATGGGGGTACTGTTTGTAGGCAGCCGCCTTCCTCGGGTAAAAGGACTTTTTTCCCGAGCCCTTCTTTTTCTGGGAAGGGGCGGAGGTCTTCCTAGAAAGCCTGGTCCTGGTGAGAGTCTCAGTCTCAATTTGTGCAGCCTTTTCCGCCATGGGCTTGCCAAAGAGGTTTTCGCCTCGGCAGGGGACATCGACCAACTTGTCCTGTACCCAGGGCTCAAGGTCCGACGACTGAAGCCAAGCCTGTCGGCGGGCACCGATGCCGGCTGCGGCCACTCTAGCCGAGGCCTCAAAGCCATCATAGGCTGCTCGGGACATGAACTTTGAGCATTCCCGAATGCCCGTGGACAAGGCTAGGAACCTCCGCAAGGGCTCCTCGGAGAGACCAGCGGAAAATCCGGCTAGCTCTTTAGCCAGATCCCGGAGATACATGCCCATGTAGAGCTGGTAAGTCTGGACACGACATGCGAGCATAGAGCCCTGGAAGCACTTCTTGCCAAGGCCATCCAGGTTACGGGCCTCCCTTCCAGGAGGCACCGAGGAGTGCATCTTCTGGCTCTTAAGACGATGCATGGCCGATTCCACTACCATGGAATGGTGTGGCAGCTGTGCCTTCTGAAAGCCAGGGCTCTTGCGGACCCGATAGATAGAATCGACCCGCTTGCTCAGGACCGGCGAGGAGGCCGGACTCTCCCACATGCGGAAGAGTAGTCGTTCCAGCATAGGAGGAACCGGCACAGTAAAGTGCTCCCTCTCGGGAGAGTCATACTGGAGGGCGTCGAGCTCTTCGGCTCGAGGCTCCTCCTCGGGATCCGCAGGGAAGGCCAAAGCCTTGGCCATATCCCTAACGAAGTCCGAGAACCGGGCATCCTCCGGGGGGGACTGCTTCCGAGGCTCGGACCCCGGTGAGTCCGATGGGACACACCGAGTCCGGAAAGAATCAGGTGACTCTTCCTCCTCAGACTCCCAGACCGACTCCGACGAGGACTCGGTGGGGTCGGCCCGGGCAGGGTGCGGCGCCAGCCGCCCCGACGTCGAGGGAGTCGGCGTCGGCGACCTCGGTCCCGAACGGGAGGCCGAGGGTGACCTCGACCGAGGATCGACTCGAGTTCTCATTGACTCGAGGATCGGCTCGGTCTCCGGGGTCGACTTGGACGTCGACGTCCCGGCGGTCGGGGCAGCGGCGCCAGCGAGGCCAGCGAGCAGTGCCCGCTGCTGGTCCATGAAGGCAGACAGTCTGCTCTCCAAGGCCGTCAACCTGAGTCCGAGCTCAGGTGACCCAGCAGCCCCCGACTCGGGCCCCGACGGCGTCGGGCCCGACGTCGGCTGTCGCGGAGGCGAGTCCAGAAGGACTACAGGACTTACCCGGGCAGGCATCTCCGACTCCAGGCGAGGTCGCTTCGGGAGATGTTCCTTCTCCAAGGACCCGGGGCGGCTGTCGGGGCTATGCGACCTGGCCCTCGCGGAGCCAGGAGCGTCCACCGACGCCGCCCTCGCGGGTTTTTCCTTCCGACGATGGTCCCCGGAGGGAGAACCCCGGTCGGAGGAGCTCCGGCGACGGTCCGAGCTGGAGCCCTTTGACACGGAGGCCTCCGACGAGGTCCGGGTACGGCTGGGGTCAGCGAAGATTCTCTCGCGCTGATGCCGCCGACTTCTCAACGCCTTCGAGGACAGTTTGCTGCAGGGCCCACAGATCAGTTCCTCATGATCCGGGCCCAAGCAGCGGAGGCAAAAGTCGTGTGTGTCGGTTAGTGACATATTTCGGTCACACCGACCACACCGCTTAAAGCCACTGGCAGCCATCGGGGGAAAAAGGGCCCCTGCGAGGTCAAAGGACCGGGCTGCCAGGGAAAACGAAAATGAAAGCTGACTAAGTCAGAAAAACCGAAAAAACGCTAGAGGACTCGAGACCGGCGTCGCGAGTCCGGGCGGGAAAACGATCGGCGTCGAACCGAAAGAAAAAAGTATAAAAGAAAGAGGAAAATCAACTTTTTCGCGGGGACAAGACGGGGACGTCTGCAGGGCTCCGCGGAAAAAAGAAGACTGGCTAAGATGGCACCTTCGGGCGGGAAGACGACCGCGCATGCGCGCTGCAATTCCCAAAGGCTTTCTTTGAAAGCTGGGGAAAATTGCTCCGCGAGGGCTCCGTCGGCGCCGACGTCACCCATAAGTGAGGACTGACTTCCTGCTTGGTCCTGGAGAAAGCTCTATAACATCAAAGACAAAATCTAGAGCAAGCCACTCATGAAAGTAGCAAAATATGACCTTGAGAATATACCACTGGAATTTAAAGACTGCCTGCAAAATTGATTTGCAACTTTAGATACAAATGACAGAGCTCCAGAAGAGCTATGGGATGACATCAAGAAGGCTGTGTTGAAAGAAAGTGAGAAGTCTCTACAAAAAGTGAAAAAGCAAAAACAATCAAAATGGATGACCGATGAAACTCTGAAAATTGCCCAGAAACGCAGAGAAGCTAAAGCCAGAGGAGAAAGAGAGGCAATCGTAGAACTCAGAGATTTCCAACGTGCAGCAAGACAAGAAAAGGAGAAGTACTACAATGACACATACAAGGAAATATAAGCAGAAACTATTAGAGGAGGAACAAGATCTGCTTTCCTAAAGCTACGAGAGTTTAAAAAAAATTAAAAAAAAATTCCAGCCTCAAACTGGAAGGTTACAAGATGCTCAAGGATCTATGTTGAATGATACTGAGAAGATCAAGAAAAGGTGGAAAGAATATTCAGAGTTTTTATATGATAAATACCAAGTGGACCAACAGCCGTTTCAACCTGTACCTTATGATCCGGAACCACTGGTGATGAAAAAAAGAAGTTGAAGCAGCATGGAAAGTCTCATCAAAGAGCAAAGCACCAGGAATTGATGGCATTCCCATAGAAGTATTATAGCAATCTTATGCAGCTGTTACCATACTTACAAGGCTCTGCCAGGAAATTTGCAAGACAATATCACAGCAACTGACTAGAAAAGATCTGTGTTTATACCAATACTAAAGAAAGGTGATCAAAATGACTGTGGAAATTATCACACAATTGTTCTGAGCCCACATGACAGCAAGATTATACTGAAGATTATTCAAGAGACTATACCATACCTGAAACGAGAACTACCTGAAGTGCAAGCAGAGTTCAGGAAAGGGCAAGGAACAAGAGACATCATGGCGGATGTAAGATGGATGCTTGACAAGACTAAAGAATACCAAAAAGATATCTTATCTTATTGACCACAGTATGGCTTTTGACTGTGTAAACCATGAGAAACTCTGTGCCACATTAAGAAACATGGGTATACCAGAACACCTTATCGTTCTCTTGCACAACCTTTACACTGATCAAGAAGTAACAGTTTGAACAGAACAAGGAGAAACAGAATGGTTTAAAATCAGCAAAAATGTACAAGGCTGCATTCTTTCCCCCTATCTGTTTAATTTATATGCAGAACAAATCATCAGAGAAGGATTATATGAAGACAACAGAGGTGTGAATACTAGTGGAAGACTCATCAACAACCTTCGCTATGCTGATGATACCACATTACTGGCTGAGTGAAGACATTCTGAAACATTTGCTTCTCAAGATCAAGGAACATAGTCTTAAAATGGGCCTGCACCTTAATGTAAAGAAGACAAAGATCATGACAAATGGCAAAATCAATAAGTTCATTGTTAATGGAGAATAAATTGAAATAGTGGACAACTTTAACCTACTTAGATCAACTAAAGAAGCAACAAGTAATCAAGAAATTTGACGACACATTGCTCTTGGCAGAATGGCTATGAAGGACTTAGACAAGATTCTCAAGAGCAGAGATGTCTCTCTCCATACAAAGTTTCGACTTGTTCAAGCCATGGCATTTTCAGTATCATATGGATGTGAAAGTTGGACAGTGAAAAAGATAGACAGGAAGAAAATTGATGCCTTTGAATTATGGTGCTGGTGATGAATACATGGACTGCCCGAAGAATAAACCAGTCAGTACTAGAGGAGATCAAACCTAAGCTTTCTTTAGAAACTCAGATGACAAGATTTTGACTTTCATGCTTTGGACACATCATGCGAAGACAGATCATTAAAGAAAGACATCATGCTCGGAAAGGAAGAAGGTCAACACAAAAGAGGAAAGCCAGCAAGGTGATGGAATGATACAACAGCAGCAGCTACGGGTGACAGTCTGTCAACAATGAGCAGCCTGAATGAAGACTAAATACAATTTAAGACAACTATTCAGAGGGTCATCATGAGTCGACACTGACTTGACGGCACTTAACACCACCACCACCGTTCCATTCATTCTTTTATAAATCTCTATATCATCTCCCCCTCAGTCATCTCTTTTCTAAGCTGAAGAGCCCTAACTTTTAAACCTTTCCTTGTGGAGATATTTTTCCCTTTATCATTTTTGTTGCTCTTCTCTGTACCTTTTATAATTCTGCAATATCTTTTTTAATATATGGTGACCAGAACTGCACACCATATTCAAGGCGTGGTCGCACCATGGAACAATATAGAGGCATTATAATATCCTTTGTTTTATTCTCCATTCCTTTCTTTATGATTCCCAGCATGCTATTTGCTTTCTTTGCCACTGATGCACACTGGGCAGAGCATTTCAAAGCAAAACCCACAATGACGCCTAAATCCTTTTCCTGGATGGTAGTTTCTAACGTGGAATCTTCCATCGTGTAACTGTAGTTTGGGTTGTTCTTCCCTAAGTGCATAACTTTGCACTTGTCCACATTAAATATCATCTGCCATTTGGACACACAGTCTCCCAATTTATCAAGGTCCTCTTGCAATTTTTTGCAATCCTCTTGCGTTTTAACAATTTTGATTAATTTGATATCATCTAAAATTTGATCAACTCACTCATTATTCCCTTTTCCATATCATTTATAAATATGTTAAAAAAACAGTAGACCCAGCACAGATCCCTGGGGCACGCCACTATTCACCTTTCTCCATTGAGAAAATTGGTTATTTAGCCCTACTCTGTTTTCTATCTTTCAACCAGTTCGTAATCCACAATAGTACATTGTCTCCTATCTCATGGCTTTTTCATTTTCCCAAGAGTCTCTTATGTGAGACTTTGTCAAAGGCTTTCTGAAAACCAAGATACACAATATCAACCAGTTCACCTTTATTTACCTGTTTATTCACACGTTCAAAAACATATAAGAGAGGCTGGTGAGACAAGACTTTCCTTAGCTAAATCCATGTTTGCTTTCTGCCATTAAATCATGACTATCTACATGTTCAATAACTTTTTTTTAAACACCATTTCTACAATTTTGCTTAGTCCTGATGTCAGACTCACAAGTCTGTAGTTTCTCAGATCACCCCTGGAACCCACTTTAAAAACTGGCGCTACATTGGCCACTCTCCAGTCTTCGGGTACTACAGATTATTTCAATAACAGATCACAGATTACTAATTGTAGATCTACAATTTCATATTTCAGTTCTTTCAGCACCCTGGGATGTATGCCATTTGGTCCAGGTGATTTGCTGCTCTTTAGTTTATCTGGGTGATCAGAGAGTTGGACCAAGGGAAAACCCTAGTTGTGGTGTACTTAGATTTCAGTAAAGCCTTTGAAACTGTTCTGCCCAGGCAACCTATAAACAAACTTAGCACTCTAGGGATGGACCCTAAAGTTACTGATTGGGTTAGAAATTGGTTGAGTGGAAGGCGACAAAGGGTACAGGTAAACAGAGTTCACTCTGAGGGGGTTATCAGCGCCGCAGGGATCTGTCCTTGGTCAGATTCTTTTTAACATCTTTATTAGAGATATTGCAGAAGGGCTGTTAGGTAAGGTTTGCTTGTTTGAGGATGATACCAAAATCTGCAATAGGGTAGAGACCCAGGAAGGAGTAGACAACATGAGGAGGGATCTAGCTAAGCTTGACGAATGGCTGATAATTTGGCAGCTGAGATTTAATCTAAAAAAATACAGGGTCATGCATTTGGGCTGCAAAAATCCAAGGGAGTAGGGTACAGTGTAGTGGGTGAAGTACTATCCACGAAAGAAAAGTAGGACCTAGGCGCAATTGTGTCTGATGACATTAAAGTATCTAACAGGTAGAAAACGCAATGGCGAAAGCCAGAAGGATGCTTGGGCGCACAGGGAGAGGAATGGCCAGCAGAAAAAAAAGGTGATAATGCCTCTGTATAAGTCTCTGGTGTGTCCTCATTTGGAGTATTGTGTGCAATTCTGGAGATCACCTTCATTCTTCTCTAATTGCTTACCCTCAAACCTCTGCATCTCAGTTCTTTCCTTATCAGACCACCACCTGTTAAGCTTCACTCTTCATCACTCACCACCTCAATCTCACCTTGTCTCCTCCAATCTCTTTAGAAATCTTCATGATACTGACCCTTTGGCTCTCTCCTTCACTATGCATATAAGTCTGTTGATGAGGCAGTAGCGTCTTATAATGATGCACTCTCCTCTGTTCTGGATGCTCTTGCTCCGCCCTTGCCACATCCTGTGAAGCATATTATACCCCAGCCCTGCTGTCTTCCACTACCCGCTATCTACATTCCTGTGCCCGTTCAGCTGAATGTGCTTGGCTCAAATCACACACCCTTGCAGGCTTTCTACTCTTCAAATTCATGCTTGTCTCTTTCCAGTCAGCTATAGCACTTGCCAAACAAGACTATTATGTCTATTTGACTAACTCTCTTGCCTCTGACCCTCGCTGTCTCTTTACAACACTCAACTCTCTCCTCAAGGTGCTTCCGCCTCCAATCACCTCCCCTTTCTGCCCAAAACCTGGCCGACTATTTCCATGAAAAAAATCCACAAGATCACACTACAATTCCTCACAATGTCTGCTACTTCCCCCTCCCCCCTCTTCATTCCCAACTCCCCCCCCCCACCTCTGCTACTCTCTATTCCTTTTCTATGATCTCCAAGGAAAAAAAAAAACGCACACCTTCTTTCCTCCTCTAAACTCATTACTTGCTCCTCTGTTCCTATTCCAACCCGTCTCCTAAGCCCCATCTCCTCCACTGTTATCCCTTCCATCTCTCATATTCTCAACCTATCGCTCTCCACTCCAACTGTCCTTGCAGCCTTCAAGCATGCTGTGGTCACACCTCTCCTCAAGAAACCCTCACTAGACCCTACCTGTCCTAACTATGGACCAATCTCCCTCCTTCTCTTCATTTCTAAACTACTTAAACATGCGGTTCACCACCATCGCCTCAACTTTCTCTCCTCTCAAGCCCTCCTGGATACTTTACATTCTACTGAAATGACTCTTGCCAATGTCTCCAACGACCTGTTCCTGGCTAAATCCAAGGGTCTCTACTCAGTCCTC
This sequence comes from Ichthyophis bannanicus, assembly GCA_033557465.1. Classification (NCBI taxonomy): domain Eukaryota; kingdom Metazoa; phylum Chordata; class Amphibia; order Gymnophiona; family Ichthyophiidae; genus Ichthyophis; species Ichthyophis bannanicus. Next base: position 84,172,811 of record CM066041.1, read on the forward strand.
ATCCTTCCTGACCTTTCTGCTGCTTTTGACACTGTTAACCACAACTTTCTCCTCGATACCTTGTCCTCACTTGATTTTAAGAGTTCTGTGCTATCCTGGTTCTCTTATCATTCCAATCACTCTTTCAGTGTTTGTTCTGGTGGATCCTCTTCTACTGCTATCCCGCTCTCAGTTGTTATACCCTCAAGAATCTATCTTGGGTCCAGTCCTTTTCTCTCTATATACCCTGTCCCTCGGTGCACTCATCTCTTCCCATGGCTTTCAGTACCATCTTTATGCTGATGACTCCCAGAGCTCTCTCTCTATACCAGAAATCTCTCCGGCAATCCAGGCCAGACTCTCTGCCTGCCTTTCTGACATTGCTACTTGGATGTCTCACCACTACTTGAAATTGAACACAGCCAAAAACTGAGCTTCTTATTTTTCCCCCTAAACCCTCCTCTCCCCTTCCTCCTTTCTCAGTCTCTGTGGATAACTCTTCTCCTCCCTGTCTCCTCAGCTCGCAACCTTGGGGTCGTCTTAGACTCTTCTTCCTCCTTCTCCACACACATCGAATGATAGAAATGGTAGGTTTTAGCTTTCTCTTTATCAACAACAAAATTTGCCCATTCCTTTCTGCACACACTACTAAGACACTTATCCACTCCTTAGTCACCTCCAGTCTAGACTATTGTAACCTACTCCTTGCTAGTCTCCCTCTGAATCATCTATCTCCCTTTCAATCTGTTTACCCATCTTCTCAAGTCACTTCATTGTCTCCCTATCCATTTCTGCATCCAGTTCAAACTTCTCCTGCTGACCTATAAGTGCATTCACTCTGCAGCTCCTCACTACCTTTCCTCTCTTATCTCTCCCTATACCCTTTCTCAGGAACTCCGCTCTTCTGGCAAAATCACTTCTATCTGTGCCCTTCTCTTCTATTGCTAACTCCAGACTTCGCTCCTTTCACCTTGCTGCTCCTTATGCCTGGAACAAATTCCCTGAGTCTGTACGACAGGCTTCATCTCTATCCCTCTTCAAATCTTTGCTAAAGGCTCACCTGTTTGAGGCCGCCTTTGGATCCTGATCCCTTGTTCCTTGTGTCTCCTTACCATCCCTATTCTAGCCACTTTCTAACTTTGTCTTGTTTGTCTTGATTAGATTGCAAGCTCTAACAAGTAGGGACTGTCTTTGTGTTTGTACAGTGCTGCGTATGCCTAGTAGCACTTAATAAATGTTTATTAATAATAAAGTAGATATAAACAGGTTGGAGTCTATGCAGAGGGTGGCTACTAAAATGGTTAGTGGTCTTCATTATAAAGTATATGACGACAGACAAAGATCTTAATATGCATACGTTAGAGGAAAGGTGGGATAGAGGAGATAAGATAGAAATGTTTAAATACCTCTGTGGCATAAATGCACAGGAGGAATCTCTTTTGATTAAAAGCAAGCTCTGCTACGAGGGGACATAGGATGAGGGTAAAAGGGGATGGACTCAGGAGCAATATGCAGAAATATTTCTTTATGGAAAGAGTGGTAGATACGTGGAATAGTTTCCCAGTGGAGGTGGTAGAGACAAGGACCGTATCCAAATTCAAAAAAGCATGGGACAAAGACAGAGGAACTCTAAAGAAAAAAAAAGGGGGGGGGGGACTATTGTAGTTGATATGGAAGTGCAGACTAGATAGGTCATGTGGTCTTTTTCTGCCATCATGTTTCTATGTTTCTATCAATTAGCTGTATTACATCTTCCTGATTTATCGAGATGCATTTCAATTCTTCTGGAAACACCACTTTGAAATATCATTTATGGCATGGTCAAAAGGGAAAAAAAAAGATGGAAAAATGACACTGAAGAAAGAAAACCGGCTAAAAACAGAACTACTGTTCTGAACTTTCTGCATGTCTGAAGCATTCTTATGTTGTTTATATTGAGCTTGAAACGCAGTGCTGTGTCATGGATGAGAACAGCTTTCACTGGCTCACCGAATTAACGGCTGCTATTTAAGCTAAGTACTGTATCTCTCTTTGGTGATATGAAAAAAGATTTTTAAGGTTTCACACTTTTTTGATTTGCCTATTCACATTAAGATTCAAAAGGTAAAAGTTTGTGTCTTGAGGGGCTTATCCTCTCTTAGCAAACGGTTCAATTCAGTATCCCATTCCTTCCTATCAGAGCCTACACGAATCCAGTCCTCTACCAGCACAGAAATTTCCGCCAATTCAACAAGGATCAATTCTTGAAAGAAGTCCTTCCACAGCTTCAAATGGACACTAAGAATACAAACCTGCTCATAAGGAGATGGAACTTGACAATCTCCCAAGCAGCCACAGTTACCAACAGTCATACAACTAGCAAGCCTCATTCAAGAAAAAGCACGGTATGGTACACTAAAGAGTTAGATTGTTAAAAAAACAACTAAGAAAGTCCGAAAGGAAATGGAGAAAATCAAAAAGAGAATCCGACAAAGCATCCTTTTTCAGCAAACTGGAAGAATACAAGTTATTAATAAACAACAATAAGTGGGATTATCACACTAAGCTAATAATGTCAGCACTGAACAAGCCAAGGGAAATGTTTGAAATAGTTAAATCCCTAACAACTAACCCAAAGGAGGACAACGTAACAGTCGCGCCAGATGCAGAAGCCATAGCCAAATACTACAAGGAAAAGGTGGGAACACTATCATCAACAGATTTCCATTGCAAAACAAGTAATATACCTACAAATCAAGCCTGGAAAAGTTTTTCTCGCATCTCCGAAAGACAGCTCAAAGACATAATCAAATCTCTAAGCACGTCGACTTCCGCTCTCGACCCTTGCCCAGTCACATGGATACGTCTGACCAGCAATAGCCTCACTCCTCATATGCTAAACTTAACAAACTCCTCATTAGATCAAGGCTATATTCCAGAAGAATTAAGGCATCAATCAGTCCCCTCTTAAAAGGCAAAAATTTGGATAAATCAGAACCAAGCTCTTACAGGCCTATTTCAAGTCTGACATTTATGGCAAAAATCCTAGAAAAGACAGTTCAACTCCAGCTACAAAATCATGTAGACCGCTTTGCACAGCTTGATCCACATCAGCACAGATTTAGAATTGGTCATGGAGTTGAAACACTCCTCATGGCATTAACAGACAAGCTTCTAAAAGGAATCGAAAAACCAAATTCTAGTTTCATTTTAATCTTTCTCGACTTAACAGCAGCTTATGACTCCATATCACATGATTACCTCATACTCAGATTACAAGAAATCGGCCTCATTTATTTATTTATTTATTTTATTTAAAAGGATTTCTATACCGCCTTCTCCTGTAATCAAGGCGGTCTACACAGCAAACAATCGAAGAAATACTGACTTTTGTGTGTGCATGCAGTGATCAAAGGGTGTGTGTGTGTGTGTGGTGGCCTTGAGTCATGGTGGGCTATTTACAGCATGCGCTATTATACAATACTATGTACATGAATGAGAAGGGAGGGGGATTGGCCTGTAGTTCTGGCTGGCGGACAGGTTATGTGACGTCACCGTAGTGTTCGATGAAGAGGGTCGTCTTGAGCTGTTTCCGGAAGTCCTTGATGTCTATTGTCAAACGGAGGTCATCAGGGAGGGTGTTCCAAATTGCAGGTGCAGCTAGCGATAGAGCTCGTTTTGCAGTGTCCTCGCGCACCTTGGTGAAATCTTTTGGTGTATTGATGAGGTTGTATGTGCCTCTCCTCCTCGGTTTTGTGCTGCTGTCGGATTGTATTAGTGTTTGTAGGTTGAGTGCTGAGGTCTGTTTGATTTTGAATATGTTTATGACTGTCTTATATCTGATGCGGGAGCCGATTGGGAGCCAGTGGAGATTCTTTAGAATGGGGGTGATGTGATCTTCTCTTGATGAGCCAGATATTATGCGTGCTGCTGTGTTTTGAGCCATTTGCAGTGGCCTGAGTGTTTGCTTTGTTAGGCCGAGATAGATTGGGTTGCAGAAGTCTAGGATTGGAGTTATTAGTGCCTGACAGACTGTGCTGTGAAAGGTTCAAATCCTACCTTGCAAACCGAACCATCCAAGTAAAGAAGGGTAATAACACATCAAGCCCATTCTACCAAAGGAAAGGTGTACCCCAAGGTTCTGCTTTGTCAGCGCTCCTTTTCAACCTTTATATCCAACCCATCTGCAACATTATAGTCATAGCATTGACTACAACCTGTACACGGATGATATCATGCTTTTTACCCAAATCAACACCAAACAACTGAAACTAAAAAATATAAAGGAATGTTTCAATAACATTAGCACATGGCTTAAAGAACACAATCTTCAAATAAATTTGAAAAAAACAGAAATCCTTTTCATCACAAAGGACAACTTTCACTCCACCAGAAACTATGAAGATAAAAGATGCAAACATCAAAATCAAAAAAGAAATGAGATATTTGGGCATTACGCTAGACCATCAGCTTAATTTCACCAAGCATGTGAGCAACCTAACAAAAGCCAACCTAACAAAAGCTAAAAATGCTTCAACATCTAAGACCTCTACTCTCTGCAAATGATTTCAGAACAGCAGTCCAGGCTTTAATCTTCCCGCACTTCGATTTCTGCAATACCATGTTAATGGGCCTCCCAAAGCAAAGTATACGCTGCCTCCAACTAGCCCAAAATACATCAGCTAAAGTAATATCACAAACCTCTATCAAAGAGCACATTACCCCAATATTAAAGCAGCTACACTGGCTACCAATTGAGAGCAGAATACGTATTTATTTATTTAAACGTCTCTTCTATACCGCGCTATTCACATCAGTGCGGTGTACATTTAACAGAACCTTATACAATGCAGTCAGGGCTGCATTGTATTTACAGAGAACAGGGACTGTAACTTGGACATAACTGGGGTAACTTTCTACAAATTATAAAATTCAAAGCACTCCCCACTATATCGAAATCCCTCCAAACAGAACCTGCCATCTGCCTAAAAGAGTTTATTCAAATCAGTCCAGAAAACAGACCACGTAGAAGTAACAATAGAAATTCTCTAGAGGTACATGCTGACTTCAGAAGCTGCAACGCAACTACATCCAAGAGAGCCTTCTCCCTTTACGCCCCTCTTTTATGGAACTCACTTCCTTCATTCATAAGGAACACTAAGGATCCTAAATCCTTCTGTAAACTGCTAAAAACATTCCTTTTCAAGGAACACTTTGGTGAACAAGTCACCTAGTGACAATTCTTCATGTAAAACTACAGTCCTCACACTTTTCAAGATGCTTTCAAGTCCATTGTAACTAATTTATATAAATATGATTAGTTCTCTGTACATAGTTATTACTTAAACCAGCTGTTGCCGATTTAAGTTAATTCTTCCCTTTTCCCCTTTCACTCCGTTAAGATGCTACATATATTTATTGTTCAATCCTTGAGTTCTCTGTAAACCGCTTTGATTCATGAAAAGCGGTAAATAAGCACGCACAAATAAATAAATAAATAAATAAAATATAGTTGAATTCACTTAAATTTCACTGAAAATATAGCTAAAAACACAATGGCATGACTGAAAAAGCAGTAAGCAAGGGACCCCCCCCCCCACACACACACACACAGTGCTCAGGAAACTCGTCAGTCTTAAAGAGGCCTGCACAGAAAAAGGCACTGCTGAAAGACAGGTGTGCAACAGAGTCCAATTTAAAGGTAAAGTGCACAAAAAGGGAAAAGCAGCAAAAAGAGCAAAACATTTTTAAAAAACCCTTCAGGACCCTGTGGGGTCTCTCCTGTCTTGTTCTCCAGCCCACCAAGCACTAACACACCTAAGTAGCTGCACTAGATACAGGGCATGCTTTCAGCTCCAGGAGACTACAGCATGTTGCACCAAGAGTCTCAATCAACACAGACCACAGAACCATGGTCTGGTCAGAGACAAGCCTTCTGCACTGCTGCACCAGTTCACAGGGAATTCCTCTGTATCTTTACGATTTATTAATTCCATATTCTACCCATTATCTCCTTCAGGATTCTCATACATACTGGCTACATCTACCATCACCCTCTCTGGCCAAATTAACCTCCACTCGCTATCTACATTTTATTTCCTGGCATCTGCACTATGGAACTCATTCCACTCTGCTATTCGGTTGGCATCTTCATTTCCCTCTTTCAAGACCCTTCTGAAAACACATTTGTTTACCATTGCTTATGACTTGCCTACTTAATCGGTTGTTTTGTTTGTCTTGTATGTTCCTCTTTGTTTTTATCTTGTATGTGGCTTGAATGACTCTCCTCTTTCCTGTTTTATTGGAGTTCTTTTCAATTTTAATAATTTTAGACACTGTTGTATACCGCTCTGCTGAGACCCCTTGAAGGGCAGTCTATCAAGTAATAAACCATAACCACAGATTTTGTCCCCTGCTGGAGGCAAACAATACTGGTTTCTCTCAGTGCCACACCAACTTGTATGTATGTAAAGGCATCTTAAAGTGCTTTGTTTGCCTTCACCTGCCAGCTGTGGAGTATAACCCACTTGTCTGGACTGGTCTAGCAGGATTATAAGGAACACACATTTATTTCGGCTATCAGTGTGCTCTTTCCAGCATAACAGCACAGGCATCCCCAAGGTGACATTTTACTTACCAGATAACATTCTTTCCTTGAGTCCTCCTAGACCAGTCCAGACAAGTGGGTTGTGTTCCCCTACCAGCAGATTGGTGGAGACAGATAGAGGCATGGGAGTGATGTCATTTGGCTATCAGCCTGAGCTACTAGAAAGCACCTCAGTATTCGTCCCAAAGCAAATGGAAAAGCATGGCAAACCTAACAACAACATGGGCAACAAGGATAATCAAACAGAAGAGAAACTATGTACAGGAGAGCTTGAACAGCAAGCTGTCAATAGGTAAATCATAGTGGACCAAGGTACCGCCACAACATAACAGATCAGTTCCAGAGGTGGGTCCTGGACTTGTCTAGAAGGACTCAAGGAAAGGACATTATCTAGTAAGTAAAATGTCACCTTCTATATCATCCTGTTAGACCAGTCCAACAAGTGGGACATACCAAAGTTACACCTCCACTGGGCAGGAAGACGATGACAGCAGCTGGTAAACCTTGAGCCAAAGGCCTTGTCCGACTGAGCATGAACATCCAAGCAGTAATGCTTAACAAAAAGTGAAACGTGATGCCTACAAAGCCAACCAACAATGTTTGAGGGAGCTATCAAGTTACGGCCCGCTCATGGAGGACACTTGTGCCCGAGTAGAATGGGTGCGCAAACCCTCTGGAACCAGCCAATTCCGTCAAAGATACACCGAAGCAATTAACTCCTTGATCCAGCGCCCCAAGGTAGACTTGGCTGCATAGGCACCTTTGCGTGAGCCAGCAAAAAGCACAAAAAAAGATGATCAAACTTACAGAAGGAATTTGTAACCACCAAGTCCTGGAGAAGCACCCTCCAGACATCCACAAGGTGAAAATCCTTATCTTTCCCTCTACACTGCTCCTTAGAAAAAGAGGGCAAGCAAACCACCTGGTTCACATGAAAGGAAGACATCACCTTGGGCAGAAAGGAAGGCAGAGGTCAAATGCAAACAGCCACCTCTGAAAAGGACAACTATGGATCCAGGCAAGACAGTCTGCAACTCAGAAATCCGTCTTGCCGAACAAATAGTGATCAAGAAAACGCAATCTTGAGAGTCAAGCCCTTCAAAGTAGCACATTTCAAAGACACAAAGTGCTCTGACACCAAGGCCCTGTGCACCAGAGATCCCAGGAACAAACACCAGAAGGGAGGATGCAGATGCTGAACCCCTTGAAGAAAACATGAAACATTTGGGAGCAAGGATGAAGGACTTTCCAACCACTGGACCCCTGAAACAGGACACAGCTGCCACCTGGACTTTCAGGGAGGTAAGGAGGGGAAAGCACAGTTCCTTACCTGTAACAGGTGATCTCTGGGAACAGCAGGAATAAGTCTTCACATATGGGTACGTCGGTACCGACGGAGCCTGCGCGGGAACGCTCCCCAGCTTCCCAAGAAGGAAAGCTTTTGGGAGCATCCCACAGCGCCTGCGCGCTGCCTTCCCGCCTTTCCTAACCAACTCTCCTCAGTTCGAGTTTAAAGCTGAGACAATAGAGAGGGAGAGGAAAGGAAAGATAGAAAAGAGATACAACTCCTAGGGGAGGTGGGTGGGTTGTGAAGACTTATTCCTGCTGTTCCCAGAGATCACCTGTTACAGGTAAGTAACTGTGCTATCTCCAGGAACAAGCAGGAATGAGTCTTCACATATGGGGACCCTAGCTGAGATGCCTGGGAGATCCCCAAGGATATGAGACCCTGAAAAGGGTCTGCGTCCTCCTATGGATCTCAGGCATCCATCCAGGGAAGGAGGGCAGGAGTTGTTTAAGAATGGAACAGGTGTCTGAGGACAGCCTGAACAAACAAGGCATCCCGACGGGAATCCTTGTCCAAGCAGTAATGGGCTGTGAAGGTATGAACAGAGGCCCAGGTGGCTGCTCGACAGATCTGGTCGATGGACACAGAATTTAGATGAGCCATAGAGGTGGCCACGGCCCTCACATTATGAGCTGTGACATGGCTCTCCAGAGAAAGGTTCTTACTCTGGTAGGCGAAAGAAATACACTGAGCAATCCAATTGGACAGTGTTCTCTTAGAGACTGGAAGTCCTAAATGAGAAGGATCAAAAGCAACAAAAAGCTGGGAAGACTTTCTATGTTGCTGTGTCCTATGTAAGTAAAAAGCAAGAGCTCTTTTACAATCCAGAGTATGAAGATTCCTCTCTGCACTGGATGCATGAGGAGCTGGAAAAAAGACCTCCTGATTAAGATGAAAAGGTGAGACCACTTTAGGCATAAAGTGTGGATTTGTCCTAAGGACTACCTTGTCATGATGGAACCTTGTATAAGGTGGATTAGCCACTAAGGCCTGCAGTTCACTGATGCGGTGAGCAGAAGTGACTGCAATGAGGAAAATAACCTTCCAGGAAAGAAATTTCAAGGAGGTAGTGGCTAAGGGTTCAAAAGGTGGCTGCATAAGCTGACCAAGAACCAAATTTAAGTCCCATGCCACCAGAGGAGGCCTAATGGGAGGTTTAGTTAAAGTTAGGCCTCTCATGAATCTTGAAATAAGAGGATGAGAGGAGATAGGTTGTCCATTGATGGGCTTAAGGGATGCTGCAATAGCACTCAAATGGACTCTTACTGAATTTGTTTTAAGTCCTGCATTGGAGAGATGCAGGAGATAGTCTAACAAAGAAGTTAAAGGTAGTGCTAGAGGGTCAAGACCCTTTTCAGCACACCAAATGGAAATCTTTTCCACTTAAAAGCATAGGAACGCCTGGTGGAAGGTTTCCTGGAAGCATGGAGGATATCCTTCACCTGCTGAGAAAGATTCAAGTCTTGAAGGTCTAGGCCTTCAGTAACCAAGCTCTGAGGTGAAGGGACTTGGGGTTTGGGTGCCACAAAGTCCCTTCCTCTTGAGACAGAAGGTCTGGAGCAGCTCCCAAGTCCAGGGAGGGGGCTTGGGAGAGATGCAGAAATAGAGGGTACCACACTTGGTATGGCCAGCGTGGAGCTATGAGGATCATAGATCCTGGATCCCTCTGGAGTTTGAACAGAGTCTTGGGAATCAAGGGAATGGGTGGAAAGGCATACAGGAAGCCCCGACCCTAATGAAGGAGGAAGGCATCCTTGGCCTGAACCCCCTGACACGGAATTCTGGAACAGAACCGGGGAAGTTTGGCATTCCACGGACTTGCAAAGAGGTCTATGTCCAGGGTTCCCCATTCTTGAAAGATTCTGAGTACCTGATCCATGTGCAGGGACCATTCGTGTGGAAGCAGAACTCGACTGAGTCTGTCTGCCCAAGAGTTTTGGATTCCTTGGAGATATACTGCCAGGAGATGGATTTGATGCTCTCTGGCGAAGGCCCATAATCTTAGAGCTTCGTTGCAAAGCGACAGAGAGCCAGTTCCTCCTTGCTTGTTTATGTAAAACATGGCTACCTGATTGTCCGTATGAATAAGGACTGTCTTGTAGCTGAGGAGGATATGAAAAACCTTGAGAGCTAAAAACACTGCTCGAAGCTCCAAGTGGTTGATATGAAAAGAGGTCTCGTGTGGGGACCAAGTGCCTTGGGTGGAGAGGTCTTGTAGATGAGCTCCCCAACCTGTTTGAGAGGCATCTGTTGTGAGGGTTGCTTGGGGCAACAACTGTTGGAAGGGGGACCCCAGCAACAGATTTTGAGTGGACATCCACCATTGGAGAGACCAAAAGAGACGTTTGGAGGTTGCTATTTGGTCTGAGAGAGCTCCTGAAGCTTGAGTCCACTGGGTGGACAAAGTCCATTGAGCTGCTCTCATGTGTAGGCGAGCATAGGGTACCACATGTACTATGGAAGCCATGTGGCCTAGCAGTTGTAGCATCTCCCTGGCAGTTAAGTGGCTCTTTGACTGAATCTTGGAGGCTAGCTGCACTAGACGTTGGCAACGGGCCTGAGGAAGGTAGGCCCTTGCAGTGGTGGTATCCAACCAGGCCCCTATGAATTCCAGGGACTGAGTAGGGATGAGCTGGGACTTTGGGAGGTTTACTACCAGTCCCAGATACTGCAGAATGCACCTTGTGCGGTCCAGGGAAATCTGGGCCTCTGATTGAGATGGAGCTTGGATGAGCCAGTCGTCCAGATATGGGAAGATAAATATTCCCAGAGTGCGTAGAAATGCAGCAACTATTGCCTTGCATTTGGTGAACACTCTCGGAGCAGAGGCCAGACCAAAAGGAAGGACTCTGTATTGGTAATGTTTTCCCTGGAAAAGAAAACGTAGGAATTTTCTGTGAGTTGGATAGATGGATGAGTACATGTGTGTACGCATCCTTGAGATCTAGAGAACAAAGCCAATCCTGACTTTGAAGGTATGGAAGGAGAGTGCCCAGAGAAAGCATCTTGAACTTCTCCTTGGCATAGAAATTTGTTCAATTCTCTGAGATCTAGAATGGGTCTGTATCCCCCTGTCTTCTTTGGAATGAGAAAATAGGGGGAGTAGAACCCTGACCCTTGTTGAAGAAGAGGAACTTCTTCTATTGCCCCTTGGGCAAGAAGGGTAGTTATCTCCTGACCTAAAAGGTCAAGAAGAGATGTGGGAGAATTGAAGTGTCTCACCATGGTGTGGGGAGGAAGGTCTGAGAAATGAAGTTTGTAGCCCTCTCTTATGATGGAGAGGGTCCACTGCTCTGATGTGATTTGCTCCCATCTGGGAGCAAAATGAGCTAACCTTCCTGGAATGGTGAGAGGTTCTGGCTGTGTTAAAGCCAGAAAGGCTAAGTTCTCTAGAATCAAGTCAAAAACCCTGAGGGGGTTGGGACTGCTGGGTTACAGCAGCCCCTGTAGACTTAGGCCTGGCCTGCTTAGGTTGCTGACGCTTTGCGGTAAAGCGACCTGTAGAAGATTGTTGGCCAGAAGTGGAAGGAAACCTGCCCTTTTTGAAAAAAGACTTTTTAAAAGTCTTTTTCTTGGCAGGAATGGAGGTAGACCTTGAAAGTCTATCCAGAGCAGAATTCTCTGCATCCATTTGAGTGGCTTTAATTTGCCACTCTTTGCCAAACAGATTTTCACCTGTACAGGGAAGATTTCCTAAGCCATCTTGAACCCAGCGTTCTAAATCAGAAGCCTGGAGCCAAGCAATTCTGCGAACAGCTATGGCAATGCCTGAGGCTCTACTGGCACCTTCAAAGGAGTCAAAAGCTGCCCTGTTTGAAAACTTGGAGATGTCCTGAGTATGCTTAAGCCACATGCGGAATTCTTCCCTTTTATCTTCTGGAATAAAAGGGAGGTAAGTGTGCAGCTTTTCTATCACTTCTTTCAGAAACATACCCCATATGAAGGCTATATGAGTTGATTCTGGCAATAAGCATACTGGCCTGGAAGATTTTCCTACCAAAAGCATCCAAGGTCCTGCATTCTCTTCCTGGAGGAGCAGAAGAGTGTCTCTTTGTACTCTTTATCCTCTTCATAGCTGACTGCACCACAATGGAATGGTGAGGAAGCTGAGTTTTCTGGAACCCAGGACAAGGAGGGACACGATACATAGTGTCCAACCTGTGAGAATGAGGAGAGAGAGTGAGAGGAGTCTCCCATAAATCAATCATGTGTTCATGAAGAATCTCATGAATTGGTAAGGTGACTGCCTCTTTAGGAGCCCTAGAGTATCCTAAAATATCTAATTTTTTTGCTCTAGGCTCTGATTCAGAGGTTACTGAAATAGAGAGTCCTTTAGCTACTTCTCTTATGAAGTCTTGGACAAGTCCTCTGGAGGAGACATTCTTCTTTTTGGAGAAGAAGTCTCCTCAGGAAGGGCTATGGATACTTCAGGAGACTCATCTGATGTATCAGAATCATCAGAGGAATCGAAGTATCGCCTGTCAGGGTGCTCTTCTAACGCTCGATACGCGTATCGAGCGGTATCGACATCGGGCGTCCCCAGTACCGGATCGGTACCGAGAAGTAGCCCTGGACAAGGAACCGCAGCAGTCGGTATCCTGGTCGATGTCGATGCCGTCGGTACCGGCATCGGCGGTGGTGCCGGTAATGGAGCCGATACCGACAACGGAGCTCGTTGCAGTACCGCCGGCGTCGCAGCTTGAATGAAGGCTGAAATAGCCTGCTGCATGGACAGAACATTCTGATCCATCGACGCCATGAATGCCTGGAGGTCGGTACCGGTAGATTGTGCCGGTACCCCAGAGCATTCTAACAGGTGATCGGTCGAGGCCGTGCCATCGATGTCAACCTGTAACCCCATAGGAGGAGCTTTGGAAGCCGGAGCTTCCCGCCGGGGTTGTTTGGCTGGTGCAGGATCCTCGAGGGCAAGCCCGGAGGCATCTCGATGCTTAGAGGAAGATCTACTCTTCGAGGACCTGCTAGGTTTATGTTTGGTTACCTGAGATCCTTCAGGAGAAGAAGACCTGGAAGATGTCGATGCTACTGCCGGTGCCTCAGCGGGAAACAGGACATGGAGCTTAGCTGCTCGGTTCTGTAACCCCCGTTTAGACATAAGGGAGCAGGACGGACAATCCGGAATGGAGTGTTCAGGACCCAAATATTTAAGACACCATTCATGGGTATCTGTAACAGAAATAGTACCGCTACACTTAGTGCATTTTTTGAACCCGGAGGTTGGTTTTTCCATGAGGGAAATTTTCTTGTGGGCCCTGAGGCCTTAAGAAGAAAAATACACCAAGTGAGGAAAAAATATCGATTTTTTTATTTTTTTTTTTTTAGAAAGAAAGAAAAGACCGGCGGTACCGGTCCGGAGTCGGGGAAGGCAGACACGCGACCAAAGAAATAACATAAAATAAAGAACTTCTTCAGCGGTGACAGGGCTCGACCTGCTGGCTCCACGGCAAAGAAGAACTGAGGAGAGTTGGTTAGGAAAGGCGGGAAGGCAGCACGCAGGCGCTGTGGGATGCTCCCAAAAGCTTTCCTTTTTGGGAAGCTGGGGAGCGTTCCCGCGCAGGCTCCGTCGGTACCGACGTACCCATATGTGAAGACTCATTCCTGCTTGTTCCTGGAGATAATTATTTTCCAGACCATTCTGCAGAAGACCAACAGAGGCGTCCCCTTGGCAAACTTAGAAACAAGTTGTCGTGCAATGCACCCATGCTCAAAGAAGTATCAGACTTTCACATATGTCAGTCTGATAGAATCCCTCTGAGCTTTGAGCAGAGCGGAAACTACTACAGGATGCTAGGTATCATGCTAGGTATCATAAGGATGCTAATAAAAGAAAATATTTTTTCACTCAACGTGTAATCAAACTCTGGAATTTGTTACCGGAGGATGTAGTAAAGGCTGTTAGTGTAGCTGGGTTTAAAAAAGGTTTGATCAAGTTCCTGGAGGAAAGGTCCATAAACCATTATTAAGAAGGGACCAAGGATATCAATGCTTGACCCAGTATAAGCATTGCGGAACCTTTGTCTTTTGGGGAAACTGCTAGGTACGTATGACCTAGATTGGCCACTGTTGGAAACAGGATGCTGGGCTTGATGGACCTTGGTCTGACCCAGTATGACATATCTTATCTTATGTTATGTTTTTATGTAGCTGGGTTTAAAAAAAGGTTTGGACAAGTTCTTGGAGGAAAGGTCCATAAACCATTATTAAAAAGGGACCCAGGATATCAATACTTGACCCAATACAAGCATTGTGGAACCTTTGTCTTTTGGGGATACTGCTAGGTACGTATGACCTAGATTGGCCACTGTTGGAAACAGGATACTGGGCTTGATGGACCTTGGTCTGACCCAGTATGGCATATCTTATGTTCTTATGTTATGTTCTAGGAGAATAATGCTTACACGACAGCTGACTCCATTCAAAAGCCAAGCCGTAAGCGAGAAGGGAGCCAGATCATCCAGGACAAATAGCCCCTGATGCAACTGGCCCTAAAATGGGGCAGATGAAGAGGAGGAACCTGCAGGAACTGCATCAGATCCCTAAACCACGCTCTCCTCAACCAATCCAGCACTACCAGAACAATCCAGCCTGGATGGCACTCTATGCGCCAAAGCACATGCCCCCATGGAGAAAGCACATACAGCAGGCACTGCCGTGGCCAGGACTGAGCCAGAAAGATAACACCCTTGGACGCAGTTTGTGTGTAGCGAGTGAAATAACGGAACACTTTGTCACTGGAGTGAGACAACATCAATTCCATCTTATTTATTTATTTATTAATTAATTTGGTTACATTTTTATACCGCTCCTTCCAGAGATCAGAAGCGGTTTACATTATAACATTTAACTTTAACCATGAAGTTACATATAACAGGATTGTAACTATCTACATATAACATATATCAGGTAACAGGATTAGAACTAAGTACATATCACAACATTAATGTGTACGTAACTGGATTAGAACTATGTACAGATTGTGGTATGTTATTATGTGACTTCAATGGCAGAGAAGCATCTGAAATGCCTCCTGACTCAACGCCCACTCTCCGGAATTGAGAGAGTAATGATGGAAGAAGACTGATTCCACAATGATCACCCCAGCAATGTGCCGAGCCAACAGAGCTAGGAGGCTCATTTCTGCACAGGCGATCCACAGAGCCATCCCCAGGGCCACCCCTGCATACCTTTTGCTGCTTTGGCAAGTGACATATGCCACTGCTGTGGTGTTACCCAAGAACACTCGCACTACCCTGCCCTTGACCAAGGGTGGGAAAAAATGCAAGAGAGTCAGCCAAATAGCCCTTGCTTCTAGACAGTTGACAGAAAACACTGCCTGTCTGCAGCTCCAACAGCGTTGGGTCGTTCAGTCTTGACAAGGGCTTCCCTGCCCACAATACTGGCAACTGTTGCCAGAAAAAGACACAAGCTATCATCCAGCAGCAGGCCCTCTTCAGATAATGTAAGCATAACCGCCACCTCAAGCTGGCTCTCAGTCCCAGCTGGAGCAGAAGCCCAAGCCCAAGCTCAAACTCCGGTCAGGAAGGGCCACTAGAGCAGCCTCATATATGCATACCCATGGCACCAACTTGATCACCACAGCCATCAAGCTGAGAAGCTGTAGATAATCACAGACCCTTGGAGCCTGTTGAGAACAGAACATTTCAAGTCATTCCAACAATCTCTGCACACACTCCTCAGCCAGGAGAACTCTGCCCACTCCAGCAATGAACCGTGTGTCCAAGAATTCCAGAGGTTGGGAAGACTGCAACGGACACTTTCCCCAATTGACCATCCGACTGAGGCCGTCCAGAAGGACACCACTTGAGCTAACAGAGAATGGGCATACACATAGTCCTTAGCCCCGTAGTGCAGCAGGCACCACCATCATGACCCTGGAGAATATTCTCGGGGCAGTGGAGAGGCCAAAAAGAGGGTGGCGAACTCAAGGTGTGAGCCAAACACGGCAAAGCGCAGACATCTCTGCTGATCCTCCCAGGTCAGAATATGAAAACAAGATTCAGCCAAAACCAGAGTTGCTAGGAACTCCTTTCGGAACATCATCAAAATCACAGTTCTCAGATTTTCCATTCAGAAGCGCAACACATGCAAAGGAGCACTGACCGCCTTGAGGCCTTTGGTCCGAAGGAGCCATCCTTCTTTGGCATCCAGAGAGAAATCACAAATCGTTGTAATTGTGGTCTCTTCTTGAACGTATAACTATCGATTCTCAATTGAAAGCACGTTCATTCAAACCCAAAATCAGTAGAATTGATTGCTCAATACTTCACTTAATCAAGCTAAATTCAGGTCTCAGACTTCAACCGCACTTTAATCAGGACTCGCGTCCTTTCATTGAGGATCTCCTGAAGAAAAATCAATGTTGAAACGCCACAGTGGCGCCGAATTTGAGCATCAGGATCCATTTAGAATCTGTTAACAAAAACAGCAAGGAATGATTAAGTTGGAAGTATAGCAAATAAGTTGAAGAAAACAATAAAAAAGTAACAAAAAGTAATGAAAGGTCGTTGATGCAAAAACAACAGCACAGAATGAAAGGACGCGAGTCCTGATTAAAGTGCGGTTGAAGTCTAAGACCTGAATTTAGCTTGATTAAGTGAAGTATTGAACAATCAATTCTACTGATTTTGGGTTTGAATGAACGTGCTTTCAATTGAGAATCCAGAGAGAAATGGCATATCTGCCCTTGCCCTATTTGCCCAGGGGTACTGGCACCAGCACCATTGTCTTTAGGCGCAATAACTTGTCCAACATGCACCATGTGGTGACACTCATGTTCATCTACCACATGGAGAGATGACAAATACCTCCAGGACCAGCTGCTTACAGTCCAGGATAGAGATCCTTTGAATAGCGTCTAGCATCCTTCTATCCATGGTGACATTTGGGAATGGGCCCCAAAACTTACACAGTGATGAACAGGAGGAACTCCCTCTGGAGGGGACTGGGCCACGAGTCCCATCAAAAGGGCTAAATATGGGTCCAAAATCCAGAAACAAAGAAGAGCTTTCCTAGATGAAACACCAGGAGTCCCGAGACCCCCGGAAGTCAGTCCAGCACATCCGCAATGGACGGATGGAGGCCAAAGAGGGAAAGGACTTGCTTGCTTCCCAGGCCTTTCAATCTATCCACTGGAAGGCAATAAGACTCTGCCTCAGCCAAGTCCTTCACTAATCAGTCCCACAAGGGAGCTTTCCCTTAAGGCCAGTTGAGTTAGCTGGGCTTTGGAGGAGATTTCTGCTGCCCAGTGGCAAAGTCATAACCAATGCAGAGTCAACGCTGACAGGGCAATATCCCTAGCCACCAAGCAGACCAGAACATACATAGCATCAGAAAGAAGGCAGTAACTGACTCCAAAGGAGGGGTATCATCATCCACAGGAGCAGGGCTTGAGGCATCAGGCCTGCACACACCACCAACTGGAGAATAGCAGCTGCCGCTGCAAACTGGCTCTTCAGCAGAAAATCCATGATTCTATCCATAGTGTCCCTTCAAGGCCAATCCAACTTCCACAGAACTGGAGGCCCACTTCGTGACTGCCATGATTACCGCCTCCAGCTTGGGCGGGCCAGACCACGCGATGCAATCCTCTTGAGGAGAGCTCACATCCCTTTATATGCCTTTATCCCCTAGGTGGGAAATCAGTAAGGACCAATTCCAACTGAAACATGTTCTTGATTATTTCCAGAAACGGGAAGACTGGCAGTGAATATCCGAACTGCCTGTAGAAGCAGAGCCTCTGCAACCCCTGTTCTGTCGCTGGAGCACTAGCCACATACCAGGTGGAGGAAACTCGAGCAATCCATGCTGCTAGATCTTCCTTCCAAGACAGGTGGAAAATGCCAGCCTCCACAGGAACCTCTGATGGAGAAAAACACCTTTTTTTTGCATCAGACTCCTCAACTGAGATGTCAGAACCAGCACTCAATTCCCAAGTCTTGGACAGACCTCAGCCGAACTCCATCTCCAGAAGGCAACCTCCATCTGGGTCACTTAGTATGCACTCTAGTCGGGCTTCTACACTCTGCCCATCCCTCACATGACTGAGCTCGAGGAAATTCAAAGGCTGCAGGGTCAAAGTTTCTGCATCAAAGACCAGGCTTGACGAAGGAGAAAAATAATTCCGGAAAGGACAATCCAGATTCCGGGAGCCTGCCTCCCTGAGAATGATAGAGGGGAGGAAGGCTTAAGAAGGGGAGCAACCAGAACTACAGTCACCAGAACCCAAGGCCAGACTATTCTTACCCACAACATCATCAGTCGCCTCCTAGCTTTAGATGGAAAATGCCAGGCCAACTGAATCCATTTGTTGGAAGAAGGGAGATTGGCCCACCAGTGAAAAATCAGAGGCTGCCATGCAGGATGAATCCAGTAAGGAGGCTCTTCGCTTGTCACAGGTTAAACAATTCTTCCTGGAAGAAAGCAGAAAAAGTTAAGGCAAGGCAAATATTTGTGCATGCTAGGCCGCATAAGGGTGCACACATGAGCACGTTACCTGCACTTGGGCAGGAAAATGCGTTGAAGCTGCTTAGGCAGAATGCACGCTGGGACTGCTTGGGTGAAAGGTGCACGAAGACAGAAAATGTTATTAGTGCGTGCTGGAAAATGGCAAGAGGTGCAGACAGATACCGAGTCAACGGTCACCCACAGTCCACCCCGACTTACGCCCCAAAATGAATGCGTGTGGGAGACCCCAACAAGGATAATAAAACAATAATGAAGTCAAGACTTGGTACTCACCTCCTGGGAGCCTCAGGCAGGGCAAACCGTGCCAGGCTCAGCGCTACTCCCCAGATGCTGTTTCTTTCTTTCTTATGTTTTCTGAACAGGCTTGCAGCCACATACCTCCAAGATGTCTTCAGTCTTGAGGGAGAGCAAGGGGTGGGAACAGAGGAGGGAGAAGGGGGACATTGAAGTTGTGTGAGGCTGCTGATCTCTTCCAAATTCTTCCAATTTTCTGACTGCTCACAGGCCCTTATCATAAGAGCATGGAGCTGAACCAATTTTTCCTCCTCCTTTAGCTACAGAGAAG
The DNA here is from genome assembly GCA_033557465.1 of Ichthyophis bannanicus. Lineage (NCBI taxonomy): Eukaryota > Metazoa > Chordata > Amphibia > Gymnophiona > Ichthyophiidae > Ichthyophis > Ichthyophis bannanicus. Next base: position 84,191,792 of record CM066041.1, read on the forward strand.
ACCTCAGTCAACTGAGTCTCTCATGTTGCACTCAGTTGAGAAAGTCATCCTCAAGGTGGTCGTTCACAAGCAAAATCGATCTTTTTCCTCTCAAATGGAGACAGAAGAATACTGAGGTGCCCTCTAATGGCTCAGGCTGATAGAGGCATGGGAGCAATGTCATTGAAACCTGGGCATTTCATTGGCTGTCTTCACCAATCTGCTGGTAGGGGAACACAACCAACTTGTCTGAAATGGCTTAGCAGGACGATATGGAATGTTATTTATCGAGGTTCTCTCACTCTCCTGCCAATCGCTAAGCTGTTGTACAGGCCATTGCCCCATAAAAACATGGCCCTTTGCCATCAAGATTCTCAAGAGAACAGGCCTCACTGCTTTCTCACTGACACCTTTTTCACTGCTTCAGCTGCCTCATTCAAAATTGCCACCACCTCTTCTCCAAAGAAAACAGTGATACCTCATCTCCAAATCGCAAGTATCACCACAGGTGGACTCCATAAAGTGAGGCTCGCTCTCTCAGGCAGGATAAACAGCTCTGGGACTATGCGGCCATCTTGCAGGTTCACTAGTGCTTCCTCCCTTTTTTTTTTGTAATCAGTATAAAGCTCACTGGGGGATAGACCCATGGCCCTTGGGAGTGAAAGTTGGATTTGCAGCTGATCCATCAGAGCTGCTGCAAATTTCTATGAACAACCCGCAGGTTTGAACCAAGGCCTAAGGTTTCCTGCCTGGGTTGCAGGGCCCCTGTCAAGGGAATCAGAAGGAGAGGAGGGGAGAGGTACAGCCACTGACTAACTTCCAGAGAAAACTTCTTAAAGACCTGGGACCTCGGTATTGCAGAGCAGGCACAAGAGTCAGCCTGTCTGCCAGAACCTTTGCAACCTTGCTCCACCAGACATCTCTCAGCTGCTGGAGACAGAGCTATACCAATCTGCTTCTTCACTACACCAGCTTATGAAGAAGGAGAGCAGATTTGCTTCATCTCCACCTACTGGAAGAGTAGCAACCCCACTGGTGTGGCCTGGTCTGGCAGGACAATATGGAAGCACTTTTAGACAGCTGGCATGCTCATATACAAGATAAAAATAGCTATAAGAATGCATTGACAATTTTCCTGAGACTCCCATGTTGTTTGGCACTATGACTTTATCTTACTTTTCAAAGATTAGGAAGAACTTCAATGATATTGATTTGTATAGTATGGTCCTAAGGGAAAGTCTACAATAGATGAAGAGATGGGAGACATATCTCACTAAAGCAGCCCAGGAATATACTACAATAAAACGCATGATTTTAGGAATACCAAAATTAAAAGGAAATGGGTACTTACCTATATAATACATCTGCTACAGGTAGAGACCCCAAGTCATTCTGTTTCTGCAGTAAGTGTACAGTATGAACAAATGTTTTTAGTGACCCTCTAAAACAAGAAACAAATATAAGGTAGTTAATTATAACCATGCTGTAAAAGTTACTAGCTCTTAATTTAGAGAATTTTCATTTGAAGCATAATTAAAGGCTGAAGGTTGATAAAATAGCATTTTATGCAAGACCACCTAGAGTTAAACTCCTGCTTTGTGGCAGTGTTCAACCAAAATACCAATCATATAGCGTCATCAGTAAACTAGCAACTAAGCAAAGTTAGAAGTGGTTGTTAAACTGCTATACCCTGCTCTTAGCTACTGTTCTCAAACTGTATATGAGAAAAAGAAATGAACAAGAAGTCTAACGCAAGGCGATGGATTATGGCACCAAGATCAGAAAGCAATGACCAAATCAGCAGGCAAATTGGAAAGTATGTGCAAGAAGCACTGTACAAAAAAGTATGTTTCTCTTCCTTAATTGAACACACACTTGTCTCTCTGGCCCCTCCTCACTCTCTGTTACAAACCCCAGAATCAATATGGTCATACTGCTCCTTTCAACCACACTGTGGGTACCAGGTTTCACTCCTGCTGTATCCTGTATCCCAACCCCTTCTGAGCTTCTTTCTGCATGCTTCCTCTCTACCACTTCCTGCAAATCTCTAAGTCCCCCACCGCATACCCCAATGCAGGATATCCCATATTGCCAGCCCCTTCCACCATACTCCCTCTCCCCAAACCCACCAACACCTGTCAATCCCAGCTCTCTCTCTGCATCCCAACCATGCCCCTCCCACGTCAAACCCCATGAACCTATGCTCTCCAACTCTACCCCAGGCACCAATACCCTGAAATGCTGTTGATTCCCCCGTCAGTCTGTATGCACCCCTCTCTCACAAGTGGTGACCAACTCCACCTGCATTAAGCTCTACACGTCTTAATTTGTGCTAATGCACCACCCAACATGTGACTCAACTAGCCTGTCAGTTGAGATGGCTGTCCAGTTTGACTCCACTTCCACACCAAAAATGCAGAAGCAGCAAGCCCTGCACTCCCTTTTAGCCCGCTCTTGTGTGGTAAAGAAGCATGTGTAACTAGGTCCCCACAGCAGACAGCCTGTCTCATTCTCTCTCTTTCCATGACACAGCAGCTCACGTCCACTTGAAAATGACCTAAGATCAGCAAATGTGGGAAGCACAGGCTGTGGTAGATGGGGAGACGCACCCTTTTCCTGGTTCCTTGTCCTTCTCTCTCATGAATCTACACGGCTAGCATATATGGAGTGAATCACCTATAAACAGCATGCTTTCTGTCTTCTCCTCCCAATATCCTACCAGCTCCTGCCTTGCCTTGAGTATCCACACTATTAAACGGTCTACTCCGGAATGATAAATCTTCAATAGTATGCTCTTCAGTCGTTCATTATTAACCTTCTGTGTTTTGGCTCTCTTCCCAGTGGTTTTAATGTTACTACATGGAAGCTTATAAAAAATGATTATTTTTACACCAACCAAACAGCAAAAATGTCTCAAAACGTGCACTCAATTTCACTTTGAATTCCTGTGCTGTTCAAAAACTCTATTAATCCCTCAGACCTCCTCTTTGAAGACACAGGTCTCAGATCTTTCGGCACAACTGGAGACCCGCGTCTCAACTACTTCATGTGCCTCATAACATCAACAACCGTATCAGTCTTCAAAGTGGTTCTGTTCACTGATGATTATTTCTAACATCAACCAAACAGCAATGATGTCTCAAAATATGCACTTAACTTCGCTGAAAATGTCTGTGCTGTTCAGAAAAGTAGTGATCCCGATGCTTGCCCCTGGTACCACTCTTGCGTTTCACGGCTGTTTCTTCAGGGGATCCTTCACAATCTCTAATCTTAAAAAGAAAACTTGCATTACTACCTAATAAATACCTCAATTTATTTCTAAACCACACTCCCTTGTCCTAACACACTTAAAATATCTGTAAAGTATTCATACCTGTTATGCTGCCCACGTACTATCTTCTTTTAAACCGAAGGCTTTGCTCTCTCTTATTTTGTGTAAATTTCTCTACCCTCGGGAAAAACGCCGCGCATGCGGAGTCCTTCCCTTCCCTCCTTTTAAATCCCCCGGCTATCTAATTTTGACTCCTCCCCCTTCTGTTGAACTGAGCCTCAAAAACGGCCCATTACTGTCCCCGCAGTAGAACTCAAAACCGAAAAACCTCTCTTACAGAAACAGCTCAACCTCTGCAAAAAGAGTTAAAGCCGTCCTACTCTCCTACTTTACTAATCTTATCGCATCTTGGGAAGCAAATTATATACATGCCGCCCAATCAATGTTCACATTTAAACCCCATGGTACTAGGGTGTTTAACATATAGATCCACCTTTGTTCTTGTAACAGCAATGTTCTATCTAAAGATTTTCCAGCCCTACCTGCCTCCACCTTATCAATGCAAAAACAGCGCAACTGTTGGAACGTATGCCCTGGTGTTAAACAATGTTGGACTATTGGGGCTTCCTGTACCTTATACTTTAAACGACTTCTATGTTCCCGCATACGCATCCGAAAACATCGTAAGGTCTTCCCCACATACACTAACCCACAGGGACAGAATATCACATATACCACTCTGGTGGAGTCGCAGGTAGTGCTAACCTTTAAAGGGATAGTCAAACCCGCATATGTAAAGACCTTCGAGTCTTTACATATGCGAGTTCAACCTAGAGGTCATCAGCGATGTGGGGCCTGTGATATTTGTGAAATTACATTGGAAACCCAGGTCTTTACATATGCGGGTTTGACTATCCTTTTAAAGGTTAGCACTACCTGCGACTCCACCAGAGTGGTATATGTGATATTCTGCTCCTGTGGGTTAGCGTATGTGGGGAAAACCTTACGATGTTTTTGGATGCGTAAGTCGTTTAAAGTGTAAGGTACAGAAAGCCCCAATAGTCCAACATTGTTTAACACTAGGGCATATGTTCCAACAGTTGTGCTGTTTTTGCATTGATAAGGTGGGGGCAGGTAGGGCTGGAAGATCTTTAGATAGAACATTGCTGTTACAAGAACAAAGGTGGATCTATATGTTAAACACCCTAGTACCATGGGGTTTAAATGTGAACATTGATTGGGCGGCATGTATATAATTTGCTTCCCAAGATGCGATAAGATTAGTAAGGTAGGAGAGTAGGACGGCTTTAACTCTTTTTGCAGAGGTTGAGCTGTTTCTGTAAGAGAGGTTTTTCGGTTTTGAGTTCTACTGCGGGGACAGTAATGGGCCGTTTTTGAGACTCAGTTCAACAGAAGGGGGGGGTCAAAATTAGATAACTGGGGGATTTAAAAGGAGGGAAGGGAAGGACTCCGCATGCGCGGTGTTTTTCCCGAGGGTAGAGAAATTTACACAAAATAAGAGAGAGCAAAGCCTTCGGTTTAAAAGAAGATAGTACGTGGGCAGCATAACAGGTATGAATACTTTACAGATATTTTAAGTGTGTTAGGACAAGGGAGTGTGGTTTAGAAATAAATTGAGGTATTTATTAGGTAGTAATGCAAGTTTTCTTTTTAAGATTAGAGATTGTGAAGGATGCCCTGAAGAAACAGCCGTGAAACGCAAGAGTGGTACCAGGGGCAAGCATCGGGATCACTACTTTTCCGAACAGCACAGACATTTTCAGCGAAGTTAAGTGCATATTTTGAGACATCATTGCTGTTTGGTTGATGTTAGAAATAATCATCAGTGAACAGAACCACTTTGAAGAAGACAGATACGGTCGTTGATGTTATGAGGCACATGAAGTGGTTGAGACGTGGGTCTCCAGTTGTGCCGAAAGATCTGAGACCTGTGTCTTCAAAGAGGAGGTCTGAGGGATTAATAGAATTTTTGAACAGCACAGGAATTCAAAGTGAAATTGAGTGCACGTTTTGAGACATTTTTGCTGTTTGCCTTATGTATGGCATATATGGCTTCTTAACTAGGATTAGGAAGACGAGCACAATCATGCAACAGACTCAGCTATTTATACAAAAATAAACAAATGTAAAAATTTAATACAAACTTTCCAAAAGAATTTTAACTCTGGAGAAATGTGCCTAAGAAACCAAAATGATGGCAGCTTTAAAGAAGCTCACTTACTACTACTTATATACAATACCCGAACACTTCTCCTGCAGCTATGCAAACTGACCAACACCATTTATCCCTACTCATTTAGTTCCAGTACCTTAAAATGAAAATTACACTTACCTGGTAATTGTTGTCCCTTGAGGGACTACAGTTCAGTCCTCCACCTCTGGGTAGTGCACCTCCTCCTGCAGCATGGAGACTGGACAAGTCAAATTCACGACATCACTGGGTATATCTTGCTGGTCTTCTCCCATCATCCCCCAATGACCTACTGACAAAGCAGACTCAAAGGAGCAACAAATGAGCAGTTAAGGAATTAATTACAACACTATGCTTAATCTTTAACTTTTAAACTACAGTGCCCTGAAATAAAAGGCAAAGAACACCCTCCTACTTGACCCCCTCATCTTGCCCGCAGAACAGAGAAAGACAGAGGAAGGGAAGGAGGACTAAAAGAGATCACAGACAGAAATATACTCTCGTGACTACCAGCCTAACAGAATCCGTTGCCCTCTTATGGACCGGCAACCCCCCCAAACCGACGCCTCGCGTCTGAGTTGTTCATCCCCGGGCGGGACTGAGGACTGAACTGTAGTCCTTCAACCAGCCCCCACACTTTTGAGATGTTTTCTTGGCGCATCTTGGATTTTATACCTTTGAACCCTAGGGGGGGTAATCGTCTACAAGCTCTGCAATATCGTGAACAGCTATGGATCTATCGTTTAAATACGGTGCATCCGTGTGGTTTAAATCAACAGATGGATTGGCACACGATTATATGAACTTTTGCCATCCTCAGACTTTGGGGGGCGGTCTCTGGTTAGTGATTCCTCCCCTTACAGCTCTGATTGGCTCTCCGGGTTGTTCATCATACCAGCTGACTGCGATCAGCTTTGTCTACGTTGTCGACGCCTTGTAATAAAACACCGTTCTCTTCAAAGAGCTGTTTCAAAGCATTTGGGCTGCCGACCAATGTTTTGACCTGATGCAGGGGTAGTACAGGCATTACCCCGAAACGTGCCACGTCGTGATCTTGGCATTGCTGACTGGATGGAAATGGCCTCTGCTCTACAACCTCAGCTAAGTGAATGCTGGTTTTTAATATATTGAATAATTAAAAGGAAAGGTCACAGCGGTGTGAGGATTTTTTCCTCTCTACTGGGCTGGCTATTCCGACAAAAAACGTTTTCTTTGTACTGACGGTGTTTTCAGGTTTGGCTTTGATCTTTGGGTCCTTCAAGGAACAACAATTACCAGGTAAGTGTCATTTTTATTTCCTCTTCGGTCCTACAGTTCAGTCCTCCACCTCTGGGATGTAGCAGAGCAGTAAACATTGGGAGGGACCTGTCCACCTGGATCGCAAAACCGCCAACCCAAAAGAGGCCTTGCTCTCCGCCTGAACCTCCAGGCAATAGTACGGAGAGACGACCAAGAGACCGCTCTGCAAACCTGCACTGGCGGAACCAAACTACGCTCCGCCCAACATGCCGCTTGCGCCCAAGTAGAGTGAGCCCGTAACGCCACGGGCGCCAGACAACCTTGCCAACTATATGCTGAACCTATTACTTCTCGGACCCCTCGGGAAAACGAAACCTTGGCTACCGCTTCACCTTTATGCAGACCTTCAAAAAGAATGATTAGACAACTGGACTTATGAAAATAACAAAGTCTCCAAGACTTATGGGTACTGATGCAGAACTCTCTCCATGTCCAAACAACGCCGATCACGGCCCGGCGCGTCCTCCTCCGAAGACCCCAATACTGGCAACGACACAGGATGATTTACATGACAAGACGAACCCAGCTAGGAGAAAAAGAAATGGAACTGACCGCAACACTGCCTTCTTTGTTTGGGGCTTTTCTTTTTTTTGAACAAGAGAAGAACGGCTCTTGACAGGACAACTCCTGCCACACCAAACCACGGCGTGCCGAACAAAAAGCCACAAAGAGAAACACTGTCTAAGGTCAAACCCTCAATCAAACTTGGCGCAAGTGTTCAACAAGTTCCCTTGTCCACACTCCAAGCACTAAGCTGAGATCCCACAGAGGAACCACCAATCTGTGATCAGGCCGAAACCGAATCACGTCAAGGAGAGAGCCGAATTACTCCTCCTGTACTTCACCTCTATAGCAAGACAGAGCTGCCAGCTGGACCTTTAAAGAACTGGCTGCCCGACCCTTAGCAACACTGTCCTGCGAGGAACTCACTACCATAGATCCGGAAACCAAGAAGGAACGGACCTGCCGCTGGGAGCGCCAGACCTCGAAAAAAGTTTGCACATACACTAAGGAAGTGGGCCTCCTTCTGGCCCGAAGTGAGGCCGCCATGCCTGCTCCAGCATAGCCTTTTTCTCTTAACCTTCCAATAGACAAGCCGTAAGCAAGAACCAATCAATCTGAGGCATTCATAATGGTCCCTGTATTAAGAGTCACTGTGGCCAGCAATCGTCAAGAGTCCCCGTCGAGTAGACTAACTAGATCGGGTATGCCAGACCCTACGGCCCATCTGTTGCCACTAACACTGCTTTCCCCTGATGCGCCACTATGCGCTGACCCACTTGTCCTATAAGCGCCCATGGAGGACAGTCATAGAGGTGACCGGTCGATGGCCATTAATGCATCAAGCCCTCGACCCCTTGCGCTATTCTTTCCTGCCTTCTGCTGTAAAGAAAAAAAATGACTCGCCTTGGCTAGCTGAACAGATCCCCATGAGACCCATAATGGAAGGAACCCACCAGAGGACTATCTGAGCCAACCCGTCTGGATGAAGTTCCTATTTCCCGTCCTTCATCCGGACTCTGCTGAGCAAAGCTGCCATCAACTTGACTGTTCCCGCAATGCGGGTCGCCGATATTGCCTGCCGTCAAGGCACTCCCCCAAGCGAACAGAGCATCTGCTTCCTCCTCCAAGGCTGCACTTCCCGAGCCACCCCGCTGGAAGAGGTAAGTCACTGTCGCGGTATTGACCGACAGCACCATGGTCTCGAATGCTTGAAATGCTAAAACTACTGCTCCCAGATCCAGGCAGCTGATGGACCACCGAACCTCCTGGCCACTCTAAACTCTCTGTGTGAAGAGAGCATAACAAAGAACTCCCCAACCTGCGAGAGTTGCATCTGTCCACAGCGAAATCCATTGCAGTTGTTCCAGTGACCTACCCGCTTCCGAATCAACACTCATCGAGGTACGGGTGGACTAAACCTCCTTCCTTTCGCAGCGCCGCCCCTACTACCACCATAATCTTGGAGAAGGGGCGCGGACCCGTCGCCCAACCGAAGGGCAAAGCCTGAAACTGAAAATATCCTCCCGGCAGTGCCCACCTCAGAGATTTCTGATGAACTGATCTGATAGGGATGTGCAAATATGCCTCTGTAAGGTCGAGCAATGTCAAAAAATTCCACTCGCCGAACCGCCCTATTACTGAACATAATGTTTCAATTCGAAAGAGCGACCCTCGAAGGCAGTGGTTCACTCCTTTGAGATCCCGAATAGGATGGAAGGGCCTGCTCTTCTTTGGTACTACCAAATCAAGAGGGACGACTAACGCCGCACATCAAGTCCTTTGAAATTCTTTCAATGAAATTCGTAGTTGCATCTATAGGCCTAAACTGATTATTTTTTTCCCTTTTGCTCTGGCAACTTCCCATGCTTTGCTGAATGCCTCATCCTGAAGAAGACTGATTGCTCCCACGTCTTTCATTGGGATAAACGAAAAAAAATATTGACCCCAGAGACACTTTTTTTTCTTTTTTTTTTAACAAAAGCCAAACAGCTTCTTTGGTGTCACAATTCGATCCATGAGAAGACATTGCAAGCTAACCTGGGTAGCTAGCCTTTTATGGTTCTTTCAAAGCTATCAAAAGGTGAGTTTCCAGGGCTGGTGCCCAACAAGTCATATTCACTTGGAAGGTGAAAACTGTTATGATTAACAAGGTTAGAAATTTTGCAGCTTACGTACTGAGCAGCAGAATCATCACTAAAGTGGTGAATATGCTCCAAACAAGTAAAACCTCCTTCCAATGCTCAATAAGCTTTCTCAAACAAAAGAAAACATTTACACAGATATTGTGTCATGGTGCATGTAGTCGCTGAATATGGAGATACAGAGGCACAGGACCTCAGGGTTGCTGTAGACAATAAAAGGGTAAAGTTTTGCCTGACTATATTCCCCAATGAAAACCCTGTACCACCTCCTGAACAAAAAGAAAAAGAAAATTATTTCCAGCACATGCCAACAAAAGATCTCTCCGTCAAATTCTCTCTCATGTCCTTTAGATAGGCACCTGATATTTCATCTCCAAACAAGGACTGGCCAGGTTACAAATTTTGCAATCTAATTCTGCAGAAAAGAATACTTTAAGGTTAATTGTCGAGCTTCTCAGGTATCCCGAACCGTGTGAATGCTCTGCACGATGTAAAGCTAGCTATGATGTTTTCAGAAACATCAGTGGAGTCATCCCCACCAGAATCAGAATGAGTACTTTCCATTGCAGCAAGCTTATATTAAAGTCTTGTCTGCAGTGTGGACAAGCTTTAGGCCCGTGGCAACTGCACCCCTGATCTTCTGAGCACCAGGCAGTTGTTCCAACCACTAGAGTACTCCTCCTGAGTCTTTTCACAAACTGTATCTTAAAATCTCTCGCACTATGGCAGTGGAAGCAAGAGCGCAGCCCCTTCTGGCTCTGACGACGGAGATTGCGCCCCTGCTGGAGACAGTGACCACATTAGCCATAAAATAGACAAAGTCAATGGTCCTCAGCAATGAAGACTGACCCTCCAAACAGCGAAATCAACCAACCTCTCACCTCCTTCCCCCCCCCCCCCCATCATGGTACCTTTAGGGCTCCAGAAGTAAGCACCAACAAATTGCCTCAAATAAGCATAGAAACTTAAAATAACTGAAACTGTCATTCATTTTCAACGTATGGGCTCTTTACCAGTGTCAGAAGGCTAGTGAAATTAAAAGTTTCCTCGCGGCCGTAAATGTGCGGGAAATACGGCCCGTGCTCAAAGCGGCAGGGCCTGCCTCCCTCGCAGCACGTTGCTTCTCCCTCCGAATCCTCCCGGAGTGAGGGCGCTCCGGCGAATAACTGTCCGGCCTGACACAGTCCCCGGTTGTTTATCTGCATCCGCCACCTCCTGCCGCCTGCCCTGCTATCCGCACCGCTGTACACAGCCATTTGTGATCAGCAGGCGCGGAGAGGGCTTCACTGCTCCCAGATAGCTGCCATGAAATCTGTGACCAGCATCGGGGTGCTCCAAGCCATCTATGCTGCCGCCGCCCAGAGCCTGAAAGGAGAAAAAACATGCCAGCAGTTCGATTCCCCACCAATCAACCTTCTCACGAGGCTGAGAAGCGTGGGAAGTGGCCTGTGCCTGAAATCGGGCCTGCGTCGCGCCAAAAATCCAGCCCCCTGCTGAACTCACCGCTTAAAGAATTATGCGGTAAGAGGGGGGGGGAACACTCACCTCCGGAGGCAATTACTGCCCGCTCTGCCCGATTCTGGCCCAATTCGCAGCCCTTCAAACCGCTACGCTGCTCATGTATGCTGCGAGCAGCGTTTGCGGTGAGGGCTGCACTCCCGACGTCGCCGGCTCACCTCGACGCCCCGTGTCAATCTGGGGCATCAGCGAGCCAATCAGTCTCTCACCTCTGCTGGGCTCCCCTCCGTACAATCTAGGAGGGGAGAGCCGGCCAAATCAACGCAGGCAGGGAGGGAGACAGATAACAAGAAAGGCACAGGATCGAGACTGCAGCTTTCTGGGTTGTTCTTTTTTTGTTTGTTTGTATGTTTGTTTTTTAAGGTATAGACTCCAATAAAAGAAGAAATATAAAGTGATCAAAGAAAATTTAAACTGTGTTAGCTAACTAATGCTCCTTATCAGCTCCTCAAGTGAGCCCAGCACCTAGGCTCACTAAGTCCTCCTGCTGCATGGAGACTGGACACACTGGAAGATGATGGGAGAAGACCAGCAAGATATACCCGGTGATGTCGTGAATTTGACTTGTCCAGTCTCCATGCTGCAGGAGGAGGTGCACTACCCAGAGGTGGAGGACTGAACTGTAGGACCAAAGAGGAACCGGGCTTGTTTAACATCTACCCCTTCACATTTCTATAGTATGCACCTCAGAAGACTGGAGTAAAGCACAAAGGGCCCGGACCGATATACAGCAGTGATAGCTAGCTGTTCTAAAGCGACTAGCCATTGCCACTGAACCTAAGACTCAGATATTCAATGCCAGAGCCGTATCTGGCTACCACCACTGAATATTCAAGTCAGCCAGATAGTGCTGAAGCTAACTGGGCAGCGGCGATATTCAGCCACTGCCCAGTTAGCTATGGTGGCAAAAGTTATAACAGCCTTTACTATGCATAATCTTTACCGCCAAAGGATAAATCGGGCAGCGGCTTAACATCGCCACCCCAGGTGCCTCCCCTGCTATGACCTGATGCTAGCCGGCTAACATTGAGGTGCACCACTGAATATCCTGGTCAGCATCATTAATGTAAATAGCCGGGCCCAAAATTTATATAATCCCATTTAGTAAAAACAGTGGGATCTAGACTGAAGGCAAAGTATCAACAGGGGAGAAAAAAGACCACCGAGGAGAAATGAGTGAGATAATTTCAATGCACTATTCTTAGAATCCATTCTGTATATTTCACTGTTAATATCCATTTAATATATCTTGGGTGTAATGTTTTAACAGTCCTGTTACATGTATAAGTTACTGTTACACCAATTTTCAAAACCAACTTACTTAAAAATATTATCTGCTAGTCAGTAAAGGTAGTTGGCTAAAAAAGTTAAGTTCATACTATTTAAAAATGATTTTTAAAAGTATGTGCATAGATGAAAACTCTATCTACATCCCGCCCCTTGAGATGCCGCTCCTGAAGATGGGTAAAAGTATGCATACAGGGCTTAGGCACTCTTTTACCTACATATTAGGAGGGCAATTTTATAAAAACAAATTTTGCAAGTAAAAAAGAATGTTTAAAGATTACCACTGTAGCACTCCCACAACAATCAGCAGTGACTTCTTAAAAAATCATGCATGTATTTCAATATTATATTTACATTACAAATGCAAACTATGTAAATTGCAGATCTATACTAAATGAACAAAGAAAGTGATGGATGAGTAGATCAGCAGACCATATCAGTGTGATCATGCATTAGCAGCCAGCCACAGCACAGTTTGGACAATGCACTTTAGGATAACCTGTAATACTGCTAATCCAGTTCTAAAATGTTTTCTAGGTCAGGTTAGTGTTTATAGTAATCTTTCCCTGAAAGTATTTCATACAATCTTTAAAACAAGTGCACACTAAGCAAAGGAACAGCTGTATTTTTTACTGTCTCTTCCCCAAGTGATTATACATTTATTATCATACTAGTGACTTTCAAGTTCATGCATTTTCTTACCGTGCACAAGCCAAGGCAACAAGAGCAGCAGCAGAATTTTCTCTCTGTTTATATGGGATCTGTTGGCCAAAGAGAGAACTTTCCTCCAACCAAGAACAGAGTAAAGATTCAATCCCATTAAGACAGTCAGCTGGTTCTTTAGTCAAACTCAAGGGCTGGCAGTCTCGAAGACAATTCAATAGCACCTCAGCAGTTATGTTACAAAGAGAGGGGTCTGTTCGACTCTGAGACTTAATAAGGGGGAAAACCAGCAAGAGCCCCACTCGAGAAGTAAAAGGTGCCTGCTCGGGTTGCTGTAATAAACCCTGACGCTTGAGCAAGGCCAAAGTTTCTTCATCGCTAGAGCTTTCTCGTTCATGTTGCTCTTCCATGGCCAACTGTCGCTGAGCATTCCAGAGTCCACGTAATGCATTGAGACGGTATTCAAGCAATCGAGCGTAGGCATTGCTTTGATTTCCACACACAGCACGCAAACGTTCTGCTAGCTCAACTGGATTCTTGGTCTCAAAAGTTAAAATCTATAGAGAGGAGGAGGAGATTTGCATATTATGACGTTATTTTATTACTTCTGTTTTTATTTTTATTTTTTATTTTAATGCAGAATTTTGTCTCCTCATTCAAAGCTTGTTTTTTTATATTCTCTGCAATTCCATCCGATATTGAACATTCCCAATAGAGTCCTCCTGGTCAATATAACCTAACAGGAGAAGCAATTTAAAATTATTTGGGAGTCTCAAAAGCAATGCTACACAATGTAATATTTCTTAGAGTAATTTATGCCTTTCCATAGTTCTTCCATTTCTTCCTTGAACATACATCTTGCAAATATCACAGCTTGCTCTGTTCAAGAAACCAGTAGACGCTCCCCTAATTGTTCAGACTGGCTCTACTTTGACAATGGAGACTTCTACAGCAAACATAAAAAGCAAATGATCAAGTCAAAACTAGAAGATCTCCCTGCAATAGTTATCTTTCAAAAAAAATATACTGGACTTTCGGGATTGGATAGCTGCTATGAAATTTGCAGCACTTGCTGCCCGAGGTACTAGAATACAACGTAAAGCAAGAGTTTATATTAATCTTACTGGATATCAAAGCAGCCTTTTGATACAGTCAATCACATCATCTTACTATGATGACTGCAGGAAATAGGAATATGTGGCACCACTCTAAAATGGTTCACTTCATACTTAAACAGGAAACAAATCATCAAATACGGACAACAAAAATCAAAACAATCAACTAGCCCCAAGGCATACCACAGGGGTCATCACTTTCAGCAATACTATTCAATATATACCTATAACCATTACGTACAACATAAGCTTCAATATTTACATGAACAACATTATGATTTATGACCCTTTTAATACAGAACAACCAGAATACAAGAACAAAATGCCTGGTAGCAATGATACAATGGCTAGGAAACCAAAACCTGGCCATAAACTACAACAAAACAGAAGCCCTACACATAATCAGAAGCAGTATATTCATCCCACCTACTAACATATACTAGAAAAGACCACCACCGTTAAATCAGAGGTTAACTACCTAGGCATTATACTGGACCAGAAACAAAGTTTCCAAGCTCACATAAAAAGAAAAAAAACAACCAAATCAGCCTATCATAAACTCAGAACTATACATAAGATAAAGACCCCTTCTCAAACCAAGTGACTTTAGAACGGTATGTCAAGCAATGATAACACCTATCTTAGGCCACTGTAACCTAATATATAAAGGCCTTTCAAACACACTACGCTCCCGCTCCAGATGGTCAATACAGCTGCATGAGTCATCACAGGAACTGCAAGACATACCCCCATAACACGCCCACTTTGAAACAGCTTCATTGGCTTCCTGTCCATATATGCACAAAGTTCAAAATACTAACCATTAATTTCAAAATACTGCATGATTTATCTCCACATATCTTGTGACCCCTAATACAAAGAGAACCAGAGAACAGAATAAAAAGAACAATTTACAAAGACCACCTCACAGTCTCATACACACAAAAAAACCTCAACCACTCCACATGCAACAGAGCATACTCTCTCTATGCACCAACACTATGGAATGCCTTCCGGAAAGGATGAGAGCCATTAAGGATTTTTAGGACTTTAGAAGGAAATTAAAAACAATCCTTTTTACAGAGCACTATGGACTCACAGAGGATCAGGACCATGGGGACATACCCAACACCTAGCATATCACCATACATATGGAAGAATAATAAATCCCCATTGCTCCAAGTTTTCCTCCCCTAGTTTAATGGTTTCCTCAAAGTTATTTAACCCTGTTTGATGTAAACTTATTATCTGAGTTGTGATGTAAACTTTGAATATATGATAAAGCGGTATATAAAACCCATTTAATAAATAAATATCATGCCTATACTCACTGGAGACAAGGGACACTATATCTAGTTAAAAAAAAAAGGAAGAAAGAGAAATTTAATGACTATACACCCCAACCATCCTTGGGCTGGGGGGGGCGGGGACGACACTGGAATGCCATAAGCAGCAGCAGCAGCACATCGAGGGCCTAATGTAGAAACCCTATGCTAGAGTCCAGCGCTAAAGCACTAGTGAAGGCTTGCCTAATGCAAGTTTAATGCAGAGATTTTGCTCACCAATGCTGTAAGCAAATAGCATGAGAATGAGCTGTGTGCAAAAAAGACTGTGCTAAATAAGAAAAGCAGGGGCACAGAGGCTTGTGTTATGTTTGATACCCGTGTTCAAGTGCTGTAATGCTGGTAAAAATCTTGCTTCCTTTCAGTGCATGAGCAGGGATTAGTTCATGCACTGACAGAAGGAAATTTAAAAAAAAAAAAAACAGGCTAGTCTCTGCCTCCCACCTGATTCCCCCTCCCCCCAAAAACAAATCACTGGTGAACTTATTTGGCAACCTGACTCCATCTGATGCATCCCAGAGAACACCGCACAGGGTCAGGTGCCACCAGTTGCAAAGATGGTGGAATGGAGACAGGCATGTGAATATCACACTTGCCTCCCAACACTGGTGGTACTGGGGGGGGGGGGGGGGCGCAAGAGTACAGGGAAGGCCAACCACTGACTATTTTTTTTGAGGGCTGTGGGAGTGTCTGGGCCCTCTAGACCTTTTTGGGGGAGGGAGAGGAGGAAAAAGGGATTGGGTTGTTTATAGCCCACTTGGGTTACCAGGAATTGTGGTTCATCTGAGCTGAAGTGTGACACATCAGATAAACCATTTTGCTCCTGGCTGAATCTTCAGCATTCAGGGAAGAGTAAAAACCTGCACAGAGTTTCAGCACAACTTTTGTTATGCTGGGAGCAATTTTGAATTCAACTGTTTTGCATGCATTTTTCATGCTCTCCATGCTATACTTTAGCATAGTGGTTTTCCTATACTATTCTTTCTTCCTGCATCAGGGAGTAAGATTAGTGTGGCAAAATCAAGCACAAACTGCTGTACTAAGGAGTAATCTAGTTACTGCATTGGCCCATCAGTGGGTACAAATTTCAAGACAGGAAGGTATAACGCCATTTTTCACCCGTAGCTCGGTAACTTATTGAGATGGGGGTAGGAGGTGGTTACTCCAGCTGTATCACTCTGGACTCTGCACTAATGGATAATTAGACCTTACCTGCTAATTAGCGTTTCTGAAGGAACTCCAGTCCAGTCCCTCACATCTGGGTTGTGCTCCCCTTCCAGCAGCTTGGAGACTGAGCACGTCATTACTTTGATGACTCCGAGTATATATACCTCTGGCACCTCCTACCAGATCCAGTATCCTATTGACAAAGCAGACTTAATGGAGAGACAATTAAGCAAAATAATCAACTAACTAGAACTTTGCAAAAACTAAAAACTCCCCCCCCTCCTCGAAAGGGCATCCCGCCCCCCCCCCCCCACTGATGAGAAGGAGGCTTATCTGAAAAGCTACTCGCTCTCGAGTTCACAGAAAGAGGCAGATAGCTCAACCCCTCTGACGCAACACCTCTGCCCCTCCAGAGTTGAACACTTTACAAGTTTTAAGACCCCGGTCTTCCCCTTCGGGCCGGAGTCGCCTGAACAACACTTCATCGCAAATACACTGGGTGGGATCAGGGACTGGACTGGAATTCCTTCAGGAACGCTAATTAGTAGGTAAGGTCTAATTATCCATTCCTAATCGTCCCTCCAGTCCAGTCCCTCACCTCTGGGATGTAACAGAGCAGTCTGAACCCCGGGAGGGACCTGCGAACCCGGCCCAAAGAACCGCCCTGCCAAAAACTGCATCCCCCGCTGCCTGGACATCCAACCGATAGTGCCTGGCAAATGTATGCAATGAGGACCAGGTCGCCGCCCTACAGATAACTAGAGGTGGTATCAGACTCTACTCCACCCATGAGGCCACCTGTCCCCGTGTAGAATGCGCCCACAGTCCCACCGGAACGGGCTTGCCCTTCAAAATATACACAGATGCAATGGCCTCCCTGATCCATCTAGAAATGGAGGCCTTGGCCACCGCCGCCTCTCCTTTGTGTGGCCCCCCCAAAGAGAACAAATAACCGATCCGACTTGCGAAAGTTCTCTTCAGATAGCGTTTTAGCACCTGGCGCACGTCCAAAAGACGCAGCCGAACATCCGCATCCTTCTCCCCAATGCCTACCAAAGACGGTAGGGAGACTGGTTGAGTCACATGAAACGCCGACATCACTTTGGGCAGAAAGGAAGGCACCATCCGCAGATCTACCTTCTCCTTGGAAAAAGAAAGAAAAAGGAGGTTGACAGGACAGGGCTTGAAGCTCCGAAATCCGCCTGGCTGAATAGATTGTCACCAGAAACACAGTCAAGTCCTTCAAGGAAGCTCGGCCCGCCGGCTCGTAGGGCTCCCCCGTCAAGGATTGCAGCACCAGGTTTTGATCCCAGGACAGAACTACCGATCTTTGCGGAGGACAAAGGTGACGGACCGCCCTTAAGAATCGCCCCACATTTTGATGCTTCCCCAGCGACTTCCCATGGATTTTCCCCCGATAACAGGAAATCGCTGCTCTCAAGGAACTGGCAGCCAGTCCCTTCTTGAAGCCTACCTGCAAGAACTTCAGAACGTCTGGCACTGTAACCCCCGTAGGGTGACTCCCCTGTTCTGCACACCACGCTTCAAAGATGCACCAGACCCGAACATAGAAGAGACAGGTCGACCTTTTCTGAGCCTTCAACAAGGTCAAAATCACCGGACCAGAATATCCTCACGTCAGCAGCCTCGCCCTCTCAAGAGCCATGCCGTAAGCGAGAACCGATCCACCTGAGGCATTCTGACTGGACCCTGGATCAAGAGGTCATCTCGCACCAGCAGCCTCCATGGCCGATCTGCTATTAGTCTCACCAGGTCGGCATAACATGGATGCCTTGGCCAATCCAGAGCTATCAGCATGACTAAGCCCTGATGCACCTCTATGCGTTGGACGGCCCTGCCTATGAGGGCCCACGGGGGAAACACATACAGCAACCCTTCTGTGGGCCATCTCTGGACCAAAGCGTCCAAGCCCTCCAACATAGTTTCTCTTCTTCTGCTGTAGAAGCAACTTGCCTTGGCTGAACCCCATCTTGCCATGAGGTCCATGATGGGAGGGCCCCAACAGCTCACCACCTGCTCGAATACCACCGGACAGAGCTCCCACTCTCCGGTGATCCACCTCAACCCAGCTCAGGTAATCTGTCGTGACGTTTTCGATTCCCGCCACATGCGCTGCCGACAAGGCCTGCAGGTGTGCTTCTGCCCAATTCAACAAGCTTTCTGCCTCCTCCTCCAAGGAGGCGCTTCCCGTGCCGCCCTGGCAGTTGATATAGGCTACGGTGGATACATTGTTTGAGAATACCCGGACTGCCTTTCCGTGAATCCAACGCTTGGAAAGACTTGAGCGCGAGCGCCACCACCCGCATTCCCAACCCGTTTATTGACCACTGGGCTTCCTGCGCTAAAGGCCCTGAGCAATTTGACCTTTGCAGTGGGCCCCCCCATCTGGCCAGACTGGCATCTGTCGTCAGCTGGATCCACTGGGGCGACTCTAGAGGCATGCCCTGTTCCAAATTCCCTGGCCGGAGTCACCACTGGAGAGCTCTCCTGATCACAGGAGGACAGGGGAGCCTCTGACAGCAGCTGATGTTGGCAAGACCATCAACAGAGTAGGGACCATGTAACGGCCTCATGTGGGCCCTTGCCCAGGGAACGAGCTCAAGAGTTGCCAATATGGTCCCCAGCACCTGAAGATAATGCCAGGCTAATGGGGCCCGCATGGCTAGGAACTGACGCACGAGCTGCCGGAGGTCCTGTGTGCCCAGTGAGCTGTCAAGAACACCTGGACCCCTTGAGTACCGAATCTTGCTCCAAGGTACTCCAGCTCCTGAGACAGACACAGCCTGATCTTGGCAAGGTTGATCACCCATCCTAGACTCCTCAAGAGTTCTACCACCCTGGTGGTCGCCTTCACACATTCTTCCTCTGTCTTCGCCCGGATCAACTAGTTGTCGAGGTATGGATGAACCATAATCCCCTCCTTGCGGAGAACCGCAGCTCCACCATGACCTTGCTAAAGATACGCGGAGCCATGGCCAGGCTGAACGGCAACACCCGAAACTGGAAGTGACCCATTGGAACCGCAAACTGCAGGAATTGCTGATGGGTCAAGCAGATGGGTATGTGCAGGTACACTTCGGTGAGGTTGAGGGATGTTAAAAATTCTCCCGCGTGCACCGCCACTATCACCAATCTCAGCATCTTCATGCAAAAGTGTGGGACCCTAAGGCAACGGCTGACCCGCTTGAGGTCGAGAATTGGCTGAAAGGACCCCTCCTTTTTGGGCACCACAAAATAAATGGAGTATCGGCTGCAATTGCACTGGTCCTTGAGCACCGGAACCACTGCTCCTAGGCGCAGAAGCCGTGATAAAGTCTCCCTTACCGCTGCCAACTTGGCTGGGGCTCTGCAGGGGGATTGGACGAATGATGGGGGAATGGGCCGCACCAGCTCGAGGATTTAACCCTCTCGGATGACTTCTAAGACCCACTGATCGGACGTGACAAGGGCCAAGGCGGAAAGAAACTGCCGCAGATGACCTCCCACTGACAGCCCCCCCTCCTGGATCCCCCCCCATGCCTCATTGCGTTTTCCTAGATCCTGAGGAGGCGGCATTACGAAAACCTCTACCTACTCCTCGAAACCCCCGGAACCCTTGCCCCTTCGAAGGGAAACGGCCCCTCTGATAGGGAGCCAAACGGGATGTCCGGAACCTCCGGGAATCCCTAGGAGGGTTCCATGCTGGAGCTGGATAGCGATTCGGATTCGGTATGTTCTCCAGAAGCCTTCCTCCCTTTGAGTCACCCAACTCCTTCACCAATTTGTCCAAGTCTTCTCCAAAAAGCAACTTCCCCTTGAACAGAATCCTGCTAAGACAAGCCTTAGACGCCCCATCCGCAGACCAATTCTGTAGCCAAAGGTAGCGGCAAGCTGCCACCAGCAAAGCCATGCTCTTTGACTGACTCCTAATAAGATCATAATGCGTGTCCACGAAGTAGGCTGCTCCTGACTCAATCCTAGCAGCCTCCAACGAGGAGTCCCCCGACTGATCATAAGAACATAAGATATGCCATACTGGGTCAGACCAAGATCCATCAAGCCCAGTATTCTGTTTCCAACAGTGGCCAATCTAGGTCATACGTACCTAGCAGTTTCCCCAAGGGACACAGGTTCCACAATGCTTGTATTGGTTCAAGCATTGATATCCTGGGTCCCGTCTTAATAATGGTTTATGGACCTTTCCTCCAGGAACTTGTCCAAACCTTTTTTAAACCCAGCTACACTAACAGCCTTTACTACATCCTCCGGTAACAAATTCCAGAGTTTGATTACACGTTGAGTGAAAAAATATTTTCTTTTATTAGTCTTAAATAGTTTACCCTGTAGCTTCATTGCATGTCCCCTAGTCTTTCTATATTCTGATAAGGTAAACAATCGATCTACGTTTACCCGTTCCACTCCGTTCATTAATTTATAGACTTCTATCATATCTCCCCTCAGCCGTCTCTTTTCCAGGTTAAAGAGCCCCAATCTTTCTAGCCTTTCTTCATAGGAGTATCCTTCCATCCCCTTTACCATTTTGGTGGCTCTTCTCTGAACCTTTTCTAAAATCGCTATATCCTTTTTAAGATACGGCGACCAGAATTGCACACAATATTCAAGGTGCGGTCTCACCATGGAACGATATAGAGGCATTATAATATCTTTAGTTTTATTTTCCATTCCTTTCCTTATCATACCTAGCATTCTATTTGCTCTCTTGGCCGCTGCTCCACACTGGGCCGAGGGTTTTAACATGGTATCCACAATGACGCCTAAATCTTTTTCCTGGGTGGTGGTTCCTAATGTGGAACCTTGCATCGTGTAACCATAGTTTGGGTTGTTCTTCCCTAGGTGCATAACCTTGCACTTGTCCACATTAAATTTCATCTGCCATTTTGATGCCCAGTCTTCCAATTTATCAAGATCCTCTTGCAATTTTCTACAATCCTCTTGGGTTTTAACAACTTTGAATAGTTTTGTGTCATCTGCAAATTTGATAACCTCACTCGTTATTCCACTTTCCAGGTCATTTATGAATATGTCAAAAAGCAGCGGACCCAGCACAGATCCCTGGGGTACACCACTATTCACCTTTCTCCATTGGGAAAATTGGCCATTTAGCCCTACCCTCTGCTTTCTATCTTTTAACCAGTTCCTGATCCACAATAGCACACTGCCTCCTATCCCATGACTCTTTAGTTTTGCCAAAAGTCTCTGATGAGGGACCTTGTCAAAGGCTTTCTGAAAGTCCAGATACACAATATCAACCGACTCACCTTTGTCCACCTGCTTATTCACTCCTTCAAAAAAACATAACAGATTAGTAAGACAAGATCTTCCTTGTCTAAAGCCATGTTGGCTGTCTCCCATTAGGTCATGACTATCTACATGCTGAGTAACTTTATTCTTTATGATGGTTTCTACCATTTTTCCAGGTACTGATGTCAGGCTCACCGGTCTGTAGTTTCCCGGATCACCCCTGGAACCCTTTTTAAAAATTGGTGTTACATTGGCGATCCTCCAATCTTCATCGGGCTGCTGCATACGCTGTGACCAATGCAGACAAGCTCCTGCCACCCAAGCCCCACACACCAACGCCTGAAGGGCTATGGCACTCACATCAAAGGCCTGCTTCAACAAGGTATCCAAACTCCTATCTTGAGAATCCTTAAGGGCCGCACTGCCCTCAACTGGTATAGTTGTCTTCTTGGTCACCGCTGACACCACTGCATCCACCCTCGGGGACCGCAGCAAATCTCTTTCCTCTTCCGTCAGGGGATACAAACACGACATAGTCCGTGTCCCCCGGATACCGGCTTCCAGCACCTTCCACTCATCCTGGATCATCTGTTTGACCACCCGATGCACCGGAAATATCTTCTGTGTCCTTCGTACCGACTGCAGCAGTGGGTCCTCCAAGGCCTCCTCCTCTGCCGGGAGCCCTGCGGAGATAGCGAGCGCCTTTAGGGACTCTCCTATAAGGGCCAGCAACTCTTCCCTGTGGAAGACCCTAACAATCTGCGTCTTTCTTCCCAGTCAGGAATTTCACCATCCTCCAATTCCTCATCTTCCCCCTCCATTTCCAGTTCTAGAGGCTCCTCATCCTGCGCCTCAGATGAAGGGGACAATTGCCCTCCATCATCCCCAATCTTGGGACGCTTTGCAGACTCTAAAGTAAGACTCAAGTCTCCAGAACCTGCCCCCCCACCCCCACTTCACCGAGTGCCTCTGCACCCCCTGCCAATGCAGGCAGAAGGCCTTGTGCAGAAGCAAAACAAACTCCGGGGAAAAAGCTCCCCCCCCCCCCCGCTCCCTCCTCCAATCCTTGAGAATTGGAGTGCCTAGGGCAGGCCTGGGGGCTGGAGGTTGCCCCTATCTCCGGGAGTGGAGGACTCCCTGTACAATTCTCACTCTGCACGGGCTCTCTCTGCTCCTGAGATAAGGAAAGAGCCCATTCTTGACTCGCACTCGCCTGGAGATCCTGCTCTAGAGATGCTGCCTCCAAGGCGCACACCCTGCACACCCCAGTGCCGGACACCGCCCCTCTACGGGTGCCACACACTAAACATTGAGGTCTGGCAGGCATGATGCCACAGGGGGCTCAGGACTCCCTGAACTGCACGCCCCTCCCCCAGCAGTAAGAGTCCAAGGGCACGGTCAGAAACAAATACTACTGCTAATAAATATATATATACCTACCTACATACGTGCAAAAAATTAAACTTTTTTTGTTTTTGTTTAAAGAAAGGCTAAATAACAAAACACAGTCCTACCAGAACCGCAAGAATCCGCCGGGCCCCCCCCCCACCCCCACCCAGCGAAAATAACACACCAGGAACAGAGCCGGCCCCCGAAGCCGCACCGACCTCAGGAATCCCTTGCAGAGATAAAAAGTAGGCCTACTCAACACGCAGTTGGCAACCGTGTGGTTCACTTGCCTTCCCACACAGTCTGCCAATCCACACAAGTGCCCCTGGCACTCCTGCAGCCTTGGCCCCCCGGCGACAGCCTTCTTTCCCGCCCATGCGCTCAGCTACAGAGGAGCTTCAGCGGCGAGGTGGGAAGGGCCTGCAGAACACTGCTCGTTCGTGTGGGTTTCCTGCAACAGCGGCTTCTCACCCAATCACGGGTTCAGGAGCTGCTGTAAGACCTAGGCTGTCTTTTTTTTTTCTGGTCCTCTCCCCGAAGCCTCCTTCTCACCTGGCCTGATAGGAGATAGATTGGCCGGGGGAAAGGAGGGGGGGAGTCCTTCCAGCCACTCACTCACAAAATAGGAGGGCCGGCTGGAAGGCACCGCGACAAGTGGACTAAGGAAGGCAAAACAACAAGCTAAGCAAAAAATAAAATACAAAACTGCCCTTTCCTACTGTTTCTCTAGGAAGCCTACACTCTGGCTTACTGCTCACTCCAGCTGCTTGGAGACTCAGCATACGGGATCTGGTAGGAGGTGCCAGAGCTATATATACTCTGAGTCATCAAAGTGATGACGTGCTCAGTCTCCAAGCTGCTGGAAGAGGAGCACAACCCAGAGGTGAGGGCCTGGACTGGAGGGACGATTAGGAACCTAGGATTCAGCCCTGGAACCAAGGATTCTTTCAAGCCAATGAGGCAATACCTATGTAGTCCATATGGACTACTATTACTCTGTGGACAAGCAGGACAAGAGCCTCACAAGTGACCTTACCACCTGCCGGTGCCTGCACGGATGTCTCTTCCAGAGCCCAGAAAAGTCTAGATGACTTCTCTGGGCATGTGTGACAGTCACCTCCTAGTGGCAACTACCTGTACAGTGCCAGTCTGCTTCTAGGCAGAGTTTTTCTGCTCTCTACCATTTCTTTCACAGAGTTTGATATTCCTCTTACCTTCCCTATGGCTGACTCACACAAGAGTAAAACTAAGTCTAAAAAGCCAGGCTTTAATAAATGGCCTTTTTTTAAATAAAACACTGTGGGCAACTCAGACTATTTCTTATCTCATGGTTTATAATTATACCCATCATACTCAACAAAGACTGCTTTTACATTACATTTCCTGTCTCAAGTATTCTAAACATACAATGTATCCTAGCCTGGAAGGAAAGAGGAAACATTTGTTTTACTTGGAGATGTGAATTTAAATTAAATTACAGTGTGGAGTAAAGCTCATCTTTCCAGCACCCTGCTCCAGGTATGTTAACAGCTAACCTAATTCTAACTGTTCTGTGGTTTGTAATATCACCAAGCAGACATAATGTTTGGTCTAAGGTTACTAGTTTGCCTATTTTACTTGAATTTAGCAGGCCACTAAAATATTGGCCTTGAAGGAAAGAGGGAAAAAAAAAAAGGAGTAGTTACTCACCTGTTGCAGGTGTTCTCTGTGAACAGCAGGAATAAGTCCTCATGTACGAATGACATCTCCCCAACAGAGCCATGAGCGGGAGCGCACCCCAGCTTCCAATCATGCCTACCTTCCAGCCTGTCATGCTGCCATCTTCTCCTCAGTAGGATACAAAAGCTAGTAGCCAAAACAACTCCACAGGGAAGTAGGAGGGTTGTGAGGACTTATTCCTGCTATTCATGGAAAACACCTGCTACAGATAAGTAACTACAGGAACAAGTGGGAAACACGTTCTCACGTATGGGACTCCCAAGATACAGGCTACTGAACAAGAAACACTAGCCAAATAGGGGCAACAAGAACCGAGAGAAACAGCAGATGTAGTCTCCTTCGGGACTCAAACAATTCAATGTCCGCAGCAGGTATCAACATCAGGATGACTCTTTCAGTAGCCTGGATGGACAGAAGGGCTGGTGGGAAGAAGTTGAACTTAAGTCCCAAACATATGCCAGAGTACGACTTGGCTGAAGTTACTGTCATGCCAGGAATCCCCATCCAGGCAATAGTGGGTTGTGAAAGTGTGGACAGAGGACCATGTGGCAGCCCTGCAAATCTTCTCTGTGGAGACCGAGCGCAGATTGGCCACAGATGTAGCCATGGCCCGAACATTGTGGGCCGTGACATGACCCTCAAGGCTCAGTCCAGTCTGAACATAAGCAAAGCATATGCAGTCCACCACCCAAATAGACACTGTGCATTTGAAGATCCCTATACCCATTCTGTTGGGGTCAGAGAAGACGAACAGCTGCGTAGAGCGATGGTGCGAGCTGATCTGGCTCAAGGCAGAAGGTCAGCGCTTGCTTGCAATCCAATGTGTGCATCAGGGCCTCCGCCCTGTTGGTATGAGGCCTAGGAAAGAAGGTGGCAATACTACAGACTGATTGAGGTGGAAGGCTGAAACCACCTTAGGCAAGAAGCATGGTGGGTGCATAGCACCAGCCAATTATGGTGGAACCTTGTGTATGGCAGGTGAGCCACCAGAGCCTGAAGCTCACTGACTTGGCAAATCAAAGTGAGCACCACCAGAAAGATGACCTTCCAGGTCCGGAATTTGAGCGGACAGGTAGTAAGTGGCTTGAAGGGCATTGACAACAACTGCCCCAAGATCACGCTGAGAGCCCATGCAACCAGCAGGGGCTTAATCGGAGGCCTCGAAAGGAGCAAGTCCCACATGAAGCAGGCCACCAGTGGCTGAGCAAAGATGGGTTTCCCTTCCAAGCCTCGGTGGTAGGCTTGGGTGTACTCACATGGAGTTAGACATGAAGCCTGAATCGGAGAGATGCAGAAGTAACTCCAGCAAACCCTCAACCAGACAGGAGAAAGGAACCAACGCCTTTCCTGCACACCAGAGGGAGAACTGGCACCACTTGAAAGCATAGGCACTGTGGGGTGGAGTCCTTGCAAAAGGCTAGGAGGACATCTATCACCTTCCCTGGTAAGTTGAACTCAGCCAGGACTACCCACGCAGCATCCATGCCATAAGGGCCAGGGACCAGACATTTGGATGCAGAAGGGTCCCAACCCTTCCGAGATGAGATCGGGGTCACAACCCAACCGAAGAGGCTCCCCAGTTGGAGAGCTGGAGCAGCAGGAAGAACCATGGCTGTCTGGGGCCAGTATGGGGCAATGGGGATCATGGTCCCCCTGTCTACCTGGAGCTTGAGAAGCGTCTTTGCCACCAGCAAAATAGGGGGGTAAGTGTAGAGCAAGCTCACCCCCCCAGTTGAGGAGGAAGGTGTCTGACAACAGCCTGCCCTTCATGGGCACCAGAGAACTGAAGTGGTCCACCTGCGCATTGCATCTGGAGGCAAAGAGGTCCACTGTCGATATGCACCACTCCTGAAAAATGTGGTCCACCACTCTCCTGTTGAAGGTCTACTTGTGGGGCTGGAGGACTAGACTGAAGTGGTCTGCCAGCGTGTTGAGCTCCCAAGGCAGGTAGGTTGTCTGCAACTCCATATTATGGGCCACTGTAAATTTCCAAAAGCATACCACCTCCAAGCACAGGAGGTACAAACCCGTGCCCTCCTGTTTGTGGACATAGAACATGGTCAACTGATTGTCCATCTGGATGAGGAGCATCATGTTGATCAAGTGCACCTGGAAGGCCCTAAAGGTATTCTCAATCGCCCGGAATTCCAAAAAGTTGATCTGGTGCAGGCTTTCCTGCTCTGACCAGAGGCCTTGCATCCACAGGCCATCCAAGTGTGCACCCCATCCCAGTTTGGACACATCGGTAGTGAGTGTCCTGTGGGGCGGCATCAGCTGGAAAGGAAGACATCAGAGCAGATGCCAGGGTTGCAGCCACCACTCGAGGGATTCAATGAGGGGCCACACGATCCCTGAGGCGACCTGTAGCTTGCTTCCACTAGGTGCAGTGTCCACTGCGTCTAGCGCATCCTGAGCTGGGTCAGCGGGGTCACATGCATTGTGGAGGCCATGTGGCCTAACATACACAGCATCACCCGTGCCGTAGTGTGCCGCTTGTGACAGATGATGGCAACCACCTTCATGAGCCATGGTACTCTGTCTTCTGGGAGAAAGGCTGGGGCCCGTGTGGTGTCCAATGAACTTCAGCTGCTGAGTCGGCTGCGGATTTATTTATTTATTTGGTTCTTCTATACCGCCCTTTCCAGAGATCAGGGGCTGTTTCGATTTAACACAACATATTACAAAGAACAGAGGTTGAACTATTTACATAGATCCATAGGTACATTTAACATGAAGCGAATGCTTTATATACATAGTTGTCTGAACTGACAACTAGTAACTATCTTTATATCTTTATCTTTATCAAAAACGTTTTATACCGCCTAAACCAGAAGGCATACAGCGGTGTACAATAAAATGAGGCTACTGAAGAAACAGAAAGGAACGCCAATTAATTCATAAAGAGATAGCAAAGAATAGGATAGGAAAAAAAAGAGAGATGGGGACCAGTTTGTGTGTATTTCTGTGAGTTTAGATTTGAATAGGGATTATTGATTGGGGGGGGTGGTACAGAGGGTTGGGTGGTGATCATAAGGTGAGGTGAGGTAGGTGTTTTTGAGGTTGAGTTATCATTGATGTTACCGTAGTGTTCAGTAAAGAGGTATGTTTTGACTTCTTTTCTGAATAACTGTAGGTCTTTGATCGCACGGATTGACAATGACAGTGAATTCCAGAGACTAGAAGCACTGTAGGAGAAGGCTCTGGAGCTGGTGGACTGTTTTGTCTTGCGTTTGGAGGTTGGTGTTACCAGTGAGTGTTTTGCATTTTGCCTATGGGATCTGGAGTCTAGTTGGGATGGTATGAGAGTAGAAAGGGATGAAGGGGCTATGCTGTTGATCTATTTGAATATTGTTATCAACAGCTTGTATTTTATTCAGCTCCCTACTGGGAGCCAATAAAAGTCGTATAAGATCTGGGTTATGTGTTCAGTCAATCGGGCCTTGTATACTATTCTTGCTGTTAAGTTTTGCGCTCTTTGGAGGATTGTTAAGGTTTTGACTGGTAGGCGTAATAAGAGCGTGGACTACTGACCTGAAATCTTGAGTATGAAGTAGGGGTCTTAGTTGTTGGATAGTTTTTAGCTTGAAGTAGACGGTTCTGACTGTTTGTTTTAGATGGGATATCATGCTGAGGGATTGATCTAATATTATTCCAAGGTATTTTACCTCCTGCTTAACTAGGAGAGTCACGTCATTAATTGTGTTTGATGGGGGGGGATTTTGATTTCTTGAAACAAATAGGGTTTCTGCTTTTTTGAGGTTTATATTCAGATTGTTGGTGATCAACCAGGATTGCATTTCTTTGAAGCATTCTGAGAGTATGTTGTAGTTAATGTTGTTTATGTCTATTGGAAGGGACAACATAATGTCGTCTGCATTAATGTAATATTTGATGCTGTGTTTTTTGAAAACGTTAGTAATTGGCTGTAGGTATAGATGGATGAGATTTCCGGTAGTTGACCACGAACCTGAGTTGCTCGAGCACCTGTATTGTCAGATGCGCCGAGTGCCACACGCCATTCAGCATGGAAGCCTTTATTATCCAGTCGAAGTAGGGGAAGACGAAGACCTCCCATGTTCCAGAGGTACACGGCGACGACCACTAAGCACTTGGTGAAAACCCTGGTGGCCGACACCAGTTCGAAAGGCAGCAACCGGTACTGAAAGTGCTGCCCCCCAGCATAAAACACAGGTATTTTCTGTGTAAGGGTTGGATCAGAACGAGTGTACATGCATCCTTTGGATCCAAAGAGCATCGTCAATCACCCTTGATGAGATACAGGAGCACAGTTCCCAGGGAGACCATCTTGAACTTTTCCCGGACCAGAATGCGGTTCAGGTCCTGGAGGTCAAGGATGGGACTGAAGCCTCCTCGTCTTCTTGGGGACGAGGGAGTACAGCCCCCGCTCCCTCTGAAACAGGGTGACCATCTCGACAGCTAGGTCAGCCAGTAGGATGGCGACCTCCACTTGAAAGAAATCATGCTAATGCGGGTCTAGATGGTACTCCCCTGGGAAGAACGGTGGTGGTGGTGGTGGGCAAAATGCAGCAGATACCTGTCCTGAACAATCTGTGGCACCTAGGTGTCCGTGGTGCTGAGGGGTCACCTGTGTGTGAAGTGGACGAGCCGACCACCTTAGAGGGGAGACCTTGGTGATTGGCAACTGGCTATGCTCCTGAGAAAGGCATTAAAACCCCACCTCCAGCTGTGGCTGGGGAGCAGGTGTAGACTTCTGCAGCTTAGCCTCACACAGTTGCCGGCTGAGTCTGCGCCTTGGGTTGGGCTCTCTGGGGGCTCTAATAGTACCTCTGCTTTGGTCTACAGAAAAACCTTTTTCCTTGAGGCTTCTTCTTGGCAGGATCCACTGTCTTGCGCGAGAGGCAGGAAATGGTCACCTGCTCAGTCTCGATTTCAGATGCCCTCTCCTGCATAGGCTTGCCAAAGAGGTTTCACCGGTGCATGGCATGTCTACCAGCTTGTCCTGGACCCACTACTCCAGGTCAGAAAAATGAAGCAGCATACATCATACAATCCAACATCCAGCAAAACTAAAATTTATAAACTATTCACAGAACGTTAAGGCAACAGTATAAAGTTATTAATGTTCAATGTCATCTCCTTTTATTCATGAGCATATATACATAGAAAACTACCAGGAAAACATTTGAAAGATGAGAAAAAAAAATTCTCTGAAAAAGTTCAAGATAGAGCTCTTGTCTAACTTCAGATTTATCAAAGCACCTTTGCCAGTTCTTAGAATTACCGTCAGTCCTTCTACAATACTTGTTCAGCTATAAAAACTTTAGTACTACTGACCTCTAGGGCATTAGTTACAATGATCATCATCAATTATTTTAATGGATTAACTCTTACTAGCCTTTGTTTTATTTTTAAATTAAGAATTTTTTTACATATTTACAATAAGCAAACTCAAAAGAAAATACTGAAAAATATTTAAGGCAAAAGTATAGTCTAAGCCAGGGGTTCTCAACCCTGTCCTCGGGACCCACCTAGCCAGTCGGGTTTTCAGGATAACCACAATGACTATGTATGAGAGAGATTTGCATACACTGCCTCCATTATATGCAAATCTCTCCATGCATATTCATTGTGGTTATCCTGAAAACCCGACTGGCTAGGTGGGTCCCGAGGACAGGGTTGAGAACCCCTGCTAAAAGCACAACTTTCCTGCATGTAGCACACATTACAAAAAAGGATTACACCAAATTTTAGAAAAAAAAAAGTACCACCAGAAATATGTGCAAATATTTTAACTAAATGATCTAATACCCCACCTATCTCTGATATTTGAAATATTAACTCACAAAATTATCCATCAATATTTTCCCATAAAGAAAATGTTTACAATTGAATACGATCAAAAGAGATGACTGTTCTCTTTATACATCTAACATATTACCCACACATTTATACAAGGAAGTCTAAAGGGAAAAAAAGCACCAAGGTCTAACACCTGATGCTTGAAAGAAGAGAGATGTTGAAACAAAGTAACCCTTCCCATGGAAGTAAAACTTAAGATCATAATGTTATCAACTTCTAAAGAAAAAGGAGACCAAGATTGCCCCTTATCATTAGATGACTCTAAAGTGGCACGTTAGTTACTGAGTGGCACTCTCATCATTAGATGACTTTAAAAAAAAGAGTAGTTACTCACCTGTAACAGGTGTTCTCCAGGAGCAGCAGGAATCAGTCCTCACATATGGGCGACGTCGGCGCCGACGGAGCCCTCGTGCGGAGCATTTCCCCAGCTTTCAAAGAAAGCCTTTGTGAATTGCAGCGCGCATGCGCGATCCCCTTCCCGCCCCAGGGTGCCATCTTGCTCAGTCTGATGACATAGCTAAAAGATAGCAAAAAATTAGCAAAAACAAATCAAATGACTGCAACTCCAAGGGGAGGAGGGAGGGTTGTGAGGACTGATTCCTGCTGCTCCTGGAGAACACCTGTTACAGGTGAGTAACTACTCTTTCTCCAGGACCAAGCAGGAAGTCAGTCCTCACATATGGGACTCCCAAGCTTAAGGCTACCGGAGACCTCAAGCCGAAAAAATGAGCTCCCTCTAGCTCGTCAGCACGTAAGGAAGGAATCTTCTCTGAGAACGCCCCCGACCGGTAGCCCAACACCAGGGCCGGAGGGTAGGAGTTGCCTAAACCCCAAAGAGATTATGGAGTACTGCCTGTCCGAAAGCACTGTCCCTGCGGGACTCCCACTCAAGGCAGTAATGGGCCGCAAACGTCTGGCTTGAAGACCAAGTAGCGGCCCGGCAGATGTCTGCCAACGGAACAGAGCGGAGATGAGCCACTGACGCAGCCTTCGCCCTGACACGATGAGCCGTGACTCGACCCTCCAACGAGATGCCGGCTGCCCCATAAGCCCAGGCGATACAGTCAGCGACCCATATGGACAAAGTACACTTGGAGACAGGTAACCCCAACTTATTGGGGTCAAAAGAAACGAAGAGCTGAACAGCCCTCCGATGCTCCCGCGTACAGTCAAGGTAGAAGGATAACGCCCTCCTACAGTCCAGGGTATGCAGGACCATCTCAGCCCGGTTGGCATGCGGCCTGGGAAAGAAGGTCGGAAGAACCACCTCCTGATTGAGGTGAAAAGGGGAGACAACCTTAGGAAGAAACTTCGGGTGAGTCCGTAAGACTACCCTATTCCTGTAGAACCTAGTGTAAGGGGGATCAGACACTAGGGCCTGAAGCTCACTCACTCGTCTAGCAGAGGTAAGAGCTACCAGAAACAAGGTTTTCCAGGAGAGAAAATGGAGAGGGCAGGTAGCCATAGGCTCAAATGGCGGACAAGTAAGCCGCTGTAAGACTACATTCAGATCCCACTCAGGGGCTGGTGGACGCAAAGGAGGCTTAAGCAGGAGGAGGCCTCTGAGAAAACGAGCCACCAAAAGGGTGGTTGGAAAGAGGCCTCCCGTCCACCGGCGAGTGGTGCGCTGAGAGAGCACTGAGGTGAACCCTGACAGAGTTGGACTTAAGGCCTAGATTGGAAAGGTAAAGCAAATATTGCAATACTACCGCTACCAAGCACGAGAAGGGATTCTCGCTGTGCTGAGCACACCAGGTGGAGAATCTATGCCACTTAAGAGCGCAGGACTTCCTGGTGGATTGCCGCCGAGAGGCCAAGACAACGTCTTCCACCTCTCTAGGCAGTAGTAGGGGAGCCAGGACTACCCTTTCAGCAGCCAAGCCATCAGATGAAGGGACTAGAGGTTGGGGTGCAAGAGAGACCCCTGGTCCTGAGACAGGAGATCGTGTTGAAGTCCCAGAGGCAGGGGAGTGTCCACTGCCAGTTGCAACAGGAGTGGGAACCACGGCTGCCTCGGCCACCTGGGGGCTATCAGTATCAGCGAGGCTCTGTCCTTGAGGACCTTGAACAGTGTGCGAGACACTAGTGGCGTGGGAGGAAACGCATATAGCAGGCCTTGGGACCACGAGATCAGAAACGCATCCACTGCTACCCTGAGAGGATGCGGTTGCCTGGAGCAGAATCTTGGGAGTTGCCAGTTCAGAGGACTGGCGAAAAGATCCATGGTGGGGAGGCCCCACCTGAGAAAGATCTGCTGAACCACCAACGGGTTCAATCTCCATTCGTGTGGTTGCAGGATCCTGCTCAGTCTGTCCGCCAGGTAATTTTCTTCACCTGGGAGGTAGACAGCCTTGAGGAGGATTCCGTGATTGACGGCCCAAGAGCAGAGCAGTGCAGTTGTGCCTCCCGGCAGAGAAGGAAGGAGCCTGTGCCTCCCTGTTTGTTCACGTAGAACATTGCAACTTGATTGTCCGTCTGGACCAGTACAGACTGGTGCGACGTGAGGTTGGAGAAGGCACGCAGAGCTAGGAGTATTGCCCGTAGCTCTAGGAAGTTTATCTGCTGAGCAGTCTCCCAAGGAGTCCAGAGACCCTAACTACATGTCCCTTGGCAATGTGCTCCCCAACCCAGAAGAGAAGCATCTGTCGTCAGCACTCGAGAATGCGGAGGGGGTTGAAAATCCACTCCGAGTACCAGATTCGGAAGATGAAACCACCACTGTAGAGAGGAGACGAGCAGGGTGGATACACTCACCGAGTCTGCAAGGCTCCCTGTGGCCTGATGCCACTGAGTTCGAAGGCTCCATTGAGCAGGCCGCATGTGCAGGCGGGCATTGGGGGTTACATGAACCGTGGAAGCCATATGGCCGAGAAGTCTCAGGAATTGCCTGGCGGAGACCAGGGAATTGCCGTGAAACTGCCTGGCTAGATCCATCAACCTGTGGGCTCTGTCCAGTTGCAGAAAAGCCTTTGCCTGAAGAGTGTCCAGTCTTGCTCCTATGAATTCCAAGTTCTGGGACGGGAGCAAAGTGGACTTTACGAAGTTTATGACAAACCCCAAGTGCTGAAGCAGAGCCACAGTGCGAAGGGTGGCCTGACTGACCTCCTGAGAAGACTGGCCTCTTATGAGCCAGTCGTCCAGGTATGGAAACACAAAAAGACCTTGAAGCCTCAGGTAGGCCGCCACCACTGCCAGGCACTTGGTGAACACCCTGGGAGCGGAGGCTAGGCCAAAGGGAAGTACTCTGTACTGGTAGTGGTTTCCCCCACAACAAACCTGAGATACTGTCTGTGGTCTGGATGAATAAGGATGTGAGTATAAGCATCCTTGAGATCTAAGGAGCATAGCCAATCTCCCTGCTGGAGGTAGGGCAGCAGGATTCCAAGGGTAAGCATCTTGAACTTTTCCCTCTCCAGGAACTTGTTGAGGTTGCGCAAGTCTAGGATGGGTCTGAGGCCTCCTGTTCTTTTTGGTACCAGAAAGTACCTGGGATAAAAGCCGTGACCTCTCAGGTGGTGGGGCACCGGTTCCACAGCCTGTTCCTTTAGCAGACTTGCTAACTCCTGAAGGAGTAGGTCCCTGTGCAGAGGGGGTCTTGGAGGCTCCCCTGGAAAGTAGGAGGGAGGTACCTGGTGAAAATGAAGAAGATAGCCCTTTTGGACTACATGGAGTACCCAGGTATCTGATGTGACGGCTGACCACCTGTGGGCAAAGTGGGCCAGCCGGCCTCCTGTGCTGATGTGAGTCAGGTGAGGAGAAGAGGCTATGCTTGCTGAGTCAAAAAACCCCACCCTGCTGAGCAGGGGCCGGTGTTGTTGGCTTGGGGGCTTTCTGCCTACGGGGCCCATGACCCCGCCCCTTGGCCTGCTGACCCTGTTGGGGAGCTGCAGAGGCCTGATAATGAGGGTATGGTTTATAGGCAGAAGACTTCCTCGGGTAAAAGAGCTTTTTCCCCGAGCCCTTCTTCTTCTGAGAAGGGGCAGAGGTTTTTCTGGACAGCCTAGTCCTGGTCAGAGTCTCGGTCTCGGGTTCTGCAGCCTTCTCAGCCATGGGCTTCCCAAAGAGGTTTTCACCACGGCAGGGGACATCGACCAATTTGTCCTGCACCAATGGCTCGAGGTCAGATGACTGTAGCCAAGCCTGTCGGCAGGCACTGATGCCGGCCCCGGCTACTCGGGCCGAAGCCTCGAAGCCATCGTAGGCTGCTCGAGAGATAAACTTCGAGCACTCTCGAATACCAGTGGACAAGGCCTGGAACCTCTGCAAAGGTTCCTCGGAGAGACCAGCAGAGAACCTGGCAATCTCCTTTGCCAGGTCTCGGAGATACATGCCCATGTAGAGCTGGTATGTCTGGACACGGCAAGCAGGCATAGAGCCCTGGAAGCACTTCTTACCGATTGCATCCAGGTTCCGGGCCTCCCAGCCGGGAGGCACCGAGGAGTGCATCTTCTGACTTTTCAGTCGATGCATGGCCGATTCCACAACCATGGAGTGGTGCGGTAATTGCGCCTTTTGGAACCCGGGGCTCTTGCAGACTCGATAGATTGAATCGACCCGCTTGCTTAACAACGGCGTCGAGGCCGGGGTCTCCCACATGCGGAAGAGCAGCCGCTCCAACATTGGAGGAACCAGAACAGTAAAGGCTTCCTTCGGGGGAGAGTCATACTGGAGGGCCTCGAGCTCCTCGGCTCAAGGCTTATCCTCGGGATCCGCGGGGAAGGCCAAGGCCTTGGCCATATCCCGCACGAAGTCCGAGAACCGGGTATCCTCCGGTGGGGATCGTCCGATGGGACACACCGAGTCCGATAAGTATCGGGTGACTCTTCGTCCTCCATTTCCCAGCCCGACTCCTCGGAGGAGGAATCAAGCGGCTCCGGTTGGGCGGGCACCGATGCCCTCCACCCCGACGCCGAGGGTACCGGCGTCGACGACCTCGGTCCCAAACAGGAGGCCGAGGGAGACCGTGGCCGAGGATCGACTCGAGCCCGCATGGACTCGAGGATCGGCTCGGCCTCCGGGGTCGACTTGGACGTCGAGGTCCCGGTGGTCGGGGCAGATGCACCGGTGAGACCGGCGATCAATGCCCGCTGCTGTTCCATGAAGGCAGCGACGCTGCTCTCCAAGGCCGTCAACCTGAGTCCGAGCTCAGGAGACCCAGCAGCCCCCGACTCGGGCCCGCTTGCCGGAACACTTACTTTTACTGCGCTGTGTAAAGGACTTCACTTCTGCAGTACCTTCCCAGCAATGCCGCACCAACTCCTCGTCATCCCGCTCGAACGCTCAGCCGCCTTAAGGGCTTCAGCGGGGCAGTGGGAAGGACGGCACAGGCTCCCCTCCAACTGCCAAGGCAAGGAAAAGCCCTTGTAAACGCTCTCTGCCTGAGACTGCCGGTGGGGGGGAGGTGGAGGGGGGAAGTCTCCAAACCAGAAGAACTAAGGCTGTAACTTAAAATTCAAATAAATTAAAATATAGAGAAAATAAATCAACAAATTAGCACAAGAAAACCCCAAAGACCTGTATTAGCTAAGTGTCTCCAGTAAGCCAGATTGCTGGCTTGCTGCACCCCTTCCAGCTGCTAAAAGACTGAGCACAAAACTGGAGCTGGTGGGAGGTGCCAGGTCTACTTATACCCCAGGATCATCAAAAAGATGACGTGATCAGTCTACATGCTGCTGGAAGGGGGGCACAACCCAGTGGTGAGGGACTGGACTGGAGAGACGCTAAGGAAAGAGTAGTTACTCACCTGTAACAGGTGTTCTCCAGGAACAGCAGGAATCAGTCCTTACATATGGGTGTCATAGGCGCCGATGAAGCCCCAGCGGAGCATTTCCCCAGCTTTCTATGAAAGCCTTTGGGAATGCAGGCACGCATGCGCGATTCCCTTCCCGCCTAAAGGTGCCATCTTACTTCAGTCAAATGACATAGCTAAGAATAGCACACAAAAATGAAAAATAAACTATGTACAACTGCAACTCCAAGGAGAGGAGGGAGGGTTGTGAGGACTGATTCCTGCTGCTCCTGGAGAACACCTGTTACAGGTGAGTAACTACTCTTTCTCCAGGACCAAGCAGGAAGTCAGTCGTCACATATGGGTGACTCCCAAGCTCTGGGCTACCGAGGAACCCAGGCTGAACAAGAGAACTCCCTCTAGTCCCAGCAGCAAAGAAAGGCTTTTCACTGACACAACCTCAACCGGTAGCCCAACAAAGGGCAGGAGTTGCCTAAATCTCGAAGAGATTACGGAGTACTGCTTGGCCAAAAGCACTGTCCCTACGGGACTCCCTCTCCAGACAGTAATGGACCGCAAAAGTCTGGCTTGAAGACCAAGTTGCAGCCCTGCAGATGTCTACCAAGGGCACAGAGCGGAGATGAGCCACTGAGGCAGCCATTGCCCTGACACGGTGGGCCGTAACCCGACCCTACAAAGGGAGGTCAGCCGCCTTGTAAGCCCAGGTGATACAGTCAGCCACCCAGATGGACAAGGTACGCTTGGACACAGCCAACCCCAACTTATTAGGGTCAAAGGATACGAAGAGCTGAGTAGCCCTCCTATGCCCTTGCGTACGGTCAAGGTAGAAGGATAAGGCCCTCCTACAGTCCAGGGTATGCAGGACTGCTTCAGCCTGGCTTGCATGAGGCCTAGGGAAGAAGGTTGGAAGAACCACCTCCTCATTGAGGTGGAAAGAGACGACAATCTTTGGGAGGAACTTTGAATGAGTCCTGAGGACTACCCTGTTCCTATAAATCCTGGTGTAAGGCCTATCACAGACCAGGGCCTGAAGCTCACTCAATCGCCTAGCCGAGGTAAGGGCTATCAGGAAGAGAGTCTTCCAGGATAGGAAGCGCAGTGGACAAGTAGCCATCGGCTCAAAAGGTGGGCGTCAGTTGCTGCAAGACCACATTCAACCCCCACTCAGGGGCAGGAGAACGGATTGCAGGCTTGAGCAAAAGCAAGCCCCTGAGAAAGCAGGACACCAAGGGGTAACCCGACAGAGAATGTCCCTCCACCAATGAGTGGTGAGCTGCTGGAGCTGAGAGGTGGACCCGAACAGAGTTGGACTTAAGTCCCTGATTTGATAAGTGCAGTAAGTACTGAAGCACCACTGGCACAGTACAGGAGAAAGGATCCTCTGTACGTAGCTGACACCACACAGAAAACCTTTTCCATTTGAGAGCATAGGTTTTCCTAGTGGATTGTTTCCTAGAGGCTAGGACAACCTCCTCAACTTCCTGAGGTAGACCCCAGGGAGCCAAAACTACCCTTGCAGCCTCCAGGCCATCAAATTGAGAGCTTTGAGATTGGGGTGCAGAAGGGAACCCTGATCCTGAGAGAGCAGGTCGGGTTGCAACCCCAGAGACAGTGGGGGATCCACCGCCAGTTGAAGCAGAAGTGGAAACCAAGGCTGTCTCGGCCACCTGGGAGCCACCAGCAGGACTGAGGCCTTGTCCTGAAGGATCTTGAAGAGAGTTCGGGCCACCAAGGGCGTGGGAGGAAACGCATACAGGAGGCCCTGAGACCATGGAATTAGAAAAGCATCTGCTGTCATCCGCAGAGGATGCGGTTGCCTGGAGCAGAACTGTGGCAGCTGTTTGTTCAGTGGACTGGCAAACAGATCTATCCAAGGGAGACCCCATTTCAGAAAGATCCTCTGAACTACTAAAGGATGCAGCTGCCACTCGTGGGGCTGGAGAATCCTGCTCAACCTGTCGGCCAGGAAGCTCTCCTGGCCTGGAAGGTACACAGCCCTGAGGAGCATGTTGTGCTTTAGGGCAAAGGAACAAAGGTCTTGAGCTTCCCGACAAAGGAGCCTGGACCCAGTCTCGCCCTGTTTGTTCACATAAAACATGGCCACCTGGTTGTCTGTCTGAACCAGGACAGATTGATGAGCCAGGGCAGGAGAGAAAGCTTTGAGAGCTAGGCGAATAGCCGAGTTCCAGGAGATTGATCTGCTGTGCCGCCTCCCAAGGAGACCACAGGCCCTGGGTGCACTTGTCTAGACAATGAGCTCCCCAGCACTGCAGGGAGGTGTCGGTGGTCAGCACCACCGTGTACCCAGAAATCTGAAAGGGCACTCCTTTTAGTAGATTGGGTGGTTGCAGCCACCAGCTGAGGGAGTTCAGAAATGGTCTGGACACCCTTATCCTGTCCCTGAGGCTGCCTTTGGCCTGTGACCACTGAGTCCGAAGGCCACCACTTTGCAGGCCTCATATGGAGCCTGCCATTGGGGGTCACATGTACTGTCGAAGCCATGTGGCCTAGAAGCCTCAGGCAGAGTCTGGCGGAGACTAGTGACCTGTTGAGAAACTGGTTTGCCACGGCTATTAATCTTTGTGCTCTGTCTTCTGGCAAGAAAGCCTTTGCCAGGAGAGAGTCCAGCCTTGCTCCAATGAACTCCAAATTCTGGGAGGGGAGCAAAGTGGACTTTGCGAAGTTTATTACAAACCCTAGGCTTTGAAGAAGAGCAATAGTTCTGAGGGTGGCTTGTCTGGCCTCCTTGTACGTCTGACCCCTGATGAGCCAGTCGTCCAGATAGGGGAAGACAAAAATTCCCTGATTTCTCAGGTAGGCCAGCACCACTGCCAGGTATTTGGTAAAGACCCTGGGAGTGGAGGTGAGGTCAAAAGGCAGTACTCTGTACTGATAATGGTTTCCTCCCACAAGGAACCTGAGGTACTTTCTGTGGTCTGGATGAATGAGGATATGAGTGTACGCATCCTTTAGATCTAAGGAGCATAGCCAATCTCCCTGCTGGAGGTAGGGCAGGAGTGTTCCAAGAGTAAGCATCTTGAACTTTTCTTTCTCTAGGAACTTGTTGAGGTTTCTGAGATCCAGAATGGGTTGAAGGCCACCGGTTCTTTTGGGCACCAGGAAATACCTGGAGTAGAATCCGTGACCTTGCAAGTGGGGAGGCACAGGCTCCACCGCCCTGTCCACCAACAGACCTTGAAGTTCCTGAAGGAGAAGGTCTGTGTGCAGGGAAGGCCTTGGAGGCTCCCCTGGAAAGTATGGTGAAGGCAGTTGGTGAAAATGTAGTGCATAGCCCCTGTGGACTATGTCCAACACCCAACTGTCCCCGGTGATGAGGGGCCACTGGTGGGCAAAGAGGGCGAGGCGACCTCCTGTGCAGGGTTGGGATAGCAGGGATGGAGAGGCTACGCTCAAGCACTTTCTACAGACGCCATCGAGGTTCTGGGCCTCCCTGCCGGGGGGCACCGCAGAGTGCATCTTCTGACTCTTCAGGCGATGCATGGCTGATTCCACCACCATGGAATGGTGTGGTAATTGTGCCTTCTGAAAGCCAGGGCTCTTCCAGAGTCGATAGATCGAATCGACTCGCTTGCTGAGAACCGGCGCCAAGGCCGGTGCCTCCCACATACGGAAGAGGAGCCGTTCCAGCATCGGAAGAACCGGGACAGTAAAGGCCTCCTTCGGAGAAGAGTCATATTGCAGGGCCTCGGGGTCTGCCGGAATAGCCAAGGCAGTGGCCATATC
Organism: Ichthyophis bannanicus; assembly: GCA_033557465.1. Taxonomy (NCBI): domain Eukaryota; kingdom Metazoa; phylum Chordata; class Amphibia; order Gymnophiona; family Ichthyophiidae; genus Ichthyophis; species Ichthyophis bannanicus. Next base: position 84,231,995 of record CM066041.1, read on the forward strand.
CCGGACAAACTCCGAAAATCGGGTATCCTCCGGAGGGGATCTACTCCGGGGCTCAGACTGCGGTGAGTCCGACGGGATGCACTGAGTCTTGAACGTATCGGGGGACTCGTCCGACGAGTTGTCAGGGTCCGACGCCGCTGGACCCTGGAGCACCCGCCCCGACACCGGAGGCACCGGCGTCGACGCCCTCGGTCCCAAACGGGAGGTCGAGGGAGACCGCGACCGAGGTCGACTTCGAGCCACGATGGACTCGAGTATTGGCTCAGTCTCCGGGGTCGACTTCGATGTCGATGTCCCGGTGGTCGGGGCAGATGCGCCAGACAGGCTGTCCATCAGTGCCCGCTGCTGCTCCATGAAGGCAGACAGTCTGCTCTCCAAGGCTGTCATCCTGAGACTCAGCTTGGGAGACGCAGCAGCCACCGACTCGGGCCACAGCGGCGCAGGGGCCCGACGTCGGCTCTCTGGGAGGAGAGTCCTCGAGGACCACAGAGCTTACGTGTCCAGCAGACTCCGGATCCACGCGAGGAACTTTGGCAGGCTTCTCTTGTTCCACGGGCCCGGGGCGACGGTCGGGGGTCTTAGACCTGGCCCTCGAGGAGCCAGGGATCTCCTCCTCCGACGCCCTCACGAGCTGCTTCTTCCTCTTGCGTTCACGATCGGGGGAACCCCTGTCCGAGGAGCTTCGACGGCGCTCAGGATCCGAATCCCAAGATGTCGAGGCCTCAGACGAGGTCCGGGCCCGGCCGGAGGCTGAGTCCGAGAAAAGCCTTTCTTTCTGCTGCTGACGACTTCGGAGTGCCTTGAAAGACATCTTCCCACATGGTCCACACGACTTAGGGTCGTGATCAGGACCGAGGCACCGAAGGCAGCAGTCGTGTGTGTCGGTGAGAGACATTAACTTCTTACACCGATCACACTTCTTTAAACCGCTGGAAGCCATCGGGGGAAAAAAAAAGAGTCCCCGCGAGGTCAAAGGACCGGCCTTCCAGGGAAAAATCAAAAAGGGGCGCAAACACCAGCCACAAAGGGCAAAAAACGAAAAAAAAGAATTGGGCTCGATACCGGTGTACCGAACCCGGCGGGAGGGGAACCGGCGTCGAACCGGGAAGAAAAAATAGCAAGAATCGCCAAAAAAATCAAACTTTTATCCAGGATGACAGGACACACATCCGGTGGGCTTCTCGGAAAAAGAGAGACTGAGGTAAGATGGCACCTTTAGGCGGGAAGGGAACCGCGCATGCGTGCCTGCATTCCCAAAGGCTTTCATAGAAAGCTGGGGAAATGCTCCGCTGGGGCTTCATCGGCGCCGATGACACCCATATGTGAGGACTGACTTCCTGCTTGGTCCTGGAGAAATGAATTTATTTATTTTATTTAGCAAAGTTTTACATACCACTCCTTCCTGAGATCAGGGGCGGTTTACATAGAACATCATAAGTTTTACAATGAACAATGTAACTATATACATAAAACATTCCATAACTATATACACATAACTTTGTACAATATGGTTGCTTAAGTTTACCCTAAGGTTACTCCATAATTTTAAGAGTCTGGGATAACAGATGGTATTATTTGCTCGTTCTTTATGTTCCTTGTGAAGTAGTGCGGTTGTTTGGATCACCAAAATATTCAGTAAAAGGGTATGCTTTTAAATACTTTCAGAATTTCAGGAGGTCCTTTGTTGCTCTTAGGGCGTTAGGGAGAGAATTCCATAATGTTGGGGCCAACATGGGAGGACGCAGAAGCCAAACCCCATGGAGAAAATGTGAGACATCCAGGTGCAAAGCCAGAGACTTGCCCACCACTGGACCATGGAAACAGGTCAGAGCTGCCACCTGAACTTTCAGGGAACTAAGTGAAAGGCCCTTCTCTAGGCCATCAGGGAGGACACTGGTCGCCTCAAGAGCCAACTGCCATGTGCCGCACCAGTGCTAAAAGGAGGCACCATATCCATACGTATACTAGTTTCGTAGACCACATAAGAACATAAGAAATGCCATACTGGGTCAGACCAAGGTCCATCAAGCCCAGTAAGCGTAGTTACTCACCTGTAACAGGTGTTCTCCAGGAGCAGCAGGAATCAGTCCTCACATATGGGTGATGTCGGCGCCGAAGGAGCCCTCGTGCGTAGCATTTCCCCAGCTTTCAAAGAAAGCCTTTGGGAATGCAGCGCGCATGTGCGGTCCCCTTCCCGCCCAAAGGTGCCATCTTGCTCAGTCTGATGACATAGCTAAAAGACAGCAAAAATCAAATGAAGGATATGACTGCAACTCCAGGGGAGGAGGGAAGGTTATGAAGACTGATTCCTGCTGCTCCTGGAGAACACCTGTTACAGGTGAGTAACTATGCTTTCCCCAGGACCAAGCAGGAAGACAGTCCTCACATATGGGACTCCCCAGCTCTAGGCTACCGTGAACCCAAAGCTGAAAAAATGGCTCCCTCTCGAGAGCCACAGCATCCATGACAAGAATTTTTTCTGAGAACGCAACCCGTACGGTAGCCCAACAAAAGGGCCGGAGGGTAGGAGTTGCCTAAACCTCAGAGAGATTTCGGACTCTCTCTCCAGGCAGTAATGGGCTGCAAAGGTCTGGCTTGAAGACCAAGCTGCAGATGTCTGCCAACGGAACAGAGCGGAGATGAGCTACTGACATGGCTTTCACCCTCACACGGTGGGCCATGACCTGACCCTGCAAGGGGAGGTCGACTGCCCTGTACGCCCAGCCGATGCAATCTGCTACCCAAGTGGACAACGTACGCTTGGAGACAGGTAACCCCATCCTATTAGGGTCAAACGAGACAAAGAGCTGAGCAGCCCTTTGATGCTCCCGCGTACGATCTATGTAAAAGGACAACACCCTCTTACAGTCCAGGGTATGCAAGACTGTTTCAGCCCGGCTGGCATGCGGCCTGGGAAAAAAGGTCAGAAGAACCGCCTCCTGATTGAGGTGGAAAGAGGAGACCACTTTTGGGAGGAACTTGGGATGGGTCCGTAGGACCATCTTGTTCCTATAGAACCGCGTGTACGGTCTATCAGAAACCAGAGCTTGTAGCTCACTCACACGTCTGGCCAATGTAAGAGCCACCAGGAAGAGCGCTTTCCAAGAGAGGAAGCGCAAATGGCAAGTAGCCATCAGCTCAAATGGTGGGTGAGTAAGTTGCTGCAAGACCACGTTCAAATCCCACTCAGTCGCCGGTGGACGAACCGGAGGCTTGAGTAGAAGCAGACCTCTGAGAAACCTGGACACAAAAGGGTGAACCGACAGAGACTGTCCTTCCACCGGTGAGTGGTGCGCTGACAGAGCACCAAGGTGGACCCAAACAGAGTTAGACTTAAGGCCTATGTCTGAAAGGTGACGAAGATACTGTAGTACTACAGGCACAAGGCAAGAGAAAGGATCTTCCTTGCGCTGAGCAGACCACACCGTAAGGGCATAGGACTTTCTGGTGGACTGCCTCCTAGAGGCCAATACCACCTCCTCAACCTCCTAAGGTAGAAATAAGGCAGCTAGCACTACCCTTTCAGCAGCCAGGCCATCAAATTCAGGGACCTGAGGTTGGGGTGCAGAAGGGAACCCTGCTCTTGAGACAGGAGATTGTATTGCAGCCCCAGAGGGAACGGAGCTTCCACTGCCAACTGCAGAAGTGGAAACCAAAGCTGCCTCGGCCATCTGGGGGCTACCAGAATCACCGAGGCCTTGTCCTGAAGGATCTTGAACAGAGTTCGGACCACCAGAGGCGTGGGAGGAAACGCATACAGGAGGCCCATAGACCAAGAGATCAGAAAAGCATCCGCTGCCATTCTCAGGGGATGCGGCTGTCTGGAGCAAAACCTGGGTAGCTGGTGGTTTAGCAGACTTGCAAAGAGATCGATGGATGGAAGTCCCCAGCGGAGGAAGATCTTCTGGACTACCAATGGATTCAACTGCCATTCGTGAGGCTGGAGAATCCTGCTTAGCTTGTCTGCTGGGAAGTTTTCTTGACCAGGTAGGTAGACTGCTTTGAGAAACATACCCTGCCTGACCGCAAAAGAGCAAAGGGCCAGTGCCTCCTGACATAAGAGCCTGGACCCTGTGCCCCCTTGCTTGTTCACGTAGAACATTGCCACCTGATTGTCCGCTGAACTAGGAAAGACTGTTGAGAGAGGGCATGACAGAAAGTTTGCAGAGCTAAGCGAATTGCTCGCAGCTCTAAAAGGTTGATTTGTTGTGTGGTCTCCTGAGAGGACCACAGGCCTTGGGTGCATGAGCCCTGGCAATGTGCACCACAGCCTCTTAAGGAAGCATCCGTCATCAGCACCCTTGTATGTGCTGGAGCCTGAAAAGGCACACCCCTGAGAAGGTTTGGTGGATGTAGCCACCACTACAAGGAGTTCAGAAGCCGTCTGTCTCGGAGGTCGCCTGTGGCTTGTGGCCACTGATCTCTGATGCACCATTGAGCCGTCTGCATGTGCAGACGGGCATTCGGGGTCACATGTACAGTGGATGCCATGTGGCCCAGGAGACGCAGGAACTGGCAGAAACATGAGTATTGCGTTGGATCTGGTTGACCAAATCCATAAGTCTGTGGGCCCTGTCCTCGGTTGAAGGGTGTCCAACCTGGCCCCTATAAACTCTAGGTTCTGAGAGGGCAGCAAAGTGGACTTTGCGTAGTTTATGACAAAGCCCAGATGCTGAAGAAGAGAGACAGTGCGAAGAGTGGCCTGTCAGGCCTCCTGGAATGACTGGCCCCTGATTAGCCAGTCGTCCAGGTACGGGAAGACAAAATTCCCCTGATTTCTGAGAAAAGCCGCCACAACCGCCAGGCATTTGGTGAAAACCCTGGGGGCAGAGGTCAGGCCAAAAGGAAGCACTCTGTACTGAAAGTGGTTTCCTCCCACCACAAATCTGAGATATTGTCTGTGGTCTAGATGGATGAGGATGTGAGTATAAGCATCCTTTAGGTCTAAGGAGCATAGCCAGTCTCCCTGCTGGAGGTAGGGCAGCAGTATCCCAAGGGTAAGCATCTTGAACTTTTCCCTCTCCAGAAACTTGTTCAGATTTCGCAAGTCTAGGATAGGTCTTAGGCCTCCTTTTCTCTTTGGTACTAGGAAGTACCTGGAGTAGAAGCCTAGCACTTAAAGGTGGTGTGGCACTGGTTCCACCACCTGTTCCTTTAGAAGACTTGCCAACTCCTGAAGGAGGAGGTTCCTGTGTAGAGGGAGTCTTGGAGGCTCCCCTGGAAAGTAGGAAGGGGTAGCTGGTGGAAATGGAGCAGATAGCCCTTCTGGACTATGCTCAGCACCCAGGCATCCCTTGTGATGGCTGGCCACCTGTAGGCGTACAGGGTCAGCCGACCTCCTGTGCTGAGTGGGGCCACCGGCGGAGGAGAGGCTATGCCCTGGGAGTCAAAAACTCCCTCCCTGCTCTGCAGGAGCCGGGGCTGGAGGCTTGGGGGTTTTCTGCCTAAGGGGCCCATGCCCCTGCCCTTTGGCCTGTTGGCCTTGTTGGGGAGCTGGAGAGGCCTGATATTGAGGGTAGGTTTTGTAGGCAGTACCCTTCCTCGGGAAAAAGGGCTTCTTCCCGGAGCCCTTCTTTTTGTGAGAAGGGGCAGAAGTCTTTCTGGACAGCCTTGTCCTGGTGAGAGTCTCGGTCTCGATTTCTGCAGCCTTCTCAGTCATGGGCTTGCCAACAGGTTGTCACCTCGGCACGGGACATTGACCAACTTATCCAGAACCCATGAATCCAGGTCCTACGACTGTAGCCAGGCCTGACAACGTGCACCGATGCCGGCCGTGGCTACCCGGGCCGAAGCCTCGAAGCCATCACAGTCTGCTCGAGAAATAAACTTCGAGCACTCTCGGATCCCTGTAGACAAGGCTTTGAATCTCTGCAAGGGTTCCTCGGAGAGGCCAGCCGAGAATCCGACAATCTTCTTTGCCAGGTCTCATAAGTACATGCCCATCTACAGCTGGTAAGTCTGGACACGGCAAGACAACATCGAGCCCTGGAAGCACTTTCTACCGAGGGCATCCAGGTTCCGGGCCTCCCGGCCGGGAGACACCAAGGAGTGCATCTTTTGGCTTTTCAGCCTGTGCATGGCCAATTCCACAACCATGGAGTTGTGCGGCAGCTGCACCTTTTGGAACCTAGGGCTCTTGCATACTCGATAGATAGAATCGACCTGCTTGCTAAGAACCTGCACTGAGGCCGGTGCTTCCCACATTCAGAAAAGCAGCCGTTCCAGCATCGGAGGAACCGGTACAGTAAAGCCTTGGCCATGTCCCTGACGAAATCCGAGAACCGGGTATCCTCCGGGGGAGGGGGGACCTTCTACGAGGCTCGGACTCCAGGGAGTCCGACGGGACGCACCAGGTCCGAAAGGTGTCGGGAGACTCCTCATCCGCCATCTCCCATGCCGACTCCGAGGAGGAGGAGTCGTCAAGCGGCTCTGGCCGTGGGGGCCTCGATGCCACCCGCCCCGACACTGAGGGCACCGGCGTCGATGACCTTGGCCCCGCACGGGAGGTCGAGGGAGACCTTGGCCGAGGCTCGACTCAAGACTTGATTGACTCGAGGATTGGATCGGCCTCCGGGGTCGACTTAGACGTTGAGGTCCCGGTGGTTGGGGCAGATGCACCGGTCAAACCGGCGATCAGTACCCACTGCTGCTCCATGAAGGCAGCCAGGCTGCTCTCCAGGGCCGTCAACCTGAGACCAAACTCAGGAGACTCCACAGCCCCCGACTCGGGCCCCGACGACATCAGGGCCGACGTCAGTTCTCCTGGAGGAGAGTCAACGAGGACAACCAAAGTTACCTGACTCGGCGACTCCGGCTCCAGGCGAGGTAGTTTGGTCGGCCGCTCTGACTCCGAGAGCCCGGGACAGGGGGGTCAGGGCTTCACGACCTGGCCCTCGAGGATACAGGTGCCTCCACTGACACCGCCCTCATGAGCTGCTTCTTCCTTTTGTTCTCCCGGCCAGGAGACCCCCTCTCAGGAGGACTCACGACGGCGCTCGGGGTCAGACTCCCGAGATGTTGAGGCCTCTGACGAAGTCCGGGCCCGTCCGGAAGTGGACTCCGAGAAAATTCTCTCACGAGGATGCTGACGGCTCCGAAGTGCCTTGGACGACATCTTGCTGCACGGGCCACAGACCAGAGGGTCATGGTCGGGCCCGAGGCATCGGAGGCAGCAGTCGTGTGTGTCGCTGAGACACATAGGTTTCTTGCACCGATCACATTTTTTGAACCCGCTGGCAGCCATCGGGGGAAAAAGGGCCCCTGCAAAGTCAAAAGACAGGGCTGCCAGTGAAAATAACAGAAAAAGCGTGAACACTAGTTACAAAGGACAAAAATCAAAAAAGAAATTCCAGACTCGATACCAGTGTACCGAGCCGAGGCAGGAGGGGAACCGGCGTCGAACCGGATAAAGAAACGCGAAAAATCACAGAAAAAAAAATCTACTTTTCCCGGGTGACACGAACTATGTCCGTTGGGCTCTGCGGAAAAAGACAGACTGAGCAAGATGGAACCCTTGGGCGGGAAGGGGACCGTGCATGCGCACTGCATTCCCAAAGGCTTTCTTTGAAAGCTGGGGAAATGCTCCGCACGAGGGCTCCGTCGGCGCCGACATCACCCATATGTGAGGACTGACTTCCTGCTTGGTCATAGAGAATCCTGTTTCCAACAGTGGGCAATCCAGGGCACAAGTGCCTGTCAGGTTCCCCAAAAGATACACAGAGTACATATTGCTTATCCCAGGGTAAGCAGTGGATTTTCCCAGTCCTCAATGGTTTATGGACTTTTCCTTCAGGAACTTGTCCAAACATTTTTTAAACCCAGCAACACTAACCGCTCTTACATCCTCTAGTAATAAATTCCAGAGTTTGAATATGCACTGAGCGAAAAAATATTTTTAACTATTAGTTTTAGTCTTAAATGAGTTACATTGTAGCTTCACTGCATGTCCCCTAAACTTTCTACTTTTTGAAGTAAAAAGTTGATCTATGTTTACCCGTCCCTCACTTGGTTTGCAGATTGCTGTGCTGTGAGGGCTTATGTGCATCAGTGATGGTGAGGGCTAAGCTATCAGTAGTTTAACTACTGGCAGGATCTCCCAAGATGGACAGATCTCAGCTGAGGTAACAGATCAAGACAAACCACCCTTTTGGGCAACAGCAGAATGGGATGGTGTTGGTGGTGAAGGATCATATTTCTGTGACAACGGCAACACCACTAGAATTACCTGCGCGGAAGAAGGGCCTGGCAATCTACTTCTGTATCTTGCCATGAAAACCCAATGGATAGTCAGAACAAAACAAATTGCACTATAGTGCTGGAAGATGAGACCCTCAGGTCAGAAGGCACGCAACTGGCTACTGGGGAGGAGCTGAAGAATTTCAGAGTAAAGCCAGCATTTATGATGTGGTTGGATCAGAACCATCGGGAAGTCTGACTGCTGATGTAGCTGCCCACGAAATGAAAGTAAGAAGCTGCAAAGATGTCTTACATATTGGGACATGGAACGTACAAAAGCATGAACCAAGAGAAGTTGGAGGTGGGTCAAGAATGAAATGGAACGTATACAACCCGATCTGTTGGGTGTCAGCGAACTGAAATGGATTGGCATCGGGCACTTTGCATCCGATGATCACATGGTCTACAATGCTGGAAATAAAAGACAAAGAAGACATGGTGTGCAATTTATAATTAAGAAGAAACTTGCAAGCGGCTTTCGGTGACGTCACGGAGCAAATGGCCGCAGTGTAGCCAAGCTCCGTCGGTGTCCCGCTAAATAGAGGAAGAATAGCCAAACCCAGCACCGGTGGAGATCTTGGAGACGGTAGCTGGAATGGCCCTGGTAGCATGCAAGAAGCTGGCGGGGTTCCGGTCCTCGTATGTGCAGAGGGAAGAGATGGAGGAGCATGAGGCTGGCAGCACAGAGGAGCCCGGAGCAATGGTGAGCTCGGAGGAGGAGGGTGAGAGAGGGCAGCAAGGAGGGGAGGAAGTGCAGATACGCTCCTGGCTGAAGGCCTTCAAGAAAGACTTACATGCTGAGCTGGCGGAGAAGCGGAGGGAAATAAAGGGAATCGCTGGTGAGCATACAGCAGGATTTGAATGGCCTGGGAGACCGCGTGGCAGAGCTGGAGGACCATGTGGAGGAATGCACAGGGGAGTTGCAAGAATTGGCGGCGGAGCAGAGCAAACTGCAAAGACAGCAAGAGGAGATTACTGAAAAGCTGGAGGAGATTGAGGACTGGGCACGCCGGAATAATTTCCAATTGAAAGGGATTGGAGAGACTGAGGCATTTAAAGACTGCGTGAAGGTGGTCCGAAAGCTCTGCCTTGGAGGGGGGAGGAGAGGAGGACGAGAGCAGGATAGGAGTGGAACGGGCACATCGCAGCTTGGGGCCGTGGAGAGACGAGCAGCCCAGGGACATTATTGTCTGTATGAGTAGCTTTCCAACGAAGGAGAAAATCCTGCAGATAGCATGGAAGTATGGCCGGATTGCCTGGGAGAGCAATGAGGTGGACATTTTTAATGATTTGTCTAAGAGAACCCTGGACAGATGACGGGGTTGAGAGAAGGTAACGGCATATCTGCGTGGGAAAAATATGAGATATAGGTGGATGTTTCCCTTTGGATTGCTTGTGACTGTGAATGGGGTGTCCCGGAAAGTGAAAGTGGCAGAAGAAGCATGGACAGTGTTGCAGGAGCTGGGCTGCGAACAGTTGCCAAAGGGCCCGGAAAAGAAGAAGGTTATGCACCCTGGAGGGGAGGTGGAGCAGAGGCAGGAGGGCTCCAGATGGCAAAGGGTGGCAGCGAAAGGACAGCGATTGCAGAGGAGATCCGAGGAATGTGGAGCAGGGAAGAGAGCGACAACAAAGGACTGAAGGCTGCCACGGGAGGATGGAGAACTTGTGTGACACCAGAGAGCATGGGGCAGTAGGCCCAGATGGACGCTGGACTCTTAGGGCATGGGGAAGGGGGAAGGGGGAAGGAGATGAGGGCATAAGATGTTGGGCAGGATGTCTATGGTATATTGTTACCTGTGCGGGGGAGGGGGAGGGGGGAGAATCCTGGGGTGGTAAAGAGAGGATGCCTTGAATTTTTGGGGTGGTTAAGGGCAAACAGGGAGGCGCGGGGGGATGCAGGAGAGGTGTTGAAAGGAGGCGGGGCACAACAGACATACGCGGAAGGATGGAAAGGAGGGCGCGGGGAGGGTAGAGGGGGTGGGATATGAGCTGGGGGGGAGGGATGATGGACACGGACAGGGGGAGGGAGAGGGAGAGGGGGAGAGGCGTGCTACAGCGAGAATGATGCTGCGGGTGGGAACTATTAATGTGAAGGGCCTGAATTTGCCTACTAAGAGGCAGTTGCTGTTTCGGGAGGTGGTGAAGAATGAGTGGGACGTGGTTATGGTACAAGAGACGCATTTGCGTCGGAGGGATGTAGGATTGATGAGGAATGCCCGATTTGCAGAACAATATTATTCCTGTAACCGGGGGGAGGGGGAAGAAGGGGGGTAGCGGTGCTGATAAAGGGGGGTGTGGGATTCAGATAGAGAGTAGCTTCGAGGACGGGGAGGGGCACGTGGTGGGGGTAGTGGGGAATGGGGTGGGGAGGGGATTGTTCTTGTGTCAGTATATGGGCCGAATGGGAAACAGGTGAGTTTTTGGAGAAGGTTGAGAAAATTGCTGGAGAGGCAGGGGGTAGGGATTTTAATGTGGTGTTGCAGCTTAGGTTGGATAGGAAGCCAGGGCGAGCGGAGGGGGGGGGCGAAATAGAAGGGGGTTAGAATTGCTGATGAAACAATTGAATTTGGTGGATTCATGGAGAGTGATGAACCCTCAGAAGCGGGAATATACTTATTCGGTACCCCATAATAGCTGGAGCAGAATAGACATGGTATTAGTGGATCAGGAGTGGATGTTGGGGCGAAGGAGGGGGGGGGATTATTCCGATAGCCTGGTCAGATCATGGGGTGGTAGAGATAGTGTTGAAAGGACAGACAGGGAGGGTTGAAATTTTGGCGTCTTAATGAGGGCCTGTTGAAGTGTCCTGAGGTGGTGCAAGATATCCAGGGGGGGGGGGGGAAATCAAGGAGTATCTGTCTCTCAATGATAATGGGGAGGTTAGAGAGGCATTGGTTTGAGAGGGGTTGAAGGTGGTTATCAGGGGGAAGTTTATTATGTGGGGGGCAAGAAAGAAGAGGGAGAGATATGGTAGGGAAGTGGCACTGGGTAAGGCTCTGAAGGAGGCGGAGGAGGTATATAGGAGGTCGGGGAGGAAGCGGGACAGAGACTCGATGGAGAAAATAAGAGGGAAATTGCAGGGGTTGCAGGTGGAGAAGGTGGTGTTTGAATTGTCTCTGGTAAAACAGAGATACTATGAATTTGGTAACAAGGCGGGGATGATGTTGGCGCAGCAGCTTCGGAAACGGACTGTGACCTCTAGAATATATCAAATTAAAGGAAGGGGGGGTATATTATAGGGAAGAGGAGATTCCGGAAAGGTTTTGACAGTTTTATCAAGAGCTATATACGAGAGAGGAGGGGGTGGAGGAAGGGCAGATATCTGGATACCTAGAGAAGATAGAGCTTCAAACGTTACCGGAGGAAGCGCAAGAGAGGCTGGAAGCACTGTTCCCTCTAAGCTGTGCGCGTGTGCGCGCGCACACATCTCGCTGAGCGAGCGCACATACTTTACAAGAGAGCGCACAAAAATTACGGTTTTGATTCTTATAGAAAACAACACAGACGTCTTAAAATTTAAAAGTTATGATTGTAATTACTAGAAATTTTCTGTTTCATTTAGTAATTGTCTATTTTCATTTAATTTGATTAAAATCAATGTGGTATACATACTGTATTCTGACGTGTAGTCGAATTTTAAAGTATATAACTCTGAGTGTCGTTATGTGGCGCACAAAAATTTAACCTTCCTTCAAAAGCTGCACAGCTGATATTTTATGCGCACACAGCCTACAGAAAATTAGAGGGAACATTGGCTGGAAGCACCAATCACGAGAGAGAAAGTGGCTACGGTTATTAAAGGGATGCCAAGGGGGAAAGCCCCGGGGTTAGACGGGCTGCCGAGCACCTTTTATAAAATATTTAGTGAGGAGATTGGGGATATAATGAGTCGGGGATATAATGGGATGCTGGAGGAAGGGGGGGAATTGACAGCGGGAATGTTAATAGCAGGGATATCGGTACTGCCGAAGGGTGGGAAGGACCCGAAAGAGTGCGGTTCTTATAGGCCCATTTCCCTCCTTAATGTAGATGTAAAGGTTCTGGCAAAGGTGCTAGCGGGGAGACTGGCGCCCTGGTTGCCGAGGGTGATAAAGGATGATCAGACAGGGTTTATCCCAGGATGGCAGGCCGTGGATAACATTAAGAGGGCGGTGGGGGTGACATGGAAAGCATGGCAGGGTCAGGGGGAATTTATCCCCCGAGAAGGCATTTGAAGGGGTAAATTGGGATTTTTTGATGGAGGTTATGCAGAAAATGGGGGTGGGGTGAATTTGGGGAAATGGATCGGGGGTTATATGCAGGGCCAAGGGCAAGGGTAAAAGTAAATGGGAGTTACTCGAGGGACTTTAGTCTCAGGAGGGGAACAAGGCAGGGGTGCCCTTTGTCACCGCTGCTATTTGCGATGAGTGTAGAGCCATTAGCGCAGATAATTCAGACTAATGATAAGATTAAGGGGCTGGAAAGAGGGGGCATTAGCCATAAAATCTCCCTGTATGCGGATGATATTCTTTTATATATTAGTCAGCCGCAGGGATCCCTGCCGGAGGTACTGGAGGAAGTGGAGAGATTCGGGGAGGTGTCGGGGTTCAAAATGAATTTGGACAAAACGGAGGTACTGCAGGTGCGGGTAACCCAGAGGGTGGAGGGGTAGTTGAAGGGTCTCTACCCTCTGTGGTGGGTTAAGCATTCAATGAAATATCTGGGGGTACAACTTCCGTCAAAGTATGGGGATATCTATCGAACCAACTACCCGGGGGTGTTGAGGGATCTGGAGCGGGATCTAGATGGGTGGATGAGGCAGGAGGTGTCATGGTTAGGCAGAATTGCGGGGGTTAAAATGAATGTGTTACCGAGGTTGCTGCACTTGTTCCAGGCACTGCCGGTGAGGGTGCCGGATGAGGTGCTAAGGAGAGTGCAAAGGAAAGTATTTCAGTACATTTGGAATAAGAAACCACCGAGGATAGCCAGGGAGGTGATGTACGCCCCGAAGGCGGAAGGGGGGTTGGGGGTGCCCAATATAAAGGACTATTATCGAGCGGCGCAGTTACGCCATGTAATGGACTAGAGAAGGGGGGGGTCAAAAGCCCTGGGTGGCCCTGGAGCGGACGTTGGTAAAGGGGGGTAGACTAGAGGCTTGGCTGTGGGCGGGGGGGCAGGTCCATAGAGAACTGGGAGGGGGGTTCACTGGCAATGCAGCAGGTAGCGGGGGTTTGGGATGGGGTGCGGGCAAGGGGGGGCAGGGGGAAGACAGGGCAATTTTCTCTGATGATGCCGTGGAGGGGATGGAGACCCTTTAAACCGGGATGGGAAGGGGGGAGGATTTGACCAGTGGACGGCGAAGGGGTTGGAGTGTTTTCACCAATTACTGGAAGAGGGGGTGGTGAAGTCCTTTTGAGGAGGTTAAGGAAGGATTTGGGTTAGAAGACCAGGATAGGTTTCCATACATTCAGGTGAGATCTTTTTTGCAGGGGAGCGGAGGGGTAGGAGCGAGGGGGAGGGAGGTGACGGAGATAGAGGCCCTATGGTACGGGAAATTTGGGACGAGGGGGATGATATTGAAGTTATATAAAGGGGTGAGGGAGTTTGAGGGGGCAAAGTTCCGATATATGGAGTGGGAGAAGGAGTTGGGAGGGGCATTGACACACGTGGCGTGGAAGCAGATTTGGGATCAGGTGAGGGGGCTACCTTGGGCGAGTAGTATTAGAGAAAACTGGTATAAAATGTTGTCCCGGTGATATTATACGCCGGAGAGGCTTCATAAGATTTTTTCCGGGGGTTGAGGCGGGTTGCTGGAGGGAGTGTGGGGAAGTGGGCTCTTTTTGGCATATTAGGTGGAGATGTAGTAAGGTTCAAACATATTGGGATAGGGTTCTGAGATGGGTGCATCAGCATTTGGGGGTGGAGGTGGAGAGGGATCCAGGGGTCTGTTTGCTCTCATGGTAGGGGGAAGGGCAAAAGGAAGGGGGTCCAATGGTGCGAGCCTGTTTGAGTGCAGCGAGATGTGAATTGGCAGCAGCATGGAAACGGTTGGAAGTGCCAACGGTAGGGGAATTTGAGGGGAGGATTAGGCATATTGTTTTAATGGAAAAGACCACAGTGCGGCGGGAGAGGGTGGATAAATTTATGTGTCAGTGGGGGGGCTCTTTGGCGTGTCCTAGGGGAAGGAGTCGGGGGGGGAGTAGGAGAGGGAGAGGGGGTGGGGGACTAAAAACTTTTAGAGTGGGGGGTTTAGGGTTGAGGGAAGGGGTGGAAGGGGAAGGGGGAAGGTAGGCGGGGGGGTTGTGTTCTGTTTATGGTGCCCTAGTGGCTTAATGAGAAACCTAATAATTGGTTAGATAATGTTGGTTTGTTTAGGATTGGAATGACTGTATTACATACGTGTAAGAGGTGACTTTGTTATGACTCAGTTTGAAAAGTGTGGTTGGTTTTTCTTTGTCAAAGCAAATTGGTGTGTTCAATAATTTTAAAAATAAAAATACAAAAAAAAAAGAAAAAAAAAAAAAGAAGAAGAAACTTGCAAGAACTGTGATGAAATACAATACAATCAGTGAATGCTTAATTTCTATTTGTCCACGGGGAATGTCCATCAACACAACTATAATTCAAGTATATGCCCTGACAGCTGCAGGATGAAGTTGATGAGCTCTATGAACAAGTACAAGCTGAAATTGACAGAACATGCAAACAGGATATCCCGATAGTCTTGGGGGACTGGTACGCAAAAGTTGGCAACAAAGAGAAAGGCAAAGTGGTTGCAAAAAATATGGACGGGAACAGAAATGAAGCTGGAGAAAGACTGATAAATTCTGCAAGACCAACGATCTATTCATCTCAAACACCTTCTTTCCAGCAACACAAGCGGCAACTGTACACATGGACTTCACTCAATGGATTGTACATAAATCTGTGGCTGTCATCAATAGACAAGCTCTATAACATCAAAGACAAAACCTGAAGCTGACTGTGGTACAGATCACCAACTACTAGTATGCAAACTCAAGCTAAAGTTGAAAAAGAGCAAGTCACTCAAATGTAGCAAAATATGACCTTGAGAATATACCACTGGAATTTAAAGACTGCCTGCAAAATCGATTTGCTGCTTTAGATACAAATGACGGAGCTCCAGAAGAGTTATGGGATGACCAAGGGTTGCAAAGCAGAGATGGCATCCATCTGTCCAAGAGAGGTCAACGCATCTTTGGTAGTAGACTGGCTAATCTACTGAAGAGGGCTTTAAACTAGATTCCTTGGGGATGGGTGAAGAAAGCCCCCAGGTAAGTGAAAGCCCCCAGGTAGGTGATACATTAAATACCTTTATGGAAATGGGTAACAGGGGTAACATATGGAAAGCAGTGTGTATTAATGCCCGTAGCATGGGAAATAAGATCCCTGAGGTTGAAGCTTTGGTGGGAGTGGCTGACTTGGATTTAGTGGCAGTTACAGAAACATGGTTCACAGAAAACAATGACTGGGATGTAACTATAGCTGGCTATACTTTATTCAGGAAGGACAGGGTAGGAAGAAGAGGAGGAGGAGTGGCACTATATGTAAAAACTACTATTAAAGCTTTGGAATTACAGAGCTTAAAAGGGAGAGAGGAGGCATTGTGGGTTAAACTAGAAAGAGGGAAAGAGAAATCTATTTGCATTGGAGTGATATACAGACCTCCCTCACAAGAGGAAGAGGTGGACAGAGAGTTAATTGAAGACATACGCAGCATTGCTAAGAAAGGGGAAGTGCTACTGATAGGAGATTTCAATATGCCAGATGTTGATTGGCACATTCCTGCTGCAGTATCATCTAGAAGTAAGGAGATCCTGGATTCTCTACAGGGAGAACTATTCAGGCAATTGGTAACAGACCCCACACGTGAAGGGGCCATACTGGACTTGGTGCTTACCAATGGTGAAAGTGTTCCTGATGTTGTAGTGGGAGATCATTTTGCATCCAGTGATCACCAGATGGTGTGGTTCAGTATTAGGACTAGGGCTGTTAGAATCCATTCCAAGGTGAGGATCTTAGACTTTAGGAAAGACTAACTTTGCGAAGATGGGCCAATACCTCAGGGAGTCGTTAGTGGGATGGGAACAGCTGGGGGATGTAGAAAAACAGTGGGCAAAACTGAAAGGGGGTATTTTAAGGGCAACCAACCTTTTTGTTAAAATGGTAAATAAAGGCAAAAGGAACAGGAGACCGCTATGGTTTTCGAAGGAAGTAGCTGAAAAAGTGAAGAAAAAGAGGGAGGCCTTCATGAAATACAAGAGATCACAGAGAGCAGAAGACAAGCATCTGTATTTGGAAAAACTTAGAGAAGCTAGCAAAGTAGTCAAGAAGGCAAAGATTCAAAAGGAGGAGGAAATAGCCAATGCAATAAAATGGGGGGATAAGACATTTTTCAGATATATTAGTGAGAAGAGGAAGAGCAAAAGTGGTATTGTCAGACTCAAGGGTGCAGGGGGGAATATGTAGAAGCTGATAAGGATAAAGCGGAATTGCTTAACAAATATTTTTGTTCTGTGTTCACAGATGAAGAACCAGGAGCAGGACCTCAGAAAACACCCACAAATAAGAACAGAAGCGAGGGACATCTTGAACTATTTTCAGAAGACTGTGTTCGTGAGAAACTAGCTCAACTTAAAGTAGACAAAGCGATGGGACCGGATGGGATACACCCTAGAATACTGAGGGAACTTGGGGACGTTCTAGCAGCTCCACTGACTGACCTTTTCAATGCCTCGTTGGAGTCAGGAGTGGTGCCAAAGGACTGGAGAGAGGCTCATGTGGTGCCTTTACACAAAAGCGGAAGTAAGGATGTGGTTGAAAACTACAGGCCGGTTAGTTTAACTTCGGTGGTGAGTAAATTATTGGAAACGCTGCTGAAAGAGAAAATAGTGAGGTTTCTGGAGTCCAGCGGATTACAGGATCCGAGGCAGCATGGATTCACCAGAGGCAGGTCTTGTCAGACAAATCTGATTGATTTTTTTGACTGGGTGACCAGGGAGTTGGACCGAGGGAGAGCTCTAGATGTGGTGTATTTAGATTTCCGTAAAGCCTTTGACACTGTTCCTCACAGGCGACTTATAAACAAACTGAGCACCCTAGGGATGGACCCTAAAGTTACTGCTTGGGTTAGAAATTGGTTGGGTGGGAGGCGACAAAGAGTACAAGTAAATGGAGCTCACTCTGAGGAGAAGGATGTTACCAGTGGTGTGCCCCAGGGATCTGTCCTTGGTCCAATTCTTTTTAACATCTTTGTTAGTGATATAGCGGAAGGGCTGTCGGGTAAGGTTTGCCTCTTTGCGGATGATACCAAAATCTGCAATAGAGTAGACACCCAGGAAGGGGTAGATAACATGAGGAGGGATCTAGCTAAGCTTGAAGAATGGTCTAGAATTTGGCAGCTGGGATTTAATGTTAAAAAATGTAAGGTCATGCATTTGGGCTGCAGCAATCCAAGGGAGCAATACAGTATAGGAGGTGAAGTACTTTTGTCCACTAAAGAAGAGCGGGACCTAGGCGTGGTTGTGTCTGATGATCTTAAAGTAGCTAAACAGGTGGAAAAGGCGACAGCAAAAGCTAGAAGGATGCTTGGGTGCATACGGAGAGGAATGGCTAGCAGAAAAAAGGAGGTGATAATGCCTCTGTATAAGTCTTTGGTGCGACCTCATTTGGAGTATGGTGTGCAATTCTGGAGACCGCACCTTCAAAAGGATGTGAACAGGATGGAGTCGGTGCAGAGGGTTGCTACCAAAATGATTAATGGGCTTCATTATAAAGCATATGAGGACAGACTTAAGGATCTTAATATGTACACCTTAGAGGAAAGGCGGGATAGAGGTGATATGATTGAGATGTTTAAATACCTCCGTGGCATAAATGTTCAGGGAGAGAGCCTCTTTCAATTGAAAGCAAGTTCTGCTACGAGGGGACATGGGATGAGGGTGAAGGGAGATAGATTCAGGAGTGTTATGCGGAAATATTTCTTTACGGAAAGAGTAGTGGATCCGTGGAATAGTCTCCCAGTGGAGGTGGTAGAGATGAGGACAGTAACTGAATTCAAGAAAGCATGGGACCAACACAGAGGATCTCTAAAGGCAAAAAGTGAACTGTTGTAGTTGTTATGGAAGGACAGACTAGATAGGCCATGTGGTCTTTTTCTGTCGTCATATTTCTATGTTTCTATGTTTCTGACATCAAGAAGCTTGTGTTGGAAGAAAGTAAGAAGTCTCTACAAAAGGTGAAAAAGCAAAAACGGCCAAGATGATCAAAGAAACTCTGAAAATTGCCCAGAAACACAGAGAAGCTAAAGCCAGAGGAGAAAGAGAGGCAATCGCAGAACTCAAGAGATTTTCATTGTGTAGCAAGACAAGACAAGGAGAAGTACTACAATGACACATGCAAGGAAATATAAGAAGAAACTATTAGAGGAAGAACAAGATCTGCTTTCCTAAAGATATGAGAGCTAAAAAAAAAAAAGGTTTCCACGAATTGGAATGTTACAAGATGCTCAAGGATCCATGTTGAATGATGCGGAGAACATCAAGAAAAGGTGGAAAGGATATACAGAGTCATGATATGATAAAGAACAAATGGACCTGCTGCCATTTCAAACTGTACCTTATGATCAGGAACCATTGGTCATGAAAAAAGAAGTCGAAGCAGCACTGAAAGCCTTATCAAAGAACAAAGCACTGGGCATTGATGGTATTCCCATTGAAGTATTACAGCAATCAGATGCAGTTGTTAACATACTTACAAAACTCTGCCAGGAAATTTGGAAGACAACCAGCGCAGAACCTCGATGAAATGATCCATAGATGGAACTCCACCCTTACCTCTTGTTCACATCTACCTTCATCCAAAAAATCATCAGCATCCAACAAACAACCATGAAACAGAAAACCAGCCCCTTGGTTCTCTGCTGAACTACGTACGTCGCTTCAGCTTCTAAGAAGGCAAGAAAGAAAATGGCGCAAATCTCAATCCACATCTGACAAATCAGAGTATGAGAACACCCTGAAACACCGTGAAAAAGTCTACAAAAAAATTAGAGAGCACCACACGGAGACCCTCTTTAGATCATTAAATAAACCACGAGACCTCTTTAGCATTGCTAAAGCACTAACCAAGACACCTTCCTCCAACCAAAGTGTCTATCCAACCCCAGTCATTCGCTGAGTACTTACAATCTAAAATTATAAAAACAAATTTTACGCAAAGCTCCACATCGTGCCTCCTCCCCCAGATACTTCAGCCATTGACAAAATTCACCTCTCCAACAGAGAAGTACATTGCTGACCTTATCACCAACCTCAACACCACTACGGCGCCAAATGATCCTTGTCCTGCCCATTGGATAAGATTGATGCGTGAAGAACTTAGCTCAACTCTAGTCTACATCATGGAACTCTCCTTCTCAACAGGAACATTCCCAAAAATACTGAAACAAACCTCCATACGACCTCTCTTGAAAAGCAACAAACTTGACCCAGCAAAGACAGACTCATACCGCCCGATTTCAAGTATACCCTATCTAGCCAAACTCATAGAGAAGGTGGTTCAAATACAACTGCAACAACATATTGACATATCAGCCCCTCTTGACCCTTCTCAGCATGGATTCCGTGAGTCACATGGTGTAGAGACTCTACTCACTATACTCATCAATACATTATCCAGAGGAATTGACAAAATTGAGAATGGGTTTGCGCTCATATTTCTTGATATAGCGGCTGCATTCGATTCTGTTAACCATGTACAACTCCTCTCCCGCCTCCAGGAAAAGGGAATTCACGGCCTTGCCTGGGAATGGTGCAAATCCTATCTCATGAACCGCTGGCAACAAGTACAGATAGGTCCCTCAACATCGGAACCATTCCATCAGCAACAAGGAGTACCCCAAGGATCATCCCTGTCGGCTCTACTCTTTAACATTTATATGCAACCCATTTGTGATATCATCCGTTCTTTTAACATCTCCAGTCTTATATATGCGGATAATGTTCTGATTTTTGCTCCAATTAAAATCAAGCAGCCAAACCTTACCCCACTTATTGAATGCTACAATACAATTACTGATTGGCTCCTGTCCCAAAATCTTCGCATAAATTTAAAAAAAACTGAAGTCCTTTTCATAACCAGGAACAAAGACTTCTCTCCCCCTGCTTCATTGAAAGTCCGTGACGCTGAGCTCCCATGCAAGTCTGTAATACGATATCTGGGGATTACAATAGACCAGCAGCTTAACTTTAAAGAACATATAAAGAATACCACTAAGTCCATTTACAACAAAATACGGACACTAAGACATCTAAAACCTCTACTAGCATTGGACGATTTCAGAACAGTATTCCAGACACTAGTAATGCCACACTTTGATTATGCCAACATCATCCTACATGGACTCCCTAAGAACTCTCTCAATCCTCTTCAAATGGCAATGAACACAGCAGCCCGCGTTCTCTCCGGCATCTCTAGAAAAGAACACATAACTCCCATACTTATGGACCTACACTGGCTACCAGTACAATGCAGAGTCACCTACAAGGCATTAATCCTGTCATTTAAAGCAATTAACTGGATATCTTCCACATCCCTCTCATCACTCCTGACCAGTATCCCCACTAACAGACTAAGAAGATAACAACCAACAATACGCTGTCTATACCACCTGAGTCCATCAAATGTACCCAAACAACTAGAAACAGAGCATTTACATTATATGCTCCTAAGTGCTGGAACAATCTCCCACCTCATATAAGATCAATTACTGACCTCTCGCAATTCAGAAAAGCGATTAAACATCACCTATTCTGCCTTTATTTTACCCACACTAACCTAGTACATTCACATCCAACACCTCTTCTCACCCACACAGCATCTGACATACCAACAACATAACCCCCAGTAACTTACAAAGAATACATCATCAAGAACATTACGATTACTACATTACGATTCTATTACATAATATATCTTAAATAATCTATAAGCTCCTTTGTTTGAACTGTATATAGTTACCCTGTTATTTCCAAGTTACAATCCCTGTTATATTGTAAGCAAAAGATCTTATTCTAATGCAAATGTTGTTACAATGTAAACCGCACTGATTCTAAATAGCGCGGTATATAAGAATTTGTAATAAATAATAATAATAAATAAATAAATAACATCATGGCCAACTGACTGGAAAAAACCTGTGTTTATACCAATACTGGTGATTCGACCGACTGTGGAAATTATCGCACAATTGCTCTGATCCCACATGCCAGCGAGATTCTACTCAAGATCATTCAGCACAGACTACAACCATACCTGGAAGGAGAACTGTCTGAAGTGCAAGCAGGGTTCAGGAAAGGGCGAGGAATAAGAGACATCATTGCGGATGTAAGATGGATCCTTGAAGAGACAAAAGAATACCAAAAGGATATCTATATGTCTGTTATCGACTACAGCAAGACTTTTGACTGTGTAAACCATAAAAAAATTTGGGCCACATTAAGAAGCATGGGTATACCAGAACACCCGATCTTTCTCGTGAACAACCTTTATATTGATCAAGAAGCGTTTGTACAGAACAAGGAGAAACAGAATGGTTTAAAATCAGCAAAGGTGTACTTTCCCCTCTACCTGTTTAATTCATATGCAGAACAAATCATCAGAAAAGCAGGACTGCATGAAGACAACAGAGGTGTGAAGACCCATCAACAACCTCCGCTATGATGATACGACATTACTAGCTGAAAGTGAAGACGATCTAAAACATTTGCTTCTCAAGATCAAGGAACAGTCTTAAAATGGGCCTGCACCTTAATGTACAGGAGACAAAGATCCTGACAACTGGCAAAATCAATAAGTTCATTGTTGATGGAGAAGAAATTGAAATAGTGGACAACAGCTGTATTTGCACTGTTAAATGCTGAGTTCCATGTAAACCGTCTTGAATTGTAGAAAGACAGTATATAAAAAGTTTTAAACAAAAATAAATAACTTTAACCTACTTGGATCAAATATCAATAAAGAAACAACAAACAGTCAAGAAATCAGACTACACATTGCTCTTGGCAGAATAGCTATGAAGGACCTAGACAAGATTCTCAAGAGCAGATGTCTCTCTCCATACAAAGATTTGACCTGTTCAAGCCATGGTATTTTCAATAACGACATATGGATGCAAAAGTTGGAGAGTTAAAAAGATAGACAGGAAGAAAATTGATACCTTTGAATTATGGTACTGGCGACGAATACTGTGTATCCCATGGACTGCCCGAAGAACAAACCAGTCAGTACTAGAGGAGATCAAAACTAAGCTTTCCTTAGAAGCTCAGATGACAAGACTTTGACTTTCATACTTTGAACACATCATGCAAAGAGAGATCATTAGAGAAAGACATCATGCTTGGCAAGGTAGAAGGTCAGCGCAAAAGAGGAAGGCCAGCAATGAGATGGATCAATACAATAACAGCAGCTATGGGTGCCACTCTGTCAACAATGAGCTGCCTGATTGAAGACCGAACACAATTTAGGACAACTATCTAGAGCAGGGGTGGGCAAGTCCGGTCCTGGAGAGCCGCAGACCAGTCAGGTTTTCATGATGTCCCTAATGAATACTCATGAGATCTATTTGTATCCACTGCCTTCCATTGTATGGAAATAGGTCCATGAATATTCATTAGGGACATCATGAAAACCTGACTGGTCTGCGGCTCTCCAGGACCGGACTTGCCCACCCCTGATCTACCAAAAAAACACAGCCTCCGTCAAGCAATGACTACTAATAGTATCAACAAAGTAGAAAAGTCATTGACAATCAACTAATGAGTACAGCGATTGGAAAAATCCAATACCTCCGTTATTGTCGGGATCCCTCTGCCTGAGAGATAGAAACACTCCCCCCTCTATGCAAGAAGTGCCCTTTTTAATCCAGTGAATGAAAATCACTCAAAATGTAAAAATAGTGTAAACACACTTATCTCAATGTTGAGACGATATTCCCTGTCAGAAATTACTGGAGTCCAGACATACACCCACGACATGCATGTTTCGGGCAGAAGAAAGCCCTGTATCAAGTGTTCCTCTCAGGCAGGGGGTATTGGATTTTTCCAATCGCTATACCCATTAGTTGATTGTCAATGACTTTTCTACTTTGTTGATACTATTAGGATTCATTGCTTGACGGAAGCTGTGTTTTTGTGATTGGGCATTTTGTGTCATCTGGTATATGATGGCTGCTGACACTTTTGTGTTCACTGAAGAATATTTGGATAAACTCCGGCAACTAGGCCAGTCAGGTTTTCAGGATTCCCACAATGAATACGCATAAGATAGATTTGCATACAATGAAGGCAGAACATGCAAATCTCTCTCATGCATATTCATTCTGGGAATCCTGAAAACCTGACTGGCCTAGGGTTCCCCGAAGACTGGGTTGAAAACCCCTGATCTAGAGGGTTGCCATAAGTCAACACCCACTCAATGGCACTTAACAACATGTTTACTCTTCAACTCCATTATTTTGGAGACCTCTATCATATCTCCTCTTAGCTGTCTTTTTACCAAGTTGAAGAGCCCTAACCTTTTAAGCCTCTTCTCATAGGTGTTATACCCCTCCCCATCCCCTTTTACCATTTTGATGACTCTCCTCTGTACTTTTTCTAATTCTGCTATTTTTTTATTTATTTTTTTAAGATATGGTGACCAAAATTACCAAGCTAAGTTTGAACCAAGTGGTGACATCACTAAAAGTTGTTCAGGTCTGCCTCTATACTAATCCAGCAAACAAAATTCCCAAAATCTTTACTGCATGTCACTTTAAGAAACCCTGAATTCGCTTAGATCAAACTTTTCAATATCCTGAGTAGTGTGCATCTTTAAGACATTTTGGGCCTCTTAATGTGTGATGCTATATGGTCCATTTTATTCCTATGGGTCAAAAAATGCAAAGTGTGCCTTCGAGTCAATGCTGACTCTTGTCAACCCAGCAACTACTGGTTTTTCTTGGCAGTGTAACCAGAAGTAGATTGCCAGGCCTTTCTTCTGAGGAAATGGAGGGTTAAGTGACTTGCCCAAGGCCACAAGGAGTGCTAGTGGGAACTGAACCTTGGTCTCTTTAGTTATTCAAGCCAGTACTCTAACCACTAGGCTACTCCACTCCATTCCTATGGGACATATGGCAGATAAATAAAATAATAGTGCACACCAAGCATTAGTTTTATTTTTAGTACAAGTGGCCCATATGTTTTCATCAAAATTATTTAAAAATTATCAAGCTTAGCTACTAGTGGTTAGAGGTTAACTTCTTAAAACTCAATCCAGCAAAATGCAAGGCCATGTAAATGGCTGGTCGCTCATGATATACTATAGTTGCCCCAATTCTCTCAGGTGTTACCCTGCTATTAGTGCCTGCTTTGAAGATTTTAGGCCACTACCTCATTTCCCAGTTATAGTTCCACAGTCAGATTTCTGAAGCTGAAATCCTGCTTTTGCGCACTCTGATCCATCTGTGTTCTTCAACCTTTCCTAGATAAAGCAGTTCTATTTTCTTTGGTCATTAGCCTTCTGGACTACACAGACAAACATGCTAAACAATGGACTACCTCAATCTAATATTAAACGTTTGCAACCAATTCAAAATGCCGCAATCAAATTAATAACCCACACTAAGAAATATTATCATGCCACTCTGTTATAAGATCACCACTGGCTTCCAGTCACTTATCACATGAAATTTAAAATTCTTTTGTTAGGCTTTCTGCTTAGGTCTTCTTTTCTACGTATCTTATTTCATATTCACTGCCAGGGAATTAATAAATTAGTTGTTCCCTCCAAAAGCGTAGACTGCCACAAATCAACCAGGCAATCTGCATTCTTCTTTCTAGCCCCTCCTTTGGAATTCCTTCCCTTTGTACATTAGAACAGAATCTTCCCTATAAAATTTTAAGAAAAGTCTCAGGACTTATTTTTTACAGTTATCCTGAAGGGGCTGCATAGCTTAGTCTACACCGAAGGCTAAGACCGTGACCAAGTTCTTTCTTTTGTGTGTCTATGTTTTAATTCATTATCTCTTCCTTCCTTGTTTTTATATTTTTTTTACTTTGTAAACCACTTTGATGTCTAGGCAATAAGGAGTTAGAGCACTGACTTGGGAACCAAGAGACCAGAGTTTGATTCCCACTAGCACTCCTTGTGGCCTTGGGCAAGTCACTTAACCCTCTACTGCCTCAGAAAAATCCAAGTTATCAATATATCTCTGTTTAATGTGCATTACCAAATTTTAAGTTAAAACGTAAACCGCTTTGACTAAAATGATAAAGCAGTATAAAAAAACCTGTTAAACAAACCCCCCTCTGGAATTCTACACACAATTCAAAATTCTGTGTCACAAGGTCTGAATTATGCACAATTCTGAATGCTTTGTCAAAATAAAAGATCATATAGCTTTTGAGTCATAATTTATTTATTATTTATTACAAGCTCTTCTATACCGCGCTTTTTAGTATCAGTGCGGTTTACAGATAACAAAAAAATTTTTGCAGCAGACCAAACGGCCTTAAGCTTACATTGTAACAGGATAGATAACTTGGGACTGTAACTGGGATAACTATATACATGTACAAACACTATTTACAAACAGTAAAACTATGAAGAAATTAGGCCTTACCTGCTAATTGTCTTTCCTTGAGTTCTCTCCGGGCCACTCCAGGAACAGATGGGTGGTCAATCCCATTCAGCAGCTGAGGACTGAAAAACTGAAAAGTTCTTTCTGACAGGCTATAGCACTCCCCGTGACGTCAGCTACTCAGTCTACATATTGTCCAAGCAGCTCAGTATCTCTAGAACCAACTATCTAACCAACGACGAGAAAACCCAAGAAAAACAAAAAAAGTAAGCGAACCTCGAACTGTCCACAGACACCCCTTCACAGTAGGGTAGACTAGCTTCACATTCCTGTATTTACTATAGATATAGATTGTTTTTGTTTTGTTTTTTCTGTTTTAATGCAAAGAACGATAAAGCATTCTGTCCAGCTAACCGGAACTCATGAACGTGACTGCCATTACTGTACTCCATATCCCCCCAACCAGCGAAAAAGTACCAGCCATCAGGAAACTTCCGACTACAGCTCGCAAAAAAACGTGGATGGGTCCTGGACTGGCCCGGAGAGAACTCAAGGAAAGACAATTAGCAGGTAAGGCCTAATTTCTTCTTCCTCATCGTCTCTCCGGGCCAGTCCAGGAACAGATGGGAAGTACCAAAGCAATTCCTAAACATGGGAGGGTCCGGCGAGCCCAGCTACAATCGCTGCAGCCCCTACGTTGGCATCATCCCTTGCGTGCACATCCAAGCGATAATGCTTAGCAAAGGTGTGCAGAGAAGACCACGTCGCTGCCCTACAAATATCCACAGGCGGAACTAAGGCAAACTCCGCCCAGGACGTCGCTAACCCTCGGGTAGAATGAGCCTTGAGGTTCCCGGGAAGCGACCTACCCCTAATCTCGTACGCCGACGAAATCGCTCGTTTCACCCATCTCGCAATGGATGCCTTAGAAGCCATTTGCCCTTTACGCGGCCCGCTAAAGAGTACGAAAAGCCTATCCGATCGCCGAAACGACTCTGTGTTCCAGAGGTACTTGCGAAGTACCCTGCCCATATCCAAGTTCCGTACCCGTCTAGCGGCCTCACTGCCTTTCCGGTTTGAAAAAGTTGGCAGAGACACCGACTGGTTTACATGAAAAGCTGACACTACCTTAGGCAGAAATGAAGGCACTGGTCTTAAAACCACTTTCTCTGGAGAAAACTGCAGGAATGGTTCTCTACAAGACAGAGCTTGCAGATCCGAAATCCGACGTGCCGAACATAAGGCCACTAAAAAGGCCGTCTTCCAAGTGAGGTGGCGGAAACTAATTGCATCCCCTCCCGCAAAAGGAGGCTGTAGCAAAACTTCCAAGACCAAGGTCAAATCCCACGGAGGCATCACTGGATGCACTGGCGGTCTGATAATCCGCACAGCTCTCAGAAAGCGATGCACATCCGGATGCGCTGACAAAGCGTAGTTACTCACCTGTAACAGGTGTTCTCCAGGAGCAGCAGGAATCAGTCCTCACTTATGGGTGACGTCGGCGCCGACGGAGCCCTCGCGGAGCAATTTTCCCCAGCTTTCAAAGAAAGCCTTTGGGAATTGCAGCGCGCATGCGCGGTCCTCTTACCGCCCAAGGGTGCCATCTTAGCCAGTCAGATGACATAGCTAAAAAAGACAGCATAAAAAATTTGCAAAAAGAACATAAGCAGACGATTGCAACTCCAAGGGGAGGAGGGAGGGTAGTGAGGACTGATTCCTGCTGCTCCTGGAGAACACCTGTTACAGGTGAGTAACTACGCTTTCTCCAGGACCAAGCAGGAAGTCAGTCCTCACTTATGGGACTCCCAAGCTCAAGGCTACCGGAGACCCTAAGCACAAAAATGAGCTCCCTCTAGCTCAGCAGCAGAGAAGGAAAGAATCTTCGCTGAATTATCACCCACCGGTAGCCCACATCCGGGATGGAGGGTAGGAGTTGCTCAGACCTCAAAGAGATTACGGAGGACTGCCTGTCCGAAAGCACTGTCCCTGCGGGACTCCCTCCCGAGACAGTAATGGACCGCAAAAGTCTGGCTCGAAGACCAAGTAGCGGCCCGGCAGATGTCTGCCAGCGGAACAGAGCGGAGGTAAGCCACTGACGTAGCCTTTGCCCGAACGCAATGAGCCGTGACTCGACTTTTTAAGGAGAGTCCGGCTGCCCCATAAGCCCAAGAGATACAGTCCGCAACCCAGATGGACAGAGTACGCTTGGAGACCGGGAGCCCCAATTTATTGGGGTCAAAAGACACAAAAAGCTGAGCAGCTTTACGGTGCTCCCGCGTACGGTCAAGGTAGAAGTTCAAAGCACTTCTACAGTCCAGGGTATGGAGGACCGTTTCAGCTCGGCTGGAGTGTGGTCTGGGAAAGAAGGCTGGAAGTACCACCTCCTGATTGATGTGAAAAGGGGAGACCACTTTTGGAAGAAATTTTGGGTGAGTCCGTAGGACTACCCTATTTTTGTAGAACCGAGTGTAAGGGGGATCAGACACGAGGGCCTGCAATTCACTTACGCGTCTAGCGGAAGTGAGGGCTATCAAGAACAGTGTTTTCCAAGACAGAAAACGGAGAGAACAGGTAGCCATAGGTTCAAAAGGCGGACAGGTGATCCGCTGCAAAACCACATTCAGGTCCCAGTCAGGCGCTGGCGGGCGCAGAGGTGGTTTAAGTAGAAGGAGACCTCGGAGAAACCTCGCTACGAGAGGGTCGCTGGAGAGAGGTCTACCGTCCACCGGCACATGATGTGCCGAAAGAGCACTGAGGTGAACTTTGACGGAGTTGGACTTAAGTCCCAGATTAGAGAGGTGTAGCAAGTACTGCAAGATCACCGACACCGGGCAGGAGAAGGGATCCTGAGACTGTTGGGTACACCAGACGGCAAAGCGACGCCATTTAAGGGCGTAGCATTTGCGGGTAGAAGGCCGTCGCGAAGCCAAGACGACCTCCTCCACCTCTGCCGGCAGGAGAAGGGGAGCAAGGACTACCCTCTCAGCAGCCAGGCCATGAGGTTGAGAGACCTGCGGTTGGGGTGTAGTAGAGACCCCTGATCCTGAGTGAGGAGATCCGGTTGTACCCCCAGAGGGAATGGATCCTCCACCGCTAATTGCAGTAGGAGCGGAAACCACGGCTGTCTGGGCCAGCGAGGGGCCACCAGGATCATGAAGGCTTTCTCTCGGAGAACCTTGAAAAGAGTCCGAGAGACTAGCGGGATGGGAGGGAAAGAGTACAGAAGGCTCCCCGACCATGAAATTAGAAAAGCGTCCGCCGCAACACGAAGGGGGTGTGGCTGACGAGAGCAGAAGCGAGGAAGCTGCCGGTTGTGAGGACTGGCAAAGAGATCCACCGTGGGGAGGCCCCACTTTAGGAAGAGCTTCTGAACTACCAAGGGATCCAGACGCCACTCGTGCGGCTGGAGGATCCTGCTCAGTTTGTCCGCCAGGCAATTCTCTTGGCCCGGGAGATAAACTGCCTTGAGGAGAATGCTGTGACTGACGGCCCAAGAGCAGAGCTTCTGTGCCTCCCGGCAGAGGAGGAAGGAGCCCGTGCCCCCCTGCTTGTTCACGTAGAACATGGCAACTTGATTGTCCGTCTGGACAAGGACGGACTGGTGGGAAGTCAGGTGGGAGAAGGCCTTGAGAGCCAGGCGGATCGCCCTGAGCTCCAGGAAGTTGATCTGCTGAGCAGACTCCCACGTGGTCCAGAGGCCCTGAGTACGTGCCCCTTGGCAATGTGCTCCCCAGCCCAGGAGGGATGCATCCATGGTCAGCACCCGGGTCGGCTGAGGTGACTGGAAAGGCATTCCGAATATCAGGTTCGGCTGCCGAAGCCACCACCGGAGAGACGAGATCAGCGGCTCGGAGACGCGCACTAGGTCTGCTAGGCCGCCTGTGGCTTGTCGCCACTGCTGGCGGAGACACCATTGAGCAGGCCGCATATTCAGGCGGGCATTGGGGGTCACATGGACGGTGGAAGCCATATGGCCGAGTAGTCTCAGGAAGCGCCTGGTGGAGACCAGGGGCTGGCTGCGAAAACGGTCGGCTAGGTCCATGAGCCGTTGAGCCCTGTCGAGCGGTAGGTACGCTCGTGCCTGAGGAGTGTGTAGCCTTGCGCCGATGAACTCGAGATCCTGTGAGGGGAGCAAAGTGGACTTTGCGAAATTTATAACAAAGCCCAAGTACTGCAGAAGAGTCACCGTGCGGCGTGTGGCGCTGGTGACCTCCGGAGCGGACCCCGCTCTGATGAGCCAGTCGTCGAGGTACGGAAAGACATAGAGGCCGTGAAGCCGGAGATGGGCCGCCACCACCGCGAGACATTTTGTGAAGACTCGCGGTGCGGAGGACAGGCCAAAGGGCAGTACTCTGTACTGGTAATGATTTCCTGCCACCACAAACCTTAGGTATTGGCGGTGGCTTGGGTGGATGAGGATGTGCGTGTAGGCATCCTTTAGATCCAAGGAGCATAGCCAATCTCCCTGCTGGAGGTAGGGCAGAAGGATTCCAAGGGTAAGCATTTTGAACTTCTCCCGCACAAGGAACTTGTTGAGGTTGCGCAAGTCCAGGATGGGTCTGAGGCCTCCTGTTCTCTTTGGTATTAGAAAATACCTGGAATAAAAGCCTTGACCTCTCAGGTGGTGTGGCACCGGTTCCACCGCCTGTTCCTGCAGAAGACCTGCTAACTCCTGAAGGAGTAATTCCCTGTGCAGAGGGGGTCGTGGAGGTTCTCCCGGAAAATAGGAGGGAGGGACCTGGTGGAAGTGGAGAAGATAGCCTTCTCGCACGACTTGAAGCACCCAGGCATCTGCGGTGATGCCGGACCACCTGTGGGCGAAGTGAACCAGCCGGCCTCCAGTGCTGGGAGGAACCAGCGGGGGGGGAGAGGCTATGCTTAGTGAGTCAAAACCCCCCCCCCCTGCTGAGCAGGGGCTGGTGGTGCAGGCTTGGGGGCTTGCTGCCTACGGGACCCGTTACCCCGTCCCTTGGCCTGCTGGCCCTGTTGGGGAGCTGCAGGGGCCTGATAATGGGGGTATTGTTTGTAGGCAGCCGCCTTCCTCGGGTAAAAGGACTTTTTCCCCGAGCCCTTCTTTTTCTGGGAAGGGGCAGAGGTCTTCCTAGAAAGCCTGGTCCTGGTGAGAGTCTCAGTCTCAATTTGTGCAGCCTTTTCAGCCATGGGCTTGCCAAAGAGGTTTTCGCCTCGGCAGGGGACATCGACCAACTTGTCCTGCACCCAGGGCTCAAGGTCTGACGACTGAAGCCAAGCCTGTCGGCGGGCACCGATGCCGGCTGCGGCCACTCGAGCCGATGCTTCAAAGCCATCATAGGCTGCTCGGGACATGAACTTTGAGCATTCCCGAATGCCAGTGGACAAGGCCAGGAACCTCCGCAAGGGTTCCTCGGACAAACCAGCGGAGAATCCGGCTAGCTCTTTAGCCAGATCTCGGAGATACATGCCCATGTATAGCTGGTAGGTCTGGACACGACATGCGAGCATAGAGCCCTGGAAACACTTCTTACCAAGGCCATCCAGGTTACGGGCCTCCCTGCCAGGAGGCACCGAGGAGTGCATCTTCTGGCTCTTAAGACGATGCATGGCCGATTCCACTACCATGGAATGGTGTGGTAGCTGTGCCTTTTGAAAGCCAGGGCTCTTGCGGACTCGATAGATAGAATCGACCCGCTTGCTCAGGACCGGCGAGGAGGCCGGACTCTCCCACATGCGGAAGAGTAGTCGTTCCAGCATAGGAGGAACCGGTACAGTAAAGTGTTCCCTTGCGGGAGAGTCATACTGGAGGGCGTCGAGCTCTTCGGCTCGAGGCTCCTCCTCGGGGTCCGCAGGGAAGGCCAAAGCCTTGGCCATATCCCTGACGAAGTCCGAGAACCGGGCATCCTCCGGGGGGGACTGCTTCCGAGGCTCGGACTCCGGTGAGTCCGAGGGGACACACCGAGTCCGGAAAGAATCAGGCGACTCTTCCTCTTCAGACTCCCAGACCGACTCCGACGAGGACTCGGTGGGGTCGGCCCGGGCAGGGCGCGGCGCCTGCCGCCTTGACGCCGAGGGAGTCGGCGTCGGCGACCTCGGTCCCGAACAGGAGGCCGAGGGTGACCTCGACCGAGGATCGACTCGAGTTCGCATCGACTCGAGGATCGGCTCGGTCTCCGGGGTCGACTTGGACGTCGACGTCCCGGCGGTCGGGGCAGCGGCGCCAGCGAGGCCAGCGAGCAGTGCCCGCTGCTGGTCCATGAAGGCAGACAGTCTGCTCTCCAAGGCCGTCAACCTGAGTCCGAGCTCAGGTGACCCAGCAGCCCCCGACTCGGGCCCCGACGGCTTCGGGCCCGACGTCGGCTGTCGCGGAGGCGAGTCCAGAAGGACCACAGGACTTACCCGAGCAGGCATCTCCGACTCCAGGCGAGGTCGTTTCGTGAGGTGCTCCTTCTCCAAGGACCCGGGGCGGCTGTCGGGGCTATGCGACCTGGCCCTTGCGGAACCAGGAGCGTCCACCGACGCCGCCCTCGCGGGTTTCACCTTCCGACGATGGTCCCCGGAGGGAGAACCCCTGTCGGAGGAACTCCGGCGACGGTCCGAGCTGGAGCCTTTGGACGCGGAGGCCTCCGACGAGGTCCGGATACGGCTGGGGTCAGCGAAGATCCTATCACGCTGATGCCGCCGACTTCTCAACGCTTTGGAGGACATTTTGCCGCAGGGCCCACAGATCAGTTCTTCATGATCCGGGCCCAGGCAGCGGAGGCAAAAGTCGTGTGTGTCAGTTAGTGACATATTTCGGTCACACTGACCACACCGCTTAAAACCACTGGCAGCCATCGAGGGAAAAAGGGCCCCGGCGAGGTCAAAGGACCGGGCTGCCAGGGAAAAACCGAAAACGAAAACTGACTAAGTCAGAAAAACCGAAAAAAAGGAAGAGGACTCGTGACCGGCGTCGCGAGTCCGGGCGGGAAAAAGACCGGCGTCGAACCGAATGGAAAAAATAAAATTATGAAGAAATATCGACTTTTTCGCGGGGACACGACGGGGACGTCTGTAGGGCTCCGCGGAAAAAAGAAGACTGGCTAAGATGGCACCCTTGGGCGGGAAGAGGACCGCGCATGCGCGCTGCAATTCCCAAAGGCTTTCTTTGAAAGCTGGGGAAAATTGCTCCGCGAGGTCTCCGTCGGCGCCGACGTCACCCATAAGTGAGGACTGACTTCCTGCTTGGTCCTGGAGAATACTGTGTTTTGCACCTTGCCCCTGAAACACGCTAGTGTCGCCAGCTGGACTTTGAGAGTATTGAGTGCCAACCCTTTCTCCAGTCCATCTTGTAGAAAAGCCAGAATAGAGGGAAGGGCCGCAGAAAAAGGGCGCAGACCCCGTTCCTCACACCAAACCTCAAAAATGCGCCACACCCGAACATAAGCCAGGGAAGTCGATCTCCGCCGCGATTTCAACAGTGTAGCAATCACGGCTGACGAATATCCGCGACGCCGCAAGCGTTCCCTCTCAATAGCCAAGCCGTAAGCAAGAACCGATCCACTTGCGGCATTAACACCGGGCCCTGGTTTAAGAGATTGATTCGGTCGGGCAGACGCCATGGGCGATCCACTAACAGACTCACCAGATCCGCATACCACGGTCTCCGCGGCCAGTCCGGAGCTATGAGAATCACGGACCCCGTGTGACTCGCTATCTTCTGCACAATTCTGTCGATCATCGGCCACGGCGGGAAAACATACAGCAAGACATTCCGCGGCCAGGGCTGCACCAAGCCGTCTAGACCTTCCGACATATGCTCCCTGCGTCTGCTGTAAAAACGCGTTGCCTTGGCATTGGAAAAGGTCGCCATCAGGTCCATAACTGGTTGCCCCCAATGTACCGTGATGTCGTGAAAGACCGCTGCATTCAGCTCCCACTCCCCAGGATCTAAAGCATGGCGACTGAGAAAGTCTGCCTGAACATTGTCTTTTCCCGCCACGTGCGCTGCCGACAGAGCTAGTAGGTGATGCTCCGCCCAAAGCAGCAACAGCTGACTCTCCTCCAGCAAGGCGGTACTGCCCGTGCCCCCTTGTCGATTGATATACGAAACTGTTACGAGATTGTCAGAGAAAACGCGAACTGCTTTGCCTACCAGAAGCCACTCGAAATGCAGCAGCGCCAAACGAACTGCTCGGAGCTCCAACAGATTGATCGGCGCCCCACTCTCTTCTGTTGACCAGGATCCTTGCGCCACGTGAGCTTGACAGTCAGCTCTCCAACCGACGAGACTTGCGTCCGTAGTGACCAGAATCCAATCCGGCTCCTTCAGGACAACTCCCGCCTGAAGATGTTTTGGCTCCAGCCACCACTGAAGAGAGGTAATC
Source organism: Ichthyophis bannanicus (assembly GCA_033557465.1). Taxonomy (NCBI): domain Eukaryota; kingdom Metazoa; phylum Chordata; class Amphibia; order Gymnophiona; family Ichthyophiidae; genus Ichthyophis; species Ichthyophis bannanicus. The sequence goes on from CM066041.1 coordinate 84,266,186, forward strand.
ACCTCCTCCAGGCATGGCAATTTGCGGCAGAGAGGATGAATCTGAGGGGACCATCTGGACAGGAGAGCCCGCTGCAGAGGTCGCATGTGCGCCCTGGCCCACGGGACGAGATCCAAGGCAGCTGCCATGGATCCCAGGAGCTGTAAATACCTCCATGCCGATGGAGCCTTTAGCTTCACAAATGCCCGCACCTGCCTGAGAATTTTGTGAACCCGCTCCACGGGAAGAAATACGGAACCTATCTGGGTGTCGAACAGCGCTCCTAAATAAGTGATACGCCTGTTGGCAACAACCGACTCTTTGCTCGATTGCTTACCCAACCTAGATTTTCCAGAAGCTGCACTACTCGAGCCATCGAGACTACCGATTCCTCGTGGGATCGAGCTCGTATCAACCAATTGTCGAGGTAAGGGTGAACATGAATCCCCTCCGACCGCAAAGCTGCCGCTACGACCACCATCACCTTCATGAAAGTCCGAGGAGCCGTGGCCAAACCGAACGGTAACGCCCGGAATTGAAAATGACCCATTGGGACGGCAAAACACAAAAATTTGTGATGCTCGGCTTGGATGGGAATGTGAAGATACGCTTCCGTGAGGTCGATGGACGTTAGTACCTCGCCAGGTTGCACCGCGCGAATCACTGACCGCAAAGTCTCCATGCGAAAATGAGGGACCCGTAAACACCGATTGACGTGCTTGAGATCCAGGATGAGACGAAAAGAACCCTCCTTCTTGGGGACCACAAAATAAATTGAGTACCGACCGAAGCCGCACTGATCTGGCGGTACGGGCACAACAGCCTTGAGCCGCAATAGCCGAAGAAGCGTATCTCTCACCGCATTCCTCTTTACTTGAGACCCGCATGGAGACCGTACAAATGCGTCTGGCAGAGGCTGAGCAAACTCCAAGGCATAACCCTCGTGGATGATCTCCAGCACCCAACGGTCCGTGGTTATGGAGGTCCAGACGGAGAGGAACCCCTGCAACCGGCCGCCCACCGGAATCTCCGTCTGGACCTGCCGCCCTTCATTGCGGCTTCTTGGAGGCATTTTGTTGAGAATGCAAGTATCCCCTGCCAAATCCTCTAGCCCCCAGAAAGGGCTGACCTCGAACTGCAAAACGTCCCCTCTGATAAGGTGCGAAACGGGATCCCCGAAACTTGCGAGCATCTCTGGCTGCACCTCTGAGCTGGACTCCAGACCTTGGTGCTCTAGGACGATCTTCCTGTAGTCGACCCCCTTTGGAGTCTCCCAGGTCCTTTACAATCTTATCTAGGGCCTCCCCAAAAAGCAGCTTGCCTTTATAGGGCAATTTACTGAGCCGAGTCTTCGAGGAAGCATCCGCTGCCCAATTTCTCAGCCAGAGAAATCTGCCAGCGGCGATGACTGAAGCCATGGACTTTGCGGAGACCCTAACTAAGTCATAGAATGCGTCAGCTAGGTAAGCCGCCGCTGACTCCAACTTTGCCCCTTCGGGCACTGAAGTCCCTTCCTTATCGATAGCAGCCGCTCCCTGGAGCCATCGAATGGAAGCGCGTGATACATACGCTCCGCAAATGAAAGCTTGCAGTGAGAGGGCACATGAATCCAAGACCTGCTTCAACAGAGTCTCCAACTTCTGATCTTGAAGATCCTTTAGAGCAGCGCCCCCTTCCACCGGAATAGTGGTCTTCTTTGTAACTGCTGCGACTACAGCATCCACTTTGGGCATACGCAACAAGTCTTTTTCCTCCTGCGGCACTGGATATAGACGTGCCATAGCCCGGCTACCGCGTAAAGAAGCCTCAGGACATTCCCACTCAGAGTCGATCATTTGTTTGATCACTCTATGAACCGGAAAACAGCGTTACTCCTGCTTAAAACCTTGCAATAAGAGGTCCTCTAAAGGTTCCTGTGGCACCACTGGAGTGACCATATTAAGTGCTGCCAGAGAATGTACAATCAAGGCCCCTAGCTCTTCCTTTCGAAATACCCTAAACACATTATGGTCATCGCCTGGGGCTATTTCTCCCTCCTCCAGTTCCACAGACCAAGTATCTAAATCTGCCTCTGAGAAGATCTCTCCTTCTTCCCCTAACTGAGAAGCAGAAAATGGCTGCCCAAGAAAATCCATCAGAGTTCCTGGAGGCTGAGATCTGTTAGAGGGCCCCTCACCTGTATCAGACCCCGAGACAACCAAATGGGGCTCTGCCACGCTGGCTAGTGGAACTGCAGGTGGTGTCAATTTAGATATGGGAGCAGGAGCGCTGTTAGCCTGTGCCACCTTTAGCAGGTAAGCCTTATGCATCTGTAAAATAAAATCCGGCGAAAAAAAGAAGCCCACATTGTCTACAACTGTATCCGATGGTCCTTTAGAATCCCCCTCAGCCAAGGGGGACTTTTTGGACTTCGATTTTCTTTTCTCCGGTCTGTTTTGCGGCGCAGGAGAAACCGCCGCTGAAGACAAAATGGCTGCCGTTCCCGCCTTTAATGGCGTGCTGTTAGAGCTTTCCGCGACAGTTCCCGACGGCGAAACTGCCTCCATTAAGCCGAACAGCCTCTCTATCAAACAACTACCGCGGACACAAGACCTACAAACCCCCGGTCCGACTAGCCTGCGGCGGTTGCCACACTGAATGCACAACGCTGAAGCCGCTAACATACGCCCCTGTGGACAAACGGCTGCGATGCGAACAGAACCCGTCGGAAACAGCGTGTCACAGATTACTCACTTGAACAGCAGCCCTCCAACTTCCCGCTGCTAGCGGGACACGGAGTAAAAGTAAGACCGGCAGAGGAAGAAGCACTGGGGCTCCCAGCTTCGTCCTTAGAGCTTGTTAGAGACGTCCCTTATGCGGTAAGCAGGCTCTGCCCCCGATTACTGGCACTCTCTTTTTGCTTTTTTTTTTTTTTTTTTACATATTTGAAATGGCCAAGTTAAGTAAATAAGGATGCTCTGCCAGAACACCCCAAATTCCCCGAAAACAATAAAAATGTTATCTACTGATTCCTCAAAGCCTCTTCAGGAGCCTGTCAGACCAACGTCCTATTCAGCTGCTGAGGACTGAAAAGACTGAGTAGCTGACGTCACGGGGAGTGCTATAGCCTGTCAGAAAGAACTTTTCAGTTTTTCAGTCCTCAGCTGCTGAATGGGATTGACCACCCATCTGTTCCTGGACTGGCCCGGAGAGACGATGAGGAATTACAATTTATAATACCTGATGGAAGGTTCTGTTGTATAGTTTGTCATAAGTCATGTTATGGGTGTGTTAGGGGCTGTATGAGTGGGTTGAGGTGTGGGGGGTGGTTGTGTTGGGTTAGGGTGGGCAAAGTGTAGGAGGAACAGGTGATGTTTAAGAGCTTTCCTGAACTGATAAAGGTCCCTGATTGATCTGATATGTGGTGGGAGGTTGTTCCAGCACCTCGGGGCATAGAAGGAAAAGTATCTATTCCTGGTTGTTTGTGTGCATTTTGTGGCTTCCGATGGTATAATGAGCGTATTGGCAGCTATTGACCTTCTCAGCCTGTTGTTGGGGGTGGCGGTGAGGAGAGCAGTGAGGGATGAGGGGGCTATCAGGTTGATTGCTTTGAAGGTTAGGAGTAGTGCCTTGTAGATGAGCCTACTGTTCAACAGTAGCCAATGTCAGCAGGCAGACTGTGAGCCACCACGGCGCATAGCCTGCCTATTTGAAAATGGGGCCCAAGGTCCTCAAAGTCGAAATACGAGAATACACTCTGGAAGATATCCCGGGGACCTGGAAGAGTGGTTATAAAAGAGAGTCGGTGCCCTATGGACGCGCCCCAAGGAGCGTCCAATGTGCCCGTCGTGCTCCTTGGGCTCTCTCCTTCGTCATGTGCCCATGGCACAAACAGAGCAGTTGTCCTGCTTTTCTTGAATACAATTACTATGCCACCTCCAGGGGATGGAGCTTGAAACCGGGGCGTCTGGGCAGAGAATGGACACAGGAGCAGCAGTGAGTTGATCTGTACTTGATAAAAACAAGAAACAAAACAGGGAGCTACTGCTACAGAAAAGATTACAGTATCTAGAACAAATAAAAACCTACCTTAGCCAATCTCCGTCTCCCAACACATCTTCAGGCTAATCATTAGCATTCATTCAATTCTTTTGTGTACCTTAAAAATTTCAGTGTGTACAAAACTGACTGTATATGCAATAACACAGGTACACTAAAAAAGTTTTTTTTTAAACTGCCTCTAATGTTTCGATTGATTTTTACGTTTTTTGGTGCGCTGAATCCAAATCTGGTAACCAATTTGCTCCATCACGTACAGATTTTTTGCTACATTGGGTTAGCAGTTTGAGGTGAACGTTTCAGATTGAGTGCGATCGAGATAAAAGTTTCTTGGATGAATTCTTTATACTAATTGTTTAGTAGTTATTCAAATAAGAATAAAGAAAATTGTAACAAGGCAGCACATAAGAATAGAGTAATGTCAACAAAACACACTGTGATGGTAGCAAAATTGTCTGCACTTAAAACAGCCACATACATGTGCACAAACATTGAGCATATAAGAGCGAGGTTAGACACAAAGCAAAGCAAAGCAAAGCAAAGAAATATGCAAAAAATGTTGTACAGGTATGTATGTAAGAATAGAAAACGCAAACCGCACCATTGCAATACATGAAGACAAACACCCGATGGTGTGAAAATAAAATTCTAATAAATGAGATCCGACACTGTGGTAATAACTAGCAAATTTTTATTTCAAAGTTTAGTAAAAACACGATATTTGTCAACACAGTTTAGATTTTAAAGTCATTCTTGGGTCAATCAATCTCCTGGTGGGCCCGTTTCTTCTTCCCCCGAATGCTTCTCTTGGTGCGCTGCTTGGCGTATTTTTCATCTGGGGTTTCCCGCAGCAGCAACCAGCAGAAATCAGCCATCATAGTGGTGTTCCATCTTCCTTGGTACCTTCTCTCTGCGTCCTTGATGTCCTGGTGAAACCTTTCACCTTGTTCTTCACTGTACGCCCCCAAGTTTTCGGGAAAGTAGTTCACATGGGAGTGCAAGAAATGGACTTTCAGGCTCATGTTACAGCCTTGTTCTTTGAAGGCATTGAGCATCCTGGCAACAATATCCTTATAGTTCTCATCCCGCCTGTTCCCCAAGAATTTGAGAACAACATCCTTGAAGGAATCCCAGGTTTCTTTTTCCTTCTCAGACATCGTTTCAGCGAATGCTCCATCTGAAATGAGTTTCCTTATATCAGGGCCAACAAACACTCCTTCCTTTAGCTTTGCTTCAGAAAGTCGGGGGAACTTTGAGCAAAGGTACCGAAAGCACTCACCATCTTTTGGAAGGGACTTGATGAATTGCTTAATGAGACCCAACTTAATGTGGAGAGGTGGTAATAGAATTTTATCACGAGGTACCAAGCTCTCATGAAGAACATTTTTCTCACCGGGTCTCAAATACTCCCGAATTGGCCAGTCTTTTTTCCCCCAGTGTAGGTCGCGGGCCCGGCTATCCCACAAGCAAAGGAAGCAGGGATATTTGGTGAAACTGGATTGCTGCCCTAATAGCATGGATAGAATTTTAAAGTCTCCACAAATCATCCACTTATGCTCATCATAACGAATCTTCTGAAGAATCAGGGCCAAATTCTCGTATTTTTCTTGGAGAATAACAGAGTGAGCAATAGGAACTGAAGCGAATGTGTTGCCATTATGAAGAAGAACACCTTTTATGCTGTCTTTTGACGAATCAATGAACAGCCGCCATTCAGCAGGATCATACTTGAGTTTAAACTTTTCCATCACTCCGTATATATCGTTGCAAAATACCAAATCTTCCTCTTTGCTGAAATACTTCAAAAATTGTGTCTCGCGGTTGCGGTACCAATAAAAAGTTGTTCCTGGTGACAATAGATTTTTCTGTTTAAGCCGAGAACCTAGCAGTTGGGCAGCATCTTTTGGGAGTCCTAAATCCCGGACTAAATCATTCAATTCAGCTTGAGAGAAAAGTTCAGGTTTCGGATCTGGTTCAGTTTCAAACTCGGAAGTACTGGACTCATCGGGAAAAGCCATCTGATGAGTCTTATCATGATCAGAACCGTCCACACAAATATGATCCAAAGATTTTGGTGGTTCAGGCACAGGTACTTCGTTGCTATGAGGCATAGGCCTAATTGCTGAGGGAAGGTTGGGGTAACTTATTACGTTCTTATTTTTTAAGTTGTATCCCTTCACAATGCAAGAGCAAAAATAGCAGTCACTGCTGTGGTCTCTTTGTTCACGCCACATCATAGGTATTCCGAAACGAAATGCTTGTTTTTTACCTTTCATCCATAAGCGTAGATCTTCCTCACATGTCTTGCACACTTTGTGAGGAGCCCACGGTTTGTCTTGATCGCCTAACTTCAAACCGAAATAGGCAAAATATACTTTAATAAATGCAGAAATGTTCCTCTGCCGCTTTTTCACGGTATATTCCCCACAAATTAAACAAAAACTGTCCGGAGAGTTGACGCAACCTCTGGCTCTGTGAGCCATCACAAATACACAGCACTGCAAACTACAACTGTAGTGAACCACTTCGGAATAAAGCTGGATTACGACTGAGCAAACAAAAGGTAATAATGAACTTGCAAGAAACTGAAATTTGACAGGAACGTTCATGTCGCAAACAACGGGGTTGAGCGAGCGAACGAGGCGAGGCGAACAGGAAAGAACATGCGCCAGCGCGAGTACTGGATTTAGCCCCCGCCTCCCAATTGTCCTGTTAATGTATAAAATGAATACAAAACACTCTAAAATATCATGAGGGAGTGTTTCTAGTTAGTTAACCATTACAACCTCTATTTTGGGCCAAGAAAATAAACTGCAGTCGGCTGAAAAGAAATTATGTGAACATTCCTTATATGGGTAAGAAATTTAATTTTGCAAGAAAACGTGACGTGATGGAACATTTTGGCTATTTTTCCTGGATTCAGCACCCCAAAATCTATAGGAATCAGTTGCAAAACTGGAGGCAGTTTTTTGGTAGTGTACCTGTGTAATCTATGAATTAATATGCCTTTAACCAATTTATATGCAAAAATAAGTTCTAGTGTAAAAAAGGTAATCAAGCAATGTATGAAATGAAGCAAATGAAGATTGTGAGCTCTGATGAGCAGGGACTGTCTCTCTTCTATGTTTGTACAGCGTTTCGTACGTTGCGGCGCTTTATAAGTCTTTTTTAATAATAATAATAATAATGTAACTCCATAAAGTATGGGCGTGATGTGATCTCTTCTGGATAAGCCGCAGAGAATGCGGGCTGCTGCTGCATTCATCGCCATTTGCAGTGGATTGAGGGTGCTCTTGGGGAGACCGTGCAGAATGATGTTTGCAAAATCGAAATGTGGTGTTACAAGTGTCTGGAATATTGTTCTGAAATCATCTGGAGCTAGCAGAGGTCTTAGGTGCCTTAACGTCATGATTTTATTGTAAATGGACTTGGTGGTGTTCTTTATGTGCTCTTTGAAGTTGAGCTGTTGGTCGAGCGTGACACCCAGGTAGCATATCACAGATTTGCATGGGAGCTCTGCATCTCTCACCTTCAAGGTAGTGGGGGGAGAGACATTCTTGTTCTTTGTGATAAATAAGACCTCAGTTTTACTAAAGTTTATGCGTAAATTCTGAGACAGGAGCCAGTCGGTGATTGCGTTGAAGCAATCTACTAGCGGGGAGAGGTCAGGATGCATAATTTTGATTGGAGTGAACAGCAAGACATCATCTGCAGAGATCAAGCTGGATATATTAAATGAGCGGATGTCGTCACATATAGGTTGCATATATACGTTGAAGAGTAAAGCAGACAGGGAGGAGCCTTGGGATACTCCCTGCTGTTGGTGGAATGGATCAGATGTTGAGGATCCTATCCGAACATGTTGCCGTCAGCTAGATAGGATTTACACCATTCCCAAGCCAAGCCCTGAATTCCCTTTTCCTGGAGTCGGATAAGGAGTTGCTCATGATTAACAGAGTCAAATGCTGCAGCAATATCAAGGAAGATAAGTACAAACCCATTTTCTGTTTTGTCTATACCTCTGGGTAAAGTGATGGTAAACATGGCGAGTAGAGTCTCTACACCATGGGCTTCTCGAAATCCGTGCTGGCAGGGATCAAGAGGGGCTGATGTGTCAATGTGTTGCTGGATCTGTCTTTGGACAACCTTCTCAATTAGTTTAATTTAAAATACAATACAGAAAAAGAAAATTGCAAAAAGTGCAAAATTTTAAATAACTGTGTGCAGAATTGTCATGTATGTACACTGTTAGTAAGTTCACCCCCTAAATGTGATAGTTTAATTTATTACGCCTTCCTATAACGCATTTTGTCAGAGCACACTTTACTGCAGGCACTGGTGAACATTTTGTATAGTAGAATAATATAGTTTGCAACTGATAATTAATGGTCCTAACACTGCTGTTCCCGGAGATCACCTGTTACAGGTGAGTAACTACGCTATCTCCAGGAACAAGCAGGAATGTAGTCCTCACATATGGGGACTCCCTAACTGAAGATGCCAGGGAGATGGCCCCAGGAAGGTGCCACTGTCGAAGGTGAGAATCCTTCCTCCCATGGATCTCTGGCATCCCACCAGGGTTGGTGGGTAGGAGTTGGTTTAAGTTTGAAAGAGATTTTGAAGAACAGCTTGGCCAAAGAAGGCATCCCGACGGGAGGCTTTATCTAGGGAGTAGTGGGCTGTGAAGGTGTGTACTGAAGCCCAGGTGGCTGCTCGACAAATGTCATCGATAGACACAGAGTGGAGAATAGCCATAGAAGCTGCCAAGGCTCTCACATTATGAGTTGTGACATGGTCCTGAAGAGAAAGACCCTTACTCTCATAAGTAAAGGATATGCATTGGGCAATCCATTTAGATAAAGTTCTTTTGGAGACTAAGTCCCAAATGACTAGGGTCAAAAGCTATAAAAAGTTGTGAGGACTTTCTATGTTGCTGTGTTCTTTGTATGTAAAAAGCCAAGGCTCTTTTACAATCCAAAGTATGAAGGTTTCTTTCTGCATTAGAGGCGTGAGGCCTCGGAAAAAATACAGGACGGTAAATTGATTGATTTAAATGAAAAGGCGAAATCACCTTTGGCATAAAATATGGGCGAGTTCGAAGAACAACCTTATCATGATGAAACGTAGTATAAGGAGGATCAACCACTAAAGCTTGCAATTCACTGATGCGACGGGCAGAGGTGATTGCAATTAAGAAGATGACCTTCCAGGTCAAAAACCTAAGGGCTGCAGTGGCTAAAGGCTCAAAAGGCGGCTTCATGAGCTGCCCGAGAACTAGATTTAGATCCCATGCTACCGGTGGTGGCTTGATGGGAGGTTTAGTTAATAAAAGGCCTCTCATAAATCTTGATAGGAGTGGATGAGAGGAAATTGGTTGTCCATTTAGAGGCTTATAAGAAGCTGCAATTGCACTAAGATGGACTCCCACCGAATTGGTCTTTAACCCAGAATTCGATAAGTGAAGGAGATACTCTAGTATCGATACTAAGGGTATGACCAGGGGGTTTAATCCCCTCTTGGAGCACCATATAGTAAAACGTTTCCACTTGAAGGCATAAGATCTTCTTGTGGAAAGTTTCCTAGAAGCCTGAAGGATATCTTTTACCTGCTGGGATAGGTTGAAATCCTGGAGGTCTAAGCCTTCAGCAAAAAGGCCATGAGGTGCAGGGACTGGGGATTCGGGTGCCATAGTGTCCCGTTCTCCTGGGAAAGGAGATCTGGAGCATATCCTAACTCCAGAGGTGCCGCTTGAGAGAGATGCAGAAGCAGGGAATACCACGTTTGGCGTGGCCATCGTGGTGCTACGAGAATCATGCAACCCCTGTCTCTCTGAAGCTTGAATAGTGTTTGGGGGATGAGAGGAATGGGTGGGAAGGCATAAAGGAAGTCCTGACCCCAGTGAAGGAGGAAGGAATCCCTTGCCTGACAGTTGTGTGCCGGAATCCTGGAACAGGACCGGGGAAGTTTGGCATTCAGTGGACTTGCAAAGAGGTCTATATCTGGAGTGCCCCAGAGATGAAATAATCCTTGCCACCTGGTCTAGGTGGAGTGACCACCCGTGAGGTAGCAGTACTCGACTGAGTTTGTCTGCCCAAAGGTCTTGAATGCCTGGAAGATATACCACTAGAAGGTGAATTTGATGCTCTCTGGCGAGGGCCCATAGTCGTAAAGCTTTGTTGCATAATGACAGAGAGCCCGTCTCGCCCTGCTTGTTCACATAGAACATGGCTACCTGATTGTCCGTCTGGACTAGGACTGTCTTGTAACTGAGCTGGGCGTGGAACACTCGAAGAGCTAAATAAATTGCTCTTAATTCCAGGAGGTTTATGTGTAAACCTACCTCCTGTGGAGTCCAGGTGCCCTGGGTAGAGAGATGATTCAGATGTGCTCCCCAACCCACCTGTGATGCATCTGTTGTTAGGGTGGCCTGAAAAAGGGGTTGATGGAAAGGAGACCCCACTATCAGATTTTCTAGTGATTGCCACCATTGGAGGGACAAAATTAGTCGTTGAGAGATTGTTATTTTGTCCGAAAAATAACCTGTGGCCTGTGTCCACTGTGTGGAAAGGGTCCACTGAGCTGCTCGCATGTGTAGGCGAGCATATGGGACTACATGAACTGTGGATGCCATGTGTCCCAGTAACTGCTGTAGTTCCCGAGCTGTGAGGGAGGATTTGCCTGCTGCTTGGGAAGCTAGCTGCATAATGCGAAGACAGCGGGCTTGTGGAAGGAAAGCCCTTGCCTGTCTGGTATCCAGACAAGCTCCTATGAATTCTAGGCATTGGAAAGGAACTAGTTGAGACTTCGGGAAGTTTATTTCCAATCCCAAGTATTGGAGGATTCGCATTGTACGGGAAAGTGCAGTGCTGGCCTCTGAAACTGTGGAGGCTCGAATGAGCCAGTCGTCTAAGTAAGGGAAGACAAAAATCCCCAGGGTTCGTAGAAACGCCGCTACTGCTGCCATGCATTTCGTGAACACCCTTGGTGCTGAAGCCAAACCAAAAGGAAGAACCCTGTATTGGAAATGCCTTCCCCTGAAAAGGAAAAGGAAAAGTTTCCTGTGATCTGGATGGATGAGAATGTGAGTGTATGCATCCTTTAAGTCTAGAGAGCAAAGCCAGTCCTAGCTTTGAAGATATGGCAGAAACGTTCCTAGAGAAATCATTTTGAATTTCTCTCGAAACAGATATTTGTTCAATTCTCTGAGGTCTAGAATGGGTCTGTGTCCCCCTGTAATCTTTGGAATAAGAAAATAGGGGGAGTAGAACCCTGTCCTCTGTTGAAAAATGGGTACTTCCTCTATTGCCCCTTGGGCAAGAAGTGTGGAAACCTCGTGATCTAGCAGATTGTCTGCAGAGGTTTGTGAACTGAATTGCTTTAGAATTGTAGGAGGGGGTATGCTGTGAAAATGAAGTTTGTACCCCTCCTACAATGGACAAAGTCCAATCTTCTGTTGTTATCTGATGCCATCTGTTGACAAAGTGGCATAACCTGCCCAGAATATTGGGGGGTTGGGGACCCCCCAGAGGCAGGAAGTGAAAGCTCTCTAGGAAGGAGTCAAAGCCCTTAAGGGGGCTGAACCTGGAGAGCTGGTTGGGCTCTCGGGCCTTTTGGTTTCTTTTGCTGTCTAGTTTGTCCCTTTTGGGCAACCTGACCTGGAGTCTGACTCTGCTGGGTACAGGAAGGATAAAACTTCCTCTTTTTGCTAAAGAGGGTTTTTTATAAGGCTTCCTTTTGGCTGGAGTGGCTGTAGACTTTGACAATCTATCTAAGGTAGAATTGTCAGCATCTAACTCGTTAGCCTTTTCCTGCCAGTTCTTGCCGAAGAGTTTCTCCCCTGTACAAGGAATGTTGCCTAACTTGTCCTGTACCCAAGTCTCCAAGTCTGATGCCTGTAGCCAAGCAATCCGTCGTGCGCCAATGGCAATAGCAGAAGTACTGCTGATGCATTCGAAGCAGTCAAAGGCTGCACGATTGACAAACTTGGAGACATCTTGAGCATGCTTAACTAGAGCAAGAAAATCTTGTCTCTTATCATCTGGGAGACATGGGCTCATAAGTTCCAAGTCTCCTGTGACTTCCTTAAGGAACATTCCCATATACAGAATATATGAACTGATCCTAGCTGAAAGCATGGAAGTTTGAAACGTTCTGCATCCAAAAGCATCCAGAGTCCTGCATTCACGACCTGGAGGGTTGGATGCATGCCTCTTTGCACTTTTCATCCTACGCATGGCTGATTCCACTACCACTGAATGGTGTGGCAGCTGAGTTTTCTGACATCCAGGACATGGTGGAACTCGATACATAGTATCAAGTCTCCTAGAGTGGGGAGAAGTAGTCAGAGGTGTCTCCCACATTCTGAGCATCAAGCTATGCAGAATTTCATGGATAGGCAGAGTAGCTGCCTCCTTAGGAGCTTTAGGATATTGGAGGATTTCCAATTCCTTTGCTCTGGGTTCCTCTTCAGGAGCTAGTGTGATTAATAGACCTTTGGCCATATCACGGATGAAATCCTGAAATGACAAGTCCTCTGGAGGTGACATTCTGAATTGGGGAGAAGAGGGATCTTCTAGGAGAAACCCTCTAGTGCCAGCAGAATTGTCAAAGTCTTCGGAATCGGAGTATTCCTGACCCCGATGCTCTTACAAAGCACGATCCCGGTACCGATCGAAGTCGGTACCGAGGTGACCCGGTACCGCTTTGTCCACTCCAGCCAGAGATGGCATGGGAAGAGTTCCCACCGGGGCCAATACCGCCGGTACCGGCATCGGTGTCGATGTCGGCATCGGTGCCCTTGGGACCACCGGTAGCGCAGCCGAAAGAAGAGCTGCGATACTGCGCTCGATAGAGAGGAACCTCTGGTCTATCGACGCTGCCAATGCCTGGGTGTCGGTACCGGTGAGGACGGCCAGAACCCCTGAGCATGGTACAGGTAGTTCTTGCGAGGCTGAGGCTGAGGCCTCGAGAACATCCTGAAGCCCCATCGATGTTTTGGAAGCCGAAGCCTCCCGTCGGGGCTGTTTTGCCGGTGTCGTTCCCTCAAGGGCAATGCCAATGGCCTCTCGATGCTTAGCAGGAGAGCTACCCTTTGAGGACCGGCTTTTATGTTTAGTTACCTGAGATCCATGGGAGGAAGAAGAGGCCCTTGACGATGTCCTGACATCTTTTTGATAACTATGGATGTGGTCTCACTGTACACAAACATACCTCAAGAAGCAGCATTAACTACAATACAATCAACTTTATCTTTACGAACAGATTTGTCTATGCTTCATACTGAGTTCTTACTATCTCTAGCAGATTTGGCAGTTTGTTATAATTATTTTGAGTTTGAGGGTACTCTATACAAACAAATATCAGGGGTTGCGATGGGCGCAACGTGCGCCCCATCTATTGCTAATTTCTATATGGCCCATTTTGAAACCAGCTGGCTATCAGAATCCCCGTATAAGAATCATATTCTTGTTTGGAAGAGATATATTGACGATGTCTTTCTGTTATGGAAGGGTACAGAAGAGGAGTTTCTTCAGTTTGCACAATGGATTAATAAATGTGACACACATATAAAGTTTACATATATTTACTATAGACATAGCATCACCTATTTGGATGTACAGTTACAACGTGGGACGCACGGATGGGTAACTACTGTATACCGAAAAGAAACAGATCGGAATGCTCTGCTACATTTTCATAGTAAACATCCACGGCAGCAGAAAGAAGGGCTTCCGTATTCTCAATTCCTACGATTTCGTAGGAATTGTTCAGATACAATGGATTTTAAATGCCAAGCTAAATACTTAACTAGGAATTTTCTTAATAGGGGATATCCATCTAAGGTTGTGTCCCGAGCCTATAAAAGAGCGCTATATAATCATCGATCTTTGCTTCTGCGTGATACTTTGGCTGATCAACAAGTGTCTTTCGATCAAACCCATATAAAGCACAGTTACTTACCTGTAACAGGTGATCTCTGGGAACAGCAGGAATTAGTCCTCACATATCGGTACGTCGGTACCGACGGAGCCTGCGCGAGAATGCTCCCCAGCTTCCCAGAATGAAAGCTTTTGGGGCATCCCACAGCGCATGCGCGCTGCCTTCCCGCCTTTCCTACCAACTCTCCTCAGTTCTGGTTTAAAGCTGAGACAATAGAGAGAGAGTAAAGGAAAGACAAAGAGAGAGATACAACTCCTAGGGGAGGTGGGTGGGTTGTGAGGACTAATTCCTGCTGTTCCCAGAGATCACCTGTTACAGGTAAGTAACTGTGCTATCTCCAGGAACAAGCAGGAATAAGTCCTCACATATGGGGACTCCCTAGCTAAGATGCCTGGGAGATCCCCAAGGGTATGAGACCCTGAAGGGTTCCTCGTCTTCCTATGGATCTCAGGCATCCATTCAGGGAAGGAGGGCAGGAGTTGTTCAAGAATGGAACAGGTGTCTGAGGACAGCCTGACCAAACAAGGCATCCCGGCGGGAGTCCTTGTCCAAACAGTAATGGGCTGTGAAGGTATGAACCGAGGCCCAGGTGGCTGCTCGACAGATCTGATCGATGGACACAGAATGAAGATGAGCCATAGAGGTGGCCATGGCCCTCACATTGTGAGCTGTGACATGGCCCTCCATAGAAAGGTTCTTACTCTGGTAAGTAAAAGAAATACACTGAGCAATCCAATTGGACAGTGTTCTTTTAGAGACTGGAAGTCCTAGATGAGAAGTATCAAAAGCAACAAAAAGCTGGAAAGACTTTCTATGTTGCTGTGTCCTATGTAAGTAAAAAGCAAGAGCTCTTTTACAATCTAGGGTATGAAGGTTCCTCTCTGCAGTGGATGCATGAGGAGCTGGAAAAAAAGACAGGTAAATATACCTCTTGATTAAGATGAAAAGGTGAGACCACTTTAGGCATAAAGTGAGGATTTGTCCTAAGGACTACCTTATCATGATGGAACCTTGTATAAGGTGGATTAGCCACTAAGGCCTGCAGTTCACTGATGCGGCGAGCAGAAGTGGTTGCAATAAGGAAAATAACCTTCCAGGAAAGAAATTTCAAGGAGTTAGTGGCTAAGGGTTCAAAAGGTGGCTTCATAAGCTGACCAAGAACCAAATTTAAATCCCATGCCACCTGAGGAGGCCGAATGGGAGGTTTAGTTAAGGTTAGGCCTCTCATGAATCTTGCAATAAGAGGATGAGAGAAAACAGGTTGTCCATTGATAGGCTTAAGGGATGCTGCAATAGCACTTAAATGGACCCTTACTGAATTTGTCTTAAGGCCTGCATTGGAAAGATGCAGGAGATATTCTAATAGAGAATTCAGAGGACGTGCCAGAGGGTCAAGACCCTTTTGAGAACACCAAATGGAAAAATCTCTTCCATTTAAAAGCATAGGAACGCCTAGTGGAAGGTTTCCTGGAAGCATGAAGGATATCCTTCACTTGCTGCGAAAGATTGAAGTCTTGAAGGTCTAGGCCTTCAGTAACCAAGCTCTGAGGTGAAGGGACTTGGGGTTTGGATGCCACAAAGTCCCCTCCTCCTGAGACAGAAGGTCTGGAGCAGCTCCCAATTCCAGGGAGGGGGCTTGGGAGAGATGCAGAAGTAGAGGGTACCACACTTGGCGTGGCCAGCGTGGAGCTATGAGGATCATAGATCCTTGATCCCTCTGAAGTTTGAACAGAGTCTTGGGGATCAAAGGAATGGGTGGAAAGGAATGGGTGGAAAGGCATACAGGAAGTCCTGACCCCAATGAAGGAGGAAGGCATCCTTGGCCTGAACTCCCTGACACGGAATTCTGGAACAGAACCGGGGAAGTTTGGCATTCCACGGACTTGCAAATAGGTCTATGTCCGGGGTACCCCATTCCTGAAAGATTCTGAGTACCTGATCCATGTGCAGGGACCATTCGTGTGGAAGCAGAACTCGACTGAGTCTGTCTGCCCAAGAGTTTTGAATTCCTGGGAGGTATACTGCCAGGAGATGGATTTGATGCTCTCTGGCGAAGGCCCATAATCTTAGAGCTTTGTTGCAAAGCGACAGAGAGCCAGTTCCTCCTTGCTTGTTTATGTAAAACATGGCTACCTGATTGTCTGTTTGAATGAGGACTGTCTGGTAGCTGAGGAGGGTATGAAAGACCTTGAGAGTTAGGTACACTGCTCGAAGTTCCAAGAGGTTGATATGAAGGGAGGTCTCCTGTGGGGACCAAGTGCCTTGTGTGGATAGGTCCTGAAGATGAGCTCCCCAACCTGTTTGGGAGGCATCTGTTGTGAGGATTGCTTGGGGCAACAAAGGCTGGAAGGGGGACCCCAGCAACAGATTTTGAGTGGATATCCACCATTGGAGAGACCAAAAGAGACGGTTGGAGTTTGCTATTTGGTCTGAGAGAGCTCCTGAAGCTTGAGTCCACTGGGTGGACAAAGTCCATTGAGCTGCTCTCATGTGTAGACGAGCATAGGGCACCACATGTACTGTGGAAGCCATGTGACCTAGTAGTTGTAGCATCTCCCGGGCAGTTAAGTGGTCCTTTGACTGAACCTGGGAGGCTAACTGCACTAGACGTTGGCAACGAGCCTCGGGGAGATAGGCTCTTGCAGTAGTGGTGTCCAACCAGGCCCCTATGAATTCTAGGGACTGAGTAGGGGTGAGCTGAGATTTTGGGAGGTTTACCACAAGTCCCAGATACTGCAGAATGCACCTGGTGGTGTTCAGTGAAATTTGGGCTTCTGACTGGGATGGAGCTCGGATGAGCCAGTCGTCCAGATATGGGAAGACAAAGATTCCCAGAGTGCGCAGAAATGCAGCAACCATTGCCATGCATTTGGTGAACACTCTTGGAGCAGAGGCCAGACCGAAAGGAAGGACTCTGTATTGGTAATGTTTTCCCTGGAACAGAAAACGTAGAAATTTTCTGTGGGATGGATGGATGAGTATATGAGTGTATGCATCCTTGAGATCTAGAGAACAAAGCCAATCCTGACTCTGTAGGTATGGAAGGAGAGTGCCTAAAGAGAGCATCTTGAACTTCTCCTTGTATAGAAATTTGTTCAATTCTCGGAGATCTAGAATAGGTCTGTATCCCCCTGTTTTCTTTGGAATGAGAAAGTAGGGGGAGTAAAAACCTGACCCCTGTTGAAGAAGAGGAACTTCTTCTATGGCCCTCTGGGCCAGAAGGGAGGTTACCTCCTGATCCAGAAGGTCGAGGAGAGATGTGGGAGAATTGAAATGTCTCACCATGGTGTAGGGAGGAAGGTCTGAGAAATGAAGTTTGTAGCCCTCTCTGATGATGGAGAGGGTCCACTGCTCTGATGTGATTTGCTCCCATCTGGGAGCAAAATGAGCTAACCTTCCTGGAATGGTGAGGGGTTCTGGCTGTTGTAGAGCCAGAAAGGTTAAGTTCTCTAGTATCAAGTCAAAAACCCTGAGGGGCTTGGGACTGCTGGGTTGCAGCAGCCCCTGCAGGTTTAGGCCTAGCCTGTTTAGGTTGCTGACGCTTAGTAGCAAAGCGACCTGTAGAAGATTGTTGACCAGAAGTGGAAGGAAATCTGCCCTTTTTGTAAAAAGGAGTGGAGGTAGACTTAGAAAGTCTATCCAGAGCAGCATTTTCTGCATCCATTTGAGTGGCTTTAATTTGCCACTCTTTGCCAAATAGATTTTCACCTGTACAGGGCAGATTTCCTAAACCATCTTGAACCCAGGGTTCTAGATCAGAAGCCTGGAGCCAAGCAATTCTACGAGCAGCTATGGCAATGCCTGAGGCTCTGCTGGCACCTTCAAAAGAATCAAAGGCTGCCCTGTTGGAGAACTTTGAAATGTCGTGAGTATGCTTAAGCCAAAGAAGGAACTCATCCCTTTTGTCCTCTGGAATAAAAGGGAGAAAGTTGTGCAGCTTTTCTGCAACCTCCTTCAGAAACATGCCCATATAAAGGCTGTATGAATCGATTCTGGCAATAAGCATGCTAGCTTGGAAGATTTTTCTTCCAAAAGCATCCAAGGTCCTGCATTCTCTTCCTGGAGGGGTAGAAGAGTGTCTTTTGGTACTCTTTATCCTCTTCATAGCTGACTGCACCACAATGGAATGGTGAGGAAGCTGAGTTTTTTGAAATCCAGGAGGAGGGAGGGACACGGTACATAGTGTCCAATCTACGAGAATGAGGAGAAAGGGTGAGAGGAGTCTCCCACAAGTCAATTAAATGTTCTTGAAGAATTTCATGAATTGGCAAGGTGACTGCCTCTCTTGGAACCTTAGAGTATCCCAAAATATCTAATTTTTTTGCTCTAGGTTCTTTTTCAGAGGTTACTGAAATAGAGAGTCCTTTAGCTACTTCTACTATGAAGTCTTGAAAGGACAAATCCTCTGAAGGAGACATTCTCCTCTTTGGAGAAGAGGGCTCCTCAGGAAGAGTAAGAGATACTTCAGGAGAGTCATCTGATGAATTGGAATCATCAGAAGACTCGAAGTATCGTCTCTTGGCTTCCAAGGATCGATAAGCGTATCGACCGGTATCCACATCGGGCGTACCCGGAACCGGATCGGTACCGGGAAAAGCCCTGGAACCGGGAACCGGAACTGGTATCCTGGTCGATGTGGATGCCCTGGGTACCGGTATCGGTTGTGGTACCGGAACCGGAGTCGGTACCGCTTGCTGCGGTACCGTGGACGTCGCAGCTTTAATAAAAGCCATTATGGCCTGCTGCATGGATTGAACAGTATGATCCATAGACGCCACGACTGCCTGGATGTCAGTACCGGAAGAGTGTGCCGGTACCCCAGAGCAGTCCAACAGGTGATCGATCGAGGCCGTGCCATCGATGTCAACCTGTAACCCCATAGGAAGAGCTTTGGAAGCCAGAGCTTCCCGCCGGGGTTGTTTGGCTGGGGCAGGGTCCTCAGGGTCAAGCCCGGGGGCATCTCGATACTTAGAGGGAGATTTGCCCTTTGAGGACCTGCCGGAAGAATGTTTGGTTACCTGAGATCCATCAGGAGAGGAAGACCTGGATGATGTCGATGCTGGAGTATCTGTGGAAAACAGCATATGAAACTTGGCTGCTCGGTTTTGTAAGCCTCGTTTAGACATCAGAGAGCAGGACTGGCAATCCGGGATGGAGTGGTCAGGCCCCAAACATTTAAGACACCATTCATGGGTGTCGGTAACTGAGATGGTACCGCTACACTTGGTGCATTTTTTAAAACCAGAAGCTGGTTTCTCCATGAGGGAGAATTTTCTTCAGGCCTAGAGGCCTAAAGAGGAAAATACACCAAGTGGGGAAAAGAAGATTTTTTTTTTTTTTTTTAAAGAAAAGTAAGAAAAAAGACCGGCGGTACCGGTCCGGAGTCGGGGAAGGCAGACACGCGACCTAAGAAACAAATTAAAATAAGAACTTTTTCAGCGGTGACAGGAACACGACCTGGTGGCTCCGCGGAAAAAGAAGAACTGAGGAGAGTTGGTAGGAAAGGCGGGAAGGCAGCGCGCATGCGCTGTGGGATGCCCCAAAAGCTTTCATTCTGGGAAGCTGGGGAGCATTCCCGCGCAGGCTCCGTCGGTACCGACGTACCCATATGTGAGGACTTATTCCTGCTTGTTCCTGGAGATACTTAATAACTGGATATTCTCCACTCAGTAACCCGATACTGAAAATTATAAGGAAATAGGAAAATATTCTTTGGGTGGTCCCTGGTCTTCAGGATAAGCGCATTAGATGTGTTTGGAGAAGAGGTCGGACGCTGCGGGATAAGCTGAGTCCAGCCACTTTACCTTGTGAGAATGCAATTATGGCTAATAGAGGGCATAAATCCTGTGGTCACTGTGAGATGTGTCCGCTGATGTTGGAATCATCTGAATTCAAGTATAAACATATTCAGCGTCAGTTATATGCATGTACAGATTGTGATTCGAAGTCTGTGGTATATGGAATACGATGTCCCTGCGATTTGTGGTACATCGGGAAAACATTACGTCCTCTTAAAGTTCGATTAAGAGAACATAAAAGTCGTCTGAAATGTGAAAAATTGGATGCACCTTTGGTATCACACTGTTTAGAGCACGGGCATACTTTCTTGCAATTACGATGCATAGTGCTTGAACATGTTTGTAGGGGTAAAGGTGGCAGAACTGTGGAAGAAACCTTATTAAGGAATGAGCAGTGATGAATCGTTCAATTGAATACTGTGTTCCCTTCAGGTTTGAATCAGGAGATAGAATGGGGAGTTTGTATTTAAGAACCGTTGATTAAACTATAATGAGGAAGATCAGCGATGGATTTTTCAATTGGAGATTGAGCTCCCTTTAGGTCTGACGTAGGAGATAGAATGGGAAACCTTGAGTTTTGAAGTTCTATAAGACAATGAATACTAAGAGCTGGATGTCTAACTATCGCTTTATCTTGCTATAACTGAAGAGGGATCAAGGCCACTTTTTACACCCTAGTATGGGTGGTTTGCAACATAAGTGCTAGCAAGCTATATAAACCCAGTTGCGGGAGGTAGTCCGCATGCGCGGCGTTATTTGGAAGAGCCGGTGGCTGAAACCATAATACCTCCTATCTGTGTGTAAACGCGGGCAGCATCAAGATTTAAAAAGTAAGTCTGGGGTTTTTTTAACTTTTTTATGTATGGTATGGAGAGAAGAGGAGACTTGTCACATATTTTTATTACGTCTATATATTACAGAACACTCGTTTTCAGTATGATCCCCTGAGGAAACCGATGACGGTGAAACGCCTCAAGCGGTGCCCTTTAAGAGCGTTGAGATCTGAGTTGGAATGCTTTGAAGAAATAGCGTCTGTTTTTTGAAGCTAAGTGCTCGAAAGAGTTTTTTACCTTAAACGCTGGATTCATGATACATTCCTTGTTCTGTTGTGCACAATTACTGCTAAAAAAACTATACCACTGCTTTCCTATATGAAGGTCGTTGATGCAATAAGAGCAAGTTCTGGTTAGGCTATCCTGCCAGCTTGTGAATGAAGAGTCTGAGACCTTGGGGAAACAGTTGTTGCGGTTTAAATTAAATGTGAAGTCTAGAGTTGATATTGAAAGAAACCATTAGGTATACTGTTGAGATTGAACGCATCCTTTAATAATCTGATTTATACGTTCAGCAAGAGACCTAATATCTGTTGATGCAATGGATCTGGCATCTGAAGAAAAGAGGGTACCGAGCTTTGCGGCCCGGTTCTGTCTTCCTCTTTTGGTCATCCCCATGCAGGAGAGACATTCAGTTGGAGAATGATCAGGTCCTAAACATTTTAGACACCAATCATGGGTGTCAGTGACTGAAATGGTACCGCCACACTTAGTACATTTTTTAAAACCACTACTTGGCTTTTCCATGATTTAGGAAAATGGGGCCTAATGCCCAAAATGGCGCCTAGCACCAAAGAGGAACGTTTCTGAAAAGAAACGGTCCAAGTTTTTTCTTTTTTTATGAAAAGAAAAGAACCGGAGGTACCAGTAGGCGTCATGCGGTAAGCAAACGCAACCACAAGAAAGAATTTTAAAGATGGAATTTTCTGCGGTGACAGGGTCCTGTCAGTTCCACGGAAAACGAAGAACTGAAGAGGGACAGTTGGAAAGGCGGGAAGGCAGCGCACATGTGCTGAGGGATGCTCCCAAAAGCATTCCTATTGGATGCTGGGGAGCGTTCCCGTGCAGGCTCCGTCAGTACCGACGATACCCATATAGCACAGTTACTTACCTGTAACAGGTGATCTCTGGGAACAGCAGGATTAAGTCTTCACATATGGGTACGTCAGTACCGACGGAGTCTGCGCGGGAACGCTTCCCAGCGTCCAATCAAAGAGCTTTTGGAAGCATCCCACCACGCCTGCGTGCTGCCTTCCCGCCTTTCCCAACTGCCTCTCCTCAGTTAAGTTTTAACGCTGAGACAGAGAGAGAGGAAAGGAAAGATAGAGATACAACTCCTGGGGAGGTGGGTGGGTTGTGAAGACTTATTCCTGCTGTTCCCAGAGATCACCTGTTACAGGTAAGTAACTGTGCTATCTCCAGGAACAAGCAGGAATGAGTCTTCACATATGGGGACTCCCAAGCTGAGATGCCTGGAGTCCCAGCATGTCATAGGTTGGAACATGCTATCCCCCACAACACCAGGCATCCTGAGGATGGAGGGTAGGAGTTGAAGAGAAAAAGGTGCTGTGGAACAGTTAACCTAGCATAGGATTGCAGACAAGGAGTCCATGTGTGGATGATAATTGTCATCAATGATATTGCAAAGAAAAAATATTGCAATATGGACCTCCCCTAACAGGACTTCAGAGAAGTATGCAGGTTCATGGAATCTACTGGGGAACCCAGTAGAGGAACCTCGAGAAGGACCTCACTGTAAGTGGAGGTAGAAAGCCTGTAGGAAAAGCAATGGAGGTCAGAATCCTGAAAGGTAACAGGTAACCCCAGTAGGAAAAACTGGGGTAGTACAAAAACGGTGGGCCTTCAGCCGAAGGCTTTATGATAAAAGCCGAACTCTTTTGGCAGCAGAGTGGCTCACTCTTAGGAACAAAAAGAGAAAGGCTAACCGATTTGGACAAACAGGCCCAGTCCTTGTGGGGAGAAAGGGTATGGGAACCCCTTGTATCCCAAAAGAAAGGACAACGCCGGAGGCGTTAGAGCCTGTGATTATCTGAAGATCCGCAATGTCTCTCCTAACTGAGGTCAGCTGGGAGAGATATTGGAACATGGAGAGCTTCAGGGGTACCTAACCTTAAGGTTATGGTAGGTGTTAACTACCACCAAAGTGGTTGTGAGTGTAGGACCCTAAAACATGCTGGATAGCATAAGTATGGGTAAAGCCCATCTGTCAGAATCATATAGCTATATGAGCCTCGACAGTCAGGTAGATAAAGCAGAATACATATCTACCGATAGTAAAATATCTAGACAGATACATATAGATATAGATATATATAGATATACATATAGATAGATAGATATATAACCTATAGATATATGAGAATATATCTATAGTGAGATATGAAGGGCATAAAATACACACAAATGATAGACAGACATCTGTAAGATGTGTGCTATAGGTATGAATATATAGGCCTCTATATGGAAGTCTGCAAAGAAGCAGACAGAGCTGTGCCTACAAAAAGGTATTCACATAGGAAAATGTGGAGAGGAAAGATTCATCTAATAACAAGAAGGTGGAACCTACTTGAGAAGATATATAGAGAATCAATTCCCACTGGTTATGGCTACAGGGATGCTAGGTAGTAGAATAACCAGGATGGTTACGTGAAAAGCAGAGGATGATATCAGTCTGCAGCCAGCAAGTCCCGAGTATTCTAGAACTCTAGCATGGTAAGTGAACAGAAGACGCATAGGAATGAGATACCATGCTGACCTGCTTAAGAGCAAAAAGGTATCATGCGTTCTTACCATGAGGACGAGCTGGAAGGAGAAAACATATTCCCTATTGGAAATACTATGGACCAAAGCAGGGAATTAGCAACTCCTTAAGCTTTCACGTAAGAGGAGGCCTATGTCCTTTATATTAAAAAGGAGAACTTTTCTAGTCATGGGAGACATGACTGAAAAAGCCTTTTTTTCAACCATCTAGTATAGCTGTTGGAGAAAAAGCCCCCCATGCTCTCTAGCAAGGGCCCATAGTGGAGAGCTACTCTGTAGAATTGCAGAGAGCATGATGCAGGAGAATGAGGAGATAGGTACTGGCTGCAGGAGAGCCTGTACCTATGTCAACTATGCTGCCAAACCCAGGGGAATGGAGATGGCAGAAAGAGAAGACAATCCAACAAGCTTGTAGTGAAAAAATTTCCAAGACAGATGACAGCACTGACTTGGAGCCACTACTAAGACCAGACAGAATGTTAGTGGAGGACAAATCTGGTTGCTGGTGGACAAGAACCAGTAGTCCAAACATTAAGGCTCCTGCATTGGCAGCTGCTTGCCAGACAGCAGAAGAATGGTACTGTTTAAAAACAGAAAGAACAGACAAAACAAGAGTAGAAAACTCTGGACGTGTCTGATGAAGTGCTTCAAAGTAAGATTGAAAAAGAGGAGTCAACTCAGAGAAGAGAACTCCGCACTGGAAAAGTAAGAAAACTAGAGAGGCTGAAGAAAAAGCCCTCCAATGAAGCAATACCGCTCTTACAGAGGAAAAACCTGATAAGAGGGTAAAGAGAATGGAGCTGAAGAAAACTTACAAAGTAGTAAGTTTATAGAAAGGAAAAAAGACATGCTGGCACAGGAAACTATCGTTTGATAATGGATAGACCTCTTTCCTAGCAGGAAAAAGAGGAGAACCCTGTGACCTAGAAGAATGAACATCCTGACAGCTCATAGAACATAGAAAGAATGGATGTCTTTCGGGAAGATATCCATGTTTAGGATTTAGAATGACAGCAGTGGATTGCTTCTATTGAGAAGAAGCAACTGCAGATTCTAATCCCAAGAGTCACAAGCATCTGATGGATTGATCAGAAACCCTGTGGTTGCTGGGTTTGCTGAGCCTGGTGAGAGGTTGAACTCTGCAGACCAGGACGATGCTTCCCCTGTTTGGGAACATCTGTATGATGGGCAGATGATGCATAAAACCTTCTCCTATGGGAAGAAAGTTTGGCAGGACATTTCCTACCTACTGGGACAGAAGAAGGTGCAGAACAGCCCCTAGGAACAGGTAGGTCAGTGGACAATTGAGTAACCTGACGTAAAAACTCCTTGTTGAAAAGATTGTCTCCAGTGCAAGGAGTATGTCCCAGTCTGTGCTGTGCCCATTTGTCCAAGTCTGAAGCTTGGAGCCAGGCTCTACGTCGTGCCCCTATAGTTATAGCAGATGTTCTGCTAACAGACTCAAAAGAGTCTAGGGAAGCACGAGTAAGAAACCAAGAGATATTCTGGAGATGCTTGAGCAGTGAAGAATAGTCTGCACTCTTGGACTCTGAAAGGGAAGGAGTCAAAAGATGTAATTGCTTTGTAACCTCCTCAAGAGATAGACTCATATAGAAAATATATGAGCAAATTCTTGCAGAAAGCATAGATGTCTGGAAGGTTTGACGTCCAAAGGCATCAAGTGTCTTAGACTCACGACCTGGCGGATAAGAAGAGTGCTTTTTCTTGCTCTTTACCCGCCTCATTGCTGATTCCACAACTATGGAATGATGAGGAAGTTGAGTCTTTTGAAACCCTGGAGAGGGGGTCACCTGATATAAGAGATCAGTTGCTCTGGAAGGTGGGGGTACCCTTAAAGGTGTTTCCCACATTCCTAGAAGGAGATCCTGCAAGGAATGATGCAAAGGAAGCATTATGTTCTCCTTTGTTTTGGTAGAAAGAGAGCCCTGTGCAGGATCATGTCCTGGGAGAGGAATGGCAAGAGATCTTGCTATATCCAGGAGGAAACTCTGAAAAGAGGGTTCCCGAACAGGAATTTCCCTTGGACAGGTTAGATCTGAAGAACTAGCCTGAGCACCGACAGAGCTATCCAGATATATAAGAATAGAAGATCCTGCACAGGGCAGTGTGGAATGCTTAAAGGATGGTCACCGGTACTGGCTGTCAGGAGCAGCGACCGTCATTACCACATTGTCCATGCCAGGTATCGACTCCAAGCTTGGCATAGAAGGGAGCGATCCTGTTGAAAAAAGCATGGTAGGAGTTGGCCACGATGCTACTGTGGATACCGGTACCGATGCCAATACCGGTACCGATGTCAGAGTCGAGCCCGACAAAGACATCGGAGCAGTCATCGGTGACAGTTCATTCGGTACCGAGGTAACCGAAAACCTCCGAGTGCTATCCTCGGTACCGAGCCACCGGTAATCGATCAGTGTTGGTACCAAAGAGTATTGGTACCGAGTCTTCCAGACTAGAGAGCGATTCTAAACTCGGCATCGATAAGAAAAGCATGGAAGGCACCGACCGTAAGGGTAATGAGGACATCGGTACCGAGTTCGGTACCGTGTCTGATACCGGTGAATGAAGGTCAGCTAGTGGCAACTCAATCGGCCTCGGGGGAACCGAGAGTTGCGGATCCGAATCATCGGAACCGAGCCTTCGGTACCACCGAGAGCCGGTACCAAGGCGAGTCGGTACCCAATCCTCCAGACTGGAGATCGATTCCAGACTCGGCATCGAAGGAAGCGAGGCTATCGATGCACATCTGGAGGGTACCGACGTCGGTGGTAGTATCGGTGCTGGTACCGATAATGAAAGGTCAGTCTGGAGTGTATCCACCGGTCTCCAAGGCACCGAGGACACCAGATGACCATCCCTGGTGAGGAGTGTTTCATCCAACACCAGTGCCGATGTCGGGGTATCGGTACCGCTCGAAGCGGATGCCACCACCGGACACGGCTCAGGTATGTTCTGTGAGGGGTGAACCCCAGGAACAACCTGAAATCCCTGAAAGGCTTTTGAGACCGAAGACTCCCGCCGGGGTTTTGAAGCCAGTAGGCCCTCGAGGGCAAGGCCGGAGCCGTCTACATGCTGTGCATGAGACCTACCACTCGAGGGCTGGCTAGTCTTAACAGACTGTTTGTGGGTTACCTGATCCTGTGTAGAAGAAGAAGGGAACGGTGCCCTGAAGTTGGAGGGAAACCGTGTATCGAGGGAACCTCGATATTGAAAACCTCTTCTCACTAAACTGTTGTCAGGACCCAAGCAGGTTAGACACCGACTTTGACGGTCTAAAAATAAAGTTGTACCGCCACAGTTTGAACATTTCTTGGAGAAAGTGGCTGGCGGTTCCATGAAGGAAAAAGAAGAGGCCTAAAAGGCCTACGATACCGTGGGACACTATGAAGAAAAAATATTCCTCGAAAAAGGAAGATTTTACAAGAAAAGAAAAGAAAACACCGGCGGTACCGGTGGCGTCGGGAGACAGCCGCGACCACAAGAAAACTAAAGAAATAAAACAAGAATTTTCTGCGGTGACAGGAGGACGTCCTGCCGGCACCGCGGAAAAACGAAAACTGAGGAGAGGCAGTTGGGAAAGGCGGGAAGGCAGCACGCAGGCATGGTGGGATGCTTCCAAAAGCTCTTTGATTGGACGCTGGGAAGTGTTCCCACGCAGACTCCGTCGGTACCGACGTACCCACATGTGAAGACTCATTCCTGCTTGTTCCTGGAGATAGCCACGATCACGGCAAAAGGCCCCTTCTGACTGCCCATGGGAGATCGGATCCTTGAGGGCAGAACAGGAGGGAAAGGCCTGCGATTCTGGCTTGGATCAAGCAGGCTGCCCATGGGGATTCCAACTCCTGTGGGAAGAAAACTGCCGGATTGGAATCTGCAGAGGGGAAAAAGAAAAAGAAGGCTGGGGGAGGGGGGGGGGAGACAACAAAAATGTAAAGGGGCAATAGCTTCATAAAAAAAAAAAAAGGAATGAAGGGCAGGGGCTAGGGATTGCATCCCCCCCCCAAAAAAAAACACACCACCACCACATACAAGAACCACACCCACACAGGCACCCCACCTCCACACTACAAATACTCACACAGGTATCTCACCTCCGCACCACACACAGACACCCCATCTCTGCACCACAGACAGAGGCTCCGCAGCAGCCACATGCACTGCAGCCTGCACTCCACCCACACAAAAGAGACCTACTGCCACATCCCATGCACAGACAGGCCAAAGCACCATTGCACCACACACACACAACACTTGCTATTTATATATTTCTGTCCAAAGATGACTCAGACTCCTGCTACCATAACAAGACACACTTTTATCATCTCTCTTCAAACTCTTCCACAGACGTGTACGAGTTTGCAAATGGAGGAACATTACTGGAGAATGCAGACAATGGGAGAGGGGGAAGTGAGGGGGGTTACAGCCACTGGCTCTTAAATCCAAACAAAACTGCCATGGCCCGATATATTATGCCCATGTTCAAACCCCTGACAAATTATCTGCATGCTTTGGAAAAAAAAAAAGGCATGCTGCCTGTAAGCAAAACCGGGAGGGATACGGGACTAGACTGGAGTTCCTAAAGGAACTACAATTAGCAGTTAAGTCTAATTTCCTCTTCCTTGTAGTCACTCCAGTCTAGTCCGGGAACTCTGGGAAGTACCAGAGCAGTAAAGAAACATGTCATTAGGAGGGACCCGCTAGACCAGCATGAAGCACCGCCGATCCAAAACAGGTATCCCTTTCCGCCTGCACATCCAGACGGTAATGCTTCACAAAGGAATCCGGCGAGGACCAGGTGGTTGCCTTACATATCTCCACCACCGGTACCAACTGGAACTCGGCCCACGATGCCGCCTGAGCCCTCGTCGAATGCGCCCAGAGCCCTTCCGGGACCTCTCTGCCCTTCAAAATATAGGCAGATGCAATTGCAGCCTTCAGCCATCTGGCTATGGAAGCTTTAGACACCGCCTGGCCTCTCCTGTGGCCACCAAACAGCACAAACAGTCTATCCGACCTGCAAAAACTCGCTGTTCTCCGCAGATAAATCTTTAGTGCTCGCCGAACATCAAGCCGATGCAAACTACCCGTCAAGGCTCCCGAGCCGCGCTCTCAGAGAACCGGTAACGAGACCGCCTGGTTGAGGTGAAAAGCCAAAACCACCTTCGGCAAAAAGGACGGAACGGCCCTTATCATGAGCTTGGTTTCATAGAATGATAAGAAGGGCTTCCTGCAGGATAGGGCTTGCAACTCAGAAATTCTGCGCGCCGAGCATATCGCTATCAGAAAAACCACCTTTAGGGTAAGATCCTTTAACGACGCTGCCGACAACGGTTCAAACTGCTCCTTTCCTAGTGCATCGAGCAAAAACGGCAGACTCCAGCTGGGCACCACCTGCCTACAAGGAGGCCGGAGCAGAGCAGCTGCCCTTAAGAACCGCTTAATATCCAGATGCGAAGCTATCGAATGCCCCCGAACCTTTCTTCTAAAACATGTCACGGCCGCTACCTGCACCCGTGAGGAGGCCGCTAACCCTTTGTCCAATCCATCCTGCAAAAAGGCCAACACTTGAGGAATAGAGACCCGCAATGGCTCAAACTGCCTGTCCACACACCAGGCCTCGAAGATTCTCCAAATCCGCACATAAGACAGAGAAGTGGACCTTTTCCTGGATTTCAACAGAGTGGCTATGACGGGAGCAGTGTAACCTTCTGCCTTCAGCCGAGCCCTCTCAATAGAAAAGCCGTAAGACAGAACCAATCCACTTGAGGCATGCGCAGGGGCCCTTGAGACAGCAGATCCCCCTGCAGGGGCAGACGCCACGGTGATCCCACTACGAGTCTCTGCAAATCCGCGTACCACGGCCTCCTCGGCCAATCCGGAGCCACAACAATCACCGTTCCTCTGTGATGCTCTATGCGTTGTAGTACCCGTCCTATTAGTACCCAAGGCGGGAACACATACAGGAGCTACTCTTCCGGCCATCGCTGAATCAGAGCATCCAGGCCTTCCGACATCCTCTCTCTTCGCCTGCTGTAAAAGCGCGCGACCTTTGCCGACCGGAACGTCGCCATAAGGTCCATCACCAGTGTCCCCCACCGGTCCACTATCAGGTTGAACACGTCCTGATGAAGAAACCATTCGCCTGGATCCACCTTCACTCGACTCAGGAAGTCGGCCTCCACATTGTCCACCCCGGCCACATGCGCCGCTGACAGTGCTAGAAGATTCTCCTCGGCCCATTCTAATAACATATCTGCCTCCGCTTCCATGGCCACACTGCTGGTGCCGCCATGGCGATTGATATAGGCCACTGCCGTGGCGTTGTCGGACAGCACCCGAATGGCTTTGTTGCGCAGAAATGCTTGAAACGCCCGAAGAGCCAGTCGCACCGCTCTCAGCTCCAGCCTGTTGATGGACCAGACCTTTTCCAGTTCGGATCACTGACCTTGTGCATAATGACCCTGGTAGTGAGCTCCCCAGCCTGCCAGGCTGGCATCCGTTGTCAGCGACACCCAGGCAGGCGTCTCCAACGGCATTCCGCCTCTGAGCACCTCCGGCTTGATCCACCATCGTAAGGCCTGCCACGTCTCTGAGAGACAAGGCAGCTTCCACGACAACGGGTCGTCCTGATGAGACCACCTCCTGAGCAATGCCCTCTGCAGCAGCCTCATGTGCATCCTTGCCCACAGGACCAGCTTGATCGTTGCTGCCATGGTCCCAAGAAGCTGCATATAATGCCATGCTGTCGGTGGAGGCCTGGCCAGGAACTGCTGAACTAGCGCTCTCAGCCCTTCCGCTCGCTGTTGTGGCAGAAAAACGTTTCCCGCCTCGGTATCGAACAGGGCTCCCAAGTACTCTAGACGTTGAAACGGGACCAAGTTGCTCTTGGACATATTGACCACCCAGCCTAGACTCTGCAGAAGGGCCACTACCCTTGATGTAGCCGCTTGACTCTCGACCTGGGACTTCGCCCGGATCAACCAATCGTTGAGATAAGGGTGCACCAGGATGCCTTCCTTCCGCAGCGCCGCTGCTATGACCAACATCACCTTGGTAAACGTCCTCGGGGCTGTTGTCAACCCGAATGGTAAAGCCCGGAACTGGAAGTGCCCCATGGGCACCGCCAACCTGAGGAACCTCTGATGCTCTTTTCGAATCGGAATGTGAAGATACGCCTCCGAAAGGTCCAGCGACGTCAGAAACTCCCCCTTCCGGACTGCCACTATAACCAACCGGAGCATCTCCATCTGGAAATGCTGGACCCACAGACAGCGATTTACGCCCTTGAGGTCCAGAATCGGTCGAAAGGAGCCCTCCTTCTTGGGCACCACGAAATAGATGGAGTATCGACCGAACCCGCATTGGTCTTGAGGCACTGGCACTATTGTTTCCAATCCGAGCAACCTTTCAATTGTCTCTCTCACGGTGTTGTACTTGACCTGCAACTTGCATGGTGATTGAACGAAGAACTCTCTTACAGGACGCTGGAACTCAAAGGCGTACCCCTTGCGAATGAGCTCCAACATCCACTGGTCGGAAGTTATCTCAGCCCAGGCAGGGTAAGAATCCTGTAGCCGACCCCCTACGGGAACCAGGTCTGCCTGGGTCCTCCTGATCTCATTGTGATTTTCGGGAAGTCACGAAGGCGGACGAGGCCCCAAAGCCCCTACCGGCTCCACGAAAGCCACAAAATCCTTGGTTCCTTCCCAGAAATCTCCCCTGGGAAGATTGGTTGAATCTGCCCTGCCTGAAGCGCCTAAACTCCCTCTGCTGACCCCTGCCAGAAGAAGAAATCTGTCCCTGCTTCTGCTTGTCCTCGGGAAGTCTGCCACCCTTAGACTCCCCAAGATCCTTTACCAACTTCTCTAGATCTTCTCCAAAGAGCAACTTCCCCCGGAAGGGGAGCTTGCCCAATCAAGCCTTCGAAGAACCATCCGCTGCCCAGTTGCGAAGCCACAAGTAACGCCGAGCCACTACCACCGACGCCATACTCTTTGATAAGCCTCGGATAAGGTCAAAGTGGACATCCGCCAAATAAGCCGTCCCGGACTCCAATCTTGCTGCTTCTCCCCAGCCTGCTCCCCAGCCTGCTCTCCTTGCACTCGTTGAGCCCAGCGTAGGCAGGCTCTAGCCACCCAAGCTCCACAAATCGCCGCCTGGATCGACAAGGCATTAACCTCAAACACTTGCTTTAACAATGAGTCCAACTTCCTATCTTGGGAATCCTTGAGCGCCGCACTCCCCTCTACCAGGATGGTAGTCTTCTTAGTGACCGCCAAGACGGCCGCATCCACCTTAGGAGACTTAAACAGCTCGCGATCCTGATCCACCAGGGGGTAGAGTCTACCCATCACTCTGGAACCTTTGAGTGCGGACTCCAGCAAGTCCCATTCCTCCTGGATCATCTCCTTAATCAATCACTCTATGCACCAGGAAGGCTCGCTGTGTTTTCCTAAACACCTGCAGCAATGGATCTTCCAAAGTCGCATCCTCTGCAGGCTCTGGCGCCGGCATATTCAGTGCTTCAGAAATAAGTGCAGGCAACTCGTCCCTCCTAAACACACTCACGACCCTTGCCTTATCCTCCTTGTCCGTGATCTCTCCTTCTTCCAATTCATCCTCCACGTCCAAGCCAAGATCTCCCTCATCCGACAGGACTCCCTCAGAGTCCACATACAGCTCCTGTTGCTCCCCGTCTGTCCTGCCCTTCTTAGCCGGACTGACCGGTCTTCCCACAGCCAAAGGAGCCCCCGGTCTCTTAACCCCACGGGCCTCCTCTGAGAAACCTGCCGCTCGGTCCTTCCACTGACTCCCAAACACCTGGTGAATGAGAGCCACAAAGTCCGGCGAAAAAATGCCCGCCAAATCCCCTGACAGGGCCACTGGCATGGCTGGGAGATCTGAGGCAGAGGATGGCCCTGCCACGGGCTCCTCCATGCTGCCAGACGACTCCTGCACACTGGCGGGCTCCTTTTGACCCTCAGCGCCTTCCGAGTCGCGCTCCATGGTAGAAGCTAGCTGCGTGCACTTCCTGCAGACCCCCGTGTCCGCTGACGTACCGCTTCTGGAGCTGCAGAGCAAGCAATTCGGCTTTGAAGACATATCCCCCCACCAATTCAAGGAATCGTCTTGCTCGCCTTTTTTTTTTTTTTTTTTTTTAACGTAATAACTAGCCCTGCTCCTTCAGAAGCCCCTCTGCGGCCGCAAAGAGTGTCTGCACAGTCAAAACGAGGCCTCCTATACCAGCCCCGGAGCTCCTGCAGGCCCTGTTAGGCCTCTTGCGCTTCCCGCACTAAAACCACGCGGCAGGGCCCAAAACCAGCCTTTCCGTTTGCCGCTTACCTCACTGCTCTCGGCTACAGCTGTACCCTTCTCTATCACTCCGCTCACTCTCTCCGCTCCACCGACACGGCCTTTCTAGTGTCGGGAGCAGGACGAGGCTGGTCGGCGAAGCATCTCCACTGCCACGGATGCCCAGAGGGGCTGCCGACCCCGCTTTACCGGCATTCACAGCCGAAAGGACTAGGAAGTAGCTCAGTGCCCCTTCCAATCCCGAGGCAGACTACTGTGATCAGGAGCCAGCTCTCCGCATCCCGCTCGCACTGTTGACAGCCGTGGAAGCAGGAGAGCACCCCGGAGCGGGGAATCGCAGGTTTCCCGCCGCCTGAACCTCTTCACAGCGCCGCCAGGCAAAACATCTGCTGGCACTGACTGACTGCCATATCAGCTCACCCACGGTTCAGGCGGCTCCTATAGCTCTCTGAAGAGGCCAGATAACTTCTTCCCCCAAAAACACAAAAAATCCTCAAACTACAAAACAGGGGGGGGGGGAAGGAGGGAGAGGGCCGCCGGGGACCTGGAGATGAAAATAACCAAAATTAAAACTCCTGTCTGCTCTTACTGGCCCTACACTCCTAACTCTCCTTAATTGTCTCTCAGTCGAGCCTGGACCTCCAGGCTCCTCAATCCTCCAGCTGCTTGGAGACTGAACAAACTGGTGGCAGGAGGCGGATCCGAGATGGATATACCAGTGACATCACAAAAAGAGATGACATTCAGTCTCCAAGTTGCTGGAGGATGGGCACAAACCAGAGTTACAGGACTAGACTGGAGTGACGACAAAGAATAGCAAGTAAGGCCTAATTTCTCCTTCCTCTTCGTCTCTCCAGGCCAGTCCAGGAAATGTAGGGATGTACCAGAGCAGTACCTAAATTCGGGAGGAACCCGGAAGCCCCACTAGGATAGCCGAGGCCCCAACCTTTGTGTCTCCCCTAGCCTGAACATCCAATCGATACTGCCTTGCAAAAGTATGCAGAGAAGACCATGTCGCTGCTCGACAAATATCCACAGGAGGCACCAATGCGTGCTCTGCCCAAGAGGTTGCTTGGCTACAAAGTAGAATGTGCTCTAAGACCCTGAGGAAGCACCTTACCTCGCACCGAATATGCTGCCCCTATAGCCCGCTTTACCCATTGGGCAATCAAGGCCTTGGACGCCGCCTGTCCCTTACGTGACCCCCGAAAATCACAAACAAGCGATTCATCTTACGAAAAGACTCTGTCCTTCAAAGGTATCTTCGGAGCACCCTTCGGGGATCTAACAGGCCGGATGGTATACATCCAAGGGTGTTGAAAGAACTGAAATATGAGATTGCAGACCTGCTATTAGTAATCTGTGATCTATCATTAAAATCATCTGTAATACCTGAAGATTGGAGGATCGACAATGTAACGCCAGTTTTTAAAAAGGGTTCCAGGGGTGATCCGGGAAACTACAGACCGGTGAGCCTCACGTCAGTACTGGGAAAAATGGTAGAAACCATCCTAAAGAATAAAATTACTCAGCAGGTAGATAGTCATGGCCTAATGGGAGACAGCCAATATGGCTTTAGACAAGGAAGATCTTGTCTTACTAATCAGTTATGTTTTTTTGAAGGTGTGACTAAACAGGTAGACAAAGGTGAGTCGGTTGATATAGTGTATCTGGACTTTCAGAAAGCCTTTGACAAGGTCCCTCATCAGAGACTTTTGGCAAAACTAAAGAGTCATGGGATAGGAGGCAGTGTACTATTGTGGATCAGGAACTGGTTAAAAGATAGAAAGCAGAGGGTAGGGCTAAATGGCCAATTTTCCCCAATGGAGAAAGATGAATAGTGGTGTACCCCAGGGATCTGTGCTTGGTCCGCTGCTTTTTGACATATTCATAAATGACCTGGAAAAGGGAATAACGAGTGAGGTTATCAAATTTGAAGATGACACAAAACTATTTAAAGTTGTTAAAACCCAAGAGGATTGTGGAAAACTGCAAGAGGATCTTGATAAATTGGAAGACTGGGCATCCAAATGGCAGATGAAATTTAATGTGGACAAGTGCAAAGTTATGCACCTAGGGAAGAACAACCCAAACTATGGTTACAAGATGCAAGGTTCCACATTAGGAACTACCACCCAGGAAAAAGATTTAGGCGTCGTGGATAACATGTTAAAACCCTCGGCCCAGTGTGCAGCGGCAGCCAAGAGAGCAAATAGAATGCTAGGTATCATAAGGAAAGGAATGGAAAATAAAACAAAAGATATTATAATGCCTCTATATCGTTCCATGGTGAGACTGCACCTTGAATATTGTGTGCAATTCTGGTCGCCGTATCTTAAAAAGGATATAGCGTTATTAGAAAAGGTTCACAGAAGAGCCACCAAAATGGTAAAGGGGATGGAAGGATACTCCTATGAAGAAAGGCTAAAAAGGTTAGGGCTTTTTAACCTGGAAAAGAGACAGCTGAGGAGAGATATGATAGAAGTCTATAAATTAATGAACGGAGTGGAACGGGTAAACGCAGATCGATTGTTTACGTTATCAGAATACAGAAAGACTAGGGGACATGCAATGAAGCTACAGGGTAAACTATTTAAGACTAATAAAAGAAAATATTTTTTCACTCAACGTGTAATCAAACTCTGGAATTTGTTACCGGAGGATGTAGTAAAGGCTGTTAGTGTAGCTGGGTTTAAAAAGGTTTGGACAAGTTCCTGGAGGAAAGGTCCATAAACCATTATTAAGAAGGGACCCAGGATATCAATGCTTGACCCAGTACAAGCATTGTGGAACCTGTGTCTTTTGGGGAAACTGCTAGGTACGTATGACCTAGATTGGCCACTGCTGGAAACAGGATACTGGGCTTGATGGACCTTGGTCTGACCCAGTATGACATATCTTATGTTCTTAACCTCCGAAGCGAACGATCCGTTCCAGCTTTCCCAAGGTTTTGAAAAGTTGGAAGCGAAATAGATTGATTCAAATGAAAACGGGAAACCACCTTCAGTAGGGAAGGTGGTACCGGCTGTAGTACCACCCTCTCAGCAGAAAATTGTATAAACGGCTCCCTGCACGAAAGCGCTTGCAGGTCTGAAATCCTCCTTAACGAACACAATGCCACCAGGAAGGCCGTCTTCCAGGACAGTTCCCTCAAACTAACCGTCGCCGCAGGCTCAAAGGGAGGCTCTGCTAGCGCCTCCAGAACCAAATTCAAATCCCAAGGAGGAACTACCAACCTGACGGGCGGTCTCAGGCTCTTAACTGCCCAAAAAAAAAAGTACCACATCCAGATGAGACGCTAATGAGCTCCCCTGCACCCGGCCCCTATAAACACACCAGCGCTGCTAGGTGTACCTTCAGTGAACTCAAGGCTAGACCCTTGTCAAGCCCCCCTTGCAAAAAGAGCAATATGTCCGGCAAGGTAGCGATAAAGGGCTTAACGTTCCTCTGCTTACGCCAATCTTCAAAAATGCGCTAAATACGTATATACAATAAGGACTTAGAACGCTTCTTGGACCTCAACATAGTTGTTACAACCGCCGGCGAATACCCCCAGCATCACAAATCGCTCCCTCTCAAGAGCCAGGCCGTAAGCAAGAACCGATCCACCTGAGGCATCAAGACCGGCCCTTGGTACAACAAGTTGAGTCGACTGGGCAACCTCCATGGTCGATCCACCAGCAACCTCATCAGATCCACATACCATGGCCTCTGTGGCCAATCCGGCACAATGAGAATCACCTGCCCATCGTGAACTTCTATCCTCCGAAGGAGCCGACCGATCATCGGCCATGGAGGAAAAACATACAGCAGTCCATTCACCGGCCAAGGCTGTACCAGAGCGTCGAGACCCTCCGACATGTGCTCCCTGCGCCTGCTGAAGAACCGTGCGGCCTTCGTATTGGAGAGAGTGGCCATCAAGTCCATGATCGGCTGCCCCCAACGTACCGTGATGTCGTGTGAAAGACCGCCGCATTCAATTCCCACTCTCCCGGATCTAAGGCATATCAACTGAGATAATCGGCCTGCACATTGTCCTTTCCAGCCACATGTGCTGCTGATAAGGCCATCAGATGATCTTCCGCCCACTGTAACAACAGTTGACTTTCCTACAACATGGCCGCACTGCCCATGCCTCCTTGCCGGTTGATGTAAGACACCGTTACCGCATTGTCGGAAAATACACGAACCGCTCTGCCGACTACTAACTCTTTGAACTCTCGGAGCACCAGCCTCACCGCCCGTAATTCCAGACGATTGATCGACCACTCGACTTCCTCTGCCGACCAGCAACCCTGTGCTACCTGGGAAAGACAGACAATGCACCCCCCCCCCCCCAGCCTGAAAGGCTTGCATCTGTGGTGACCAATACCCAATCGGGTTGCACTAGGGGCATACCTGCTTGCAGATGCTCCGCATCCAGCCACCATTCCAAACTGCAACTCTCGTCGGCTGGACACACTAACTTCTGAGACAAATGCTTATGTTGAGGCAATCACTGGGACAAAAAGGCTCGCTGAAGTGGCCGCATATGAGCTCTGGCCCACGGCACTAGATCCAAGGCCGCCGCCATCGAGCCCAGCAGTTGCATGTATCGCCACGCCGTCGACGCTCTCAAGCATAAAAATCTCTGAACCTGCCCTATGATCTTTTGCACCCTGTCCTCGAGCAGGAATACCAAAAACGGCCTCCGTATCGAACAAGGCCCCGAGATACACCAACCGCTTCACTGGCCGAAGTTGACTCTGGTCTTGGCTGACTGACCAACCAACCAAGCTGTCCCAGGAATTCCACCACTCACGTGGTCACTACGACCGACTCCGCTTCGGACCCTGCCCGAATCAACCAATCATCCAGCTAGGGATGCACCCAAATACCTTCTTGTCGGAGTGCCGCCGCAACTACTACCATCACTTTCATGAATGTACGCAGAGCTGTAGCGAGTCTGAACGGCAATGCCCGAAACAAAGTGCCCCATAGGAACGGCGAAGCACAAGAACCTTTGACGATCCGGTCTGATGGGAATGTGAAGACAGGCCTCTGACAGGTCTGTAGAGGAAAGTACCTCTCCCAGCTTCACTGCCTGAATGACCGATCTCAGCATTTCAATCCTGAAATGCGGCACTAGCAAGCAGCAGTTCACGTGCTTGAGGTCGAGAATGGGCCGAAAGGCCCCCTCTTTTTTGGGAACTACAAAATAAATCTAGTAATGACCTAACCCGCACTGTTCTTGCAGTACCAGAACCACCGCTTGCAGACACAGCAAACGCTGAAGTGTCACTTGTACAGCTTTCCGCTTTGCAGGGTGACACCACAAAAGCTTCCGCTAGCAGTCGAAAGAATTCTAATGCATACCCATAGCGGATTATCTCGAGCACCCACTGGTCCGTTGTAATGTTGGCCCAGACGGAGAAGAACTCCTGCAACCGCCCTCCTATTGGAACTTCCGACTGGGCCATCTCAACTTCATTGTGGCTTTTTGGACAGGTTTGGCTGAGAGCAGAAATAACCCATGCCAAAACCGCGCACCCCTCAAAAAGACTGTCCCCTGGCCATAAATCAACCTCGCTGATATGGAACATACCAAGGCGCCCGAAACCTGCGGAAATCCCGTCCTTGACCTCTGCAGGCCCCCTGGTCTCTGACCTCTCGGTTTGTCCTCCGGAAGTCAGCCTCCCTTATTTATTTTATTTATTTATTTATTTATTTATTTAGTCTCTTTTATACCGCGCTACTCAGCATCAGTGCGGTTTACAATAAACAATGAACACACACATTTCCAATAGTACTTTGTGTTTACATATGAACAGGAAATTCAACTTGGCTAACAGGGGAACTATATACAATAACAATATATACAATTCACGGACTGGTCATGCGCTCGTTTGGTTTCAGACAGTGGAGATTTGGGTGGTTTCAGCAATTGGTGTTGAGTCACCTAAATCCTTAACAATCTTCTCCAAGGCCTCCCCAAAGAGCAGCTTGCCCTTATAGGGGAGCTTACTAAGTCGGGCCTTCGAGGACGCATCCGCCGCCCAATTCCTCAGCCAGAGGAATCATCGAGCCGCAAACACAGAACCCATAGATTTAGCAACAATCCGTACTAGATCATAAAAAGTATCAGCCAAATACGCCGCCGCTGATTCTAATTTCGCCCCTTCAGAGGAAGCCATCTCTTCACTCTCAGGCGACCTTTCCCCCTGGAGCCATCGAATGGAAGCTCTAGTGACATAAGCCCCACAAATCGAGGCCTGCAGGGAAAGAGCACTAGAATCAAAGGCCTGCTTGAGGATGGATGCAAACTTCCGGTCCTGAAGATCTTTAAGGGCTGCACCCCCTTCTACCGGAATAGTGGTCTTTTTTGTTACAGAAGAGACCAAGGCATCCACCTTGGGCATTCGCAGCAGCTCTTTCCTTTCCTGTGGCACTGGGTATAGACGACTCATAGCTCGGTTACCCCTCAAGGAAGCCTTGGGACACTCCCATTCCGATTCCACCATCTGTTTGATTACCCTATGAACCAGAAAACACCTCTGCTCTGCTTTAAAACCCTGGAGCAGAGGATCCTCTAGTGGTTCCTCTTGGACCACAGGCAGAGCTATATTCAGAGCCGCAAGAGAGTGTGAGCAATGAGAGCCCCAAGCTCCTCCCTGCAAAATACCCTGAACATATTGGGATCTTCCCCTGGAAGAATCTCCCCTTCTTCTAAGTCCACAGCCCATGGATCCTGCCCCGAATCTGAGAGGATTTCACCGTCCTCTGCCGCCGAGAGCCCTGCCGCTAGCTGGTTAAACCAGTCTGGACTATGCTCCAACTCCAGACCCATCTGAGAGGGACCCTCACCTGGATCTTCCCCCACAGATAAATCCGCTCTCTGGGACCCTGATAGTTTAGGAGCAGATCCCCTGCACTGAGACTGATCTGACCTCTCTTCATACAATAAGCCTTGTGCATTGCCAATATGAAATCTGCCAAAAACAATGGCTCTGATGACTCCTGCAGCCCAGACAAAGTGATCTGCGATGCTGGAGCTGTTGGTAAAGGCTTCTTTGATTTAGATTTGCTCTTTCCCGACTTTTTATTCAGCACAGGAGAAACGGCTGCCTCCTGCAAGATGGCAGCCGTTCCCGCTGTTCCCGCCTTCTCCGCCACGGTCTGAAACATTCCTGCATCTCCTAACAGTGATTTCTCCTCCATGGAGCCTGCCAATCCACATTCTACCAAACTGCCCTGGCGAAAACAAGCACGGCAAAGTCCCGGTCCTGCCAAACCCCGGCCACTACCACACTGAGCACAGCCTGCCGCGATCGGCAGCATGCGCTTACAGTCTGAAACACTCCGCCGGAGAAGCCTGACCTCCGCAGATCCCGACGCAAGAACCCGCCGAAGAAACCCTTCATGATCGCCAACTTCAGAGCCTCTTACCTGCCATCCAACTGCTTTCCACACTAACGCGCCCTCCCTCGCTGCTAGCGAGGACAGAAAAACCCCGAAAGAAGAGAAGGCAAAAAGAGTGCGATCTGGGGCTCCCAGGCACTTCTCTTCTGAGCAGACCTTGCGTCTCCGTTTTCCACGAAGCAGGCTCTGCCTCTGCTGCCCTTCACATGAAAGTACTGTACTCTCTCTCCGATTCACTTTAAATTAGTTTGTTTT
This sequence comes from Ichthyophis bannanicus, assembly GCA_033557465.1. Lineage (NCBI taxonomy): Eukaryota > Metazoa > Chordata > Amphibia > Gymnophiona > Ichthyophiidae > Ichthyophis > Ichthyophis bannanicus. Next base: position 84,306,543 of record CM066041.1, read on the forward strand.
GGGTTTGTTTTGTTAGGGCAAACCAGAACACACTTAGTCCTTTTTTTTTTTTTTACTGCAATCTTTCCTCTCTCTGTGTTTCTTTACAGGGAGCCTCTGAAGAAAACGGTCCTATCCAGCTGCTGAGGACTGAAGACTGAGTCTCTAGCACTAGGGGGAGCTGGATAAGGTGTCAGCAAGACTCGTTTTTTTTCAGTCCTCAGCTGCTGGAGGGGGTTGACTACCCTACATTTCCTGGATTGGCCTGGAGAGACGAAGAGGAAAGAGTACATTTCTCAATGAATTCCAACAGCCATGCCAGAATTATGTTTTACAGTATCTTTGCCGCAAACAGGAGAGAAGATACAAGCTGGTAGATCCTTAAGACAGAGGGGGTCAAGGAAATATTTCTTGAACAATGGAAAAATGCACACTTGTTTTACAGATGAAGGTAAACTTTCCTTAGATAATGATTTATTAACCAGGGACCAAGCACAGAGAAGATGCCCCGTTTCAAAGCTAACAGGATTACAGGAGAGCAAGGATCAAGGGGACACTGAGATACTTTCAGTGAACTAAGGAAGCTGAGCAGCTCCTTCTCATCGACCATCTCAAAAGCTGCCTACGGTACTTAAGAAGCAGACTATGAAAAAAAAACCCACCACAATAGCAAAGGCCAATCTGAGAAACACTTATCCATCGCTATGGCCTTGTCGTTAAAGGAGGTCACAAAATCTTCACAGGACAAGACTGCACCAGATTGAGGGTGCAACTCCTGCATTAAGAATTTTACAGTAGCAAACAATTTGTGTGGATGAGAAGGCCACATTTAAAAAAAATCTGTAGAGATGAACAAGGTTTTTATTTCCAATGCAGGATTAAAGCATTTAAGATGGATCTAATTTGCTCTGCATGGCTTAAAACATACACTTCTTAGCTTTTAAATCATTGTTATACTATAGAACACTGTATGCTCTTCAAGAGACAAGGTCCCTGCTGGGGCAGCTAAGTCCAATGACTGCAGCAAAAATGCTTTGCCATGAATCAAAGAATTACTGTCTGCTTTACACTGATTGCTATAAAGTTGAGACCCTGAACATCCTTACATCATAGCTGAGCACGTTCAGTATGCTTTCCCTGCCCCAGTTTTAATGTTCATAGCCCAAGTAGAAATGTAAATCAATAAGGAAATAAAGAGAATTACATTGATTAATTTTCATAAATTGTTTGCTACATTATCATTTTTGTTCATCAGACAAAGCTGAAGAGAAAGCACCAGTAGAATGAATTCAGTCACCGATGTCTAGTTACTACTTTGCAATTAAAATAAGATAATGCTTAATCTATAAGCTCTAGCCTATGGAGTAGAGGAGTGGCCTAGTGGTTGGGGCAAGGTACTTCAGGCCGGAAGGTCGGGGGTTCAAATCCCACTAGAGGACAGCAACCTTGGGCCGGAAGGACTGGGGTTTCTAGTCTCACAGGTGCTCCTTGTGGTCTTGGGCAAGCCACTTAACCCTCCATAGCCCATGTTCCCTGTAAAATAGTTATCTCCAAGTTATAATGCCCTGTTCAATGTAATTTCAGTTTGTTCAATGTAAACCGCACTGATGCAGAATAGCGCGGTATATAAGAGAATATAAATTTTAAAAATAAAAATAAATGAACACAATTAAACAATGGTTTATAAGCTGAAATCAGATCTTTCCTGCTAATTGTCCTTATTTGAGTCCCTCCAGGCCAGCCCAGTTATGCTTGGGTAGTCACCGCCCACTAGCAGCTAAGAACTGAGCATGTCAGGATTCTGAGATCCCAGTAGAAGAGCTCCCCCTTGAACCTCAGCCTCCAGTCTCCTACTGTCAAAGCAGCCTCCTCCTCAACCACTGAGACACTTGTCTTCCTATTTCCTTTTTCTCTTTTTCGTCTTTTTTTCCTTTAATATTGCTGAGATATTGTAGGAAAGGACTAGACATGTGCAGAGGGCCTGCCCTGCCAGGACACCCCCTCCTTCCCCGAGGGGTCCCGCCTACTTTGTAGTGCTGTACCTCTTCATATAAGTCATCACCTATCCGACTGGTCTCGCCCCCTCACCAATGTGTACCTTGAAGACCACCAGGTGGAACTTGGACTGGCCTGGAGGGACTCAATTAGCAGGTAAGGTCTAATTTTGCCTTCCTTACTGTCCCTCTAGGCCAGTCCAGTAATGCTTGGGATGTACACAAGCAGTGCCTAAACATGGGAGGGGCTGGTGAGACCAGCTTGCAGAACCACAGAACCAAATCTGGCGTCCCCCCACACCGCCGGTAGAACAAGGCCTGCCTCTGTCCAGGATGCTGAGAGCAACCGGGTCGAGTGAGCCATAAACCCCACTGGTGGGAGCCTACCACACTCCCTGTAAACTGCAGATATGGTCCGCTTCACCCACCGGGCAATTGTGGCTTAAAGACACCGCCTCCCCTGCCAGAGGGCCCCTGAACACCACAAATAATCTATCCAACTTCCACAGAGATTCTGTCCTCGCAGAACCCTGAGCGGATCCAGCCAATGTAACTGTCGACCCTCCATGGAGTCTCCCAAGATTGGGAAAGGCTGGCGAGGAGACCATCTGGTTCAGGTGGAATTGAGACACCACCTTCGGGAGAAAGGAAGGAACTGGTCTCAAGATCACCTTTTCCTTGGACATGAGCAAAAACGGCTCCCTGCCAGACAGGGCCCGAAGTTCCGAAACTTGCCGCATGGAACAGAGCACCACCAAAAACACAGTCTTCAAGGTCAGATCCCTAAGGGACACCCTTGCGAGAGGCTCGAATGGCACTGCCATCAGAGCCAATACTACCAGATGAAGATCCCAAGCTGGGACCACTATCCGCATGGGCAGATGGACCCGTTTCACTTCCTTGAGGAACTGCAACACATCCGTATATGCAGCCAGGGAGTACCCCTGAATCTGGCCCCTATAATAGGAAATGGACGCTATCTGGACCTTAAGCAAATTGAGCACCAAGTCTTTGTCCAGGCCGTGCTGTAAAAACAGCAAAATCTCAAGCAGTTTACAGCTGAAAGGTCGAAGGCTCTTCTCCTCACACCAGCCCTCGAAGATCCGCCACACTCACACGTAGGCCATGGTGATGGAACACTTTCTGGACTGCAACATGGTCGCTATGACCGCTGGGGAAAACCCCCGCAGTCTTAGTCACGCCCGTTCAAGAGCCATGCCGTAAGCAAGAACCGACTGTCCTGAAGCATCAACATCGGACCCTGGGACAGTAGATAGAGCAGCCCTGGAGACTTCCAGACAGGATCAACCAGCAACCGCATGAGGTCTGCATACCAAGGCCGCCATGGCCAATCCAGGGCAATGACAATTACTGGACCGTTGTGAGCCTCTATTCTCCATAACAGGTGCCAGATCAACGGTCACGAAGGGAATGAATATAAGAGTTCCTCTGCCAGCTATTCCTGAGCAAGGGCGTCAAGGCCTTCAGACGTGTGCTTTCTGCGCCTGATGAAGAACCGGGTTGACTTGGCTTTGCTCTGCGTTGCCATGAGGTCCATGACTGGCTGTCCCCAATGCATGGTGAGGTTGTGGAAGACTGCGGCATTCAATTCCCTTTCGCCCGGATTCAATCAGTGCCGGCTGAGGAAGTCCGCTTGGACACTGTCCTTGCCCGCAACGTGTGCTGCTATGAGAGCTATCAGGATCGCTTCTGTCCAAGCCATGATGGACTGACTCGGCTCCAGCAGTGCAGCACTTCCCATGCTTCCCTGCCAATTGATGTACGCCACCATGGTGGCATTGTCTGAGCACACCCGCACCGTCTTCCAAGCAAACAGCAGCCAGAGGTGTTGCAGGGCGAGGAACACAGCCCTCATTTCTAAGCGACTGATGGACCACAAGCTGTCCTCTGAAGTCCACTAACCCTGTGTCACCTGTGACAGGCAATGTGCACCCCAGCCAGTGAGGCTGGCATCTGTTGTCACCAGGATCCAATACAGACACTCCAACAGTACTTCCGCAGCAAGGTGAGCAGGCTACAGCCATCACTGTAGACTGTTCCTGGTGTCCTCCGCACACTCCAACCTCTGCATCAAGGGTTAGCTCTGCAGGGACCAGCATGTCAGCAGTGTCTGCTGCAATGGACGCATGTGAGCCTGGGCCCAGGACACAAGGTCCAGGGCCGCCACCATGGAGCCCAAAAGCTGCAAATACCACACCGCTGGCGCTGGCCTGTTCAAGAAGTGCCATACCTGTGGCCTGTAACTTGTGTCTCTGTTCCTCAGGAAGCAAAACCAAGCCAGCCCGAGTGTCGAACTGGGCCCCCAGGGAGACCAAATAGTTGAACTGGTTGAAACTCGTTCTTGGTCCAATTGACGAGCCAGCCAAGGCTCTGTAAGACATCCATTACCCACTTCGTTGTGGCAACAGACTCCCTGATGAGCCGATCATCCATGTACAGGCGCACCAAGATATTTTCCTGCCGCAAGATTGCCACCACCATCACCACCATGACCTGGCACAGTGCACTGGCCAGGCCAAAGACTAGCACCCAGAACTGAAAGTGTCCAATCAGGACTGCAAAACAGAGGAACCACTGATACTCGGCTCGAACAGGTATGTGCAGGTAAGCCTCTGTGAGGTCCAGGGCAGTTAGAAACACCCCCTGTTGCATCGCTAGAATAACTAACCGAAGGCTCTCCATTCGGAAATGCGGAACTCATAGTGACTGATTTACATACTCGAGATCGAAGATGGGTCAAAAACTCCCTTCCTTCTTGGGCATCACAAAGTAGATGAAGTAGCGACCTGACCCACACTGGTCAGGGGGTACCGGAACTACAGACCCCAGCTGAAGCATCCTGTTGAGGGTGCTCTGGACTGCCTCCACCTTCTGCAATGCCTTACAGAGTGAACAGACAAATGGCTTGTGAAAGGGTCTGGCAAATTTGAGTGCATAGCCTTCCCGAATAATCTCCAAGACCTACTGGTCGGTTGTGATGCCGGCCCAGGCAGAATAAAACTGTTGCAACCGACCACCAACTGCTACTTCTGCCTGGGCCCTCCTGGCTTTATTGGGGCTTTTTGTTTATCCCGGAGAGGCACAGTAATAACCCCACCTGGTACCTTGGGGTCCCCAAAAAGGTTGTCCTCGCACCCCTAGCAACCCCTCTTATAGAGCACAAAACACACGTCTCTGAACCTGCGAAAGTCCCTCGACTGCCCCCACTGGTGAGTCCCAGACTTGGGTCTTTTGGGCCTACCTTCTGGCAAGTGGCCTCCTTTGGAGTCCTCCCCAAAGAGCAGCTTACCCTTAAAAGGGGAGCTTACTGGGTCTGGACTTGGAGGAGGCATCAGCCGACCAATTACATAGCCAGAGGAACCACCAGGCTGCAATAACCAAGGCCATTGTCTTTGAGGCCACATACACAAAATCACAGAATGCATCTGCCATATAAGCTGCTGTCGACTCCAGCCTGCTGCTTTCCAGTGCTACCGATATTTCTAGGTCTGAAGGCATTAGCACCTAGATCCACCAAATGGAGGCCCTGGAGACGTAGGCCCCGCAAATGGAGGCCTGCAGCACCAAAGCATTCGAGCCATATGCCAGTTTGAGCAGCAACTCCAACCTCTGGTCCTGAATGTCCTTGAGTGTCGCCCTATCTTCCACGGGGATGGTGGTCTTTTTAGGTCACTGCTGAGACCAAAGCATCCACCTTAGGCATCCACAGGAGGTCCTTCTCCTCCTGCAGAATGAGGTACAAGCGTCCCAATGCCCGACCGCCTTGCAAGGTGGCCTCTGAAAACTCCCACTCTGACTCTATCATTCTCTTTATGACCCTATGCATTGGAAAACACACCTGCATCCCCTTGAAGCCCTGCAACAAGGGATTTTCCAGGGGCTCCTCTGCCAAAGCTGAAGGGAGTACGATATTTAATGTTGTCAATGACTGGGAAATGAGAGCCACTAGCTCCTCCTGATGGAAGACCCTGAATACACTGGGGTCCTCTCCCAGCAGAATCTCCCTTTTCTCCATCTCCGGGGCCTCCAGGTCCCCCCAGAAATCTGAGAGTTCCTACCCCAAGTCCTCTGAAGCCTCAGACTGAGGGCAGCCTGAGCCAGCCAGGCCTCGGGGTCCCCCCTACCATGTTTAGCCTAAGAGACCCCCAATATAGAGTCCTCCTCTTGCAGGTGCTGCTCTGTTACTACTGTTTGCTGGAAAGCTCCCCAGCCTGGGTCTGCTTCCTCTTTAAGCAGTAGGCCTTATCAAGCAATAAAATAAAGTCCGGGGCAAAAAACAGCTCGGGAATGGAGAAAAACTCCTGTCACTGTCCACAGTGCTGAACCTGCTAGCATCGGGCTTTCTGCTTTACTTTTTTTTTTTTTTTTTACACTACGTTTCAATTTTGCCTCTGGGGAAATGGCCGCCTGAGAAGAAATGGCCATGGTACCTGCCAATTCCTCCGAGGCCTCCCCCGTCAGGGCCCAACGTTCCAAACATGCTGCCTCCGGTTCCATGCCTGCAGCCCCAAGGGAGACGGAAAACTCTCTGCCCTGTCAAAAAACACAGCTCCAATGGAGACATGCCACGACTGCCTGGACAGCATGCACTACTCCTGCAAACCCAGCCACGCTGGAGTGATGAGCTGGCTAGCTGAATTACCTCCGACAGGGGAGCCCCTAAAAACGGACCGCAATCACTGGCACATACACAGCACTCAAACGCTAACCCCAATGCCTTAACAAGAAGCCTAGTCTTGAGGGGAATCCCCCTCTCACGGCTCTTCTTCCATTTTAGTCAATAATATGGCTCATACTTTATAGAACCATTTATTCAAAATGTGAAAAAGCACACTAATTCGTGCCTCTACACAACCAATAATAGTGAAAACCTCTGTGAAGCCGAGTGTAAAAAATCTTTTGATTAACTGTTCTTGCAACAAACTCCCCACAGTCATGAAAAGGACAATTAAAACATTTCTGTATACTTATCTTCAGCAACCTCATGCTGATAGCAGTAGATTTCACAGCAATAATGATGACGCACACATTTTCAGCAGCTTCACGCTGACAATAGTCGAATTTGCAGCAGTAATAATGACACAGTACTGCGTTTAGGGCAGCCGAATCTATATGCCCTGCTTCAATGCTCCAGTAACCGCAGTGAAAAATGGCATCCAAAACTTTATTTGCCCTTTATTTATTTACTCAACGTTTTTGCTCAGAAGTAATTTTGCTCTATTTTTGTTTTTTTGATTTGATTATTATAGAGTTTTGTTATTTTTGGATTTTAATTTTTACCAAGAAGCCTGCCTCGGAACCTGCTCCCTACGGTCTTAAACTCCACCAGATAAGAACACCACAGCACCAGGCAAGAATTAGGGAACCCAGCCACCTGTAGCCAAAAAGGTCAGGGATACCCAGCTGAGGGAGGGGGGGGGGAAGGGACCTGTGGCTCCCAGGTAGTTTGACCCCTGGCAGCTCATGAACCTCAGAAGCATTCAAGCAAGGAAGGTAGGTCCTGTTTGCCCCACTTCACCTACCCCAACAATAGGTAACCTCAGCCACCACTGCGGTATTTTAATGTTCCTCTGCTTCTTTTTGTCTCCCCTTTCTTTATTTAATTTATTTTTAATATAAATGAGGACGCCTAGGAGTGGAGGAGTAGCCTAGTGGTTAGAACACTGGCTTGGTAACCAAGCAACCAGGGTTCGATTCCCACTAGCACTCCTTGTGGCCTTGGGCAAGTCACTTAACCCTCCATTGCCTTGGAAGAAAGGCCTGGCAATCTACTTCCAGTGACACTGCCAAGAAAACCCAGGAGCTTCTGGGTCGCCAGGAGTCAGGACTGACTCAAAGGCACACATTGCATTGAGGAAGCCCAATCATCCCTACAGCAAGCCCACTGGGAGAACTCTTCACACAGCTGCTGAGAACTGAGAGACAGGAGGCCAAGATTCAAGGGGGAGCTCTTCTACTGGGATCTCAGAATCCCGACATGCTCAGTTCTCAGCTGTTGGTGGGTGGTGACTACCCAAGCGTAACTGGACTGGCCTGGAGGGACAAGTAGTAAATGAAAGACAGCCCGACTGCAAATAGATCCAGTCTAAAGGAGTGGGGTATCGGTAAACCAAAAGGTAATCAATTTGTAGGTTTTGCATTCTGGTATACACAGAAATGGCACAAACAGAAAGGAGTAATCGCTTACAGCTACTGGTCAGTAACTAAGTGCCGATTACATCATTCACTTAAAAGCACAGAAAATTAAGAAAGTATGATTCAGAATTATGATTACTCAAAATTACCTGAACCCAGAAGGGCATGAGACTAAGCTTTACTGAGATCCCATCCAGATAGAAAAGTCCTACCACCAGTCTAGAGGAGAGGAGTTATACAGAAATTAGAATACTCTAAAACAGTAGCATAGTGAGTCAACATGTCTGTAGGAGGCAATTAATGCATATCACTTCACCATTCTACTCCTTTTAGACAGACTGGCTTTTAAAAGTAAGCCAGTGATGAAAAAAAAGCCCTGAAAGCTATACACAGGTCTGCGACTAAAAAGCTGTTTGATTATTTTCATCTAATTTCCATGTATTTTGGTGTGCTGAAAACAAGTAAAATATTGAAAAAAACTCCTAGACGTCATGATTTGCCACAACATGAAAAATTGTCTTCAAATTTATAAAAGTTTTTCAAATTACTATTAATTCAAATTACTATTAATTAATTCACATAAGTGCATTTAAGATATAAAATGCCAAAAAAACCTGAAAGGGGTTGTCCGAGTTATGTAAAAAAAAAAAAATAGCACTGTAAATCTGATGGTCAGCAATATATACATAAGCTAGTTTTAAGTCCGTGCTTCTAATGGTAGAAGGGGTTAATCTTTCCTGAAGAATCCAGTGGGAGGGAGACACAGGGCAGATAGCAGCAGCTCCGGTCAGTGCACGGGGGCGTGGCCAGCACTGACGTTTCGTGTACAGGCACAGAGCTGCTCTCTTCTGCATGCCACACTTGTGCACGAATCATCATCAGGTTCTTGGTTCTAGGCTGTTCACACTTTTCATCGTAATTCGTGTTAGCTCGTCATTCTTCAACCGTTATGTTATGGCTCCGCAAAAGTGTATTAATTCGCCAGACAGTTTCTGTTTCATCTGTGGTGAATATACAGTGTTGAAGCAACAGCAGAATATTACAGACTTTGTGAAAAAAGTATACTTTGCATACTTTGGATTAAAAATTGGAGATCAAGATAAAGTCTGGGTGCCTCATAAAGTGTGCAAACGGTGTGTTGAGGACCTCCGAAACGGGTTCAAGGGTAAGAAAAAATCTTTCCATTATGGGATTCCTATGGTATGGCGAGAGCAAAAGAACCATAGTGATGACTATTACTTTTGTTCATTCGAGGTGAAAGGGTTTAATTCCAAATGGAACATTCCATTTCATACCCCAATCTTCACTCGGCAATTCGTCCCATCCCCCATGGCACAGATATACCAGTACCCAAGCCCCCTGCTACCTTGGAAGAGATACCTAGCTCCGATGAAGATGAAGTCATACCTGAACCAGATGACGAATCAAGTTCTGACTTTGAAGATGATACAAGACCAAAATTGTTTTCTCAGGAGAAGATGAATGATTTGGTAAGAGACTTGAATCTTCCCAAAGATGCCGCTGAGTTACTCGGATCAAGGCTGAAAAGCAGGAATTTATTGTTGCCAGGAGTGTCATCTTCATGGTTCAGACATCATGAAAAGGAGTTCGTTCCTTACTTCGCCCAGGAAGACAAGTTGGTTTATTGCATCGATGTCGAAGGTCTGATGGGTCAATTTAAAATCTAATATGATTCAGAGCAATGGTGTCTTTTTATAGATTCTTCAAAAAGAAGTCTCAAAGCAGTTTTACGCCACAACGGTTTTTACGCTTCCATACCTGTAGGTCATTCCGTACACTTGAAGGAAACCTAAGAGAACTTGGAATTGGTTCTTCGTAAACTTAAATATGAAGACCATGGTTGGCAAGTGTGTGGGGACTTGAAGGTCTTGTGCATGCTGCTTGGGCAACAAGCTGGGTATACCAAATATCCTTGTTTTCTGTGTCTATGGGACAGTCGAGACCATCAAAATCACTGGATTAAGAAGAGTTGGCAGCCGAGGGTGCTAACAGTCGGTAAAAAAAAATGTCCTCCGAGAAACTTTGGTACCTTCCCATAAAGTTCTTCTACCACCTCTCCACATAAAATTGGGATTGATGAAGCAATTCGTAAAATCACTTCCAAGAGATGGAGAATGCTTCAAATACTTGGTCACCAAGTTTCCAGGCCTGTCGGAAGCAAAATTGAAGGAAGGTGTGTTCGTCGGACCAGACATTAGAAGGCTTACAGTTGATCAAGAGTTTCTCAATACCATGACGGATCCTCAAAAAGAAGGGTGGATTGCATTTAAAGAAGTCGTACAGAAATTTTTAGGCAATAACAAAGACCCTCACTACAAAAAGATCATCGGACAAATGCTGAAAGCATTTCAAGCTTTAGGTTGCCTGATGAGTTTGAAAGTGCATTTCCTCCACTCCCACCCTTGACTACTTTCCTGAAATTTTGGGAGCTGAGTGAGGAACAAGGTGAACGATTCCACCAAGATATTAAAGAGATGGAAAGGAGATACCAGGGAAAATGGAGCATTACAATGATGGCAGACTACTGTTGGATGCTTCAGAGAGACATTCCAGATGCTACTCACAAGCATAAAAGCACCAAGAGGAGCCTCACAAGGAAGAAGAATCGAGTTTAGTGTGTGTAGGTGAGCTCATTTCAGTTCAAAAAAGGATTTTCATGAAAATATTGTAATAAAACTTTAATTTTGTAAGTCTATTTCCATTTATTTTGAGGTATTACCTTATTTAACATAGTTACCTAAATTGTCAGGAAACGTGATGTCCTATGACAAAATGGAGGTCATTTTCGGATTCAGCGCACCAAAAAACAAAGATTACGTGGAATAACCAAAACAGCTCTCGGAAAAAAATGTTTTGCAGACCTGTGTAATATGGGGATTTGTTGTACAATGTAATAAAGAATTTAAAAATAAAAAGTTCATCTACACTGGTTCTTACTATGATTTTTTTTTCCCCAGAGACTGTTCGCCACTTGTATAGGTGGCTTGTTGAAATAGGAGTAAAAAGATTATGAAGTTATCAGGAAGGGAAAGAGATAGTCAATATCACTAGTAATAACGAAATATTGAACTTCTTATTTATACATGCAAAATATTATTCTTCACCTCCAGCTCAAAACAGTTTAAAGAAGCCAGAACAATAGGGTGTGTCAATTTTACAAGTAGATTTTTATTTTTCCAAACTTTACAAACTACTAGTGACCAAATTATGCAGTTTTGCATGCTGAATCTAAAGCTATCTTCAGAAACTGTTTAAAGTGAGTCTTACCTACATCAAACCATAGTCCAAATAAATATTATTTAATTTCCGCATATTTCAATGTACAAATAATCCGAATACTACCTGTAGCCTCATAGTATCTTTAAAATGTCATTTATGCAGTCAATTTAATGTTATTTAACAAAATCCAGCAAAGGAGCCATATCTTGTTTGCTTCTGTTTTGGCTCATGAGCTCTCTGCTTACCATCTGACCCCAAGTATGTTCTCTCCTCTCCTGATTGTACACATGACCAGCAGCCTCAGGGTCATTTTTACACATCTTTCTATGGACTTGGTGTATGATGGCCAATCTGGAACCACCATGGGCTTGCTCAAAAATGCCTTGATCTTTGCTATTGTCATGGTACAGGTAAGAGGAGGCTCAGAGACTCTGGAGCTCCAGTCAAATAATTGGGCGAGTGTAGTTGCCTCAGTGTTGATGGGTCTCACGCTGCTGTCTCCAAGCTGAGTCTTCTCATCTCTTTCACCTCTGATCTTAAATATCTTCGCCACTGTATCTCCTCTCTGTTTCTCTTCACTGCACAACAGTTTGCAGAACAGACTTACTGTAACCATACCAACTGACCTTCTCACTGTAGGCATGGCTATCTTCCTTACTTCTTCAGACTGTTCTTTCTACATTTGAATCTGGAAAAGGAGATGCATAGAACCTTGTGTCCAATTGCTATTTATTTTTATATTGAAACAGTTCACCATGTAAACCCCAACACAGAAATAAATACGATAAATTGATAACTAAGGCACAAAAGACTAATAGTTTTTGTGTGTTTGCACTGCATATTATCAGAGCACTTAAACATATTTCAGTAATTTCCTAGAAATTACAGGTAGGTAAATAACATATTACAGAAACTTTAAAACTAGTTGTTGATTTGCCAAATGAAATTGCACCATTTTTCACTACTGCTTTTTAAAATTATGACGACATTTCTAAAATTGACACACCCTACCAGCACGATACACACACACACACACACTCCTAAAACCAAAGTCAAGAGGGATTACACAGCAGGCCAAGATATTGCAAGACACCCCACACACATACAGCATGAAATAAAATTATCTCCCTGTAGTCTACCATTGGACATGTATGTCTATAAACCTGTTTTAAGTTACATCCATGATTGTTTTCCATCTGGTTCATGTTTGCTTGCTGATGCAGCTCGCAGGAACAGCCCACCCTCTGGTGACATCATCGAGGGGTGATCAAGACACTATTTCAGGCCGCACAGCTCTTCCGCGGCTGTGGGCATGGCCCACGGTCGCATGCCTGAAGGGACGTGTAACCAAGGGCATGTCCCTTTGGTGCCACTGCATGGCTTGAACCCGTTAGCCACTGGATATGCCCCATGGGGGGGGGGGAGATTAAGAGTAGGTTAGTGCAGAAGAAGTTGAGTGCGGCCGAACATCAACGCCTAAAATAGCACCTTGGCCTATGGATCATTTTGCGAGTATTAAGACAGATGCCAAAGTGGAGTTTAATAGGTCTGCATGGGACCTTTCTTCCTCGATTCTGTCGGGGGCGTCCATTAGCCTTATAGTTAGGACTCCTCCTCCTAATCTTGGATTGGTGTAGGCAATAATGCACGAGAACCATTTGGTTCCCCTAATGAGCCTGGGTGAAGGCAAACAAGTGCTTCCACTGCTGGGCCCACTGCTTGCTCTCCCTGGAGGCTCCCCTGGGGGTTTAATTTCCTTCAAGTCATTGGTTCAATTTCCATTTATTACTGAAGTTTCTACTGGAGAGGTTACACTGGCAGACATCTGGAAAGAAGTAACTAAAACTAATTCCTTTTGCAGGAATTTATGGATCAAACCATGGCTTTTTCTGAACAGGTAGTATGTAAGAGTCAAACTGTGGATGGAAAAATTTCCTCCATTAATCTGCAAATCGACAGGATGGAGGAGCAAGTTGGGACCCTTCAATCTGTTGGCTTGTTGGGCTTGAAAGATTTCTATGCCTTATATAATCATATTGAAGCATTAGAAAATGTTTTTTGTTCTAAGAATCTTCGACTGTTAAATTTTCCCTTACCTTGTTTATTGGCCTCTTTAATTCTGTTTCACAAATATTGCAAGGAGGTGTTGTTGATAGCGGAACCCGAGAAGATTGAAATCTCTCAGTTATATTACCTTCTAGTTCAGTGTGGCAAGGTGGTGCGAGTGCAAGAAGTGGTATCAGAACTAGATTTAACTAATTTCTTGGAAACCTTGGATGATGTTATTAATACCCGCGCCACCTTGGTTGTCACTCTTGACTTCGGAGGTGGACAGAATTTATTTTTTTTCTTTATAAAGATTTATATACAGTGGGATCAGCTGTCTTACAGGAGGTGTTTGGAGCCAAGCCATCGGCTCAGGAGGCTGCTGTTGCTGTCTGCGTCTGCGGAGAGGATTCCCTACTCCCACCCCTTGTCATCGGGCAGGCACTGTTGGGGCAGCCCTACCTGCGGGGACTTCTGCCGGGGGTTTAAAACTGCACCGGTCAGAGCGAATCACCGGATCATCTGTCTTACAGGAGGTGTTTGGAGCCAAGCCATTGGCTCAGGAGGCTGCTGTTGCTGTCTGCGAAGAGGATTCCCTACTCCCCCCCCCCTTATCGGGCAGGCACTGTTGGGGCAGCCCTACCTGCAGAGACTTCTTTACTATTTCTTTAGGTGTTCCTCTTGGACGCGGAGCATGCGCGCGGGGCGTGCGTCGAAGGGGTTTGTTCTGCCCCTTTGACGCCCCTTCGACGCTACTGAGACATTATATTATTCATTATATTGTATGTTGTATTTGCTGTTAGATAGTTGGGGTTGAATAGTGTTTCTTTTATTTATTTTGTTTGGAAGGTATATGGGGAAGCGTAAGGCTAAGTCAGGTGCTAAGGCCCCAGAGACCGCTTCCGGTGAAGCCAAACCAGTCGGTCCGTTAGACAAGCACTTCGCTCCTCTCCCTTTGGCTCAGTCTTCCCCTGAAGGGGTGTCTCTCAGCCCCGACTGCAGAATTCCACCGATGTCCCCTGCTCCAGGTAATTTTTCAGTTCTATCTAAAGTTGTCCCGTGCTCGGCGTCTAAATTACAGCCTATTATCTTGCCGGCCCCCGTGCAATTATTAGAAGCAGGTAACTCTCTTGAGCTTCCTGCTTCTTCTTCGGAGTCAGAGATTACTTTGCGGGATATTTGGGCTGCTTTGCAGTCCATAGACAGGAAGATGCTGGTTTCGTTGAATTCTCTGTGCACTTACTCGCAAGCTGCTACCGAAGATTTTGGGCAACTTGACGAGAAAATTGCGCAGGTTGACACGGTTGCCACTAAGTTGGAATCACAGGTTCTCTCTTTGCATGCTACGAGTGTTGCGGCTATCAAAGATTCATTATCTCTTCATGCCAAGATAGAAGCACTGGAGAATTCTTATCGTAGTTGTAACTTGAGGTCCTTGAATATTCCTCAATCTGCTTTGCTTTCTCATAGGATTCTGCTTGAAAAATTTTATTAGCTTTTCCAGATTCTTTAGGTGTCTCACATTTGTATTATATTCCCTCTACGGTTAAAAAGATTAATGTGGTTGAGGGGGGGCCTAGATGAGGTTGCCTCTACAATGGATAATTTGACTGCTTTTCTCGAGGACTCCCAAGATAACATCTCTACTCGTGCCACCTTGTTGGCTACTTTTCCCTCTGTTGAGGTTAAACAGCGCATCCTCAGGGCTTTCTTTAAAACTAAATCTGTTAAATTTTGCAGGCAAACGGTTAGTATTTTTCCTGACGTATCAAGAAACACCCAGTTGCGACGGCGGCAATTTTTACAGCTTAAGCCCCGTGTTTTGGCAGTGGGTGCTTCCTTTTTCCTCCGTTTTCCCTGCAAATGTGTTGTTGGCTTTGAGGATGCCTTGTATACCTTCACAGGACAGGCAGTTGGTAGTTAGGACTGATAATTAGTTAGGTTTTGCCTCCAATTGTTGAGATATTGTTCTCTTGATTTCTTTTGTCTGTATTTACTTTTATTATAGACATTACTGATCCCATAATGTGGACTTTATCCTAGATATAATTGCCTTCATTTTTGTTTTCTATTTTATTTATATGGAATTCGGATTGACCTTTCACTGTATTTTGGTTATGTATATTGACTGGAAAAAAAAAAAAAAAAAAAGGATTTATATACAGTAACAAAGAACAAGTTACAGAATGAAACAAGAAATAGGTATGAAAATTGCCACAAAGCGCAATATTCTACATTCATATAATTTACCATCAAGTCCATATTACTGGGGATAGAAAGAACCAATATTTATATCAAAAAAACAATCCATTTATCCAAAATTGACAAGCAGTAGCTGAGACCCAAACAATTCAATCCCTTTTTGTTATTAAACCATCCAACCCACTTAAGGACAATTAGCTTTTAAGAAATCTTCTAATTGAAGATGGTCAAAGAAGCAATATCTTTTTATCACAGAAGTTAACCAGACACTTAAAAGGAAACTTAAGATAATAAGTCGCCGCAAGCACCAACACTCGAGATTTCAATGCCAAAAAGGCCTTACGCCTAACCTGAGTAGATCTGGCAATGTCCGGGAAGATGTTGATTCTTTGTCCGCAAAATAACATCTTTTTTTAAAGGAAAAAATTGACTTCAGAATTTTATTCTCATCAATATCTAAAACAAAACAAACTAACAATGTTGCACGGCAGGCAATTGTATCAGTTGATGATTCCAAAAAATTAGATCTAAACTGTCTACCTTTGGGACTTGCTGAAGATCTCCCTCAGCCGCCATTTCAGTTTGCCTACCACGTGATAAATAATATGCATTACTATCGAGATAACCTCCAGGTCAGTAAATTGTAATTCTTTTTTTTATAAATATTTGAAAGAAGTATCAGTGAAGACAAATAGTGAGTCACCGGAAAATTAAGACACCTTAAATTCCGTGCTCTTACAATATTTTCTAAGATTTCCATCTGTCAATGGCAATACAAACTATCTGTAATAAAGGTAGTGGACAGAGACTGCACGGCGGGAAACTGAGATTCAAGCTTACCCAACCGCACCTCTGTACCATCAATTCTACCCTCTAATTCAACAAATTTAGCCACATAATCTATTGTGAAGCCTTGTAATTGAACCAAAGTCCTCCTCAACATCTCCTCTGTTCGGGATACCACTGACGATATGTCCTTGAGAGATATGTCCCTGTCAGCAAGATCATCATCCCGACTCCCAACACCTGGCGTTGGTAACTAACACCTTTGGTAACGAGACCTTAGGCAGGACCATAGCAGGAGAAGCAGGTGGGGGTTGAGCAGGAACTGGAGATAAGGCAGCAGGAAAAACCTTCCCAAGAAAATCCTGACCCGCTCCCCCACTAGAGTCAAAAAGTCAGATTGAAGGGGATGGGTTAAACCCCCCAATGGGAGAAAGAGCTATAAAGGGAAATCAGAACATTTTCTTCCACATTAGGATGCACCACATGCTTGTCTATGGGGCCCTCCACCTTGGAGGATTTAACCATATGTGCAGATGAAATGCTCTTTTTTCATTTTCCCATTCTCAGCAACACACAACTCCCCGACTCTTGCTCCTCCAGGCACCAAAGGGGCGCCAAAAGGATGTGACCCACCCCTTTGGTCATGCCCATTCAGGCACACACCTGTGACCGCGTCCTGCGGCAAGGGCCAGATATTTATAACCCAGCAGAGACGTCAAATCATGCGCCCAAGGCACCGCAGGTAGGGAAAAAGTGGCTGCATCACAGGTCTTCACTCCCCCAAAATTTCTTTTTGGAAGACTTATTTGCACACAAGGGATGCAGTTGATACTGCTATGGTCCGATATATTTGTTTGTAGACTCTGTGGCCTTATTCGGGCACTCCTTGTACCATGGGCTACAGAACAGGGTTTGGTTGAGCTATTTTATGTTCTAGATTATTGAATTGGATCTGTATATCCCTGTAATTTCTTTTATTTGGTTAAACTTGTTTTTCTTTGCATTAATATGCTTAATTTGATGAATGTTCAAGTTAAATTCTCCATAAATATTAAATGATAAAGATACATGCATGCTTCTCATTTCACAAGAGAATTAAACCGAATCTGACCAGCATCTAACCCTAAAATGTTTCCATAAATATGCTATTCATATGTATGCATCGCATCTCATGATATTTTTTAGAACTTTTAAAACTCCTTATTACATATTAACTATGCAAATCCTGTAAACCTGAACAATATAAGTATGTTCAAGCTCCGAAGATACAAAATATTTTATTAAAATGCTTATTTTTATAGTTTGTTATTCTGCATTGCATTTTTATTATTTTGTTTTTCCTAGGCAAGACGATTATTCCAAAGAAACAAAAATGCAGACCTATAAACAGAAATCTGTGAAGTACTTCTAGTTATTATACACAAAAATAGATAACAGCGGATATGGTGCCGATTAGCCATTACTAACAGTCATTAATTGCCAGCTACTAAACACAGTTTACCATATTCTGGTCATACAAAGAAGTAATTAGTCCTTACCTGCTAATTAGTGTTCCTGAAGGAACTTCAGTCCAGTCCCTTAACTTCTGGGTTGCGCAACCCTTCCAGCAGCTTGGAGGCTGAGCCCATCATCCTTTTGATGATGGTGGGGTATAAATACCCCTGGCACCACCCACTGGCACCAGTAATCTATTGTAAAAACAGACTTAAAGGATATATAATAAAGAACTTATAACCATTTGATAACTTGCCACGCACCCTAAACTAGAAAACCTTTTTTTTTTTTTCTTCTAAAGGAGGAGAAGGAAACAAGGAGGAGGAGGAGGAGGTTTCCCTGAGGACGCGAGGGCCCTCCGCTCTTTCCTGCAGAACCTCATTGAAAGTGCTCCCCAGCTTTCCTTCGGTCCACCACCTGAATCTGAGAAACTCGGGCGGGATCAGGGACTGGACTGAAGTTCAGGAACACTAATTAGCAGGTAAGGACTAATTACTTCTTCCTTATCGTCACTTCAGTCCAGTCCCTTAACTTCTGGGATGTAACAGAGCAGTCTAAATCTGGGAGGGGTTCGTAATTCCGGACCGAAGCACCGCGCTGCCAAACCTGGCATCCGAAGCCCCTTGGAGGTCCAACCTGTAATGCTTGGTGAAGGTATGGAGAGACGACCAGGTAGCCGCTCTGCAAATATCCAGTGGCGGCACCAAACTCTTTTCCGCCCAGGACGCTGCCTGCGCTCTAGTTGAATGCACTCTAAGCACTCCTGGAGCCTGCTTCCCACTGAGGAGGTAAGCCGAGGCAATCGTCTCCCTGATCCACCTCGAGATGGAAGCTTTGGCCGCCGCTTCTCCCTTATGCGGCCCTCCAAACTGGACGAACAATCGTTCTGACTTCCGGAAAGGCGCCGTGTGCGCGAGGTACCTCTTCAGCACTCTATGAACATCCAGAAGCCTAAGCTTTTCTCCGTCTCCCGATAGATCCCTTTCCGCGAAAGAGGGCAGAGAGACCGCCTGGTTTACATGAAAGGGAGAGATAACCTTAGGTAAGAAAGACGGGACCGTACGCAAGACTACCTTATCTCTAAAGAAAGAGAGAAAGGGAGGACGGGATGACAAGGCTTGAAGCTCTGAAACGCGTCTGGCCGAGCAAATCGCCACTAAAAACACCGTCTTTAGCGTCAAGTCCTTCAGAAGGGACTTCCGCAGCGGTTCGAACGGTGCCCCCGATAGGGCATTCAAGACTAGGTTGAGGTCCCAGGGAGGGATAACAGATCTTTGCTGGGGCCTTAACCGTCTAACAGCTCTCAGAAACCTGCCTACGTCTGAATGCAGCCCTAGACATTTGCCTCTGACCTTCCCCCATAGCAAGAGATAGCTGCCAGCTGGACTCGCAAAGAGCTAGGCGCTAGACCCTTCTCGAAACCCGCCTGCAGGAACTCCAGGACCTCTGGGACTGAAGCTGAGAGAGGCTTGATTCGACGCTCTAAACACCAGGCTTCAAAGATACGCCACACTCTCACGTAAGAAAGGCAGGTGGAACGCTTGCGGGCGCTCAACAAGGTTGAGATTACTGAGCCCGAGTACCCCCGCTTCAAGAACCTCGCCCTTTCAATAGCCAGGCCGTAAGCGAGAACCGATGCACATGGGGCATGAGTACCGGACCCTGACGCAAGAGATCCTTTTTGCAGGGCAGTGGCCACGGCCGGTCGGCCGTCAATCTCACTAGATCCGCGTACCAAGGACATCGAGGCCAATCCGGGGCTATGAGAATGACCAATCCTTGGTGAGCTTCTATCCGCCTCAGAACTCTCCCTATGAGCGCCCAAGGAGGGAAAACAGAGGAGACCCTCCGACGGCCAGCTATGGACCAGGGCGTCCAAGCCCTCGGACATTCTTTCCTTTCTGCGACTGAAAAACCGGCTGGCCTTTGTCGACGAGTACCGGGCCATGAGATCCATGATTGGGGTCCCCCACCGGGCAACCACTTGATCGAACACTTCCTGTGCTAGTTCCCACTCTGCGTGGTCTATCCTGAACCTGCTGAGGTAAATCGGCAGTTACGTTGTCTGTTCCGGCCACGTGCTGCGCAGATAGCGCTAGCAGATGCGTTTCGGCCCACTGCAAGAGGACATCCGCCTCCTCCTCCAAGGATGGGCTGCTCGTTCCGCCCTGACGGTTGATGTAGGCCACCGCGGTAGCGTTGTCCGAGAGGACACGGACTGCCCTCTGGCGAACCAAGAGCTCTAAAGCCCGGAGAGCTAAGGTTACCGCCCTCAACTCCAGCCTGTTGATAGACCACTGCGACTCTGCCGGAGTCCAGCGGCCCTGGGCGAATTGCCCCTCGCAGTGTGCGCCCCAACCTGCTAGGCTCGCATCCGTTGTCAGTTGGGTCCACTGAGGCGACTCGAGTGGCATCCCGTGGCCCAGGTTCCTTGAGTTTGTCCACCACCGCAGAGACCTCCTGATCCCGGGAGGGCAGGGAATCCGCCTGGATAAGGGGTGAAGTTGATGGGACCACTGTCGCAAGAGGGTACGCTGGAGAGGCCGCATATGAGCCCGGGCCCAAGGAACTACTTCTATTGCCGCTGCCATGGTGTCCAGCAGCTGAAGGTAATGCCAGGCCGAGGGGCATCTTGTTAACAGAAAACGGCAAACGAGATTCCTCAGATCGGATAACCTCTGCTTTGAGAGGAACAGCCTTCCCTTCCTGGTGTCGAACCGAGCTCCAAGGTACTCTATCTCTTGCTTGGGAATTAAGCTGCTCTTCGCACGATTTATGACCCATCCCAAGCTCTCGAGGAAATGTACGACCCTGGCGGTCGCTACGTGACTCTCCTCCTCTGACTTTGCTCGTATCAGCCAATCATCCAGGTAAGGATGGACTAGAATTCCTTCTTTCCGAAGAGCCGCGGCCACTACCACCATCACCTTGGTGACCGTCCTGGGAGCTGTCGCTAGCCCGAAGGGAAGGGCCTGGAACTGGAAATGGCCGCCTGGAACGGCAAATCTTAGGAACTGTTGATGAGACTCTCTGACTGGGATGTGTAAATATGCTTCCGTCAAGTCTAGGGATGTCAAGAACTCCCCCTGTCGAACGGCAGCAATCACCGACCTCAGGGTTTCCATGCGGAAGTGAGGAACCCTGAGACAGCAGTTGATTTGCTTTAGGTCCAGGATAGGACAGAAAGAGCCTTCCTTTTTTGGCACTACAAAATAAATGGAGTATCGACCCAAACCTCTTTTTGGTTTTGTGGGACAGGCAACACTGCTCCCAGCGCTATGAGCCTCGAGAGGGTGACTTCCACCGCCGCCTTTTCTTTCTGGTGGACCGCAGGGGGACAGAACAAATGCTGGGGTTACTCTCTTTGTGAACTCGAGAGCGTAACCCTCTCGGATCACCTCCAACACCCACTGATCGGATGTGACTCGGGACCAGGCGGGAAGGAACTGTCTTAAGCGACCCCCCACCGACAGCTCTCCCTCCTGGACCCCCGATTTCTCATTGTGACTTTCTAGGCGCCGAGGAGGAGGAAGAGGCCCCAAAACCTCTACCTGCCCCGCGAAACCCCCGAAAGCTCTGACCCCTGGAGGGGAAACGGCCCCTGGGGAAAGGGTTCGGTCTAGGTTGTCTGAATCTTCGGAAGTCCTTTGGCTGACTCCGCCCCAGAGCGGAAGGACGACCCAGTCTTGGCCTATCTTCGGGGAGCCTACCCCCTTTGGACTCACCCAGCTCCTTTACTAACTTATCCAGGTCTTCTCCAAACAATAGCTTCCCCTTGAAAGGAAGTCGACTCAGGCGAGCCTTAGAAGAGGCATCCGCAGCCCAGTTACGCAACCATAAGTAACGTCTGACTGCCACCACCGAAGCCAGATTCTTCGCCAGGCTTCTAAGAAGATCATACTGGCTATCAGCTAAGAAGGCTGAACCTGATTCCAAATTTGGCCGCCACCCCTTGGGAGTCGCCCGAAGGACCGTCAGCCAGTTGCAGTTGCTGGGACCATCTCAAACAAGCTCTAGCCACCCAGGCCCCCGAGACGGAGGCCTGTAAGGCAAGGGCACTAACATCAAAGGCTTGTTTTAGAAGGGTGTCCAGTCTTCTATCTTGACTGTCTCTCAGAGCCGCGCCACCCTCGACCGGAATAGTTGTCTTCTTCGTTACTGCCGAGACCGCCGCGTCCACCCTAGGCGATTTCAGGAGATCCTTGTCCGTTTCCGGCAATGGGTATAGGCGAGACATCGCCCGTACTCCCCTCAGGGTAGATTCCGGCTGGTTCCATTCTTCCTGAATCATCTGGCGAACCACTCTGTGCACTGGAAAAACCTTCTGAGATTTCCTTACGGCTTGGATCAGCGGATCCTCCAGAGCTTCTTCGTCCGCCGGAGCTTCCGAAGCCATATTGAGTACCTTTAGAGACTCACTGATTAGAGATGAGAGCTCTTCCCGCCTAAACACCCTGACTATGCGGGATTGCTCCTCCTCCGGGATTTCTCCCTCTTCAAGCTCCTCCCCTTCATCAAATCCTTCTTTTTCCGAAAGCTCCTCCTCAGGGAGGTCCCGATGCGGAGACTCAACATGGTCATTGGCTAATAGCCTAGCCCGCTTGGGGAGGGGCCCCGGCTCAAGGGATCTAGAGTTTCCTGGAACAGAATCAATACTTTCCCTTGGTGCTACTGTTTCTGCAAGGCCCTGCTTGCGTAGGCAGTAGGCTTTGTGCAAAAGAAGAACAAATTCAGGAGAAAATTGACCCCAGTCTCCCTCCACCCCCGAGGAAAGGGAGGGAAGGGATTGGGAAGAGCCTGGAGCAACTGAAGCTGAAGGGGGGGGGGGAGAGTGGGAATCCCTTCCCCCTTCCGAAGGGTCCCCTGACCCCTGGGGAGCTTGAGACATACTTAGGTGGATCTCTTGCTCCACGGAAGCGGCCTCTGCTGCACACCCTCTGCAGACTCCTGCTTCCAAGGCCGTCCCTCTACGAGCTCCGCACGAAGGACAGCGCAGCTTGCCCGTCATACCGCTTGAACCGGGCTACCCCCAGGGCCAAAGGAAAATTAATTTAAGGTAACTAACAAGGCAACAAAATAAAAATAAAGGAACCAAAAGGAACAAAAAAGAAACAAACAAAGTAAATGCTATGCAGCAAAAAACTTCCAGCACTCCCCTCCCCCCTAGCCGTGCAAAAAACAAAGGAGAAACACGGAACCAAGCAAAAAAGGTTCCAAACTTTCAAATAAACCTGAATCCAACAGATGGAAGAGGAGAAATTAAACCCCAATACTTGCAGTTTGCCGAATTGGCGCGAATCCGCTGCCACGAGGGAGCCAGCCGTCCTCTGCAGGATCCCACGAGGTAGGCCGCAGCCACGTGTAGGTCGGGCCTGCGGGTGGAGGGAGAACGCTGGCAGAAGCTGCGGACTCTCAGGCAGGGAAGAGAATCACACTCCACACCCGCTCCGCTCCCCGCGAAAACCTCAAGCGCCCGGCCGCCTCGGGGCTGAAGCGCGAGGCCGGGGGACGCCGCTGAAGAAAGAGTCGGCGCTGCCTCTAGCGCTCAGCCGCCTAGGGGCTTCAGCGCGAGGCAGACGCGGCCGTGGAAAAGATGCTGTTAAGCGAGCCGCGGGGTGCGCTGGAGGAGAGCTCTCCTGTCCTCACCGCTGCACCGGAAAACCCCTTCCTCCGGAGCCTCACTGGAACCGAGTTGCAGAGGGCAAAGAGGGAGGGGGGGGAGGGGGAAAGAGAGAGGGGGGGGGGGAGAAGCAGAAGAATTAAAGGTACAGGACTAGTCTAAAACCTAAATTAAGACTGAAATAAAGAAATTAAAAAGGAAATTAAATTAAGATAAATTAAAATAACTAAATTCTTAGTCCAGACCCCGTAAGCACTCTGGCTTACAGGAACCCTCCAGCTGCTTGGAGGCTGAGATTACTGGTGCCAGTGGGTGGTGCCAGGGGTATTTATACCCCACCATCATCAAAAGGATGATGGGCTCAGCCTCCAAGCTGCTGGAAGGATTGCGCAACCCAGAAGTTAAGGGACTGGACTGAAGTGACGATAAGAAAGTTAACTGTACTGGCGTGTTAAATCAAAAATGAAAACAAATGGGAGTTGACAGTTTTATGCAATTGTCTTTCCTCGAGTCCTTCCAGTCCAGCCCACGTGGGTTATCTCCCTCCTCCAGCAGCTGGGAACCGAGCATGTCAGATATCTGATGTCAGTGAATAGGAACTCCCCCTTCAGCTCCAGGAAATCATTATTCTATTAACAAAGGAGACTGCCAAAGAGCATTGAACCAACCAAGGTATTTCAGATTAACCTCATAATGCAAGTCGCAAACCAATATCCCTTAAGTATATATGTAGGGGACCAGTAAGGACAGAGAAGTGCTTGCCACTATGCCCTCTCATCATCAGGAAGAGCTTACTGCAGCAAACTGCTTCTCCTTCTAAATCACGGCTTTTCTTCTACCAGTCGGACTCGCCTCCTCTGTTACGCCTGGTCAACTGAAATAATCTGTCTTCAAGGAGAGGGTCCTGAACTGGACTGAAGGGACTCAAGGAAAGACAATTAGCAGGTAAGAACTAAAATTTCACCTTCCTCATCGTCCCTCCAGACCAGTCCAGTACTAGTGGGATGTACCAGAGCAGTACTAAAGGATGGGAGGTACCAGCGAGTCCAGCCTGAAGCACCACAGCTCCAAAACCGGCATCCTGTTTCGCTTGCAGATGCAGTCAATAATGCCGCATAAAGGAATGCAAGGACGACCAGGTGGCCATCCTGAAAATATCCACCGGTGGCACCAACATATGTTCTGCCCAAGAGGAAGCTTGGGCCCGGGTGGAATGCATGCAGAGCCCCACTGGGACTGCCTTGCCCTTCACCATGTAAGCCAGTGGTCACCAACCTCCAGAGGGCCGCGGGCCGCACAGCCGTCTCCCGGGAGCCTCGCGGGCCGCACCCCCCTTCTCCCCCGCCTCCGCGAAAAAAAAAACAATGCTTATAACCTATACCTTGCTGGAGACTTCCGGTGACGTCAGTGGCCCTTATGGCGGCGAGGTAATTGGGCTCCGCCGTCAAAGCCTGATAAATGGTGCTAAAAAAACCCCTAAAAGCAGTGAGGCGGTGAGTTGTGCTGGTGTGGGGAGCCGCGAGGAGGACCGAGAGGCCCTGGTGACAAAGCACTCGGCAGGAGGACCGGCAGCAGCGTGCTCAAAGCCTCAAAGTGAGGTAAATCACGGGAGCCGAAGTGGAGAAATCGCCTGAAATGAAGAAGAGGCAGGAGTGAGGTGTGGAGCCAGGAAATCCAGCAGGCGGAGAGTGCAGCCGCGTGATCGCACGGGAGAGCAGGTGGGGCAGGGAAGCATCGGCCCAAAACCAGCGGAGAGAGCGTGTTAGGCCCATCAGCTGGCAAAGTGCAGCAGCAGTGGAGGGGAGAATAACCTATACCTTGCTGAACCGCCGCATCTTCTCAGCTCCCGCTAGCAGCGGGAGAGCGGAATGAAGGCACCTCGCTGCTTTGCTCAGCTGATGACGAGACCAGGAAGGTAATAAATCCTTGGCGGGCCGCACCGGGGTAGAGCCTCGCGGGCCGCAGGTTGGTGACCACTGATGTAAGCAAAGACAATTGCTTCTTTCACTCTGCAGGCAATAGAGGCCTTGGATGCTGCCTTGCCCTTCAGTGCATCCCCAAACAAGACGAACCGTCTCTCCATCTTCCGAAAAGACTCCATATGATTCAGATACCTGTGCAATGCCCTGTACACATCCAGCAGATGCAACTGGTTATCCACTTCCAAGGACCCTGACTGCGGAAAAAACAGAAGGAAACTACCTGATTCAAATGGAACGGAGTCACTACTTTCAGCAGAAAGGAAGGAATCTGTCACAGCACAACCTTTTCCTTGGTAATGGCCAGGAACGGTTCCCTGCACGACAGAGCGTGGAGCTCCAAAATACGTCGTGCTGAGCAGATAGCCACCAAAAAGACCGCCTTTAACGTGAGATCCATAAACGAGACCCTAGCCAAAGGTTCAAAGGGGGCCTCCATCAAGGCTGAAAGAACCAGATTCACCGCCCTAAAGAAGCGCGAGATCCGGATGCACTAACAAGGCACCTCCCAACACCTGCTCCCTGTAACAGGACAGGGCAGCCATTTGAACTTTCAGGGAATTCCAGGCCAGACCCTTCTCCAGCCCCACCTGTAAAAAGGCCAGGCTCTCTAGAACGAAAGTTGAAAAGGCTTGCAGCTCCTTATCGGCACACCAACCCTCAAAATTCACCAAATTTTAGATCTACCTTTCAACGGGTAGACCAGAGGTTCCCAACTCCAGTCCTGGAGGGCAAAACACCATTCAGGTTTTCAGGCTGTCACTAATGAATATGCATGAGATACATTTGAATACAATGGGGGCAGTGCATGCAAATGCATCACATGCATATTCATTAGGGACAGCCT
The DNA here is from genome assembly GCA_033557465.1 of Ichthyophis bannanicus. Taxonomy (NCBI): domain Eukaryota; kingdom Metazoa; phylum Chordata; class Amphibia; order Gymnophiona; family Ichthyophiidae; genus Ichthyophis; species Ichthyophis bannanicus. The sequence continues at coordinate 84,332,886 of CM066041.1, forward strand.
GAAAACCTGAATGGTGTTTGGCCCTCCAGGACTGGAGTTGGGAACCTCTGGGGTATTTATTTTTTTATTTTATTTAACATCTCTTATATACCGCACTATTATCATCAGCGCGGTTTACATGGAACCAAACATATACATACAGAAAAACTGTAGTGCATTTTACAAGTAACAGGAATTTGAACTTGGTAATAAAGGGAAACTATGTACATTATGTAACTATATACAGTAGTCTATACACATTAGTCACAGTTGAAGTTGTCTTGACCTGAGTATGGATGTAGTATTTCTCTTGAAGACACTACCACAGGAAAATAGCCCCTGCGCCTCAACCTTGCCCACTCAAGAGCCAGGCCATAAACCAGAAACACTCCACCTGAGGCACGAGAATTGGATCGTATGCGATCAAGTCAATCCTGTTTGAGAGCTATCAACACAGCAGAGCTATCAGCAGCCGGATGAGATCCACATAACAGTCTGCGCAGCCAATCCAGCGTAATTAGGATTACTCTGTCCCTTTGCACCTCTATCCACTGCAGCAGCCGCCCGATTAGTGCCCAGGGAAGAAAACACATACAGCAGCTCTCCACTGGGCCATCTTTATACCAGCAGATCCAGTCCCTCAGACATGTGCTCCCTGCGCCTGCTGAAAAACAGCTCACCATGGTGTTGGCTAGTGTCGCCATCAAATCCATCACGGGAGTGCCCCATCACTGTCATCGCGTGAAACACTGCCACATTCAGCCCCCATTCACCCGGGTCCAACCAGTGCCAACAGAATCTGCCTGAACACTGTCTTTAATCGGCCACATGTGCCATGCAGAGCACCACCAAATTTGTTTCCACCCACTGTAAGAGCAGCTGAATTTACTCTGCCAGCAATGCACTGCCCATGCCGCCCTAGCAATTAATGTAAGCAACCATGGTTATGTTGTCAGAGTACAAGCGCACAGACCTCTGTGCCAGGCATGCCTGGAACACCTTTAGAGCCAGAACACTGCCTGCATTTCCAGGCAATTGATAGGACTCGCAATGCGCTCCCCACCCTATGAAACTGGCATCAGTTTCAGCACTGCCAAATCTGGGGGTTCAAATGGCATCCTCACCACCAGGTGCAACCACCAGATGAACTGCACTCTCACCTCAAGTGGACACACCAGCTTCTAGGAGTGCGAAAAGTGCTGCAGTGACCATCTGGAAAGCAGGGCGTGCTGCAGAGGCCTTATATGCTCCCACGGCACCAAATCCAAGGCCACCGCCATGGATCACCCTCATGTCCAAGAACCTGCGTGCTTGACGCTGAAGTTTCTGTGCTCCCTCAACCAGCTGGTAGACTCTACCCGCAGAGGTATCGAACTGCACCCCTAAGTAGACTAAGTTCTGAGCCGGCTGCAGCTGACTCTTTCAAAGTCTGGACTGGGTGGTCAGTCTTTCCAACAACTGAAGCACCTTCTCTGTCGCAGTCTGATTCTCAAACTCGGACTTTGCTCTGATAAGCCAATTGTCCAGGTAGGAGTGCACCAGAACACCCTCCTGTCGCAGGTCCACTGCCACTACCACCATTACCTTGGTGAAGGTTCATGGGGTGGTGGCCAGCCCGAAGGGCAATGCTCTGAACTGAAAATGACCTATGGGTACAGCAAACCGTAAGAACTACTGATGCTCCGGCCACATTGGGATATGCAGGTACGCTTCGTTGAGGTCCAGCACAGTCAAGTATTTGCCCCGCCTTATCGCCAGTATGACAGAATATATGGTCTCTATCCTGAAGTGAGGAACTCGCAAGGACCAGTTGACATGTTTGAGGTCCAAGATGGACCAAAAACTTCCTTCCTTCTTGGGGACCATGAAATAGATGGAATAGCAACAGTGTCCATATTGGTCTGGAGGAACTGTCCCTACCACCTCGAGATCCAACAGATGCTGCAGTGTGTCCTGTACAACTTGATACGGGATTGCACAAAAGCCTCGGCAAGAGGGCACGAACTCCAACACATACCCCTCCCGAACAATCTTCAAACACCCACTTATTGGTGGCAACACTGGCCCAGGCGAGGTAAAACAGCTGTAATCGACCCCCCACAGGGGGCACCTCACCCTGGGCCCTCCTGGCTTCATTGGGTTTTCTTAGCAGGAGATGCCGGGGCAGAGTAGTAACTCCTGTTGGCTCCCTGGTAAACCCAAAAGGCCTGTCCTCTGAGCGAAACAGCCATGCTGATAGGGTGTAAATCGAGCCGCCCAAAACCTCCTGAAGTCCCTGGGCTGACTTGCAGTTTCCCCAAAAGACACAGGTTCCACAATGCATGTATTGGGTCAGGCAGTGATATCCTGGGTCCCTTTTTAATAATGGTTTATGGACCTTTCCTCCAGGAACTTGTCCAAACCTTTTTTTAAACCCAGCTACACTAACAGCTTTTACTACATCCTCCAGTAACAAATTCCAGAGTTTGATTACACGTTGAGTGAAAAAATATTTTCTCTTATTAGTCTAAAATAGTTTACCCTGTAGCTTCATTGCATGTCCCCTAGTCTTCCTATATTCTGATAATGTAAACAATCGATCTACGTTTACCCGTTCCACTCCGTTCAATAATTTATACTATGATAGAAGCCATAGTATTGGAGGAGGCTTGTACCAGATCATAAAAGGCGTCCACTAGGTAAGCCGACACCAACTCCAGCTTAGTCATCTCCAGCTGCTCCTCTGGAGTGTCTCCCTCCACTGGAGCTAACCCTTGGAGCCAGCATATGGACACATTGGTCATGTAAACCCCACAAATTAAGACCTGTAGGGTCAGGGAACTTATGTCAAAAGCTTGCTTCAGGAGCGACTCCAACTTGCGGTCTTGTAAAGCTTTCAATGCCGCCCCTCCTTCCTTCGGAATCATGGTTTTCTTTGTCACTGTCGATACCAGAGCACCCACCCTAGGCATCTTTAGTAAGTCTGGGGACCCCAGGGCAGCCAGGTCCCTCCCGGCACCTTCCTATATGGCATGCTTTTTCTTTGGAGGCTCTCCTGCCTTGGGATCTCCCTCCTGCAGAGGATCCCTCCTCAATTCCAGCACAGATAGAGAGACAGACTGTGTGCTTACTTGAGCAGTGGGCTATTTCTTAAAGTAATAGGCCGTATGCATAGACAGGATAAACTCGGAGGAAAGAGTGACTCCAGAGCACCAACGAGGTATAACAATGATACTCCTAGCTTTGCCACCTGCTTGGACCTGTGCTTGGATTGTTTAGACTTCCCCTGACCTGACATGGCCAGCTACACTAAGATGACCATGTTAACTGCCAAAACTGTGACGTCCAAAGCCACAGTTGGCTCCGATGCTGCAGGCCTCCCCGTGTGCTCTATCAATGCTGCACTAAGAACTGCATTCGCAGCTAATCTGCAGCTCACTATGCAAACCACAAAAGTGGGGAGCCATGCAAAGCATACACTGCCCAGCATGCTGTTCCGACGGCCTACATACCCCCGCGGGCCAATCAGCGCACTCATCCGACTGACGGAGGAAGGCTTCAGGAGAGCAGGTCCCAAAGAACACCTCCCCCCCAACACACGACCATCCACATCCAGTTCAAAACTTCTCCTGCTGACCTATAAATGCATTCACTCTGCAGCTCCTCACTACCTTTCCTCTCTTATCTCTCCCTACACCCTCCTCGGGAACTCTGCTCTTCTGGCAAATCACTTCTATCTCTGCCCTTCTCTTCTCCTGCTAACTCCAGATTTTGCTCCTTTCACCCTGCTGCTCCTTATGCCTGGAACAAACTACCTGAATCTGTACATCAGGCACCTTCTCTGACCCTTTTCAAATCCAGGCTGAAAACAACTCTTCGCTGCCACTTTCGGATCTTGACTCACCTGGTCTCCTTTGTGTTTCCTTACATTCCCCCTAGATGTATACCGTGTTTACAGCTACTGTGTTGTCTGTCTTGACTAGACTGTAAGCTCTGATGAGCAGGGACCGTCTTTCACATGTATCTGTGCAGTGCTGCATACGTCTTGTAGAGCTATACAAATGTTCAATAGTAGTAGTGCGTGTCCGGCAGCAGAACAAAAACACAAACACCTGTAAACTGCACCTGTCGGGGTTCCTGGCAGCTTGTGCCAGGGAACGGCTCTTTCCCATTATTTTGTTTTTTTAGCTCTGTGTATCGCAGCAAGAAAGGGAGTCCTAAGACCAGCAGTGTTGGGATTAGGCTACCTGGCTGGGGGGAAAGGGCCCCGACATCCAGGAAAACTTAAACCCCAGACTTACAGATGACCCACTGAAGGACCCCCGGTGGGGTGGGACAGCCTCTACATCACTGTCAACTCATAGCTATACCCAGCCTCAGATTCAGGCAATCTGATAATATTGTGCAGGAAACCAAAGGTGAGTGACTGGCTGCCTTTCTTGCCTTTTGTTTTTTTTTATTTTTTCAACAGCCTTTACTCAGTCTTTTTGCTACCGGCAGACCCAAACCAACTCTCCGATGCCGATACAGCTTTTAAAATAAGAAAATGCCACTTAGTTGCTCCTTCAGTGAGCCCAGCTTCTGGGATCTGCTCTCTCCAGCTGCTTGGAGATTGAGCTTACTGGAGCTGGTGGGTGGTGCCAGCTGTCTAAGAGCACTGATGTCATCAAAGATGACATGCTCAGTCTCCAAGCTGCTGGTGAGAGCTGACAACCCAGATGTTGGGACTGCACTTGAGGGATGATAAATAATGCTGCTTCTGCTCTCTGCTTTTATCTTTTGAGGGTCTTTTTGTTTTGTTTTTTATGAGCTAGGCCTAAACCCCTTCAGTGGAGTCTACTACACGAAGGCTCTTCTCCAGCTGCTGGGAACAGAGATACTGGTTTCCTGGAACTGAAAGTGGAGCTCTTATTCACTGATATCAGAAATCTGACATGCTCAATTCCCAGCTGTTGGAGGGGGGCGATAACCCACTCATACTGGACTAGGCTGGAGGGATGATGAAGAAGATGAAAATAAAGAAGATTATCTATAACTTGTTCCTTAGTATTCTTTAACTTAATCATGCATATATATTCCAAAGTCATCCAGTGGTCTATAGAGTCAATCAATTAAAAAAAAAGAAAGACAGACAGACATTTAGGAGCATGTTTACTAAGCTAGGCTGAAGATCAGCATGCACTATTTGTAACTACGTCACATGTTAATGAATGGGACCTAGTTACAAATAGCATGTGCTAACCATTAACTTAACTTACTAAACATGCCCCTAATTATTACTCTGCATTTTTTAAAGAATGCCCATTTGTGTTTTCAAACCTCCATCCTATCATGCCTGTTAACTGTAATATGAAATGGAAATATTAGTCTTATAATATCTTGACAGATTTGGGATTTGTATAGTGTGCTCTGACTCCTAGCTAAGGCTGTTGCTCAGATCACAGCTGAATTTACATTCATGTTTTGGGTTATTAAAAGTAAACAATTGCATTATTGCTTAAATTGTCTACATTTGTGCCATGGCATTTATAAAGCAAAAGAAAGAATGATGTTAGATATACCCGAGAGGTGCACTGAGGCTTCTCCCTTTTCCAGGAGGCATTGGTAACAAAAATTGTTTCCACAAAGCAAAATATGAATTTATTTTCACATTGGTGTGGGCAGAATAAGCAAATAACTATCTTTTAATCACAAGATAAATGCAGAAACTGTGCCAATTTAGCCAGGGTATGTACTGGCTGTGTAGGTAGGGAGAAAGTACCAGACAGAAATAGCAGTGCTGTCAAATGTATATTGCCTGAGTTTTACCTCCAATTCATAGACCAAATACATAGAAAAGCCATTCTGATGGGTTTACTGCTGCTTTGGAGCTGTTTTCACTAGGGGTGTGCAAAGGGAAAGTATTAATTTTTTTTTTTTTTCATTCATCTTCATTTTAGCATGCTCCATGTAATGTTGGGTGTGTGGTGATTCATGCATGCTAAACAAAATGAAAACGCACATAGAGTTTTCATTAGGTCTCCCCTTGGGTAATCCTAAAAGCCATTTGGATTGGTTCCACTGTTATCTCAACAGTTCCTGAGCTGGCTGATTTGGGTGTGATTTTGGATTCTTCTTTGTCTACAATTCCTAATTTAAAACTTTGGAAGCTGACGCTTGCTGATGATTTCATGACAATCCTGCAAGCACTGGTAATTGATTATTAGTAAAGGCTAGCAATCCTAACAATGGTTGGTAGAGAAGATTCGACTCTATATTCTGCAAAGGACACAGGGCTCTATACCCTAACACATATCCTTAGTGCTACGTTTTACTGAATGTTACATTACCTGATTTCCGCTCATTACTTGCATCATGCATACTGCTCATCCACTTTTGTTTTCTTGCAATAAGTATGCTAACCGCCACCTTTATTTCGATGTTATGTTCTTATGTTCGCATATTACCTTCTAAGTTTGTGTTTATGCCCATATGTTCTTATGTTCCAAGTTAAGCATTAACCTTCTTTAACCTGTAAACCACCTTGACACTTTGATAAGGCAGTCTTTCCGATGGAGTTATCCAAGCATTACAAAAAGCAGCTTGCTTGCTTTCAGGTACCTCTCGATCAGATTTCTATATCCCCAATTTTGTGTGTGTCGTACTGGCTTCTAGTAGCTTGGAGAATACATTTTAGGAAAAATCATGTTTATTTATTTCCAAACATAAAACCACTCTTCAAGTACAAACTAACAGAACCGCAATGCCACAACGTACAGAAACTCGTAATCTCAAAGGTTCAACAGCATATCATTATAGGGCATAGCACCCAAAGCACAAACGGAACAATAGTATCCCCCCCCCGCCCTCCCTCCTCGCCCTCCCTCCTCGCCCCTCCCCACCCCCCTCCCTCACTCCTCCCTCCCCCTGCCTTCTGCACCCCCTCCCCCCCAACCCTAGCCACTCCAGAAAGCCCAAGCACCTGTCCTAGCTCACACACACGCTATCCTCAGAGAGATTCATAAGACTCCACACACTTCTCCAACACTCCCAGGCACTCCCCCCCACTAACTGCGCCGTGCGCTGCTCCATCTCCATCAGCTCCACCATGGCACGCTTCCACTCCCCCACTGCGGGAGCCTTATCCTCCATCCAATGGCGCAAAATGCAGTGCTTTAAGAGCACAAAGCCCTTTGCACAGAGCTTGCGCGCACTCTCATCTAGTGGGTGCCGTCCTTCATAAGAGCCAAAGAGACACCACTCCGGAGTCATCTCCAACTGTTCACCTAACCAGTCCCCCAAACACCTCCTGATCCCGGACCACAAGCCCTGTATATGGATACAGAACCAAAACCGATGAGCCAAGCTCCCCTTGCCCACTTTGCAGAGACTACACACATCAATCGCCACCAGACCCACTCTGGCCGCCCAGACATTATGTACATATGCTCTCCAAAGAAACTTGTACTGAACTTCCCGCAATTGCACTGATTCACACACCGAATTGATGGCCCCAAACGCGCCCTGTAGGCGCTCCTCGGTAGCTTGGTGCACCCCATCCTTCCGCCACTTCTCTGCCAACCCCAGTAGACTGGCGCGATCACCGTCCGGACAAATGGCGGCCTCAAGCCCGCCAGACGATATCTTCCCGTCCAGAGTGCCGAACAATGTCAGCATTCCACCGAGTTCCAACACCCGCTCGTGGCGTTTCTTTAAAGTGAGCACATAATGTCGCACCTGAAAGTAAAAATACTGATCCCAGTGTTCTAGATGATACCGCTCTCGTAAAGAGGGAAACGAATCCAGCTCACCCCTCCCCTCCATCCTCAACTGGCCCACATAACGAAGGCCTCTATCTGCCCACCGCTTAGCAACCAGGGACCCCAAGCCCGGGAGGAAGGCCACATTATCCGCTAGGGGGAGACAATCCGACCCCTGCCACAGTACTCCCCGACGGCGACACAGGGCTTTCCACGCCCCCCCGCAGGGCCCTCCAAAAACCGGGAGAATACATTTTAAAGTATCAATCTTGATACATAAGGCACCGAGTGGTTCAGCTCCCATTTTAGTGTAGTAATACAGATTTATAAACCTGTACGTGCATTAAGATCTATTTGTGATGTACAGGTGAGTGAGTACAGGAACAGAATATTTTATATAGCTAGACCAATAGAATGGAACAACCACTTTGATTAATGGTGCCACTTTGATTAATGGTCAGTACTAGTGATTTCTGGAAGCTATTAAAAGCATTTTACTTTCAACAGGCTTTTTTATTGATGTTATCATACTTGTTGTTAAGTGCCGTCGAGTCAGTGTCGACTCATGGCAACCTCTGAATAGCTGCCCTATACTGATTATTATACTTAATATATGTATATGTTGTTTGGTATTTTTGTATGATGTGTGAATTATGAATGTATTCTTGTAACTCAGCTAGCTATATGTTTTAAATAAATAAATAAAATACAATACACTGAGTATTTCTGAAAATATAGCTTATTTCAGAAACAGGACGGAATCTGGACTTGGAGCAGAGATAAGTGAAAGAAAATCGTGTTGATAAAATTAAGCATAATATGCATCACAACTACTGTATTATGTACACTCTCATGCACCTTTTTTCTGTAGAACTAGGATCATCACCGTAGCCTCTATTGATTACAACACTGTCCAAGGGACCAACCCAGTGACTCATTTTGGAGAAGAAATTCCGAGGCCCACATGATGAGTGGAAATTCCGAGATAACTCCAATAATAGCTGGGAGTCTATCCAAGCATTACAAAAAGCAGCTTGCTTGTTTTCAGGTACCTCTCGATCAGATTTATATATATCCCTGATTTTGTGTGTCTCACACTGGGTTTCCACTCATCATGTTGGCCTGGGCTGGGGGAAGACTGGAAGAAGTCATAATTATCACAAAATGGAAAACATCCAGCAGCTGAATTTAGGCCCCATGACAGCAAGGCTCCAAAATGAGCCCTAGTATAATACCCCTATGCAAGGACCATTCCTGCAATGACTTTACTAAAAGGAGAGTTGAGAAGGGATTAAAAAAAAGGCAGAAGCAAAAATAATCAGGTCACAGTGTATGACAGTTTATTGTGTCATATTCTAATCCTTGCTCTGGGTAAAACGGGAGATTAAGCATGATCTGCCACCCAGACTTTACTAAGAACCTTTAATTGTATGGACTCTGTCCTAAAGCATAAGAATTACAGGGCCTGCAAAATTAACTTACTAGACTAAAATGTACACATATATAAGTTAGCCCAATAAAAAGTTATAGCCTACAACTTGCTTTATGATCTTTCTCTACACATATGCAAGTGGACTAATACAGCAACTAAAATCCCCTGTCCAGGTCTATAAAAAAAGTGAACTTTAAGAAATTCTACTACTGTAATAGATACTGCATCCAGAACAACAGGAATTTAAGCCAAGTAAAAACGTAATATTGTTCAAGAGCAGGCACCAAACAAATATAAAGGGACTTCCATTCTCTCCCATATTCCAAAGATCATGAGTCTCCAGCTCCTCAAATCAGCGTTCGATCTGCGATTGCCCACTGCATCAGTAACAGCAGATTGAAAAGTCATATGCACATAATTCTATGTCCCTTCAATGACCGGACACTTTCTCCATCAATGCAGTTTAAAGGCATAAAGAACTGCACCTGCTGTGCCTCTGGTCACACCCTGATCTCTGGGCCTATCAGCTTTATCGATAGCTACGGCCTGTCCTCCTTGATCCTGCAGAGCCGCAGTAATTCTAGACCTTCGTGGAATGGGGATCAGTGTCGAAGTGCTAGCTAGGGCAGTAGCAGGGCCCCTCCCCAAAGAAAATCAATAAATGTTGCCTCCGATAACGTCAGAGAGCAAGTCCGTATCTTTCCCCTGCCCTCCCTTAAGCTTTAACCTGGATCTTTTCATGCCTGTCACCTTCCCCTCTCCCCCCCCCCCCCCCCCCCCGATTAAAAACCGAGGTGGAAGCAGCGCGATGGATGAATCGAGCAGCCGAGCTCTCCCCTGCAAGCGAACTTACCTCCAGCTCTGTGTCCTCCCCGGGCTCCACAACCCCGATCTCACTGGGCAGATCGGCCAGGTCCGTGACTCGGATCAGCCCGTCGTGCAGGAAGATGGTCTCTTCCTTCACCGACAGCCACTGAGCCGAGTCCGCCGTCGAGGAGCCCATGGCCCCCTCCCCGGGACGTCAACTGCTCAATCTCCCCCTCCCCCAGGGAAGGGGGTATCGAGGTGGAAGAGCGGGCGTCAAATAGGTGAAATAAAATAGGTGAAAAATAAAATAAATAAATGAATGAATGAAACGTCCCGGGAGAGCGGAGGTGGGGCTCAGCCTCTCATTTTTCCTCCCCCTCCCCGCCTCCCAGTCACTGAGAACCGGGGGTGACGCTAATTCCAGCGCCGAGGGCGACCTCCGGCCACAGCCTGGGCCGCTCGGGCCCCTTCTGTTCGGATAGCAGCCGGGATGGAAACCTCCTCCGGTATTCTGTTTTTCTTATCCCCCGCCTCTGGCTTTACAAGAATAATGCTGCCAGTGAGTCCCGCTCCACATTCCCTTTAAGAAACTGAAGAGACCCAGAGGCAGTGCGGTCCACACAACTGTCAGCGAGACGCCATATTGGTGGCGGGGCCATCCCAGCATGCACCGGGCGCACACAACCCACAACAACAAAAAAAAATCACAACAAAAGCTGCTGCAGGTAATTGCTGAAGCAGAGGTAGGAAGCAAGCCAATATAGATATATTAATATAGTGATAATACTGCAGGGCTTTGGTAACTGACTTGTATTCTAGTTTGAGCATTGCAATATTATAAATGTAACTGCTATGTCCTTCACAAATATAGTCAAAGCATTATTTTTTTTAATAAAACTGATTCCCCTTTGTCTAAGAATCACATGAAAAAGACAATGAAGCTCTACCATTACTAGCAACATATTCATAGAAACAAATAGACGTTATTATTATCACCACTTTAATATTCTTCAAAACTTGGTCATTTCTATGAGACATTATATAAATTCTTTATGAGTTTGGGTTTTTTTTAGTGCCATCAAGTCAGTGTTGACTCATAGCGACCCAGCTACCTCTGGGTTTTCTTGGCATTGTATCACTGGAAGTAGATTGACAGCCTTTTCTTCTGAGGCAATGGAGGGTAAAGTGACTTGCCCAGGGTCACAAGGAGTGCCAGTGGGAATTGAACCCTTGATCTTCTGGGTACTAGGCTCTACCACTAGGCTACTCCTCCACTCCCTTTATGGGGTAGCAATAGTTTATTTTTTTAAGTCAGATTCCCTAGTCTCAGGAGTTCTTTGTGAGATGCTACTTCCATCAATAGTCATGGAGAGCTTCACCTGGTAGGTAGCCAGTGAGGCTCCATCTTTTCTGCTCAAAGTAATATCAGTGCTGTCTAGATCAGTTGGTCACCACTCCAGCTTCATGAGGAATTACTCCAAGAAGGAATATAAAACACTTCACCTTTTGGATGTTTGCAGGATCCTGTTTTGTTTATCATAGCATAGTCTCTTAGGCTATTATCTGAAGGTGACCATTCTGAAAATCAGATCATTTGTTGGTCCTCTTTAGTAATTGGAAGAAAGGCGAGCCCGTGTCTAAAGCATCGGTGTCCCATTATATCAAGGAAGCAATTAATGTGGCTTATATGGTTAAGGGGTTACCAGTTGAAACTAGGCACATTCAACCAGAGGGTTAGGTATCTTGTGGGTAGAACTTAGGCCCATTCTGCTGGTAGAGATTAGTGAGTTGGCTACTTGGTCTTCTTTGCACTCTTTCACCAAACATTATTGACTGGATATGCAGGACAGAGAGGATGCCACCTTTGGGTTGTTTTCTTAAAAGCAGTTTTAGCAGTTTCTGATCTGGCCTGAGAGAACAGAGTGCTTGTGTATATCCCAGGTGTCTGGACCTGTCTGACTAAATGAAGAAGAAGGAAAAGTTTAGTTTTACCTGCTAAATTTCTTTCTTTGAGACCTGCCAGACCAATCCAGGATCCACCCAGATTGATAACTGTTTGACCCACAATGCTACTTTATTGCTGTATTCTTTCTGTGGTAGTGGAAGTTAATGTTCTTATTGGTTTGGTTTGGTTCTGTTGGGGCAGTTGGCCGATTGACTCTTGAAGTTAGAGGTCTGGTCCTTAGTCTTTCCCTTAGAATCCTCCTGCATTGAGGGGAAATGAGAGAATTCATCTGTTTGAGTCTTGTTTTAAGAATACTGGAAAGCTGATGCCTGCATAGAACCCTATATAGGATGGCATCAGCAAACTGATTGTTCTGTTTCCCTCTGCTGGTAGGAGCATAAACTCATGTACTGGACTAGACTACCATGGTTCTAAAAAAGGAAACTATCAGGTAACCTAGCACCATTGTAAATGATGGTAGATGAAGACCAGCATGGTCCATCTAGTTTGCTCAGTAAGATGGCCAGGGTTGTAATTGCTGCTCCATTCAGGTTACTCTCCTGGCACAAATAATGTTGGATCTCTGAAGTGTATTAGTTTTGGTGGATCATACCATCTTACTGAATAGGTGTCAAGAGTTGGAAATTACAGGTACCACATTGATATGTTTGGGAGCTAAGGCTACAATTTTTCTATTGTTTTGCATTTTAACCAGTTACTAATAAAACATAGAAACATGATGGCAGAAAAAGACCACATGGCCTCTCTAGTCTGCCCTTCCATATCAACCACTACAACAGTCCCCTTTTTTCCTTAAGAGATCCTCTGTATTTGTCCCATGCTTTTTTTAATTCAAATACTGTCCTCATCTCTACCACCTCCACTGGGAGACTATTCCACGCATTACCACTCTTTCAGTAAAGAAATATTTCTGCATGTTACTCCTGAATCTATCTTCTTTCACCCTCATCATATGTCCCCTCATAGCAGACTTGCTTTCAATCGAAAGAGACTCTCCTCCTGTGCATTTATGCCACCTAGGTATTTAAACATCTCAGTCATATCACCTTTATCCTGCCTTTCCTCTAAAGTATACATATTAAGATCCTTAAGTCTGTCCTCATATGCTTTATAACAAAGACCACTAACCATTTTAGTAGCAACCCTCTGCACCGACTCCAATCTGTTTATATCCTTTTAAAGGTGCGGTCTCCAGAATTGCATACAATACTCCAAATGAGGTTACACCAAAGACTTATCTAAAGGCACTATCACCTCGTTTCTTCTGCTGGCCATTCCTCTCCCTATGCACCCAAGCATCTTTTTAGCTTTCGCCATTGCCTTTTCTACCTGTTTAGCTACTTTAAGATCATCAGGCACAATCATGCCTAGGTCCTGCTCTTCTTTTGTGGACAGAAGTACTTCACTCCCTATACTATATTGCTCCCTTGGATTGCTGCAGCGCAAACGCATGACCTTGCAATTTTTAACATTAAATCTCAGCTACACGTACAGGGAAAGCCTGACTAACTTTGTCAGGGCTTTATAATGGAGCCACGGCGCCATGTCATCCAGTTGCCATTGTAGGTGGCTCCATTGTAAAGCTGCAATCCCGGTCGCCGGCTGAACAGAGGCTTTCCCCGCAGCCCGACCCCCAATCCAGCCTCCTAAGGCCAGAGTCGGGTTGCGGGGAATGTCCTTGGGCCCCCCTACCCCATTTGTGCCCCGGGCCCACAGAAAAAAGATGTTCAGGGAAGTTATTCCACCTCAGAGGTGGAATAACTTCCCCACACACGTCGCTGGCCCTGTATGTTCAGGGAAAAAAAACTATGCCACTGGCGTCTTTCTGAATGTTGACTTCATGAGAACCGCGGGATTCAGAGAGTAGAAAGCATGCAGATGCCGGTTTTTCAGTGAGTTTCCAATTTGCTGTATAGTGTATAGGAGGGTTCTCCTATTTCACACGCGTTGGAAAATAACAAATCAAAGGTGTAGCATTAGATACGTGGTCAAGGATTAAAGCAGCTTTTAAGTCCACTTTAAGCCCCTGAAGAAGGCAGCGAAACACGGCCTGTGTCGGGCCAGTGGCATAGTTTTTTTTAATAAAGATTTGATTTACCCTTCTGAATACTCCACGTCTCCGTACTGGTTTTGTTCTGTTTGACGTGGGCTCGTGCCTGAGTGTTGGCCTGTATGTTCAGGGCCAGCGACTGCCCACTGCCTGCCCTAACTCCACCCCCAATCCACCCCTTCCCCACCCCCATCTAACCTCCCCATACAAACAGCGGGGAGCTTAGACGCCAGTGGGGAGGGCATGAATAGGGGGATGGACGTCCCACTGGGACGTCCATCCCTGCTATTCATGGGAGAGAATCAGGCCCAATGTGCATTACCAAAACATGGCTCACTGACACTGACCACGCCATACTGAACCAAACTGCATCACAATTGTACTCAATTTACAACTGTCCAAGAGCCAATAGAAGAGGGGAAGGAGTGCTTAAAATAGCAAAATCTTGCCTAGGGTTCATTACGCATGCCACACTTAACCAAGACAGTCCTAATACAATAATAATATCCAACAGGTACACATTGCTTTGCCTGATATATTGTGCTGCCTGCTCCAAAAATGAAGACCCCCCAACTATTCTTGAAAAGATATGCACCATCATCTCATCACAAAAGTCCTCATACTTCTGGGAGACTTCAATATGCCATCACTACCATACATGGATGTCAACACTTTCTCTATAGCCATGGAAAACCTGCAATTCACTCAAATGATAACCACACCAACACATACAAAGGGAGCCACCCTTGATCTTACTGTATCTTTGTATCAAATGACTTACTTGAGCAAAAGGGCAACTGCCAACCGTCTCACCAGTCTCTTGGTCAGACCACTTCTTAATAAATTTTAATTTGATACTACCCGCCACCCCATTCACTAAAAAGTGTCATTCTAAGAAACACAGAAGATTCAAGAAATTTAAAAGTGAGACCTTCCCTCAACAGGTACTAACACAACTGGATTCAAGTCTGTTGAGTTTGGACGATATAATTGGCAATTGGAACAGTACACTCCACAATGTTGCAGTTGCTCCATACAGGGCGGTAACAAACAATAGGAATTATTCTGCACCATGGTTTTCCACTGAAATCAACACCACAAAGAGGATTGTGTAGACTAGAGAGGAAATGGAGATGTACCAAGAAGACCTCAGAAACTTTACAATAACACTCAATTATTACCAACAACAAATTAATGCATGCAAGAAGCAATATCACACCAACTTAATAATGACATCCCTCACCAAGCCAAGAGAGTTTGAAATTGTTCGCTCCCTCACCAAAGACTGGCCTTCACCCAATGAGGGAGACACGATTGCAAATTATATTGTCCAAACTCAACAGACTTGAATCCAGTTGTGTTAGTACTTGTTGAGGGAAGGTCTCACTATTAAATTTCTTGAATCTTCTGTGTAAGATTACTAGGACTTTTGTGTTGTCATGATACCTTTTATATAATCATGTTTGTAATAACTTAACCTTATGTTACCCAAGTTTATATACCTGTTTGCTGTAAACACGGAATAGCCTGTTATTCTGTTGATGTTGTTGTATGTGAACCGCGCTGATATCAAATAGTGCGGTATATAAAAGATTGTAATAAATAAATAAATAAATATATATATTGCACACTGAAGTAATAACTTCAGAAGTAGATGGCACAAATAACAAGCTTGGCAGAACTCTGTGTTTACAGTAGCTTCACTAGAGAGAGATTGCATGCCTCAAGAGCATGAGTTCTTTCTTGCCAGATAACAGCAAGCCTTGTTACAGAAGCTACTTTAAAAACAACAAAAAAACAACAACAAATAGTTACAGTTAAAGTAAAGCATGCTATTTTTTCTTTTCCTTGTAAATATACAAAAATAACAGCTTCTGATTCCAATTTGCAGCAGTATTATTGAGAAATAAATTTGCATGATCATGATTTTATTAATTTATGTTTAGGATTATTTTACAGGGATCCTGGATTTGACAATTGTGATAGAGGGGGGAAGAAAAATCCAAAATTATTAACCATTCCTTTACTTGTGCTTGTGTCTGTAAATAAGAGAATTTGTCTTCTGATTTCATTCTATGTGTAAAAATGCAAATGCTGAGAAATAGTACCTCCTGGAGCTTCTTATAACTGCAGATAAGAACCTCTGGAGAGTGGTTGAGCACATATTCTCCTGTTTTATCTATTATTGATTGATTTGTAATTGATGTGAATGAATGGGAATATCTTCATGCATGTGTGGTAGCTTTTTGATGCATGGTGTTTTAGATATCTGATAAGCTGCGTTAATTTGCCTGATATCACAAAGACTAAGAACAATTATGAAGGTGTTTAAAGGAGTGCAGATACAAGTTAGCAGCTTTGCTGAAAATTGGATTGCTTGTCAAAGTCAAAGCAGGTTTGTTTGATTAAAGGGAATTGTGAAACAAAGAGTAAAAAGAAAAGAAAATTTAAAAAGTGGATAAAATGGATTCATTCTGGGGGTGCAGATTATTGAAGTTTCAGTCATATTCTAGTCTCCTAACTTCAATTTTGATTTAGGTTCTGATTAAACCATCTCCAATGGTATACATATGCTTTACCCTGTGTCTTCTTCATTTTAGTTTTTTATCTCAATGCAAGTGTTTAAGTCATCACCTCTACAAATAAGTTTGTGTGCCTCTTCGTGAGGTTTGCATATCATCGTCTCTACAAAGAAGGTATTAACATTACAATTATATGCTTGTCACCTCCCATAAGGATTGTATTTGATTGTGTTTCTATAGATCTTATTTGTGGTCTATTTTATTATATTATTTCTTATGGTTTAATTTTAATTTGGGTATCGCATTTCGAGCACTAGAGTTTTATTATTATTATTATTATATTATTATTAATATTATTTTAATGTTTTAATTATTTATTATGAGATATCTATTACTAATTAATTATATTATTATTATTATTACTATTATTGTAATAATTATTATTTTTATTTTTATGGTTAGAGCTAAATGTATGTCCATGCCTATTTGTTCTTTCACTTTTAAATTGTTTTTAATATTGTTTGTCTTTATGTTTGTAGTACCTATTAGACAACCCCTGATGAAGGTCTCCGAAACACGGCCTGTGTCGGGTTGCTAGGTCTGAGATTCCAAATAAATTGTTTTTCCACCCTATCACGTTTTGTACTGTGTGCCTCTTTCACGTGATAATTTGCCCTGTTTTGGACAGCCTTTCCAATAATTTACTAACCACCAAGGTTAGACTAACCGGCCTCTAGTTCTCAATGTCATCCTTACTTCCGCTTTTGTGTAAAAGGACCACATGTGTCTTTCTCCAGTCCTCTGGCACCACTCCCGTAACATTTCAGCTTAGCCACAGAAATATTTATTGTTGTTTCACCAAACATGCCTGGACAATGCTACAGCCTAAGCCATAGGAACATAAGAACATAAGATATGCCATACTGGGTCAGACCAAGGTCCATCAAGCCCAGTATCCTGTTTCCAACAATGGCCAATCTAGGTCATATGTACCTAGCAGTTTCCCCAAAAGACACAGGTCCTCAATGCTTGTACTGGGTCAAGCATTGATATCCTGGGTCCCTTCTTAATAATGGTTTATGGACCTTTCCTCCAGGAACTTGTCCAAACCTTTTTTAAACCCAGCTACACTAACAGCCTTTACTACATCCTCCGGTAACAAATTCCAGAGTTTGATTACACGTTGAGTGAAAAAATATTTTCTTTTATTAGTCTTAAATAGTTTGGAGTGGAGGAGTGGCCTAGTGGTTGGGGCAAGGTACTTCAGGCCGGAAGGTCGGGGGTTCAAATACCACTAGAGGACAGCAACCTTGGGCCAAAAGGACTGGTGTTTCTAGTCCCACAGGTGCTCCTTGTGGTCTTGGGCAAGCCACGTAACCCTCCATAGCCCATGTTCCCTGTAAAATAGCTATCTCCAAGTTATAATGCCCTGTTCAATGTAATTTCAGTTTGTTCAATGTAAACCGCACTGATGCAGAATAGCGCGGTACATAAAAGAATATAAAATAAATAAAAAATAAAAAAATACCCTGTAGCTTCATTGCATGTCCCCTAGTCTTTCTATATTCTGATAATGTAAACAATCGATCTACGTTTACCCGTTCCACTTTGTTCATTAATTTTTAGACTTCTATCATATCTCCCCTCAGCCGTCTCTTTTCCAGGTTAAAGAGCCCTAACCTTTTTAGCCTTTCTTCATAGGAGTATCCTTCCATCCACTTTACCATTTTGGTGGCTCTTCTCTGAACCTTTTCTAATAACACTATATCCTTTTTAAGATACGGCGACCAGAATTGCACACAATATTCAAGGTGCGGTCTCACCATGGAACGATATAGAGGCATTATAATATTGTTTGTTTTATTTTCCATTACTTTCCTTATGATACCTAGCATTCTATTTGCTCTCTTGGCTGCCGCTGCACACTGGGCCGAGGGTTTTAACATGTTATCCACAATGACGCCTAAATCTTTTTCCTGGGTGGTGGTTCCTAATGTGGAACCTTGCATTGTTTAACCATAGTTTGGGTTGTTCTTCCCTAGGTGCATAACTTTGCACTTGTCCACATTAAATTTTATCTGCCATTTTGATGCCCATTCTTCCAATTTATCAAGATTCTCTTGCAATTTTCCACAATCCTCTTGAGTTTTAACAACTTTAAATAGTTTTGTGTCATTTGCAAATTTGATAACCTCACTCGTTATTCCCCTTTCCAGGTCATTTATGAATATGTCAAAAAGCAGCGGACCCAGCACAGATCCCTGGGGTACACCACTATTCACCTTTCTCATTGGGAAAATTGGCCATTTAGCCCAACCCTCTGCTTTATATCTTTTAACCAGTTTCTGATCCACAGTAGTACACTGCCTCCTATCCCATGACTCTTTAGTTTTGCCAAAAGTCTCTGATGAGGGACCTTGTCAAAGGCTTTCTGAAAGTCCAGATACACTATATCAACCGACTCACCTTTGTCCACCTGTTTATTCACACCTTCAAAAAAACATAAAACTGATTAGTAAGACAAGATCTTCATTGTCTAAAGCCATGTTGGCTGTCTCCCATTAGGCCATGACTATCTACCTGCTGAGTAATTTTATTCTTTATGATGGTTTCTACCATCTTTCCCGGTACTGACGTGAGGCTCACCGGTCTGTAGTTTCCCGGATCACCCCTGGATCCCTTTTTAAAAATTAAGAACTACTACTACTACTAGACTACTACTACTACTACAACTATTTTAAATGCTTTTTTCCAAGTATATAGTCATGAATTAAAATACAGGATACGCATAACACTTATGAGGAGAAAATAACTCTGAACTTTGGAGAAAAAAATAGCATTTTTTATTTTTTTTTCCTTTCTGGAAGAGTCTGGAATCCAGCACTCCAGCATAGTTGACACGAATAGGCTGAAATGCTGTTTTATTTGCACTTGTAATACAGAATCTCGTTAGCAGGGCCGGCCCCAGAGTTGGTTCAAGGTTTTAGTGCCCTAGGCAAACCTAAGCTGTCAGAATCTATTGTTTAGCTTTGAATGCTGTGCTCTCTGCCTCCCCCAGAAGCTGCTGCCCTAGGCGACCGCCTAGGTTGCCTAGTGGTTGGGTTGGCCCTCCTTGTTAGGGGACATCAAGCTCTTTTTAATGCCCAAATAGTAAGTGCACAGGGACGCAAATACAGTAGCAAACGCTGTAGGAAAAATGTAAGAATAACTGTATCACTGTTGTCTTTGACTATTCACACGCTTTGGTGTTCTATCCAGTGACATAGCCAGAACTGAATTGTTGTTGAACCTGAGGTTAATATGGATGGGCACTGGGCAGTGTCAGCTGCTTCCAGTTCTCTGATTGCCCTGTGCTGACTGAGTGACCTGAATCCAAAGTGGAGGGGCTATAGCTATACCCCTGTTTCTATTTTAGGGAAGGGGGCACAATAATTTTTTAGACTGAACTGCAAAGGCCTATCTAGGAGATATTTGCTTTTGTCCTCTCTACTGCTGATCATTCAGCCTTTATTCTCTCCTCTCACACAGAATTCAGATTTAAAATCGCTAGCACAAATTCATTCATCCCTAGTAGATGCAGTTACATATTTCTTAGCACATGTACATTATGCTACTTTCACACTGTAAGAACTCGGTGTTCTTTTTCCAGCCTGGGTTTCTATTCTTGGACATGAGTGATATCTTGCACAAATAACAAAAATGGGCAGTCTGAAATAAGATTTATTTCACTACACATATCTGAGTCATTATAGCTTTCCACCCTGTCCCCCCTATTTTGTGTCTATAGGAAAAGACCTTGATGAAGCAGACTCTCAAAGAAGTAAGTTTTATTTTTAAAAAATTTGTTCTGTTCCCCTGGGACCCGGGTATTTTCCTTCTTGGTGCTAATGTTCCTGGTGCACGGACCCCCCAGTTAGCGTTGATCCGTCATGGTCTACATGCGGCCCGCCTGGCTTTGGCAGCTGTTTGGAAGCAAACCTTGCCCCCAGCCTTTGCTAGTTGGCTAGAGCGGCTGTGGGAGACTTATACTATGGAGCGGGGGGTGGCAGTTGGAAAATCACGCGTGCCACAATTTGAGCAAGTGTGGGAGCCTTTTGTTCTGAAGTATGGTTCACGCTCTTAAGATAATCTCTGCTTCTTCTTTTTTGTTATTGGTGGTACGGGCCCAATGCTTTTTCCCTCTCTTGCTGCGGAGTCTTTGGTTCTCTCTCCTTCCCATGTGTAGCCTGCCGTGGTGGTGCCTCACACACTCCTTGTGGGGATCATGGATATTTTTGGGGTTGTTAGAAGCGG
This sequence comes from Ichthyophis bannanicus, assembly GCA_033557465.1. Taxonomy (NCBI): domain Eukaryota; kingdom Metazoa; phylum Chordata; class Amphibia; order Gymnophiona; family Ichthyophiidae; genus Ichthyophis; species Ichthyophis bannanicus. The sequence continues at coordinate 84,353,653 of CM066041.1, forward strand.
GGGGTGTTGGTAGGGGGTGGGGGGGGTAGAGGGGTTCTGGGAGGGGTCCTGAGGGGGGAGGGGAGGGGAGGGGAGGGGGGGGTTGGAGGGTGGAGGGAACAGGACAGGAGTTTTTCTTTAATTCGGAGTCTTGTGGGTCATAGGAGTGGGAGGGGTGGGGTATAAGGGGGCTAATGAGAACAAAGGGGGGGAGAAGATAAAATTATACAAAAAAAAAAAAAAAAAAAAAAAGGCCCTGTTCATTTCACTCTTGGTTCAATGTAGATGTTCTTTTGTATATGTATGCTGTAACCAGCCGATTTGGTTGCTCTTTGTTGTACTTGTCTGCTGCCTTTTAATAAAAAAAAAAAAAAAAAAAATTTGTTCTGTATTACATGGCATTGTGATATCCTCTGTCTTATTCTCCTTTCCTTTCCTTATAATTCCTAGCAGTCTATTAGCTTTCTAGACCCCCAACTGCAGAGGATTTCAACGTATTCAGGATGACACCTAGATCCTTTTCGTGTGTGGTGACTCCAAATGTGGAACCCTTCACCATGTAGCTAAATTGCCAGTGCTTTCTTCATTAGGATCAGCTTTCCATTTTTTGAAAGATGTTCTTTTGACTTTAAATAACCTCTTTCATCTCTTCTTTAAACCATGCCGGCAGTTATTTGGTCTTCCTTGTGCCTTTTTTTAAATTAATAACATTTAAGAGTGTGATCACTGCACCGAGTCCTGATAAGCAGTTTCCTGGCCCTTTTATCTAGGCATTTAATGGTGCAAAGGACTGAGAAAGATGTCTTGTTAATAAAAAAACAAAACTGAATTTGTGAAATAAGAGAAAGGTAGTGGGGAGAAATACATTTTAACTAACAACCAAATTGGCTAAGTTTTTCTTAGTTTTCAGTATGTCGGACTTTGCTCTAGTAACACTAATGATACAGGTCAATTTTCGTCTTTTAGAGGAGACAATCTTATACCAAAAATGACAGTCCTCAATACTATTACCTCGGAATAAATATCCAATTAGATGTGGGCTACACAAGTGCTTATTTCATCAATAGATGTGACTTAGAACCAGGTCTCAGACTTTTATCAGTACTTATGATGGGTGTTAACCCTTGCAGTACTCTTTAGCATCAATGACCACGGTTCTCTATATCGTTCCTTTCCTCAAAGCTATCAGTACACAGTCCCGATATGAGCTTAAGGCTTCTGTTTTCATATAGCCATACAATTAAAGGAATGGAACTTAACTCAAGAATGAATTTAGAGTGAAGATAAGCTCTTGATTAAACTTTCCCCGACGCCGTCTGTCGGCACCGCTTCCGCGTTTCACAGATTGTTTCTTCAGGGGTTGAGCTTCATCAAATAGCTTAATGTGTTGACAATGATTATTTCTTTAATTTTCTCATTTTCTCATTTTCAAGCGCATACCTTATATCCTTCACACTGAGGTCTGCGGCGTTCTGAGGCTGAAGACCTCAGTGTGAAGGATATACGGTATGCGCTTGAAAATGAGAAAATTAAAGAAATAATCATTGTCAACACATTAAGCTATTTGATGAAGCTCAACCCCTGAAGAAACAATCTGTGAAACGCGGAAGCGGTGCCGACAGACGGCGTCGGGGAAAGTTTAATCAAGAGCTCTTGGGTAGTGGACTGCCCTGAAGGGACGATTATTAGGCAAATGCTCCTCACCATTTTAAAAAAAAGACATCGGTAAGGCTATTCATAGCCAAAGGCTGGAGTATTTGCTCTCCTGTGGCAGAGTGAGGGCTAGCGGGGCTGCAGGACCTGCAGAGTAGGTTTGCCTGTCGCCACAGTCTTGGTCTAGCAGAGGTTAAAAACCTGGGAGCCCTAGGTCCCTTTTCACCCCCGGCCGGGAGCCACCAAAGCCTGTAAGCTACAGGTCTCCATTTCTCTCCTTCTGGCCCCCTCCTTCCCCTCCGGGGCAGTCTGGTGAAGAGAGAACAGGTGTAAAGAAAACTGCAGGGGCAGACAAGGATAAGCGGCTGGCTGCTAAGCCTCTCTGGCAGTAGGGATTGTGTTTTTTGTCCGGTGGGAGTTGTTTCCTTTCTCCATCGAGCCAGGGATGTTCCGCGGTGTTCAGGGCTTCCCTCTTGAAGGCGGCTCATTTGTGTTGGAGCTCATGTGCACATTGATGGATTTCTCTGCCTGTGTATTCTGTTCTGGCTGCCACGGCTTGGGTCCGTCAGGGTTTTGACAGTTTTGTGTCAGGCAGGGGAGATTGTTGCTAAGGTTGACTGCCCTGATGGAAGGTTAGATGGAAAACAAGGAGGACTCTGTTAAGAGGGACATTTCAGGGCCAATTTCGGCAGGAACTGCGGCCATTTTGCCTCAGCTGCTTAAACGTGGCAAGAGTAAGGCAAAAGCAGTGGGGGCCCCAATTTCGGCACCAAGGTCAGAGCTTGAGGGGGTTTCTGGGCTTGAGTCAGTGTTCTTGCCAGAATTTATCCTTTCCTTGCACAAGGCTTACTGCTTTAAAAGGAGGCAAGCTGCCTTTGGCCAGGGCGAGATTTCTGTGAATCCACTGCCCAGACCAGAGTCGCTGGCTCCTGAAGTCCTGCAGGAGAGGGATCCCTTTGGGGGACCACCACTATCTAAGAGGGGTAAAAAGAGAAACTGAGGCCTGGCTGGCTCAGGACTCGCTACCATCACAGGCCTCTGAGAAACTAGGAGAAGATCCCTTAGATCTTTGGGGCAATCAAGGGCCACCAGTCTTAGAAGAGGGGAAAATCCTGCCAGGGGAGGACCCTAATGTCTTCAGAGTATTTCATAGGGAGGAGCTGGCTGCCCTCATTTCTCATTCTCTGGCAGCCCTGAACATTGTCCAGCCACCGGCTGCTCAGGAAGAGCCTCTGGAGGATCCCTTGCTGCAAGGATTCAGGAGAGCACAGGTGTGCTTTTCAGTGCATGCAGTAATTAACAAAAAATGATTGAATTGGAATGTGAGTTCCCGGAGGTGGCTCTCAGGGGAGGCAGAGCAATGGGTCATCTGTACCCCTTTACCACAGGAGGAGCGTGATCTTCTCAAGATGCCTAAGGTAGATGCCTTGGTCTTAGCGGTCACAAAGACGACCACCATTCCAGTGGAAGGCGTAGGGGCCCTTAAGGATCTCCAGGATCACAAGCTTAAACAGGCTTTGGATACCAGTGCCTTGATGCTGCAGGCCTCTATCTATGATTCCTACATGTCCAAGGCTTCTATTTGCTGGCTCCAAGGGTTGCCTTCTGATTAGGAAGGGCAGGGGAGCTCAGAAGGGGCTCGACTGGAGTCGGCTGTAGCATATCTGGCGGACACATTCTATGATTTGGTAAGGGTCTCCTCGAAGACGATCGCCTCTGTCATTGTGGCATGGCGGTTTCTATGGCTCCAGAATTGGTCGGCAGATGTGGTTTCTAAGGCCAAGCTCAGCAAACTTCCCTATAAGTGGAAGTTGCTCTTTGGAGAAGCACTAGAGAAGCTGGTCAAAGACCTGGGGAACTCTAAGGGAGGACGTTTGCCGGAGGAGTTATTTATTTATTTATTTAAAGGGTATTTCTATCCCGCCTTATCCTTCAATCAATAGGATTGGCAATAGGATTGGCAAAAAGGTCCTAAACAGAGGACTCCTTAGAGGAGCAACCTAGGGATTTCCAGCGCTTTCGTTTCAACCGCTTTTCCCCATATCAGAGGGGCAGATACAGCCCCAGAGGTCAACCTTTTCAAGGCTACTTGGGGACCGGTTGGGGCAGTTTCTCCTCCCCGACAGTTCCAGCCAAGAAACCATAATGATGCCAGGATAACCCAGATGGAGCTGATAGGAGGTCGGTTACAGCTGTTCTATCCCATCTGGGTCAGTATCACAACTGACCAATGGGTTCTGGAAATTATTCGAGAAAGGCTACATGCTGGAGTTCGTCCACCCCCTCTCCGACACTTTTGTCCTCTTGCACTGCAGGGCACCGGGAAAGGCGAAGGCAGCAGTGCACGACACCCTTAAAACGCTTGTTGCAGTTGGAGGCAGTGGTGCCAGTACCCAGAGACCAGTGCGGGTCAGGTCAATACTCCACCTATTTTTGTAGTGCCCAAAATGGAAGGGGCCTTCTGGCCTATTCTCGACCTCAAACATGTGAATCAAGCTCTGCATGTGCCGCACTTCAGAATGGAAATCCTTCACTTGGTTATTAGGGTATGTCAATTTTGAAGATGTCATCATTTTAAAAAGCATTAGTGAAAAAATGGTACAATTTCATGTGGCAAATCCACAACTAGCTTTAAATTTTGTGTAATATGTTATTTACTTACTTGTAATTTCTAGGAAGTTGTGCAAAAATACACAGATTACTGAAATATGTTTAAGTGCTCTGATAATAGTTTTTATGTGTTTGCACTGCATATTAATGCCTGTTGTGCCTCATTTATCAATTTATCATCCTTAGTTCTGTGTTGGGGTTTACATGGTGAACTGGCTCAATATAAAAATAAATAGCAATTGGACACAAGGTTCCAGGCATTTCCTTTTCCAGCTGCAACTGTTGAAAGAACAGTGTGAAGAGGCAAGGAAGATAGTCATGCCTACAGTAAGATCAGCTTGGTATGGTTACAGCTGTTCTGCAAGCTATGTTGTGCAATGAAGAGGAACAGGAGAGAGGAGATGCAGTGGAGAAGATGACAACAGCAGAGATCAAGGCATTTCTGAGCAAGCCCATGGTGGTTCCAGATTGGCCATCACATACCCAGTCCATAGAAAGGTGTGTAAAAATGACAACTGAGGCTGCTGGTCATGTGTACAATCAGATGAGGAGGGAACATTATATTAGGGGGTCAGATGGTTAGCAGGGAGCTCATGAGCCAAAACAGAAACAAAATATGGCTTCTTTGCTGGATTTTGTTAAATAACATTAAATTAACTACATGAATGACATTTTAAAGACAATTATGTGGCTACAGGTATTATTTAGACTATTTGTACATTCAAATAAATATTTTATATAGGTAAGATTCACTTTAAGCAGTTTCTGAAGATAGCTTTAGATTCAGCATGTAAAACTGCATAATTTGGTCACTAGTAGTTTGTAAAAATAAAACTTTACCCCTAAAATTGACATGCCCTACTTGGTTATCCTAGTGGTGCATCAAGGAGAGTTCCTTTCAGCCCTGGACCTAGTGGAAGCTTACTTACATATCCTTATCTGCCCAGACCATCAGCAGTACCTACGTTTCGCGGTGCCCAAAAGTCACTTTCAGTTCAGATCTCTGTTTGGTTTAGCTACCGCACTGCATATGTTTACCAAGATGGTGGTGGTGGTGGTGGTGGTGGCAGCGGCGGTGGAGGAGGCCTTACAGAAGGAAGAGGTACTGGGTCATTCCTACCTGGAAGACTGGCTCATCCGAGCAAAGTCGGAGACCGAAGGGCAGTCGGCAACACAGCGGGTGGTGGAGTTCCTCCAAAGTCTCAGATGGGTAGTAAACCTAGCCAAGAGCCAGATTCAACAGGTCCAGCATTTCGTCTATCTGGAGGCTCAGTCTGATACTCAAGCAGAGATGGTTTCCCTTCCAAGGGATAGAGTCAGAAGATTCAGGTGAAGATCCACCGTTTTTTTTTTTTAAAAAGGGCACCGGCTGCATGGTATTACCTATAGTTGCTGGGGTCAATGGCGGCGGCGTTGGATTTGGTGCCCTGTGCTCAGGTTCATATGAGACTGCTGCAACAGGCCTTATTTATTTATTTATTTAACAATCATTTATATACCGCATCTTCCAGAGATCAGTTGCGGTTCACAACAAACAACAATCAACAAAGCAGAGTTTGTTTTACATGTAACATCATATAACCACAAGCAAAATAATAAGTAAACAGCAAATGTTAAAACTGAACAGCACAGAACAGTGAAAAACTATATACATTATATACAGATACACATTATGTAGGGCTTAAGCATTGTGCAAAGTACAGTTTCAGCTAGGTAGAATTGTCTGTTTAGGTCATTGGGTCATCTCAGACAAAAACTGATTAGCCTTTATCTAAATCTATTGAGGGATGATCTGTATTGTTGTAATGCATAGTAAATAGATAGGTTTTCAATTTGTTACGAAATTCAATGATCTCGGTTATCATTCTTAGATCATCTGGGAGGGAATTCCAGATTGTTGGAGCTGTGTGTGAAAAAGCTCTGTTGTTTGTTAATTTATTTGCTTTTATGAAGTCTTTGGGAGTTTTTAGTTTATTTAATTGTCCTTTTCTTTGAGTAGATTTTGAATGTTCTTTACTGATTAAGTTACTTAGAGTGACTGGGGCCATATAATTTAGAGTTTTAAATTAAGTTATTAATGTTTTGTATACTATCCTGCTTTGTATTGGCAGCCAGTGAAGGGATGCTAGTATTGGTGTTATATGTTGATGTGAATGTACTTTCGTTATTATCCTAGCTGCTGCATTTTGTGCAAGTTGAATTCTTTTAATGTTTTGTTTTGTTGTACCTAATAATATTAGATTAGCGAAGTCAAAGTGGGGGGTTATGGTAGCTTGAATTATACTGATAAAATCTTGAATGTATACAAGAGGTCTTAGTTGTTTAAGGATTTTAAGCTTGAAATAAATTTTCTTTGTGGTATTTCTGATATGGGTATCCATTGTAAGATGTTTATCTAGAATAACTCCTAAATATCTTACTTAGTTTTTTATTTTAATTTCTTGGTTTTGAAGTGTTATGTGTGTTGGGGGAGTATAAGATTGATTTTTAGTAACAATTAGCACTTCAGTTTTTGAGTGGTTTATTTGGAGGTTATGGGCATTTAGCCAGGATGTGATTTCATTGAAGCAATCTGACAGTAGTTGCATCGGTAAATTAGGGATCGTGAACGGGATGTACATCATGATTTCATCTGCATATAGATGATAGAGTACACCAAATTTTTTAAAGATATTGCAGACTGGTTTTATGTATATATTAAATAGAAGTGCTGAAAGCGCTGATCCTTGTGGTAAACCCGTTTCAAGTTTGTATGAAGCAGAAGTTTGATTGCCTATTCTTACATTTTGGGTTCTATTATTTAGATAAGAGGTGAACCATTTATGAACTGTGGCGTTTATTCCTATTTGTCTCAGGTTGTTAAGCATTATAGTATGGTGAACACTATCAAAAGCTGCTGATATATCAATAAATAAGAGGATGAATGCTTGTTTGTGGTTGTCAATTCCTCTTAATAGAGCATCAGTTAAAACTGTAAGAAGTGTTTCCACTCCATGTCTGGGACGAAATCCATATTGCTGATCATCAAGAGGGTAGGATGAATCTAGGTATTCCTGTGTCTGTATTTGTACAGTTTTTTCTATTACTTTTGCTAAGAATGGTATACTTGAGATGGGTCTGTATGAATTTGGCAAAGGTTTGTCAAGTGTGCCGTTCTTAAGAATTGGTCTGATTTGTACATGTTTTTTTTTTTTTTTTTTTGAAAAATGTTTATTAGAAGCACATGAAACAATACAATGCCTCACAACAACCGTTACAACATTGCTTCATATTTTACAGTATATAGTCAGGTTAAAATGCCTGTATGTACCCTGGGCAGGGTTGTCTCTTATCCACTGCCTCAGGGCATTGTCACAGTACAATACCCAAGTCCCAGCTACCTATCTGCCCCTTCCCCCCTCTCCCCCATGCTCCCCCCCCCACCCCTCCCTCCCAGGATCCATGAGGTCATCGGAGGTTTATTCTCGTCTATAGATATCGTTTCCCCGAGTTCTATCCCAAACATAGAATCTCGCTTCGTACTTTGGGCCCTAAATGCTGAACATAGGGTGTCCACACCATGAGAAAGGAGGCCCAACTGCGGGGGTGTCGCTGTGCACTCCGCCTCTCTAGAAGCATATATTGATGAAACCCATTTCGCCACTCCCAGTAGGAGGGGGCTGCAGGCTCCAACCACCGCCTCAGGACAGGGCCCTTCCCCACCAGACATGCCTTCCGTACCAACAATTGCTGCCATTTACCCTTCGGGTGGAGTGGTCCCAACTGATCCAGCACTATGAGCTGCCCTGTCCAGCAGACCCGCTGTTGCAAGATATCGCTCAAGAAAGTTGCTATTTTCAACCAGTAACGGCGAATGTATGGGCAGCCCCACCACATATGACCCAGATCCGCTAGTGGATGCGCACACTTTGGACATCCCCCGTTGTCGGTAAGATGACTACGTAATGCCCTCTTCGGAGAGAAGTGAGCTCGGACAATACTCTTGAACTGGATTTCCCGCCAGCGAGCTCCCTCCGCCAGGCCGGCCGCCCTGCACAGCGCTGCCAGTATGGATCCCGGGGCGACCTCACTGCCCAGCTCTCGCGCCCAAGAATTCTCCTCTGCCGAGTAATCGACAGGTTTCGCATAAGGTTCCAAAGCTTTCTTGAAGTGTGTAATAGTTGGTTTGTCCTCAGTGCCCAAAGCAAAGAACTCTAAGATCCGTGCGGAACGGTCGCTCTGTAGTTCCCGTCTCGCCACAGAGTACACATAATGTGATAGCTGCCGGTACGGGAACAGAGAAGTCCTGGGGCACAAGTCATATTCATGACAAAGCGCTTCCAGGGTCTTGCACCGCCCATCTAAATCGACAACGTGCCCCAAAAGTCGTATTCCGACCTGCGCCCACTGAACGAAAGGAGCCGACTCCGAGCCCGGGGGGAATAGAGCATTGCCCTGCAGCGGCAGCCAGCTCGAAGCCTCTGGGGAACTCTCCCACAGTACGTTCAACCGTTGCCAAGTACAGCGCGCCGCCTGTATCAACACACTCTTCACCAGGGGATTCGGCAGAGCTGCCCTCGGGAGGTGAAGAACTGCCAGCAATGAGTGCGGTGCTACCAAAGCCTCTTCCACCGCCCTTGGGGTATAGAGCTCCGTGTTACCGAGCCAATCCCCCAGGTGCCTAGCTTGGCAAGCCAAAGCATAGGCACCAAGATCCGGTACACCAATCCCCCCCGTTTTCCAGCCCCCCCGTAGACGGCACAGCGGGATACGCGCTCGAGCCCCTCTCCAAAGGAAACCGCGAAACTCCCGTTCGATACGATGAAGGTCACGACGGAGTAGCCAGACCGGTAAGGTTTGTAACCAATAGAGAACCCGCGGTAGTACCACCATCCCCAAAACTGCTGCCCTGCCCAGGAGGGACAGGGGGAGCGGCATCCAGGCCCGAAGTTGTGATCGAATGTTACACCAAATACGCTCAAAGTTCTGTTTATATAATGCTGATGTATCTCTAGTGAGTGTAATCCCTAGATACGTAAAGGAGTTGTCCGCCCATCGCAGCGGGAAGCTCCCCTCCCAGCTCTGTTGTAGTCGACCCCCGACATCCAATGCTTCTGATTTGTCTTGATTAATCCGTAAGCCCGCGAAGGTACCATACCTAGTGAATTCGGCAAGTAGATTGGACAACGAGCGTTGCGGGTCACATAAATGAACTAAAATATCATCTGCAAAGGCGGCCAGTTTAAATCCGCCAGGTCCAATGGGGATACCACGAATCGCATTAGAGCCGGCGATACTCCGCAACAGAGGATCGATAGTCAACACAAATAATAGCGGGGAAAGTGGGCAGCCCTGTCGTGTGCCTCGGGTAAGATTAAATGAATCAGACATAGTCCCATTGCATAGAATACTCGCGGTAGGGTGTGTATAAAGTAACTTCACCATTGCAATGAAGGGATCGCCCAGCCCATAACGGGGCAAGAGAAACTCCAAGTAGTCCCAGTTGACCCGGTCGAACGCCTTTTCCGCGTCGAAACTGACCAACAGGGACGGTATCTCTTGCTTACGCACCCATTCCATAGAGGCTAGAATCTTCCGCAGGTTCCGCACCGCATGTCTCCCTTGCACAAAACCCACCTGTGACTCATGCAGCAGGCCCCCCAAAATGTCAGCCAAGCGATTCGCTAGCACCTTTGCGAGTATCTTCAGGTCGAAATTCAATAGAGAGATGGGCCTATAAGAGGCAGCCTGCAGGGGGTCTTTACCAGGTTTAGGAATCAGAGTGATAAAGGCATGATTCAGTCCCCAGGCAAACTTCCCCTGTTCTGCCCTCCTGTGGTATAACTCAGTTAATACCGGGGTGAGACGGCCTGTCAGTAGTTTATAGAACTCTGCTCCAAAACCGTCCGGGCCAGGCGATTTGTAGCAACTAGCCTTTTTGATTACTGTATGTATCTCCTCTTCTGTCACCGGTGCACCCAGCACCGAACGCTGCTCCACATTCAACGTTGGGAGGTGCAGGTCTTGCAGGTAACTTTCCATGGCTACCAGCGACCCTGTGGTTCCCTGATAAAGTTTCTGAAAGAAGCCGCGGAACAATTGGGCTATTGCCGGACTACTTGTGTGCAGCTGGCCCCGATCGTCTCGCAATGCCGCAATAGAGCGGGATCCCCGGCTACCACGTAGACAACGCGCCAGGAGCCGCCCAGGTTTGTTCCCAAAACGATAAAGTTGATAGCGGTAATAGAACAGGGATTTCTTTGCCCGTTGGTGGAGCAGTTCATTGAGAGACGATTGCAGCTCCCAAAGAAGGCGTTTATTATCTCCCGTAGGGTTCCCTGCACATCGCCGACGCGCCTTAACAACATGTCGTTCTAACTGCACTATACGTGATGCTATTAACTTCCGCTTTTGTGCCCCATACGCAATAATGTCCCCACGTAAGACCACCTTCGCTGTTTCCCATAGTAATTCAGGGTCCTCGCGGTGCTGCCGATGATTGTCCATAAATTTGTCCCATTTCTGTGCCAAGTAGGTATGAAATTCTGCATCCCCGTATAGCCCCAAAGGGAGCCGCCATATGCGCTGCAGGGGAGCAGGGTCCCCCCACCGCAAGTCAACCCACACCGGTGTATGGTCAGATATCGTACCCGGACCAATCTCGGCCTTATCCACTTGTGCGAATAATCGTTCCGAAAGCAAAACATAGTCGATCCGTGCACTGGAATCATGGGCCCGCGACTGATGCGTAAATTCTCGCTCCAGTGGGTGGAGTAGTCGCCACGGGTCAACCAACCCGAGGCGGCGTCGCAGCCCCTGGAGGGCTTTAGTGGTCGGGACCCGCCATCCCTCCTGTCCTCCTCCTGTAGTATCTAAGTTTATATCCATTACCCCATTGCAGTCTCCCGCGAGGATCAGAGGGGCTTCCGGGATCTGCTCAACCTGCGAGGCTAAGCGAGCATAGAAGGCGTTGTCCAAAACGTTAGGGGCATAGAGGTTACCCAGCACCACCCGCCTCCCCTCCAGGGAGCCATATACCAAAAGATATCTGCCTCTGGGGTCAGCATATTGCTGTTCTAGTACAAAGCGCACACGTTTATGAATCAGCAGGACCACCCCAGCTTTTCTCCCATGTGCCGGAGCCCCCCAGCTCTGCCCCACCCAGTCCCTCTGTAACTTCGCATGTTCCTCAGCAGTCTGGTGGGTTTCCTGCAGAAAGGCAATATCGCATTGCAGCCGGGCTAGAGCCTGCAGTATTTTATAACGTTTAATGGGGTTACCTATTCCACATATGTTCCAAGATACGATCTTCAGCTTAAGGCGGGTTATAACACCACTCGTAGACCAATAACGTGATTATCTGCAGTTGAGCCCCCCCAGCCTGGGGCCCACTCTCGTACTCTCCTAGTAGCTCAAAGTTTATCATCCACATGACCTCAGGATCCCATTGCACCCCCACCCGCTCCGCCCCCATAACCCCCCCTAACCACCCCTCCCCACTCCAATCTCTACCCCAACCCCCTCTCCCCCTTGTACTCAGGGCCTTCTCCACCTCCCCACTCTAGAGAAGTCCAACCCAGGTCACACTGGGTGTGTCCGACCCCTCGCCCACTGACCAGTGTACCAGAGAGCCCGCGGACAATGCAATCACCTCCCGACGGAGCCCCTGATCTGTACTAGATCCTCTACCCTTCAGGGAAGCTCGCATGCTCAAGTCTCCAGACCTCTCAGATCCCCAGGGGGATAATAAGCCATTAGGTAACCCAGCCCCTTATGACATTAAGCTGAAACCAACCCCGAATCTCCTACTAGAGCAGGGCCACAGGGCAGCCCCGGGGCCCGGTAAATGCCGTTGCCGACAGAGAGCTACAGTGCCAACGAGGACACGCACCGCACCCAGTCAGCCAGTCCCGCAGCCCGGCAAGGCCACGCCAACCCCCCGGGTCTCCCAGATAAGTAAGTGGGGGGGGGGGCGCCCAAAACCACACAGCAAGACAACGCCACGCACGCACCCATTTAGTATGGTCCCTCCCCCCCCACCCCCACCCGGCAATACTATAGTCCAGAACCTACTCATCGGGCATAACCACAGTCCCCGGGGCCTAGTAATAATGGTGCTGATAGAGGAACTAATAAATATAATTAAAATAAGTAAAGACAGTTAAAGTATATAAATAATAAACAGCTTGCCCCCAATACTGCAAAGTGGTGCACAGCCTACATCGGAGGACGAACTCTCCAGGGACTGGGAAAGAGGAACAAAGGGAAAGGCACTTTAGACAAGATACATTACTAGGCAGCCCCATAAAATCAGAAACAAGGTAACAAGACACTACAACGCAAGTTTGTAACAAGATAAACAATCCAATAGGTACATTGTTATTTGGCTGACAGTCAAAGATACAGGCCTGATTGATGCTGAGGCCTATTTTTCCCCCCGGTTGCCATGTGCTGCCCTCTCAACAGAAAAGCCAGCCATCACCCAACAGGTCGCTCCAAGGAGCTCAGCGAGGTGGCAGGGGGGATGTCTGTCTTCTTGCGGTCAGTTGGTTCACGTAGCCCTCTGCTTCAGCAGCCGCTGCAAACACGTGGTGGGTTCCTTCGTAGGTTATATGTAATTTAGCCGGGTATTGCACCGCAAATCGGATTCCAGCGCCAATAAGTTTTTCGCAGAGAGGGGCATATTCGCGGCGCTTCTTACTCAGCATCGCTGAGTAATCCTGTGCCACGCGGATCTTAGAGTTATTGTAGAGAGTTTCCCCTTTCTGTCGGGCTGCTCGCAGGATTTTTTCTTTTTGCGGAAAGAAGGCAAACTTTACCAGCACAATCCTGGGCCGGGTGTCCCTCGCCTGTTTACCGCCGACCCGGTGTGCTCGTTCAATGCGGATCGGGCCTCCGCTCACATCGCCGTCCAGTAGCTGTGCAAAAAACACTTCCAGATAGCCCTGCAGATCTCTGTCGGCGATGCTCTCGGGAATCCCCATAAATCGGAGGTTGCTACGCCGGGACCTGTTTTCCAGGTCATCCAGCTTTGCCTCATGTGTTACGAGCTGGTGCCTGAGGCCAGCAACCTCCGTTTCCAACGTTCCGATCTTGTCCTCGGCATGCCCCAGACGATCCTCCGCCTCCTGGAGTCGATTCCCAAGGCTGTCCACTGAGGCACGCAGGCTATCCATTTTTTCGTGGAGCGCCTCAAATTGGGGCGAAAGGGCCGCGGCCACCGCCGCTGACATTGTGTCCAGTGAGGCAGGGGATTTGGGTGAGCCGGACGTTGTGGCCATGTCAGCCATTTTGCTGGAGCCGGCCACCCGCTCCCGCTCTCTCCTGGTCGCCTTGGGTGCCACCGCCATACGATCTGCCCACCAAACTTCACTCCGGAGCTCTGATTTATCTTCCAAAACACCCGGGGGACCTTTTCGCTGATTATCCGCGGGATTTGCACGGTTCTAAATCGCCGGTTTGGGCAGTGGGGCACGGAGCACTCTCAGGATGCGACCACTACTCTGCTCGCATCACGTGACCTCTGATTTGTACATGTTTAAGTGTGGGTGGGAGGTGACCTTGGAGTAGCGAGAGATTGACAATGGGGAGTATGAAGGAAAGAAGGATTGGAAGTGTGTTTTTTATCCAGATTACTGGGCAAGGATCAAGGTAAGAGGTAGTGGTGTTGAGATTGAGAATGATATTTTTTAATGATACTTTGGATATAGGGTGAAATTCTGACCATTCATCTAGCAGATGAAGAGGTTTGTAGATAGGGTCTGGAGTCATAAATGGTTGTTTTGTTTTGTTTTGATAGTGGTTGGCTAAAGTTTGTGCTGATATGTCAGTAATTTCCTTGCTGGAAGCTTGAGAGTTATTAGTTAGATTACTAACAATGGAGAATAGCTCTCTTGGTCTATTATATGAGTTTGATAGGATTGTTGCATAGTAGTTTTTCTTTGTACTGTCTAAGGCATCCTTGTATTTTGTGAGATGGTTATAATATAATTCTTTGTGGATGGTGGATTTAGTTTTGCGCCATTTAAGCTCTAGTTTTCTTAGTTCTCTTTTCATTTGTTTTAATGTACTAGTGAACCATGGAGTACAGTTGGTTTTTGAATAGGTTCGCTTTTTATTATTTTGGTTAATTTTGGCTGCGTTGTTGATGGTGGCATGCCAGTTTTTGACAGCTTTGTCCAAGTCTGTTGGAGATGATGAGAGGTGAGGGATTGTAGAATCCAGAAATTCAGTTTCGTTAAATTTCTTAAATTTTATTGCCTGGTCACTTCTTGTGTGTTTTATGGCACAGTTAGTATAGCAAGTGAGATTTAATTTGATAAGGTGATGATCAGACCAAGGTATTTGAGTACATTCTAAAGAGTCTGGATTGAAAAGCTTGAATAGTGAGTAGGGTAGGAGGACAAGGTCAAGTGTGCCACCTTTGGTGTGAGTTGGTATGTTTATTATTTGATGAAAGTCTAAGTCAGATATGGTTTCCAGAAAAAGGTTGGATTCAGTTATTGGGAGTGAGGGAAGGTTGAAGTCTCCTAGAATAATTAGGGGATTTTGTTCAGTTGATGAACTAAGGAGTTCAATTAGAGAGTGAAGACTGTCTGCATTTTGGTTAGGAGGTCTATATATTAGGCAGATTCTAAGAAGGCCAATTTTTATTATGAGAGTGTCAATGTTGTTGGAAGTGTTAGATTGTATTTTTTTAGCTTTTAGATTTATATTCGTCATAATTAGTACACCACCACCTTTTTTGTTGGTTCTATGTGTGTGGGTGATATCGTAGTTTGAATTGTCAAGTTGATTTAGGAGGACTGTATCGGTATCAGAGAGCCAGGTCTCTGTAATACATAGTATATCTGGTTTTGAGTCAGTTAACAAGTTGGAAGTTTATTTTTCAATGATCGTGCATTTATAAGGATGCACGATAATGATGTTGAGTTATGGGAGTAGTTTAACTTGACTGCCTGTTGTGAATTAGTCTGTTTTATTTGAATGAGTCTGTGGTAGTTTATTTTTGCCTGGTTGTGTGAGTAATAGTGTCCAATATGGAAGTTGTTTCGGTTTGTTGTGTGTATTATAGGAATTGTCATGTAGTTTTTATTGTTGAGACTTAGTGTTAGGTCAATTAGGATTGTTAGAAATATGCAGGTGTAAGATACTCTCCACATTTTTCTGCCTAAGTTGATAATTGTTTAATACCGCTTAATACTGTCGACAGTAGCCTATTTCCCACATTATCTTGCCAGACTTTATCTCTGTCGCCAGTAGTTCATTGTTAACTTCACACTGTCTGATTTTATTGCCTTGTCAGAGAATAGTTTACTGATGTTAATGCATTGTCTGTGAATTGCATTGTTCAGATAATTGCATTATCTGAGAAAAGATTACAGTAGCCAGTAATAGTTTCTATGCCTAGTGATTGATTACTGTTACCAAAATTGAACACCTAACTAGCTCATTGTTGGTAGTATTCTCCACATTTACCCGACACCTTTCAATCATACACCTTATTCAAACTTGCCACATATACGGTAATGATACGAACAAATATGCTATTGTCAACTATAATATGTTATTTGTCAACTATAATAAGAATACTGAGTAATTGGAAATGAGCTACTGTCAGTAGTGCTAAACAGTTATATACCAAGGTAGGATAATATGGGAGCAAATGAGTCACAGGCAACTGTAGTAAGATTATGCAGAGAATTGAGGGAATGCTACTGGCAACAGTAATAATTGAAGGAATGCTACTGACAACAGTAATAAATTGTGGGAATGCTACTGACAACAGTAATAAATTGTGGGAATGCTACTGACAGAGCATTACTGGCACGCTGGTCCCCCTCAACATCAGCCTCTAGCTCAAATGTTGCCCCCTCCGAACCATGCAAGGCAGAGTCTGGACTGGTTGTTACAGGAAAGCAATCTCACGGCAGGGTTACCGCTTGATCCACCACCGTGGATGCTGGTCACAATGGATGCCAGTCTCTTGAGCTGGGGGGCACACTGTCTGGCACAAGTGGCTCAGGGATGCTGGATGGCAGAGGAGAGCAGCTGGTCCATCAACTGCCTAGAGATGAGGGTGGTGTTTCGGACTCTCCAGACCTTCTGTTGACTGATTTATTTATTTTTATACCGCCTTATCAGGCAATCAAAGCCGTTTACAAGGAACATAACTTAAACAATGATATCACAATAGGGTTAACTTTGTACATTTGAACAGTAATTAACGATGTACAGTGTAACTAGTTGTGTTTACAGTGCAACTAGTTGTATTTATTAACATTCAATGACTATTTACAATGAGGGTGATGGCAGATATCTACAATGTGGTTAGCAGGTACATTGGTTGTATCGAGTGCATGGTATGTTTATTATGGGTGTTGCGGCGACCCTGCCCGGCTTAAGGGGTTAAAGGCAGGAGCAGCCGCTGGTGCTTCGTGAGGGAAGAGTAAAACCTTTACCCCAGGAATGCTGGGAGTTGTAGTTTCAGTTCTTCTCACTCCGAAATTAAAGAAACTGTAGTTGTGGGGTTTCTTGATAATAAGTATTTTATTAAAGCAAAGGATAAATGTTCCATCACATGGCAAAACAAAGGTGCTTCAAAAAGGCTAACAGAAAACTCAGAATAAATGCAACTCAAAGGTACACTGCTGCTTTTCACTTTTCAGCCAATTACTCTCTTTTGCCTCCAGAGGCCAGTTGGGCTCACTGCAGCCTCTTACAGCCACTGTTACTCTCACAGTGCTGGGGAAACATGTGCACGTAATTAGAGCTTCTTTCAGCAGTGCAAACAACAGCTTTGTAACTCTCAGATCACAGACGGCAAAAGCATTTCCTTCAGCTTGACTTATCTATACAACAAATTGTACAGTCCATTTGTTCACAGCCTGGTAAGTCTGTATTACTCTCTGTTACTCCTTCAAGCTGTAAGGCATTACTAGCTTCTTGTGAAATTAGCTGTTGTCTAGCTTGCAACTCTAAGAATTGTTTAAAGCTTTGAAGAAGCAATTCAGCCTGTTCCTTGTGAGATAGGGTACTATTATCTGCTATAGAACTTCCCTTCTGCTCAAGGCTGTTTGTCTTCTCTTCTTGTAAGTTAAAGGCATCAGAATAATTGCTGGTCTCTTTGGCAATTGTTTCATAGATAGGAGAATTATCTTTACATTCAGCTTGGCAAGCGTGTGGCCAATTACTCACTTTTTGCAGAGCCCTTCTGTCTTCAGACGGCTCCAAGGTTCTCCAGCTGTTCTGTTTGTTGCTTTCTGGTACAAACGACACTTCAGAGAGTGATGGCTCTCTCACCTGTGTTTGCCTTGAAGGCTTTCTTCCCCAGGGCAGTGCCTTCCAACGGCTATCCCATTCAAGGCTAAGTCCTCTCTCCGTGGGACTTCTGCTTACTTCCCTTGAATAGAATTGTGCAGGTTTTCTTCCTGTGCCAGGTTCCCAAGTATCATTAGACTCTCCTCTGGCTTTCCAACCATCCTCTAGTTTCTTCCTCCTGTATTCCTTCCTGGGCTGCTTCTTCTTAAACTTCTTCCCATACTCATACTGAGTCTCAGCCTCCTTCGGAATCTCGTACTCCTTCTTTTTCTCCTCCTTCCCTCTCTGCTTCCGTTCCTGCTTCTTCTTCTCCTCCTCCTCAGAGCCATGCTCTAGTTTAAAAGTACGTTCTCTCTTAGGCACGCCCCTTCCCAGGGCTAGGTGTGCCCAATCGGAACTGCAGGACTCCTCCCCTGGGCTGGTCTCCATGCTCAGCTCTGTGGAATAGAGTCTCTCTTTTTTCTTTGCCCTGTCATTTTGGTGTAAATCCTGCTGAACCTCAGGATTTTCCTCTGTCTCCATAGGCTCAGGAGGGCGCTGCTCACCACAGATCCCCCCCCCCTTAAGATATCACGGGCTGGCTTCTGACCAGAGGCACAGCACGGGATTCGACTCAGGGCATCGGCGTTCTGGTGGAGCCGTCCGGCTCTATGTTCCACTTGAAAGTCGAACGCTTGGAGGGCTAGAAACCAACGGGTTAACCTCGCGTTGTGGTTATGCATCTGGTTGAGCCATTTGAGCGGTGCGTGGTCAGTAATCAGGGTGAAACATCTCCCCGTAAGATAGAAACGCAGCGCGTCTATGGCCCACTTAATAGCCAGGCACTCACATTCAATTGTGGAATAGCGCTGTTCTGCTGGGGCCAGCTTTCTGCTTAGGTATAACACGGGGTGTTCTGTACCATAATGGCGCTGGGACAGTACTGCGCCAAGGCCCGTTTCCGATGCGTCGGTCTGGACAAAAAATGGTCGGGAAAAATCCACACCTTTGAGAACCGGTGCTGCGCACAACTTATTTTTCAACAGGTGGAATGCTTCTTCCGCCTCTTCCCGCCATCTCAGTTGGTTAGGCGCGTTCTTTTTTAACATTTTGGTTAGAGGGGCACTTTTCTCTGCAAATCCTGGAACGAACCGTCTGTAATACCCCACCAACCCTAGGAAGCTCCTTAATTGCTTCTTGTTGAGCGGTTTGGGGAACGCTTGAACCTCGGCTATCTTATCCGTGAGGGGCTTCACTACCCCATTACCAACCAGGTGACCTAAATATTTAACTTCCCGGCCCCCAAACAAACATTTGGCCGGGTTTAAAGTAAGGCCAGCATCCCTAAGTGCCCTAAGAACGGCCTCAACTCGTGGAAGATGTTGTGTCCAATTGTCGCTGTGGATAACCACATCATCCATATAAGCCACAGCGTACGTTTGATGTGGTCGCAAAACTAAATCCATTAGTCGCTGACAGGTAGCAGCAGCTCCATGGAGGCCGAAAGGCATTCGTTTAAACTGGTACAGGCCCACCGGGGTGCTGAACGCCGTCTTCTGCCTGGCATCCCTGGTCAGTGGGACCTGCCAGCATCCTTTCGACATGTCCAGTGTAGTGAGGTATTTTGCCCGGCCCAGGCGATCCAGGAGTTCTTCTATTCTGGGCATTGGGTATGTATCGAACCGAGATATTAAATTAACCTTCCTAAAGTCGATACAAAACCTTATGGAGCCGTCGGGCTTGGGAACTAGGACAATTGGGCTGTTCCATGGGCTCCGCGACTCTTCTATAACGCCCATCTGCAACATCTCCTGTACCTGCCGTACGACCTCCGCCTTCTTGGCTTCTGGCAGCCTATATGGACGTTGGCGTACTATTTCGCCCGGTGGCGTTATGATCCCATGGGTGATCAGGTCTGTCTTGCCTGGCATGGGTGTGAGGACATCTTGATACCTTGTCAGTAGCTGAACCAACTCTTGCTTCTGCGCCCACGACAAGCCTTCATCCATTCTAGGCTCTGGGTGGCTTTTACACACTGCAATTTGTGGCCCTAGGTCTTCCTCTTCCTTTTCTTCTACCACCGCGGCTAGAGCTTGGAAGCTGGTACCACCCGTTGACCCGAATCCACCTGCTCCGCGAGCCGTTGTAGATAAGCTGGATACCTCTTCCAGCGGAGGCAGACCCACACGCTCGCAGATTAGTTGAGCTACTCGGTCTCCAACCTGAATCTTAAAGTCCTCCTTGCCAAAGTTGAACATAAGAATTTTAATAGATCCCCTATAATCCGGGTCTATCACTCCGGCTCCTATGTCCAAAAAATGCTTCACGGCGAGTCCCGATTGCGGGGCTATTCGGCCGTAGCATCCTAGTGGCATTTCCATTTGTAAAGCAGTATCTACTAATGCCTTCCCTTGCTTAGGAACTATGACCTCCTCCGCACTACAAAGGTCGTAACCTGCTGAGTTATTAGAAGCTCTCTTAGGGGGTTGAGCATTAGGGTTCAGTTTGCAGAATCTCAAGACAAATACTGGTTTCTTCACCATTTCTTCTCTTGAAGGTGGTGTTTTTCCTTTTTGTTTTTTCATGTGAGCAAACAAAGGACTAGGCACTATGCTTTTCCTAGTGGCTTGGGTTGGAGCTTCTACCGGGGATTCTCTGGTAGCTTCTTGCTCTTTTAAGAATAAGCCTTGTTCCACCCCTTTATGGAAGTGTGGCCAGTCTTTACCCAAAACTAGGTTATGAGGTAGCTTGGGGACTACTGCAATGGGAATTTTCTTCAGCACACCTAGTGCTTTCACCTGCAGATTGTATACAGGGTATAGTGACGTGCCCCCATGTACACAGCGTATTTTCACATTTCGAACAGGCTGAATCACTATCCCTGATGCCTGGATTCGCCGCCACAGCACCTTGGAGAGCATTGTTTGCTCTGCGCCAGAATCAAGTATCGCAGTGGTGGCAATTCCCTGCACCTCTACCTCGATAAGAAACCCTTCACGAGCTTTTTGTGCACTTTCTGCTACTAAGGCATTCTTAAAACAATTTCTCTGTATATGCCCTTCTCGCCCACATTTAAAACACTTGCTAGGCTGAAACCTAGCCTTTACAGTCGGCATACACATTCTACTTGCACCATATTGAAATTTCCCTTTCCTTTCTGATTCCGTTATTGCTGCCCCCTTTAAATCACTATTGCTTTCAAGCGGCATTGCCTTTGCCTGCAAGAAACGTTCCGTGAGGTCTACTGCCTCCTGTGGGGTCTTGCAGCTTTGCAGAATCAGGAAGGTCTTTATTTCATCGGGTATAGCGTTCATGTATTGTTCTAGCACTAAGCTTTCTAGTATAGACTCTTTAGTTCTATGCTCAGGATTAAGCCATTTATTCAGCAGTGTGCTTATCCTATACACTAGGGCTTTTGGTGACTCGCCCTGTTTTAACCTCACCGCTCGCAAGAGATTATGGTAGGCTAGCGGCGTAAGGCCTAGCCTTTCCCGGACCGCTTTCTTCACCTCCCCATAATTTCCGGCAAGGTCGGGTGGCATGCTCCTGTAGGCCGCCATTGCTTCTCCCGTAAGGGAAGCTGCGAATCTGATGGCCCAATATTCCTCTGGCCATGCACTCAGCTGTGCTACCCTTTCAAAACATTCAATGAAGTTGTCAATATCATCATTATCTCTTAACTGGCCAAAGTTAAACATAGTCTCTGCGCCAAAACTATGCGCAGCTATAGGAGCTAAACCTGGAGGTATAGACGGTTTCTCCTTTGGCATCTTCTGCTCAGCTACCCAATTTTTCAGCATGTCCAGGAGAGGTTGCTGCTGAGCCTGTAGGGCAGCGGCAGTCTTCTCTTGAAACTCTAGACTTAGGTCCCGCTGTCTTTCAAGTTGGGTTGCCATCCATTTGAATATTTCTGCTGCGTCCAGCGACATCTTTGGTATCTAGGAATGCAAACAGAGAGAAAAAAAAAAAAACCAAGTGCGATACCTCACACACACACAAAAACAAAAAAAAAACTTTCCCTTTTTTTTTTTTTTTTTTTCACTAACTGGCCAACACTCTCAGCCCTGTATCCTTTTCATCTCCCAGGTGGATACCAATTACCTGGCTCAGGTGTTGCGTCACGCTTTCACAGCCTCGTTGCAGCTGGCACACCGATGCTGGGACTCTTCCTTCCTCTCAGGATGGTCTGCAAATCGGGTCCTTTTTATAGTTGCTTCTCTGAAGTTTCTTCTCTGCGTGGCACCTTGCGCATGCGTGCAGATCCTGCTAACATAGCCAACTTGCGGCGACCCTGCCCGGCTTAAGGGGTTAAAGGCAGGAGCAGCCGCTGGTGCTTCGTGAAGGAAGAGTAAAACCTTTACCCCAGGAATGCTGGGAGTTGTAGTTTCAGTTCTTCTCACTCCGAAATTAAAGAAACTGTAGTTGTGGGGTTTCTTGATAATAAGTATTTTATTAAAGCAAAGGATAAATGTTCCATCACATGGCAAAACAAAGGTGCTTCAAAAAGGCTAACAGAAAACTCAGAATAAATGCAACTCAAAGGTATACTGCTGCTTTTCACTTTTCAGCCAATTACTCTCTTTTGCCTCCAGAGGCCAGTTGGGCTCACTGCAGCCTCTTACAGCCACTGTTACTCTCACAGTGCTGGGGAAACATGTGCACGTAATTAGAGCTTCTTTCAGCAGTGCAAACAACAGCTTTGTAACTCTCAGATCACAGACGGCAAAAGCATTTCCTTCAGCTTGACTTATCTATACAACAAATCGTACAGTCCATTTGTTCACAGCCTGGTAAGTCTGTATTACTCTCTGTTACTCCTTCAAGCTGTAAGGCATTACTAGCTTCTTGTGAAATTAGCTGTTGTCTAGCTTGCAACTCTAAGAATTGTTTAAAGCTTTGAAGAAGCAATTCAGCCTGTTCCTTGTGAGATAGGGTACTATTATCTGCTATAGAACTTCCCTTCTGCTCAAGGCTGTTTGTCTTCTCTTCTTGTAAGTTAAAGGCATCAGAATAATTGCTAGTCTCTTTGGCAATTGTTTCATAGATAGGAGAATTATCTTTACATTCAGCTTGGCAAGCGTGTGGCCAATTACTCACTTTTTGCAGAGCCCTTCTGTCTTCAGACGGCTCCAAGGTTCTCCAGCTGTTCTGTTTGTTGCTTTCTGGTACAAACGACACTTCAGAGAGTGATGGCTCTCTCACCTGTGTTTGCCTTGAAGGCTTTCTTCCCCAGGGCGGTGCCTTCCAACGGCTATCCCATTCAAGGCTAAGTCCTCTCTCCGTGGGACTTCTGCTTACTTCCCTTGAATAGAATTGTGCAGGTTTTCTTCCTGTGCCAGGTTCCCAAGTATCATTAGGCTCTCCTCTGGCTTTCCAACCATCCTCTAGTTTCTTCCTCCTGTATTCCTTCCTGGGCTGCTTCTTCTTAAACTTCTTCCCATACTCATACTGAGTCTCAGCCTCCTTCGGAATCTCGTTCTCCTTCTTTTTCTCCTCCTCCCCTCTCTGCTTCCGTTCCTGCTTCTTCTTCTCCTCCTCCTCAGAGCCATGCTCTGGTTTAAAAGTACGTTCTCTCTTAGGCACGCCCCTTCCCAGGGCTAGGTGTGCCCAATCGGAACTGCAGGACTCCTCCCCTGGGCTGGTCTCCATGCTCAGCTCTGTGGAATAGAGTCTCTCTTTTTTCTTTGCCCTGTCATTTTGGTGTAAATCCTGCTGAACCTCAGGATTTTCCTCTGTCTCCATAGGCTCAGGAGGGCGCTGCTCACCACAGTGTGCACTTTAGTCTGCTTGATGTGACCCATTGTACTGCGTAAAAAATAGTGTCTTGATTCTTTTCTGAAGTCCGCAAGGTCTCTTATATCCCTTTTTTTGGTGGGAGGGAGTTCCATAAGATTGGGGCATAATATGAGAAGGCTCTGTGGCTCGTTGATTTGTTGGTCTTGTGGAAATTAGCTGGGATGGATAGGGAGTTTTGGGTGCATCCCCCTTCTCTGTCTAGTGTCTGGGACTCTGTTTATTAGTGTGGTAAGTCGAGAGGGTGATATGTTGTGGAGTAACTTGAATATAATGACTAGGTTTTTGTACTTGCTCCTACTGGGGATAGGAAGCCAGTGTAATTTGTGTGGGATTGGAGTGATGTGTTCCGATCTCGATGCTTGCATGATTACCTGAGCTACTGTATGTTATGCCAATCGCAACTGTGATAATGCCTGTTTTATTAGACCCTGTAGTAGTCTATGTGAGGGTTAATCATTGCCTGTATGACCGATCTGAAATCTGATGGGTCCAGTAGGGGTCTTAGCTGTTGTAATAGCTTAATATTTCTATAAATGGCCTGAGTAGACCTGTTTATGTGAGATGATAGGCTCATGGTTTTATTTAGGATAATGCCTAGATATTTTACCTCATCTTTTACTCCTATTGTGGTTTCTCTAAGGTGAATGTGTGGTGGTGGGGGGGGTGGAGTTCTTTGTCCCTGGTAATGAAAATCATTTCTATCTCATTGAAATTTGCCTTCAGATTGCTCAGTGAGAGCCAGTGGGAGGCTTCATGTTACAATTTGTTTGAGATTAGATTTTGCAGTACTAATTGGTAGATAAATCAATATATTGTCAGCATAAATGTGATAATTCACTTTATGCTCCCAAAAAGTGTTGGAGGTATATGTTGAACAATAAGGCTGATAGAGAGGAGCCTTCAGGAATTCCCTGGTTTTGCCTGAATGGATTTGATGTGGTTTGGCCAATTTTTACCTGTTGCTTGCAGTCCTGCAAGTATGATATGAAGCAGCTGAGGCATGCACCGATGCCAGCTGCGGCTACCTGGGCCAAAGCCTCGAAGCCATCATAGGCTGCTTGAGAGAGAAACTTTGAGCACTCTCGAATCCCTGTTGACAAAGCCTTGAACCTCTGCAAAGGTTATAAGAACATAAGATATGCCATACTGGGTCAGACCAAGGTCCATCAAGCCCAGTATCCTGTTTCCAACAGTGGCCAATCTAGGTCATACGTACCTAGCAATTTCCCCAAAAGACACAGGTTCTGCAATGCTTTTACTAGGTCAAGCATTGATATCCTGGGTCCTTTCTTAATAATGGTTTATGGACCTTTCCTCCAGGAACTTGTCCAAACCTTTTTTAAACCCAGCTACACTAACAGCCTTTACTACATCCTCCGGTAACAAATTCCTCGGGTTCCTCGGAGAGGCCAGCTGAGAACCCGGCAATCTCCTTTGCCAGGTCTCATAGGTACATGCCCATGTACAGCTGGTAGGTCTGGACACAGCAAGATAGCATTGAGCCCTGGAAGCACTTTCTACTGAGGGCATCCAGGTTCCGGGCCTCCCGGCCGGGGGGCACCGATACGTACATCTTCTGACTCTTCAGATGGTGCATGGCCGATTCCACAACCATGGAGTTGTGCGGTAGCTGCGCCTTTTGGAACCCAGGGCTCTTACGGACTCGATAAATGGAATCAACCAGTTTTCTAAGAACCGGCATCGAGGTCTGTGCCTCCCACATTACTGAAGAGCAGCCATTCCAGCATCGGAGGAACCGGTATAGTAAAGGCTTCCTTCGTAGGAAAGTCATACTGGAAGGCATCGAGCTCCTCGGCGTCCGCAGGGAAGGCCAAGGCTTTGGCCATGTCCCTCACGAAATCTGAGAACCGGGTATCCTCCGGGGGGGGACCGTCTCCGAGGCTCGGACTGCGGTGAGTCCGAAGGGACGCACCGTGTCCGGAATGTGTCCGGGGACTCCTCGTCCTCCGTCTCCCACGCCGACTCCTCCGAGGAGGAATCGATCGTCTCTGGCCGTGTGGGCCTCGGTGCCACCTGCCCCGACGCCGAGGGTATCGGCGTCGACGACCTCAGCCCCGCACGGGAGGTCGAGGGAGACCTTGACCGAGGATCGACTCGAGACTTCATTGACTCGAGGATTGGCTTGGTCTCCGGGGTTGACTTAGACGCCGAGGTCCCGGTGGTCGGGGCAGATGCACCGGTCAGACTGGCGATCAGCACACGCTGCTGTTCCATGAAGGCAGCCAAGCTGCTCTCCAAGGCCATCAACCTGAGTCCAAGCTCAGGAGACTCAGCAGCCCCTGACTCAGGCCCCGACGGCGAGTCCACGAGGACAACTGCACTTACGTGACTCGGGGACTCCGGCTCCATATGAGGTAACTTGGACGGCCTCTCCGACTCAGAGAGCCCAGGGTGACGGTCAGAGCTATGCAACCTGGCCCTCAAGGAACCAGGAGCCTCCACCGACGCCGCCCTTGTGAGCTTCTACTTCCTTCTGTGCTCCCGAGTGGGAGACTCCCTCTCAGAGGAACCCCTGACGGCGCTCGGGGTCAGACTCCCAAGATGTCGAGGCCTCTGACGAAGTCCGGGCCCGGCCGGACGCGGAGTCAGAGAAAATTCGCTCACATTGATGCTGACGGCTCCGAAGTGCCTTCGACGACATCTTGCCGCACGGGCCACAGGCCTGCGGGTCATGGTCAGGCCCAAGGCAGCAGTCATGTGTGTTGGTGAGAGACATAAGTTTCTTGCACTGATTACAGTTTTTGAACCCACTTTCAGCCATTGGGAGAAAAAGGGCCCCTGCAAGGTCAAAAGACCGGGCTGCCAGTGAAAACACAAAAAGAGCACGAACGCTAGTCACGAAGGACAAAAACCGAAAATCAAAACTCCGGACTCGATACCGGTGTACCGAGCCCAGGCGGGAAGGGGAACCGGCGTCAAACCAGATAAGACAAAGCGAAAATTGCAGAAAAAAAAATCTAATTTTCCCGGGTCAAACGAACTCAAGTCCGTTGGCTCCGCGGAAAAAGAAAGACTGAGCAAGATGGCAACCTTGGCGGGAAAGGGACCGCGCAGGCGCTCTGCATTCCCAAAGGCTTTCTTTGAAAGCTGGGGAAATGCTCCGCACGGGGGCTCCGTCGGCGCCGAAGTCACCCATATGTGAGGACTGACTTCCTGCTTGGTCCTGGAGAACTTTCTTTCAATTGAAAGAGGCTCTCTCCCTGAACATTTATGCCACAGAGGTATTTAAACATCTCAATCATACCACCTCTATCCCGCCTCTAAGTGGTTTTGCAGCTGATTTTGTACTATTTTTTTTATTACTTTTACTATGTAGGGGAGGCTCAATATTGGGCAGTAGGAATTCGGTTGTAGTCTATCCAGGGTCTTACATTTTAGAATTGGGCAGATAGAGGCTTGCTTCAGTGTTTTTTGGCATGTGCCAATTCATCACAGGACATTTTTACCCAGCTGACTGGGCATGGATCACGTGGTAGTGTTTATTGCTGTGATTATTTGGTCCAGGTATTCTAAATTGACTGGGGTGAGGGTTTGCCATGCCAGAATGTTAGGTAGAGGTCCTGGTGTATTTGTTAATGAATCATGGGTGTGGAGACCCAGCTTGGTGCGGTAGAAGTTGGCTAGCACCTGTGGGTTGATGTAGAAGGAGGTATTCTATCTGTTTGGCGATTGGGTTAATGACTTCACAATCTCAAATAGCTCTCTTGGTCTATTGAGCAATTTCATTAGTAGCCTGGTGTGGTTTTCCCTCTTAAGGTTGTTGAAGGCCTTTCTGTAGGATTGTAGTGTGTTCACATATTGTGCCCTATCATATGGCAGCTTGGATCTCCTCCATTTTCTTTCTAGTTTGCACAGGGCTCTCTTTAAAGTTCTTAGTTTGTTGTTGTACCATATGTTAGATTTTCTAGTACTTTTTTTGTATGTGTTTGCTGGGGCAGCTGAAATTTTAGATAGTATAGAGTTCCAGTTATCCAGTAGGATATTTATATTAAAAGGTGTCATGGTTCAGCTGTGGAAGTATTTATTGTAAGAATAAGTCTTTGTTGTATGTTTTAAAGTGTGCCTTTGTAGTGGGCTTGGTATTTTGTCTGCAAGCTGTGTTTGTTTGTGGAATCTTGAAGGTGATGCTGAAATGTCAGACCAAGGGACCGCTTGAGTATGGTAGAACGGGGTCCTGTTTTTCTAGTAGACTACCTGGGATGAATATTAGATCTAGGGTGTTTCCGTTGTTGTGTGTCAGGGAGTTTACAATTTGGATGCAGTCCATATCGTTCATAGCTCTAAGTAAGGAGAATGCTGTGAGGTGTGGACTGAGGCAAGATTAAAGTCACCTAGAAGAATTAATTCTTTGTTAGTGTGTGGGTGGGAGCATACGGCTTCAAGGATTGTACCGAGAGATTGGAGTCCTGAGATGGGGGGTCTATAAACCAGGCAAAATATGGCCTCTTTTTGGTTTCAACTGCGAGAGTTTCCAGGCCTTCATAACTATTATTAGCTATTAGGGAGGGCTTTTGTTCTTTCTTTGCTAGGATCAGGACTTCACCTCCACATCTATCTTTCCTAGGAGTGTGGAAGATCTCAAAATTAGGTTGCTTATTTGATTTAGAAGGACTGTGTCCGTGTCAGCAAGCCATATCTCAGTGATTAGCATGGGTCATTATCATGTATGTAATCTAGAAGGATAGGGATTTTATTTTTAACTGATCTAGCGTTAATTAGGAAACAACTTAAAGTAGTAGAACTATGGCGATTGGCTATCTTGTTATCAGGGGAATGGTAGGTTGTTGTTGTGTGTATAAGACAGTCGCTTGTGTTGTACCCAATGATCTATATCTAATTGTTGCTCCTTTTATACGATACTGGTATTGAATTATTGGTATGTTATAGTTTTGTTGGGCTGGATCAATTGCATGGTACATAGCAGGAGCATACAAAATAAACAGCGTGACTAAATAGAGAAATGTCATACATGCCTTCAAATCCATTTCTGTGCTCTTAAGGGTTGAGGTATGTTACACAGGATAATCAAGCTTAGACTTGCACAGAATAATCAGAATAAATAGAGTGTTATACAGATTTGTGTTAGATTTGAATCAGAATAATCTGCATTAAACATGGCTGCTGCTCTATTAGGCTACAGTTGGTTTAGAGGGAGCATATCATGCCGAGCTTGTCAGATTGAATCTGATTAGGCTAACTGTTTAGTCTAACAGATTAAAATTGCAGGGAAGGCGGTTTGATTGTGTTCCAACAATGCAAAGACAGTGTCTAACATTAACCAGCAGGGAGGCATGGGCAGTGCGACTCTGCTGGGTGAGAGTCAAGCTTTGTTGATGTGGGCAGAAGAGCATTTCGTGGCACTCTCTGCAGCACATAGGGCAGGCAGCAATAATGTGCGGACTTTTTCAGTTGGCATCGTTTGGATCCTGTAGAGTGGGAACTGAATGCCGCGGTATTTCATGACATCACAGTCTGATGAGGAGTGCCGGCAATGGACCCCATGGCTACTCTGGGGAACACCAAGGCAAATCGATTCTTCAGCAGGTGCAGGAAGCACATGTCCAAGTGGCTCGACACTCTCTCACAGTCCTGGTCAATGGAAGGCCTCCTATATTTCTAGTCCCACAGATGCTCCTTGTGGTCTTGGGCAAGCCACTTAACCCTCCATTGCCCATGTTCCCTGTAAGTACTAGTGTATGTGTCTCATATCCCTGCGTGTTAAATGTATCCCCCAATTGTGTTGTGACCGCTTTGATTGAAGGATAAGGTGGTATACAAAACTGTCTAAATAAATAAATAAATATGTCTTCCCACTGTGGGCACTCATAGGAAACTTACTGCACAGGATAGAGGCTCACGAGGGACCGGTGGTTCTCATTGTACCAGATTGGCCTAAGAGGCCATGGTATGCAGATCTGACTTGGCTGCTGATAGACAGTCCCTGGCAGCTACTGGACCATTTAAATCTGCTTTTCCAAGGTCCGGTACTGATGCTGCAAGTGGATCAGTGCCCACTTTTGGCTTGGCTCTTTGAAAGGTCAAGGCTAAGTCGCAGAGGTTATTCCACTTCAGTGATTGCTACAGTGCTGAAGTCCAAGAAGAGGTCAACCAACTTGGCCTATGTCAGGGTCTGGTGAGTTTTTGAGGACTGGTGTGCATGAAACAATTTGTGTCCTCTTTTGTGTGTGCTGCTACAAATCTTACAGTTTTTACAGTGTGGGCTGGAAAAGGGTTTGGCTCTGAAAGTCCAGGTGGCAGTCCTCTCCTGTTATAGAGGTCAGGTTCAGGGGTGCTCATTAGCAGCACATCCAGATATGGTCCATTTCCTTTGAGCGGTGCAATAGGTTCATCTAAATGTATGGTCTGGGGTCCCTACCTGGGATCTTATCTTGGTGGAGGCCCTGGCGGGTCCACCATTCGAACCGATTGTGAAAGCATCGTTAAGGGACCTCACCTTGAAGACGGTTTTTCTGGTGGCCATTTGTTCAGTGTGGTGAATCTCTGAGCTCCAGGCTCTTTCCTGTAGGGAGCCTTTTCTTTGTATGTCTAGGGAGAACGTGGTGCTGCAACCAATGCCTGCCTTCCTCCCCAAGGTGCTTTCTCATTTTCATTTGAACCAGACTGTCACTTTGCCTGCGTTCCCTGAGCTGTGGTATTCAATGGAGGACAGGCAGCTGCACCTGCTGGATTTGCATAGAGTCTCACGCAGGTACCTTAAGAGAACAGAGCCCTTTCGGGCATCTGATCATTTATTTGTTTTGTTCGACAGCCCGCATAAGGGGGCAGCGGCCTCCAAGGCATCAATATCTCTGCTTATGAAGCGCATGGAAAGGTGCCGCTGATAGGCCTGCAAGCCCATTCCACAAGATCGAAGGTAACCTCCTGGGCCAAGTGCAGTCTGGTGCCACCAGCAGAGATTTGCAGGGCAGCGATGTGGTCCTCGTTACATACCTTTGCGCAACATTACCGTCTGGATGTCCAATAGGCAGGAGATGCGCAGTTCGAGGCATCATTTCTTTACGCTGGACTTGCCGGTCCCTCCCAGATTTGGGTACTGCTTTGCTACATCCCATGCATAACTGAACTGGCCTAGAGGTACGATTAGGAAGGTGAAATTAGGCCTTACCTGCTAATTGTCTTTCCTTGAGAACCTCCAGGCCAGTCCAGGACCCTTCCCAGCTAGGTGTTAAATGATGAAGCAAGTCATGGGCTGGAAAGTTTCAATCTATTAGTAGGGGCTTCGGAAAAGGAATACTGGGCTAGGGGGTCTAGCGAACTCCCTACATAGGTTCATGGGGTTTCTGGTGCTCTCAGATCTCATTCCTTGTCGGTTAAGACACTTTAGCGGGTTGTCAAGTAAGGAGAAATTTTCACTTACCGTTAATTTCCTTCCCTGGAATCCTGCTAGACCAGTCCAGACAAGCGGATTTAGCTCCCCTACCAGCAGATGTTGGAGACAAAGAAAAAAACACCATATGCCTGATTGGCTGAGCCCTGGTAGACATTTATTTATTTTATTTATTTAGACAGTTTTGTATACCACCTTATCCTTCAATCAAAGTGGTCACAACACAATTGGGGGATACATTTAACATGAGGGGATATGAGACACATACACTAATACTTATAGGGAACATGGGCAATGGAGGGTTAAGTGGCTTTCCCAAGACCACAAGGAGCACCTGTGGGACTAGAAACCCCAGTCCTTCCGGCCCAAGGTTGCTGTCCTCTAGTGGGATTTGAACCCCCGACCTTCCGGCCTGAGGTAACTTATCCCAACCACTAGGCCACTCCTCTGAACCCCTAGGGGTCACCCCAGTATTCTCTGAAAAAGCAAAACCAACGGAAAACCAGGAACTATCTAAGTATGTACAAGGAGGCAATGGAGTGACAGAGCCAGAGCCCCGCCACATATGCCTTGGCTTCCCCGCAAGGCCACCTCATGACCAGATACAGAATGGGTGGGCCCTGGACTGGTCTAGCAGGATTCCAGGAAAGAAAATTAATGGGATTCCAGGAAAGAAAATTAATGGTAAGTAAAAATTTCTCCTTCCAGATCATCCTGCTAAACCAGTCCAGACAAGCGGGAAGTACCCAAGCTAACTGCCCTTTGAGTGGGGAGAGACAGCCATCAAGACAACCTTTGCTCCAAATTGTGCCTCTCCACATGCCTGGAGATTGAGCCGTGTGACGCAGTGGCAAGTGAAGAAGCCATGGAAACCGATACTGACCCTCTGGTTAGGTCAGGTAATGCAAGTAAAGACAGAGTTTTCCACTCTCAGCACAACTTACAGGCAACCAATCAGCTCACCTCAGGGGAGGAGAGAAGCAGAGCTAGGGATTGGGCACGCCCTAGTAGGAGGCGGGCTTCCCAGAACAGGGACCCCTTGTTAAACAGAGAGAGTGAAGACACAGATAGTTGGAGTTGTGGTAGGAGTTGTGGTTGGAGAAGGAGGAACACGAGTGGAATAAGCAAGACGCTAATGAGAAGGAATGAAGAACTGAGCACTACAAACGGATTGAGAAGGAATGGTGGTTTGAATCCACAAGAGAGAAGGCAAGAGGCATTGGGAAGGCAAGAAGCTTTATTGATTGCAGAACCCTTTGACACTGCTACAGAAACTCTGCCCAGCTGCAACGGAAGGAGAACTGATCCTGAACCAGGAGAGAAGTCCACGTTGGGGAGAAACAGTTTTTACCCTTGGAGAGAAAGGCACGCTGGCAAGGCATTTTCTAACCGGTCTCATTCTAAGGTACCTGCTGCTCTTAATTCCTTTCCTAAGTTTTACCACTCAGAAAGAGAGAAGCCTCATTATAAAGTACAGGATAGTTTTAGACAAGCTGAAACCTCTCTAAGTAAGCCAAGCTTTTCTCAGCCAGTAATTCCTGCTTTTAACAAGCAAGCTGATGAAAGAAACCCAGCCAAACTATTTACAGAGAGATTAGGCTATCTTGATACTAGAGAGCCTACCTTTGAAGCTTTTCTTAAAGGCAGCGCTGGTTTAAATGAACCTGTGATTACACCACTCACTAACGGAGAGAAGTGGGGGAGGGGTAACTCCACCACGGACACAGACAGTCTAAAGAGGGAGAGCAGTGTTTGCTTACCAAGAGCAGATAACTACCTGCCCCAGCCAGGAGCAGATTTACCTATCAGTCCTGCTAGGAGACAGGCAGAGCAACTCCTGAGTGACTTTAGACAATTCTTGAACAAAAGAGCTGTTTCAGAAGAAGCTAACATTCAGGCCCAGATTAATCCTGGAATAGGAATTCCCACATTGGCTCCACGGCCCATGCTGGAGATTAATCAGCCGATGGACTGCTCAATTGGGCTAATTGAGAAGACTGATTAATGCAAAGCTTGAATGTTTGTACCTGGCAGTTTGATTCTGGTTATGCTAAACCCAGAATAGGAGAAAAGCATATGAAAAGATATTCTGTTTTTGAAGCAATTGAAAGGGAAGCTTATTGGAGCTGTGAAATAAACTGGACTGTATCCCAATTGCAGGGAAAACAATATTGTTTCTTACAAAGCACTTTGTGAATACTGCAAGGAGAAGACACATGAGGTAATGTGTTTCTTCAAAGAAGCATAATTTGAAGCACAAGCATTGACAGCCTTTGTTTTGTACATATCCTGTTTGCTTAAACCTTCTCACCTGTACCTGACCACCAAGGAGCGGGGAAAATAAAATCCTTATATATAAATTTCTTGTTCCCGACTATATTTGGCCCCCACAACTACACAAGGCCCATCCCTCCTTAACCCTCAAGGTTAGGGAGTGGGTGTAAGTGTGACAGCCGATAGTGACACACAAAGGTGGACAGGGAGGACCAGGTGGCCGCCCTTCAGATATCCAGGGGATCGACCTGAGAGTGCTCTGCCCATGATGCTGCTTGAACTCGCGTAGAGTGCACATGGAGACCTGAGAGGACCAGCTTCCCCTGGAAGATATACGCCAATTCAATGGTCTGCCACAGCCACCGAGAAATGGTGGACTTGGAAGCCACATGTCCCCTATGAGGGCCCACAAACAGAATGAAGAGATGATCAGACTTACAAAAGGGATTTGTCACCTTTATGTTTATGTTTATTACATTTGATATACCGCTCAGGCCAAAGCATTAGAGCGGTTTACAATACTACATAAATGATACTGAAAATATGAAAAGAACGCCATTAACAAGATAGGACAGAGTAAGAGAAAGTGATAGTCAAAGAAATAGAAGAAACAAGAGGAAAGGTTCATTATAACACCAGAGAGGCAGAATATCATACCACCACAGCTCAGTCCTTCCAAACAGACTTGACCATAATCGCTACTCATCACAAATTCAAGCCAGGCAGAAAATACCTTTAGATACCTGCGGAGGATCCTGCTGAGATCCAGCACCCTGAGCCCCTTGTTCAGGCCTGTACATTGAGCCTTAGGGAAGGCCAGTAGAGAAATCGTCTGATTTACATGAAAAGGCGTAAGCACCTTAGGGAGAAAGGAAGGAACCACTCGCAGGAATACCCCTTCCTCCAAGAAGGAGAGATAGGGGTCCCGGTACGAAAGAGCTTGCAACTCCGAGACCCTCTGAGCCGAGGTTATTGCCACAAGGAAATCCGCTTGAGTGGCTCAAAGGGCTCCCCCATCAAGGCCTTCATGACAAGGGAGAGATCCCAGGCCAGCAACCGGCGGATGGACCATCCTGGCCACTCTGAGGAATCGGACCACATCAGCATGGGAAGCAATGGACTGACCCCCCCCCCCCACCCCACAGCCCACAAAAGCAAGTCAACGCCGCCACATGAACCTGAAGTGACCCGAGAGCCAGACCTTTGTCCAGGCCTTTCTGAAGGAAGGTAAGGATCTCCAGGATTTGCGTCTGCCATGGGGACAGGTGGTGCCGCGCACACCAAGACTCAAAGACCTGCCACGCTCGGGTATATGCCAGCGACGTCAAACGGACAGTGCACTTTAAGCAGGGTCGCTACTACCCGACGCGAGTAGCCCTTGCAGCTTAGAAAGCGGCGTTCAAGAGCCAGGCCGTAAGCGTTGTCCATTGTGATTGGACCTTGTTGCAGAAGGCCCCTGCGAGCTCCTAGGTGTAGCGGAGGGACCAGTGCCAACTGGACAAGGTCTGCATACCATGGCCTCCAAGGCCAGTCTGGGGCCACCAGATCACCTCTCCCTGGTGTGCCAGGACCCACCGAATGACTCTGCCGATCATAACCCACGGAGGAAAAATGTACAACAGAACCCCCCTAGGCCACGGCTGAGCCAGGGCATCCAAGCCGTGCGACCCATGCTCCCTCCTGCGCATGAAAAAGATCGGCACTTTGGCGTTCCCTCCTGATGCCATGAGGTCCATTGCCAGCTGTCTCCACGCCTGTACAATCCGCTGAAATGTCCAGGGGGCGAGCTCCCACTCTCAGGGATTGAGAATATGATGGCTGAGGAAATCTGCCTGTATGTAGTCCACCCCTTGTGATGTGTTGGGCCGACAGAGCCTGCAGGCGCGACTCCACCCAGGATATAGGCCACTGTTGTCACATTGTCGGAAAGAACACGGACTGCCTGGGCCCTGAGTAGAGGTAGGAAGTACAGTAGGGCCAGGCGAACTGCTCGTGCTTCCAGGTGGTTGATGGACCAGCGCGCTTCGCGAGGCTACCAGGTTCCTTGTGCTGAGCGATTCCAGCAATGAGCTCCCCACCCGGAGAGACTCACATCAGTGGTCAAGAAAATCCACCAAGGGATCTCCAGGGGGACGCCTCTGAGGAGATGAGGGGCCGATAGCCACCAGTGAAGGCTGCGCCGCGTTGATGGGAGGAGCAGTAGTCGGCAGTCGTAAATTTCCAACACCAGGGACCAGTGAAAGAGCAGAGACCGCTGCAGTTTCCTCATGTGAGCTCTGGCCCATGGTACGACTTCAATAGTTGCTGCCATGGAGCCGAGCACCTGGAGGTAGTTCCAGACTCTAGGAGTGCTCTGTAGTAGAAATTCCTGGAGTTGGGACGAGAACTTGCGGAACTGATCGCGTGTTAGGAAGACTTTGCCTGCTCAGTGTCGAAGCACGCTCCCAGGAACTCTAGCTGCTGAGATGGCTGAAGATGGCTTTTGGCGTAGTTGACCACCCAGCCGAGAGACTCTCAAGGAAGGAGACCACATGAGCCACTGCCTGACAAGCATCCAACAGGGAATCTGCTCGAATCAGCCATTCGTCCAGGTAAGGGTGTACCCGAATTCCCTGTTTGCGCAGGGCCACTGCCACCACCACCACCACCACCATGATTTTGGAGAAGGTTAGTGGAGCAGAGGCCAGGCCGAAAGGCATAGCACAAAACTGGAAGAGCTGCCCGAGGACCGCAAAATGGAGGAGACGCTGTTGGTCATCCTGGATGGGAATATGGAAGTATGCTTCCGTCAGATCGAGGGTGGTGAGGAACTCCCCTCTG
Organism: Ichthyophis bannanicus; assembly: GCA_033557465.1. Lineage (NCBI taxonomy): Eukaryota > Metazoa > Chordata > Amphibia > Gymnophiona > Ichthyophiidae > Ichthyophis > Ichthyophis bannanicus. Next base: position 84,389,432 of record CM066041.1, read on the forward strand.
TGTACCGCTTGGATCACCAACCGAAGCATCTCCATCCTGAAGTGCGGTACCCGAAGACAGCGGTTGACGCCCTTGAGATCTAGGAATGGGCAAAAGGAGCCGTCCTTCTTGGGTACTACAAAATAAATGGAGTAACGAGAGAGGGACTTGTCGAATGGCGCGCAGGAGGAGACGCCGCACGGTTGAGCGAATGGCTGACCTCTTCTGGGATGCCCCACCAGGCGAAACAATGAAAGCCTCGGGAATGGTCTGCCAACATTCAAGAACGTAACCCTGAGACACAATGTTCAGGACCCATTGATTGGAGGTAATGAGAGTCCTCTTCCGAGAAAACAGCACCAAGCGACCACCTACCGGTGGAGGCACCTCTGGTGGGCAGCCTGCCCTGTCAGCGGGAAGAACACGTGGAGCTGGAGAACTTGGGAGGCGCTGAGTAGGACTCGCTCCCTCTCCGGATGCCTCGAAAGGACTACGATTTCTGACCAAAACAGTCGGACGAAGCCGAGCCCAGTGACCTACCAGGGTGGTAGCTATGAGAGTCACAAAATCTGGAGATACGCCGCTTGATCGGAGAGTAGCGCTGTGAAGACCGGCGCGTGGAAGACCTCAGCTTATCGTCTGGTAGACACTAGGGCCTAACTTCCCCCAGGTCTTTGACAAGCTTGTCAAGGTCCTTGCCGAAAAGCAGCTTCCCTCTAAACGGAAGCTTCGAGAGGCATGTTTTAGACGCTGAGCCTGCCGACCATTGGCGAAGCCAGAGCCATCTACGAGCAATGTTCCCTCTAATTTTCTGTAGGCTGTGTGCGCATAAAATATCAGCTGTGCATCTTTTGAAGGAAGGTTAAATTTTTGTGCACCACATAACGACACTCGGAGTTATATACTTTAAAATCTGACTACACGTCAGAATACAGTATGTATACCACATTGATTTTAATCAAATTAAATGAAAATAGATGATTACTAAATGAAGCGGAAAATTTCTAGCAATTACAATCACAACTTTTAAATTTTAAGACGTCTGTGTTGTCTTCTTACCAGACAGCTCCCTCCCCTTGCCCTGTATCTCTGTTTCTCCCATGTCGTGTTTCCTCTCTGTCCTACTTTTTCTTTCCTTTTTCTCTTGTACTTTCCTGTCTATTAATTGCGTTCCTTTCTCCACTTTATTTTCTGTAGCCCATGGTTTATTGTTTTTACACCGCCCTGAAGCTTCGGCAAGGGCGGTATATCAAGTTTTGCAAATAAAGATAAAAGATGAAGAATCAGAACCGTAATTTTTGTGCGCTCTGTTGTAAAGTATGTGCGCTCGCTTGGCGAGTTGTGTGCGCACGCACACGCGTACAGCTTAGAGGGAACAGTGTCTGCGAGACACGGTGATCGCCGCCACTGACCTAGCTGAGAGCCGGAGCAGATCACAGAACGCATCCGCTAAGAACGCTATGACCGATTCCAGGTGAGCCAAGGTTGGATCCTCTGGTAGGCGCAAACGGATGCCTGGAGAGATAGGGTGGAAGCCAAAAAGGCAGTCTTAAGAAGGCTCGCAACCTTCCTGTCTTGTTGATCTCGAAGCGCTGCACCACCCTCCACCGGAAAGTGTGCTTCATAACCCTGGTCAAAAGCGCATCTACTTTCGGATATGCGAGCCATCTGTCCAGGTCAGCCGGGCCCAGAGGTAGTATTGGCCTAGGCGGCGGGCCATATGGAGGGAAGCATCTGGAGAGTCCCACTCCCAAGACACCATCTGTTGAAGCTCCGCTGGAAAGGGAAAGGCTCTGGAGAGCTTCCGGATGCCCTGCAAAATGGGATCTGGCTGAGTGAGAGACTGTGGGGACTGCTGCTCTGGTGGCTCTGACAAGCATAAAGCCTCTGCGATCTGGGCAATCAACGCCGGCAATTCATCTTTCCGAAACAGACATATATCTTGCGTATCATCCTGGCCCTCCGCTGAAACCTCCGATGGAGACCATTCCCCGTCCTCGCAGTCTGACGCTTCCATGCTGTCGTCAGCTGAGGAAACACCATCTTCTGGCCCCCTTGTCCAAGTGTCTGAACCCCACGAGACCACCTTGGGTGGGCGGGTATCTTCTTTTGAGGCCTTATTCCCTCTGGACCGCTTTCGGGACCCTGGTGCCGAGCGTGGTGAGATATGAGTAGCCAAGGACTCTGAACTAACCCCAGAAGGGTCAGAATGCCAGAGGGCGAGAAACTGGGCATCTGGGTGCTGACTAGGCACCGACTGTGTGAGTGCCTCGCCGGAGGAGAAGGAAGGGACCAATAGCGGTGGTTCCAGAGGTTTCCCCTCAGGGAGACACAGTCTAGGTTCCTCTGGGAGTGGCAGCACTGAAGCTGGGCTGTCCTTGTCCTGGCATGCTGCCGTTGGCATCGTGCTAGAGGTCTCCCCTGGATGAGCTGTGCATGCAGCGCAAATTCCTGTCCCTTAAATCCTTATGTATTTTGCTGCACAACACGCACCTCTCAGGGAAGGCATCCCAATGAAAAAGGAAAACTGATACGCGGTGTAACTACCCCTTGATAGGTCACAGCTGCGAGCCTTCACCCCCAACAAGTGTTTTGTGGCAGAGACTGCGTGGGCAAGAGCCCCAGTAGGTGGCAACAGAAATGTAAAGTTTCCCTCTAAAATGTCCGCTGCCGCTGAGACCACGTGGCTGATCGCAGCAAAAACAAGATGGCCGTCGCACGGAGTACTGCTACCGACGGGAACGCCTGAGGAAAGGAACTCTCTGGTCCTGCACCCCAACAAAAACTATTGCGGAGCTGAGCAGATGCCATCCCAAGCAAGGCTGCAGAAAAGAGCTAGCAAGCAACGAGCTGCAAGTGGGGGGGAGGGGGGTTGCATAAACTCACTGCGCCAGATCAGTAGCAGAACAGGGGAGCCAGGGCAAATGACGAAACAGGCTCCAGAATCAACGAAGGACCTGGAGGAGGCTGCTGCCAAGATCTGAGTGCTCTCCATGCTACCGGCACCGCAGATCCTCGTGGTCTGGGGCCAGTTCCCCCTTCACTGCGGGGAGCTCACATGGTCCTCCTGACCAGGAGATCAACCCAAGTAGATTACTCCACAGTAGTTGGGAAATCAAGAAGAACACCTCCTGTACGCCCTGGATGCATCCAGCAAAAATGAAAAATAACCCCTGAAGGAAAGAAAAAAAAAGGATAGACACCTAGTTGATGTTGGAGGCTGCTTGGTCAGTAGGAGGCTGGTTCCTGGAGCAGAAGGAGGAGCTCTTGTAGTGTCACATCAGAATTCTGACATGCTCAGTCCTCAGCTGCTAGAGGAGGGCAACAAGCATGCGTAACTGGACTAGGCTAGGAGATACTCAAGAAAAGACAATTAGCGGTAAGGCCTAATTTCACCATTCCTATATATTCACTAAAGTCCTTTTCAATAAAAATGATCATACCTTATTATAGACTTAAATAATAAAAGCATACCCAGTACATACTTAGGTCATGCCTTTAAAATGAATGCTTCAATTCATGATTTCACTATTCAAATGATTTGAATATTTCAATAATGTACCAAGAGTTCTTCATCAATACAGTCCATAATCCAGTTAATAACATGGCCACATATGGCAAAATCCATCTCCAACAGGTCCTGCTTCAGGGATAAATATTTAAACATAACCAGAAGAAGTTCTCACCAAATCCAATCAGTCCTCTATCTTTAGTAGCTCAAACTCTCTTAAGGCATCTTCCAGCTCATTCAAGGTTCTTATACACACGCCACCAACCTTAATGACGAATTGAAGCAAATCACCATAGTTTAACATCCAACTCTGTGGCGTTCTTTGAATTCAGCGCCATCTTATTTATTTAATTTTATTTATTTAACTTTTCTTTTATACTGCCTTTCAGGTTCAAGGAGGTTTACACAGAGCATAAACTTGGGAATGCATTGAACAGTAAACCAAGTACAGTAGTCAGTAACTTGGGTATATGTTGAACAGTGAACAAGAACTGGTAGTCAGGATTGGTATGGAGCAGGGTTTGATTATATATAAGGAGTGCTGTTACAGTAAAGGAGGGAATGTGGTGGGGGGTAAGTTACGTAGGTGGGTTAGTCCTGGGGTCTAGGGTGGGGGAGAGGCATTGTGAGTTAGGTGTCTATTTACACTGAAACAAGTTACTGCTGGCATGGTTTAAAGGAGAGGTGAAAGTCAAAAGAACATCTTTCAAAAAAATGGAAAGCTGATCCTAATGAAGAAAGCACTGGCAATTTAGCTACACAATATAGGTTCTACATTAGGAGTCATCACCCATGAAAAGGATCTAGGTGTCATCGTGGATAATATGTTGACATCCTCTGCAATGGGGGCCAAGAAAGCTAATAGAATGCTAGGAATTATAAGGAAAGAATTTGATTTGTGTCCTAGAGCAAAGTCCAACCTATTGAAAATTATATAAATCACTTTAGATTAGGTACGCTTGGTAGGGGTATTAGTTATTATTGTATATATTTTGTTACCCTGAATAATTGTTTTCCACTTAGGATTTCTAAGTTTTTCTTAGGGCAATAATGGTAAGATCCAGCCCTTCTTAAAACTGAAGCACACTTTACATTAGTTCCAGCAATCTAAACTGCAGTGCTTAAAATTCAGCTACATTCTAGAAGCATTTTTTAATTGCACGGAGATGGTATTTTAGTGTTCCTGTAAGTCTGGCTCAATTGTTTTGGGGGTTTATTTCTGCCTGCTCCCTGGAGATTCTAGATCAGGGATGTCCAACCCTGTCCTGGAGGGCCGCAATACTGGCAGGCTTTTGGGATAGCCCTAATGAATATGCATGATATATATATGCATTAGAGATATCCTGCCAACCTGACTGGTTTGCAGCCCTCCAGGACTGGATTTGGAGACCCCTGCCTTACACCTCTGTCATTTAAGATTGTGAGTGGGCAAGTGCATATGTCCTAAACATCAAAAAGGGTAGATAGTCTTTGTCACATTCCTCCTCGCTTCTCACCACCACCAAAATGGTGAGAATCGAGGAGGAATGTGACACATTCTATCTACCCTTTTGATGTCTAGGACATCTGTACCTTGCCCACTCACAATCTTAAATGACAGAGGTGTAAGGCAGGGGTCTCCAAATCCAGTCCTGGAGGGCCACAAACCAGTCAGGTTGGCAGGATATCTCTAATGCTTATATATTCATGCATATTCATTAGGGCTATCCCAAAAACCTGCCAGGATTGTGGCCCTCCAGGACAGGGTTGGACACCCCTGTTCTAGATCATCAGGACCAGCCTCACCTGCGCTATGGCAGCAGAGCTTCATTCACAGCTATCCAAAGATTCTTCTCCTATTTTATGCCCCTCTCAGGTTACTTAGCCTAGTCATTGTAGTAACAATCTGTGACCAGGGTCCCTTCACAGTGCTGCAATTATGGGCCTTAACTCCAACCACCAGGGCCGGCCCGTCCATTGAGCAAGAATGTTTTTTGCACAGGGCCCCACGTTTCAGGGGGCCCCGTGCAAAGAACATTCTGCTTTTTTTCAAAATTAAATAAATAAAAAAAAAAAGCTGGCTGCTACTGCTGCCGCTGCCACCGCAGCAGAATGGAGTGTCCCGCGGGGCCCCCTCTGCCCGGCTGAGTCCGTCCCTCCCTCCCTCCCTCTGCGACGGCTGAGCCCCTCTGTGCCGGCTTTCAGATACGCGAAGGGAGAGTGTCTCCCTCGCGTCTCTGTTAAGCCCGCAGGGGCTGATGGGAAATTTCCCATCTGCCCCTGCAGGATTAACAGAGTCGCAAGGGAGACACTCTCCCTTCGCGAATCTGAAAGCCGGCACAGAGGGGCTCAGCCGTCGCAGAGGGAGGGAGGGATGGACTCAGCCGGGCAGAGGGGGCCCCGTGGGACACTCCATTCTGCTGCTGCCGCGGCGGCAGCAGCGGCAGCGGTAGCAACCAGCTTTTTTTTTTTTTTTAAATTTTACTTGAGCCGATGGGGGGGGTTAGGACTGGTAATGGGCTATGGGGGGGGGCTAGGACGGGAAATGGGCTGGGGGGTTAAGACTGGAGGGGGGCTGATGGGGTTAGGACTGGTAATGGGCTATGGGGGGGGCTAGGACTGGAAATGGGCTGATGGGGGGGGTTAACACTGGAGGTGGGCTGATGGGGTTAGGAATGGTAAGGGGCTGTGGGCTGATGGGTTAGGACTGTTAATTGGCAATGGGGGGGTTAGTACTGATAATGGGCTCTGGGGGGCTAGGACAGGAAATGGGCTGATGGGGAGGGTTAGGACTTGAGGTGGGCTGATGTGGTTAGGCCTGGTAATGGGCTGTGGGCTGATGGGGGGGGGGTTTAGGACTGGCAATGGGCTATGGGGGGCTGACTGGAAGTGGGTTGATGGGGTTAGGACTGGAAGTGGGCTGATGGGGGGTTAGGACTGGTAATGGGTTATAGGGGGGGCTTAAACTGAAAATGGGGTGATGGGCGATTAGGACTGGAAGTGGGTTGATGGGGGGCTAGGACTGGTATTGGGTTGGGGGGTTGCTAGGACTGGGAATGGGCTGATGGGGGGCTAGGACTGGAAATGGGCTGATGTAGGGACTAGAAGGGAATGGATGCTGGGTGAGGCTGGAACTAGAAGGGAGCTGATGTTGGGGGAGGATTAGAATGGGATGGAGCTGGGAGAGTAAAATGGAGAGGGGAAAAATATTTTGTGTGGGAGGGATAAAAAATCTACAATTGGCCGGGTATTGGGAGAGTAAGTGGGGATTGAGGATGGAGGGGTAAAATTTGAGTGGATGAAATAGGAATGAGGAAGGAGCAAAAGGAGAAAGATTAGTATGTTAAAGCAGATGTAGAGAGAGAATGGAAAAAACTAGAAGAGAGAAGAAAGGACAAATGGACAGCAGACGATGGAGAGTTAGCAGAAGACATGAAGAAACCAGAAGAAAGTGGCTGGAGCAATTGCAGCTGAAAAAAATGCACAAAAGGTAGAAAAATATCTCTTTATTTTGAATTTATTAATTGGAATATGTCAGCTCTGGTAAATGTGCATCATTAACGTCTGCGCTTTGTTTAGTACAAGAGCAAATTAATGTATAGTTTTATTTCTGTTGGACATTTCAAGTTTGGCTTTTGGGATTCCCAGTTTAATTATTGTCTTCCTGTTTCTAAATTGTGATTAATTGTTTGGTGATGGTCTATGTTCTGCATGTGTAACTGAGCTGAGGTGTTCTGTTTATATAATTCCTATTTGACATTGCCACTTGTTCTCTTTCCCCAGTAGGTCATGTATTGTTGTTCTCTGAAATGTATTGGTTTAATATTTGGATGTTTCCTTTTGATAGGTAGGGTATGGTGCTTTGTGAGTCCTGGTAGTGCTGTTAGGATACGGCGGGTTTGCTATGGATTCTAAATGGGCAGTGTTTGTAGTAGTTCCTAATGTGTCTGGCGGTTGGCACTGGATTATAGTAATATAGAAATCTTTTAGTCTTTCTTTATCCATACATTCATTAAGAGGCATGTTTACTAAAAGTTAGTATATGGTAACAATATGCAAATATTTATGCAAATGAGGCCCCGCACCGAGTCTCCGCACATGGCCCCGCACCCTCCTTGGGCCATCCCTGCCAACCACTAGGCGTCACAGTTGCACAGTGGCTGTGAACGCTGCTTTTGCAGCATATCCAGCCTCAGCTGACCTGGAAAGTGAAAGATCTGACCCAGGAATTAAACCAGTATCCTCCTGATAACAGTACACAGTTATACTGGCAAATAGGAAAGACTTAGGTTAGGCACCATCTTTTTCAATGTTAATCCTTGGAATCACTTTGACTGCCACAATTCAACTTCTGTCTCATTCCAAAAACATTTTGCAGTGGTGAATAGTCCTTTGTAAAAATGGTCTGAATATAATGCAATCTACAAAAAATATTTCCCATAGGCACAAAGTGGGAAAAAGATGAAGGTTACAGTCAATTCAATCAAAATGCATCAGTCTATCACACACTTATTGATGGGGCACTGGTTGAGAGAACACATCACCTCGTATATACTACACCTGCATTTATCTGTGGCTTAAAGAATTCTGTTTAAGTTAGGAACTGTACTTTTAATGTGCTCTCAGGTGAAGGGTCACAATGCCTGGTAAATTCTTTGTAGCTGTAGGATTCTTCAACTATGTTGCATTTTTCTGGCAGAAGACAGCAGGCGATTCCTTCAAAGAAGAAGGCGCGATTAGTCAAGGTGTGGGCTGCTGCTTTTGGCATGTTAACTCTGGTCTTTTGGAGTAAGCTTCCTGGCCATTTAAAGACTGGAACAAAGTATTGCAAATTTAGGAAACAGCTGCTGGTTTCATTTGGCCTATGGAGGCTAAGGATTATAAGACTGGGGGTGTTAACAGGAGTTTGGGATAGGCTTGGTAATAAATTTAGGAGGGTGGGGATCTGAATGATTTGATTTTAAATTTAAGTTTGTTTCTGTTTTGTTTGTCTGAGACTGTATTATTTTATTACTGTTATAGGGATGGTTGATGTATAAAGGATCAGGAGAGATTGAACTTTATCCGATATCTGATTAAACTGTATCTGAACTAGACACTGAACTGGGTCACTCTCTATTTATTTATTTATAATTTTTATATACCGCCTTTCTACAGTTCAAGGCAGTTTACATAGAACTCAACATAACAGTGTAGTTACAACTGTTGTACAAAGAACAATAATTTATAGTAGAAAACTTATCTATAGTTAACAAGTAATGGTATATTGCCAGAAAGGCAACTATGTACCTTTTGTAAGAATAAGGGCTGAAGGGGGTAAAAAGGAGGGGGGGAGCAGGAGTGCGTAAGGAGGAGAATTTATAGGAGTGGATTAAGTGGGAGAGTGAAGCAAGTTACATTGGATCAGGGTTGTCATGGAGGATGGAGCCAAAATATTCTTGGAAAAGGAGTGTTTTTAATTTTTTTCAGAACTCTTGGTCACTATGTACCGGGCATGTTGTTTGGGGATGAGGACAGGCAGTTGTATGAGACAGGCAGGAAGCCTGACCGGGAAGTCTTTGTACGCGGCTTTATATGGATATATCAGGTGATGAGTCTTGCTGGCCGACCTTGAATCACTTGTTTGTTAAGGTGTATAAAGGTAGCTGGAAAACCCCGAACAAACTGGAAGCCATCCTTCCTCTGCTGACAAGCGTGATGTGTCCTGAACTTGGTCCCAGCCTGTGCTGTTGAGTTTTACCTGCTGAAGAGAACGGGAGAATGCCTTGTAACTGCTAGCATGTAGTATTTTATCTTTACTTTGCTCTTGAGTAATATTCAAAAGGACCTGACCTGACACAATTCCATATGTTTAACTGTAATCCATGTAAAAATATTGTTGAGGGGGAGGAAGTGACATCATCGGTGTGGATGGCAGCCTAAGCGAGGAGCTCCGGTGTTGAACCCCGAAAGCTGTGGAAAGTAAGACTCCCCTGCCCACTGAAACACTCCGGACCACTGGAAGTGGTGGCGGAACGGGTGGAGAACGCGATTGGCGAGATGACGACGCGTAAGAAGGCGGCAGATCTGAAGGAGTTCGCATATAGTGGCGGGCAGGCTGGAGGGAGAGAGCTCAAAATGGCGGCGGGGGAGAGACAGCCCGGGACTCTGCAGAGCGCCTGGTACCACGTGCGACAGAGACGGAGAGAGGCGCGATGGTGGTGAATGATGTCTCCAGGGCCGAGCTGAAAGCTTGGTTTGGAGAACTAAAATCGGAGCTGGCGGCTGTGAAAGCGGAGGTGGGCGAAGTGTGTAACGAACTGCGGGAGGAAGTGAGCGAGCTGAGCAGGAGAACGGAGGTGCATGAACAACAACAGGACTGTGTGCAAAAAAAACAGGGGGAGTTAGAAAGCACCGTGAAGGACTGGGAAAGTTGGAAAGCGCAAATATTATACAAAATGGAAGATTTAGAGAATCGCACCAGAAGGAATAATTTGCGTATCAGAGGCATCCCCGAGGAACCTGAGTTTAATGATAGCAGGCGAGTGGCTGAAGCAATTTGCAAGGACATATTGATGCAGGGTGAGGATGCAACGGAGGTTGATAAGGTTGTCCTGGACAGAGCGCATCGGGCGCTGGGGCCTAGCAGGCCTAATCGGCCGCGGGACATTGTAGTTTGCATACATGAGTACACCCTTAAAGAGAAGATTGTAATGAAGATGCGGAAAGCGAGGGAGTACGTCTGGCAGGGTTATAAAGTGGCGATTTATGCGGATCTGGCAGCGGGGACCCTGCAAAGACGACGGGAGCTTCAGCCTGTTACCACGCTGCTGAGACAGGAGAATGTACGATATCGATGGCTATACCCTTTCGGGTTGTGCTTCACTGTGGTGGGAATGCGCAATTGGAGAGTTCAGAACAGTGTGGAGGCCGATAAGGCCCTGCGGGAGGCGGGACTGCGAGGAAAGCAGCGTCGGCTGGTGGAGATGTCAAATGAGCAGCTGGAGCGGGGACCACAGGAGGAGGCGAAGGAGGGAAGGCCCGTCAGTGAGCAGAGTCAGTGTGCGGTGGAGGCCCAGTCGGGGTCGACGTGAATTGGAGTACTTGGACAGCTGGACATTATAACGTCCTAGCAGTTCTTTCTTGTACCAGTATTTGGGACTGGGGTATAAGACTGAGTTGGGAGTGGAGGGGGGAGGTCGGGTGGTTGGGAGGATGGGATGGCGGGCATTATATGTTAACACTATATTAAGGTCTATTATCATAGGGTGGTTACTACCAAATCATAAGACAATCCCCTCCACAAATATTCAGAATAGTTCTGATGATGGTAAATCAACAAGCTTTTAACTGTAGTGCCCTTAATACATAAGAAATTCCAGTGAATGAGGTCTCAGACTCACAACGGCAACGCTCAGATTAGTTTCCCAAGCAATGTGCCTGATCGCATCAATGACCATACATATTCACTGATATTTTCATTAATAGACTGCCGTTTTCATATTATGGGCATTTGTCTTAATCCATACATCACACTGTTCTGAAATTCTTAAACTCTTTTCTGTAAGGTATGTTTTAAATATTCAAGATTGTGCTTAGCTTATCTCATTTGTAATGGTCAATATCCCCGACGCCACCATGTGGGTACCGCTTTTGCGTTTCGTTTTTCTTCTTCAGGGGGAAGTATGTTAATATCAGCACGATCTGTAAAACAACCCAGGAGGTCTCAGTCAAAACGAAATAACCACATTTCGCAAATCTACGATGTTAAATTAATATTTAACCAGCAACCCACCTTTTCCGCTGCGGCTAAACTATGCCCCAACTTTCCTTAAATCTTTAAAGAGCCAAACTTTCAAAATGTCGAGCAGAGAGAAAGACGCCGCGCAGGCGTACCAAGGTTATCCCTCAGGTTTAAAGGGAAATGAATTCTCCTGAACAGCCAATCGGGCTGTAGCAAGCTCCCTCTCAGATGGTTACTTAATTGGAGATAATAATAAAGCTTACATTAATCCTACATACAGGCTCTCCATTCGATCCAATTATTCAAGCCTGTAGCCCCAACCGTGCCTAATCGAAAAATCCATTTTTGTTCTTGGATCAGTAGAGTTTGAGATCGGGTTTTACCCTGTTTTCCTGTCAGCACTTTCTCAATTGCAAAACAGCGTAAGTCCTTAAACTCATGATGCTCACTCACACAATGTGCCACTATTGGAGCCTCTAATGATTTACATTTTAACTTACTGCGATGTTCATTAATTCTGATTTTTAATTTTCTCTCGGTTTTTTTCCAATGTAAAGGAGACCACAAGGACATTTAAGAGCGTATACTACATGATCAGTAGTGCAAGTTGTCGAATGCCTCAGTAAATATTTCTTCCCACGATATTCAAATTGGGTGAGCTCTTCGGTTACTGCACAAACATTACAACTTCCACACGATTTCTGTCCCACTTGCTCGAACGAGTTTTCTTCACATAATGTCCGTAGTTTTGCCAGACTTAAAGTATCTTTTAGATTTGAATGCCGAGTCCACACTCATCGTACCACTTTATCTTGAAGCCCTGGCAAAGTTTTCAACACATTATGATGTCGTTTAATGATACGTTTAATCTCCCCACTCAATGGTGAAAATTTGGTGATCAGATTGATATTACTGTCATCTACTATTGGATCCTTGTGTTTCGTTTGAAGCAATAAAGCTCTATTATTATATAGAGCACGCTTGTAAGCTGTTCTAATGATTGATGCTGGATATCCCCTCTCATGAAAATTTTTTATAAGACGTTTAGCCTGTAACTTATACTCTTCAACACTGGAACAATTCCTCCTGTATCTTATAAACTGGGATAACGGCAGACTATCACGCAGTTGCTTGGGGTGATTACTATTATAATGCAAGATGGTATTCCTATCAGTAGGCTTTTTATACACAGAGGTTAGCCAACCTTCTGGGCTTTTTTGTACTATGACATCCAGAAAAACAATTCTTTGAGCATGACATGTGGAGGTGAATTGTATATTTGGATCTACTTGATTTAGCCAGTCTACAAATTGATTGAATTCGGAACAGGACCCGTTCCATAATACAAAAACATCGTCAATGAATCTCTTCCATAAAAGCAAATGCGAGTAATGTTGAGATTGTTCTAACCATTGACTTTCAAAACTGTGCATATACAGGTTAGCCACAGAAGGGGCACATGTAGCGCCCATAGCCACCCCAGATAACTGCTGGTAGAGCTTTCCCTCAAACTCAAAATAGTTGTAAAAGATGGTGAGTTCTGCCAAACTAGAGATGAAATCCAACAGGTTTGGGGACAGGTTCGCCTTTTCTCGTAGAGAGGACATTATCACTGTGTGTGCCGCTACCTGTGGGATGCTCGTATATAACGCCGTTACATCTAGCGTGGCTAGGAGGACGTTTTCCATTAATGCCCATTGTGTATGCTCTTCCAGGATGTTTAAAAAATGGGAAGTATCTCTAAGATAAGAGGGAATAGTGGACATCAATGGTCTAAGGAAAGAGTCCACATAGATGGAAAGGGGTTCCAAAACTGATCCCTTAGTAGAGACTATCGGTCTACCCGGGGGGTTCCGGGCATCCTTGTGAATTTTAGGTACTAAGTATAGACGTGCTATAGTTGGTGAAAGTTCATTTAAGAATTTACATTCTTTTCTGTTAATGACAGTGAGCTCTAAAGCTTGCATTGTAAGAGACTTTATTCTTTTCTGCAGCTCATTTGTAGGGTCTTGCTCCAAAATTTTATATACTGCTGGTTGTGATAGTTGTCTATTCGCTTCTTCCAAATATTTATCCCTGTCCATCACGATTGTTGCACCCCCCTTATCTGCTCGCTTGATCACCAAGTCCGTCCTAGTTTTAAGATCCTTCATGGCTTGCCGTTCAGCTATCGTCAATCTACAAGACTTCAAAGAGCGTTGTTGTTCCAGGTGGTGTATGTCCGTCAAAACCAATTCTTTAAATAGAACTAATGCCATAGGTAGGGGCTCAGGAGGTGTCCACGTAGAGCGCACAGGTAGTGGTAGTGGCATTATATGTTGACTTTTTGTTTTATGTGTGTTGGGGGGTAGGAGGATGGGGTGCTAGAGGGAGTGGGTGGGAGTGTGGTATGATAGGGGGGGTCGGGAGGTTCGGGTGGGTGTTGATATGGGGGGGATGTGCTCTGATGGGGTAGTGGCATCATAGTTTGATGGGTTGAGCGGTTGGGAGGTTTGGAGATGAAGTGTGATTTGGATTAATCGGAGGTAGCGCTTGGGAGTTGGGGGTGGGGGTGGCGGGCGCGGGTGGTGGGGGAGGGATAGGAGAGGGAGTGGTGGGATCCTTCAAGGTTTACTGGGCGGGAGGGGCGGAGGGGGCTGAGGTCGAGAGGGGCAAAGGGGAGGGGGAGAGAGTGGGTTGATGGGGGCGGGTGAGGGGGTTTTTGATGTGGGGGGCGGGTGAGGGGGTCTTGGATGTGGATATGGGGAAGGGGGGGGAGAGGGAGAGGTGTTCGGGGGGGAGGCTGGGCTGTTCTACACTGATGGGCACTACTCCGCAGGAGGCCTCAGGAGGGCGGAGGAGTGGGTTGGGTGGGGGTGGGGGCGGGGGGAAAGGAGGGGGGGAGGGTAGCGGAGGGGAGAGGGGGAGGGGAGGAGGGGAGGAAGAGGGGAGCAGTGGGGGGGCTAGGGGGAGGGGAAGGGAGGGGGCAGGGGGTAGCGGGGGAGCAGAAATTGAGGGTGGTTACAATTAATGCTAAAGGTTTGCGTACTTGGCGGAAGCGTCGATTGGTAGAGAAGGAAGGAGTGAGGACACGGGCAGATTTTGTGTGTATTCAGGAAACGCATTTGAAGGTGGGCCAAGAGAGGTTGTTAGAGACAAGAAAATATCCCAAGGTTGTGTTGGCGGGGCAGAGAGCTGAATCGCGGAAGGGGGGGGGTGTGAATACTGGTAGGGGCTGAGATGCGGGATAAGGTGGTGGGGGAATACCGAGATAAGAAGGGGAGGTATGTGGGAGTTAAGGTACAGTTGGGGGAGGAGATGGTGTGGATCTTGAGTTTGTATGGACCAAATGAGGGACAGGGAGAGTTTTATGATCGTATGCGGGAGGACTTGGAGAAGTTGGAGGCTTTGCCGATCATTATAGGGGGGGATTTTAATTTGACTATTAACCCCCGCCTAGATAATGGAGGAGGGAAGGGGGTGGGGAAACGAAGTGAGCGGATGAAATTGTTGGGGATGAAAGAAGGCCTAGGGCTGGTAGATGTGTGGCGCTGCTGGAATCCAGGGCCGAAACAATATACTTATTATTCCGCGCCTCATGGGAGCTATAGTCGTATAGATATGATTTGGGTGGGAGGTGGTTGGATGAGTAAGGTGGAAGAGGTAGAGCAGGGGTCCATCACATGGACTGATCATGCTCCGGTGAGTGTAGAATTTAATTTGGAATATAAAGATACGGGCCTGAAGTTTTGGAGACTTAATGACTCGTTGCTGGAAGAACCCGACATTGTAGGACGAACTGCCGGAGTAATTAAGGAATACCAGGAGTTTAATTTGAATGGGGAGGTCGAGTTAGGGATGGTGTGGGACGGATTGAAGGCAGTGGTGAGAGGGCATCTGCTGGGGGAAGCTTCGCGCAGATGTCGGTTGCAGGGGGAGGAGGAGGGGCGTTTGCTGCAGGAAATTAGGCAATTGGAGGGGAGCCATCAATGTGACCAGAATGAGGGAGTCCTAGCGGATTTGCAGAGATTAAGGGGGCGGTTGGGTCAGCTTCGTGATAGTAAGATGGCCTATGAACTTAATGTCCTAAAGCAAGCTATGTTTGAGGGGGGAAACAAGGCTGGGCGTCTCCTGGCCCGTCGTATGCGGGCAAGGGTGGCTCAGACGGCTATAGGGGGTATTAGGGATGGGAAGGGGCAGTTAGTCACTTGAAATAACGGGATTCGCCAGACGTTTAGGGAGTACTATCAGAAGTTATATAGTAGCGAGGTCTCGGGTGGGGTGGAAAAAAGTAGGCAATATTTGGAGGGGTGTGCATTATCTAAGTTGGCTCCAGCTGAGGTGGAGGGGTTAGACCGGCTGATCACCGAAGACGAGGTGGCGGAGGCGATAAAAACTTTGAAATTGGGGAAAGCGCCGGGTCTCGATGGCCTGACGGGTAAATTCTATAAAGTGTTCCAGGCTCACCTGCGGCCGCTTTTGGTGGAGGTATTTAATGGGGTACTTCAATCTGGAGCAGTTCCCGGATCAATGACTGAGGCGGGGATTACTATTCTACTTAAGCCGGGTAAGGATCCCATGGTGTGCGGCTCTTACAGGCCGATATCGTTGTTGAATGTGGATGCCAAACTATTAGCGAAAATACTGGCCACTCGATTGCAAAAGGTGCTACCTAAATTAGTACATGTAGACCAGACGGGCTTTGTAGCCGGCGGACAGGGAGGGGATAATATCCGCCGACTCTGTAACTTAACGTGGGAGGTACAGCGGACGGGGCAGAAGGCGGTGTTTATTTCTATTGATGCTGAGAAGGCGTTCGATAGGGTGGAGTGGGATTTTTTGCTGACGGTCCTGGAAAAGGTTGGGTTGGGGGAGAATTTTATCAAATGGATCCGTGCCTTTTATACTAGGCCTCAGGCTCGGGTTCGGTGACCGGGAGTTATTCTGAAGTGATTAGGTTGGAAAGGGGAACTCGACAGGGTTGTCCGCTGTCGCCCTTGCTCTTTGCGCTTGCTATAGAGCCCTTAGCGGATCGGGTCCGTAGAGCGGTAGATGTTAAAGGGGTGCTTATGAATGAATGGGAATCTAAAATAGCTTTATTTGCGGACGATATTATTTATACCCTTCGGGAGCCCTTAATATCCTTACCCGTTTTAATGAAAGAAATTGAACAGTATAGTGGGGTGTCGGGGTATAAAATCAATGGTAGTAAAACAGAGCTCTTGGGGTTTAATCTGGGAGAGCGGTTAGAGGAGAGCCTCCGTAGTAGTTTTCCATTCAGATGGGTGAGGGGAGAATATCGCTATTTGGGGATCCAGATGGGGAAAGATTGGCGGCGGTTATGGGATCAGAATTTTGCTCCGCTTCTGCAGGTGGTGAGGAGGGATTTGATTCGGTGGAAGAGTTTATATCTGATGTGGCTTGGGCGAATTGCTGTTATAAAAATGAATGTTTTGCCCAGGTTCCTCTTTTTGTTTAGTTCTATTCCTAGTAAGATTCCTTCGACTTATTTGAAAAGAGCCCAGCGTATGATATTGGATTTTATCTGGGTGGGGAGGAGGCCTCGGGTGTCGCAATTTACTCTCTATCGGGATCAACGGGAGGGAGGCATGGGGGTTCCGTGGCTTGAAAAATATTTTGTTGCAGCGCAATTAAAGGCCTTAGCGAGTTGGCAGGGGGGAGGGGAGACCCCTATATGGGTGGAGTTAGAACAGGCGAGAGGGGAGGGGGAGAGCTTGAGGAAGTGGATTTGGGATCCGGGGGGGCGGCGGGGAGGTGGCAGCGGGGGGAATCCTTTTAAAGAGTATACGCAGGGATTGTGGTTGGGTCATAAGGGGAGTTTGTTGCAGGGGAAGAGGTATACGCGGGGCACTTATCTTAGGGGGATACAGGATTTTGGTACGGGAAAGGATGGGGGGTGTTTATGGAGTGGGGGGTTAAAGGACTGCAAACATTGGGGCAACTCGTGAATAACGGTGGGGAGCTTAGATCCTTTGCAGATCTACAGGAATTGTATGGAGTGGCGGATAGAGACTACTTTGCGTACATGCAGGTAGTGTCGTATGTACGGAGGTTGGGGGTCCTGACTGATTTAAGGAAAGTAGCCACTCCCTTTGAAGTGGCTATGCGGAAGGAGGGAGTACGGAGGGGGCTGATTACAATATTGTATAATGAGTTACGGCACCATGTGGCTGAAAGCAGGCAGGGGAGGAGTAAAGGGGAGAAGGCCTGGGAGCAACAATTGGGAGGGGAATGGGGGGAGGAGCGATGGGATAATATTTACAAGTGGTCCCGACGCTTAGCTCCGGGACCGTCCTATTTAGAAAATAGTTTAAAAATTCGATACCAGATGTATTGGACCCCCTGGAAGCTACAGGCGTTTCGCCCTCAGGAGACAGGGGAGTGTTGGAGGGGCTGTGGGCAGCGGGGGGATCTGATGCACATAGTTTGGGGGTGTGCAGAGGTGCAGAAGATGTGGAGGTCATTGAGGGATTGGCTTCTGGCCATGGTGAAGGTGGATATTGCCTTTACAGCGCCTATGATCTTATTGAATGAAATGCCTGATGAGGGGGAGAGGGGGCTTATTACATTGGTGGGAAGCTGTATAGGGGCAGCGCGGGAGGCGATCATGGCCAGGTGGAAGTGTATTGAGGCACCGACGCTGCCTATGATTCAGCAACGCATAGACCACCTGTGGACTCTGAGTGCTATAGCAGCTCACCGACATCATACCATGAAAGCTTTTCGGGAAGTATGGGGGAGGTATGAGGAATGGCGGGAGGGAGGGGGGTTGGGGAGGTAGATGGGGGAGTTGTATGGTGGGGAAGGGGGCATCGGGGCTGGGCAGGGGTTAAAGGGGGGGGAGGTGGGGTCTGGGTAGGGGGGGATATCCAGAAATTGGCTTGTGGTTGAGCTGTAGGGGTTTTGGTTGAATGCTATGTTAATGTTGTTGGTATGTAACACCTTTCAATAAAAATTCAAGTTACAAAAAAAAAAATATTGTTGAATATAATGGCATATAAATCTTAATAAATGGAAAAAGCATCGTTACTCACCTGTAACAGGTGATCTCTGGGAACAGCAGGAATTTAGTCTTCACATATGGGTATCGTCGGTACCGACGGAGCCTGCGCGGGAACGCTCCCCAGCGTCCAATTAGAAAGCTTTTGGGAGCATCCCACAGCACCTGCGTGCTGCCTTCCCCCCTTTCCCAGCTGCCTCTCTCCAGTTGAGTTTAAAGCTGAGACAAAGAGAGAGAGAGAGGTAAAGGGAAAGAGATAGATAGAGAGAGATACAACTCCTAGGGGAGGTGGGTGGGTTGTAAAGACTAAATTCCTGCTGTTCCCGAAGATCACCTGTTACAGGTGAGCAACTATGCTATCTCCAGGAACAAGCAGGAATGTAGTCTTCACATATGGGGACTCCCTAGCTTTAGATGCCAGGGAGAGACCCCAGAAGTTGTGTGTCCCTGAGAAAGGGCTCCACTTCCCCCCATGGATCTCAAGCATTCAACCAGGGATGGTGGGTAGGAGTTGATTAGGTATGGAACAGGTGCTGGAGAACAGCCTGACCAAACAAGGCATCCCGGCGGGAGTCCTTGTCCAAGCAGTAATGGGCTGTGAAGGTATGAACCAAGGCCCAAGTGGCTGCTCGACAGATGTCGTCGATAGACACAGAGTGCAGATGAGCCATTGAAGCTGCCATGGCTCTCACATTGTGAGCTGTGACATGGCCCTCCAGAGGAAGATTCTTACTCTGATAGGCAAAGGAAATACACTGTGCAATCCAGCTGGACAGTGTTCTCTTGGAGACTGGAAGTCCCAAATGAGAAGGATCAAAAGCAACAAAAAGCTGAGAGGACTTTCTATGCTGCTGTGTTCTTTGCAAGTAAAAGGCTAAAGCTCTTTTGCAGTCCAAAGTATGAAGATTCCTTTCTGCATTTGATGCATGAGGCCTTGGAAAGAACACAGGCAGGTAGACCGCTTGGTTAAGATGAAAAGGCGAGACCACCTTCGGCATAAAGTTTGGATGAGTCCTAAGGACTACCTTGTCATGATGGAACCTTGTATAAGGTGGATCAGCTACTAGTGCCTGCAGCTCACTGATGCGATGTGCTGATGTGATTGCAATGAGAAAGATAACTTTCCAAGAAAGGAATTTCAATGAGGTAGTAGCTAAGGGTTCGAAAGGTGGCTTCATGAGCTGACCAAGAACAGGTTTAAGTCCCATGCCACTGGTGGTGGCCTAATGGGAGGCTTAGTAAGAAGAAGGCCTCTCATAAATCTTGCTATAAGAGGATGGGAGGAAATAGGTTGTCCATTTAGAGACTTGAAAGAAGCTGCAATAGCACTCAAATGGACTCTTACTGAGTTAGTCTTAAGTCCTGCATTGGATAAATGAAGGAGATACTCCAGTAATGATTCCAGGGGTATCGCAAGGGGGTTAAGACCCTTCTGCGAGCACCATATGGTAAACCTCATCCACTTAAAAGCATAAGAGCATCTTGTGGAAGGTTTCCTGGAAGCATTAAGGACATCCTTTACTTGCTGAGAGAGGTTAAGATCATGAAGATCTAGGCCTTCAGCAACCAAGCTCTGAGATGCAGAGACTGGGGATTGGGATGCCATAACATTCCGTCCTCCTGTGACAGGAGATCCGGAGCAGATCCTAACTCCAGGGAGGGAGCTTGAGAGAGATGTAGAAGCAGAGGGTACCACACTTGCCATGGCCAATGTGGAGCTATGAGAATCATACGCCCTCTGTCTCTCTGAAGCTTGAACAGGGTTTTGGGAATTAGGGAAAGGTGGAAAGGCATAAAGGAAGTCTTGCCCCCAGTGAAGGAGGAAAGCATCCCTGGCCTGAGAGCCCTGAGCCGGAATTCTGGAACAGAACCAGGGAAGTTTGGCATTCAACGGACTTGCAAAGAGGTCTATGTCCGGGGTTCCCCAATTTTGAAAAATCTTGGCCACCTGGTCTGCATGTAGAGACCATTCGTGTGGAAGCAGAACTCGACTGAGTCTGCCCAAAAGTTTTGTATGCCTGGAAGATACACTGCCAGGAGATGAATCTGATGCTCTCTGGCGAGGGCCCATAGTCGCAAAGCTTCGTTACAAAGCGACAGAGAGCCTGTTCCCCCCTGCTTGTTCACATAGAACATGGCTACTTGATTGTCCGTATGAATGAGGACTGTCTTGTAGCTGAGCAGGGTGTGGAACACTCGAGGAGCAAGGAAAATTTCTCTGAGCTCCAAGAGATTGATATGTAGATGAGTATCCTGTGGAGTCCAAGTGCCTTGGGTGGAGAGGTCTTGCAGATGAGCTCCCCAACCCACTGGTGAAGCATCTGTTGTGAGAGTTGCCTGGGGTAAAGGCTGTTGAAATGGGGACCCCAGCAACAGGTTTTGAGTGGACTGCCACCATTGGAAAGACAAAATAAGACAATTTGTGTTTGCTATTTTGTCTGGACAGGCACCCTGATGCCTGGGTCCATTGAGTGGATAAAGTCCATTGGGCTGCTCTCATATGAAGGCGAGCATAAGGAACCACATGCACTGTAGATGCCATGTGGCCTAGTAGTTGTAACATTTCTCGGGCAGTGAGATGAGGTTTTAGCACTGCTTGAGAAGCCAACTGCACTATGTGAAGGCAACGGGTCTGAGGAAGATAGGCCCTTGTTTTCCTTGTATCCAGCCAAGCTCCTATGAACTCTAAAGCCTGAGTGGGAGTTAGACTGGACTTTGGGATGTTTATGACTAGACCCAAATACTGAAGGATATGCATTGTGCAAGACAGAGAAATCCTGGCCTCTGACTCTGATGGGGCTCGAATGAGCCAATTGTCTAAGTAAGGGAAGACGAATATTCCTAGAGTGAGAAGAAATGCTGCTACCACAGCCATGCATTTCGTAAACACCCTTGGAGCAGAGGCCAGGCCAAAAGGAAGCACCCTGTATTGGTAGTGCTTTCCCTGAAAAAGGAACCGAAGGAACTTTCTGTGAGATGGATGGATGAGAACATGAGTGTACGCATCCTTGAGATCTAGAGAACATAGCCAATTCTGACTCTGAAGGTATGGCAACAGAGTTCCTAGAGAAACCATCTTGAATTTCTCCTTGAACAGGAATTTGTTCAATTCTCTGAGGTCTAAAATAGGTCTGTGTCATCCTGTTTTCTTTGGGATAAGGAAATAGGGGGAGTAAAACCCTGCACCCTGTTGAGGAATGGGTACTTCTTCTATTGCCCCTTGGGCAAGAAGCATAGTGACCTCTTGATCTAATAGGTTGATAAGAGAGGTCTGAGAATTGAACTGTCTTACTATTGTGGGAGGGGGCATGCTCGAAAAATGGAGCTTGTACCCCTCTTTTATGATGGAGAGTGTCCAATGCTCTGCTGTTATCTGTCCCCACCTGGGGGCAAAGTGACACAACCTTCCTGGAATGGTGGAGGGCTCTGGTCCCTTGAGAGCCAGGAAGGCTAAGTTCTCTAGATGAAAGTCAAAGGCCTTGTGGAGGCTGAGACGGTTGAGGCTTAGCAATCTTTGCTTTCCTTTGTTTGGGAGGTTGCTGACGTTTCCGGACAGGTTGACCTGCAGAGCGTCCCTGCTGGGAATAAGCAGGATAAAACCTTTTCTTTTTGGAAAATGGTTTCTTGAAAGATTTCTTTCTTGCAGGATCAGCTGTGGCCTTGGATAATCTATCCAAGGTGGAGTTGTCAGCATCCAACTCATTGGCTTTTTCTTGCCACTCTTTGCCAAACAGGTTCTCACCAGTACAAGGAATATTGCCCAGTTTGTCTTGTACCCAGAGCTCCAAATCAGATGCCTGGAGCCAGGCAATTCTATGTGCACCTATGGCAATGGCAGAGGTTCTGCTTATGCACTCAAAACAGTCAAAAGCTGCACGGTTGACAAATTTAGAAACATCCTGGGCATGTTTGACCAATGTGACAAAATCCTGCCTTCTATCTTCAGGAAGAAGAGGGCTCAAAACCTCTAGATCTCCTGTGATTTCCTTCAGGAACATTCCCATATATAAAATATAGGAACTGATCCTGGCAGAAAGCATGGAAGCTTGGAAGGTACGATGTCCAAAAGCATCCAAAGTTCTGCACTCACGTCCTGGAAGATTAGAGGCATGCCTCTTTGCACTCTTGATCCTTCTCATAGCTGATTCCACTACAATAGAGTGGTGAGGAAGCTGAGTCTTCTGGAAACCAGGACATGGAGGGACTCGATACATAGTACCCAGTCTACGAGAGTGAGGAGAGGTGGTAAGAGGGGTCTCCCATATTCTCAGCATGACATCATGCAAGATCTCATGGATGGGTAGAGTACCTGCCTCTTTAGGAGCTTTGGGATATTTTAAAATTTCCAACTCCTTTGCTCTGGGCTCTGTTTCAGGAGCCACAGTAATGGACAGACCTCGAGCCACCTCCCTGATGAAGTCCTGAAAGGAAATATCCTCTGGAGGAGATATACTGCGTTTAGGGGAGGAAGGCTCCTCTGGGAGAAGTATTCCCGTACCGACAGAACTGTCAGAATCCTCAGATTCTTCTGAGGACTCGAAGTACCTTCTGTCCGGATGCTCTTGAAGAGCCCAATACCCATACCGACCAAAGTCGGTACCGGGGGGAACCGGTACTGGTGTATTGGTACCAGAGGGCATCGCATGACTGGGTGCCGGCAATGCGGACACCGATGTCGATACTGTCGGTGCCGGTACCGGTTGAACTGTCTGACGCGGTTCCGAGGGTGTCGATGCCACAAGGAGAGCCGCCAGACTGCGTTCAATAGCCAGGAACCTCTGGTCTATCGACGCTGCCTATGCCTGGATGTCAGTACCGGAGAAAACAGCCGGTACCCCAGAGCATGGCACCAGTAGTTCTGCCGAGGTTGAGGTCTCAAGAACTTTCCTGGAGCCCCGATAATGCTTTGGAAGCCGAAGCCTCCCGCCAGGGCAATTTTGCCGGTGCAGAATCCTCAAGGGCAATGCCAGAGGCATCTCGATGCTTGGAAGGAGATCTACCCTTTGAGGACCGGCTAGACTTGTGTTTAGTTACCTGAGATCCACGGGAGGAAGAGGAAGCCCTGGAAGACATCATTGCCACTGAGGCTGCATCAGAGGGAAACAGGGTACTGAGCTTAGCAGCTCGGTTCTGCCGACCTCTTTTAGACATCATGGCACAGGCCATACATTCCGTGATGGAGTGGTCAGGACCTAAACATTTAAGACACCACTCATGGGTGTCGGTGACGGAGATGGTACTGCCACACTTGGCGCACTTTTTGAAACCCGAAGCGGGTTTTTCCATTGTGGAAGAATTTTGGGCCTAGGGCCCAAAATGGTGCGTGCACCTGGAAAAAAATACTAAAAATATATATATATTTTTTTTTTTAAGAAAAGAAAGAAAGAAAGAAGAACCGGCGGTACCGGTAAAGCGTCGAGGAAGGCAGACGCGACCACAAAAAAGAAGGGCAATAAGGAAAATTTTCTGCGGTGACAGGAACAACGACCTGCTGGCTCCACGGAAAATGAAGAACTGGAGAGAGGCAGTTGGGAAAGGCGAGAAGGGAGCACGTAGGCGCTGTGGGATGCTCCCAAAAGCTTTCTAATTGGACGCTGGGGAGCGTTCCCGCGCAGGCTCAGTCGGTACCAACGATACCCATATGTGAAGACTACATTCCTGCTTGTTCCTGGAGATTGAAGAGTCCTGAAGTTAAGGACATATGATGGTCTCAGTTCTCATTGATATGCTAAACATTGTTGTACTACCAATGTTACTCAATGAATATAGTAAACATTAAAGATAAAATTTACATTAACTCTAATTAAAACAATGGCACTAAAATAAAGCTCAAGAAATATAATTTCCAAACTTTTTAATTAATTTGTTCCCCCCCCCCCTAACTTTCAAAACAGCAGTTTAGGAGGATAGAGTTCATTGGAATGGGAGCATGAAGAATGCAGGTAACCACGAAGCTGTGGCACTTTTTTGTTC
Source organism: Ichthyophis bannanicus (assembly GCA_033557465.1). Lineage (NCBI taxonomy): Eukaryota > Metazoa > Chordata > Amphibia > Gymnophiona > Ichthyophiidae > Ichthyophis > Ichthyophis bannanicus. The sequence continues at coordinate 84,413,597 of CM066041.1, forward strand.
AGAGGAAGGAGTTGAGAGTCCATAGCCTTCTGGTCTGCCTTGCGCTGCTCTGTTATCACATATTTCTGTTAAAAAAATAGATGGAATGATCCAGTATTAACAAAATGTACCTAGCTTCGCTTACATAGTTATGAAAAATTCTGCAGCGATGCATATGAGCTTAGGATTAAAGCACTGCCAAAAAACATATCAAGTTAACATATTCTTAAAATATTTAATTCATTCAAGAACATTCCAGAACATTTATTGAGTCTAGGATATAAAAAGAGCAACCTTGACCCAGGGTCAGAAAGTTTGAACATAACTTTCTAGATTCGTCAGGGAAACTAGATTCATTGGGGATTGGTGAAGAAAGCTCCCAGGTAAGTGAAACATTACATTTCTATAGAAATGGGTAAATGGGGCAATCTGGAAAACGGTGTGTATAAATACTAGTAGCATGGGAAATAAGATCCCAGATGTTGAGGCTTTAATGGAGCAGGCTGACTTGGATTTAGTGGTGATTACAGAGACATGGTTCATGGACAACCATGACTGGGATGTAATTATACAAAGCTATACCTTATTCAGGAAGGATAGGGTAGGAAGGGGAGGAGGAGTGGCACTATCTGTAAAAAATAACATTAAAGCCATAGAATTACAGGGCTTAAAAGGGAGAGAAGAGGCACTGCAGATTAAACTAGAAAGAGGGAAAGAGAAATCAATATGCATTGGCGTGATATACAAATCCCCCTCACAGGGAGAAAGGGAAAAAGTGTTATTGATAGTGTGGTGCTGCACCCCGTCTAGGCGGTTGCCTATAGGAGGCAGCGTGCCATCTAATGTTCTCTTTATTGCTTTTGCCCCAGAGCCAAGGCTTCTGGGATTGTAGTTGTGTGCAAATAAACAGTCTGAGTGGTTTTAGAGGCAAAACACAGGAAATTTATTTTTGTGGTCTAAACTTTGCAAACAAAAATCTTCTTTAGAAGTTGTGAACAAGGCAACACAAAATGAAGGATATTTTTCTCCACTCAAAAGGGTATCATACAAACAGTGCTCTGGCAATGATAAAATAAACTTGCTTCATTCAGCTTATGTAAAACAGAAGGTATTCCTTTCTTCCAAAGCCACAATTGAAACTGTTGCTTACTGGTTGCTAATACCATCCAGCACAGATATCAGTTTCCTTCAACTGTTCAGGGTTTAAACAAGGCTGCTTCGTGCTTGTCTGTCTTACCCACAGAATAGCTGCTTCTAGAACACCTTCACTTCACAGTGGAACACTTCTTATAGTTTTAACATTTGCAATTCTCTTTCTCTCCCAGGTTTCCAACACTCAGAGTATCAGGACATTTAAACACATTGGCTCTGGGTTTTTCCAACTTAACCGTGGCCCCCCTTCACTCTGACGTTAGGCATAAAGAGCAATCCATCAAAGAATCAACAGAGTTCTGTTCCACCTCACAAGGTTCCGTTTCCATATCTTCATAATCAGACTCACATGCCTCTGGGTTTATAACCGGTTCTGAGAATGCAGGTTTAACTTCTTTTAAAAGCTAAAACAACTTTTCCCAGTGATATTGCTTCCTCTTCTCTGGGCTTCTATAATGGCTGCAAGGCTTTTTATCTCTGACTAAAACATTCAAAGGTTTTAGCTGTCTCACCTTGCTCTTGGGAACACTTTCTTTCAGGCCTTTCAAAAGGTAAAACTTCTCCTTCAGAGTCTAGTAGGGCTCCTCTGGTATCTGAGCTGTAATCCACGGCTCCCCCAGGACTATGTCTCCTACCTTCAAACCGTGCTGCAATCTCCTTACAGCAAGGGCTTCTCTCTGAAGTGCAGTCTCCTGAATAACAGCTGCTCTGAGAGTCTCTCCTGTGTCTATCCGCAGACACTCTCTGCCTTTCACCACTGCCTGTGGCCAGCTTCCTCAGTCCCTCTCTCCTGGACGGCTTGTGACTAGCTCCGTCACTGCTGCTGTGGCTGGCTCTGTTCCCATGCTCCTTCCAGTGCCCCCTCCTCTCTATTTCTGGGAGCTTAAATGTGTGTGAGCATCTTCCCCCTTCTAGCTCCTCCCACAGGTACTTCCTATCTCCACCCTGCGTTGCCATGGAGCTAGGGTGTGGTCTGAACTCAGTAGTTCTAATTGTGTGGTTTTTTTCTCTGCCTGCAGTTTTGTACGTATGCTTGGCTGAGCTATTCCCTTGCTCATAGGAAAAAGTTTTATTTCTAGCTATTTTCCCAGGTTCTGCTGCAGCCTCGTCACCACAATAGGTGATTTCAGTATACCAAATGTGGATTGGCACATCCCTGCTGCAGTGCCATTTAGAAGTAAGGAGATCCTAGATTCTCTACAGGAAGAACTATTCAGGCAACTGGTAACAGAACCCACATGTGAAGGGGTCATACTGGACTTGGTGCTTACCAATGGGGAAAGTGTTTCTGATGTCATAGTGGGAGATCATCTTGCATCCAGTGATCATCAGATGGTGTGGTTCAGTATTAGGACTAGGGCTGATAAAATCCATTCAAAAGTGAGGGTCTTAAATTTTAGGAAAACTAACTTTGCCAGGATGGACCAATACCTCAAGGAGTGGGATGGGAATAGCTGGGGGATATAGAAAAACAGTGGGCAAAAATCAATGGGGTCAACCAACCGTTTTGTTACAAAGGTAAAAAAAAGGAAAAAGGCAAAAGGAGGCCGCTATGGTTCTGAAAAGAAGTAGCTGAAAAGGTGAAGAAGAAGAGGGAGGCCTTCATGAAATACAAGAGATCACAGAGAGCGGAAGACAGGCATCTATATTTGGAAAAATGTAGAGAAGAAAGCAGAGATACCAAAAGAAGAAGAAATAGCCAATGCAATAAACTGAGGGATAAGACATTTTTCAGATATGTTAGTGAGAAGAGAAAGGGCAAAAGTGGTATTGTCAGACTCAAGGGTGAAGGGGAGGAATATGTAAAAGCTGATGAGGATAAAGCGGAATTGCTTAACAAATATTTCTGTTCTGTGTTCACAGATGAAGGAGCAGGAACACCCACAACCAGGTTTGTTGCTCAGTATCCTCCAGCTCCTCCCCTCCAGGAAGTGATGCGACCACATTCAACCAAGTACCCAGCACTTCAGTCTGCACTATAAAAGCTCCACATCAGCTGTGCTTGTTGCTGCAGTGGCACGTGACGTGGGTGCGCACTGAAGGAGCACGACATGCTCTTTGGGTATGCTCCTTGGGGTGGCTCCGGCAGCGTAGGTGCTGGTGTTGGGGTTCACCTGAATCACTCTGCTTCAGCTGCATCGGCCTCTGCTTGTTTTTCTGGCTTCTCAATCTTTCCCACTTCCAATTGCTTCCCTTGTGCTCAGGTGGGTAGTCTCTCTCGTCCTACTCCCAAGACCCTACTTAGCCTGACCATATCCAGTTGTTTTCCGATGGCCACCATTCTTGTTCTCTGGGATAATCGTCCCTACCCTACTGGCCATATTCCCACATCACACAACCCTGCAAATCTCCTCCCCTGTCTTTCAGTTGACTGCCTCCTCCTCCTCTTCCCCCCCACTTTCTCACATCCTCACTCCATCAAGCTGGAACATGTGAACTGTTGCTCTCTACAGGCGAAAACCCTCCTATTACAAGACCTGATCTCCCAGGAGTCTCTTGACCTCCTCCTTCTTTCTGAAACATGGCTTAAGGACAGTGAGGAATCACTCCTTGCCCACTGCCTCCCTCCAGACTACTCTGTCATTTCTGTTCCTTGCAAGGGTCGTGCTGGCGGAGGAGTGGCTGCCCTATACCGCTCCTCCCTCCCATTCGTTCAGATCCTTTCCCCTGCGCTACATTATTCTGAGGCCCTCCTCCTATGCCTACAGTTTTCCCCAGCGATTTATTTCCTCATTGTCTATTCCCCACCATCCCTCTGGCCTCATCTCTGGGGCTCTCTTTTTAACAATCGCTGACCTCTCTCTCCAGTACTCTCATTTAGTGATCTTAGGGGACTTCAGTGTTCACTTTGAGGCTCCTTCCTCCTCCAGAGAGCAGTCCTTTATTGTCCTCCTTCAACATGTAGCCATACCAACTCATGCAGCAGGTCACACTCTTGATCTGGTAATCACCTCTGCAAGTTCCTCGCTATCATCTCTGAATCTACTCTCTAGGCCTCTACCATGGATCGACCACTATTGCTTACTTTTTCTCTTACCACTCTCACCATCTGGCATTGCTATCTCCCTCCGTTCCCCCGCTAACCCCCAACGAGTCTCCTGTCATCACTCTTGTCGCATCACTCCTCTTACCCTTCAGCTTTTCCCAGCCTCCGATCCCTGCAGATTTTCCTTCACTTTCCTCGGACTCGCAGGTCACGCACTGGAATGCCATCCTCTAGTCTGCCCTTAACCGACTAGCCCCCCCTGCAGTCCCTACCCATGTATCATCGTCCCCGATGACCCTGGTATCACCCTGGTCTCCGCTTTTGGCACTTCTAGCTCCGACATGCCGAGCGTCTTTGGAGAAAGTCTCCCTCCCCCTCTGCATTGAAACTCTTTAAGGAACACTCACATTATCGTGCTCAAGTTCATCAGGCAAAACAGGCATATTTCTCCACAGCTATATATCTTCTGCCCCTAACCCCACTCACCAGCTTTACTCAGTTCTCAGATCTCTCACTGCGCTCCAGTCTCGATCCCTCTCATTGCCCCCTCCTCCTACCCCCAGGCCTTCTCAGCTGGCCTCCTTTTTCGTCACCAAAATCATTGACCTCCAATCCTCACTATCTTTTTGTCCACCTCCACTGTCCTCTCCCCTTCCACCCCCCCCCCCCTCCTCTCCGCTCTCTCATGTCTTGGCATTCTTCTCCCTGCTCACTGCCACAGAACTTATCAAATCTATCTCCTCCTCGCATAAGACAACCTCGATCTTATTCCCTCTTCATGGATCCTGGAACCTTCCCTGGCCCTCCTTCCCTCCATCCTTACTATGATGAATGCCAATCTTTCTTCAGGTTCCTTCCCCATTCTTTGAAAACATGCTCTGGTCCGCCCTCTCTTAAAAAAGCCATCTCTTGATTCTCTTAACCCCGCACATTATCGTCCGGTCGCCAATCTCCCTTTTCTTTCTAAGGTTCTTGAAAAAGCTGTTTTTGCCCAACTCTTGCACTGCCTGGATTCCACTCATTTCCTTCACCCCCATCAGTCCAGCTTTCGTTCTGGCCACAGTGTTGAGACTATTCTGCTTGCTTTCCTAAAAGAACTCCACACCTCACATGATTGTAGTGATATTTCTGTGGCCGTCTCCCTTGACTTTTCAGCAGCTTTCGACCTTGTTGACCACTCAGATCCTGCTCTCTTGTCTACATGATGTGGGTCTTCGGGGCACGGTATTTCGGTGGCTTCATTCTTTTCTTTTTTCCCGATCTTGCACAGTACCTCCAACTCCACCTCTTCTGCTTCTTCTGACACTTTCCCCCTTCACTGCGGCATTCCCCAGGGCTTGGTTCTGGCACCCCTTCTGTTCAATATCTTTCTTGCAGTGCTTGCTCTCCTTATTCAACAATCCAGGATCTCTGCCTACTGCTACGCTGACGATATCTTCCTTCTGCACCACACCAATTTGTTACAGCTAGACCTCTCCTCCCTCAACACCTGCCTCTCCTCAGTTGCTGACTGGTTAGCTAAAAACTGTCTCCACCTCAACCTTGCAAAAACATCCGCTATCTAGTTCACTCATGGAAGTATTTGTCCCACTGTAGCACCACTACTTGCATGTTCTCCCGTTCCTCTAGTGTCCACCTTCCGTTATCTAGGTGCCCTTCTCGACTCTGATCTTTCTTTCAAGGATCGTATCTCCCAGCTCGTGAAGAAATCCTTCTACTATCTCCATCAAGTTTGGGCTATCCTTCCTTTCCTCACCTCCCAAGCAATAACTACACTCCTGTTGTCTCTAGTCATGTCCCGTTTAGAGTTTTGCAACTCTGTTCTTACCGGTATTCCTCACACTCAACTGCACAGACTTGAGCTTGTTCAAAACACAGCAGCCCATATCATTACTCATGCCACCCGCCAAGAGCACGTCACCCCTCTTCTTTTTCAACTCCACTGGCTCCCACTGGAATATCGCATCCACTACAAAATTCTTACTGCATTTCATTAGGCTATCTACACTCACACCCCGCAATATCTGGCAGATCTCCTTCAATTCCACACTCCCAGCCGCCATCTGCGTTCAGCGCACATCAATCGCCTTCACCTCCCCTCTCCAGCCTGTGCACATTTACAGTCCACACGCCACTCTGCTTTATTTTTCCTTGGACCCACCCTGTGGAATTCTCTTCTTACCCCCCTCAGACTAGAACAGAACTACAGCACATTTAAATCACTCCTCAAAACCCATTTGTTCTCCTCTGCCTTCGACCTCCCAGCTATGTGACTCTGTGTTTTTCACGTTGACAGTTCCTCCTATCTTGTCTGCTAGACTACGTCTGCTTTCCTGTCATGCATTGTAGTTCCTTTTTGCTTTTGTAGCCTCTGGCCTTTCTGTATTTTTGATGATTGTACACCACCCTGATGTTATGAAGGGTGGTCTATCAAATGGAATAAACATAAATAGGAACAGAAGTGATAGGGATCTCAAACGATTTTCAGAAGACTGTGTTCAGGAGAAACTAGCTAAATTAAAAGTAGACAAAGCGATGGGACCGGATGGGATACATCCAAGAATACAGAAGGAACTTGGGGATGTTCTAGCGGTTCCGCTGATTGACTTTTTCAATGCCTTCTTGAAGTTGGGAGTGGTGCCAGAAGACTGGAGAGAGGCACATGTGGTCCCTTTACACAAAAGAGGTAGTAAGGATGTGGTTGAAAACTACAGGCTGGTTAGTCTAACATCTGTGGTGAGTAAATTATTGGAAACACTGCTGAAAGAGAAAATTGTGAGGTTTCTGGAGTCCTATGGATTACAGGATCGGAGGCAGCATGGATTCACCAGAGGCAGGTCTTGTCAGACACATCTAATTGATTTCTTTGTCTAGGTGACCAAGCAGTTGGACCGTGGGAGAGCCCTAGATGTGAGGTACTTGGATTTCAGTAAAGCCTTTGACGCCATTCCGCACAGGTGACTTATCAACAAACTGAACACCCTAGGGATGGATCCTACAGTTATTAATTGGGTTAGAAATTGGTTGAGTAGGAGATGACAAAGGGTACAGGTAAATGGAGCTCACTCTGAGGAGAGGGAGGTTACCAGTGATGTGCCGCAGGGATCTGTCCTTGGTCCGATTCTTTTGAACATCTTTGTTAGTGATATTGCGGAAGGGCTGTTGGGTAAGGTTTGCCTCTTTGCAGATGATACCAAAACTTGCAATAGAGTAGACACCCAGGAAGGAGGGATCTAGCTAAGCTTGAAGAATGGTCTAGAAGTTGGCAGATTTAATGCTAAAAAATGCAGGATCATTCATTTGGGCTGCAAAAATACAAAAGAGCGGTACAGTGTAGGTGGGGGAAGTACTTCTGTCCACAAAAGAAGAGTGGGACCTGGGCGTGATTGTATCTGACGATCTTAAAGTAGCTAAACAGGTAGAAAAGGTGATGGCAAAAGCTAGAAGGATGCTTGGATGCATAGGGAGAAAAATGGCCAGCAGAAGAAAGGAGATGATAGTGCCTCTGTATAAATCTTTGGTGCAACCTCATTTAGTGTGTGCAGTTCTGGACACCACACCTTCAAAAGAATATAAACAAGTTGGAGTTGGTGCAGAGGGTGGCTACTAAAATGGTTAGTGGTTTTTATTATAAAGCATATGAAGACAGACTTAAGAATCTTATTACATATACTTTAGAGGAAAGGCGGGATAGAGGAGATATGATAGAGCACAGTTACTTACCTGTAACAGGTGATCTCTGGGAACAGCAGGAATAAGTCTTCACATATGGCTACGTCAGTACCGACGGAGCCTGCGCGGGAACGTTCCCCAGCGTCCAATCAGAAAGCTTTTGGGAGCATCCCACAGCGCCTGCGTGCTGCCTTCCTGCCTTTCCAACTGTCTCTCCTCAGTTGAGTTTTATAGCTGAGACAAAGAGGGAGAGAGAGGGAAAGGAAGAGAGATAGAGAGAGAGAGACAACTCCTAGGGGAGGTGGATGGGTTGTGAAGACTTATTCCTGCTGTTCCCAGAGATTACCTGTTACAGGTAAGTAACTGTGCTATCTCCAGGAACAAGCAGGAATGAGTCTTCACATATGGGGACTCCCTAGCTTTTGATGCCAGGGAGAGAGCCCATAAATTGTGTGTCCCTGGGACAGGGCTGCACTTCCCCACCTGGATCTCTGGCATCCCATGAGGAATGGTGGGTAGGAGTTGATTAAGTATGGAACAGGTGTTTGAGAACAGCCTGACCAAAAAAGGCATCCCGGCGGGAGTCCTTGTCCAAGCAGTAATGGGCTGTGAAGGTATGAACGGAGGCCCAAGTGGCTGCTCGACAGATGTCATTGATAGACACAGAGTTCAGATGAGCCAGTGAGACTGCCATGGCTCTCACATTGTGAGCTGTGACATGGCCCTCCAGAGAAATGTTCTTGCTCTGATAGGCGAAAGAAATACATTGGGCAATCCAGTTAGAAAGTGTTCTCTTGGAGACTGGTTGTCCCAAATTGAGAAGGATCAAAGGCAACAAAGAGTTGGGAAGACTTTCTATGTTGCTGTGTCCTCTGTAAGTAAAAAGCTAGAGCTCTTTTACAGGCCAGGGTATGAAGATTCCTCTCTGCACTTGATGCATGAGGTCCTGGAAAAAAGACAGGTAGGTAGACCTCTTGGTTGAGGTGAAAAGGCGAGACCACCTTAGGCATAAAGTGTGGAGTAGACCTAAGGACCACCTTGTCATGATGAAACCTTGTAAAAGGTGGATTAGCTACCAGTGCTTGCAATTCACTGATGCGGCGTGCTGATGTGATTGCAATGAGAAAGATAACCTTCCAAGAAAGGTATTTCAAGGAGGTGGTAGCTAAAGGTTCGAAAGGTGGCTTCCTAAGCTTACCAAGAACCAAATTTAAGTCCCATGCCACCGGTGGTGGTGGTGGCTTTGTTAAAAGGAGGCCTCTCATGAACCTTGCTACAAGGGGATGAGAAGAAACAGGTTGTCCATTCAGAGGCTTGAGGGAAGCTGCAATAGCACTCAGATGGACTCTTACTGAATTTGTCTTAAGGCCTGCATTAGACAGATGAAGGAGATACTCCAGCAACGATTCCAGAGATATGGCACGGGGGTTAAGACCCTTTTCAGAACACCAGATGGTAAACCTTTTCCACTTGAAGGCGTAAGAACGTCTAGTGGAAGGTTTTCTGGAAGCATAAAGAACATCTTTCACTTGTTGAGAAAGATGAAGATCCTGGAGATCTAGGCCTTCAGCAACCAAGCCCTGAGATGCAGAAACTGGGGATTGGGATGCCACAACTTTCCGTCCTCCTGAGAGAGGAGGTCTGGAGCAGACCCTAACTCTAGGGAGGGAGCTTGAGAGAAATGTAGAAGCAGAGGGTACCACACTTGCCGTGGCCAATGTGGAGCTATGAGAATCATGTGGCCTCTGTCTCTCTGAAGCTTGAACAGGGTTTTGGGAATTAGGGGAATGGGTGGAAAGGCATACAGGAAGTCTTGACCCCAATGAAAGAGGAAAGCATCCCTTGCCTGAGCCCCCTGAGCCGGAGTTCTGGAACAGAACCGGGGAAGTTTGGCATTCCACGGACTTGCAAAGAGGTCTATGTCCGGGGTTCCCCAAATTTGAAAAATCTTGGATACCTGGTCCATATGTAGGGACCACTCGTGTGGAAGCAGAACTCGACTGAGTCTGTCTGCCTAAGAGTTTTGAACACCGGGAAGATAGACTGCCAGAAGATGAATGTGATGCTCTCTGGCGAGGGCCCACAGTCGCAGAGCTTCGTTGCAAAGCGACAGAGAGCCAGTTCCTCCCTGCTTGTTTATATAGAACATGGCTACCTGATTGTCCGTGTGGACAAGGACTGTCTTGTGGCTGAGCAGGGTGTGGAAAACTCGCAGAGCAAGGAAGATTGTTCTGAGTTCCAAGAGACTGATATGTAGACAAGTCTCCTGTGGGGACCAGATGCCCTGGGTGGAGAGGTCCTGAAGATGAGCTCCCCAGCCCATTGGAGAAGCATCTGTTGTAAGAGTTGCCTGGGGTAGAGGCTGTTGAAAGGGAGACCCCAGCAACAGGTTTTGAGGGGACTTCCACCACTGGAGGGACAAAATGAGGCAACTTGTGTTTGCTATTTTGTCTGACAGGCAGCCTAATGCCTGGTTCCATTGGGTGGATAAAGTCCACTGAGCTGCTCTCATATGAAGGCGAGCATATGGTACCACATAAACGGTGGATGCCATGTGGCCTAGCAACTGTAGCATTTCTCGAGCAGTTAGTAGGGGTTTTGACTCTGCGTGAGAAGCTAACTGCACCAAGCGAAGGCAACGGGCCTGAGGAAGATAGGCCCTTGCCCTTGTGGTATCCAGCAACGCCCCTAAAAACTCCAGGGACTGAGTAGGGATGAATTGGATTTTGGGATGTTTATTACCAGCTCTAAATATTGAAGGATACACATTGTGCAGGTTAGAGCAGTCTTGGCCTCTGATTGAGTGGGAGCTCGAATGAGCCAGTCGTCCAGATAAGGGAAGACAAATATTCCCAGGGTGCGCAGAAAAGCACCAACCACTGCCATGCATTTCGTGAACACCCTTGGTGCAGAGGCCAGACCAAAGGGGAGCACTCTGTATTGATACTGCTTCTCCTGGAAAAGGAACAGAAGGAACCTTCTGTGAGTTGGATGGATGAGAACATGAGTGTACGCATCCTTGAAATCTAGAGAACAAAGCCAATCCTGACTCTGAAGGTATGGCAGCAGAGTTCCTAGAGAAACCATCTTGAATTTTTCTTTGGCTAGGAATCTGTTCAACTCTCTGAGATCTAAAATGGGTCTGAAACCCCCTGTTTTCTTTGGGATAAGAAAATAGGGGGAGTAGAACCCTGTGCCCTGTTGTTGAGAAGGCACTTCCTCTATTGCCCCCTGGGCTAGAAGAGTGGCAACCTCCTGCTCTAACAGGCTGAGGAGGGAGGTTGGAGAATTGAACTGGTGCACTCTTGTGAGAGGGGGCAAGCTGGAAAAATGAAGTTTGTACCCCTCTTATGATAGAGAGTGTCCAATGCTCTGCTGTGATTTGCCCCCATCTGGGAGCAAAGTGACATAACCTTCCTGGAATGGTGGAGGGCTCTGGTCCTTCTAGAGCCAGGAAGGCTAAGTTCTCTAGCAGAAAGTCAAAGGCCCTGAGGGGGCTGAGATTGCTGGGCTGGAGCAGGCCTCGCAGCCTTTGCCTTGGTCTGTTTGGAGGATTGCTGACGTTTAGAAGGGAAGTGAGCTGCAGAAGATGCTCTCTGACTATAAGCAGGATAGGATCTTCCCTTTTTAGAAAAAGGTGTTTTCTTGAACAACCTTTTCTTAGCAGGAGCAGCTGTGGAGTTGGATAGTCTATCCAAAGCAGAATTTTCAGCATCCATCTGATTGCCTTTTGCTTGCCAATCTTTACCAAACAGATTCTCACCTGTACAAGGGATATTTACCAATTCATCTTGGACCCAGATCTCCAAATCAGATGCTTGAAGCCAAGCAATCCTACGTATAGCTATAGCTGAGGCTCTGCTTACGCATTCAAAGGAGTCGAAAGCTGCACGGTTGGAGAATTTGGAGATATCCTGGGCATGTTTGAGCCCACCGAGAAATTCTTGCCTTTTATTGTCAGACATAAAAGGACTTAAAGTCTGCAAATGGTCAGTGACTTCTTTTAAGAACATTCCCATGTAGTGACTATAAAAATTAATTCTCGCAGCAAGCATGGAAGCTTGGAAGACTCTTCTACAAAAAGCATCCAGGGTCCTACATTCACGTCCTGGAGGATTAGAGGCATGTCTCTTGGCACTTCTAATCTTTCTCATTGCAGACTCAACCACAATAGAGTGGTGAGGAAGCTGAGTTTTATGGAAACCAGGACAAGGAGGGACACGATACATGGTGTCCAACCTGCGAGAATGAGGAGAGGTGGTTAGAGGTGCTTCCCACATTCTTAACATGAGATCATACAGAATCTCATGAATAGGTAAGGTAGCTGCCTCCTTAGGAGTTTTAGGATATTGTAAAATATCTAACTCCTTGGCTCTAGGCTCTGACTCTGGGGCCACTGTAATAGAGAGACCCCGAGCCACCTCTCTGATAAAGTCTTGAAAAGACAAGTCCTCTGGAGGAGACATCCTTCGTTTAGGAGAGGACTCCTCCTGTGGAAGAAGCATCACTGCATCGACAAACTCTTCAGAATCCTCAGAGTCATCAGAGGAATCAAAGTATCGTCTGTCCGGATGCTCTTGCAAAGCCCGATACCCGTACCGATTGGGATCGGTATCGGGAATCACCGGTACCGGGGTATCGGTACCGGAGGGCTGCAGAGGGCAGAGTACCGGCATGGCGGACACCGATGCCGATGTCGATGCCACCGGTACCGGAATCGGTGCCGATGGCGATGCCAGAGCCGGTACCGGCAGAGTAGTCTGTTGCGGTACCACGGGCGTCGATGAAACATAGAAACATAGAAACATGATGACAGAAAAAGACCACATGGCCTATCTAGTCTGTCCTTCCATAACAACAACTACAACAGTCCACTTTTTACCTTTAGAGATCCTCTGTGTTGGTCCCATGCTTTTTTGAATTCAGTTACTGTCCTCATCTCTACCACCTCCACTGGGAGACTATTCCATGGATCCACTACTCTTTCTGTAAAGAAATATTTCCGCATATCACTCCTGAATCTATCTCCCTTCACCCTCATCCCATGTCCCCTCGTAGCAGAACTTGCTTTCAATTGAAAGAGGCTCTCTCCCTGAACATTTATGTCACGGAGGTATTTAAACATCTCAATCATATCACCTCTATCCCGCCTTTCCTCTAAGGTGTACATATTAAGATCCTTAAGTCTGTCCTCATATGCTTTATAATGAAGCCCATTAATCATTTTAGTAGCAACCCTCTGCACCGACTCCATCCTGTTCACATCCTTTTGAAGGTGCGGTCTCCAGAATTGCACACCATACTCCAAATGAGGTCGCACCAAAGACTTATACAGAGGCATGATCACCTCCTTTTTTCTGCTAGCCATTCCTCTCCGTATGCACCCAAGCATCCTTCTAGCTTTTGCCGTCACCTTTTCTACCTGTTTAGCTACTTTAAGATCATCAGACACAACCACGCCTAGGTCCCGCTCTTCTTTAGTGGACAAAAGTACTTCACCTCCTATACTGTATTGCTCCCTTGGATTGCTGCAGCCCAAATGCATGACCTTACATTTTTTAACATTAAATCCCAGCTGCCAAATTCTAGACCATTCTTCAAGCTTAGCTAGATCCCTCCTCATGTTATCTACACCTTCCTGGGTGTCTACTCTATTGCACATGGAAAGCCGCCAGCCTGCGTTCGATGGACTGCCACAAGGAAAGCCGCCAGACTGCGTTCGATGGACAGAATCCTCTGATCCATCAACGCTGCCAATGCCTGGAAGTCGGTACCAGTGGAAGCCACCGGTACCCCAGAGCATGGCACCAGGAGATCTGTCGAGGCCACCAAACATTATCCTTTCTCAGTACACCTCATATGTATATAGTGTACCCTTTTTTCCAAGTTGCATTTCTTGTTTAATGTAATGACCAGACATATTTAAGTTGTCGGATGTTTCTGTTCCATGTGAACCGTGCTGATTGCAAATAGTGCGGTATATAAGAAATATAAATAAATAAATAAATCCTGGAACCCCGATGATGATGCTTTAGAGGCCGAAGCCTCCCGCCGGGGTAATTTTGCCGGTGCAGAATCCTCGAGGGCAAGGCCAGGGGCATCTCGATGCTTAGAAGGAGATTTGCCCTTCGAGGACCGGCTGGATTTATGTTTAGTTACCTGAGATCCATGTGAGGAAGAAGCCCTGGAAGACGTCAATGCCACCGAAGCCGCATCAGAGGGAAACAGGGTACTGAGCTTGGCAGCTCGGTTCTGTCGACCTCTCTTAGACATCATAGAACAGGACACACAATCTGTAATGGAATGGTCAGGGCCTAAACATTTTAGACACCAGTCATGGGTGTCGGTGACGGAGATAGTAGCGCCACATTTTGTGCACTTCTTAAATCCTGAGGCAGGCTTTTCCATATTTAAGGAAAAAGGTTTTGGGCCTAAGGCCCAAAACTGAAGTACACCTGAAGAGAAATAAATGGAAAAAAGGTGGTTGGGTTTTTTTTAAAAAGAAAAGAACAACGACCGGCGGTACCGGTACAGCGTCGAAGAAGGCAGACGCGACAGAAAAGAAATAAAGAAAAAGTAAAGAAATTCTTCTGCGGTGACAGGAACACGACCTGCTGGCTCCGCGGAAAAAGAACAACTGAGGAGAGACAGTTGGAGAGGCGGGAAGGCAGCACGCAGGCGCTGTGGGATGTTCCCAAAAGCTTTCTGATTGGACGCTGGGGAGCGTTCCCGCGCAGGCTCCGTTGGTACCAAGGTACCCATATGTGAAGACTCATTCCTGCTTGTTCCTGGAGATAGATGTTTACATATCTCCATAGCATAAATGCACAGGAGGAGAGCCTCTTTCGATTGAAAGCAAGCTGTGCTATGAGGGAGACATAGGATGAGAGTGAAAGGGGATAGATTCAGGAGTAATAAGTGGAAATATTTCTTCATGGAAAGAGTGGTAGATGCGTGGAATAGTCTCCCAGTAGAGGTGGTAGAGATGAGAAAAGCATGGGACAAACACAGAGGATTTCTAAGGGAAAAAGAGGGGACTATTGTAATAGTCGATATGGAAGAGCAAACTAGATAGGCCATGTGGTCTTTTTCTGCCGTCATTTTTCTCTGTTTCTAACTAGATGTTTCATAAATTGGACTCAAAATGAACTGAATTTAATGCTCTATAAAACGTTTTCTTTGTTTCCTACCATGTCTGAATATTTGGCTGAATTTTGACTAACATCCTTCTAATCTAACCCCCAGCTAATTTCACACCATTACCAAAAAAATAAATGATGACTATGACCCACACATGAAACTTACAAATAACAAAGGCTGCAAGTCAGACATGCACGTTTTCTGAACACTTTTCTAACCCTACTCATGGCTTAAAATTAATTCAGCAGGCCTGTCTGAAGCATTTCATTTCTGTATATTATCTTATTTGTTTAAAGATTAAGAAATACGCATGGCATAGTTCTTTATGCTACTGTCTGAAATATTTACACACAGGCTGAAATACTCATATGTACTTCCTTCTGTGTAAAAAATTTCTCCCTCTTGGTGTTTGGGTTTGCGCAGCTTCCTCTTCTTAAAGTAAGAATCCGTGAGATGCTTTGGGATTTTTACACCAGATACATCAAGTTTGGTAGATGTGGCAATGACAAACTTCTGATGTGCTCTGCGTAGAGGGACACGATTGATGGTCAGAAGCCCTGATTACAAAAGAAAATGCAATTTATTTCAAGTAGAATTTTCAGCTTTACAAAATAAAATAAAA
Source organism: Ichthyophis bannanicus (assembly GCA_033557465.1). Lineage (NCBI taxonomy): Eukaryota > Metazoa > Chordata > Amphibia > Gymnophiona > Ichthyophiidae > Ichthyophis > Ichthyophis bannanicus. The sequence goes on from CM066041.1 coordinate 84,429,148, forward strand.
CAAACAAAAAAAAAACAGTTAAAGTCGAATGAGTCCCATTTGCCACTATAGCAATCTATCTCCATGATCGAGAACCGCGGTGTAGTGGCGAATGGGACTCATTCGACTTTATTGAACTCTCAGCTAAGTACCTGAAAAGGGAAAGTGAACATATTTTTGGTGGTTTATAGTTTGTGATTTGAAGAATAAGGAGAGCGTTTCACTCTGCCCGTTGATGGAATACTTCACGGTGCTTATGTGGGCCATGATTAATGACTGCAGTGTGTGAGAATGACGCAATAGCGTCATAGTACCATTGCTACGGTTTACATTTCATTTCATCCACTGTAGTATACTTAATGACTGAGGGTATATATGGGAGCACTCTGGTGGGTGTCTTACCCATGGTAAATTTGCTGTCTTTCAGCTTTAAATAAAATTTGATTAAAAAGGAGATATCCACTACAAGAGGGAGCATTCTCTCAAGGTGGACCCTCCGACAAGAAAATATAGGGGAATATGACATAAGATAGGTGATATTTTAGATTTTGAAGTTCACTGTGTTTAGAACCCATAGCAAACCCGCCGTATCCTAACAGCACTACCAGGACTCACAAAGTACCATACTCTACCTATCAAAAGGCAACACTGCAAATATTAAACCAATATATTTCAGAGAATAACAATACATGACCTGCTGGGGAAAGAGAACAAGTGGCAATGTCAAATAGGAATTACATAAACAGAATACCTCAGCTCAGTTACAGATGTAGAACACAGACCATCACCAAACAAGGAATCACAATTTAGAAACAGGAAGACAATTAAACTGGGAACCCCAAAAGCCAAACTTGGAATGTACAACACTGTAGAAATAAAACTATAAATTAATTTCCTCTTGTACTAAACAAAGCGCAGACGTTAGTGATGCACATTTCCCAGAGCTGCATATTCCAGTTAATAAATTCAAAATAAAGAGATATTTTTCTACCTTTTGTACATTTTTTTTCAGTTGCAATTGCTCCAGCCACTTTCTTCTGGTTTCTTCTTCTGCTAACTCTCCATCGTCAGCTGTCCATTTGTCCTTTCTTCTCTCTTCTAGTTTTTTTTCCATTCTCTCTCTACATCTGCTTTAATATACTAATCTTTCTCCTTTTGCTCTTTCCTCATTCCTATTTCATCCACTCAAATTTTACCCCTCCATCCTCAATCCCCACTAACTCTCCCAATACCCGGCCAATGGTAGATTTGTCTTCCCTCCCACACAAAATATTTTTCCCCTCTCCATTTCACTCTCCCAGCTCCATCCCATTCTAATCCTCCCCCCAACAACAGCTCCCTTCTAGTTCCAGCCCCACCCAGCATCCGCTCCCTTCTAGTCCCCACATCAGCCCATTTCCAGTCCTAGCCCCCCATCAGCCCATTTCCAATCCTATCCTAGCCAGACCATCAGCCTATTTCCAGTCCTATCCGAGTCCCTCCATCAGCTCATTTCCAATTCCCGCCCCCAATCAGCCCATTTCTAGTCCTTTCCTAGCCCCACCATCAGCCCATGTCAAATCCTAGCTCCCCTCCACTCAGCCCATTTCCAATCCAAGCCCCCCATGAGCCTACTTCCAGTTCTAGCCCCTCCATGAGTCCATTTCAATCCAAGCCCCCACCACAGCCCATTTCCAATCTTAGCACCCCCAATAGCCCATTTCCAGTAGTATCCTAGCCCCTCCATCAGCCCATTTCCTGTCCTAGCTCCCCCCCACTCAGCCCATTTCCAGTCCTAGCTCCCTCCCCTCACAGCCCATTTCCATTCCAAGCCCCCTCCTCATTAGCTATTTGCAGTTCAAGCCCCTCCTTCCACTCAGCCCATTTCCATTCCAAGCCCCCCTCCCCATCAGCTATTTGCAGTTCAAGCCCCCCTTCCACTCAGCCAATTTTCATTCCAAGCCCCCATCCCCATCAGCTATTTGCAGTTCAAGCCCCCCTTGCATCAGCACATTTCCAGTCCTAGCCCCCCCATAGCACATTACCAGTCCTAAGCCCCCCATCAGCCCACTTCCAGTCCTAAGCCCCCCATCAGCCTACTTCCAGTCCTAACCCCCACCCATAGCCCATTTCCAGTCCTAACCCCCACCCATAGCCCATTTCCAGTCCTAACCCCCCTCCCCCCATCAGCCCAGGTAGATAAAAAAACAACAAAAAAAACTAGCTGTTGCTGTGGCAGCGGCAGAATCAAGTGTCCCGCGGGGCCCCCCTTGCCCGGCAGAGCCCTCCCTGCAGCATCAGCTTCCCTCAGCGCGGGCTTTTCAGAGCCGCAAAGGGAGAGGTTCTGGCTCTGATGACACCCTACCTCCCTGCCTTTTTGTTCCATTAACCCTCTGTATAGTAAATTTAACTGTATTTAACTGTATTTATATCCCGCTTTTCACCGGGTCAAAGCGGTGCTACATTTAACAGTAAAGACAGTAACTCTTTCGGTACCCCCATTTTTCCCATAATTTGCTCAAATGGTGTGGCTGGCAACTTTAAAAAGTCACTTTGGACTTTGGGACTACTCATAAAATAATATATTTGCATAATAGTCTTTGGGGTCTAAGTTGCAGTGCTCTTAAAGTGTCGCAAAAGAAAGTATCTCTCCTTCTTTATTTAATAATTGCCCAAGCCGCTGAAGCCTCTTTCGCCCCCATTCCTAGAATGGTCCCCCTTCCAACTCTGGTTTAAAAGCCCTCATTCCTACTATAAAAGTCCTATGCAAATACCGCTTATCCCCCATGAGTCTCTGTCTAGCTCCCAACCATGTTGCCCTTGTCAAAGCCTTGTATGGATTCTCAAGCCCCCACCTTCCGCTGCTGTGATGTGGATCCCATATCCAAGCTTCCAAATTCTCTCTTCCATTTTGTTCCATTTGTACCCACTGAGGTACTTCTCCCTCCCCTTTCCAGACTACCAGTGCTTGAAGTTGAGCCGCCATATAGTAATGTCCTAGACTAGGTACTCCCAACCCTCCCTCCGCTCTCCTCATAAATATTATCCGTCTTGAGACTCTAGATGCTTTCCCTGCCCAAATAAATTCCATTATCAAATTTTGGAGTTTTTTAAAAATATGCTTTTGACACTACACCTGGTATCCAAGCAAACCTAAACAGTATCCTTAGGAGTACATTCGCCCCAACCACGATAGATTATGTCCCCTCCACTTTTGCAGATCTTTTCTTATGGCCTCTATTAAGGGGTCATAATTCCATTCTATAAGATACCTTGTCGTATTTCCGAGCTGGATACCTAAATATCTGAAAGATTTCCAAACCCACTTAAAAGGGAATCCTTCCTGCAGTCTCTGTTCCGGTTCCTCTGGGAGATCAAATCCCAAAATTTCTGTTTTAGTTATGTTGATTTTATAGCTGGATACTGCACTATATTGCCCAATTTCCCACATTAGAACCAGCAGTGAGGAAAGAGATTCTCTCAGGGTAAAAATAACATCATCTGCTGCAAATAATGTTATTTTGACTCTATTTCCCCCATCTGCACACCCTTAAGATCAATTTGTCTGCGGATACGCTCCACTAAGGGTTCTATCACCAGAGCAAAAAGAAGTGGTTACAGAGGGCAACCCTGCCTTATTCCCCTCCCCAAATTGAATGTTTCCGAGTAACCTCTCTTATACAGGCTCTAGGATTGGTATATAAAGTTCATATTCATCCAATAAAGTTGCTTCCTAACCCCATCCGTTCTAACACCTAATGGCCATTCTACTCTGTCAAATGCTTTTTCACCATCAACTGTGACAAAAACTGCTTTTTTCCCATTTGTAATTGCCATGTTATGTTCAAGATTTTCCGAATGTTGTCCCCTCCTTGTTGGCCTTGTATGACCCCAGTTTGATCTTGGTTCACCAATTTGGGGATCACCCCTGCAATCTACTCGTCAAACCTTTGCCAGTAACTTCACATCTAAATTTATTAAGGAGATCGGGCTATAAGATCCACATACTGTTCCATCTTTATCCAGGTTTGGGCAATATGGTTATCCCAGCCTCTGCCATTGTACTGTGTATTTTCTTGCATTGCATTGTGTGCCTTCAAATCAATGCTGTGTGACCGGAAGCAGATTGTCAGGCCTTTCTTCCAAGGCAATGGAGGGTTATGTGACTTACCCAAAGTCACAAGGAATGCCAGTGGGAATCAAATCCTGGTCTCTTGGTTACCAAGCCAGTACTCCAACCAGTAGACTACCCCCTACTGGGTTATCTTCTTAGTTGCCAGGGAGTGGAGGAGTGGCCTAGTGGTTGGGGCAAGGTACTTCAGGCCGGAAGGTCAGGGGTTCAAATCCCACTAGAGGACAGCAACCTTGGGCCGGAAGGACTGGGGTTTCTAGTCCCACAGGTGCTCCTTGTGGTCTTGGGCAAGCCACTTAACCCTCCATGGCCCATGTTCCCTGTAAAATAGTTATCTCCAAGTTATAATGCCCTGTTCAATGTAATTTCAGTTTGTTCAATGTAAACCGCACTGATGCAGAATAGCGCGGTATATAAGAGAATGAAAGTAAGTAAGTAAGTAAATATTATTAAAAACCTCAGTCAGCATAGGGTATAGTTGATCTTGAAAAACCTTATAGAACTTAGCCATGAAGCCATCTAATCCAGGGACCTTGCCCACCTTAAGGGTCTTTATGGCCTCCTGCACTCCACCCCACTTATTGCCCTGTCCATCCTCTTTGCCTCTTCTTTATATACAGTGTTTAACACACAGTCCTGCAAGTGTTGGGTGCTTTTTGCCTCCCCCTGCTTTATTTCACTACTATAGAGCTTAGCATAATATTCCCGGAACACCTGCCGGTTCTCATTACCATACACCATCTCCTTATCATTTCTAATACCGCTAATGGTACTTTGTTGTGCTCTGGCATTAAGTACTACTACTACTATTTAGCACTTATAGAGCACCACGCATGCAGCGCTGCACAGTTAACCTACAAGAGGTGGCTAACAAACAAGAGAGAGTCCCTTCCTGTCAGAGTCATGCTCATCGGAGCTTACAATCTAGTTAGAACAGTACAGAGCATTAGTCAGTTCTGCGGAAGATACGGTGTGGTACAGCTCAGTCTATGGTTAGGTCAAAACGTTGACGGGGGTTAGGGTAGGATGAGGATGGAAGTCAGGATCTGAATGCAACGGTGAAGAGGTGGGTCTTCAACCTGGACTTGAAGAGGGCCAGGGAGGGCGCCTGGCGCACAGACGTAGGTAGGCCGTTCCAGGCGTGTGGCGCAGCAAGGTGAAAGGAGCGCAGTCGTGAGTTCACGGTACGGGTGAAAGGCATTGAAAGAAGCGATTTGCTGGTGGAGCGCAAATTTCAAGAGGGGACGTAAGGAGAGATAAGGGATATGAGGTATTGAGGGGCCATAGAGTGAATGCATTTATAGGTCAGCAGGAGAAGCTTGAACTGGATGCGGAATTGAACAGGGAGCCAGTGAAGTGACTTGAGGAGGGGAGTAATGTGGGCATGGCGAGGCTGGCAGAAGATTAGTCGAGCAGCATGATTTTGTATAGATTGAAGGGGAAGGAGGTGGCTCACAGGGAGGGCAGCGAGGAGTAGGTTGCAGTAGTCGAGGCAAGAGGAGATTAAGGAGTGGATAAGCGTTTTGGTAGTGTGTTCAGAGAGGAAGGGGTGGATCTTGCTGATGTTGTAGAGGAAAAATCAGCAGGTCTTGGCTACAAGCTGGACATGGGCAGAGAAGGAGAAAGAGGTGTCAAAGATAACCCCTAGATTGCGGGCCGAGGGAACAGGAAGGATAGTAGATCCATCCACATGGGGGGAGGAGTTGGGTGGAAAGGCAAGGAGTTCATTCTTGGCCATGTTCAGTTTCAATCGGCGATGAGACATCCAGGCAGCGATGTCCGAAAGACAAGCAGAGATCTTGGACTGGGTTGCCAGAGAGATATTAGATGTAGAGAGGTAGATTTGGGAGTCATCGGCATAGAGATGGCACTGAAAGCCATGGGAAGAGATAAGCACGCCAAGGCCTTGGGTATAGAGAGAGAAAAGGAGGGGGCCCAAGACAGATCCCTGGGGTACACCTACCTGGAGCGGGGTAGGGGAGGAGGAGAAGCCTCCAGAGCATACACTGAATGAGCGATGGGAGAGGTAGGAGGAGAACCAGGATAGTACGGAGTCCTTGAAGCCAAGTGAGGAGAGGGTGGTGAGGAGAAGGTCGTGGTCAACGGTGTCGAAGGCAGCAGAAAGGTCAAGAAGGATGAGGACAGAATAGAGGCCCTTAGATTTGGCCAGGAACAGGTCATTGGTGACTTTTGTGAGTGCCGTTTTGGTGGAATGTAGGGGGCGGAAGCCTGATTGTAGTGGATCCAGGAGGGCCTGGGAGGTGAGGAAGTCGAGGCAGTGACGGTGGACTGCTCGTTCTAGCAGTTTGGATATGAAGGGAAGGAGGGAGATGGGTCAATAGTTAGAAGGGCATGTGGGATCAAGTGAGGGTTTCTTGAGGAGGGGTGTGACAACAGCATGTTTGAAGTCAACAGGGACAGTTGCAGTGGAGAGTGAAAGGTTGAGGATATGAGTAATGGAGGGGGCAATGGTGAGGGAAATGGAACATAGGAGATGGGTGGGGATAGGATCTGATGAACAGGTGGTGGGTTTGGAGGAGGAAAGAAGAAGTGTGGTTTCTTCTTCAGAGATCGGGGAGGAGGAGGAGAGGGTGGCAGGGGGAGTATGGATGGGGGAGGAGAAATGGGGGGGGAGGTGGATGAGGGGGTAGGGAATTGGAGAGTAATTTTGAGGATTTTGTCATGGAAGTAATCGGCTAGGGTTTGGGCAGAGAGGGAGGGAGGGGTCGGGGCGGGGGGACCTTGAGGAGAGAATTGAGGGTGTTAAAGAGACGGCGAGGATCAGAGGCAAGGGAATTAGTCAGGTGGATGTAGTAATCTTGTTTGGCAAGTGCTAAGGCTGACGGGAAGGAGCCAAGCATGAATTTGAAGTGTAGAAGGTCTTCCTGGGAGTGGGATTTGGACCAGGCTCGTTCGGCAGAACGGGCACAGATGCATAGGCAACGGATTGTGGGTGAAAGCCAGGGTTTATGGTTTATGGTTTAGGCATTTGATATACCGCCCTTTACTTATGCATCAGAGCGGTTTACAGGTATATACTAAAAGGTACTTTTTATTCCCTTGTCCCCGAAGGGCTCACAATCTAAGTGTACCTGAGGCAATGGAGGGTTAAGTGGCTTGCCCAAGGCCACAAGGAGCAGCCATGGGACTAGAGACCTCAGTCCCTCCGGGTTGGGGAGTAGATCGTTTTACAGGACGTGAGATGGGAGGGGCAAGAGTGTCGAGGGCTGAGTATAGTGCCTTGTCGACAGAATCAGATGATAAAATGGAGAAATGGTGGAGGAGAGAGTCAGGGGATCAATATTATGAAGATTTCTAAATAGGACGGAGGAGACAGGATGAGGTTGGGATGGCGGGAGCTGAAAAGTAAAAGTTAAGAGGTGATGGTCAGATAAGGGAAGGATTCATTTGTGGAAATTTGAGGGAGAGGAATTGGAGAAGAGTATTAGGTCAAGGCAGTGGCCGTGTAGTGTGTGGGGGCAGTGGAGCAAAGTTGGAGGTCAAACGAGGCGGTAAGAGTGAGGAACTTAGAGGCATGGGGGTCGAAGGGGTTGTCGACGTGAATGTTGAAATTGCCAAGAATAAGAGTGGGGGAGGAGGGATCCATAAAGGCAGAGAGCCAGGAGTCAAAGTCGGTGAGGAAGGTTGATTTGGAGTAGTCGGGTGGGCGATAAATAACCGCTACTCGGAGGGGAAGTGGTGTGAGGAGGCGAATGGAGTGGACTTCGAAGGAGAGGGGGGAGTGTGATTGGGGTGGCAGGAGGCGTTGGAATTGTCAAGAGGGAGAGAGTAGGAGGCCAATGCCACCACCGCGACCAGTAGATCGAGGTGTATGGGAGAATTGGTAGCCCCCATAGCAGAGAGAAGCAATGGATGCGGTGTCGTCTGGGGGAAGCCAGGTCTCGGTTCGGGCAAGGAGGTGTAGGGCATTAGAGATGAAAAGATCGTGAATAAAAGAGGGTTTTTTTAAATGACTGAACATGCGTTCCAAAGGGCACAAGTAAACGAGAGAGCGAAGGGGGGGAGGAGAGGGATATGGATAAGGTTGGATAAGTTACGTGCGGATTTCTTATTAGAATAGTGCGGGGGTCTATTTTTAGGGTAGTAGCGAGCTTTAGATAGAGAAGAGTGAGGGTGGGTATGTTTGGGTTATGTGCTCCCGGAGAGGGATACGAGGGGGGGGGGGGGATGAGGGATAATTTGATGGTGCCAGGTAAGTTATGTGAGGGATTATTTTTGGGGGTAGGGTTGGAGTTGATATTTATGCGTAAGTGATTGTGGGATGACTGGGAGGGGGGAGGACAGGATGTGGATGAGATTAGATAGGGTACGTGAGGAACTATCTTTAGAGTGGGAGAGAAATCGGGGGGGGGGAACCAGGGTTAGGGTTGATATTACCTGATGAGAGAAGGAGAATGAATATTAGAGAGAGAGGTAAAGTGGAGATAGTACGTGGAAGCGAGGGTGGGGTTGCCTTAAAGAGACGGGGGCAGGTTGACTGCGGGGAATGGTGTGGAGAAGCTCAAGAGTGGGTGCTAGAGTAGGGGGCAGAATGGAGGGAGAAGTTAGGAAGGTGGAGAGGAGCTGGGTAAGTGCGGGAGATAGTGTGGAGAGGCTCGAAAGCAGATGCTAGGCTAGGGGGGAGAGTGGAGGGAGAAGTAAGGAAGGTAGATGCTAGGTTAGGGGAAAGAGTGGAGGAATGAGTGAGGAGAGTAGGGGGAGAGGAGGGAGGGTGTTGGTAGGAGGGGAGGCAGTTGGGGAGGATGAGGGAGAAGAGGACAATGAGATATGGGGCCATGGGGGTAGGCAGCAAGGTCTGAGCAAACAACGGGTAGCAGTTCTAAGCAACAATAGGTAGCAGTCCAAGGCAACACTGGGTAGCAGTTCTAAGCACTAATGGGTAGCAGTCCAAGGCAACACTGGGTAGCAGATCTAAGCACTAATGGGTAGCAATTCTAGGCAACACTGGGTAGCAGATCTAAGCAACAATAGATAGTAGTCCTAAGCCACACTTTGTAGCAATTCTAGGCAATAATTGGTAGCAGTCCAAAGCAAAACTGGGTAGCAGTTCTAAACACTAATGGGTAGCAGATCTAAGCAACAATAGGTAGCAGCTCTAAGCAATAATGGGTAGTAGTTTTAAGCAACACTGGGAAGCAGTTCTATGTAACAATAGGTAGCAATTCAAAGCGACCATGGGTAGCAGTTCTAAGCAACAATAGGTAGCAGCTTTAAGCAACACTGGGTAGCAGTACTGTGCAACGCTGGGAAGCAGGTCTAGGCAATAATGGGTAGCAGATCTAAGCAATAATGGGTAACAGTTCGAGCAACAATAGGTAGTAGCTCTAAGCAACAATAGGTAGCAGCTCAGGCAATAATGGGTAGCAGTTCTATGCAACACTGGGTAGCAGTTCTGTGCAGTAATGGGTAGCAATTCTGCTGTGGTGCTGGCAATGAGCAGCAGTTCTGTGCAAGTACTGGGTAGCAGTTCAGTGCAGGCAGTGGGCAACAGGTTAGGCAAACAGTGGGTAGTGGTTCAGTGCAAACAATGATTAGCAGCTCTAGGCAGGCAGTAGGTAATAGTACTAAGCAGACAATGGGTAGCAGGTACGAGGCGGATAATGGAAGGAGAGGTCAATGACAGCCGTGGGCAGCAAGTCAAGGAGAGTTGCTTGAAGGAAGGTGGTGTTGGCGAGATGGTAGGGGTCAGGAGGAGAAGTGTGAGACGTGTAGAGGAGCGATCGTGCCTACCCGGTTCCAGGGTCAGCTCCAGGCAGCTCGATGATTAGGAGGAGCAGGGTTCACGGCTCACACCAGAGCGCTCCCGGGCCCACGCCTAAGGGCGCGCCCGATGGAGCACGCTGCTTTAAAGGGCCGCTGCCCTTTGATCTCTCTCGGTGGCGGCGTGTTCTGACTCCTCTGATGGAGCACGCCGCTTTAAAGGGCCGCTGCCCTTTGATCTCTTGCTAAGTCTGCTTGCCAAGAGCTTACCAGCTCTGTTTCCGCCTTCAAAATAAATCTGTTTGAGCATGTTTAGTTCATACGCTATAGAGGTTGCTGCAACCTACCAAGCTCCACCCTTAATGTTTTCAATTCCTCCAAAATCTTGGGATTTTGTTCACTCTGGTGACTCTCCTCTAAACGCCTTATATTCTGCAATAATTTGTGCTCTGTCCTCATGTGTTTTTTTGGCCTCCGCTGCTAGCCCTACCAGATGTACCACTGCTTTCAGGCCATCCCATACTGTACTCAAGGTACTTCCCCATTTGCATTAAAATGAATGTACTCCTGAATCACTTGTTTAATACAGTCCACATTTCCTGCTTCCTCTAAAAGAGAGCTATTGTCTCCAAAATGTAAGGTCTTCATCCAGGATTCCCAAATTAGAGGTGACACTCATCGGAGCGTGATCTGTCAAGGATATGGGCCCATGCTCCACTTCCTTTATCTTGGATATCCAGCTACCACTTGCCCAGATCATATCCATATGGAGTGGAGGAGTGGCCTAGTGGTTGGGGCAAGGTACTTCAGGCCGGAAGGTCGGGGGTTCATATCCCACTAGAGGACAGCAACCTTGGGCCGGAAGGACTGGGGTTTCTAGTCCCACAGGTGCTCCTTGTGGTCTTGGGCAAGCCACTTAACCCTCCATAGCCCATGTTCCCTGTAAAATAGTTATCTCCAAGTTATAATGCCCTGTTCAATGTAATTTCAGTTTGTTCAATGTAAACCGCACTGATGCAGAATAGTGCGGTATATAAGAGAATGTAAATAAATAAATAATCCAGTCTGCTATACCAAGCATGTCCAACTTCGAACAGGTCGTGATCTATTTTTTCCGGTCAAAAGAGCCGGTGATCTACCACCATGAAAATTAAGTTTCAAATTAAATTTTAACCCAATAAATTGGAGGATCCCCGCCCCCCATTTTTAATGAACCTTCTGTCATTTACTTGGATGTGATCAGCTGTTAAGCAAATTAAGCAAAAACAAAACAGAGATGAAGATCCAGTAAGAACTGCGAGGGGAAATGGAAAGAACATTTTTTCTTAAAGTTTTATTGAGTAATAACTTTCTTTAATTGTCTTAATAACTTTCTTTAACTTTTACTGAGTAATCTCTGTTAAATTTAGGTTGAGTATTGATCCAGACTGATCTTGCACAGTCTTTAATATTTCGCTCTTGCTCATTAGTGAGACGTCTGAGCCTGCATTTCATCCACCAGCTTTTTGAAGTTGGGTGAATATTGCGTGAGGGCCAGTTTCAGGGAATCCTGGAGATGTTCATCTGTCATGTTGGAACGTTGTATAGTATTTGTCATTTTCAGATGGGAAAACACAGATTCATACAAGTAAGTTGAACCAAAACAGGAGTGTACAGCTTCACTGTATCTTCTCAAGTTGGGAAATTTGTCTCTAGGCACTAGTTTCCAAAACGATTCTTGCTCAGCACGGGTCTTGAGAAAAATGTCATTTTTAAGGGCTAATATTTTGTTTTCAAGAGATGGCTTGTTCAATGAGTCATTTTTACTGATAGCAGCTGCAGTTTCTTTAATGTCCACATCTATTTTGAATGGGTATGACGAGTACTCCACAACTGTTCCAATTTCTTTGGAAGTCACAGAATGTATTTTCGAATTCCTGGATAACAGAACAGATTTCTGTCACATACTTCTCGTTCTGAAAAACAAAATGTGGATATTGTCCCAGATGGTCCTGCGTATTAGGAAAATGATCAAAAGTGTTGTTTGCAAGGTCAGTCATCATTAGCTCAAATTTGCTCTTGTAGGATGAAAATGTACTCATCTCGCCAATGCATTTGTTTTTACCTTGTAGTTCAAGGTTCATATCACTTAGTTCGCCTGTAAAGTCAGCGAGAAATGCCAGATCACATAACCACTCCTCATCTTCCAATGTACTCATCTCGCCAATGCATTTGTTTTTACCTTGTAGTTCAAGGTTCATATCACTTAGTTCGCCTGTAAAGTCAGCGAGAAATGCCAGATCACATAACCACTCCTCATCTTCCAACTCTGCTTGGTCATCTCCCCTCTCCTTCAAAAAACTTCTTATTTCATTCAGCAAATCACGAAATCTTTGCAGAAATTTGTGCCTACTTAGCCACGTTACATCTGTGTGCAAAATGATTTCCGCTGCCCCTTCATCAAGAGTAAGATTGAAAAGCCGTCTTTGAAGTGATCTTCCACAAACTGAATTTACAATTTTGAAAGTGATGTCTATGACAGTCTTTGTATTGAGTCTCTTGCTTGCCAAAACTTGCTGGTGAATGATGCAGTGGTAAGAAAGGAAATCTGGGAAGTCATCATGCTGTCTACAGAGGGCTATGAAACCGTTAACCTCACCTGTCATTGCTCTTGCTCCATCAGTAGTGATGGAAACAAGTCTATGCAAAGGAAGATTACACTTTGTCACAAAAGAATGGAAAGAACTGAATATTTCCTGACCGGTAGTTCTTCCTTTTAAAGAAATCATTCCAAGTAGTTCTTCTTTAACACTGAAGTCTTCAAAAACCATCTGAATAAAGACTAGTAACTGGGCTATGTCTCTTATGTCTGTAGATTCATCCAGTTGGAGTGAGAAAGCAACACAATTTGAAACATCCTCCAACAATTGTTCAGTTGTGTCTCCACACATCTTTTCTATTCGCCGCACAACGGTGTTTCTTGAGAATTGTACATCTTGAATAGCAGCTATGATCTCTTTCTTATTTTTAAATCCTTCAAAAAGATTGTCAGCTGCTTCAAGAAAACAATCTTTTACAAATTCCCCTTCAGTGAAAGGTTTGCATTTCTTTGCGATCAGATTGCTGACCTTGAAGGATGCTATGATTGCATTGACCGAATGTGACCTTGGCTTCGCCATCAACTGTTGCTGAGTAGCCAATTTCGATTTAAGTTCTTTGAGCTTCAGTTTACGAATTTCACTTTTGGGTGGAAAATCAGCATCAAACGTATTACTATGCAGAGCCTTATGATGACGTTCCAGATTACCCTTTTTGGGCAAGGATACTGGGGCGTTACAAATTAGACAACAACACTTGTCTTTCACCAGGATGAAGAAGTAGTCCATTTCCCATTCATCATGAAAGTGGTAGGTTTTGCTCTTCTTTGGAACACTCATCTTCGTTATACTGGGGTGGCTGGATGTAAGAAGGCCAAATCTGCTAAGTTAATATAAACACTGGCTGAATCTGGTCCAAAACTGTCACTGTCCCAAAGTATTAAATATCAACAGGAACTGAAGACCTCTGGATGATGTGCAATACAAGGACTGGAGAAGTAGTCCATTTCCCATTCATCATGAAAGTGGTAGGTTTTGCTCTTCTTTGAAACACTCATCTTCGTTATACTGGGGTGACTGGATGTAAGAAGGCCAAATCTGCTAAGTTAATATAAACATTGGCTGAATCTGGTCCAAAACTGTCACTGTCCCAAAGCATTAAAGATCAACAGGAACTGAAGTCCTCTGGATGATGTGCAATACAAGGACTGGAGATGCCAAAACCACACACATGCAGTTCTAAAAGTAAAAATAAGAATTCATCTTACTGGCACCAATAATCAAATACTACCAAACAATCATCAAAAAAACTCAAACACCTGTCCAGCAAACCAGATAAAATCAAATACCGCCAAACACATTCAAATACCACCGCACGTGATTTAATAAATTCTGCACACAGTGTAGAATCAACGCAAAGGCTAGGCAAAATAAAATTGCAGAGGCAAGCAAACGTCACAGTGGTTTGAACCAATTCGAAGGCAAGGCAAGTTAGAACAAAATTGGAAAAAAAAGGCCAAAATCACCAAATTCTTGACACTTTGTTGTGTCTACCCGAAAACGTTTAATGAAAGCGAACTATAAAGTGACCAACGACCAGCACACGACACAACTAATACGGTACATGTATTCAGGTAAAGCCCGGGCGAATGGATATTGCCCGGTATATAACACACTTCTAAGGGGTGTTGGGGTGGGGGCAAGAATGGGTGATTCTGAGAGGTAGGAGACCAGGTATGACTCCGGGCCTGTGGCGTCCCGTCACAAGGCGCGGATGGCGTCCCCCTGGGGTACCCACAAACTATTGGCATGAAAACAACAAGCACCCCCAATACACCCGCAGGCAAGATTCCTGCAGGCAGGGAAAAAAGACAGGCAAAGGATCAGCAGCGGCCGCAAGCCCTCTGCAGATGGCCTGCCGGCACGTGCTCTCTCCTAGTGATAGGGCGAGCTGCTGGAGAGATGGAGCTAAGTGGGGCTGGTGATCTACCTCTTACCCCTCCGCATCTACAGGTAGATCGCAATCTAGCTGTTGGACATGCCTGTGCTATACTATCCATGAGGGTTTGAATAAAATATGTTCCAGGGTGCCTACATCTCCAGAGATCCATTAATCCTAACCACTCTTTCAATCTAAGTAGACTCCGCCTCTCTCTCCCCCCCCCCAAGTATTCCTCCCCCGCTGTTCTCATGGTGAGGGTATACAGTTAGATTGTAGTCCCCTCCGAGAATTATTGGGGTTCCCCGCATTTGTTCCAATTCATTCACCATCCTATTGTAAAATTCTGCTTGATGTTCATTGAGTCCATACAGGCAAATGACCCATACTTAATCGCACCCCTATACACCGCCCTTGTCTCTGTACTCTCCCACCACGTTGTCCTTAACTTTCTCGCTCAGCATTATACCTACTCCCCCTTTCCAGGGCTCAGCGTGGCATCCTGCTAGTAGGATATATGGGTAATGCTTAGATTGGAGCAGCCTTCCTGCTCTACTTTGAGATGAGTTTCTTGTATGCAGAGGATGTCATCTGTCAGCCTCACTCACTCCCATTCCACTTACCTGCACTTACGCCAAGTTCTAAAACCATGCACATTAAATGTTGATATCGTCATAGACTGTTCACCCACACGCCGCCATTCCCTCCCTCTCCCTAACTGCTTTGTAAATGTGCCATCAAGTTTATTCTCCTCCCCAACCCTCCCATTTTTCCCCCTCCCTCCTCCTCCTCCTCCCCCTCCCCCTCCATGTCTCAGTCTTGAGGCCCCTTGCGAAGTAGAGCTCATCTTTCTGGACCCCCATAGCCACCCCTATGTTCCTCCTCCACCCGCACTTCACCCTCACCCCCCCCCCCGCTCAACCCCATATTTACAACTATTCCCCATCTTCCATATCTTACTTCTTTATCTTTATTCGTCACTTAATATACCGCCCACACATGAGTATCAGAGCAGTTTACAATGCAAAATCAAAAGGCTGCAAGAAAAAGGAAACAGAATGCCAATGGTCAGACAGGAAAGAGACAGAATAGGAAGAGCAGGAAAGAACAGGACTGTCCTTAAAAGGGAGGGGTGTAACAACACAGGGACATCATGGGGGGGGCACGAGGGTTGTGGGGTAAGGTCGAAGGCGGTGTAGAAGAGATGAGTCTTTAAACAAGCTTTGAAACTGGTAAAGGAGGGTTCTGGCGGGAGCGAGTTCCAGAGCCTAGGGCCAAGGAAGAAGGCGGCTGAGGACCGGGTGGATTCCAGGTGGGCCTGGGAAGGGGAGGGAAGGGACATGTGGTTAGCATGTATGGACCTAAGAGACCACTGAAGGGTGTGGAGGCGAACCAGATTGGAGACGTTTTGAGGCACCAGTGCTCAATACCTCTCCATGCTCCCCTCCCCCCCTCTTCCCCCTAACATTCATTCCCACAAGCATCCACAGTGTTTTGAAAGACTGTCATTATTGTAAATAACATCTGAATAAGCACACACCCTCTTAAAATAAACATGTGCTAGTAATTACATTTCTCACAACAGTTTTCCTCCATAGGTCTCTACTCCCACCCTTATGATTTTCCAGATCTGCCGGACCATGCTTCTAATATATACAGACTCTGAGTCTTTACACTTCATCATGGTGCATCATTGGCAACTCTTAGGGCTTCCATATACCACCAGATAGTGCCTCGTCTGCAGGCCGCGTAGGTTATTAATGCTGTCCCTCTCTTTCCTTCTGTTGATCCAGCTCCATTGCAGGTAGCCCAGCTTCCTGGATTGCTTTCTTGGCTTCATCCAGGGTTCTAACCTACTAACTTTTTCCATCTTTATTGAAAGCCAATCCAAAAGGATAGAGCCAGTGATATTTTACTCCTTCCTTACGCAGACGTTTAGTAGAGGGATTCATATCCCGACTTCTTGGCAAAGTTCCTGCCGCCAAATAAGCAAATATGGCAACTTTATATCCTTGCCACTCAAAGTTTTCCAGTCCCCTCTTTTTTGCCTATTTTTTCTTTAATATCATAGTCTTTCATACAAATAACTATGTCTCTTAATCTGTTCAGCTTTACTGGGCCCAAAGTGCAATGTGATCTAAGGCTATACCTTCCGGTATTTCTGTCTCTCCTCCTTGGCACAGGGTCTCCAGGCATATTGCCTCTGCTACCCTTTTACTGTCTCAAAATTCTGGATCTTCTGGAATCCTCTTATTCATAGGTTGTTTCTTCATGTCATATTCTCCAGAATTTGGTCTTTCCATTTATCCGTTCCTCTTATTTGATCCTTCATTGCCTCTTGGTGTTGCAGCATTTGCTCCATTTTATGGTCCTGTTCCTCCACCCTGTGTTTCAATTCGGCCACCTCTTCTTTTAGGTCTCCTAATATTTCTCCCAGTTCTTCTTTAACACCCATTAGTTCTTTTTTTTAATTCAGTAAATAATGCTTTCAGTTTGTCTCGGGAGATCTACTGTAATAGCACTTCGCCATGCTCATCACCACCACTCCTACCGCCTTTCCTTTCCCACTCCGTGGACTCTCCTCCCCCTGAGCCCGCCGCAGCCATCTTGTGCTCACCTCGGTCCACAGCAGAGCCTTCATAAGCGAATTCCCGCAAATCCGCTGCCTTTCTCTGTGTCATCATTCTCTGCCTATGTGCCTCCGATGCTTTTCAGTGTGTTTTGTTGGTTTGTTCAGGGCTCTTGGAGGGGTATTCATCAACTAATACTGGAGTTAGCTCCGGAGCTCAGGACTTAAACAGCCATCCAACCATATGACCTCACTTCCTCCAAGGGAGATGCTGTTAAAGTACAGCATGGTATGGTTTCTGGAATCCAAGTATCCAAAACAGCATGGCTTTACTAAAGGTAGGTCATGTCAGATGAATCCAATTGATTTCTTTGACTGGGTGACCAGAAAATTGGATGGGAAGAGGGGGGCTCCTCTAGGTGGGGTATATTTAGATTTCAGCAAGACCTTTGACACTGTTCCACATCAGCACTTTTAAATAAACTGAGTACGCTTGGGATAGACTCTAAAGTGACTGATTAGGCAAGAAAGTTCTTGCGTGGGAGAACCAGGTTAGTAGTAAACAGAGTTCGTGCTTAAGATAGGGGTGCTACTAGTGGTGTACCACAGGGATTGGTCCTTGGTCTTGTTCTTTTTAATATGTTTTTAAGCAATACTGCAAAGGGGCTGCTGGGTAAGGTTTGTCTCTTTGCATATGATACTAAAATCTTCAACAGGGTAGGTACCCAGGAGGTGTGGATAACATTAAAAAGGATCTAGCCGGTGTTGGTGATTGCGGCAGGAGGAGCGGTGTAGCCCCGCCCCCCAGGACCTTTAAAATCTTGCGGTCCCCCGCTGGAGAACCGGAGCGAGCGGGGTCAGCTGGAGCCGGTGTTGGTGATTGCGGCAGGAGGAGCGGTGTAGCCCCGCCCCCCAGGACCTTTAAAATCTTGCGGTCCCCCGCTGGAGAACCGGAGCAAGCGGGGTCAGCTGGAGCCGGTGTTGGTGATTGCGGCAGGAGGAGCGGTGTAGCCCCGCCCCCCAGGACCTTTAAAATCTTGCGGTCCCCCGCTGGAGAACCGGAGCGAGCGGGGTCAGCTGGAGCCGGTGTTGGTGATTGCGGCAGGAGGAGCGGTGTAGCCCCGCCCCCCAGGACCTTTAAAATCTTGCGGTCCCCCGCGGTATGCGACCCGCGGTCGTGTGACCGAAGGGGCGTGACCAAAGGGGCAGGACACGCCCCTTTGGAGCCCCTTCGGAGCAACGAGGAGCTACAGAGGAGTTCTCCGGGTCCATGGGCAAGCGACGTAAAAAGGTGTTTCCTGTGGTGAACACCCAAAAGGCTCCCAAGATTGTGGGCCCGATGGATGTCCATCTTCAAAAAGCTCAGGGAGAGCGTGGGTTATCGGACGCAACCCTTGGGTCCGTAAGTACTGTCTCTGACTCTTCTCTTATTGCGCAGGGTTTTTCCCTACCCAGTCAGGAAATTGAGACTACTAAGGGGCTCTCCCCCAGGGATGTCAGTCTGGGGGTGAAACCCTCGTTGGATAATGGAGACGTTGTTACTATTTCTGTAGTTGAGGATGATAAATGCCTATTGTCTGTTCTTCCATCTCCATTGGAGTTTCCTACTACTGTCCCATCTGTGGTCTCTCCAACTGATGTTTCCCTGAGAGACGTGTTTGAAGTGGTGACGCGTATTTATTTTATTATTTTATTTTATTTATAGTCTTTTTTATACCGCGCTATTCAGCATCAGCGCGGTTTACAGTAAACAATGAACACACACATTTCCAATAGTACTTTGTGTTTACATATGAACAGGAGATTCAACTTGGCTAACAGGGGAACTATATACAATAACAATATATACAAATCACAGAATAGTCATGGAGATGTCTTTGATGTCTTTGCGTGCCTCCCTTTCTCAGGTCTCTCAATTTTCTAAGGATGTGGTACGGAAGTTAGGTGCTCATGATGAGTCTTTGGTGAAATATAATGTTGCTTTAAATAAATTAGGGGGTCAGGTTTCTGTTATGCAGGCAATTGCCTCTTCTTCTATCCGGGATAATATTAATATACATCATCAGATTGAGTCTCTTGAGAATGTTGCACGTGTAAAAAATTTAAGATTCTTAAATTTTCCCCAAACTCATTACCTCTCTCCTTCTATTTTGTTATATAAATATTTCAAGGAGGTCTTAATGATTGATGATGTTAATTCGATAAAGTTTTCTTCGGTTTATTATATTCCCTCGGTGTCTTCTACGGAGGCCTCTTCCCCTCTTGCCAATGACGCGGGGAAGGGTTTAGTGTCTTCTTCATTGGATGTCTCTGCGTTTCTGGAGTCTTCAACTGATGAGATCACCAGACGTGCCACATTGATTGTTTCTTTTATTTGTCAGATAAAAATTTAATATTGCGGTTGTATTTTTCTAAAAAGAATCAATTGTTTTGTGGTGGCACGATACAGGTTTTCCCGGATGTGTGTCGACTCACTCAGAAATGCAGGAAGGCTTTTTTGGCATTGAAATCCCGTGCCTTGGCAATAGGGGCCTCTTTTTTCCTTAAATATCCTTGTAAGTGTATTTTGATTTATGAACAGACAAAATATGTGTTTATGGAATCTGATCAATTGAATGTGTTTCTAGATAACAAAGAATGTGGATAGATATTCTTTTCTTTATTTCCTTTCTTAGTCTTAGGGTTAGTAATTTTTTTTTTCGATTCCAGGCCCGGTTATGTTAATATGGTTGTGTGTTATACCTTGTTATTGGTCCTTTCGCTCCCTTGATGTGGACTTGATTGTAATGCCTTCTCTTTGTTTAAAATAAAGATTGTTAAACCTCAAAAAAAAAAAGGATCTAGCAAAGCTTAAAGAATGATCAAGAATTTGGCAGCTAAGATTTAATGCTAAAAAATGCAAGGTCATGTATTTGGGCTGCTGTACAGTATAGAGGTTGAAGTACTTCGGTGCACAAAAAAAAAGTGGGACCTGGGGGTGAACATACTGGATGATCACCCAACAGCTAGAAAAGGTGACTGCAAAAGCCAGAAGAATGCTTGGATGCACAGGGAGATGAATAACCAGAAGGAAAAAGGACATAGTAGTGCCTTTGTCATGGAGTGGAAGAGTAGCCTAGTGGTTAGAGGAACAGCCCACTACCCAGGAGATCTGGGTTTGATTCCCACTGACACTCCTTGTGACCTTGAGCAAGTCACTTTACCCTCCATTCCCTTGGAAGAAAAGGCCTGGCAATCCACTTTCGGTCATACCTTGCCAAAAAAAACCAGGGGCTGCTGGGTCACCAGGAGTCAGCATTGACTTGAAGGCACTTAAAAAAAAGTGCTTTTGCATAAGTTTCTAGTGAAATTTCATTTAAAGGGTGGAATTAGTCTAGAGGGTGGCTACTAAAATGGTCACCAGCCTTCATCATATGGCATATGGAGACAGACTTAAAGATTTCAATATCTATACTTTTTGAGGAAAGGTGGGAGAGGGGTGATATGATAAAGACATTTAAATACCTCTGTGGTATAAATGGGCAGGAAGTGGCCCCCTTCCAGTTAAAACGAAGCTCTGGAACAAGGGGTTTTAGGATGAAGGTGAAAGGGGACAGACTCGGGCATAATATGAGGAAACATATCTTTAAGGTAAGGGTGGTGAATACATGGAACAGCCTCCCAGTGGAGAAGGTGGAGACAAGAACTGTATCAGAATTCAAGAAAGCATGGGAAGGAAAGGAAGGGATTGTACAATAATAGTTCTTATGGATGGGCAGATTGGATAGACCGTAGGGTCTTTATCTGCTGTCATTTTCTATGTTTCTATGATCCAGTCCAGTGGAGGAGTAGCTTAGTGGTTGGAGCACTGGCTTAGTAATCAAAGAAACTAGGGTTCAGTTCCCACTAGCACTCCTTGTGACCTTGGGAAAGTCACTTAACTCTTTATTGCCTCGGAAGAAAGGCCTGGCAATCTACTTCCGGTCACACTGCCAAGAAAATCCAAGAGCTGCTGGGTCACCAGGAGTCAGCATTGACTCAAAGGCACACATTCCACTGCATGATCCAGTCTAAGCATGTGATCAAGCTTCGGTCCCCAAACATGGCACCTCCTATCACATCAAAAAAACACATATAGATCTACAGTCATAAAGCGACTGCTAATTCTTTTTATTTGGGAGAGAGGGAGGAGATGGTCATCATTCTATGTACACCAATTACAATTTGAGATTATTGTCCCACACATCATGTCAATTATGTGTCGGTTACTATTGAATTACTTTATGCAAGGCCTCTAGTGTCCTGCAACTGCACAAGGTAAAAATGATTCAGACCTCATTCACTTCAAATTCATGCTCGGCTCCTTCCAGTCAGCCATAGCACTTGCCAAACAAGAATACTATATACATCTGACTAACTCCCTCGGCCTCTGATCCTCGCCGCCTCTTTAATACCCTCAATTCTCTCCTCAAGGTGCCCCCACCCCCGGTCCCCTCTCCCTCTCTGCCCAAACTCTAGCCGACTACTTCCACGACAAAATCCACAAGATCACCCTCTAATTCCCCACTCCATCATCTACCTCTCCCCAATTCTCCTCCCCCATCCATGCTTCCCCTGCTACCCTCTCCTCCTTCCCCACGATCTCCAAAGAGGAAACTGGACGCTTCCTCTCCTCCTCCAAACCCACCACCTGTTCCTCTGACCCTATCCCCACCCATCTCCTACATCCTATCTCCCCCACCGTTGTTCCATCCATCTCTCATATTCTCAACCTCTCACTCTCCACTGCAACTGTCCCAGTCGACTTCAAGCATGCTGTTGTCACACCTCTCCTCAAGAAACCCTCACTTGATCCCACCTGCCCTTCTAACTATCGACCCATCTCCCTCCTTCCCTTCATTTCTAAACTACTAGAATGAGCAGTCCACCACCGCTGCCTCGACTTCCTCACCTCCCATGCCCTCTTGGACCCACTACAATCAGGTTTCTGGCCCCTACACTCCACTGAAACGGCCCTTACAAAAGTCTCCAACGACTTGTTCCTGGCTAAATCTAATGGACTCTACTCTGTCTTCATCCTTCTTGACCTCTCCACGGCCTTTGACACTGTTGACCACAATCTTCTCCTTGACACCCTCTCCTTGCTTGGCTTCAGGGATTCCGTGCTATCCTGGTTCTCCTCCTACCTCTCCCATCGCTCCTTTAGTGTATGCTCTGGGGGCTCCTCCTCCTTCCCCCCTACATGTTGATGTTCCACAGGGATCCGTCTTGGGTCCCCTCCTTTTCTCCCTTTATACCCAGTCCCTTGGCGCCCTTATCTCCTCCCATGGCTTTCAGTACCATCTCTACGCCAATGGCTCCCAGATCTACCTCTCTACACCCGATATCTCCCCAGCAGTCCAAAATAAGATCTCAGCCTGCCTTTCCGACATCGCTGCCTGGATGTCCCATCGCCACTTGAAACTGAACATGGCCAAGACTGAACTCCTCCTCTTTCCCCTTTCTCAGTCTCAGTGGATGGATCTATGATCCTTCCCATCCCCTCAGCCCGCAATTTGGGGGTTATCTTTGACACTACGCTCTCCTTCTCCTCACACATCCAGCTTGTAGCTAAGACCTGCCGCTTCTTCCTCTTCAACATTAGCAAAATCCGCCCCTTCCTTTCTGAACACATTACCAAAACGCTTATCCACGCCTTAATTTCCTCTCGCCTAGATTACTGCAACCTGCTCCTTGCCAGTCTCCCCGCAAATCATCTCTTTCCCCTTCAATCTATACAAAATCATGCTGTTCGACTAATATTCCGCCAGTCCCGCCATGCCCACATTACTCCTCTTCTCAAGTCACTTCATTGGCTCCCCATCCAATTCCGCATACAGTTCAGACTTCTCATACTGACCTATACATGCATCCACTCTGCGGCCCCTCAAAACCTCTCATCCCTTATCTCTCCCTACATCCCCTCTCCGGAACTTCGCTCTGCTTACAAACTACTTCTATTTAGGCCTTTCACTCACATAGCTAACTCACGTCTTCGCTCCTTTCACCTCGTTGCACCCTACGCCTGGAACAACCTACCTATGTCTATACGCCAAGCACCTTCACTGGCCCTCTTCAAATCCAAGCTGAAAACCCACCTCTTCACTGTTGCCCTCAGATCCTGACTTCCACCCTTATCCTAACCCGATTCCCATCAATCTCCCATGACCGAATTACACAGACCATATTGTGCTTTGCAATGAACTGACTATCGCTTTGTATTGTTGTATTAGATTGTAAACTCGGATGAGTATTAGATTGTAAGCTCAGATGAGCATGACTCTGATGAGTAGGGACTGTTTATTATATGTATATCTTTTATATGCATGTCATATCTGTACAGCGCTGCATGCTCGGCGCTATATAAGTGCTAAATAGTAGTAGTAGTACATTTGCAGATAACTTTATATTGTTTAATATGCACAAAAAAGCAAATTTTTACAGGAAAACTTAGTAACAAGAGATGACAGAAAAGGATCAGGTGGTCCATCCATTCCACCTCGTTATTCCTGCCCACGATGCAAAAAGGGACATGAATATTTAAAATCTTAACTGTGTACACTAGTGAAACATACATATGAACCATTTAAAAACATTAATATAGTGTCCGAGCTCCCCCTTACCTCGATATGCCCATTCCCTGAGCAAACCAACATGTGGCCTGCTGCAGAGAGAATGAACTAAAGGCAGCTGTTCCTCTCAACTGTGACCCAATTTGCTCCCTTCCTCTCCAGCAACTATTACTGACCCATTAAATGGACTAACCACTTCGTAATTTACATCCCTAACCGCAAGGATGGACTTGTAGACATTTGTTATGTCTTATGTACTACCTCCTTTTCAGATGCTACGAGTGCCAGTTTCGCAGCACCCCAGATAGTGGCACTGCTGAAAAGTGCATCTTAATATGTTGCTTGTGCATATTACACCTTTTGAACTCCAGCAGTCCACTTTCTTTGGAAGAATGCAAGTACCGAGGCGAGCATTAGCAGTAAATCAGAGGACGAGATCCTCTCCAACATAACCTTACAGAGGGAAAAGGTTCATTCCTCTCATGGTATACACACACTTAACTCATTTAAAAACATTACCCTGAACTGAAAATATTTATAAAATTAAAACAAAGCTTTTGATTCATTCAATATAGATTCACATCTTTGAGCTAAAAATCAGTCAATCAATCTACAACATTGGTGGGCAAACCACAGCTCACATAAGGTCCACTGAAGCTTTCAATCCAGCCTGTACAGTGACAGGAATACCTGCAACACTGGGTGACGATAGAGAAATTAGACTTACCCGTTAATTGTTGTTCCTTGAGGAACTCCAGTCCAGTCCCACACCTCTGGATAGTGTACCTCTTCCAGCAGCTTGGAGACTGAGCATGTCATCTTTTGATGACACCAATGTACTTATGCAGCTGGCACCGCCTACCAGCCCCAGTAACCTGAAGACAAAGCAGACTCACAGGAGCAACAAATAAGTAAATAAACATGGAAAAACACTTCTACGCCTAAATAAACTGACCCCCTCTCCCCTGGGAAGGGTACCTCGTCTCCCCCCTCCAGGATGAGAAGCCTTACCTGTTGAGCACCAGAGCAACTCAACCAGTGGGGAGCAAGAGACCAATAGCTCTTCTGGTCCACCTCCCACAGTGTCAAGTGCACCCCACTCCCGGCACCCCCTGGCCACTTCCTTCACCAAGAGAACCAGCTTCAGGACCAGGGTGCCCACAGTCAATCACAAAACGCACTCAGGGAGGGATCCAGGACTGGACTGAAGATCCTCAAGTAACAACAATTAGCAGGCAAGTCTAATTTCTCTTTCCTTACTGTCCCTCTAGTCCAGTCCCGCACCTCTGGGACGTATCAGAGTAGTTAAACTAACAGGAGGGACCCGCACAACCGGCCTGAAGCAAGCGTTCCCTGTCTCCTGGACATCCAGGCAATAATGCTTGGCGAAGGTATGAGGTGACGACCATGTAGCCACCCTACAAATCTCCACTGGCGGGACTAAACTATACTCTGCCCATGAGGCCATCTGAGCCCTCTTGGAATGCACCCGCAAGCCGACCGGCACCTCTTTATCCTTCAAGACATACACCAACGCGATTGTCTCCCTGATCCACCTGGAAATGGAGGTCTTTGCTGCCGCCACCTCACCTTTGCGTGGCCCTCCAAACAAAAACAAACAAACAGACGATCAGATTTCCAAAAGGATGCTGTCCTTCTCAAATACCTCCAGAGGACACTTTTGACATCCAGGCAGTGCAACTGCAGAGTGGCAGAGAACCCATCCGCCTTCTTCAGAGCCAGTAAGGAAACCACCTGGTTCGCATGAAACGCTGAAACCACCTTGGCCAAAAATGAAGGTACTGGCTGAAGAACCACTTTCTCCCTGGAGAACAAAAGGAATGGCTCCTGGCATGATAAGGCCTGAAGCTCCAAAATCCTGCGTGCCGAGCAAATCGCCACAAGGAAAACCGTCTTCAGGGTCATATCCTTCAGGGAAGCCCAACTCAGTGGCTCAAAGAGTTCTCCCGAAAGAGCCGTCAGCACAAGATTGAGATCCCAAGGCGGCACCACTGCCCTCCATGGAGACCGTAGGTGAGTCAGTGCCCTCAAAAAATCTCAGTACGTCTAGGTGTGTACCAACGACACCCCATGGATCTTTCCCTGATAATAGGAA
The DNA here is from genome assembly GCA_033557465.1 of Ichthyophis bannanicus. Taxonomy (NCBI): domain Eukaryota; kingdom Metazoa; phylum Chordata; class Amphibia; order Gymnophiona; family Ichthyophiidae; genus Ichthyophis; species Ichthyophis bannanicus. Next base: position 84,454,749 of record CM066041.1, read on the forward strand.
ATCACTGCTAGCTGCACCCGCAAGGAAATGTCTGCTAGGCCCTTATCAAAACCAGACTGCAAAAATGCCAAGATGTCCGGGATGGAGGCAGTGGATGGGCACATCTGCCTCTCTCCACACCACGACTCAAAGATGCACCATACGTGGATGTACGCCAGGCATGTAGACCTCCTTTGGAGGGTTGCAAGGTTGCTATCACTGAGCCCAAATATCCTTTCTTCTTCAGCCTCACCCTTTCAAGAGCCATGCCATAAGCAAAAATTAATCCACCTGGGGCATGCAGAGCAGTCTCTGCATTAAGAGGTCCTTCCAAATCGGAAGACGCCATGGCCGGGCCGCTAGTAGCTGGACCTGGTCGGCATACCACGGGGAACCGTGGTCAATCCGGTGCAACCTTAATTACCCGTTGCACTACTCGGCCTATGAGCGCCCATGGGGGGAATACATAGAGAAGTCCTTCTTCGGGCTACTTCTATACTAGAGCATCCAGGCCCTTGGACATCCTTTCTCTTCTTCTGCTGGAATAACAGCCTGCTTTGGCCAATTCGAACATTTCCATTAGGTCCATGACCAGTTCGCCCCATCGTTGCACCACCTGCGTGAACACCCCCTGGTTGAGGCGTCACTCTCCGGGGTCCACACGCACACGACTGAGGTAGTCTACCATCACATTGTTGACTCCTACAACATGCGCTGCCGACAATGCCTGGAGATGGATCTCTGCCCAACCAAACAGGCTTTCGGCGTCCTCCTCCAGGACTGGGCTGCCTGTGCCCCCTTAACGGTTGGTGTAAGCTACCGTGGTCGTATTGTCTGAGAAGACACGGACTGCCTTTCCCTGCAAGCCTGCTTTGAAGATGTGCAGCACTAGGGCCACCGCTCGCATCTCGAGCCTGTTGATCGACTAAAGAGCCTCCTGCGGGCTCCACTGTCCCTGGGCAAAGTGCTTTTTCGCAATGGGATTCCCACCCTGACAGACTGGCATCTGTAATAATCAACGGGATCCACAATGGGGACTTGAGGGGCATGCCCCCTTCCAAGCTTCCTGGGCGCAGCCACCACCTGAGAGTTCTCTTGGTGCTCTGTGGACAGGGGGTACTTGGAACAGGGGCTGGCTCTGGTGGGACCACCGGCAGAGCAGGGCTCTCTGCAGCAGTCTCATGTGCACCCTCGCCCATGGGACTAGCTCAAGCATGGTCCCTAAAACCTGCAGATAATGCCACACTGATGGCTTTGCTATTCTCATGAAGTGCCGTATCAAATTTCTTAGTCTATGTGCCCGTGACTCTGGCAGTAAGACCCTGCCCACGCGGGTGTTGAAGTGTGCTCCTAAATACTCCAGCTCCTGTGCCGGACATAAATTACTCTTGGCCAGGTTGACCACCTAACCGAGACTTTGGAGGAATTCCACCACTCATGCTTTTGATCTTTCGCTTTCGTCCCTGGACTTCGCTCGGATCAGCCAATTGTCGAGGTACAGGTTCATGAGAACTTCTTCCTTGCGGAGTGCTGCTGCCACCACCACCATCACCTTGGTGAAGGCAAGAGGAGCTGTTGCTAGCCTGAAGAGCAATGCTCGAAATTGGAAACGGCCCATTGGCACTGCAAAGCGGAGAAACTGCTGATGTTCTGGATGGATGGGGATGTGATGTTACACTTCCGTGAGATTGAGAGACATTAAAAACTCTGTTCCTTACTGCCACTTTGACTGATTTCAGAGTCTCCATGTGGAAATGCGGCACTCGCAGACAGCGGTTGATGCTCTTGAGGTCTAGAATCGGGCAAAAGGAGCCTTTCTTTTTGTGCACCATGAAATAAATGGAGTATAAACTGCAGCCATACTGGTCTCATGGCACCGGCTCCATGGCCCTTAGCTGTAGTAGACGAGTCAAGGTCTCTCCTACCGCAGCCACCTTGCCCTGTGCTTCAGGGGGACTGAATGAAGAATTGATTCACTGGGTGAATCCAGTCAAGGGCATAGCCCTCCCTGACAACCTCCAGGACCCATTGGTTGGATGTGATCTGGGCACAGGCAGGGTAAAATTCCCACAGCCAACCTCCCACAGGTAGCACCCCCACCTGGGCCCCCTCGCTCCATCATCCTCTTTTGTGTCCCGAGGTTGAGGCGCCTCAAAACCCCTGCCCTCTGGAGGAGAACCTACCCCTCTGGGCCGATCTAAAGCAGGACGTACGAAAATGCTTGGTCCATCGGCTGGCCTCGAGACGAAGGAGGTTTGCGGGCCTGCTTTTGCTTATCCTCGGGCAATCGACCCCCTTGGATTCCCCCAAGTCATTGACTAACTTGTCCAAGTCCTCCCCAAAGAGAAGTTTCCCCTTAAAGGGTAGCTTGCTGATGCATGACTTGGAGGAACTATCAACCACCCAGTTTCAGAGCCACAGGTAGCAGTGGGCTGCCACCACCGAGGCCATGCTTTTGGAGAGGCCCCTGATGTGATCATAATGGGTGTCTGCCAGATAGGTTGCCCCCGACTCCAGCTTGGCCGCCTTCCTGGACAGGTGCTGCTCCATTTCTCCCAGATAATGAAGTCTTTGTGACCAGCGGAGGCAGGCCCTAGCCACCCATGCCCCGCATATGGAGGCCTACAACAAAAGGGCGTTGATACAAAAGCCTATTTCAACAAGGTGTCCAACTTTCTATCCTGGGCGTCCTTGAGAGTCACACTACCTTCTACTGGGATTGTAGTCTTTTTTGTAACTGCCAACACAGCCGCGTCCACCTTAGGCGAATGAAGGAGTTTGCATTCTTGCTCCGGTAGCGGGTAGAGGCACGTCATGGCATGCATCCCCCCTAAAGCCAGCCTCCAGCAGATCCCACTCCTCCTGGATCATCTGCTGGACCACTCTGCACCAGGAAAACGTTCAGTGATTTCTGCACAGCCTGGAGCAGAGGATGCTCCAGTGTCTCATCCTTTGTGGGTAGGCTAGTAGGCATATTCAGGGCCTTCAAGGACTCCAGGATGAGTGCTGGGAACTCCTCCCAGCAGAACACCCAAACTGATCCTCCTGCTCTGGAATCTCTCCTTCCTCCAACTCCTTCTGCAGGTCTAGCTCCATGTCCAGGTCATCACCCTCTGGCCTCTCTGATAATGGCGATTGTTGCCACTCCTCTGGGCCTCTTAGCCCCGCATATTGACATTGAAGAGCCGCTCGCCAACCCCTGTTGGCATAAGCAAAACGTCTTGTGCAAAAGCAAGACAAACTCTGGTGAAAAATCCCCTGGGGAGCCCTGTCGCTCCCAGGGTCTGAATGGTGGAGGGTCGAGACATAGCTGAGGGACTGTGGGCCGGTTCGGATGAAGCCAGTGCAGGGCCCCTTGCCTCCTGGACCACCTACGCCAGGGATGGACTCTCCTGCCTTGACTTGTCCTGCAGGTCCTGCTCTAAAGAATTAGGCATTTGCTTAGACTGCACACAAGAGGCTATCTCTGAGACCGCCCCCCGGCGAGTCCCACACACCAGGCACTGCGGTCTGGCCAGCATGGTGGGAAGAGGTGCGGGTTTATCCTGGAAAGCCCCCCTCCAAGTTACAGTAAAAAGATATCAACTAATAATGAAAAAATACGTAAGAACATAAGAAATGCTATCCTGGGTCAGACCAAAAAAGGTCCCTCGAGCCCAGTTTCTAACAGCAGCCAATCCAGATCACAGGTACCTCTCAGGTTCCCAAAAAGGTATACAGATTTCATGTTGCTTATCCCAGGGATAACCAGTGGATCTCCCTGGTCATCTTTAAGAATGGTTTATGGACTTTTCCTTCAGGAACTTGGCCAAACCTCTTTTAAGCTCAGCTACCAGATGAAATACCTTAGTATCAAAAACAGAAATAAAACCAACAAAATGAAGCTAAAAATACCAAAATTAAGTAGTACTCGATGCCTGATACATCATGCATCAGGGGTATGTGTAAGAAAAAATATGTAATATTTTGTCATACCAAAATAAATTATTGAAAACAAAAAGCAATATGATAGCATCCAATGGATCCAGCAACAACTGGTCTCTAAAATATTAAAAATAAAATCAAATATAGGCAAACATTGAAAGCAGCACAAGCATTCCAAAATCTCAGCATTTTGTGTTTTTTTCCATGATGCCCACTTCTGCGAAGTCACTTTTCAAAAATGAGTTTCGCAGCATTACATTTCTAAACATAGTCCACTACATGCAAATCTGTTCATTTACATTTTGCATAAATGAGCTACTTTGTATGACCTTGTATTGCAGGCATGTCCAACAGGTAGATCGCAATCTACCTGTAGATTGCCAGCCCCACTTGGCTCCATCTCTCCAGCAGCTCGCCCTGTCGCTAGGAGAGAGCACGTGCCGGCAGGTCGTCTGCCGAGGGCTTGCGGCCGCTGCTGATCCTTTGCCTGTCTTATTTCCCTGCCTGCAGGAATCTTGCCTGTGGGTGTATTGGGGGTGCTTGTTGTTTTCGTGCCAATAGTTTGTGGGTACCCCAGGGGGACGCCGCCCGCGCCCCGTGACGGGACACCACAGGCCCGGCGTCATACCTGGTCTCCTGCCTCTCAGAATCACCCATTCTTGCCCCCACCCCAACACCCCTTAGAAGTGTGTTATATACCGGGCGATATCCATTCACCCGGGCTTTACCTGAATACATGTACTGTATTGTGTCGTGTGCTGGTTGTTGGTCGCTTTATAGTTCGTTTTCATTAAACGTTTTCGGGCAGACACAACAAAGTGTCAAGAATTTGGTGATTTTGGCGGGCTTTTCCAATTTTGTTCTAACTTGCCTATGCCTTGCCTTCGAATTGGTTCAAACCACTGTGACTTTTGCTTGCCTCTGCAATTTTATTTTGCTTAGCCTTTGCGTTGGTTCTACACTGTGTGCAAAACATATTAAATCGCGTGTGGTGGTATTTGAACGTGTTTGGCGGTATTCGATTTTATCTGGTGTGCTGGACAGGTGTTTGAGTTTTTTTGATGATTGTTTGGTAGTATTTGATTATATTGGTGCCAGTATGATGAATTCTTATTTCTACTTTTAGAACTGCATGTGTGTGGTTTTGGCATCTCCAGTCCTTGTATTGCACATCATCCAGAGTTCTTCAGTTCCTGTTAATCTTTAGGAAATGGACTACTTCTTCATCATGGTGAAAGACAAGTGTTGTTGTCTAATTTGTAACGCCCCAGTATCCTTGCCCAAAAAGGGCCCCTTCCTTTCTGATGACACTACTAAAATGATTGTGCTCTCCTTGATCACCTCCCGCTTGATTACTGCAATATTCTCCTTGCTGGCCTTGCAGCAAACCATCTCTTTCCCCTTCAATCTATTCAACATTCTGCTGCTCGACTAATTTTCCGTTAGCATCGCTTTTCTCATGTCACTCCTCTTCTCAAGTCCCTTCATTGGCTTCCCATCCGCTTACGAATCCAATTCAAACGCCTCCTCTTGACCTATAAATGCATTCACTCTTCAGCTCCCCACTACCCAGCATCTCTTATCTCTCCTTACATCCCCTCTCGCATTCTTCGCTCTTCGAACAGCCTTTGTCTATCTATACCCTCCACTCGTACTGCTAATTCTAGACTTTGCTCCTTTCACCTGGCTGCACCCTTTACCTCTGTCTGTGTGCAATGCACCCTCTCTGGACCTCTTCAAGTCCAGATTGAAAACACATCTCTTCTCTATTGCTTTCTGTTCTTGATTCTTGTTTTTGCTTTTCTTGTTTATTGTATACTTTGTCTTACTTGATTGTATTTGTATTTTGTGATCTTCTTGACTAGATTATGAGCTCTGATGAGCAGGGACTGTCTCTTCTTCATGTATGTACAGTGTTCGTACATTTGAAGGGCTTTATAAATGACAGATAGATAATCTGGAACGTCATTATAAGGCTCTGCATAGCAATAAGTTTGATGTTGATTTTCCACCCAAAAGTGAAATTTGTAAACTGAAGCTCAAAGAACTTAAATCGAAATTGGCTACTCAGTAACAGTTGATGGCGAGAAGCCAAGGTCACATTTGGTCAATGCAACCATAGCATCCTTCAAGGTCAGCAATCTGATTGCAAAGAAATGCAAACCTTTCACTGAAGGGGAATTTGTAAAAGATTGTTTTCTTGAAGCAGCTGAAGGATTTAAAAATAAGAAAGAGATCATAGCTGCTATTCAATATTTACAATTGTCAAGAAACACCGTTGTGCGGCGAATAGAAAAGTTGCGTGGAGACACAACTGAACAATTGTTGGAGGATGTTTCAAATTGTGTTGCTTTCTCACTCCAACTGGATGAATCTATAGACATAAGAGACATAGCCCAGTTACTAGTCTTTATCCAGATGGTTTTTGAAGACTTCAGTGTTAAAGAAGAACTACTTGGAATGATTTCTTTAAAAGGGAGAACTACCGGTCAGGAAATATTCAGTTCTTTCCATTCTTTTGTGACAAAGTGTAATCTTCCATTGCATAGACTTGTTTCCATCACTACTGATGGAGCAAGAGCAATGACAGGTGAGGTTAACGGTTTCATAGCCCTCTGTAGACAGCATGACGACTTCCCAGATTTCCTTTCTTACCACTGCATCATTCACCAGCATGTTTTGGCAAGCAAGAGACTCAATACAAAGACTGTCATGGACATCACTTTCAAAATTGTAAATTCAGTTTGTGGAAGATCACTTCAAAGACGGCTTTTCAATCTTACTCTTGATGAAGGGGCAGCGGAAATCATTTTGCACACAGATGTAAGGTGGCTAAGTAGGCACAAATTTCTGCAAAGATTTTGTGATTTGCTGAATGAAATAAGAAGTTTTTTGAAGGAGAGGGGAGATGACCAAGCAGAGTTGGAAGATGAGGAGTGGTTATGTGATCTGGCATTTCTCGCTGACTTTACAGGCGAACTAAGTGATATGAACCTTAAACTACAAGGTAAAAACAAATGCATTGGCGAGATGATGAGTACAGTTTCATCCTACAAGAGCAAATTTGAGCTAATGATGACTGACCTTGCAAACAACACTTTTGATCATTTTCCTAATACGCAGGACCATCTGGGACAATATCCACATTTTGTTTTTCAGAACGAGAAGTATGTGACAGAAATCTGTTCTGTTATCCAGGAATTCGAAAATAGATTCTGTGACTTCCAAAAATTGGAACAGTTGTGGAGTACTTGTCATACCCATTCAAAGTAGATGTGGACATTAAAGAAACTGCAGCTGCTATCAGTAAAAATTACTCATTGAACAAGCCATCTCTTGAAAACAAAATATTAACCCTTAAAAATGGCATTTTTCTCAAGACCCATGCTGAGCAAGAATCGTTTTGGAAACTAGTGCCTAGAGACAAATTTCCCAACTTCAGAAGATGCAGTGAAGCTGTACACTCCTGTTTCAGTTCAACTTATTTGTGTGAATCTGCGTTTCCCCATCTGAAAATGACAGAGTACACAACGTTCCAACATGACAGATGAACATCTCCAGGATTCCCTGAAACTCGCCCAAAGCTGGTGGATGAAATGCAGGCTCAGACGTCTCACTAATAAGCAAGAGCGAAATATTAAAGATTGTGCAAGATCAGCCTGGATCAATACTCAACCTAAATTTAACACAAATTACTCAATAAAGTTAAAGAAAGTTATTAAGACAGTTAAAGAAAGTTATTACTCAATAAAACTTTAAGAAAAAATGTACTTTCCATTTCCCCTCGCAGTTCTTACTGGATCTTCATCTCTGTTTTGTTTTTGCTTAATTTGCTTAACAGCTGATCACATCCAAGTAAATGACAGAAGGTTCGTTAAAAATGGGGGGCGGGGATCCTCCAATTTATTGGGTTAAAATTTAATTTGATCATCGGCACTTTTGGCCGGAAAAAGTAGATCATGACCTGTTCGAAGTTGGACATGCCTGTTGTATTGCAACAGCCTATTATAATGGAACTTTGCAAAAAATAGCAGGTATTAAAGCCTTTGATCTGTTTACACAAAAATGGTAAATATACCTCAATGAAGTGTGAGGTCCAGGGAGCAAAATTTCATATTGCAGCCATCAACTTTTAAAAGGATCATGGGATGCATGCCAGAGATGCATCTTGGTATGTGTGGGGGGTGTCCTTGAAACTTTAGGGGCCCATTGTTCACCCTCAAGTTCTGCATTGGGGCTCAAATTTTGAAAAGTCATCCCCAAGCTATGCCCCACCTCCTTTCTGAAATATATTGTGCTGAGCCACAGACCTTTCCCTGTAACTCTCTGGTGGGCTAGTAGTCTGTATTTTCATCAGCTACATCCCTGGGGTTCAGGGTGAAAAAATATGCACTCATCTGGCCATATCCTACCCCCTCACTTGCAAGGCTGCTATCTGAGGAAGTTAGTTGCTGGGCCATGGCTTCCCAACTCTACAGTGCATTAATAGCTTGTACTTCTGCCACAGTGTTCAAATTTCAAAAATGTGTGCACCTCCCACTTCTTTAAAATGTAAGGCAAGGTATTTTGGATTTAGCTCATACTTGTTTCAGGATTAGATCAAGGCAAGTTACATTAAGGTACAGTAGGTATTTTTCTTTACCTTTGAGAGCTTACAATCTAAAGTTGTACCTGAGGCAATGGAGGGTTAAGAAACTTACCAAGGGGCAGTGTTGGGATCAAACCAGCAGGCCAATGTGGAAAGCCGGCACTGAAGTCACACACTATCAACTCTGTATGCCTCTTTGCAGCGCACCGATAGCACGCGACTTCAGCGCCAGCATGCAGAAGGAGGCTCATATGCAACTTAACCATGCGTTAAACTTGGTGCAAATGGCAGTGTTAAAACGGGAGAGCAAGCCAAACGCACGCGCACAGAAATCAGCGCAAGTTTGGCATGCTCTCCCAGAGAAACAGAGGCACCACGTGGCTAGGCTGCATATGCACCCTGACATTATTTTGATAGCATCGGGAATCTTTCCCGATGACTGGATCATCTGAGAGGACGTGTCAAACTTCACCTCAGATGATCCAGGCATCAGAGAAAACCCCCGATGCCATCAAAATACTGTTTGGGTGCTGGTGCCCCCGACAGAAAGCAAATCCCTGGTGGCCCAGCAACCCCAATCCCTCCACCCCTCCAACTAAAAATAAGCCTGATGACTTAGTGGCCCCGAACCCCCCCCCCCCCATTCCCGGTACCTTCACAAAGGAGCAGGAGTGCTGCCCACACGTTCCCGTGCCACCATCTTGAAAAATGGCAGCGTCTGGCCCCACGCAGTGCACCAGGCAGGGTCAGACTGCCATATAAGGCATTTTCTACCTAATATGGCAGTCTGACCCTGCTCAGTGCCTCCCAGGATGCCGTGCTGGGCCAGATGCCACCATTATTCAAGATGGAGGTGCAGGAGCAGGAACGCGTGGGCAGTGCTCTCACTCCTTTGTGAAGGTATCGGGAGGGGGGTGGGGTCACCGGGGTTTTATTTCAGTTGGGCGGGTGGGCCACCAGGGATTTGCCTTCTGTCAGGGGCACCAGCCCCCAACAGTATTTTCACAGCATCGGGGGCTTTCCCTGATGCCTGGTTCATCGGAGATGACACTTTCCGTCAGATAATCCAGGCATCAGGGAAAGCCTCTGATGTCATGACACTTCCTCTGAGGTGATCCAGGCATCGGGGAAAGCCCCCAATGCCCTCAAAATACTGTCGGGGGCATGCGTAAAACATTTAAGCCACCTCAAGACCAGGCGTAGAGATATTGGTGTGAAGACTAGTTACGAAATCCTCTTCGGGTTTCTCTGCATCTGGCGCAGACGGTGTTAACATGCCATTTTAATATAGCCAGCTCATTTGCCTATAATTTAAATACTATTGGCATTAATTGTGCAGTCGTTTTTCTCTTTGCTGTTTATGTGCATGTCCATCTCTTTTCTGCATTTGGCTGTGACGGTAATTGTGGTATCTGTGCTTAAAGGCCGCGCTAGTTTTTTGCATTGGCCCACAGTTTGGCTGGTTCTCATCCCATTGCTCCAACTATTAGGCTATTCCTCTGAGCCCTGAGTATTTGGTAGTCTTTAATCCCAGAGTTGCCAAGTTACCCAGTTCCAGGAGTGAGATTTTTGCCACTTCTGGTTTTAAATGTACATTACAATACAGTATGGTATTTGTAGTTCCTGATTTTACCCATTAGCATCAGTGCTGCAGTTCCCATAATGCATCAGAATGAGATGGTCAGAAATCCAGACTTAAAATCTCACTCCTGGAACTGGGTAACGACAACTCTGTACCCATTAAGAGACAGGAGCATCAGACTCAAACTTAGATCGTAAGCCCCCCAAGGTATAGGAAAATACCTACTGTACCTTAATGTAGGAGTGGATGAGTAGTCCAGTGATTAGAACACTGGCTTGGTAACCAAGAGACCAGGGTTCAGTTCCCACTAGCACTTCTTGGGAAAGTTACTTAACCCTCTATTGCCTCAGAGGAAAGGCCTGGCAATCCTCTTCTGGTCACACTGCCAAGAAAACCCAGGAGCTACTGGGTTGCCAGGAGTCAGCACTGACTCAGAGGCACACATTGCATTTACTTGACTGTAACTTGCCTTGATTTAATCCTGAAACAGGTATGAGCTAAATCCCAAATCCCTCCTCTTTATTTCTAAACTACTTGAAAATGCAGTTCACCGCTATTGTCTTGACTTTCTCTCCTCTCAAGCCCTTCTAGATCAATTTCAATCTGGCTGTTGTCCTCTACATTCTACTGAAACATCTCTTGTCAAAGTCTCCAATGACTTGTTCCTGGTAAATATGAGGGCCTTTACTCGATCCTCATCCTTCTTGACCTTTCTGCTGCTTTCAACACTTGATCACCATATTACATCTGGGGGAATTCTGCGTGCAGTATTTTTAAGATTCTGCAAAATTCTGCATGCTTTCTTAGTAATTTTTTGCCAATTCACCCATCAAAAAGCTTTGTTCCTCCTCTAGACCTGAAATTTCCGTTGCCCTTTTCCTTCTTAGCTCTCTTGCTCCAATCACACTTCTGCCCCCAACCCATCCTTGTCCCCCGTTTTCTCTTCCTCTAACTTATAGCCTCCAGCCCCCCCCCCAACTCATCAGCAACCCCCCTGCTCACCAGCAGCCCTTTCTTGCTACCTGCAATCCCTCTTGCTCACCAGTAAACCTTCTTCCTGCCACCTGCAACCCCCCGACTCACCAGCAGCCCAATCAGAGGAACACAGCCATGGGAGCATTTCCATTTGCTCCCATGGCTGTGCTAGAATCCAATGCAGGTGTATTTTCAAAAGTACACAGGAAGTATACCTTTCAAAATGCCCCGATGGAAATTGGAGTGCTCCTGTGGTTATGTTGCCACTAACAGTGAAGCAGGATTGGGCGCTCTGAAAGCCTGTGCACCCGATCTTGCCTCACTGGCTGGCTGGTGCCTGCACAGAATTCTGCATTGTGCAGAATTTCCCCAGGAGTACCACCTTCTCCTCAATACCCTGCCCTCACTTGGATTTAGGGACTCTGTTCTGTCCTGGTTCTCTTTTTATCTCTCCCACCGCACTTTTAGTATATGTTCTGGTGGATTCTCCTCTACTGTTATCCGTCTCAGTTGGATAGGTCCCAAGACAGAGTCCTGGGGTACACCTTTTCTCTCTGTATACCCAGTTCTTTGGTGTACTCATCTCTCTCCATAATTTTCAGTTCTTTCTTTACACTGATGACTCTCAGATCTACCTCTCTGTACTTGAAATTTCTCCAGGAATCCAGGCCCAGATCTCTGCCTGTCTATCTGACATTGCCACCATCTAAAATTGCTCAACTATATAAAGGTTCCAATACTGCACTGTAACCGGGTGGATAAACACCTAAATTAATTTTTGTCAGAGCCGCCCTCAAATGAGGGGCAGGAAAGACTGCTCACCTCACGCTGTAGAGGCTCCCTTTAATTTTAATTCATTACAACTAAACTCTATGTATATTTTAACTTCTAACTTATCTTGTCTGTAAAATGCCAAATCCAATATCCTGTTAGCCGCCAGCAAAAACAAATGACGTGTCACGTTTCAGACCAGTCACACTTTTGGCCCTGCTTCAGGTTTGCTTGGATTGGGGAGGAGTGTTATTCACATAGAGAACCTGAAGCAAGACCAAAAGGGTGACTGGTCCGAAACGTGGCATGCCGTTTATTTTTGCTGGCGGCTAACAGGATATTGGACTTGGCATTTTACAGACAAGGTAAGTTACAAGTTAAAAATATACATAGAGTATAGTTATAATGAATTAAAATTAAAAGAAGCCTCTACAGCGTGAGGTGAGCAGTCTTCCCTGTCCCTCATTTGAGAGCGGCTCCGACAAAAATTAATTTAGGTGTTTATCCACCCGTTTACAGTGCTTTATATATTTGAGTTATTACATTTGGTTGCCATTCTTTTGGGGTTTTTTTTTAGGTTAGACTGTCTGAAATTGAACATGGCCAAAACCAAGCTTTTTATCTTTCCCCCTAAACCCACCTCTCCCCTTCCTCCTTAATTTATGTGGATAACACTCCTCCCCATTTCCTTGGCTTGCAACCTTGGGGGTCATCTTTGACTCCTCCCTCTCCTTCTCCACACACATCCAACAGATAGCTAAAACCCGTTGTTTCTTTCTCTATAACATCAGCAAAATTTGCCCTTTCCACACTACTAAGATCCTTATCCACTCTTTAGTCACCTCCCGTCTAGACTACTGCAACCTCCACCTTGCAGGTCTCTCTCTGGATCATCTCTCTTCACTTCAATCTGTTCAAAACTCAGCTACACGGCTAGTCTTCCGCCAGTGCCACTATACTCACATAACCCCTCTTCTCAAGTCACTTCATTGGCTCCCTATCCATTTCTGCATCCAGTTCAAACTTCTGTTGCCCTATAAGTGCATTCATTCTGATGCTCCTCACTACCTTTCCTTTCTTATTTCTCTCTACATCCCTTTGCGGGGAACTCTCTTCTGGCAGTCCCTTCTATCTGTACCTTTCTCTTCCACTGCCAACTCCAGGCTTTTTTATCTTTCCACCTTGTGGCTCCTTAAACCCACAACAACCTATCCGAGTCAATACGTCAGCTTGTTCTCTGGCCCTATTCAAATCCAAGCTAAAAACTCAATTCTTCAAGGCTGCTTTAGGATCCTGATCCGCTTAGTCTCCTGTTCACCTCTTGTTCCCTTATCATTCCCCTAGATATATCCTACTCAAGTTGGTTGTTTTTGTTCTGTATTAACTAGACTGTATTATCTCTTACATGTCTCTGTACAATGCTGTGTATGTCTTGTAGCACTATACAAATGATAAGCAGCAGTAGTTGTAGTAGTAGTAGAGAAACCATTTTAGAACCACGGAGGCCAGCACCACTATTTTTGAATATGATCAGCAGGAATGAATAAGGATCTCTCCTGCACCCTAATGGATTAAAAATGTTTGGGGCGAGTTAGGGCTGGGCCTAAGACTTAAAATTTAAAGGGATGGGGCGCGTTCGCAACAGAAGCCCATTTTGGGGAATTTGATCCCTGGAAGCACGGCAGGGGAATATCACGCAACTAACCCATCAGTACTTTTTCTTTTTTAAAAGGTGCTTTTGCACTAGGGGTGCAGGCCCCCATTTTCAAAACACTAAGCCCCCATCCACAGGCAGAAGAGGGCCCCTAGAGCTTGCTATCTCTTCTGCCCGCCAGCCAGAACTACAGACCACCACCAGGGCAAAGTCAATTTATTTTATTTTACTTGCATCCCCACAGTCTGTAACACGCAAAGCTCCCAGCCATGGGAACTCAAGTAGAGCACAGTTAAATGGCCCACTTTAAACTGGATAGAGCACATTGCAATGAAACAAGGTCAGCTCAACCATTAGACTAGACAGTTGCCTAAGGCTGTAGCTTCTGATGAGCAGCAACAATCAAAGCAAAACAATAAATGCTGCCAATCAAATTGAAAGAGCCATCAGCACATTTTTTACCTACAGGAAGAGAAGTAACACACATACATACAAAGCAAAGTTTAATATTTAAAAGTATGATGTCTAATTATGTCTTTTTATAAGAGTATAAATATCAAAATCTCGGGGAAGAGGCGGGATGGTATAAGACTAATGGTTCGCCTCTAGGGCATCTACTTCTTTGTATTATCTCTGGGTTTGACCCTGGGAACAAATGCGACTAAAGAAAACCGCTAACAATGGACTATACAAGGGGAATAACATGCCAAAAATAGCATGGAAATATAGACCTCTCACACCTTGTTCAACCATTCTTACTATCTGCCGCATGGGAAAGGCTTCATTTATGGATCACATGCCTATAATAGCTTTAGTTCATTCGTCGACCTCGATCATTGCATGTTGGGAAATGTAGTGTAAGACAGGAGTGCGACTTTTTATCATGTTTTATACGGACACATTCTTTTCTTACACTACATTTCCCGGCATGCAATTTTTTGGTGGTGACGTAAACCTAAGGCTTTCGGTTATATGTGTGTGTGACCCGGATGTAAACTCTTTTCTATTCTGCAAAGGTAAGATTGGCGAAGTTAACGACGATCATTTCAAACCCCTGCGTTAAAATCCAGTGTAATCTGCCATCGTACGACTTCTAAACATGGGCGAGGAGTATTAAAATGAGCTTGCTATCCCTTCATGCTCGTATTTTTATTATTTTAGTTTCTTTTTCTTATAAGAAGAAGTAGCTGGGCCTCTGGTCTGTCAGTCACTTACGTGGTGTTACTGCATTTCTGTTCTAAGCGCTCTCCCTTAAATTGGCGGGTGCAGGGGGTCTCGGGGCAGAGGGAGCTCGTTGGGTTATTGTGTGGCTTCGTCCCCGAGCAACAGTTGCAGATCCGGAAGACTGGGAATGGCAATGGGAGCGGGATATGAAAATTGATTTTGGTTAGTCAGGATTTCTTATGTATGAAATTACAATCGGCTAATCTCGCCCAAAATAACATGAAGTGAGCCCCATGGAGTTTTCTCCATTTTTATTTTGGGTGAATTTGTGTTGTGTTTTATATTATTATATTTACCCTTGGCGTTCCTTTTGGATTGATTAGATGAAATTGTCATTTGCAATGCAATTAATATGTATTTAATCATTATAAACTGCCTCAAATCCTTTGGGGATAGAACCAGGACATTAAATTAAACTAAATTCAGCGTGTAGCCTTCACTACCCTGCTGGATGTTCCATTCTTTGGCATCCCTACCTTAAGAGGATTTTCGACTATTGCTTACTTCTTGAAAGAGTTGACTACCTTTTGTTTTTGGCTATTATGTATTAAGAATTAGAGTTGAAAACCAGTTGAGGTAGAATCAGAACACTTTCATGTTAGTTGTTTATATTTTTCATATCTTTTTCTTTAGGGTTTTTCTTTTTTGTTTAATTCAGAATGTATGTATTTATTTTTCTTGTACATATCCCCAATGCAGGTGGCAGGATGGATTTAGCTTTCTTACCTGAATGGTATACAAAATAAACAGCTAAATAGTACTAAAAAAATATGATCAGGCAACCCCTCTGCTCATAACTGAACATCGGATCCCAGTTACCTATCTAGTCAGTTTTAAGATTTTACCATAGCTCAAGGAGCCCATTGTGCTGGAATTTTTACCTACATGGCTAGTTACTTGATCCCACTAACATCAACCTGGCCACCCGGGACACAAACTGCATGTCTGTCATTTTCCTTTAGCAACTCGGGCTTGATTTAAATGTACTTGTGATTTTTCTACCTTTTACCAGGTTGGCTTTGGCTTTATGGAGTTCTTTGCACTTCTTGCATAGTGAATCTTCTGATAACATTCAAGTTGGATCAGAGGAATACCTAGGGTAGAAATCTCTCCTGGTTTGTTCCTCTCCTTTGTTAATGTGGTAGTTTTTATGTACAGCAATTTGCTCATTTTTTATGGTCGTTATCTTGTTATCATCCCCATTTCCTGTCCAAAGACTGAACTTAATTTTAATATAACGATTGTAAACTGGTATAGCAAATGGAAGCTAAACCAAATGAGCCAAAACATGTCTGTCTGCTCTTTTTTTAACAGCAGTATTTTTAATTTAATTTGGTTGGATTTTTTCCTGGCATTCTTTTTATATTAAGTTATTCCACCTCTGTCAAATATTTGTTTGATTATTGTTTGTTTTTTGTAATATAGGGAGGAGTAGTCTAGTGGTTAGGACAAGGTACTTCAGGCCAGAGGGCCGGGGGTTCAAGTCCCACCTGGGGACAGCAATCTCAGGCCGGAGGCACTGGGATTTCTAGTCCTATAAGCACTCCTTGTGGTCTTGGGCAAGCCACTTAACCCTCCATTGCCCATGTTCCCTGTAAGTATTAGCATATGTGTCTCATATCCCCTTGTGTTAAATGTATCCCCCAATTGACCGCTTTGACCCGGTGAAAAGCGGGATATAAATACAGCTAAATAAAAATAAATAATTTTTTTTTTTTTATTGTATAGGAGTTTTGGCTTCAGTTCATGGATCGATCTTTTCACTGAGCTGGTAGGGTCCTACTTCTCTCAGGGGCTCTGAATACTAGGCATTGTACAAGTGACAAATTTGGCTGAAAGTTGCATTACCCCTAGATCTATCCTCGTCCCCACTTGTGTTTGTCTGTCTTGACTAAACTAAACCCTTATGAGTAGGGACTGTGTCTTGCATGTCTCTGCATATGCCTTGTAGCACTAAACAAATAAGTAGTAGTAGTAATGTGTACCAAATTTTGAGGACTGTTGTATCCAAGTTTTATATAAAGGAAAAAGGACGAGATCTAAACATGTAGATGTAGCTGTTTTGTTTAACAAGTTGCCCTATGCTCTCCATCAGTAAACAGTGCTGAATGTGGTATGTCTCAGAATGGAAAGTTTGGTTTATTGCTTTATTTTAGGATTGACTTGGTGTAAAAGAGTTGCTTTTATCTTGGCAGATGGCAGGCGAACAGAAAGCTAAGACAGTCAAGACAGTCAAGACAGTCAAGAAGAAGCATGCGAGCCGTAACCCTGTGCTGGCTAGGGGAATTGGGAAGTACTCCCGTTCTGCCATGTATGCTAGAAAAGCCCTGTACAAGCGCAAGTACAAGGCTTCAAAAACCAAGGTACCGCAGTTCCAAATTTTTCACTTCTTACAGCTTAATTCTGCATTTAGTATTCTGAAAGCTGTGTGTTTTTTCTTTTGCTGGCACCTAGATTGAAAAGAAGAAAGAGAGAATGCCTGTCACTGTAACAAAACCAGTTGGTGGTGATAAAAATGGAGGCACTCGTGTGGTTAAAATTCGTAAAATGGTAAGAGAATTGTACCACTGATTACAAAAGAATCTTAAAACCAGACTATCCCCTTGTCTGGGGTATTCATTAAAGTTTCATTTGATCTGTGCTAACAAAGGTCTGCTTGTAAACTTTGTATCCCTGTACTTTGGCATTACAGTAGAAAAAGTAGTCACTTACAGGACTCTATTTTGGTAAGGCTTGTTCCAAGAGAAAGTGGAATGGCCTTGCAACCAGTACTAGTTCATGCCCTGTATCTCTCTGTATCCTTTAGGATAGCACAGTCAGAATTTACAGTAAATTGACTTGCTTGACTGTCCCATTTCTAGGAAAATTTCCACCTCTTGGCCTGGGCCTCCATTGTAGTTTTTGGACCAATAATTTTGTTCACTCCTGGAAAAAACTATAGAAAGGGCTTTTAAGGCATTAGAGTTGAAACTGATAAAAATAACAAAGATTATATCCTGGGCAAAAAACTTCTCAGGCTTTTGTTTCAGTGAAAAGTGGTTAGTACACGTGGCCCTCTACTCCTGGATATCTGCAAAATGCTGAAATATTCTGAGTAATTTCTTCATCTTTTTTAGCCACGCTACTACCCAACAGAAGATGTTCCTCGCAAACTGTTGAGTCATGGCAAAAAGCCCTTTTGCCAGCATAAACGGAGACTGCGTTCCTCTATCACACCTGGAACAATTCTGATCCTCCTCACTGGCCGTCATCGTGGAAAGGCAAGGACCAGCGCAGTCAACATGGGGCCATGTTTTAAATGTTATTTCTTTAAAAATACATTTTTTGAAAGTTTTGATTTCAGCATCAAAACATTTTATTGTGCGGCAGTCATAATATATTAAGAATATAATATAATCCTATTCTCTAGTCAGCATACCCCATGCATAGGGGTAAGTGACAAAAACAAAAAAAAATGTAGCATATACGGAAGTACTGTAGAGTGCAGCGATCTTAACACATTTTTGCACATTACACTATAATTTATTGGCACTTGATATAAAGCATTTCATAAGCATTTGGCATACACCAATCCAGTAACATAGACCAGTATTTATGTGGGCGAAAAATAGTTCTACATCAAATAGTGCTGTTTAATCCTGTGTTGGTCGTCTTTTATAATATGTTTGTCATGAAGGAGCAATGAAATAAGATCACAAATTACTATTGCTCTTGTTTCCTTTTTAACAGCATGTGGTCTTCTTGAAGCAGCTTCCAACTGGCTTGCTTCTTGTAACAGGTAAGAACTTTGTACTTTTCTTATAATTCAAATTATTTTCTATTCATGGCAGGGCACTCCCTGTGCCCTGAAGCTGTCTGTTAGGGTCTATTTTTTGCAGATTTGTTATCCAGTTACTGCTAATTCTGTCACAGATTCCTTTTTGCAGGATTAAGTCCTATAGTGTAGTGGCTCCCAGATTTGGGGTCATGTTATATCAATGAATGAGATCTCAGAAATAAAGCTGCCCCCTTTTCTCTGGCTGTTCACTGTGATCTGTCTCCAGTAGTGGCAGTCAGCATGGAGCCTGTGAATTGGTAAGTGAGTGAACACTCGCAGGCTTTGCCTCTTCCTCCTCCTGTGTGGGCTTCATGTTTTAGAGCCTCTGTGCTGACTGCTGCTGCCTTTGTACATTTGATAAATGCCTGGAAGAGACTACCTGAGTCAGTATACCCGGCTCCATCCCTGGTCCTGTTCAAATCCAGACTAAAAACCTATCCAAGGCTGCCTTTGGATCCTGACCTCTTAATTCTCCTGTTTATCGTCCTTATGTTATAACCATTTCTTCTTAGTTTACCGTGGCCCCCCCGTTTGTGTTTTATCTTGAATGGGTTGTATAAGCTCTATTGAGAAGGGACTGTCTCTTATGCGTATATGTACAGTGCTGTAAATGGCTTGTAGCGTTATAGAAATGTTTAGTAGTAGGGTGAGGAGGGAAAGTGGAGGTCTCCTGTTTTTCACCATCATCTGGGATGATGTGAATTTTTAATTGTTAAAAGAAGTCACATTGGATACAAGTTGGAAAGTGGTGTTTTAGCAAGCAGAGCAGCAATAGCAAACAGCAGGGTTTGTTTCTAGAGTTTCCTCTTGAACTTTTATGTACACTTTCAACATTTTGAACAGAAATTGAGAAAGTATGTCCGGTTTGGAAAATTTTGCTACCCATGTGATTTAGAGTACTTCTTGCTGAGGATAGGCATGTGAAACTGATGATTTAAATGTCTATAAAAAGAAACTAACACTGTAGATCATGGTTGAACAAAGCTTTTTGCTGTAGGGGGATACACAGTGTGGCACTTCATGATGCCAAAGCATAAGTTAATTGCATTCATGTGCATATACCCAATTTCCAAAGATTCAATGAGGAATACTATGCTGCTGATTATGCAAAATAATTGGAGGAAGAAAATGCTACAGCTCCACCCAGTGCTGCTGGAATGAAAATCTGCCACAGGCAGAGGAAAAACTCCCATGATCCAAATATGAACTGTGGTTTGAACACTTGTGTGGTTGATTCATTTTTACTTCAAAGATGGGAAACCTTATTGGATCAAAATCTTTAATTTGTAGTAGTTGCACTAGTGACAGCCATCTGATATGCTGTGGAACTGGCACCTGTACTATCTGAGAAGACGGCACTGCCAAGATTTACATGGAGTTACCTGGATTGGCCAGAGACTAGCTGCAGTTGCCTGAGAGGTCTCTATATTATGACAGCTAGGGGGTGTTACGGGTAGCTTTGAGACTGATTGAGTAGCCCTTGACATTCTATGACTCTAATTTCCAAAGCTAATAGCCATACAGTAACCAGGACAAGTTCCAAACAACTTTAAAACTGTGCATGTGATCATTATTTCCCAGTCTTTCGAAGACTAACACAAGCAAAATAGAATAAGGATGGCTTAGAAACACAAAGGTTCACTTCCAGACATAAACATGTAACGGGCATATAAGCTGCCCTAACAGAACACACACTTTAAATATATCTTCCTGATCGGCCCTCCAGTCTAGTCCTGAGCCTTTGGGGTTTAGCACCTCCTCCCGCAGCCTTGGAGACTGAGCACATCACTCTTTTGGTGACCCCCTGGTGTAAATAGGCTAGGATCTGCCTACCTACTCCAGTAAGCTCAGTCTCCAAGGCAGCTTTAGGAGTTTTAAACCTAGGAGGTTAAGGACTCACTGGAGAAATGGTTAAGGAGCTTCCGAAGGGTAGTTAAGTTGGATTGGATTCTTTTGGGAAAAAAAAAGATAGTCTTGGGCCTGGACTGCAGGCTGCAGGGGCTTTTGCCTGCTCTTTCTCCCTTCCCTGGGTGCCTGGAGGTGATAGAGCAGAGGAGGTCTGTTGAAAGGAGCCTCCGACTCCCGAATCCACCGCGTAGGTGAGGAGTCGGATAGCCACGAGTCAGGGCTGCAAGTTCTGCAGGGCAGCAGAGGTGGTCTCAGAGGCACTCGCTTCGGCGGGAGCACAGGACTCTCAGTTCCTCCCAACGCTGAAGCCGGTGGTAGGCTGAGCACGGTTGAGGCGTTTCATACTGGCCGTGAGCACCAAAGGCGAGAGAGGAAGCCGCAGTGAGTAGCAGCGGGCTATAGTTGCTGCGTGGCTGCGGAGAGCTGCGAGGATAGTGGTAAGACGCGCGCACGGGTTTCCTGTCAGGGTAGGCCTGGGCCGTGTGTAGCAAAGCGCAGGAGAAGCGTCGGCAGCCTCGCGGCTCTCGGCGCTGGGGGTGAAATCACTAGCGGGGGAAGGAGTTCTTCTGTGGAGGGATCCCCCAAGTGTTTAAAAAAAAAAAAAAATTTGGCTTCAGCATACCCTCTAAGCCCGTGTGCTTGCTCTGTGGATCTAAGAAGGGCTTACTCTCTGAGACCGGAGTTTGCAAGGCATGCCTTCAGGAAGCTACCGCCACGGAGCTGGATAAAGAGAAGGTTGAGGGACAATTTCCAAGCTTGCTGGACCCTCTATCCCCTGCAGTTGCACTGATGGAGCCGGTGGCAGGGCCGTCTTCGGTCGCAGATGCTCCGGAGGCTCCAGCCTTGGTCCAGGGGGGCTTGGAGGCAATATTCTCTCCAGGATTTGTAGCCCTGCTTCAGCAAGCCTTAGGAGGAAATAAGGCAGCGGGGGCAGGGACGAAGGAGTGGGAGAAGCATCTCGGGCCTCAGATGGAGGCCGGGAGGGATAGTATCCCAGTGAAAAAGCCAAGGCTCCTACTGGATAAGGAACAGTTACTGGATCCAGAGGAGCAGTTGGAAACGGTGGAAGATCTGGAGGAAGAAGAAGATTTAGAGCAGCGGTTCTCATCCTGTGGGTCGTGACCCCCCATGGGGGTCACCACAGGATTTAGCAGTGGTCGCCTCACTCCGCCAAGTTTAAAAATAAAATAAAAGCGCACAAGTTGCTGCCGCTGCCGAGTCCGCTTCTCGGCAGCGGCAAACTCACCGCCTCCCTTCTAATGCAGCCGTGGCTCCTTGCCTCATAGGGAACCACGGCTATACCTGTAAAATCATTGCGGAGCCTTCCCGTCTCTCGACAGGCTCCGTGCAGCATTATCCTGCCTCCAAAGGAAGTTGTTTACCACTTCCTTTGGAGGCGGGACAATGCTGCACGGAGCCTGTTTAGAGACAGAAAAGCTCTGTAATGGCTTCACAGGCACAGCCGCGGTTCCTTAAGAGACAGGGAGCCACGGCTGCAGAAGGAGGCAGACATGGGGAGAGGGGAGGAGGGGGCAGGGAACCTGCAATGGGGCTGACATGGATAAGGGACAGACAGGATAAATGCTGGACAGAGGGGAGAGACATTGCGGGTTAGGATTTTAATGAGCTGATGGGGAGGCTAGGAGTGGTAATGGGTTAATTAGGGAAGGCTAGGACTGGGAATGGACTGATCAATGGGGGGGGTTGGGACTGGTAATGGGCTGATAGGGGGTAGGACTGGGAATGGACTGATGGGGGGCTAGCATTGGAAATGAACTGATTAGAGAGGTTAGGACTGGAAATGGGCTAATGTGGGGGGGTAAGACTGGTAATGGGCTGATTAGGGGAGCCTAGCACTGGTAATGGGGTTGGGGGGGACTAGCACTGGAAATGAGCTGTTTAGGGGAGGTTAGGACTGTTAATGGGCTGATGGGGTGGGGTAGGACTGGTAATGGACTGATGAGAGGCTAGCATTGGAAATGAGCTGATCGGGAGGGCTATGATTGGAAATGGGCTGATTAGTGGAGGCTAGGACTGGTAATGAGCTGATGGGGGGAGGGGTAGGACTAGTATTGGGCTGATCAGGGGAGGCTAGCACTGGTAATGGGGTTGAGGGGGGACTAGCACTGGAAGTGAGCTGATTGGGGGGCTTCGACTGGGAATGGGCTGATTGTGGGGAGGGGAGGATAGAGCTGCTGGCCCTGGAAGAAAACTGGGGGCTAAGGCTACAAATGGGCTGATCCGAGGGGATGGGAGAATGAAACTGGAAGGGAGTGGATCTGAGAGGGGCTGCCATGGTATTTGTACTAGAAGGGACTGGTCAGTGGGGAAGGAGGGGGAATGGAAGGGAATGGACACCAGTGGCAGTCATGGGAATGCAAGTTGACATTGGAAGGTACTGGGAGTGAGGACTGGAAAGGGGCTGATACTGGGGAGGGTTACTGGGACTGGAAATAGGCTGATGGAAAGAAGTGAAGAAAATGAAAGAAGAGATGAGAAATGGCAGATGGGACCATAGACCACAGAAAGAGCTAAGAGAAGACAGGAAAGCAGAAGCATCAGATCGGGACCAGCATGATCAGAGAATAAATTGATCAGACGACAAAGGTAGAAAAAATAATTTTATTTCATATTAGTGATTTGACTACAAAATCATAATTTTGAAATCAAATATTGTTACTTGTTGGGATTAATTATTGTGGTTTAAATAAGTACATTTTTTAAATAAAAACATAATGCAAAGGCCTATAATATATTAATATTCAACAAATGATTACAGTGACAATGCGTTAACGGTAAAGGAAGAGAGAGACATTTGATTTTATCATTGGGGGTCATCACAAGTTGACCAATGGTAAAAGGGGTCATGATACAAAAAAGGTTGAGAACCACTGATTTAGAGGAAGGAAAGATAAGAGCAAGAGGATCAGGCGAGAGTGGTTAGGGTGTTCTGGCGGGAAGAGTTGCTGGTGCTAATCTTGGAAATGTTAAAAGCGCTTAACATTCTGGTGGCGGGTCCAGGGGAGGAGTCGTCTCTGGAGGACCCGCTTTTGCAGGCGGTGCGCAAGTCCCAAAGGGTTTTTCCCCCTACATAGGGTATTTAGGGAAATGATTCAGAAAGAATGGGACATGCCCGAGTCAGGGATGAAGGGCTCAAGAGTGATGGCGCGGCTTTATTCCCTGGCGGAATAGGATAGGGATCTTTTTAGGTCCCCTAAGGTGGATGCGATGGTAGCGGCCGTGACCAAGAAAACTACCATATCTCTGGAGGGCAGTGCGGTCCTTAAGGATTCGCAGGATAGGCGTCTAAACACGTTGTTGAAGCAGGTCTTTGATGTAAATGCCCTCGCCATGCAGGCTTCTTTTTGTGGAGCATGGGTGGCCTGGGCCTATATGCGATGGTCACAATGGATTAGGGGGACTCAGATGGACAATACGGTAGAGGAAGCGGGCCGGTTGGAAACGGGAGTGGCCTATTTAGTGGCTGTCCAGTATGATTTTATTTGCAATCTGGCCAGAAGTATGGCTTCGGAATTGGGCGGCAGATGGTTCCTCTAAGGCTAGGTTGAGTAAGCTTCCCTTCCGGGGCAAGCTGTTTGAGGATTTGGAGAAGTTGGTTAAGGATCTGGGAGACTCTTAAGGGCGGAAGGTTGCTGGAGGACAGGCAGAAGCTGGGGCGTGCCCTAGGGGCAACGAAGAATCAGCAGAGATTTTCGGCTGCAAAGGTTTGGTCAATTTCAAAGAGGTTGAGCGGCTTACCGCTCCCAGATTTTTCGGGGTTTCAGGGGAGCAGGCAGAGGATTTGGAGCCTCCTCGTCCGCGACCTTTTGAGGGGGATCCAGGCGGATTTGATTCCCGTAGGCGGTCGATTAAGGGAGTTCTTTTCCGCCTGGGTCCGAGTTACCTCAGATCAGTGGGTGCTGGAGGTCATCCAGAAAGGATATGCGTTGGAGTTCCAGCATCCGGTGGTCGACGCCTTCGTTCTCCCTTTGCAGAGCCCATTCGAAGCGGGTAGCGGTACAGGAGACATTGGACAAGCTGCTGGCTCTCAGAGCAGTGGTGCCGGTACCGGAGAAAGAGTGCGGCAACGGTCGATACTCCATATACTTTGTGGTCCCAAAGAAAGAAGGCACCTTCCGACCGATTCTAGACCTGAAAAGGGTGAATCGCTGCCTGCAGGTATCACATTTTCGGATGGAGACCCTACGGTTGGTGATAGTAGCGGTAAGACAAGGAGAGTTCCTTATCGCTTCTCCGGGCCAGTCTAGGGTACGTTAGGGTTGTCAATCCCCTTCAGCAGCTGAGGACTGAAAAACTCCAAGGTTTGCTGACAGCCTAAACCCCTCCCCCTGGTGTCAGTGCTCCAGTCTTTCAGTCCTCAGCAGCTGAACAGGACGTCGAGCTGACTATCTCCCTGGTATCTGTGACAGTGCCTTTTGTTTTCTTTGGTTTAGTAGTAGAGCTCTAGCGGGGCTTCCTCCTACTATACTTCTCAGAGATTTCTCTAAAGTTTCATTAATTAAACATTAAAAAAAAAAAAATTGTGAATCGAGACCCGCGACAGCTGTTTCGGCCAGAGCTGAAGGCAGAGCCTGCTTTCTAGAGTCCGAGGTCCGTTTTGTCGGAGTTTTGGTCCTGGGAGCCCCAGTAACCATTCTCCTTGAAGGGACTGCAGTGTCTTCTTGTCCGCTAGCAGCGGGTCTGTGGGAGCACAATTTCAGCGGTTTCCTGTCCGGTCGGTGTGCTTTGAAGCTCACAGCACTGCCGGAGTCGTGGCATCGCTCTCAGGAGTCTCCGCGCTGTCGGGGCTCTGGCGGTAAGAGTTGCCGCGTTTTCCTTGCTTTAGTTCAGCTTTGCCGGTTTGTTGCTTTTCTTTCCTTTCTTCTGTGTTTCCCGTGCTGTTAACGGCGGTGGAAGATGGAGCCTAAGGGGTTAGGTGACTCAGGGAAGTCTCTCCTCTCTTTGGAAAACACGGGAACGGCGGCCATTTTGAAGGAGCCGTCCGTTTCTCCCGCAGGGCAATCTAAGCCGACTAAAAGAAAATCTAAGTTCAATAAAGATGTTCCTGTTCAGGGTAAGACCTCCCAGAAACTGCCTGAGGCTCAAGAGGCTGTTTCTTCGTTATTTTCTCCGGCGTTTATTTTAGCCATGCATAAGGCTTTCATGTTAAAAACCTCTCAAACAGTATCTGCTGATTCCAGTGTTCCTTTGTTGCAGCCCTCTCTACCTGAGGTAGGTGCCTTAGATCCAGGAGAGGGTACCTCTAAATCGGGGCTCTGGTCTGTCTCTGAGTTGGACGCTGGTGCAGAGCAGTTTGACCCTCCTCTGGGATTGGAGGAAGGAGAGATTCTCTCAGAGACAGGCTTAGATCCTTGGTCTCTGGAACTGGAAGATGGTGAGATAGCGCCGGGCGAGGATCCTAACATTTTTAGGGTCTTTCGCAAGGAGGAGTTGGGTGCTCTTATTGCGCACTCCTTGGGGGCACTCAATCTTTCTATGCCCACTGTATCTCAGGAACCTCTGGAAGATCCGTTATTGCAGGGTTTTAAAGCTGAACAACGTTATTTTTTCCTGTGCATCGGGTCATCACGCAGATGATTGAATCGGAATGGGAATACCCAGAGGCCACGCTACGCGGTAGTCGGGCTCTGGGTCGCCTTTATCCAGTTCCTCAGGAGGAAAAAGACTTGTTGAAGATGCCTCGGGTTGATGCTTTAGTCGCTGCGGTGACTAAAAAGACCACCATTCCTGTGGAAGGCGGAGCAGCGCTTAAGGATCTGCAGGATCGTAAGTTGGAAATGCTCCTCAAACAAGCCTTTGATGCTTGCGCTCTTTCGCTTCAGGCCTCTATTTGTGGAGCTTATGTCTCCAGGGCGTCCATCTGCTGGTTACAAGGCGATGGTACGGCGGATCCGGTTACTGAGACTCCTGCGGAGGGAGCTAAGTTAGAGTCAGCGGCGGCCTACCTTGCGGATGCTTTTTATGATTTGGTGCGTATCGCTGCGAAGGCCATGGCGTCGCTAATTGCTGCCCGGCGTTTTCTTTGGTTGCGTAATTGGGCAGCTGATTCCTCTTCTAAATCCCGGCTCAGTAAGCTCCCCTATAAAGGCAAGTTGCTTTTTGGTGAAGCCTTGGAGAAGATAGTTAAAGATCTAGGAGACTCCAAGGGAGGTCGGTTGCCGGAAGATCGTCCAAAGGCGTCTAGGGGAACTCCTTCGCAGCACGGACAGGGTAGGGATTTTTGAAGATTCCGAGGGGCTCGGTTTACTCCCTATCCCAGGGGCCGTTTCGGGTCTCGTAGTCAGTCCTTTCGTGGTTCCAGAGGGTTCGGCAGGGGCTACTTCAATTCTCAGCAATCCTCCGCTAAAAAACGGCAATGAAGTTTGGCTGGTCCAGCCAGGAACGCCTGTGGGAGGCCGCTTGCAGGAGTTTCTTTCGGCCTGGACCGCCATAACTACAGACAAGTGGGTACTAGAGATCATTCGGGACGGGTACGTGCTGGAATTCGCTTGCCCGTTGTCCGAGGCTTTCCTACAATCTCCCTGCGGTCTGGGTTGGAAGAGGCAGGCTATTGCCGAGACATTGCAGCGCTTGTTATCCCTGCGGGCGGTGGTTCCTGTGCCTCCAGACCAGTGCGGCTCAGGTCGATACTCTATTTATTTCGTTGTTCCCAAGAAAGAGGGTTCCTTTCAGCCAATTCTCGATCTCAAGCACGTCAACCGAGCTTTAAGGGTACCTCATTTTCGGATGGAGACGCTACGGTCTGTTATTCGGGCGGTGCGTCCGGGGGAGCTGCTTACGGCCATAGATCTCACAGAAGCTTATCTCCACATCCCAATCCGGCCAGATCATCAACGGTTTTTGCAGTTTGCGGTTCCCATGGGTCACTTTCAGTTCCGCGCGTTGCCCTTTGGGCTCGTGATGGCACCTCGTACCTTCACCAAGGTGATGGTCGTGGTAGCGGCAGCCTTGAGGAAGGAAGGTATCAGGGTGCATCCCTATCTGGATGACTGGTTGATCAGGGCCGATTCGTTTTCGGCCTCGGTGGAGGCTACGGATCGGGTGGTACAGCACTTGGAGCAGCTTGGTTGGGTAATCAACCACACAAAGAGTCAGTTGGAGCCTGTGAGGCAGCTTACTTATCTCGGGGCCCTCTTCGACACGGAACGGGGCTTGGTGTTTCTGCCAGAGAGCAGGGTGCTGAAGCTTCTGAGTCAGGTTCACGCATTCTTGCGGCATCCCGCTCCTTCGGCTTGGGCCTACCTGCAGCTCTTAGGTTCCATGGCGGTGGCTCTGGACCTCGTTCCTTGGGCCAGAGCGCATATGCATCCTCTCCAACAAGCCTTGCTCTCCCGGTGGTCCCCGCAGCATCAGTCTCTTTCACAACGGTTGCTCTGTCCGGAAGCGGTCTGACTCAGTCTTCTGTGGTGGCTGGATGTCAAACATCTTCGGGCAGGCATTCCCCTGCAGGATCCGCAGTGGGTGCTGGTGACCACGGATGCCAGTCTCTTTGGCTGGGGAGCTCACTGCCAAGCTCGCGTGGCACAAGGGGTCTGGTCTGTCGAGGAGAGCTCGTGGTCGATCAATCGTTTAGAGTTCCAAACGGTGCGGCTCGCGCTTCTTCATTTTCAGGATGTACTCGAGCAGTCGGCAGAGCGAGTTTTCTGCGACAATGCTGTGGCAGTGTCTTACATCAATCGTCAAGGGGGCACTGGCAGTGTCCTTTTGTTGGACGAGAGGAGTTAATGGCTTGGGCAGAGCAGCATCTTGTAGCATTGTCGGCGGCGCATGTGGCAGGCAAAGACAATGTGCAGGCCGATTATCTCAGTCACACAGTCCTCGATCCCGGGGAGTGGGAACTGAATGCGGCGGTGTTCCACGATATCACGCTGCGCTGGGGACAACCGGTTATGGACCTCATGGCTACGTTCCGCAATGCCAAAGCGTTGCGCTTTTTCAGCAGGCGACGAGAGCGCATGTCGGAGGGGTTGGATGCTCTGGTCCAGCCCTGGCCGGAGAACTCGCTGCTATATGTGTTTCCTCCATGGCCGATGCTCAGTCGGGTCCTTCAACGGGTGGCGACTCATCGAGGGATGGTGATTCTCATTGCGCCGGATTGGCCTCGCCGACCGTGGTATGCCGATCTCGTTCGGTTGTTGATAGCTCCTCCTTGGCGTCTACCCGTTTGCATTAATCTCTTGTCTCAAGGGCCAGTCCTGATGCCTCAGGTGGATCGCTTCTTGCTTACAGCTTGACTCTTGAGAGGGACCGATTGAGACATAAGGGTTACACGGAATCGGTGATATCCACGCTATTGCGATCGAAGAGGACTTCAACTTCGCTGGCGTATGCATGCGTATGGAAAACCTTTGAATATTGGTGCGAGCAGCGTAGCATTCGGCCGCGGGCGGCTACGCTGCCACAGCTTCTGCTTTTTCTTCAGGACGGTCTGGAGAAAGGTTTAGCATTTGGCGGCCTTATCGTGTTTTCGAGGGACGGTACACAATCGTAGGCTTTCCTTGCATGGAGATGTGCATCGATTTTTTTCAGGCGGCAAAAATTCTGAGGCCTCCATTGCGCGCGGTAGTTCCAGCTTGGGATTTAAATCTCGTTCTGGAAGCTTTGACGCATTCTCCGTTTGTGGGAGCTTCCTCTGGAGGGTTACAGGAACTTTCCTGGAAGACAGCGTTCTTAGTGGCTTTGTGTTCTGCGCGCAGGATTTCCGATTTGCAGGCGCTGTCTTGTCGAGAGCCTTATCTCCAATTCTTTCCGGAGAAGGTCTTGTTGCGTACGGTGCCTTCGGTTTTGCCTAAGGTGGTGTCCTCGTTTCACATTAATCAGTCGGTGTCGTTGCCTGTATTTGCGGACCTGGACAGTTCTCCCATGGATCGTTCACTCCGAAGATTGGATTTAGGACGGGTGTTGCGGAAGTATCTCAAGGCTACGGGGTCCTTCCGCAAGTCCGATCGGTTGTTTGTGTTATGTACGGGGTCCCGTAAGGGTGAAGCAGCATCTAAGGCTTCGATTGCCCGTTGGGTCAAGAAAGCCATTGTAACGGCCTTCGAAGTGAGTGGTAGAGTACCACCGGTGGGACTAAAAGCACATTCTACACGTGCTCAGGCAGCGTCTTGGGCTGAGTATGCCTTAATTCCTCCGGTGGACATTTGTCGGGCTGCGACGTGGTCCTCTCTGCATACGTTTACTAAGCACTATCGCTTAGATGTCCTCGCTAGGCAGGATGCCAATGTAGGTGCTTCAACCATAATTGCGGGGCTTGCGGGTCCCTCCCGCGTTTAGGTACTGCTTTGGTACTGCCCTAACGTACCCTGGACTGGCCCGGAGAAGCGATAAGGAAGGAGAAATTAGGTCTTACCTGCTAATTGTCTTTCCTTGAGCTCTCTCCGGGCCAGTCCATGGCCCACCCAGAGTTGTCTCAGCTAAGAGTTTTTGTTCAGAGACGGTAAGAGTTTGTATATATGGTCGTTCTTTCGGGAGCATGGTTTTAGGGGGCTTCCTCCAACTCCGCCGATAGTTTTTTCTTTGTTTCCTTTTCTGCTTCATTGCAAAAAAAAAAAAAAATTTCACACCAGAAGTTTCATTCTGCTCTGACTCTGCAAGTGAAACGCAGTTGCGTTCTCGCATTTCCGATTTTATTCTGTTACTCCCTGCGAAGTATAGGACGGACTTAGCTCTCTTTGTTATTTTCTTTGTTTTGGTCATCAGTTTGTTTCGGCTGCTTTGCTAGTAGTAGACTGGAGCACTGACACCAGGGGGAGGGGTTTAGGCTGTCAGCAAATCTTGGAGTTTTCCAGTCCTCAGCTGCTGAAGGGGATTGACAACCCTAACGTACCCTGGACTGGCCTGGAGAGAGCTCAAGGAAAGACAATTAGCAGGTAAGACCTAATTTCTCCTTTCTCACGTCATTGGACCTGACAGAAGCCTATTTGCACAATCCAATCCGTGAAGAGCATCAGCGTTTCCTCCGTTTCACTGTTCCGATGGGCCACTTTCAGTTCCAAGCGTTACCGTTTGGGTTGGCAACGGCTCCGCGGATATTCACCAAGGTGATGGTAGTGGTAGTGGTGGCGGCGTTGAGAAAAGAGGGAGTGTTGGTGCATCCGTACCTGGATGATTGGTTGATCCTGTCGAAGGAGGAGAGCGAGACCGCCACCTGTCGGGTGGTGCAGTTCTTGCAGTCGCTGGGCTGGGTAGTCAATGCGGAAAAGAGCAGGCTCGAGCCCTCGCAGGTTCAGGAGTATTTGGGGGTCCGGTTTGACACGGGGGTAGGAAGAGTCTTTCTACCAGACAGCAGAGTGCTAGGGCTAAGAGAGCTCGTTCGTACCTTTCTGGAGAGACCGGAGCCCACGGTGTGGCAGTATCTGCAGCTGTTAGGGAAGATGGAGGTCGTGCCCTGGGCCAGGGCCCACATGAGACCATTACAGAGGGCCTTACTCCGGAGGTGGTCAAATCAGGTTGACCCATTGTCCCACAAGTTACCCTGTCCGTGAGAGACAAGGCAGGCTCTGCAGTGGTGATTACAACCCGGGTGTCTCGAGAAAGGGATGTCCTTGGAGGCCCTGGGTTGGCGACCTCTCACGACAGATGCCAGTCTGTTCGGGTGGGGGGTGCATTTCGAGGGCAGTTTTGCCCAAGGTCAATGGACGGAAGAGGAAAAGCAGTGGTCCATGATCAGGTTGGAACTCGGAGCAGTAAGATTAGCTCTAAGGGCTTTTCAGCACAGGCTACTAGGGAAAGCGATCCGAGTGCTCTCGGACAATGCCACGGCAGTGGCATATGTCAATCGTCAGGGAGGCACTGGCAGCATAGCTCTAGAGGAAGAGGTGGAAGAGCTCTTAGGCTGGGCTGAGGAACATCTGGAAGCGTTGTCGGTGGAGCATATAGCAGGGGTGGACAATGTGACAGCAGATTTTTTTTGAGTCGAGTCAAGGTGAATCCAGGAGAGTGGGTTCTCCAGCAGGAGGTGTTCGACTTGATAGTACAATGCTGGGGGATTCCGGTGATGGATCTCATGGTGACCTTCGAGTCGGCAAAGGCTGCTCGATTCTACAGCAGAAGGCGAGAGAGAATGTTGGAAGGCCTGGCCGCTCTGATGCAGGCCTGGCCGGAGGAGCAGCTACTTTTTACATCTTTCTGCCCTGGGTGGTGTTAGGGCGGGCGCTGCAGTGGATCAAGTGTCACAGGGGTCAGGTAATCCGGATTGGCCTCGAAGACCATGGTATGCGGACCTCATACGGCTCTTGGAGGGTCAGCTGTGGTGATTGCCGCGGAGAAAGGATCTGCTAACGCAGGGACCGTTGAATATGCTTCAGGTGGATCGATTTCTCGATTTCTTTTGAAAGGGCAAGGTTAACAACAAAGGGGTATACGCCGTGGGTCATTTCGACTTTGAGGTCCAGGCGGCGTTCTACTTCGGTAGCGTATGTTAGAGTGTGGAGACTGTTTGTTTGTCGTGGTGTAGTGATAAGGGTATTTCAGCTTTAAAGGCGTCTGTGCCACAGGTTCTTTCATTCCTGCAGGATGGATTTGAAAGGGATTAGCGACCGCTTCCCTACGGGTGCAGTTGGCGGCGCTAGCGTGTTATCATGGAAAGGTGCACGGTGTCGGGCTTGGCATTCATCCGGATGTCAAGCGTTTCCTGCGGGCGGTATCTCTTTTGCGGCCTCAGTGCTGAGCGACGGTACCACCATGGGATCTTAACTTGGTGCTGGAAGAACTAGTTAAGGAACCCTTTGAGCCTTTGGGAAGAGCGACGTTGAAGGATCTCACGCTCAAGGCAATCTTTCTGGTGGCTATCTGCTCAGCCCGAAGGATTTCGGAGTTGCAGGCGTTGTCGTGTCAGGAGCCTTTCTTGTCTTTTCAGAGCACAAAGGTAGTGTTTGAGAATGGTTCCCTCTTTCTTTCCTAAGGTGGTTTTGCCGTTTCATTTGAATCAGGGAGTGGTTCTGCCTGTGTTCAAGTGGGAGAGCAGGAAGGGGTCCAATGAGAAGCTACATCGGCTGCATGTAGGGCGAGTGTTACGGAAATATTTGCTCAGAACGGCGCCGTTCTGCAAGTCAGACTGTTTGGTAATGTTTGGGGGTCCCAGACAAGGTGAGGCGGCATCTAAGTCCTCTATTGCTAGATGGCTGAAGGAGGCTATTGTGTCGGCTTATCTGTTACAGTGCAAATCAGTTCCGGTAGGGCTTAGGGCTCATTCTACAAGGGCACAAGTGGCTTCATGGGCGGGGGTGAGCTTGGTGCCGGCGGTGGAAATTTGTAAAGCGGCGACGTGGTCGTCGCTTCATACCTTTTGTGAAGCATTATAGGTTGGATGTTCAGTCGAAGAGGGACTCCTGTTTTGGGTTAGCAGTGTTGCAGGCATGTCTGGCAGGTCCCTCCCGATGATTTGTTCACTGCTCTGTTGCATCCCCAAAGGTTCAGGACTAGACTGGAGGGCCGATCAGGAAGAGATAATTAGACTTACCTGCTAATTGGTTTTCCTGGAGGAACTCCAGTCTAGTCTTGTATCCCGCCCTGGAATGAAGTCAGACCCTGGCCTGCAGAAGTAGAGGTCACGGACGTCCAAGGAGGAGGGTGGGTGGGCCAGTTTAGGTCATAGGTGGAGATAACAGGTATGTCTGGGGAACGGGGTGCAAAGTGCTGTCTGGCTGAGGGTCCCCGGTATAGGGCAAGGTAAGGCCTTAGCAGCTGCATAAACAGGAGATAATTGGTAAGGTAGAGTGTGTGTGTAGTTCACAAAGCTTGTTTGAAGAGTTTGAAAAAATAAAAATAAAACAGAAAATGAGCAAAATGCAGGATTTAGTTCATTGAGGTTTATTTGTTTATCTGTTTTAACTAAATTATTGCTCTCGTGAGTCAGCTTTGTCAATAGGTTACTGGAGTAGGTAGGCGGATCCTAGCCTATTTATACCAGGGATCACCAAAAGAGTGATGTGCTCTGTCTCCAAGGCTGCGGGAGGTGGTGCTAAACCCCTAAAGGTTCAGGACTAGACTGGAGTTCCTCCAGGAAAACCAATTAGCAGGTAAGTCTAATTATCTCTTTGCCTGCACTTAAGGGTTGGGAAGCCAGGAAGCTCTGTGGTCAGTCTGAGTAAATGTAGCTAATTTTAAAGTGGACTTTCCTTTTCGTCCCTCTAGTCCAGTCCCGGAACCTGAGAGTTCTGTACCTCCTTCAGCAGTTTTGGAGACTGAAATATGTCATCGCTTTGACACCAGCATAAGTAGGCAAGGACCGCCTCTCCCCGCCAGTAGTTTCAGTATCCATAGCAGCTGGAGAAGGTGCTGAGCCTAGGATCTGGGCTCAGATTAGGAGCAAATAAGCAGAGTGGTTTTGTTTTTTAAAATTGGGTGAAATTTTTTCAGATTGCTAGATTACCAGGGCCAGAAGTGCTGTCAGGGCCAGAAGCAGGGCTGCGCAGGTTAGATTGTCTCCTCTGGCTCTCTCTGTTCTCTGTCCTCCTGCTCTCCCCCCCCACCTCCGGGCAGGAAATTGGAGACGCGATCGAGACCTGGCAAGAAGGGCCTCCCTGCTCCCGAACCCGCGTGAAAGGGTGAGGAGCAGGTGGCAGGCGGAGGAAGGAAGATTGCGGCAGAGTGTCTCTCCACCCAGAGCTGATGCCGCCGATTCGGCTGAGCTCCAGGGTGGATTGAGGGCCCCAGCGGGCAGGACAGCCATGGTAAGAGCGGGTTTTTCTTCTTGGGGGGGCTGGCCAGCCATGTGCGGGGAGGCCGGAGAACACGAATCGCAGCGTTGGGTGTGCGATCGGGTTTTCCGGGCCTGACCACATGGCATTTGAGCGGGAAGCACGAGAGCGGACATTTGCTGTTTTTTGGGGGCGCAGGCTCGCAGAGACTGTGAGGAAAGAGGCAGTTGGTCTTCCAGGGGACCCATTTGTTTTTGGGGTCTGGTGTCTCTGGAGGTTTAGGTAGAGGCCTACACAAAAATAAAAATAAAAAATAGACTGTTTCAGGCTTTGTTTTGAGCCACTGAGGGAAGGAGTCATCAGTTGGAGGGGGACTTGGGGCTCCTGGTGGCTGGTTTCCCTGGGCGGTGACCCTAGGAATAGCATGCCGACTAGGCCTCGCTGCCTAGTCTGTGGCAGGAGGCGAGGCTCTGTCCTGGAATCGGGGGTTTGTAGCGGCTGCACCCGGGAAGCAGCATTGATGGAGCAGGCGTTGGAGGGGGTACAGGAGAGCAGGGGGTGCTGTCCCAGAGCCAGGATAACGTCCTGCCTCCATCCCTGGTTCCCTCAGAGCCCGTAGCCGAGCTGTCTACAGAGGGGGCGCCGTCTCTTCAGCTGAGACAGGGCCCAGTGGGGGGGCAGCCCATTGTTCCTCTTGATTTCTTTTTGCTAATGCACCAGGCGTTTTCTCTTCTGCAGCCTGGTATAGCCCCACTGCCTGCCTGTGCACAGGGGGAGAAGCGCCTGGGGAGCCCGTTGGAGCCGCAGTCTTCTGGTACCCCTGCTAAGAGAAATAAGGGGGCAGGGTTAGAGATGTTCGCAGCTACGCCCTCGGAAGATCTGGAGGAGACAGAAGGGGATCTCGAGGAAGAGTCAGTGGATGAATTAGAATAGGGCGAGCTGCCAGATGCAGAACAGCAGGCCAGGATAGTCAGGGTGTTTAGGCGTGAAGAGTTGCCAGCGCTGATTACCGAAACCCTCAAGGCGCTTAATATACCGGCTGTGGTTCCTGCAACCGATGAAGCATTGGAAGACCCGTTGTTACAAGCCATACGTATGACGCAGCGGGAATTTCCTATTTATAGAGTTTTCAGGGCCATGATTCAGGAAGAGTGGGATGTGCCCGAGTTGGCCCTTAAGGGATCTAGGGCTATAGCTAGACTCTATCCATTGTCTGACCACTTTCGTTCCCCAAAGATCGACGCGGCGGTGTCGGCTGTTACAAAGAAGACAACGATCCCAGTAGAAGGGTCAGCTGCACTTAAGGATAGTCAGGATAGGAAATTAGATACTTTGTTGAAGCAAGTGTTTGACATAAGCGCTCTGTCTATGCAGGCCTCGATCGTGGGGCTTAGGTAGCGAGAGCTTGGCTGCAGGTGGATCAGGCGGGTGAGCAGGTGGATGAGGTGTCTCGCTTGGAGTCCGGTTCCGCCTATTTGGCAGATATTCATTATGACCTAATCCGGGGCCTTGCTAAGAGTATGGTGTCGGTGGTGGCAGCCCGGCAGTATTTGTGGTTGCAGAACTGGGCAGCGGACAGTTCTTCCAAGGCTCGGCTTGGTAAGCTCCCATTTAGGGGAAAGCTGCTGTTTTGGTGAAGATTTGGACAAGTTAGTCAAGGATCTGTGGGAGTCTAAAGGGGGTTGGCTGCCTGAAGATAAACCAAAGCAGGGCCACCCTTCTCCGGCTCCCAAAGGGTCACAGAGAGTTTCATCGGTTTCGTGCACCTTGCTTTGGGCAGTTTCAGCGGGGCAAGTTCCCTGTGCGAGGTCAGGGGTTTCGTGGATTTCGAGGGGCAGGTAGAGGCTTTGCGCCCTTCTCGTCCTCGAATCTTAAGAAGCCACAATGAGATGAGTGGGACTCAGGTGGGGTGCGTCGCAGTAGGGGGATGCCTGCGAGACTTTTACCCTGCCTGGGTCCAGATAACGTCGGACCAATGGGTGTTGGAGGTTATACGAGAGGGCTACGCTCTGGAGCTCCAACGGCCAGTGGTAGACTTGTTTGTCCAGTCTCCGTGCAGGGCACAGATCAAGTTCCGGGCGGTGCAGGAGACTCTTCAAAGATTGCTGCAACTTCGAGTGGTGGTGCCGGTTCCGCCAGAACAATGCGGGTACAGTCGATACTCCATTTATTTTGTAGTGCCCAAGAAAGACGGCACATTTTGACCCATTCTAGATTTAAAAGGAGTGAATCGCTGTCTCCGGGTGTCTCATTTCCGGATGGAGACGTTGTGTTCCGTGATTGTGGTAGTCTGAAAGGGAGACTTCCTTACGTCGTTGGATCTGACAGAGGCCTATCTACATATTCCCATTCGTCGGGAGCACCAACAGTTTCTGCGGTTTGCGGTGCCTATGGGGCACTTCCAATTCCAGGTCTTGCTGTTTGGCCTGGCAACGGCTCCAAGGACGTTCACCAAGATTATGGTGGTGGTGGCAGCGGTGCTCTGCCAGGAAGGAGTGCTGGTGTATCCATATTTGGATGATAGGCTGATTCAAGCGAAGTTGGAGGAAGAGAGCGGAAAAGCCACTTCCTGGGTAGTGCAGATGTTACAGAGCCTGGGATGGGTGGTCAACTTCTCCAAGAGCAAACTGGTCCCGTCGCAATCACTAGAGTACCAGGGGGGCGCAGTTCGACACAGCGCAGGGGAAGGCCTTTCTTCCAGGGGGCCGAGTGCACGGGTTGAGGGAGCTGGTGAGAAAGTTCCTGTCTCGGACAGCTCCCACAGCTTGGCAATATTTGCAGTTGCTCGGAATGATGGCGGCCATGATAGAGGTGGTGCCGTGGGCCAGGGCTTACATGAGACCATTGCAAAGGGCCCTCCTTCTGCGTTGGTCGCATCAGACGATGCACTGTCGCAGCGGTTGGTCTGTCCGCTGGAGGTGAGACAGGAGCTGCTCTGTGGTCACGGCAAGAGAACTTGGAGATAGGAATGCCCCTGGAGGCCCTTGACGACGGACGCAAGTCTCACAGGCTGGGGAGTGCATTTAGAAGGAAGACTAGTGCAGGGGCAGTGGTCGATTGACAGGCTGGAGATGAGGGCGGTGTATTTAGCCTTGTTAGAGTTCCAGTCGTACCTGGGTCGGTCAGCGGTTCGCGTGCTCTCCGACAATGCGACCACAGTAGCCGACATCCAACCAGCAAGGCGGCACGGGGAGTGCAGCATTGGAGGCAGAGGCAAGTCAACTGTTGGCCTGGGCCGAACTGAATCTGTTGGCCATCTCAGCTCAGCATGTAGCAGAGGTGGACAATGTAGAGGCAGATTATTTGAGTCGTCGCAAGGTGGATCCAGGAGAATGGGTGCTTCACCCGGATGTGTTTGCACTAATAATGGAGCGCTGGGGAACGCCGATTATGGATCTGATGGCGACCTTCGAGCCAGCAAAAGCAGCTCGGTTTTACAGCAGGCAGTGAGAAAGAATGTCTGAGGGTCTCGACGCATTGATGCAGAGGTGGCCTGTCGAGTGTCTCGTCTACGTCTTTCCGCCCTGGGCGCTCGTCGGACGGGTGGTGCAGCGCCTAGAGCGGTACCAAGGTCTAGTGATTCTGGTGGCTCCGGACTGGCCGAGGACGCTGTGGTACACAGATCTGGTTCGTCTACTGGTAGACAGTCCGTGGCGGCTCCTGTTGCGGGAGGATCTGTTGCTTCAGGGGCCGCTTCGCATGCCACAGGTGAATAGATTCTCTTACGGCTTGGCTCTTGAAAGGGCGAGGATGAAAACCAAGGATTATTTGGCGGCAGTCATTTCTACGTTGCTGAAGGCAAGAAGCAAGTCTACATCCTTAGTTTATGTGCGGGTCTGGCGCATTTTTGAGGCCTGGTGTGCAGACAGGCAGGTACGACCCTCGGTGGCGTCTATCTCACAGATCCTTTTGTTTTTGCAGGATGGCTTTGAGAAAGGATTGGCAGCAAGTTCGTTGTGAGTGCAGCTAGCGACGATCTCGTGCTACTGAGGTAAGGTTCATGGAGAGGTGGTGGGGCGCACGCAGATGTGAAGAGGTTTTTACGGGCAGTGCTGCTCCTGAGGCCTCCTCGCCGCTGCTCAGTTCCGTTGTGGGACCTGAATCTAGTTTTGGAAGCCTTGGTCGGGGCGCCTTTTGAGCCGTTAGGTAAGGCATCCCTGAAGGATTTGACATTAAAGACGGTTTTCCTGGTGGCCATCTGTTCAGCTCACAGGATTTCGGAATTGCAAGCCTTGTCCTGTAAGGAACTGTTCCTGTCGTTTTCGCATCAGGAGGTGGTACTGAGGACGGTGCCCGCGTTTTTGCCTAAGGTGGCTTCGGTTTTTCATGTCAACCAGATGGGTCATTACCGGTGTTCTCTGAAGAATAGAAGGAGTCAATGGGAGGCAGATTACGTCTTTTGGATGTTCGTCGATCTCTGAAGAGGTACCTTCGCAGGTCAGCGGCCTTCTGTAAGTCAGATCGGTTGTGGTTGGAGGTACGCGGAAAGGGGAGGCTGCATCAAAAGCATCCATTTCTAGATAGTTGAAGGAAGCTATTGCAGCAGCATATATTTTGAAGGGTAGGATGGTTACAGAAGGTCTCCGGGCTCATTCGACTAGAGCGCAGGCGGCTTCCTGGGCGGAATTTAGCTTGGAGCCGGCTGTGGAGATTTGTAAGGCGGCGACCTGGTCGTCCTTGAATTCTTTTGTCAAGCATTATAGGCCAGATGTGCAGGCGGCAAGTGATTTGTGCGTTTTGGATCGGCAGTTCTTCAGGCTGCTCTTGCAGGACCCTCCCGTTGATATTTACTGCTCTGTTACATCCTCTCAAGTTCTGGGACTGGACTAGAGGGACAAAAAGGAAGGTGAAATTAGACTTACCTGCTAATTGTTGTTCCTTGAACTGTAGTCCAGTCCCGGATCCCACCCGGGGCTGTTCCAGGTTTTGAGTCAGCCTGAAGTCCTTACAGAGCACAGGGAAAATAAGAGTAAGTTTCATGAAGGTGGCGTTTTTCAGTCGCATGGGGGGGCTCTGTCTCTTTAAGATTTCTATTCTCATACAGAGAGAGGGCATCTTTCCTATGCAGTAATTAGTTTTTGTTCGAGGAAGGTCCTCTTCCTAGGGAGCTTCTCCTCAGAGTAGAATGGTTAGTAATGGCATTCAAGTTTCACAGTTATTCTTTCCTTCTTTCTTTTTTTTTTTTTTAAACATGTTTAACTACTTATTTGTTGCTCTGCTGAGTCTGCTTTGTCAATAGGTACTGGCAGGGAGAGGTGGTCCTTGCCTACTTATGCTGGTGTCATCAAAGCGATGACGTGTTTGTCTCCAAAGCTGCTGGAGGAGGTACAGAACTCTCAGGTTCCAAGACTGGACTAGAATTCCTCAAGGAACAACAATTAGCAGGTAAGTCTAATTTCACCTTCCAAGGCATCCCTCCAGTCCAGACAACTGGATTATGCATATCAACCAGCAGGTGAAGACTGAGACTAGCTCAGTGCAGTATAAAATAGCCTGTACCCACTGACCTGAGCCAGTATTTCTCAGTCTTCAGCAGGCAGTATGCATAGCCTGTGGTGTGGATTGGAGCTTTGAGGTCTGTTTGGCCAGGGGTGCAGAACCCAGTGGTCTAGGTCTCTCCCCCAGTCTCCATCAGCTGCCTCCTCTGCCTTGCTCCTTCCTTTCCCCCTCCCCAACTTTTGGGAGGGGGTTGGAGGAGGTAGCACCTGTGCCTGCTGCTGTCGTCTAAAACTAGTTGAAAACAAAAGGGTGTTTTTTGTTTGTTATTTTTTTTAAGGCAGACTGCAGCGACACATTTGGACAGGGATCCATTGCAGCAGTCCCACAAGCAGAGGGGGGTGCCCTGGGTAAGCTCTGAAGGCCCCGGGGGGGTGGGGGTTGTTTTCTTGGGTTGTCAGTTTTCACTGAGGGAGGAGCAGAGCACAGCGTGGCCACATGGAATGAGGCTGATGTGCTTTGTGTGGCTGCTGTGTTTCAGAGGAGATAGCAGAGGGGAGGACCTTGGTGGGGTCCGGGAAGAGTCCAAGGAGGGTATCAGTGACAGTCCTGCCTGTGGGGAAGCTGCGGAGGATGGCAGCGGTTTTGATGGGAACCACCATCTTGGATTCAGTTTTGCAGCCTGGTTTGGATGATCTGGGACCTCCTTTATTTTAGGATTTGTGCGATTTTCGCAGCAGTAAGGGCCCTAGTCGGGTTACTGGTATGTGGGGGGGGGGGGGGATTAGGGAGTTCCCCTTCTCCCCCAAGTTTGTCCTGCTTCACAAGGAAGAGGAAAGGCTAAAAAGGTTAGGGCTCTTTAACCTGGAAAAGAGACGGCTGAGGGGAGATATGATAGAAGTCTATAAATTAATGGAGTGGAACGGGTAAACGTAAATCAATTGTTTACGTTATCAGAATATAGAAAGACTAGGGGACATGCAATGAAGCTACAGGGTAAACTATTTAAGACTAATAAAAGAGAATATTTTTTCACTCAACGTGTAATCAAACTCTGGAATTTTGTTACCGGAGGATGTAGTAAAGGCTGTTAGTGTAGCTGGGTTTAAAAAAAGGTTTGGACAAGTTCCTGGAGGAAAGGTCCATAAGCCATTATTAAGAAGTGACCAAAGATATCAATGCTTGACCCAGTACAAGCATTGTGGAACTTGTGTCTCTTGGGGAAACTGCTAGGTACATATGACCTAGATTGGCCACTGTTGGAAACAGAATACTGGGCTTGATGGACCTTGGTCTGACCCAGTATGGCATATCTTATGTTCTTAAGTTCATCAGGTTCCTGTTAAGGCAGGGAGGCATCCTCTCAGGCCTGGGGGGGGGGGGGGGAGGAGAGGGGCAAGGGAGAGGGCTGGTGGCAGTGAAGCATCCCAGGCAGGAACACTGGGACGGGGAGCACGACTCATGCTCTGTGATCTCCCTGGAACCCCTGGAAGGTCCAGCAAGCCTCTTAGATGGGTTTCAGGAGTTTCACAAGGAAGAGGAAATTCAGACAGCAGAGGGATCCCCCCCCCGGATCTTCCATTGGGATGAGCTCCTGGTTCTCATTACAGAGGTGCTTGCAGAGGTGGCCACTAATGGAGGGGATCCGCTGTCTTTCCCAATCTTTCACAGTCCATAAGGCCCTGTGGGCCATGATAGAGGAGGAGTGGGAGTACACCTGATGCAGGGCTGTGGGTAGGGCGTAGCATGGTGAGCTTTACCCCATACCACCCAAGGAGAAGGAAAAGCTGGGCTCCCTGTGGTTGCAGTGGTCACACGCAAGACTACCATTCTGGTGCAGAGGAACGCAGCCCTGAAGGATCTGCAGGACCAGCACATGGAAGCTTTGCTCAAACAAGCTTTTGAAGTTTCCGCTCTGTTTGCATGGTGCCATTTATGGGGCTTAGGTGGCCCGTGTGTGTGTCTGTTGGTTGCAAGAACCACAGAAGTTGACAATTGTCAGCAGTCAGTCTGCAGATGCCCCTGTGGAGTCCAGCATGACCTGTTACAGGTTCTGCCAAGAGCATGGCCATGGTGGTGACAGTGCATCGGCTTCTCTGGTTGCGAACTGGTCTGCAGATGTGGCTTCGAAGACTAAGCTCCCCTTCGCAGGCAAGTTGCTCTTTGTTGAGGATTTGGAGAAGTTGGTGAAGACCTTGGGTGAATCCAAAGTGCCCTAGCTCCTGGAGGATAAGCCTCGGGCGAGTAGGGATGGTCTGGCCTGCAAGGGCAGCTTTTGAAGGTGTCTTGAAGGGCTGGACCTCCCAGTCTGCACACCAGGCCTCAAAAAGCCTCCAGATGCAAATATAGGTAAGTGAGGTAGAATGATGTCACACCTGCAACAGGGTAGCAATAAACAGCTCAGCATAATCGTGACACCTCAGCTTCGCTGAAGACCCCAGGCGGTAAGCAAGATTCAATCCACTGCTGGCATGCACACGGGCCTCATGGGGGGGGGGGGACTTCCAGTGGACCCGCTTTCTTCAGTGAGGCTTGTCCTTTTGAGGAGGCCCTGGGGCAGACGAGGTTTCGCCCCTGACAACTAAAGCTCCCAATGAAGGTGTGGGGGTGCAACCAGTGGGTGGCCACTTGCAGCGCTTCCTCCCCGCTTGGGCCCAGATCACCTTCGATGCATGAGTCTTGGCAGTCATTCGTGAGGGTTACATGCTTGGGTTCGCCTAGCCACTCTCAAACCTGTTTTCCCCCTGTGGCTCAGTGCAGAAGGTGCAAGCGATGGGGGGACATGCTCGAGCTCGAAGCAGTGGTGCCCTTTCCAGAGGCTGACTGGGGACTCGGGAGGTACTCGTCTACTTTGTGGTTCCAAAGAAAGAGGGGTCCTGACATCCCATTCTGGATCTCAGAGAGCTAAAGTGGGCCCTCCACGTACCCAGATTTTGCATGGAAACCTTGTGGTCCGTGATTGTGGCCGTCCGCCAAGGCGCATTTCTTACCTCCTTAGACTTTACAAAAACATATCTGCACATCTTGGTGCACCCCAAGCACCAGCGCTTTCTGTGTTTTGCTGTGCCCAAGGGACATTTCCAGTTACAGGCGCTGCCCTTCAGCCTCGCCACGGCAACATGTGTCTTCACCAAGATCACGGTGATCATGGCAGCCCATCTTCGCAAGCAGGGAGTTCTGGTCCACCTGTTTGTGGACTATTGGCTGATCCAGGAGAAGATGCGAGAGGAGAGCGAGCGCTCGACAGTAATGGTCGTTACCTGCAGGAGCTAGACTGGATGGTAAACTTCCTCGAGAGTCACCTACAGCTCTTGTAGATCTTGTAATATATGGGCATCTGTTTCAGCATGAACGGGGGGGGGGCTCTGTCTGATCTCGGATCTGGGACTATTTGCAGGTGCTGTGCTCTGTGGTGGCCTCCTTGGAGCTGGTCCCATGGACCAGACTGCACATGCGGGTCACTGATCACCTTTGGGGCATTTCATGGAGGTATGTCCGGCGAAGCTTGCACTGGTGGTTGGATCCAGGGAATCTGCAAGCAGAGATGCCTCTGGAAGCCCCATCCTGGATGGTAGTTACCACAGACAGTCTTTCTGGCTCGGGTGGACATTGCCTGACTCGGGTGGCACTGAGGCGCTGGTCGGCCGATGAACAGAGGGGGCACAAGTGCTTTACATTCTTAGTGGCCTTCAGCAGCCTTCCCTTTTCAAGGGGCTTCACTCATAGTAATATAGTATATGACGGCAGGAAAAGACCAGTATGGTCCATCTAGTCTGCCCAGCAAGGCGGCAAGAGTAGGTGCTCTTGTCATGCCTCTGTTTAGGGTTGTACCTACTGCTCCGTGGAGGTCACTCCTATTTGTTCAGATATAAGAGAATTATGCTTATTTTAATTTTATCCTGTTGCTATAAAGGGATCCACTGTCTATCCCATGCCCATTTTGAATTCTGTCACTGTTTACACCCATCACTTTTATTGGGAGGGCATTCCAAGCATCCACCATCCTTTCAGTGAAAAAGTATTTTCTGGCATTGCCTTTTAGTTTACCCCCTTGCAGCTTCATGTTATGCTCTCTAGTTTTACAGCTTCCTCGTCTTTGGAAGAGGTTTGTTTGTCCATTAATACTCTATTTAAAGGTCTGAATCATATCTCCCCTTTCCAACTCATACTGCTAGACCAGTCCAGACAAGCGGGTTGTGTCCCTCTGCCAGCAGATCTTGGAGACAGAGAAAATCCACCAGAGCTGTGATTGGCTGGACTCTGGTGATATGGATCTACCCCTAGGGGTCCTCCTCAGTATTTTCTTCGTCTCCAGCAGATCTGGTTGTATTTATTGTTTTCTCCTCAAAAGCTTTATTATTCACTGGATGTACCCAGAGTATGCAAAAGAGTGCTCCTCTGGGTTTCCCAGTACAGACTTCAAAGTTAGATCAAGGTGTCCTGAGCAGATCACAGATCAGTTGAGCTCACTCAGTCGAGAAATCTCCAGCATCTTGCCACGAGGGCCTGCCTGCTGGAAGAAGGGCTCACTGAAATCCATTTCCTAATTGGATTGATTTTGTGTTAATTAGCCTTGACACCCGTATTGTTTATCAGCCCCTTTGGATCCACTGCACAGACCGGCATTGTAAGTAACAGCTTTTCTTTTCTGTTCCCGCCTCCTTTTGCTCCACGGGAACGAAACCAGCTCCTTGTCTGTCTTTTGCCTACTTCTGTCAGCTGTGGTGCTTTCTTTCCCTCCGGTCACTGTCTGTCGGGTCCGATTCCGTCGAGATTGCCAGAAACGTGGCAATCTCCTCCATCTCCCGTTGCTAGTCTCCGGTTGCCGGCAGTCATTTTGACATCGCAACGGAGCTGTTTCTTTTGGCGGGAAGGGGTTTTTTCTTCATCGGCTCCTCTCAGGTTTTCTGGCCGCAGTTTCTGGCCTTCTACAGTTCATTTCTCCAATCGGGCACTAATTTCTGACT
This sequence comes from Ichthyophis bannanicus, assembly GCA_033557465.1. Classification (NCBI taxonomy): domain Eukaryota; kingdom Metazoa; phylum Chordata; class Amphibia; order Gymnophiona; family Ichthyophiidae; genus Ichthyophis; species Ichthyophis bannanicus. The sequence goes on from CM066041.1 coordinate 84,499,238, forward strand.
AACGTAGTAGTCGGCTTTCTTCCTGTACAAAAAAAAAAGTCACACTATGCCGCCCTCAGTGCAGAGGTGCTTAGTGTGCAATAAAAAGCAGAAGGAGCTTAAGGAATAGGCTGTGCTCAGCTTGTTTTTCCCACCCAGGTGAGTCCTCTTCATCACTGCCAGATGTAGGCGCCAGTGTCTCAGCTCCTCCCTCCTTGGATGGTCTGCTACTATCTTCTTCTGTAGATTCACAAAGTGCTCCGCCTTTGACTCTTCAGCCTTTTCCAGCCTCCTTACAGCCTGAGCTACCCTCTGACCGGCTCTTGGCGGTCGCTGTGGCGTACTGAGTCCTCTGGAGCCGCGTCGGGGCAGCTGCCAGTTTCGACTGACCCCCTACCTGCGGCTACAGATCGTAAATGATCTAGGAGCTCCATGGTCCTCAAAGGGGGACATCCCCCTAAAGGATTGTCATTGATTCTGGAAGAAGAGTTGGACCCTGAAGATGGTAGATCCTCAGCTGACCAGAGCTTTGAATCCTCAGATCGTGAGGATGGTGAATACTCACCATCAGACTCCTCCATCCCACTGCAGGAGGACTCGCAGGATATACGGCTCTTTCGAAAGGAGGACTTGTCCGTCTTGATAGGACAGGTCATAGAGGTGCTCCACCTTACGGATCCACCAGAGCCGCAGGCTTCACAGTCAGTCTCAGGCAGACCCTATTTTACAGGGCATTCATAAGCCGTCAAAGTCCTTTCCGTTCCCTACAGAATTGTAACAAATGGTATCCCAGGAATGGGATGCCCTGGATATTTCTCTCCGTACAACTCGCCGCCTGGGTCAGTTATACTTATGGTCTCCGGCAGAGCTGGAGCCTTGGTTGGCTTATCCTAAGGTGGATGCCTTAGTAACAGCAGTCACTAAGCACACCACCATTCCGATGGAAGGAGGAGCAGCACTCAGAGACTCACAAGACCGTACGGTGGAGAGCCTTCTGACCACCTCCTCATCTCTCTCTCTCTCTCTCCAGGCGACGGTCTGCGGGGGATTAACAGCCCGTGCCTTGCTGTGCTGGATTCAATCAAATAATATAACCCAGGCTTCAAACCTCCGTGTATATCATTGAAACCCAAAAGTGCAATTCTTTTTCTTTTTCTTTTTTGTCGGAGTAGCCGATCAGAGGATACAGGAACTGTCACCCGTCCCCCGCCGCGGTCACTCCATTTTAATCATTAAATGCTTGAAAAAACTTTACAGCTTTACTTATCTTAACTTGACTTCAGCCAATGAGGAATTCAAAAGACACAACGTGCCACGTTTCGAGCCCTCCAACAGTCACTGGCTCTGCATCAGGTGAAAAGCTAGAATCCCTTAAAAAATGGCTTTTACTTCGCTGAATACAACGGTCCGGTTTTAAGAGATGGCGTGTGACGTCAGACGCACGTAAAAGAATCCAATAGCCAATCAATAATGCCTGCTATTCAAGCATTAAAACTTGGGAACACCCACTGACAGGGAATCCCAATGACGTTGTGGATACTTCCTACTCACAGCAGTGATATACACGGAGGTTTGAAGCTTGGGTTATATTTGATTTGGTATTTCTCTGCCTTGAGCTGGGTGATTTCTTTGTGCTGGATTCAATGGCTACCAGAAGATTTGTCTCTCGGACATCTGGGATCAGCTACAGCGTTCTTGGCTGATGCTTTCTATGATTTGCTGCGCCTTTCGGCTCGCTTGGTGGTGGCAGTAACAGTAGCCAGAAGATGGCTTTGGCTCCGTCATTGGGCAGCAGATGCCGTTTCAAAGGCAAGACTCTCCAAGTTGCCCTTTAAGGGCATGCTTCTCTTCGGTGAGGAGCTGGAAAAGCTAGTGAAGGATCTTGGGGAGGTTAAACCGCAACGTTTGCCAGAAGATAGACCGAAGGCAACTTCACGTCGTGCCTCTCATACGCAGGCGTTTCGGCGTTTTTCTAGATACAGAGATTCCCGGAGGTATCGTTTCTTCAAGCCTACTTTGGCTGCAGCCCCTCCTAATCGTTATGGGCAGAGAGGGCAGTCCTTTCGCGCAGGTTGGTTGGCTATGTTTTCTCAAAAGTGGGCGCAAATCACTTCTGATCAGTGGGTCCTTAATAGTGTTTCCCGGGGGTATTCCCTCGAATGTTGTCGACCTATTCGCGATGCCTTTCTGATTTTCTCCAGGGGGATCTCCCCAGAAAAGAATGATCATTCAGGCCACCCTTCAGCATCTTCTCCGCTTGAACGCTATTTGTCCGGTCCCCTCCCTTGAAAAGGGATCGGGCCGGTATTCCATCTATTTCATGGTGCACAAGAAGGATGGTTCTTTTAGTCCGATTCTAGACCTCAAAGGGGTAAATCGCAGCCTTTGAGTGCCTCATTTCCGGATGGAAACACTCTGCTCGGTAATTCAAGCGGTACGCAAAGGCGAGTTTCTGGCATCTCTCAATCTCGCGGAAGCGTATTTTCATATTCCCATTCCAGTCGAACATCAGCGGTTTCTTCGTTTTGCAGTTCTATGGCAACATTTTCAGTTCCGAGCAATGCTGTTTGGGCTCGCTTCCGCTCCTCATACCTTCTCCAAGATAATGTTAGTGGTGGCGGCAGCCTTACGCAAATGAGGAATCAGAGTTCACCCCTATCTGGACGACTGGCTTGTTCGGGCCGACTCGCTGCCGGAAGCTTGCAAAACCATCTCCCTCGTAGTAGCCTTCTTAGAAGGCTTAGGGTGGGTGATCAATCGCGCCAAAAGCTGTCTCCAGCCTTCTCAACTACTCGACTTTCTTGGGGTGTGATTTGACACCCGCAGGGGGTGAGTATTTCTAACGCAAGAGCGCTTTCGAAAGCTCTCATCTCAGCTCAACCTATTTCTGGGTCAAGATTCACCTCAGACTTGGGACTACCTTCAGCTCTTGGGATCCATGGCAGCTACCATCGACCTGGTTCCGTGGGCCAGAGCACACATGCGCAGTCTGCAGAAGGCGCTCCTTTCTCGTTGGTCGCCGGTGTCGGAGGACTATCAAATTCGTCTGCCGCTTCTACTGTCGCTCAGACACAACCTCTGGTGGCTGTCTCTGCGCAGTCTCTTCCAGGGAGTACCCTTAGAGACTCCACGCTGGATATTGGTGACGACCGATGCTAGTCTGTCCGGTTGGGGAGTGCACTGTGGCTCTCACACAGCGCAGGGCACTTGGTCCCCTCGAAACTCGCTGGACCATCAATCGCCTCAAAACATGGGCATTGCGGCTAGCCCTGTGGTGTTTTCAGCCTCTTCTCCAACATCAAGCGGTGCGGGTACTGTCGGAGAACGCCACGACAGTGGTATATCTCAACTGCCAAGGGGGCACGAAATATCCAGGGGTGTCGAGAGAAATGACTTCTGCTTCATGGGCGGAGAAGCATCTTCAGGCGATTTCAGCTCAGCATATCGCAGGAACGAGCAACGTCAAAGCAGACTTCCTCAGCCGACCATGCTCTGGAGAGTGGGCACTCGCCACCAAACCCTTTCAGTCAATAGTTCGAAGATGGGGCTGGCCGTCGGTAGATCTCATGGCCTTGGCATCAAATGCCAAAGCGTCGATCTTCAGTCGGTGGAGGGACAGCGGGACGCACGGCATAGATGCCCTAGCACAACCGTGGCCAAGTACCTCCTTCTAAACATGTTTCCACCATGGTCCATAATCGGGAAATTTCTCCAGCGAGTCAGGGAACATAAGGGACCGGTGATCCTAGTGGCTCCAGACTGGCCTCGAAGACCGTGGTATGCGGATCTCATCAGATTATCTCTGGCACCTCCTCTGCGACTGGTAGCTCCCTCCAGCCTTCTGCAGCAGGGACCAATCACCATGGACGACTCGGCTCCTTACTCGCTTACGGCTTGGCTCTTGAACGCCACAGGTTAGCTCATAAAGGGTATTCGCCTAAGGTGGTGGTGACACTGTTCAGTGCGCGTCGATCTTCGACGTCCTTGGCTTACATGCGCATGTGGCGTCTATTTGAAACATGGTGTTCTCAGCGCCAGGCCTCTCCCTGGTGTTGTGGGATTCCAGAGATTCTCTCCTTGCAAGATGGGCTTGATAAAGGCTTAGCACTCGGAACCTTACGGGTACAAGTGTCGGCCCTAACGTGTTTTCGTGGGCCAATATCTGGGTGTTCTCTTGCATCACATTTGGATGTGTCGCACTTCCTTAAATGGGTCAGGCTTATACGGCCTCCGGTACGTCCAGTGGTTTCTTCATGGGATCTTGCTCTTGTCCTCGGAGCGCTTATTGCTCGACCTTTTGAACCTCTTAAGGGGTGTACTCTTCGGGATTTAAACCTTAAGACGGTGTTCCTAGTGGCCATCACCTCGGCACGACGAATCTGAGCTTCAGGCTCTGTCTTGTTGGGATCCCTATCTCTCCCGTTTCTACGGAGGGTGTTTCTCTACGGACAGTTCCCTCTTTCTTACCGAAAGTCCTTACACCATTTCATATCAATCAACCTCTTCTCTTGCCTTCATTTTCAAAGGAGCAATGCTCGGGATGTCAACAGGCGTTTCGGGCGGTAGACCTTAAAAGAATTCTTTACCGCTATCTGAAGGTGACAAATTCCTTTCGTAAGACGGATCATCTTTGTTCTGTTTGCGAGTCCTCGATGAGGTTTCGCAGCCTCGAAGTCCACTATTGCTAGGTGGCTACGGCGGGCCATTGAAGCAGCTTATATTCTTCAAGGAAAGCCGGTGCCGTCAGGTCTCCGGGCTCACTCCACTCGGGCTCAAGCTACATCTTGGGCTGAATGTTCTCAAGTGGCTCCTCTCGATATTTGCTGGGCGGCGACTTGGTTGTCCTTGTCCACCTTTGTGCGTCACTACCGTTTGGACGTCTAGGCTCGAGAGTATGGTCATTTTGGCCCACTCTGAGGGTCGGTAGCTTGGGTACTTCCTGCTTGTCTGGACTGGTCTAGCAGTATGAGTTGGAAGGAGAAACTTCACTTACTGTTAATTTCCTTTCCTGGAATACTGCTAGACCAGTCCAGGACCCACCCTGTTGTCAGTTGCAGTCCTGCTGGTGCAGTGGAGCCGCTGTCCAGTTTTTCCGTCACTTTCAAAGTTTCTTTTTTTTTTTTATTTAATAGATTATATTTTTATTGAATTTGTCATGATAACAAAAGTAAACATTGGAAAAGTAAACATTTTGATTCTGTTTCCCTCAGCACAGGCTTCTACCTTTGCAAACAAACCACTGTTGCTCCAGATCAGGATGTCTGACTGGCCCAGTTACTGAGGGTTGGAGCCTGGCCCAAACTCCTCCTCTGATTGTCTGTAGTACTGTGTCCTTCGTTAACCACAGTCTTCCATAGTTTATAGCTTCTTTCTTTTTAGCAGTGAATGGGCTCAAAGATGAGGGAAACTTGCTTCACGGACCACTTCTATGAATAGAATAAAGCATAACTCTGGCTTACCTCCAGCTTCTTGTCATTCACCAAATTTCTTCCCTCAGATTCTGAGCAACATACCAAATCAAACACCAGTTTCATAACTGTGTATCAAAGATGAGACTTTAACCCATTCCTCATTAAACCAGATGGGATTTACGCACACTTCCCACTCAGAGGTTCAGAACAATGTTGTTTTACCAGTTGTTCACCCCTTAGCCGGCGTTCTAGGGCTTTATGGAGCAACATGCAACAGGACTGTGACTCGGGGGGGGGGGGGGGGGCCAGTTATGGGGCTTTCCTGTCTCAGTCAGACAGGGTCTTGTAAAGGTACGGTTTCCTTTGCTCTTGGGCCATCCCTTAGCTTTTTGCTCTCACACAGCTTTTTAAGCTGATGGCCTTGGCTACATCCCGCTGGCTGAGCCATCTCATCCATTTGTTTTTTTAAGGAGGTTCTTTGCAAAAGAGTCTAAGGGAAACCGTACTTCCCTTAGCCATTCATTTACAACTACAAGTTGCTAGGGCTCTCGGCCACCTGCTAGAGCTCCCCTTTGCACCACAATATGTGCATAAGAGAAAGCAATAAACAAACACCATCTTTGCAGTTGAGGATGTAAAATATTAAATAGTTATTCTATTTGACTTTCACTCTATCCCAGCAGCTATTAGAATCTGTCTACTATTGCCTTCAGTGCTTGTGGGCTGCACAGACTCATGGACTGACCCACAGTAGGGCAGGCTAGGCAGTTAACCATATACATTTCAGCAATTTATCAGTTAACATTTTAAATATTTATATCCCTATTTGCAGCATGGACATGAATGTGGTCTCTTTTTCTGTTACTATGTCGATGAAAACTTTTCTGTAAGAGCCATTGACCCAATTATGGAATTCCGCTGTAGGCTTAAAACTCATCTTTTCACAAAATACTTTGGATCCGACACTTAGCAACAAGCAAGAGTCCTACTGCAAGGCGTCTGTTGTTCACAATGCTAAGATATCCTACCTATCAATTCAACTCATCCCTAACCATGTCTCAGTGCCTACCCACGCACTATTTGACAAATATTCAATGTCCTGTTATTGTTAATCATACTTAAAAGGTTGTTATTAAGTATTTCCACTATATATTCAAATTTTTCTTACCCAATTACATTGCAAAGTCCTTTCAATTTAAGTTCTTTATCTGAGAGTCAAAGCTGTTTCCAAAGTGGTATAAAAAAGTTCTAAGTTAAAATAAATAAATAATAATTAGTGCTATATTACTTAATATGCACAAGCTATCTGCGAATATTGTGCCAAATCTTTTACTTTGTGCTGTTGCAGGATGCTAGAGGCTTTTCACAGATTCATCCAACAGTACCAGACACATGATTGACATGATGCATAGGGCAGGAATCTCAAATTGCGACTGTACATAGATTGAACATCCTTTTTTCTCCCCTCCAAAATACAAGGAATTAGCAATCTCATGACTATAGGTCTTATATGCATTTGCTGATGTGATGATGGCGGGGGGCTGAACTTAAGTATGTTTTTTATTTTTGATTGGACTGCTTGATAAGGGATGTGAATTACATTCTAGAGTGGGTGGTCGTGAGCTTGAATCTTAATAGGTTTGTTTTGTAAAATTAAAACTTGTACTCAAAATAAATTGCATTTTCTTTTGTAATCAGGGCCTCTGACCATCAATCGTGTCCCTCTACGCAGAGCACATCAGAAGTTTGTCATTGCCACATCTACCAAACTTGATGTATCTAGTGTAAAAATCCCAAAGCATCTCACGGATTCTTACTTTAAGAAGAAGAAACTGCGGAAGCCCAAACACCAGGAGGGAGAAATTTTTGACACAGAGAAGGAAGTACGTATAAGTATATCAGCCTGTGTTTAAATATTTCAAACATTTTCATATAGAAAATTTAACAGGGTGTGCAGAATTTAACATGGTGTGTAGAAATGAAGAAATGCTTCAGACAGGTCTGATTAACTAACTTTTTAAGTTATGAGCAGGATTGCAAAAGTCTTTAGAATTTATTTCTCTTTTGTAGCCTTTGGAGTACATAATTATACGGTTCCTTATCCACCAGAGCAGTGCAGATAAGATTATTCTCTTCTGACAGCAGGTAGAGATGCAACAAAACGTTTGTCCTGCCTTATAACTGCACAACAGCAAAAATATCCCAGACCAAAGAAGGCCACCAACCTAGCAATATTAAAATATGAAAAAAGGCAGATAGCTTTTTTTTTTTTGTCGGACTTGTCAAAGTGAGGAAAAAACCTCTACACTTGAAATGTCCATTTTACTCAATGTATTGCAATAAAAGCAGCAAAGTTAATTTTAAAGAGAACCAGCTGACTTTAGAAACAGACTATCTCCAAACGCTCATTAGAAAATGGAGAAACACAATGCAATACCGCGTTTTGGGTCTGTTATATATTTAAGACTCTGCATTAGGTGTTTGATCCCTCCCATAAATAGTGAGAAACAGGAGTGTATTTGTCTATTCCAAGTCATCCTGCTAGACCAGCTCAGACTAATGGGTTAAGTCCCCCTGCCAGCAGATGTTGGAGACGGAGAAAAATTACCAGAAGCTTGATTGGTTGAGCCCTGGTAGACATACAGCTGTACCCCTAGAGGTCGCCCTCAGTATTTTCTGTCTCCAGCAGATGCTGGTGTTCTTCTGTTTTTTCTCTTCAGGTTTTCTTTTAAGTTAATTTCAGCTGGATGTTTTCAGGGCGCACAGGAGGTGCCCCCTCTGAAATTTCTCAGCTCATCGCCTTGGGGATCTGGTTGAGCTCCTGGTCAAGAGGACTAGTTGAGCTCCCATTATGCGAGGGGAAGGCCGCCTCCTGATCACAAGGACCTGGTAGGCTGGCAGCAGTGGGAGCCTTCATTGCTCTTATAGAGCTTAGCTACAGCAGCAGTTTTCGTCAGCCTTCTTGCAGCGTCTGCCTTGGCTCCCCTGCTCTACTACTCCTGCATTCGCATGGGGCACAGCGAGTTTCTCCCACCCTTCCCCCACCCTGGGGTCTGCTGCTCTTCTTTAACTTCTGGGATACGGAGGCTCCGGGCGCTTGTACAGCGGGGATTGCAGCAGGGAGAGCCTTTTTTTATTTTTGCTAAGCATTCTGAGTCAGTCTCTTGCAATACTGCTCCTGCATTGGCTCTCCTGCTTCTGCATGAGGGCACACGGTTTGAATTCTTTCCCCCTCCCCCCGTTTGAGCACCATGTCGCGCTGCCACTATCGCAGACGCACCTTGTTTTTTTTTTCTTTACTTCAAGACTGCTGCGGATGCACTGCTGTGTTTCCGTTTCTCTACTTCCCGCCTTTTGGTTCGGACTGATCTGGCATGCCCGGCAGCCATTTCCTCAGCCACGGGGTGGTGCAGTGTCCATTTTAAATGTTAGAGCCACGTGGCATTCTCAGCTACGGTGGCTGGTTTGGAGCAGGAAAATTAGCTGTGCAGCCTGTGAGAGCCGCAGCATTTTCTTTCTCCTTTTGTGTAATATTATTTCGGGGGAAAGTTTTTTTTATTTACAGTGCCCTCCTCCAGAAGTGTACTGTCTACAGCTACAAGCGGAAATACTTACATCACAGGGGGTGCTTGGCCTGTTCCACTTACCCGGGTGAGTCTTCACTTACCTGGGGGAATCTTCTCACACAATCAGTAGGCAGCGATGGGGGGGTCCTGCTGCTCTGTCACCCCCAGTGGTCTCCAGGGTTGCTTCTCCCTGCCGCTTCCTCCCTCAGCCTGCCAATCCTCCAGCTCAGACACTGCTGCCTCAAAACCCATCTCAGTCTTCTCAGAACCAAGATTCACAACAATTTATAGTGCTCCTTACTTGGACCCTTGGCACGTGGACCCTGTCATCTCTGGCTTGGAGGCCTGTTCTGTCCACGGAACCTTGCTAGACTCTACGTTGGGATCCTGGTAGCGTTCTCAGAAGGAGTGAGTTCTTAGGAACACGGGGTATCCTCTCAAAGAGCATTTTCTTGGGCTGCGGCCGCCTGTGCACTTGATTTCCCAGATGAAGAAGCCTTGTCCTATCCTAGCCTGGGTGCCTCTGACTGGAAGGATGGTGAGCTGATGAGCAAGACAGCACACAGGATATTTGCCTGTTCTGCAAGGATGAACTCCCTGCTCTGATGGTTCAAGTAGTGGATGGCTTACACCTCACTGATCCTCTAGAGCACAGTCAGCCTCGGGCGCTCTCTCAAGCTGATCTGATCCTGCAGGGCATTCAGAAGCCCGCTGCAGCCTTCCCTTTCCCACCGGAGCCCTAGCAGATAGTATCTCAGAAGTGCAATTTGCCTGATGCGTATGGCTCGCCATCTGAGATCCTATGTGTTGGTCCCATGCTTTTTTGAATTCTGGGACAGCACTACCTTACGGACAGCGCTATCTTTGGTCTCCAGCGGATCTGGACAGGTGCTTTGCATATCCGAAGATGGCTGCTCTGGTGACTGCGGTCACTATGCACATCGCTATTCCGGTTGAAGGGGGTGCGGCCCTTTCGAATCATTAGGATAGGAAACTCCACTCAGGCATCAGTTTGTAGAGGTCTGATGGCCTATGCCCTCCTACATTGCTCTAGCTTTGTCAATGGTCGGCTGATCCAGCCTTTAAGGCGCGCCTTTCTAAGCTCCCTTTCCAAGGCAAATGGCTTCTTGGTGAAGACCTTGACAAGCTTGTCAAGGACCTGGGGGAAGTCGAGCCACAGCGGCTATTGGAAGGCAAGCCGCGGTCCTCATGCCGGTCAAAGGTCACAGTCCCTTGGGGAGTCAGGAAAGGACAGGATGCCTACGTCACTGCCAATACAAGGAGGGCAGATGCCTTTTCTCAGCAGTGAACCTACATGGCCTTCAATCAATGGGTCCTCAACAAAGTCAGCCAAGGCTGTGCTCTCTCATCCAAGAAGCCTTCCTAGTTTTGCCCAGTGGAGCGCCCCGCCCCAAAAGAGGACAGCCATACAATCCACCCTCCGTCTGCAGTTTCTTTGTGCCATTTGACGGTCCAACTCGCAAAGAGGGACTCTGCTAGTTATTCCATTTACTTTGTGGTATCCAACAAGGAGGGGTCCTTTCATCAGAATCTGGGTCTCAAGGAGGTCCATCGGGCCCTTCATGTACCGGTTTTTCACATGAAAATTATATGTCCACTAATTCAAGCAGCCCTTATGGGATAATTCCTTGCCTCCTCTAGCCTAGTGGAAGCATATTTACATATTCTTCTCCGGGAGGATCACCAGCATTTTCTGCACTTTGCCATGCTCGGGCAGCATTTTCAGTCTTGCTTCTGCCATTGAGCCTGATGACTGCAAAGTCATTGTGGTGGCTGTGGCAGCCTTGCGCAGACGGCGCATTCACGTTTTCCCATATTTGGACTACTGGCTCATTCACGCAAGTTCCATGTCGGAAGCCAGTCAGACGGTCTCCTGGCTGGTCACCTTCTCGGAGAGCCTCGGTTGAATGGTCAATTATTCCAAGGGTTGCCTCTGGCCACCCCAAACTATGGAGTTTCTTGGAGCACTAGTCGTCGATAACTGGCTGGGCAAGGTATCCCTGACGCAAGAACATTTTCTCAAGCACTCTGTACACCTTCAACTCTTTCTCTTACAGAGCTGCGCACGCATGAGTGACTATCTTTAGATCCTATGGTCCATGGTGGCCACCATCGTTTATCCCATGGACCAGAGCCCACATGCGGAGCCTTCAACACTCCTGCCAGAGCTTTCAACACTCCTGTCCGTCCTGCTTCCCTGGTTTCCATGGTCTGTCACCTCTCCCCCCTTACGCTACGTGACAGTCTTTTATGGTGGCATTCAGTGGCCCATCTGCTTTGGGGCATTCTCTTCCAGGCTGTTTGCTGGATTCTAGTAACCACTGCCGCCAGTCTCTGGGGTGGCGGAGCACTTTGCTAGTCCTAGACAACCCAGGGGACCTAGTCGCCTCAGGAGGCATGCTGGACGATCAACTGCTTAAAAGCCCGGGCAGTCCGCCTTGCCTTGCTGCACTTCCTGCCTCTCTTTCGATCCCAGGCAGTCTACTTTCTTTCCAACAATGCTATGACGGTGTCCTATTTAAACCGACAGCATGGAACAAACTGTCTGGGAATGGCCAGGGAGATGGCTCTTCTCCTCCCCTGGATGGTCGTCATGTCAGCACAGCATATTGTGGGGATGGACAGCATACAAGTGGCTTATGTCAGCTGTCACATTGTAGATCCCGACAATTGGGAACTAGCCTCCTGGCCATTTCCACAAATAGTTCACACCTAGGGGTTGTCCACAGTGGATCTCAGGCCGTCGGCACAGAATGCCAAGACACAGGCCTTTGTCGGTCAGCGGAAAGAGCATGGACCTTGGGGCCTGGACGCTTTAGCTCAGTCCTGGCCTTCCGCTCCCCTTTTTATGCATGTTTCCTCTTTGTGTCCTGCTTGGGAGGGTTCTCCGTTGGATCAAAGCTCATTCTGGCATGGTGATCTTCATGTCATGCGACTGGCCTCAGTGGCTGTAGTTTGCTGATCCTGTTGACTAACCCAGTCATCTCCCTTCCTCAGAAAGGTCTCTTGCGGCAAGGTCCAATCAGCATGGCCGATCTGGCGCTTGAAAGATGCTGGGTGAGTTACAGAGGTCACTCAACACAGGTAGTGACTCTCCTGTCCAAGGCAGGACGGCACATTACATATTTAGTCTACACGAGAATGTGGCATCCTTCAGTCTTGGTGCTTTTTGGCAGTGCCTTTCTGATCCTGGGCATTCTGTAATTCCTTCAGAACGCTCTCAACTCTGGTCTGGCCCTAGGCTCTCTCTGGGTTCACGTCTCTGCATTAACCTGTTTGAAGGACGCTCAATGGTGTCTCCTGCAGAAGTTGCTAGCTTTCTCAGGGGTATGTGGGTGCTTGGTCCTCAGGGCCTTATTCGGGCATTCTTCGAGCTGCTCAAACATACCTCATTCCGGGACTCGTCCCTCAAGACGGCATTCCTAGTAGCCTTTAATCTTGGCCAGGAAAGTCTAAGAGTTGCGTGTTCGTCTGGGTGCTGCTTTCCTTCCTGCCTAATGTGGTTACACCTTTTCACTCAAACTGGATGATTTTGTTTCCTGCCTTTCAAGAAAACAGCATGGGCATCAATATAGGACTTGGTACCATAGATCTCAGTAGGGTGCTACGGTGTTCTCCAGGGTCACCGATCTCCATTTGTACTGTTTGCAGGGCCTCAGAAGGGCCTTGCGGCCTACACAGCCTCCATTACAAATGGCTCTGCACAACCATTGAGTTGGACTACATCCTCCAGGGTAAGCTGGTGCCCATGGGGCTCACGGCCTGCTCTACCCGGTCTCAAGCAGCACCATGAGCAAAGTGCTCACAACCTGGGCACCGTCACCTTGATCTCCAGTGTGCGATATGATGCAATTTGGTGCCAGTGTGGTGGCAGCTGCTGTCTCTTCCCACCCTGAAGTAGGTTAGCTTGGGTACTTCCCATTTGTCTGGACTGGTCTAGCAGGATGACTTGGAAGGAGAAATTACACTTACTGTTAATTTCCTTTCCTGGAATCCTGCTAGACCAGTCCAGGACCCATCCGTTCTGGGTACTTCTCAGACAGCCTATGCTCACATTCTTGAATGTGGCAGTTCATTCGTTGCCGCACCTCATGAAGGGTTGTTGCTTCATGTCTCTTCCTTGACAACCTAACTGCTGCCTGCTAAAGGCCATATATCAAGTAAAATGAAGTATAATCTATAGTTCGGGCCGTTGCATGAGAACAGCGCTCAACCAATCAAGCTTCTGGTAGTTTTTCTCTGTCTCCAACATCTGCTGGCAGGGGGACTTTTGTTTGGACTGGTCTAGCAGGATTCCAGGAAAGGAAATTAATGATAAGTGAAATTTCTCCTTAATAGCTGTACACAATTAAGAAACCACTCTGTATAAACCTAGCGTCTGACGTCAGAACTGACCTAAGCTCTTGCTGCAAAGCTGATTGAAAGGTGAGAACAACAGATATAATCACACCTACAAACAAAAAAAAGGTTCTTTAGAAATCCTGATCTGTGAACAAACTACAAAACACCATGCTAATCCAATTCAAGATTCAATACTTGTAGCGCTATACAAATGCTCAGTAATAGTAGAGGGGATACTGAAGCCAATGTAAAATCCATTCTGAATCATCCTGCTAGACTAGTTCAGACAAGTTTGGTTAAGTCCCCCTGCCAGCAGATGATGGAGATGGAGAATTACCAGACATTTGGTTGACTGAGCCCTGGTAGATATATGGCTGTACCTCCAGGAGTCATTTTCAGTATTTTCTCTGTCTCCAGCAGATGTGGTTGTTTATGCCCTCAAAATATAGAAAGACTAGGGGACATGTAATGAAGCTACTTTGTAACCTATTTAAGACTAAGAAGAGAAAATATTTTTTCACTCAATGTGTAATCAAACTCTGGAATTCATTACCGGAGGATGTAGAAAAAGCTGTTGGTGTAGCCAGGTTTAAAAAAGGTTTGGACAAGTTCCTGGAGGAAAGGTCCATAAACCATTATTAAAGGGAACCCAGGATATCCACTGCTTGCCCCAGGACAAGCATTGTGGAACCTGTATCTTTTTTTAGGGAAACTGCTAGGTGCTTGTGACCTAGATTGGCCATTGTTGGAAACAGGATACTGGGCTTGATGGACCTTGCTCTGACCCAGTATGGCATTTCTTATGTTCTTATGTACTTCTCTTAATTTTTGTTTTACCTATCTGGAAAACCTTTGTAGCTGGAAGTCTCCAGGATGCACAGAAGGTGCTCCTCTGGAGTTCCCAGCACAGCACTTGAATGGCAGGTAGAGCTCCTGGTCAGGAAGACCAGTGGAGCTCATCTTAACGGTGGGGGCGGGCTCTTGGTCAGGAGGGCAATTGCAGCAGAGAGCGCCCCTCAGTAGGACAGCCTGTTACTGTGGCATAGCAAACAGCCTTTCATTAGACAAGTAAGAGAAACCGTCCTTGAATTAGTGCATTGGCTCTCCTGCTTCTCCTTGGGTCACACAGTAAGTGATCTGGGCAGAGGGGAGAGTTGAAACTCAGTAATCCTTTGGGTCCTCCCAGCTTTTGTCATCTGCTTTTACCTCTACTATTATTGCAGTCTGCTGCCCAACCTCTCGCCTGCATTCTGCCTATTGCCCTGCCTCCTGTCCACTTCCTGCCCGTTTCTCGTCTAAGTGGTGTGTATGGCGGCCATTTTGGGTGCTCCGCCTCGTGGGTTGAACAGCTGCAGCAGCTGTTTGTGGCAAGAGGGGGTTAGGATGGAGCGCTTCTGCACCTCCTCGGCGACACTGGCAACAGCGTGAAATTTGTCCTCAGCGTGGGCAGGCGGTGCAATTGTCTAGCTCAGTGGGGGAAACAAAAAAAAAACAAAACGCGCCTATTCAAATCAGCCCGCCATGCAGGTTCCTACATTTGAAGTATTTCACTTGCATTCCAGCAGGGAATCTGCCTTACTATGCCCTCTTTGCTCCAATGGTGCATAGTCTGTAGCTGCAAACACCGGAATTTAGAGAATCTGTATTCAGCTTGCTCAGTTCACCTGGGGGAATCATCCCATGCAGCGCAGATGGTCCTCTCCACACCACCAGTGAATCAGGGGCCTGTTGGTGGCTCAGCCTCCCCTCTCTCTGCCCAGGGGAACACCAGAGGCATTACTCTGCTGGACCAAGATTCCCAGTTTCTGCTGCTGTTCAAGCAAGCTTTGACCTGTGGCACTCTCATTCCTCCAGAGGGGGGGCCCCCCCTCCTTCTCCGCTCAGAAGACATTGTCAAACTCTCCTTCAACATCAGGGTCCAGGAAACGCCCTAGGGAGGATATGACTCCAAAGGGCAAGAGCTGCCCAGCCAAGGAGGTAACTTGGGCCACAGGGGATTGGATGGATATTCCTCCAGAGGAGGAGACTGCTGAGGACAACCTATAGGCGTCCAACTGGGAGGATGTTGAGTGATCTCCCTCAAGCCTCGACCGAAGGACAAGATGGATCACAGAATATACATCTCTTCTGCAGGGATGAGCTTTTGGCTCTCATCACTCAGATCGTGGAAGCCTTGCACATTCCAAGTCTCAGGCCGATCCCATTTTAAGGGGTATTTGTCAACTTTCTAGATCCTTTCCCTTCCTTCTGGAGCTCCATCTTAGGAATGGGATTTGCTGGATGCCCCCTTATGGACAGCCTGGTGTTTGGGGCCGTGCTGTCTTTGATCCTCAGCTGATCTCGAATGTTGGCTCGTGTATCAGAGGGTGGACGTTCTAGTGTCGGGTGACAAGCACATAACTCTCATGGTAGAGGGCGATGCGGAGCTTCGAGAACAACAGGACCAGAAGGTTGAGGGACTTCTCAAGACAGCCTTCTCCTTTCTTATTCCTCCAGTGCAGCCCCGCACCTCAGGGTAGTCAACCCCCCACCAGCAGCTTTGCAGACTGAGCATGTCGCATTTTAATGACATGAGGATACTTAGGCAGCTGGCACTACCCATCAGCTCCAGTAAGCTCAGTCTCCAAGCAGCTGAGCAGATGATCACTAAGTTCAGGGCTCACTGAAGGGACAACTAGGAAGCATTTGCATTAATTTTTTCTTTACTTTTTTTTTCTTTAATTTTCCTATAATTTACTTATTTCTGTGGTTAAGCCGCCTCCTCCCCCCTCCACACCAAGAGTGCAGCGCTTTTTAGGTCTCATTGCTCAGTTACAAAGAAAACAAAACAGAGTTGCAGATAGAACCAGGGTGAGTGCTGCAGGGCCACCGGAGATCAAGCAGTGAGGCGGTCACAGCTCCCGAACCCATACAGTGGGTGAAGAACTGTGGTGAAGGAGGGGGACAGACAAGTCAGCTTCCCTTTCTTCATCTCCTACCTCTGTGCCGAAGCCGCGGATCAGTTAAGTGCCGGGAGGGGGGGGGTGCATATTCAGCTGCGAAGGCTGGGCACTGTGGGGAACAGACACTGGGGGCGAGTGAGTGCTGGTGGAGAGGCCCCCCTTCTGTGAGCATGAGTTGAGTCGCATGTGGCTGACAAACCACGTGGCAGAGGCCTGTGCGTGGTGGGAGCTGACACTCGCCATCTATTTTTTTTTTATTTTTAGCGGGAAGGCTTGCAGACATGTTTTTCTCCCATGTTTCATGGTTTTGTTTGTTTTTTTGTTTCATTTTGGCTTTTCTTTAATTTTTCTTTAGCTTCTTTGCCTTTTTCCTGTAATTTCGTGGCAATTTTCCTTGGCAGTTGTGGACTTGGCCTCGTGTAAAAAAAACAAAACAAAAAAACCCACAAGAAGGATCAGACTGCAGGGGAACAAGTTAGCCTGTCCGGTGGGGAACCAGATCCTCCCCACTGTACCAGAGGTTCATGCCTGCAAGACCCCAGTGCGTAATGTGTGGAGCATGTAGGAGGATTTGCTACAGGTGTGCCGCTGAGGCACGCATGGCTGAACGGACCATGTAGGACGAAGTGGGGACCTCCAAGGAAGCTGTCCCACAGACTTCGGGTTCCTCGCAGCAGAAGGATGGAGGACCAGGGCTGTCTCCGCCATTGCTGCAACCTTTTCAACAGGGCTTGGCCTCTCCAGGCCCCTCTTCCTCTCAAGCACAGAGGGAGGGGATCTCAGAAGATTTTTCCCCCAAATTTGTTTTTGCTCCATAAGGTGTTTTGCTTAAAGTGGCAGGGCGAGGGCAAGATGAGCAACGGCAGAGGGGGTGGGCTCCTGGAGACACGCAGAGTGCAGAGTCTGATCCAGTGCAGTCCCCTGCTAAGAGACGCCTCTGCTATAAGGCTGCTGACTAGACTGGTTCCTTTTCCTCAGAGGGGGGAGCAGGAGACCGGGTTGGAACCAGAGGAGCTAGGAGAGATCCCGCAGGAGGAGGCATCTCGTATTGTCAGTCTTCTGGAGGGAGGAACTGGCAGTCCTTATTGCAGAGTCCCTCGAGACTCTCAACATGCCCACGGGAAGGGCGACCGAAGAGAAGACCATGGAGGATCCGATTCTCCAGGCTGTGCACAAACCTCAGAGGGTGTTCCTTCTGCATAGGGTCATTAAGCAGATGATCCTGGATGAATGGGATCTTCTAGAGGCTGGGCTCAGAAGGTCTTGAACCATGACCCGGTTGGAGCTGTTGTCGGAACAGGAGAATGATGTTCCGTTCCCCAAAGGTCAATGCCACGGTGTCAGCTGTAACTAAGACCATGATTCCCGTAGAGGGCAGTACAGCACTCGGACGTCCAGGACAGAAAACTAGATACCCTGCTAAAACAAGCCTTTAATGTAAGTGCGCTTTCCCTACAAGCCTCAGCTTGTGGGGTGTTGGTGGTACGTGCATGTTTGCATTGGGCACAAAGCATCCCCGAGTCAGCAGAGGAATCCCAGGAACAAGGAGCCACAGCGAGACTTGAGTCTGGAGCGGCCTACTTGGCAGACGTCTTCTATGATCTGGTTAGGGGACTTTCCAACAGCATCACCTCGATGGTGGCGGCTCACCGGTACCTCTGGCTGTGCAACTGGTCGGTGGATGTTTCCTCAAAGGCCTATTTAAGTAAACTGCCTTTCAAGGGGAGTCAGTTGTTCGGGGAGGAACTGGAAAAATTGGTAAAGGTCTTGGGAGAGTCCAAAGGGGGAATGCCTTCCCGAAGATAAACCGAAGCAGGGTGTAACTCTGGCCCATGAGTTTAAGTGTTTTTGGATGGTGCGCTTTGCTGTTCCAAAGAGGGCAGTTTACCTCCCGGGGACCACTGTTTCAGGAGTTTTGTGGGACAAGTAGAGGTTATTTCTCGACCTCCTCGGCCCCAAAGAAACTGTAATGAAGCGAGAGGGACCCAGGCAGGGGTGTGCAGCCTGTGGGAGGTCTGTTGTGGGACTTCTACCTTGCCTGGGACCGCACCTTGAATATTGTGTGCAATTCTGGTCGCCGTATCTTAAAAAGGATATAGCGATTTTAGAAAAGGTACAGAGAAGAGCCACCAAAATGGTAAAGGGGATGGAAGGATACTCCTATGAAGAAAGGCTAAAAAGGTTAGGGCTCTTTAACCTGGAAAAGAGACGGCTGAGGGGAAATATGATAGTCTATAAATTAATGAATGGAGTGGAACGGGTAAATGTAGATCGATTGTTTACCTTATCAGAATATAGAAAGACTAGGGGACATGCAATGAAGCTACAGGGTAAACTATTTAAGACTAATAAAAGAAAATATTTTTTCACTCAATGTGTAATCAAACTCTGGAATTTGTTACCGGAGGATGTAGTAAAGGCTGTTAGTGTAGCTGGGTTTAAAAAAGGTTTGGACAAGTTCCTGGAGGAAAGGTCCATAAACCATTATTAAGAAGTGACCGAAGATATCAATGCTTGACCCAGTACAAGCATTGTGGAACTTGTGTCTCTTGGGGAAACTGCTAGGTACATATGACCTAGATTGGCCACTGTTGGAAACAGAATACTGGGCTTGATGGACCTTGGTCTGACCCAGTATGACATATCTTATGTTCTTATGAATTATGTCGGACCAGTGGGTCCTAGAGGTGGTACGGGACGACTACGTGCTGGAGTTCGCCAGACTGCTCGCGCCGGCCTTTATTTACTCCTGCAAAGTGCACGGAAAGGTGCAGGGTATGCAGGAAACGCACAAAAGGCTCCTGAGGTTGGAGGCGGTAGTACCAGTTCCCGCAGAGCAATGCGACAGGTCGATACTCCATTTATTTCATAATCCCAAAGAAAGAAGGTTCCTTTTGCCCTACGAGGATAAAGCAAAATTGCTTAACAAATATTTGTTCTGTGTTCACAGATGAAGAACCAAGAGCAGGACCTCAGAAAATACCCACAAACAGGAACAGAAGCGAGGGACATCTTGAACAATTTTCAGAAGACTGTGTTCGTGAGAAACTAGCTCAACTTAAAGTAGACAAAGCGATGGGACCGGATGGGATACACCCGAGAATACTGAGGGAACTTGGGGATGTTCTAGCAGCTCCACTGACTGACCTTTTCAATGCCTCGTTGGAGTCTGGAGTGGTGCCAAAGGACTGGAGAGAGGCTCATGTGGTGCCTTTACACAAAAGCGGAAGTAGGGATGTGTTTGAAAACTACAGGCCGGTTAGTTTAACTTCGGTGGTGAGTAAATTATTGGAAACGCTGCTGAAAGAGAAAATAGTGAGGTTTCTGGAGTCCAGCGGATTACAGGATCCGAGGCAGCATGGATTCACCAGAGGCAGGTCTTGTCGGATAAATCTGATTTCTTTGACTGGGTGACCAGGGAGTTGGACCGAGGGAGAGCCCTAGATGTGGTGTATTTAGATTTCAGTAAAGCCTTTGACACTGTTCCTCACAGGTGACTTATAAACAAACTGAGCCACCCTAGGGATGGACCCTAAAAGTTACTGCTTGGGTTAGAAATTGGTTGGGTGGGAGGCGACAAAGAGTACAGGTAAATGGGGCTCACTCTGAGGAGAAGGATGTTATGTGGTGTGCCCCAGGGATCTGTCCTTGGTCCGATTCTTTTTTAAACATCTTTGTTAGTGATATAGTGCAAGGGCTGTCGGGTAAGGTTTGCCTTTTTGCAGATGATACCAAAATCTGCAATGGAGTAGACACCCAGGAAGGTGTAGATAACATGAGGAGGGATCTAGCTAAGCTTGAAGAATGGTCTAGAATCTGGCAGCTGGGATTTAATATTAAAAAATGTAAGGTCATGAATTTGGGCTGCAGCAATCCAAGGGAGCAATATAGTATAGGGGGTGAAGTACTTTTGTCCACTAAAGAATAGCGGGACCTGGGCGTGGTTGTGTCTGATCTTAAAGTAACTAAACAGGTAGAAAAGGCGACGGCAAAAGCTAGAAGGATGCTTGGGTATATACGGAGAGGAATGACTAGCAGGAAAAAGGAGGTGATAGTGCCTCTGTACAAGTTTTTTTGGTGCGACCTCATTTGGAGTATAGTGTCCAATTCTGGAGACTGCACCTTCAAAAGGATGTGAACAGGATGGATTCGGTGCAGAGGGAGTGGTTACTAAAATGGTTAGTGGTCTTCATTATAAAGCATATGAGGACAGACTTTAGGATCGTAATATGTACATCTTAGAGGACAGGCGGGATAGAGGTGATATGATTGAGATATTTAAATATCTCCGTGGCATAAATGTTCAGGGGGAGAGCCTCTTTCAATTGAAAGCAAGTTCTTCTACGAGGGGACATGGGATGAGGGTGAAGGGGGATACATTCAGGAGTGATTTGTGGAAATATTTCTTTACGGAAAGAGTGGTGGATCCGTGGAATAGTTTCCTAGTGGAGGTGGTAGAGATGAGGACAATAACTGAATTCAAAAAAGCATGGGACAAACACAGAGGATCTCTAAAGGAAAAAAGGGGACTGTTGTAGTTGTTGATATGGAAGGACAGACTAGATAGGCCATGTGGTCTTTTTCTGTCATATTTCTATGCTTGAACTCCAGATGAACAGGTGCCTGCGAGTATCACTGTTTCATATGGAGACCCTCAGGTCAGTGATCATGGCTGTAAGAGAAGGGGGGGTTCCTGATCTCTCTTGACCTTACGGAAGCATACATGCATGTCCCCATACATTCAGATCATCACCAGTTTCTCCTCTTCAGGGTGCTCATGGGACTTTTTCAATTTCAAGCCTTGCCATTTGGTCTCGTGACAGCCCCCCAGACTTTCACCAAAGTAATGGTCGTGGTGGCAGCAGCTTTACATCACGAAAGCATACTAGTGCATCCATACCTCGATGATTGGCTCATTTAAGCAAAATCCGATAAGGAAAGCGTTCAGGCCATGGCTCAAGTGGTCAAATTCTTGTGGAGTCTCGACTGGGTCATCGCCTCCAAGAATCACTTGACCCCCTCACAGGACCTTGAGTACCTCTGGACTCACTTCAATACCCACGGTGGCGAGGGTGCTGAGGTTGCTAGTTTGACAGTTCCTCCGCATGGCGGAGCTGACAGCATGCAATTACCTTCAATAAAACTGGTCCCAAGGGCGCAGGTTTATATGAGGCCGTTGCAGAGAGTCCTGCTGCACCAGTGATCACATCAGTTACATCCCCTGTTGCGCCCATTGGCTTGTCCGAGGCAAGTTTGAGCTGCACTCAAATGGTGGTGCTCTGCAAGAAGAATCTGGTGGCAGGAGTCCCGTTGGAGTCACTGCTCTGGGTTCCCACTGAAAGGGGCGCATTACTCAAGGTCAGTGGACTGTGGAAGAGCAGACATGGCCTATCAATCTGCTAGAAATGAGAGCCGTTCTCACCTTACAGGAGTTTCACCCGCTGCTGCATGGAAAGGCGGTACGGGTCTTCTCCGACAACACCATCATGGTAGCGTATATCAATCAACAAGGGGGCACAGGCAGCGCTAGGCTGGAGTGAAGTGGAGATGTTGCTGAGTTGGGCAGAGACCCATCTTCAGACGATTTTGGTGGCACATGTGGCTGGCATAGAGAGTCATAGCAGACTACCTCAGGCGAGTGCGCTTGGATCCAGAGGAATGGCAACTGAACCAGGCAAATCGTGCACTAGTAGGGGGTGCCGGTCATGGATTTGATGGCGAAATTTGTATCTGCCAATGTGAGCAGGTTCTACAGCAGATAGAATGTCAGAAGGCCTGGACGCACTCGTGCAGTGTAGGCCCGGCCAGTGGCTTCTCTGTCTTCTCTCCGTGGGCGCTCATAGGGCGAGTGATTCAGAGAGTGGAGGTGTATCGTGGGTTCATCTTGATTGCCCCAGATTGGCTGAGGCACCCATGGTATACGGACCTAATTTGGCTACTGGCGGCCGAATTGTGGAGACTTCCAAGCAGACCAGACCTGCTGGCTCAGGGTCCAGTCTTAATGTCCCAGGTGGATCGGTTCTCACTTCTGGCATGGCTCTTGAGAGGGCTTGGTTAAGGAAGCAAGGTTATTCCACTCGGGTAATCTCCACACTTCTTAGGGCCAGAAAGAGGTTCATGTCATTGTCCAACATTTGAGTGTGGGGAATTTTTGAGGGCTGGTGTGTTTAATAAGAGGTACAAGCCATTGTCGGTGTTGGTTCTGGAGATGTTGGAGTTCCTTCAGGCGGGGCTTGATAAAGGGCTAGCATGTGGCTCTCCTGAGGTGCAAGTGGCTGCACTGGCATGTTATCGTGGCAGGATCCAGGGGGTCTTCTTGGGAGTGCATCTGGATGTGACTTGTTTCCTGAGAGCAGTTAAGCAGCTCCGACCACCCAGGAGGTTGCTGGTACCATATTGGGATCTCAATTTGGTGCTTTCCGTGCTGATGCGGGAGCCCTTTGAGCCATTAGTGGCATGTACTCTGAAGGACTTGACTTTGCCACCAAAAATACCGTCTTCAATTTGTTCTGCCCGGAGGATCTCCAAGCTCCAGGCATTGTCTTATAGAGAGCATTTTCTGTCCTCCTCCAGGGAGAAAGTGGTCCTGCGGACGGTGCTGTCCTTCTTACCAAAGGTGGTGTCACCGTTTCATCTGAATCAGCTGGTCACCCTTCCGGTGTTGTCAGGACTGGCTGAGGAATTAGCAGATCAGCAGTTGTCGCCATGACGTCAGGCAGTCATTGAGAAAGTATCTGAAGAGAACTTTGTTTCGAAGGTCGGATTGGTTAGTTGTCCTGTTGGGGGACCGCGTAAGGCAGGGGTCTCAAACTCAAATTGCTTTGAGGGCCGAATGAGGACTTGTAAAGTAACCCGGGGGCCGCATAAGACAGGGCCTCATTTGCATAAGGGGCCTCATTTGCATAAATATTTGCATAATGTTGCATAATGAGTGCATGGATAAAGAAAGACTAGAAAATTTCTATATTACTATAATCCAGTGCCAACCGCCAGGCACATTAGGAACTACTACTAACACTGCCCATTTGGAACCCATAGCAAACCCCCCGTATCATAACAGCACTACCAGGACTCACAAAGCACCAGACCCTACCTATCAAAAGGCAACACTGCAAATATTAAATCAATACATTTCAGAGAACAATACATGACCTACTGGGAAAAGAGAACAAGTAGCAATGTCAAATAGGAATTACACAGAATACCTCAGCACTGTAGAAATAAAACTATAAATAATTTCTTGTACCAAAGCACAGACATTAATGATGCACATTTCCCAGAGCTGACATATTCCAGTTAATAAATTCAAAATAAAGAGATATTTTTCTACCTTTTGTGCATTTTTTTTCAGTTGCAATTGCTCCAGCCACTTCTGGTTTCTTCGTGTCTTCTGCTATCTCCATCGTCTGCTGTCCATTTGTCCTTTCTTCTCTCTTCTAGTTTTTTTCCATTCTCTCTCTCTACATCTGCTTTAACATACTAATCTTTCTCCTTTTGCTCTTTCCTCATTCCTATTTCATCCACTCAAATTTTACCCCTCCATCCTCAATCCCCACTTACTCTCCCAATACCTGGCCAATTGTAGATTTGTCTTCTCTTCCAGACAAAATATTTTGTCCCTCTCCATTTCACTTTCCCAGCTCCATCCCATTCTAATCCTCCCCCAACATCAGCTCCCTTCTAGTTCCAGCCCCACCCAGCATCTGCTCCTTTCTAGTCCCTGCATCAGTCCATTTCCAGTCCTATCCTAGCCTCACCATCAGCCCATTTCCAATCCTAGCCCCCCATCAGCCCATTTCCAATCCTAGCTCCCTCCCCTCACAGCCCATTTCCATT
This sequence comes from Ichthyophis bannanicus, assembly GCA_033557465.1. Taxonomy (NCBI): domain Eukaryota; kingdom Metazoa; phylum Chordata; class Amphibia; order Gymnophiona; family Ichthyophiidae; genus Ichthyophis; species Ichthyophis bannanicus. The sequence goes on from CM066041.1 coordinate 84,523,334, forward strand.
CCAAGCCCCCCTCCCCATCAGCCATTTGCAGTTCAAGCCCCCCTCCCCATCAGCCATTTGCAGTTCAAGCCCCCCTTCCACTCAGCCCATTTCCAGTCCTAGCAACCCCCCCAGCCCATTACCAGTCCTAGACCCCCCATAGCCCATAACCAGTCCTAACCTCCCCATAGCGCACTTCCAGTCTTACCCCCCCATCACCCCATTTTCAGTCTTACCCCCCCCCATAGCCCATTACCAGTCCTAGTCCCCCCCATAGCCCACTTGCAGTCGTATCCCCCATCTGCCCATTTCCAGTCCTAGCCCCCACCATAGCCCATTACCAGTTATAACCCCCCCCCAGCCCATTACCAGTCATAACCCCCCCTCCCCCCTCTGCCAATAGCCCACTTCCAGTTCAGTCAGCCCCTCCATAGCTCATTACCGGCCAACAAAAAAACCCCCAAAACCCTGGCTTCTGCTGCTGCCGTTGCCGCCGTGGCAGCAGCAGAATCAATTGTCAAATTAAAAAAAAAACTGACTTCTGCTGCTCAAGCAGCTGTCCTGCGGCCCCTTTCCCTCTGCCCGGAGATCCGACTCTGCTCTCAGCGGCGTGCTTTTCAAGCCGCGACGAGAGTATTCCCCTCTCGCGCGGTTTTTCAAGCCGCGCGAGAGGGGAATACTCTCTTCGCGGCTTGAAAAGCACGCCGCTGAGAGCAGAGTCGGATCTCCGGGCAGAGGGAAAGGGGCCGCAGGACAGCTGCTTGAGCAGCAGAAGTCAGTTTTTTTTTTTTAATTTAACAATTGATTCTGCTGCTGCCACGGCAGCAGCAGAAGCCAGGGTTTTGGGGGATTTTTGGTTTTCCGCCGTCGCGGGCCGCACAAAGTTGTCTCGCGGGCCGCGTGTTTGAGACCCCTGGCGTAAGGGGAGACAGTGGCAAAATCTTCCATTTCTAGATGGATTAAATAAGCAATTGCGTCAGCATATATGTTGTGGGGTAAAGTGGTCCTGCAGGGCCTATGGGACCATTCCACTAGAGCACAGGCTGCCTTCTGGGCGTTTAGTTCCTGAGGGGGATATCTGTCAGGCAGCCACCTGGTCATCCCTGCATACGTTTGTCAAGCATTATAGATTGGATATGTAAGTGACGGGGAATGCAAAGTTTGGTTCAGCAGTGCTCCAGGCTGGGGTTCGCAGGTCCCTCTTGCGGATAAGTGGCTGTTACATCCCTGAGATGCATGACTGGACTGGAGGGGATGATAAGGAAGGTGAAATTAGGTCATAGCTGCTAATTGGCTTTCCTTGAGGAACTCCATTCCAGTTCTGGAACCCTCCCATCTGCAATTCTGATGTGGTGTGCGCAGCCCCGGGCCTGAAGAATCTCATCTTAGTGGAAAGCCTGCGGCGGTCAAAGCAGCAACTAAAATTCAGAAGGAGAAGACACGCAAGTTCCTGTGTCTCTTTTGGTAAGAAGCCTGTCCCATCCTCCAGGGGAGTGGGCAGTGGCATGTTGGACAGGCGAACAGCCCTTTGTTTGTTTGGAAGGCTTCTGTGTTCGGGGTGGGTGCCAGATAGGGGGCTTCCTGGGGGATTTTGGGTTTTTTCCCCTGAGGGGAACCTAATATAGTTTAAGGGGTTTTTTTTTCAGATGTTAACTTCTTATTTGTTGTGAGTCTGCTTTGTCAATAGGTTACTGGGACTGGTGGGTGGTGCCAGTATCCTGATGTCATTAAAACGTGACATGCTCAGTCTCCAAGCTGCTGGTGTGGGTTGATTACCCTGAGGTGTGGGACTGGACTGGAGTTCCTCGAGGAAAGACAATTAGCAGGTAAGGCCTAATTTTACCTTGTCCTTGCTGGCACTACAGGCCTCAGTATGTGAAGGGTTAGCAGTCCAGACCCTCCCGTGTTGGATTCAGCGCCTGCCTGAGGATCCTGCACTGGCCCGCTTGGCATCAGTCACCGCCTTCTTGGCAGATGCCTCCTTATGATCTTCTATGCCTTTTGGCCAGATCAGTGGCCGCTGTGACAGTGGCTTGCTGCTGGCTCTAGCTGCAGCAGTGGTCAGAGAACACAGCCTCAAAGGCATGGCTCACCAAGCTCCCTTTCAAGGGCAAGCTGCTGTTTTGGGAAGTAATATTTTTCTTGAAATCTTTGGAGTGCAAAATAATTAAACACTATAAATCGGTATAATGCAAAGCAGAAGAAATACAAAAAATATAGAAAAAGCAGATCATTTATATAACATGTAACCCATCTAGCCTCACCTTTTTCAAAACACAATTTCTCTCCAAATCCCAGATAATTTTTTAAGGCCCCCCAAAACACTCCGATCATATAAAGTAATTGATTATTGGTGTTCTATAATGGTACAGACCAGAGTAATTTAAGATTTAAACTAAATTTATTTGTTCAGAAAGAAATTGAAAATGTGGCTTTTTAATCAGATTTCATAAGCTATGTTTAGCCTAATGGTAAAGAGTTCCATTACTGAAGGGCTTTATCTAGCAGGGGACGGTAATGAGTTGTGGAATAAAGATATCCTGAAAAGTGAACTGGCTTGGGAGGGTCTTGTGGACAAGAATTACTGTCCTCAAGTGAGCTATAGCTTTGGTTTTTGATATGCAGTATTTTTCATAATTAACGGAAGGTCATTACAGAAGGTATATTTTTAACACTGGATTGGTTCCATCTTTCTTTTTCACAGAAATATGCGGTAACAGAGCAGCGCAAGGCAGACCAGAAGGCTGTGGACTCTCAACTCCTTCCTCTGATCAAAAAAGTACCCCAGCTTCGTGGTTACCTGCGTTCTTCATTCTCCCTTTCCAATGGAGTTTATCCTCATAAACTGGTGTTCTAAAAGTTTAAAAAGCAAAAAGAAGAAAAGTTATTAAAAATGCTTGGAAATTGTATTTATTTTTGTACTACCTTTAACTTTCAAAATTAGAAAAATTAGTTAAGAAAAAACTAAAAGGAGCAGTTGCAAAGGTTAAAGATTTGCATCAAGCATGGGCATTTGTTTAAAAATATGATCTTGGAAGCCCAGACCATATTTCCCGCTTTAAGAAAAGTGAAAGGAAAGCCAAAAAACTGCCAGTATGGTTTAAAAGTGAGGTCATAAAGGCTGTTGTAGCAAAAAAAAAAAAGCATCTTTCAGGAAATGGGAAAAAGGAGCCAAATGATGAAAATGGGAAACAACATAAGCACTGTCAAGTTAGATGCAAGGCATTGCTAAGGCAGGCACAGAGAGAATTTGAAAAAAAAGTTTGCTGTGGAAGTGAAAACGCATAATAAAAACTCAAGTACATTTATAGTTTAAAAAAAAAACAACAACCCTGTGAGAGTCAGTTGAACCATTAGATGATAGGGCTAAAAGAGGTGCTATGGGTGGACAAGGCCATAGTGGAGAGACTGAATGAATTCTTTGCTTAGGTCTTTACTGAAGAAGATGTAGGGAGGTTGCCAATGCCTGAAATGCTATTTAAAGGTGATGTATCAGAAGAATTGAAAGAGATTTTGATAAACGCGGAAGATGTATTTGATAAATTGAGGAATAGCAAATCACCTGGATGAGATGGTATACATCTGAGGATGCTGAAAAAAACCTGAAATATGAGACTGCAGATCTACTATTAGTGATCTGTGACTATCATTAAAATCAAACTGTTCAACACTCTGCTGTGCGGCTAACCTCGTCATGCTCACATTAACCCTCTTCTCAAGTCATTTCATTGGCTCCATATCTGTTTCTGCATCCAGTTCCAACTCTGCTCTTCTGGCAGATTGCTTCTGTCTGTGCCCTTTTTTCTATTGCTAACTCCAGACTTCACTTCTTTCACCTTGCAGCTCCTTATGCCTGGAGCAAACTACCTGAATCTGTACGTTGGGTGCTTTCTCTGTGCTTTTTCAAATCCAGGCTGAAACTTGCCTCTTCGTTGCTGCTTTCGGATCTTGACTCATCTGATCTCCTTTGTGTTTCCTTACCATTCCCTCTAGATGTATCCCTGTCTGCACCTACTGTGTTGTCTGTCTTGACTAGACTGTAAGCTCTGATGAGCAGGAAGTGTCTCTTACATGTCTGTGCAGCACTGCATACGTCTTGTAGCAGTCATCTATAGTATCTGAAGATTGGCCAATTTAATGCCAGTTTTTCTAGGGGTGATCTGGGACACTACAGACCATTAAGCCTTACATCTGTACCAGGTAAAATGGTAGGAAACCATTATAATGAAAAAAATTACTGAATATGTAGATAGCCATGGCTTAATGGCAGAAAACAAACATGGATTTAGTCAAGGAAAGTCTTGACATACTAATCTGTTATAGTGTTTGAAGGTATGAATAAACCGGTAGACAAAAGGTGAACAATCTGTACACTATAATCTGGATTTTCAGAAAGTCATAAGGTACCTTATGAGAGACTGTTGGCAAAATTAAAGTCATGGGATAGGAGGCAGTGTACTATTACACAGGTACACTACCAAAAAACTGCCTCCAGTTTTGCAACTGATTCCTATAGATTTTGGGGTGCTGAATCCAGGAAAAATAGCCAAAATGTTCCATCACGTCACGTTTTCTTGCAAAATTAGATTTCTTACCCATATAAGGAATGTTCACATAATTTCTTTTTAGCCGACTGCAGTTTATTTTCTTGGCCCAAAATAGAGGTTGTAATGGTTAACTAACTAGAAACACTCCCTCATGATATTTTAGAGTGTTTTGTATTCATTTTATACATTAACAGGACAATTGGGAGGCGGGGGGCTAAATCCAGTACTCGCGCTGGCGCATGTTCTTTCCTGTTCGCCTCGTTCGCTCGCTCGCTCAAACACGGTGGTTGCGACATGAACGTTCCTGTCAAATTTCAGTTTCTTGCAAGTTCATTATTACCTTTTGTTTGCTCAGTCGTAATCCAGCTTTATTCCGAAGTGGTTCACTACAGTTGTAGTTTGCAGTGCTGTGTATTTGTGATGGCTTACAGAGCCAGAGGTTGTGTCAACTCTCCGGACAGTTTTTGTTTTATTTGTGGGGAATATACCGTGAAAAAGCGGCAGAGGAACATTTCTGCATTTATTAAAGTATATTTTGCCTATTTCGGTTTGAAGTTAGGCGATCAAGACAAACCGTGGGCTCCTCACAAAGTGTGCAAGACATGTGAGGAAGATCTATGCTTATGGATGAAAGGTAAAAAACAAGCATTTCGTTTCGGAATACCTATGATGTGGCGTGAACAAAGAGACCACAGCAGTGACTGCTATTTTTGCTCTTGCATTGTGAAGGGATACAACTTAAAAAATAAGAACGTAATAAGTTACCCCAACCTTCCCTCAGCAATTAGGCCTGTGCCTGAACCACCAAAATCTTTGGATCATATTTGTGTGGACGGTTCTGATCATGATGAGACTCATCAGATGGCTTTTCCCGATGAGTCCAGTACTTCCGAGTTTGAAACTGAACCAGATCCGAAACCTGAACTTTTCTCTCAAGCTGAATTGAATGATTTAGTCCGGGATTTAGGACTCCCAAAAGATGCTGCCCAACTGCTAGGTTCTCGGCTTAAACAGAAAAATCTATTGTCACCAGGAACAACTTTTTATTGGTACCGCGAGACACAATTTTTGAAGTATTTCAGCAAAGAGGAAGATTTGGTATTTTGCAACGATATATACGGAGTGATGGAAAAGTTTAAACTCAAGTATGATCCTGCTGAATGGCGGCTGTTCATTGATTCGTCAAAAGACAGCATAAAAGGTGTTCTTCTTCATAATGGCAACACATTCACTTCAGTTCCTATTGCTCACTCTGTTATTCTCCAAGAAAAATACGAGAATTTGGCCCTGATTCTTCAGAAGATTCGTTATGATGAGCATAAGTGGATGATTTGTGGAGACTTTAAAATTCTATCCATGCTATTAGGGCAGCAATCCGGTTTCACCAAATATCCCTGCTTCCTTTGCTTGTGGGATAGCCGGGCCCGCGACCTACACTGGGGGAAAAAAGACTGGCCAATTTGGGAGTATTTGAGACCCGGTGAGAAAAATGTTCTTCATGAGAGCTTGGTACCTCGTGATAAAATTCTATTACCACCTCTCCACATTAAGTTGGGTCTCATTAAGCAATTCATCAAGTCCCTTCCAAAAGATGGTGAGTGCTTTCGGTACCTTTGCTCAAAGTTCCCCCGACTTTCTGAAGCAAAGCTAAAGGAAGGAGTGTTTGTTGGCCCTGATATAAGGAAACTCATTTCAGATGGAGCATTTGCTGAAACGATGTCTGAGAAGGAAAAAGAAGCCTGGGATTCCTTCAAGGATGTTGTTCTCAAATTCTTGGTGAACAGGCGGGATGAGAACTATAAGGATATTGTTGCCAGGATGCTCAATGCCTTCAAAGAACAAGGCTGTAACATGAGCCTGAAAGTCCATTTCTTGCACTCCCATGTGAACTACTTTCCCGAAAACTTGGGGGCGTACAGTGAAGAACAAGGTGAAAGGTTTCACCAGGACATCAAGGACGCAGAGAGAAGGTACCAAGGAAGGTGGAACACCACTATGATGGCTGATTTCTGCTGGTTGCTGCTGCGGGAAACCCCAGATGAAAAATACGCCAAGCAGCGCACCAAGAGAAGCATTCGGGGGAAGAAGAAACAGGCCCACCAGGAGATTGATTGACCCAAGAATGACTTTAAAATCTAAACTGTGTTGACAAATATCGTGTTTTTACTAAACTTTGAAATAAAAATTTGCTAGTTATTACCACAGTGTCGGATCTCATTTATTAGAATTTTATTTTCACACCATCGGGTGTTTGTCTTCATGTATTGCAATGGTGCGGTTTGTGTTTTCTATTCTTACATACATACCTGTACAACATTTTTTGCACATTTCTTTGCTTTGCTTTGCTTTGTGTCTAACCTCGCTCTTATATGCTCAATGTTTGTGCACATGTATGTGGCTGTTTTAAGTGCAGACAATTTTGCTACCATCACAGTGTGTTTTGTTGACATTACTCTATTCTTATGTGCTGCCTTGTTACAATTTTCTTTATTCTTATTTGAATAACTACTAAACAATTAGTATAAAGAATTCATCCAAGAAACTTTTATCTCGATCGCACTCAATCTGAAACGTTCACCTCAAACTGCTAACCCAATGTAGCAAAAAATCTGTATGTGATGGAGCAAATTGGTTACCAGATTTGGATTCAGCGCACCAAAAAACGTAAGTCAATCGAAACATTAGAGGCAGTTTAAAAAAATTTTTTTTAGTGTACCTGTGTTATGGATCAGGAACTGGTTAAAAGATAGAGCTAAATGGCCAGTTTTCTCAATGGAGAAAGGTGAATAGTAAAGTATCCCAGGTTGGGCCTGCTACTTTTTAACATATTCATAAATGACCTACCACTGGGAATAACAAGTGAGGCAATCAAATTTGCAGATGATACAAAATTTATTTAAAGTTTGTTTAAAAAAAAAAACCCTGAAAAATTGCAAGAGGGCCTTCATAAATTGGAAGACCAAATGGCAGATGAAATTTAATATGAACAAGTGCAAAGGTTATGCACCTAGGAAAGAACAACCCAAACTATGGTTACACAATTCAAGGTTCCAGATTAGGAACCACCACCGAGGAAAAGGATTTAAGCATCGTGGATAATATGTTGAAACCCTCCTCCCAGTGTCAGTGTCAGCCAAGAAAGCAAATGGAATGCAAGGAATCCTAAGGTCAGGAATTGGGGATAAACCCTAGGATATTATGCCTCTGTATTGTTCCAGGGTGTGACTGCACCTTGAATATTGTGTGCAATTCTGGTTGCCATATCTTAAAAAGGATATAGCAGAATTAGAAAAGATACAGAGGAGCTACCAAAATGGTAAAGGGGATGGAAGTATACCCCTATGAGGAGAGGCTTAAAAGGTTAGGGCTCTTCAACCTGGAAAGAGATGGAGGAGGGGGAGATATGATAGAGGTCAATAAATTAATGAATGAAGTGGACCAGGTAAATGTTGATCGGTTGTTTGCTCCTTCAAAACATAGAAAGACTAGGGAACTCTCAATGAAGTTACAATGTAGCCCATTAAGGGCTAATAAGATGAAAATATTTTTTCACTCAACAAGTAATCAAACTCTGGAATTTATTACCGGAGGATGTAGTAAAAGCTATTGATATAACTGGGTTTATAAAAGGTTTGGGAAAGTTCCTGGAGGAAAAGTCCATAAACCATTATTAAAGGACCAGGGAAGTCCATGGTTTACCCCATGATAAAACACTGTGGAATCGGTGACCCTTTTTGGGAACCTGACAGGTACTTGTGTCCTGGATTGGCCACTTTTAGAAATGCCATACTGGGTCAAACCAAAGTACATCAAGCCCAGTATCCCATTTCTTATGTTTGGCAAAAAATGTGTAATCTGTCGAGCTGAAGAGAAGCCCCCTCCCCACCCCCCTCAGGAGAAGACTGATGCATCATTTAGCTTAGATGTCGTACATTCAGTAAGCAGTGCCAATAGTGCTGTACCATTTAGCATATGCATGAAAAGTTGAAGCCAACATAAGATGGTTGCATTTTAATTGAATTATCTGGGAAATATTTTTTGACCCACAACCTTTGAAGGGTTTGCCACTATTGCAAAATATTTTCAGAACTAGAGAGGTTGATGTTTTGGGGGTTGAGGGAGGGGACTTTGATGTAGGAATTATCTGGTGTTTTGGCAGCCTGATCTGTTCTTTTTAGCTACCATAAAAAAATGACTTCAAATAAAATGACCTATGATCCAGCCCAGGGGTGGTGCTGTGTACTGTCATGAGAATGACATGGGTTTGGTTACTGGATTTGAGATTTAATTATTTTCCATTTCTAAACCTAGCTTGAGGTGAGTTACATATTCATGTACAGTGTAGTTGGTAGGTCCCTTCCTACATGGACTTAAAATTTAGGTTGGATCCAGGGCAATTTTAGGTGGGATCCAGGGAAGGGGGTCAGTCACAGTCATTGAACAATAGGCACATAATAGCCACAATTAAGGCCCACAGTTGCAGTGTTGTGGAGGGCGTTCTGCTGGGGAATTGCTCCACAAGGGCTCTGTTGGTGCCGACATCGCCCATAAGAGGACTGACTTCCTGCTTGTTCCTGGAGAATAGGACAAATTTTATTATGCCCAATAAAATCTGTTTGTTCTGTTGTACTCCCCTGCTCCTTCTCTGCACTTTTTCTTCACAGCCAGAGATTTCATCCTATTTTATGTATCCTGATGTCACTTAGCACAGTCACTGCAGTAATAACCTTTGGCTAGGGGCCACACAGCAGAACTCCCTCCACAACACTGCAACTGTGGGCCTTAATTGTGGCTATTATGTGCCTATTGTTCAATGACTGTGACTGACCCCCTTCCCAAAGGGCCATAAGCCATGTTACAGTAGCCCCAGACCCAACAAATCTAGGAAGTAAAAGACTTGATCCATTCTAGTGATTAGAGCAGCAGGCTGAGAACCAGGGAAGCCACTCTTCAAATGTGTTTGACTTCTTTTAATTTTCGGCATGCGTGGTCCTCTTCCCACCCAAAGGTGCCATCTTGCTCAATCTCCCTTTTTCCATGAAGCCCTTCGGATGCACGTCCTCGTCCCTCGGAAAAAGTGTTTTGTTTTTGGCCTCTGGTTTTTCTAGTAGCACCGGTCCTCTACCCATCCTCCCCTGCTTTGTTTGTTTTTCCTTGAGCGAGAAGACGTCTTTTTCTGTAAGACGTTTTTTGTTGTTTTTTTTCCTGTTGCAGGCTTTGCGCCCTTTTTTCCCCAATCACTGGCTGCAAAGGTCTTAACCTAGCGGGGGCCCTTTCTGCCCTAATGGTCACCGGGTTTAAGAAATGTGACAGATGCTCCAAAAACATGTCACTCACGGACATCCACGATTGCTGTCTGCGGTGTCTTGGGGCCGACCATGACCCGAAGCTCTGCTCCCTTTGCAAGAAAATGTCCTCCAAGGCCCTGCTAAGTCTTAAGCAGAAGTTCAATGACATTTTCCGGAAGGTATCCCTGGCAGCACCCTCTGTCATCCCTCCGCTGGTGGGATCCTCCACCTTGGTCCCGTGCTCTCAGCAGCACTCCAGTCAGGGGTCCCCCGATGTGGAGAGGCGTAAGAAGAAGACGACCTCAAAGTTGTCATCAGGGGCTCCAGATAAGCCTGAGCGCTCAGCCCCCCTCGGCGTTCCCGAGGGTCAGACAAGATACGTACAGATATGGAGGCCCCCCGGTGATGGTGCCCCGGTCTCCTGAGGGCCATCCTGGTGAGAACCCCCTCTCCTTCTCCACGCCAGACCCAGTAACATCGCAGGGACCCATGTCTGTGTGGGAGTCCCATATGCTGGCACTAGAGTGCAGCGTTTCTGCCTTCTTAGCTGCTCAGCAGGCGCTCTTGCCCAGCACAGCTAGCTCGTGCCTCGAGACAGAGGTTCCCTTGAGAGGGACACCGAAACCCACCCTGGAAACCCCTGAAAGCCGTGGGCCTCTGCATCGGCCTCGCTCACCTTCCTGGGCTTCGGGAGTGAGATCCTCTAAGGCTGGCTCCAAGCAGGCCTCGACCTCTGGACGGGGTGACCAGTCCGAGTTGGACCTCGCGGACTGGGAGTTGGACAAGGATACCTCCCTGGAGACCCGTGCCCATAGGAACCTCCCTTCAGACCCATCCCTGCCTGCCTCTCGAAGGCATTCGCTGCTCGAGGACACATCATTTCTAGTGTTCGTGTGGGACATGGCACGGGCCCTCAGCCTGGCTACGCAGGCCGACAAGGAGCCACAAGCTGAAGAGCTCGATATTCTACAGTATGAGTCCCTGCCTTGGGAGTCTCTTACTGTTCCAGTTCCTCCCATTTTTTTTGAGACTGCTCTGCATGTGGGAGAAACCTGCTTCGGGTCCCCATAGTGAGCAAGCACCTCGATGCTATGTACGGGGTCCGGGGTTCAGGAAGAACCAGCTCCCGCACACCTCCATGGTAGTGGAGTCAGCGATGCGAAAGCAAAAGAGCCAGAAGTCACACTCTTCGGTCCCCCCCAGGGCAGGGAGTCGAGAGCTCTTGATACCCTTGGGTGCAAAGCCTATCCATGGTCCGTGCTTACATGCCACATCCAGGCATACCAATTGTATATGGGCATGTTCCTACGTGACCTCGCCAAAGAGCTCGGGGGTGAACCCCTTCTCCAGTTCCAAACCCTCCTAAGATCTGTCACAGAGTGCTCAAAGTACCTCTACCACGCTGCGTATGATGGATTTGAATCCTCCGCCCGAGTGGCAGCAGCCGGCATCGGGGCCTGACGCCAGGTGTGGCTCCAGTCCTTGAATCTGGAGCAGTGGGCCCAGGAAAAGCTCCTGGGTGTTCCCTGCCTCAGCGAGCAGCTGTTTGGCAAACCTATGGAGGATAAGGCCACAGAGATAGAAACGGAGTTCGTCACCCAAACCCATCTCTCACGTAAGACCTTCCTCCCTTGGAAGAAACAGCAAACAAAGAAACTGTTTTTCCAAAGAAAGGGGCTCCCCTACCAGGGTTACCCTCCTTTCCTGCCCACCCCCGCGCCAGCTCCCAGCATGCAGGGGAAGGGAGGTGCACATAGGCACTGCAAGCCTAAAGAGCCTAAGGCCCAACAACAGGTGCCACCCCAACCCATGTGGGGGTTTTGATGCCGACAGCATAGCCTCTCGCCCCCCGGCAGCAATTCTGCTGGTGGGGGGTCACCTGTCCCTCTTTGCCCCGCAGTGGGCATTGATCACCTCGTTCGCCTGGGTCCTCCAAGTGATCTGGGATGAATATCGTCTCTGCCTGGACAGGCGCCCTCCTCCTCCCTTCTTGCCAGCGGAACCTACTCGGCTCCTTTCGCACCAGGCCTTCTTGCAGCAGGAGCTGTCCAACCTCCTCACCCAATGGGCGTTCGAGAAGGTACTGCTGCACATTCGAAGCCATGGGTTCTACTCTCGCTACTTTCTAGTTCTGAAAAAGACAGGGGGCCTACGCCCCATCCTTGACCTCCAGAACCTAAACAAGTTCCTGGTGCGGGAGAAGTTCAAAATGTTATCGCTTGGCGTCCTGCTGCCCTTCCTTCAGCAGGGCGATTGGCTATGCTCCTTGGACCTCAAGGATGCTTACGCCTACATCTAATCCACCCCCAACACAGGCAATACCTACGCTTCAGGATGCAAGGAGAACACTACCCAGTACAGCATGCTCCCCTTCGGGCTTGCGTCTGCACCGCAGGTTTTCATGAAGTGTCTCTCTGCGGCATTTGCAGTGGCCGGAGTGACTGCTTTGTTAGGCCAAGATAGATTGGGTTGCAGAAGTCTAGGATTGGGGTTATTAATGCCTGACAGACTGTGCGGAAGTGCTCCTGAGAGAGGAGGGGCTTGAGGCGTCTGATTAGTCTCATCTTGTGGTATGCATTTTTGGTGGTTCTGCTGATGTGTGATTGTAGGTTTAGTTCTTTGTCGAGAGTCACTGCGGTATTTCACTTCCGGTTTTATGGGTATTGTGTTGTTGATCTTGATGGTGGGTGGAGGGATGAAGCTGGTGTTTCGGGGGGGGGGGGGATTAGTGCCTCAGTCTTGCTGTAGTTTATGGTCAGGTTGTTGTCTTGAAACCACTTGGTCATATGCCTAAAACCAGTCTGTTATTTTGGTGTAGTCTGGTTTGTCGAGGGTGACTGGTGTGTATATCATTATGTCATCGGCATAGATTGTGTATTGTACCTTGTGTTCTTTCATGATGTTGCAGATGAGTTGATTGTAGAGATTAAATAATAGCACCAATAGGGTGGATCCTTGTGGGACGCCTTGCTTGATTTTTATGGGTCGGGAGGTGTTGGGACCAATTTTGACCTGTATCTGTCTATCCGTTAGGTATGAGTTGATCCACCTCAGGGTGGATCCATGTAGTCCAATGTTCTGTAGTCGTGCTAGTAGAATTCTGTGCTCCACTGTGTCAAATGCTGATGAGATGTCTATGAACATCATAAGTATTCCATTTTTGCAGTTGTCTATGAGTTGGATTGTGTTGTTAAAGAGGTATAGCAGGAGGGTTTTGACCCCATGGTTGGGGCGGAAACCATGTTGGTTGATGTCCAGTGGTGCATGGTTGTCAATGTGGTCTTGGAGCTGATGCTGTACCACTTTTTTATAATTTTTGCCAGTAGTGGTATGCTTGAGATGGGTCTGTAAGCAGCTGGGTTGCTCTTGTCCAGTGGAGATTTCTTTGGGATTGGTCTTACTGTAGCTAGCTTTAGCCGCTTTGGCATGATTCCTTGGGTCAGTGAACTGTGCACCATGTTGTGTATGGTGTGGATGAAGTTTGCCTTTGTTTTAATCCATGTCACTGGGCATGGGTCTGTTGGTGCAGTGCTTGTGTTGAGTGCGGTGATGAGGTGTGAGAGCTTCTCTCTGGGGATGGAGTGCTGAATTTGTCCCAGGTTTTTAAGTAGGTGGTTGGTTTAGTGGTTGTGCTTGTTGTTGGTTGAGGTGAGGTATGGAATTTTTCTTGGAGGTGGTCTGCGAAGGCTTGTGGGTCTATTTGCACTTTGCTTTCGGTATTTTGTTCGTTGGTAAGAGTTTTCACAATTTTGAAGAGCTCTCTCGGTTTGATGTAGGATTTGAGTATAATGTTTGTGTGGTATTTTTTTTGGTTGGTTGATGAGTTCGTTATACTCTTTTTGCTTTGTTAGGTATAGGGCCGGAGTGTTGGGAATTGCTCTGCGTGGGCTCCATCGGTGCTGATGTCACCCATAAATAAGTCAGGACTGATTCCTGCTGTCCCTGGAAAACACCTTTTACAGGTGAGTAACTATGTTTTCTACTTCCCCCCATTCCTAGTCATGCTTTTGCCTTTTGTGGTAGTGTCCCTCTGTGTTGTGTTTTTGTTGGCTGTGAAGGAAACTTCATAGTGGTAAAACCCAGATAAGATTGGTTCTGGTTAAGGTAGGTGCTATGGGAGCAGAAACATGAATGAGCCTCAGAAATTGCTCCCAGTTTAGTACAACTAAAATGTGATCTTGGCATGATTTAAAAAAAAAAAAAAGCTTCCAAAATGTATCTGAAGTTAAGCACTGCAGTTTCTTTTCCCATTTATAGGGGGTAACTTGCATGAGGCAGCAGCTACAACTAGCCATCTTTCTGGACAGACTAGATGGAGCATGCTGGTCTTTATCTGCCATCATTTACTATGTTCTGAGGATCCAGAGTTTGATTTCTGTCTTTTAGAATGAATAGATCTTAAAGTACAAGGTCAATACTAAATTCCAGATTGTCCTAGACCCTTCCCCTGGCAGTAGATCATAGAGACAGAGACTAAAAACCTCCAGTGATGGCATCACAGTATTGTAGGAACTAGGAATGGAGCAGCTAAGGCCATCTCTCAGTATTTCTGGCTGGAGCAGTGTGGATCTTGGAGCTTATGGGTAGCCGTCCTGTCGGGTATCTTTTCAGTAGAGGCCACGTCATAGATGTTTCTAGGGCGGCTGAAGTTACCCGCTTGGGGGTCGGGGTGGAGGCTGTGTCCCATGACTCACTGCAGTTTTTGTACCAGGCATGGTGCAGAAACTGAAAAGAGCCTCCCAAGTTGGGCTTTGGCAGCTCTGGTTCTGCCAGGGATGTCTCTGTGCTGGTATTTCCTTCATTCAAATGTGCAAGGTTAAGAGTTTGAGTAGTGGACATGGCACCAGTGGTCCAAGGGAGGTGGGGGGATCTCATCAGTCTTTGAAGAGGCCTTGAAACATCAGCAACTGTCCCTGCTTAATGACCAAGATGAGGATTTAGCTGATAATTGTGGGAGCATAGAGGATTTGGAGGAGAGACAGTTGTCCCACCATCCCTAGAGGAAGGACAACAACAACAATTCTCTCGTGCTTTGTATAGGAAATATGAGCTTTCAGCATGGATTTCATCTTTCCTCTAGTTACTGGATGTCCCTGAAGAGAAAAAAGGAAAATTGGATGATGGTCCAATTCTGGAAGGGCTGCCTAGGCCCTCCAGATCCTTTCCATTTCCACAAGCCCTCCATTGCATGGTCCTGGTGACATGAAACTCTCCAGTTCCTCCCCTAAGGGGAGCCAAGGCCATGACCAAACTATCCTGCCTCAATCTGATGCTTTGCTTCGGTGACTATTTTGGTGACAGTGGTCACTAAGTGCACCACTATCCCAGTGGCAGGAGGCACAGTCCTTAGGGATCCGCAGGACTGTAAGTTTGAGGCTTCCACACTCAATCTTCAGGCAGCTGTTTGTGGTGGCCACTGTTCCCTCTAAGCTGTGCGCGTGTGTGCGCGCACACACCTTGCCGAGAGAGCGCACATACTTTACAACAGAGCGCACAAAAATTACAGCTCTGATTCTGATAGAAAACAACACAGACGTCTTAAAATTTAAAAGTTATGATTGTAATTACTAGAAATTTCCCACTTCATTTAGTAATCGTCTATTTTCATTTAATTTGATTAAAATTAATGTGGTATACATACTGTATTCTGATGTGTAATCAAATTTTAAAAGTATATAACTCCGAGTGTCATTATGTAGCGCACAAAAATGTAACCTTCCTTCAAAAGCTGCACACAGCTCATATTTTATGCGCACACAGCCTACAGAAAATTAGAGGGAACATTGGTGGTGGCCTGACAAAATGGCCTGTACTTGATTGGGTTCAGCTGCAGGAGGACGCCTCATCCACCCAATTGGAGTCTAGCAATGTTTCTAGTGGAAAATCTTAATGAACTCGTATGGCTTGCAGCAAAAGAAATTGCGATGGCTATGGTAGCCAGGTGTTGGCTGTAGCTCAGACACTGACCTGCATGTCCATGCTGCCCTTTAAGGTTGACTCATTTTTGGGGAGGACCTGGAGAAGTTGATGAAGAATTTGGATGATGCCAAGCCTCACCTCTGTGGCTTTTTGAACACAAGCTGAGGACTTAATTGAAACGATCCATGTCTTGATCATTTTTCTCCCCATTTTTGAGACTCGTGGCATTACTGTGTAGTTAGCCCCCTACAACAAGTTTAGGGGCAAATCCCAGCCCTTTTGTGGAGCTTGCAGGCCCCTGGCCACAGAACCCCCCCCCCCCCTTCTTTTCTTTTGTCTTTCTGTCTTGGCCCTTGATAGGTCATATGATTCACAGGTTAGAGGATCATCCTAGACTGGTGATGCCAGACTGGCCACAGAGGCTTTGGTATGATGACTTGGTGAGGCTTCTGGTGGACCAGTCCCTTTCATTCAAGCAGGAAAGGGGGTTGCTGTGTCAAAGGCCCATTCCGATGGATGGACCTGGGCCTTGTGAGGTGGTGCCAGAATGGAAGGGATACTTGTCAGCCATAATATCCACCCTCATAAGGATGGGATGAGCTCTGCCTCTTTGACCTGTATTCATATTTTATGGATCTTCAAGATGTGGTAATGTCAGCATGGCCTATTATCTTGGCGAGTGGATATGCCCTCCTTGTTATTTCTTCAGAATGGTTTTAACAAGGGCCTTGTCTGAAGCTCCCTGAAAATTGAAGTTAGTCGTTGATGTGTTTTTTTGGGGACCAGTGCTGGGTCACCTGGTGGCTTCTCATCTAGATGTCTCTCATTGCCTCAGAGGGGTAAGGCACTTGTGGCCCCCCAATGCAACAGATGCTCCTGCCATGGGATATTAGTTTTGTTCTTAGGGTCTTCGCTAAATTGCCCATAGTTATGGACCTGTCCCTCAAAACAGTATTTTTGTTTATTTGCTCAGCATAATGCATTTCTGAGCTACAGGCTTTCTTGTAGGAACCCTTTCCTGACCTTGAGGGAGGGGGGTCTCTACCCAGTTCCATCTTTTTGCCCAAAATAGTCTTGGCATTTCATGTGAGCCCAGTGGTGTCTCTGCCATCCGTTTCCTCGGCCGCTGGAACTGGTTCTGATAAGGACCTTCGTCTGCTCGATATCCATAGAGTGCTTTTAGCTACTTGAATATAGCTGACCCTTTCCGTTGGCTGGACCATGGAAAGGTGAGGCAACCTCCAATTGGATTAGTGAGACAGTGGTTTCTTCCTATTTATGAAGGGATAAGCCTTTGCCCTCTGCACACTCAGCTCGTGTACAAGTGTCTTGGGTGGAAGCGACTTTTAGTGTACCTCTAGACTTTTGCTGGGCAGTATCATGGTTCTCCCTCTCAACCTTTATCAAGCATTACTGCTTGGCTTTCCATACCGGAGCAGATGTGGCCTTTGGGGTAGAGGTCCTTAGGACAGCTTTGTCTTCCTATCTAGTGGAGTTGTAGCTTTGGTTCATCCTACTGGTCTAGTAGAACAATCTGGAAGGTGAAATTTTACTTACTAGAAAATTTCCTTTGCTGGAGACCTGCTAGACCAGTCCAAGACCCACCCTGGATGTGGCTGCTGTCTTTGTGGTAAGAGTTTTTACTGATGTGTATCTGCAGAATTTGTGTACATAGTATGCATGGTTACCAGGCCACTTAGCCCTTTTCTTTTACATCTTTTCTTCAGCCGGCTTTTTGGAATGTTGTTGCATGTCTGGAGTTTGCCCTCTGTGTGTGTTCTTTTTATGCTATATGCTTGGTAAAGTAAATAAGGGGGGATGCCCCCTAGTGCACCAGCCCAAGTTTCTAGTCTTTGTATCCGTCATCTGTTGGCAGGGGTCATTACTCACCAGTCTCCAGAACAGGCAGCCAATGCAGCTCCAGGAACATTTTCTCAGTCCTCTAATAACCTGTGCGGCTACATTCTGTGTGAGGTGCTATGGATGTATTACATACTGAGATAGAGCCAAGTATATGGTGTTGCAATAACTCAGATCAGTGGTTCTCAACACAGTGCTTGAAGCACACTTAGGCCATCTGGGTTTTCAGGATTTCCACAATGAATATGCATGTGATAAATTTGCATGTGCTACCTTCATTGTTTGAAAATCTATGTTATGCATATTCATTGTGGCCTAGGTGTGCCCTGAGGATAACTACTGATCTAGATTGTGTACAAATAAAATCTGCACCACCATTCTGAATTCTGCCAACACAAGCAATGAATGGAGAGGGTGTACTAGCTGCAATTTGAAAAACACATTATAGTTGGCTACTTGCAGTTTAAAAGAGAACTATAAATGTAATATAATGCCCAAATTTTGGATGGCAAAAGGAAATGCAAAACTGGCCCACAAGAGAAAGAAGAGCAGAAATATGCTATTTGTGAATGTTATGTAGCTGAATATTTTGTTTAAGCCAGCTATGGTGGCAGATGCTTCTTTCTTTTGTATCATTCTTGTCTCTACCACTCATTTCCCTTTACCTGAATAATATATGGTCACACTTTACTTACCAGAAAATGTCCTTTCCTTGAGTCCTGCTAGACAAGTCCACACAAGTGGGTTGTGTTCCCCTACCAACAGATTTCTGGAGACAACCAATGCAAAGACCAGGTTTCAATGACATCACTCCCATGCCTCTATCCACCAGAGGTCTCTTCAGTATCCATCCCATGAGAGAACATGGCAGGCCTCACAAAACCTCAACCTGGACAACAATGAGTAATCAAATAGTAGAAAACTATGTACAGGAAAGCATAAACAAGGCTGTCTGTAGAAGATTGACCTGTGGAGCCAAGTGGTTGGGACAAGTTACCCCAGGCTGGTGGTTTGATTCTTGGTCAGAAGGAAGGGGGCCTCTAGTCCTATAGATGCAACTTGTGGCCTTGGGCAAGCCACTTAACCCTCCGTTGCCTCGTGTACACATGAAGATTGTGAGCCCTTCGGGGACAAGAGAGTATATCCAGTACCTATTTGTAAACCACTCTAATGCCTTTCAGCCTAGTTGGTATATCCAGAAATTAAATAAGATAAAAGGTATGTAAATCATAGCAGACCCAAGGATACTGCCACAGAAGAACAAAGCAAACACAGTTCCTGGGCTAGTCTAGCAGGACTCAAGGAAAGGACATTATCCGGTAAGTAAAATGTCACCTTCCATATCATCCTGCTAGATCAATCCAGACAAGTGGGATGTGCCAAAGCTACGCTGCCACTGGATGGGAAGAAGATACAGCAACTCGCAAAAACTTACAGCCAAAGGTCATGTCTGCCTGTGTGGACATCCAAGTGGAAATGCTTGACAAAAGTGGAACGTGATGCCCACGTTGCTTCCCAATGGTCTGCAGGGTCTACCAAGCTCTGTTCTGCTTATGAGGACACTTGTGCTCAGGTAGAATGGGCATGCAAACCCTCTGAAACCAGTCGGTTCCGCAAAAGATCTGCCTCCTTAATCCAGTGCAGACCTAGCCACCACGTCACCTTGTGCAAGCCAGAAAACAAAATGATGGTCTGACTTGTGAAAAAAATTCATAACATCCAAGAACCAGAGAAGCACCTTCCGTATACCCACAAGGTGAAGATCCTTTCCATTTCCACAACACTGCTCCTTGGAGGAGGGCAGGCAAACCACCTGGTTCACATGAAAGAGAGAAATGACTTCAGGGAAGAAGGAAGGCATAGGTTGAAAGGAAATGGCCTCCTGAGAAAAAGATAGGTAAAGATCTTGGCAAGATAGAACTGGCAGTTCAGAATCGCAACCAAGAATACAGTCTTGAGCACCAAATCCTTCAGAGTAGCATGCTACAATGGCTCAAAGGGCTCCGACATCAGGGCCCCAAGCACCAGACCCAGATCCAAGAAAGGGACCACAGACCGGATGGGAGGACGCAGCCTCTGAACCCCCTGAAGAAAGCGTGAAACATCTGGATGTAAGGCTAGAGACTTACCAGCCAACAGACCTTTGAAACATGCCAAAGCTGCCACCAGAATCCCCAGGGAGCTAAGATAAAGACCCTTCTTCAGAACATCCTGCAGAAAAGGTCAACAGAGATGGCACCTTGGCTGCCTCAGGAGCCAGTTGTCATGCACCATACCAGCACTCAAGGCAACAGACCTGCACTTATGCCAGGTTAGTACACTTCCTCTTGGCTCTGAGCAGAGTGAAAAAACACTTCCAGAGAGTAGCCTGTACACGTTAACCGTCTCCTTTCAGGAGCCAAGCCATAAGCGAGAAGGGGGCCTGGTCCTCCAGGACAAGCAGACCCTAATACAATAGACCTCTAGATGGAGGCAAATGAAGTGGCACTTTCAGAAGCTGCATCAGATCTGTGAATCACTCTCCTCAGTCTTAGCATCACTTCCAAATTGACACGTGTGTTGGAAGCTATGGCATATATAACCCTGAAACTGCCAGAGGGTCCAACATGTGTGTCAAGTTGGAAGCGGTACTTTATTTTACCAACCCCTGACGCAGGCTTCCAAGCCAAAACTTGGCCAAGTCGGGTCCTTCTAAATAAGTTTCACAAAGACTTTATTTGTGTGGGTGGTGGTGTTCTCCGCTCTCCTGCTGGACTTCTGTTGTTGCTTGTGAGGATCTCCTCTCTTCTGTTTTCCTGTTTTAGTCAAGGTTGAGCCAGGGCACAGATGCCCTCCGACCCCCAACTCCATGTGATGACTGAAGAAGCAGAACCCTTTGACATTGGAGTGGGTCACCATCGGATCCCTCTTGGGGTGACCCCAGCAGCGCAGAAACAACTGAAACACCTCGACTCAAATCCCACTCTCCTAGAACCAGTGAGTGCTAGCTGAGAAAATCCGTTTCCACGGTATCCACCCTGGCAATGTGCAGAGCTGAGAAACTGGGAGGTTCTTGCCGCCCAGGAAAGCAGGAGAGCCATCTCCAGGACTACCTCATTATGCCTCATGCCACCTTGCTGACTGACATAAGTCACCACCATGGCAACACTTGGCCCTCGACTGGGAGCTGGAAACACAGAAGAGCCAATCTACTGGCCTTCATCTCAAGGCAGTTGAAGGACCACATTGCCTCCCTGTGATTCCAATGACCCTGGGCTGTTTGGCCTTGGCAATGGGCTACCCAGCCCAAGAGACTGGCATCCGTCGTGAGAAGGATCCATGAGTAATCATCTAGTAGCACTCCCTCAGAAAACTGGGCTGTTGTTGCCACCACTGCAGGCTATCCAGTGCCATCACTGGGAGCGGGAGCCAGAGCTCAAACAGTTGAGAACTCTGGGACCACAGAGTCAGTAAGGATTGTAGGAGCAGTTGCATATGAGCATGTGCCCACAGCACCATCCTGATAGCTGCCGCCATTAATCTGAGGAGCTGAAGATCAACCTGGACTCTGGGAGCCTGCTGAAAACAGAACAGTTCTAGGCAATCCAACAGCCTTTGACTTTCTCCTCTGGCAGGAAGACTCTGCACACTCAAATATCGAAACATGCGCCCAGGGACTGGGAATGCAACAACTGGCTCTTTCCCCATTGATCACCCAGCCGAGGCTTACCAGAAAGGAAACCATTCGGGGAGCTACCTGAGACAACTCTGAAAGAGAATGGGCTTTGATGAGCCTGTAGTCTAGATATGGGCGCACACAAATCTCTAGGGGCTGTAGTCTTGCAGCCACCACCACCACGATCTTGGAGAATGTCCTTGGGGTAGTGTAGAGTCCTAATGGGAGGGTGGTGAACTGAAGGTGAGAGCCAAGCATGGCAAAACACAGATACTTTGCTGGTACCCTGGACTGGAATAAGAAAATATGCTTTGGCAGGAACTCTCCTGGGTACACTGCTTGAATCATGGATTGCAAAATTTCCATCCAGAAGTGCATGACTCTCAAGCGCTTGTTGATACACTTGAGGTCCATAATGGGCTGTAATATTCTGTGTCGGTACTATGAAACAGATGGAATACCTGCTCTTGCCCCAGAGAGGCAATGTTTCAAGGTGATCTGCACAGCAGACCTGCTGTTCGCAGACCCACAAGGGAAGAAGACGACAAAAGCAGCCGGGATTGACTCTAGGCATTCTAGGACATAGCTGTACTAAAAGGGGACTAGCACCCAGCAATCCTTGGTGACCTGGTCCATTCCTGAAAGAGGAAGCGAAGCCTGCCCCAACTGGAGGAATTAGGGAATGAACCCTCCAAACCTTCATTGCACAGCCCAGGAGGGTGGTCCTCTGGATGAGACCAGGTGCCTGGGCCCAAGCATTTCACAAAAGGACTGAGAATGAGCCCGAACTCCGTATGCAGAGGGGAAGAGAGACTTTCCAGCCGGCAGCAACAGAAGTCCCACGACCCCCTGGAAGTCCAACCAGCATGCCATGAAGAGTGGGTAGAGGCTGATGGAATAAGGCTCCTTCCCACTTCATAGGCCCCTTGAAATCTTTCTGCCTTCTAGAGGTCATATCCATCTCGCTCGGGTCCTTCACCAGCTTCTCTAAATTGGATCTAACAGAAGTGTCCCTCTAAGGCCAGATGGGCACTGGGATTGGAAGATGAGTCCCCTGCTCCATGTCAGAGCCAAGCTTATACCATGTCACCGTCAACAGGGCACAATCCTGACTGCTAAAAGTACCAGGCTGTACATGGCACCAGAAAAGAAAGCCATAGCAGACTCTGAGAGAGGTAGTAGTGACTGAATCCACTGGAGTAGGGTTCAAGACATTCGGCCTGCACATTCTGCCAACTGAAGAATAGCAGCTGCTGCAGTGAACTAGTTCTTCAACATGAACGAATCCACTTTTCCATCCAGAGTATCCTTTAAGGCCGATCCACCTTCCACAGAATTAGGAATTCGTCTGGTAATCGCCGTGACCTGCACATCCACCTTAGAAACATCAAACTACACAATGCACTCTTTCTCGGGAAGACCATGTATCTTCTTATATACCCTTAGCCCGGGAGTCAGGGGAATCCCACTCTGGCCATAACAGGCCCTTGAGCACCTCCAGCAACAGGAAGACAGTAGTAGATTTCCGCAGCCTTTGCAGGAGTTGATGCATCTTCGGTTCCTGCTCCATGCCTGGAGCATCCATCAATTTCAAGGTGGATAAGACTCTGAGAATCAGTGCCTCCAGTTCCTCTTCCCGAGACAGGCAGGACAACCCCCTCACAATCCCCTGAAAGTGAGAGTCCTTCTTCATCCACATCAGACATTTGAATTCAAGTAACAATCCACATCTCGGACAGATCCCAGCTAATTCCCATCTCTAGTGGGTACCCTTTGCTGGGGATGCTTAACCATAGGCAATAAAACAGGGCTTCCACTCTCAGCCTTCCCCTCACAAGACTACACTCAGTGGAACCCAGAGGTCACAGAGTCTGAATTTCCACGTCAGAATGACCAGACATGGTTACCAGAAGCCCTGGTTGGCTGGACATCCTTACCCACAGCGCCATCTGCTTCCTCCTGCCCTAAGGCAGGCAATTCCAGACTAACTGCATTTCTCGGCTGGGAGAGGGGAAGAAAGCTCTCCCGGGATGACTCAGAAGCTCCCATTCAAGAAGAACAGTGTCCAGAAGCCGCAGATGAAGTGCCTCACTTGCCACAGGCCGAACATTTCCTGGAAGAAGTACAGAATTAAGGCAAGTATCACAACAGTGTGCGATAAGACTGTGGTAGCCCAAAAGGAACATGTTAATGGTGCTTACACAGAAACATGCGTTATAGGCACAGACTATGTGACCACCAGGCGCGCAATAGTAAAAACTCTACTAACACACGCAGGAAAGGGCTGGAAACTACTCCGTGTCAATGGTCCACCCTGAATTGCACCCCAGATAGACGGAATCAAGAGCCCCCAGCAAAGACAATGACGAGGTCAAGTCTTTGTACTCACAACCTGAGAGCTTGAGGCATAAATCCATGCCGGGCTCAGCTCTATTTCCCTGAAACTCTTTCTTTGCTTTGCAGGTACTACATTTAAGGTGGCTCCTTTGGGACAGAACAGGGGGTACAGAGGAGGGAGGGTGTGTTGAGGTTATATGAGGCTGTTGAACTCTTCCAGATCCTTCTAATTTTCTGGCTGCTCAAAAGGCTTTATCAGGGTAAGAGTGTGGAGCTAAACTAATTTCCCCTCCTCCTATGGTTACCAAAAAGACCGCAGTCTAGCGGAGACTTCCATGTTATACTCAAGTGCGAGTAACTCTCAAGGTGGTCGTTCATGAACATTTAAATCAATCTTTTCCTCAATTATTCAGATTTTGCTGGAGAAAAAAATATTGAAGAGACTTTTGGTGGCTGAGGCTGATAGAGGCATGGGTGTGATGTCATTGAAACCTGGGCTTTTCATTGGTTCGTCTCCACCAATCTGCTGGTAAGGTAACACAACCCACTGGACTGGTCTAGCAGGACAGTATGAAAATATATACTTATTCTGTTCCTTTTTTAACATCAGTGGAGTTCAAGGTTATTCTGAGTGAACACTAGCTAGTGCAGATATTTACACTATTTTAAGTTCTGTCAGTGGCCTGTACCACTGCCACTGAATAGGAAGATTTAATGACAATGTGCATGTGTGGGTTGGGAGTGGGGAATGGCCCATGAGTAATACTGTTTAACACTCCTTTCTCCCACAGCACCTGTCTGTATTTTAGTTACTGAAATTGGTAAACTGTTAGCCAGAAATGGTCCTTACCACCCAACAGACAGTCCAACGCAAAAGCACTCTGAAGACACGCAGAAACACAAGCTAACAACCAGGAACAAGATGGTAAAAAATGGTTCAGGAGGTTTATTCAGAGGTACAGTGAGCCACACCCAACATAGGCTGTGTTTCAGCACTTGCCTTCTTCAGGGGTGTAATGGCACTATAACAGATAAGCATAACAAAAATAAACATACACATATAAATACATGAATAAAAAATAATATCAATTAAAAATATTATGCATTAAAATAAATAAATACAACTTTAAAAACCAAAAGGTAGCCATTATGAACCAAATGGCATCAAAAATATATATTAAACAAATACCATTCATAATGCTGAATAAAATAATTTAAAAAATAAAAATATAGACAAGTATATGCACATGAACTTCTGAAACAATGTGTAAAAATAAATGAAAGCAGAATCTTAGGTGTGAAGATGAGAAATCATCAAGTTAAAATAATTAAAAAGGCTCATGGGGGGAATAGAATGGGTGGGAGGGGAGGGAAGAAAGAACAGGACACTACCCAATACTGCAGCACTCTGATTTCCTAAATCGTATAAACCAGTCTTTTGCATACACTCTGCAGAACAAAAAGGAACATTATATCATAAAACATTAATAGAGTGTGCATCCCTATTATTTTGTTTTTTATTTATTTATTTGGTTTTATATACCGCACTATTTAAAGTCAGTGTGGTTTACAATATAACAACTTAGTACATAGAACATGTTCGCATTGAACAGTATTACAGTGAACAAGTACTGTAACAGGTACATCAAGGGTCTGGAATTTCATCTAATACACAATTGTATTGGCATATCAGTCATTGCATAAAATGTAAAACAAGGATTATATATCATAAGGAATTTTCACCAGGGAGTAACATGTAAGAAGTTGTTTTTTTTATATTGGACAGTAATACGAACAGATTAAAAAACCTAGACATCAGGACATAAGCAAGCGACCAACTAATAAAGCATTACAAGTAAAACCCGCTAGTACAGGATTATCCAATGTTAAAGACGGCTGGACTGTGCTAAGGTAGGTACTGAAAATATCCCTGATGGTTTTTGAAATATCTGAAGGTTTCCTTGCACCCTAAATTAGACCAAACAAATCCAACCTGAAAAACGTACACTAGAATCTCATAACATGACAGCATCTAAAGGACTGCGCTGGTCTCATCATTTTTAAGCACTATCTTTGGCGCCAAAAAGAAGAGGGGGAAGTTAAACAAGTGTCGATACAAAACATTATAATATTAAAAATAGATATTTAAAATAGAATTCAAACCACCCATCTTTAGGAAAAATAAAACCATAGAAATAGTTTAAGAAAAAAGCCCTATAAGGAACATCAATAAAATAATTTATGCTAAATCCTGTACTAAGGGAATCACGGGGAAAAATATATATAAGGGTAATCAAAACCTCTCTGCTCGACAGAGGATGAAATTTATCATAAACAAAAATGTTGACAGTCCATATGGCTCCGTTTGCACAGATTGTCGAGAGGAATGTGAATCATAATAAAAGTCACCCTGACTGTATTGTCTTAACTTAAGAGGGATAATAGGAAATGAACATAATAACTATCTGCACTGCCTGTATACATAGTTATTATGTTACCTGAAAAAAGTTCCAAATGTTCCAAGTATTAAGACTAGACATGCACTATTGTCATGCCTTGAAACAAATGTTCTTTGCAAACCGCATCCGATCCTTGGGAGGACGCAATATAAAAGTGTTTTATAAATTAAAAAAAAATAATAAAATTTATTGATTAAAAACCCACAAATGCAACAAATAATGGAATTACTTACCCCAAGAAGTGGCCCCCATTGATCTAATGCTAATTAAAAAATAATTGATAGTATCCATAGGGCACTAAAAATCACTCTGAGGCTAAAAATCGATCATGTAAAAATCATTGCTAAGGCAAATACAATGCCAATATGTGAAAGATGACAATGTTGAAAAGGACAATGAATTTTATTAAAAACCAAAAAGTTAATGATTTACAGTGTATGTGGATACAGTAAAAGAATAATAAATTATCAATGAAAAATATATATAACCGTATAATAAAAGACCATAATACAATAAAAGGGAAAGCATTTTGACAGATAAGGGGTCAAATGTGGCAAAACAACACTAAAAAATGAACTAAAAATAAGTGAATAAATAAGTAAATAACAAATTCAATAAATTCAAAGATGGTCCCTGAGAATACAGGCTAAATACTAGGAGAGATTGTTAACTATATTACTCTGACACCGATCAATCAGTAACTTGGCATTAATAAAGGCAGCAAGATCAGTAGGTTGTTAGGAACTGGGGAACATTCTGGGGAAAGGAGGGGCTCTTCTGAAGGGATGGGCTTCACCTTAACCGGGATGGAACCAGGCTGCTGGCATTAACCTTTAAAAAGGAGATAGAGCAGCTTTTAAACTAGATAATAGGGGAAAGCCGACAGTCACCCAAGAGCGCATGGTTCAGAAGAATGTATCCCTTGAAGGATACTACCAAAAGAGAGGTTCCAAAAAAGAGTAAAGTAGCCCAAATGCCCTTGAGTATGGAGCAGACAGAGCTTAAAGATTCCAAATTACCTAGGCCTACCAATAGCCAGTTTAATATGAATAAAATACAGTCTCTAAAATGCTTGTATGTAAATGCTAGAAGTCTAAAAAATAAGATGGGAGAGTTAGAATATATAGCACTAAATGAGATGTTAGATATGATTGGAATCTCAGAGACATGGTGGAAGGAGAACAACCAGTGGGACACTGTGATTCCTGGGTACAAACTATATCGTAATGATAGAGCTGATCAAGTTGGTGAAGGGGTTGCACTCTATGTTAGAGAGAGCATTGAGTCAGAAAGGATTAAAGTTTTGCAGGAAACAAAATTTGCTGTAGAATCTCTATGGATTGAAATTCTATGTAAAAAGGGATAGGCGATGGCAGTGGGGGTATACTATCGACCGCCTGGCCAGAATGAACAAATGGATGATGAAATGCTCAAAGAAATCAATGAAGCTAACAAAAGCTACAGCACAGTAATAATAACGGGTGATTTAAATTACCCCGGTATCAACTGGGTCAGTGTCACGGCAGAACATGCTAGGGAGATAAAGTTCCTAGATGAATGACTGCTTCTTGAAGCAGCTGGTTCATGAACCGACCAGAGGGGAGGCCATATCGGACCTAGTCCTTAGTGGAACACCAAATCTGGTGCAAGAGATAAGGGTGTTGGGGCCACTTGGCAACAGTGATCATAGCATGATCACGTTTGATTTAATTAGTAGAGGAGGGATGGTAAAGAAATCCACAGTACTACATTTTAACATTCGAAAGGGAAACTATGATAAAATGAGGAAAATAGTTAAGAAAAAAATAAAAGGAGCAGTCGCAAAGGATAAAGACATCAAACTTGGGTGTTGTTTAAAAATACTATCTTGGAAGCCCAGACCAGCTGTATTCCACGCTTTAAGAAAAGTGGAAGGAAGTCCAAAAAACTGCCAGCATGGTTTAAAGGTGAGGTCAGAGAGGCTGTTGTTGCCAAAAACGAATCTTTCAGGAAATGGAAAAAAAGAGCCAAATGATGAAACCTGGAAACAGCACAAGCACTGGCAAGTACGAGGCATTGATTTTATATACATTCTCTTATATACCGCGCTATTCTGCATCAGTGCGGTTTACATTGAACAAACTGAAATTACATTGAACAGGGCATTATAACTTGGAGATAACTATTTTACAGGGAATATGGGCTATGGAGGGTTAAGTGGCTTGCCCAGGACCACAAGGAGCACCTGTGGGACTAGAAACCCCAGTCCTTCCAGCCCAAGGTTGCTGTCCTCTAGTGGGATTTGAACTTCCGGCCTGAAGTACCTTGCCCCAACCACTAGGCCACTCCTCCACTCCAGGAGGCAAATGGAGAATTTGGCAGGCAAATGGAGAATTTGAGAAGAAGCTTGCTGTAGAAGCAAAAATGCGTAATAAAGACTTTTTCAAGTACATTCGTAGCAAAAAACCTGTGAGAGAGTCAGTTGGTCCATTGGACGATAGAGGAGTTAAAGGAGCACTAAGAAGCGACAAGGCGATAGCAGAGAGACTGAATGAATTCTTTACTTCTGTCTTTACTAAGGAAGATGTAGGGATGTTACCCATGACTAAAGTGGTATTTAAAGGTGCAGAAGAATTGAAGGAAATATTGATACATCAAGAAGATGTATTACAACTATTTGATAAACTAAGAGTAGCAAATCACCTGGACCAGATGGTATACATCCAAGGGTGTTGAAAGAACTGAAATATGAGATTGCAGACCTGTTATTAGTAATCTGTGAACTATCATTGAAATCATCTGTAATACCTGAAGATTGGAGGATGGCCAACATAACGCCAATTTTTAAAAAGGGTTCCAAGGGTGATCCGGGAAACTACAGACCGGTGAGCCTGACGTCAGTACCGAGAAAAATGGTAGAAACCATCATAAAGAACAAAATTGCTGAACGTGTAGATAGACATGGCTTAATGGGAGACAGCCAACATGGCTTTAGACAAGGACGATCTTGTCTTACTAATCTGTTATGTTTTTTTGAAGGTGTGAATAAACAGGTAGACAAAGGTGAGTCGGTTGATATAGTGTATTTGGACTTTCAGAAAGCCTTTGACAAGCTCCCTCATCAGAGACTTTTGGCAAAACTAGAGTCATGGGATAGGAGGCAGTGTACTATTGTGGATCAGGAACTGGTTAAAAGGTAGAAAGCAGAGGGTAGGGCTAAATGGGCAATTTTCCCAATGGAGAAAGGTGAATAGTGGTGTACCCCAGGGATCTGTGCTGGGTCCGCTGCTTTTTGATATATTCATAAATGACCTGGAAAAGGGAATAACAAGTGAGGTTATCAAATTTTCAGATGACACAAAACTATTCAAAGTTGTTAAAACCCATGAGCATTGTGGAAAATTGCAAGAGGATCTTGATAAATTGGAAGACTGGGCATCCAAATGGCAGATGAAATTTAATATGGACAAGTGCAAAGTTATGCACCTAGGGAAGAACAACCCAAACTATGGTTACACAATGCAAGGTTCCACATTAGGAACCACCATCCAGGAAAAACATTTAGGCATCTTTGTGGATAACATGTTAAAATCCTCCGCCCAGTGTGCAGCAGCGGCCAAGAGAGCAAATAGAATGCTAGGTATCATAAGGAAAGGAATAGAAAATAAAACAAAGTATATTATAATGCCCCTGTATCGTTCCATGGTGCGATCGCACCTTGAATATTATGTGCAATTCTGGTCGCCATATCTTAAAAAGAATATAGCGTTATTAAAAGAGGTTCAGAGAAGAGGCACCAAAATGGCAAAGGGGATGGAAGGATACCCCTATGAAGAAAGGTTAAAAAGGTTAGGGCTCTTCAACCTGGAAAAGAGACAGTTGAGGGGAGATATGATAGAAGTCTATAAATTAATGAAAGAAGTGGAACAGGTAAATGTAGATCGATTGTTTACGTCATCAGACTATAGAAAGACTAGGGGACATGCAATGAAGCTGCAGAGTAAACCATTCAAGACAAACAAAAGAAAATATTTTTTCACTCAACGTGTAATCAAACTCTGGAATATGTTACCAGAGGATGTAGTAAAAGCTGTTAGTGTAGGTGGGTTTAAAAAAAGGTTTGTACAAGTTCCTGGAGGAAAGGTCCATAAACCATTATTAAAAAGGGACCCAGGATATTACTGCTTGACCCAATACAAGCATTGTGGAACCTGTGTCTTTTGGGGAAACTGCTAGGTATGTATGACCTAGATTGGCCCCTGTTGGAAACAGGATACTGGGCTTGATGGACCTTGGTCAGACCCAGTATGACATATCTTATGTTCTTAAAGAAGACATATCTTAAAGATTTATATAATACCAAACATTTACAAGGAAATCTTAAATAAAAGACCCCCCAATCTGTATAACTCCAGGTTTGTGGATGAGAAATTGTTTCCTCCTCTTCTGCATCTCTTTGGCTATATCAGGGAACATAGAAATTGTTAAGACCACAAAAAGTCTCCAATCTTGAACTTCCTAAGATGAGGGGTTACAGCCTTAGATATGTTTAAGAGATACTTGCAAGAAGTATTGAAAGTGCCTCTAGATTTAATTCTACCTTTGACAAAGGTTTATTATCTTCCACAAGGAAAGAAAGAACCAGTGGCTTCTGGAAAAGATTCTAATATAAAAGTTTTGAATGTGTCTGAGTTTCTTGAGGAGTCCGGTGGCGAGACATATGTTCCATCTACATTGTTGGTTTCCTGTGCATTGGTTACGGATAAAGAATGGTTGCTAAAAATGTTCTTTAAGACAATGTAATTTTAATCTGCTTTGAGGCTGGGTTATATTACTGGAAAGGAAAAAGATTTTCTAACTGTAGAACATCCAATTATCCCGACAATATATATACTTCCTAAAGTTCACAAATCATTAGAATCACTCCCTGGACCTCCTATTATTTCAGCTATGGACTCTTTTTTTGAGCCCATATCTACATTTTTGGATATCTTACTTTGCCCCTTTGTGGTATCCGTTCCATCTTACGTGAGAGATTCCACGCATATTATTCAGTTATTAGCAGAATTTGATCACTGCAACCAAGATTTGATTCTTGTTACACTTGATGCCATTTCCTTATATACAACCCTCCCACAATTGGCTGCATTGGATATCATTGAAGATGTTTTACTTGAGCGTAATGACCACAGGATACCTCTGGCCCTCCTAATGCAACTTGCTTGGCTGGTCCTTATAGAAAATTATTTTTGTTTTAGGGATTTGTTCTATAAACAGATTAAGGGGGTGGCCATAGGTTCTTCGATGGTCCCAGATGTGGCTGACTTATATGTTGTTCATTTTGAAAAGACGTTTTTGGACCAACATCAATTTTCGCAGAATATAAAGTTTTAGAAAAGGTATATCAATGATAGATTATTATTGATTTAGGAAGACGATGTATCAACACTAAGGAGTATGTTTACTAAACGGCAGTAGCGGACTCTGTGTGATATCGGAGCCGCGGCCCCATTGAAATCATAACTGTATTATGTCTTAACTTAAGGATGAAATCAATGGGACTACGGCTCCGATATCGCACGGAGTCCGCTACCGCCGTCTAGTAAATATACCCCTAAGTGAATTTAACAGTTGGATTAATGGATTTGACACAAATCTACAGTTCCAGATTACTTATGATTTTACAGCTATATCATATTTAGACCTTTTAATTAAAAAGGCCACTCGGGTTTTTTTAACGAATCTGTATAGGAAATCCACTGATAGAAATTATTTATTACACTACCAAAGCTTCCATAATTGCTCCCTTAAGAAAAATCTCCCAGTAAGTCAATTCTAGAGGGCTTGGCAATTGTGCAGGAAGGATGATGATTTTGACTTACAGGCATATGAGATGAGAAAAAGATTCCAGGATAGAGACTATCCGGAATAGTGCATTGAAAGAGCCTACAGCATAGCTAAAACCTCACAATGTACAACACTTTTTGAAAAAAGACCTGAATCGTATGATAGACGGATGGTTTGTCCTCTTACTTTCTCACATCATTCCAAAAGTATTGCCAACAGTACGCAAAGAACGGCACATTATCCAGACTTTACCATGTTTTTCTGAACTGGAATTGACTATAGCTCATAAAAGAAACGTGAACCTTAAGAATTTGTTAGTTCCATCTGCTTTTACTTACTGAATGCCCCTTTCGGTCAAAGTACCAAGGTCACTATCAATGTGGACAATATTCTGTATGTATAGATTGTCTATCAATGAAGAAGGTTTTCATCCATCCGACAACACAAGAATGTTTTTTCAGTGACTTTCCAAATTGTGAAACTAATAATGTGATCTATGTAATCATCTGTCCCTGTCACAAATTATACATAGGTAAGACCACATGCAGTATATGCACACGTATCGTGGAACACAGGAGCTGCTTGAGGAGAGGACTTATTGACAAGCCACTGGTCTCACACTGGATGGAGGTGCAGCCAAACTCTTGAACATAAAGTTTTTTGTCATTAAGGAGGTCAAAGAATGTTGGAGAGGTGGGGATGTGAATAAGGTTTTATTACACATGGAACAACAGTTTATATTCATGCTCAAAACCATGCACTCCAATGGCTTAAATCAAGACACTGATCTGTCTGTTTTCCTTTAGGTTGCTATTATTTTTTATCACTCATTTTTTACTTTTTATCTTAAATTTAAATTTTTAATTAAAGTTTTTGGTAATTAATTAATGTTTTTGGTAATTAATTAATGTTTAATCACTTTTCTGGTTTTTATCCAGACATGTGGAAGTTTAATGTTTCCCCTCCTCCTCTCTCTCTCACTTTCCTCCCATTCTGGTGATGATAGATGCCTGTTTAACAGTTTGGGGAGCTCAATGCGAGGGTCAGATTGTGTAGGGTTCTTGGTCGATTGAGGAAAACACCTGGTCCATCAATTAGTTGGAGATGAAAGCAGTTTTTCTGGTGCTAAGGTGGTTCCCTACAAGGCAAAGCAGTGAGAGTTTTTTCAGACAATGCCACGACAGTGGCCTATGTCAACTGACAAGGGGGCACATGGTGGCATCCAGTTAGAGGACGAGTTATCACTGCTATTGGAGTGGGTGGAGAACAGCCTGCTGGCCCTCTCTGTGACGCATGTAGCTGGAAAGGAAAACATGGCGGCCGATTTTCTCAGCCAGTGTCACCTCAACCCAGGTGAATGGTCTTTCAGTGCAGAGATGTATGCCCAGCTAATGCAGCAGTGGAAACACCAATAATGGACCTGATGGCGAGCTTCAAGTCTGCGAAAGTGGCTCGCTTCTACAGCAGAAGCCGAGAGCACATGTCGGAGAGGCTTGATGTGCTGGCCCACAGAAGGATTACTGTATGTGTTTCCCCCGTGGGTGCTCGTAAGTCAAGTGGTGCAGAGGATCAAAGCCCATCAGGACATGGTCATCTTGGTAGCTCCAGATTGGCCGAGGTACGCAGACCTGGTATGGCTGGCAGTGGACAGTCTGTAGTGTCTTCCGGCCAGAGCCGATCTCCTCACGCAAGGTCCAGTGTGGGTGTTGCAGGTGGATCGATTCTCGCTTACGGCCTGGCTCTTGAGAGAGCTAGGCTGAGGAAACGAGGCTATTTGACTCTGGTCATTTCTACATTGCTGAAGGCCTGCAAGTGCTCCACTTCCTTGTTGTATGTATGTGTGTGTGGGGAACATTTTTGAAGGGTGGTGCACGGATCATGGGTGTCGGCCCTTGTCTGTGACGATCCTGGAGATTTTGGAGTTTCTGCAAGCGGGGCTGGAAAAGAGTCTAGCTAGCAGTTCACTCAGAGTTCAGATGGTACCATTGACCTGTTATAGGGATGAGATCCAGGGGGTGTCCCTGGGAGCCCAACTAGATGTAGTGAGATTTCTGCGTGTGGTGAAACAGGTGCGGCAACCGGTAAGACCAATTGTACCTCCATGGGATCTGAGTTTAGTGTTGTCGGTCTTGAAAGAAGTGCCTTTTGAGCCACTGGGAGCGTGCTTGTTAAAGAACCTGACATTAAAGACAGTGGTTTTGGTGGTCATCTGCTAAGGAAGAGTGATCTCAGAACTACAGGTATTGTTGTGCCGGGAGCTGTTTCTCTTCATGTCTAAGGAGAAAGTCGTGTTGCAGCCGGTTCTCTCCTTTTTGCCTAAGGTGGTCTCCATTTTTCACTTGAATCAGCGGGTCATTTTGCCGGTATTTTTGAGAAAGGAGGCAGTAGGGGGGATCCCCAGCTGCATCTACTAGATGTGTGCCAAGTACTGAAGAGGTACTGAAGAGCAGCTAATTAGGAAGTCAGACCGTCTGTTTGTCCTGTTTGGAGGACCGCGGAAGGGGGAGGTGGCCTCCAAAGCCTCTATTTCCAGGTGGATTAAGGAAGCGATTTTGTCAGCATACTTGTTGCAATAATACAAGACAAAAATTGGTCTTTTCAGAATGGTGTAAACAATGTATTAAGTATGGAAACCATTCAACTTCAAAACATTGGCTATTAGAAAAAACCAGCAAACTCTTCGTCACAAGTAGTCTCAGATCAAACTTGCGCGTATGATCACTTTAACTTAGTGAATCATTGAATAGCGCTTGATGACATCAATGACTACAGTATAGCATACTTGTTGCAGCAAAAGGTTTTGCCCTCAGGCTTAAAGGCTCAATGGAATATTGAAGCTGGTGGGTGTTGCCAGAGCCCTATGTAGGGTGATGTCATCAAGTTTGACATAATCAGTCTCCAAGCTCCTGGTTGGGGGTGACGATTCACAAGTCGGGACTGCACTGGAGGTACTCAAATTAGCAGGTAAGACCTAATTATCCCATCACTTTTATTTCAAAGAACTGCATCTATTAAAGACATTGGAAAGTGTGTATTTGGTGACACAATGGCACATTTCTTCTTTCTTGGTTTGAAGACTCCAAGTTGTTTGTGTAAGGCAGTCAATGGAGACACAGAGGAGAATTTTAGAAAGGACATCCAAGTTAGAAACATAGAAAAATGATGACAGAAAAAGACCACATGGTCTATCTAGTCTGTCCTTCCATATCAACAAGAACAGTCCCCTTTTTTTCTTTAGAGATCCTCTGTGTTTGTCCCATGCTTTTTTGAAATCCGATATCATCCTCATCTCTACCACGTCTATTGGGAGACTATTCCACGGATCCACCTCTCTTTCCGTAAAGAAATATTTCCGCATATCACTCCTGAATCTATCCCCTTTCACCCTCATCCCATGTCCCCTCGTAACAGAACTTGCTTTCAATCAAAAGAGGCTCTGCACCTGTGCATTTATGCCATGGAGGTATTTAAACGTCTCAATCATATCACCTCTAGCCCGCCTTTCCTCTAAGGTGTACATATTAAGATCCTTAAGTCTGTCCTCATATGCTTTATAATGAAGACCACTAACCATTTTGGTAGCCACCCTCTGTACTGACTCCATCCTGTTTATATCCTTTTGAAGGTGTGGTCTCCAGAATTGCACACAATACTCCAAATGAGGTCGCACCAAAGACTTATATAGAGGCACTTTCACCTCCTTTTTTCTGCTAGCCATTCCTCTCCGTATGCACCCAAGCATCCTTTTAGCTTTTGCTGTCACTTTCTCTACCTGTTTAGCTACTTTAAGATGACCACGCCTAGGTCCTGCTCTTCTTTAGAGGACAAAAGTACTTCACCCCCTATACTATATTGCTCTCTTGGATTGCTGCAGCCCAAATGCATGACCTTGCATTTTTTAAATTAAATCCCAGCTGTCAAATTCTAGACCATTCTTCAAGCTGAGCTAGATCCCTCCTCATGTTATCTACACCTTCCTGGGTGTCTACTCTATTGCAGATTTTGGTAACATCCACAAAGAGACAAACTTTACCCAACAGCCCTTCCGCTATATCACTAACAAAGATGTTAAACAGAATCGGACACCACTGGTAACTCCATCTCCTCAGAGTGAGCTCCATTTACCTGTACCCTTTGTCACCTCCCACACAACCAATTTCTAACCCAAGCAGTAACTTTAGGGTCTATACCTAGGGTGCTCAGTTTGTTTATAAGACGTCTGTGAGGAACAGTGTCAAAGGCTTTACTGAAATCTAAATACACCACATCAAGGGCTCTCCTTCGGTCCAACTCCCTGGTCACCCAGTCAAAGAAATCAATCAGATTTGTCTGACAAGACCTGCCTCTGGTGAATCCATGCTGCCCCGGATCCTGTAATCCACTGGATTCCAGAAACCTCACTATTTTCTCTTTCAGCAGCGTTTCCAATAATTTACTCACCACTGAAGTTAAACTAACTGGCCTGTAGTTTTCAACCACATCCTTACTTCTGCTTTTGTGTAAAAGCACCACATGAGCCTCTCCGGTCCTTTGGCACCACTTCGACTCCAACGAGGCATTGAAAAGGTCAGTCAATGGAGCTGCTAGAACGTCCCCAAGTTCCCTCAGTATTCTAGGGTGTATTCCATCCGGTCCCATCGCTTTGTCTACTTTAAGTTCAGCTAGTTTCTCACGAACACAGTCTTCTGAAAATTCTTCAAGATGCCCCTCGCTTCTATTCTTGTTTGTGGGTGTTTTCTGAGGTCCTGCTCCTGGTTCTTCAACTGTGAACTCAGAACAGAAATATTTGTTAAGCAATTCCGCTTTATTCTCATCAGCTTCTACATATTCCTCCCCTTCACCCTTGATTCTGACAATACCACTTTTGCCCTTCCTCTTCCTACTAACATATCTGAAAAATGTTTTATCCCCCCATTTTATTGCATTGGCTATTTCTTCCTCTTTTTGAATCTTTGCCTTCCTGACTACTTTGCTAGCTTCTCTGAGTTTTTCCAAATATAGATGCCTATCTT
Source organism: Ichthyophis bannanicus (assembly GCA_033557465.1). Classification (NCBI taxonomy): domain Eukaryota; kingdom Metazoa; phylum Chordata; class Amphibia; order Gymnophiona; family Ichthyophiidae; genus Ichthyophis; species Ichthyophis bannanicus. The sequence continues at coordinate 84,560,216 of CM066041.1, forward strand.
CCTCTCTCTGTGATCTCTTGTATTTCATGAAGGCCTCCCTCTTTTTCTTCACCTTTTCAGCTACTTGTTTCGAAAGCCATAGCGGTCTTCATTTCCTTTTATCTTTATTTACCATTTTAACAAAAAGGTTGGTTGCCTTTAAAATACCCCCTTTCAGTTTTGCCCACCGTTTTTCTACATCCCCCAGCTGTTCCCATCCTGCTAACGACTCCCTGAGGTATTGGCCCATCTTGGCAAAGCTAGTTTTCCTAAGGTCTAAGACCCTCGCTTTTGAATGGATTCTAACAACCCTGGTCCTAATACTGAACCACACCTTCTGGTGATCACTGGATACAAAATGATCTCCCACTATAACATCAAAAACACTTTCACCATGTCTAAGGAGAAAGTCGTGTTGCAGCCGGGGATATTCAGATCAACCAATGCAGAAAATCACCAGAGACATCTATGTCTCTGGCTGATTTCAGGAACATAGATGTCCCCATGAAGGATGCTTGGGTTAGGAACGTCATCTCAGGCAAGCTAGCAAAAGGGGATGTCTAGCGGCATAGCAAAGTGAAAATATGAGCCCCCATACCATCAATGTTTGTTGACATAGTTTTAAATCACAGGGGGTATTAGTGTAACTCCTTCTCCAGCTATTTGACAAAATAAACACTTTTCAGTGCTTGTTTGTGCCTGGAGCAGGTTTAACTTTAGATGTAATTTGGGACATCCAGGGTGTTTCTAAGATTAGGAGAGGATGCTCAGGTTCTTAGAAACGCCCCAGCCATGCCTCCATTCAGACTTAGATATCTTTGTGCTGGGGGATGTCCACAGACTCAGCTTTTAAAATGGCTCCAGCGACCATTCTATGATTTGGATGTCTCCATGCCCATTTATTTATTTAACTGTATTTATATACCGCCTTATCATACAATCAAGGCGGAAAAAGAAACAAAACAGACAAAACATAATGAGAGTGAAAGATATACAGGAATGAGATAATTGATTTGTAAGAAAAATATAATCATTAAAACAAATAATCATTGAACATTGCATATTCATCATTATCACAAGACGTGCTAAACTACAATGTAATATAGAATAAAAATATCATATGATACTATAAACTACTTAAAGAACTTTACGTGGTGGGAAGGTATATCAGACAATTACGAGATAGGTCCATAATGCTCAATGAAAAGCAAAGTTTTTAACAGTTTACGGAAGTCTTTAAGTTCAGTTGATGATCTCAATTCGTCTGGGAGAGAATTCCAGATTATTGGGGAAGCCAAGGAAAATGCTCTCTCTGCAGTATCCTTTTGCAAAGTTTTGAAATTAAAAGAAGAGCTTACTCTGTGAGAAGTTCCCTTTCTTCTTGGTCGGGAGCTGGGGTCAGGAAGAATGAGGGAGTGGAGACTGTTAGCTGATATATGATTTATTTTGAATATGTTAATTATTGTTTTATATTTTATGCGTAAATCTTGAATATCCCTTTTATCTTTATAGAGTAACTTAATATACCTCCCAACACCAGGGCATCTGAGCAGTTTACAACAAAATATTATGAGCTGCAGGAAAAGAAGGAATGCCATAACAAAGGAAAGGAAAAGGGAAGGCAAGGAGACAGGCAAGGCGATACATACTGAAGGAATTGGGGTAGCGTTAGGTAGTAGGAGGTGGAAGGTCAAAGGCAGCTGCAAATGGATGATTCTTCAAGTGTCTTGAATCTGGGAGAGTTCCAGGTGGAGGTCAGGTGGGAGGGAATTCCAGAGAAGGGGGTCAAGAAAGTAGATGAGGGAGTGGATTCTAAATGGGCACAGGTGGCAGACGGGAGAAAAAGACGATTGGAATGGACCAGGCGGAGGGAACATGTGAAGAATGAAGGTAAATAAGGTCAGGGAGATACGGGGGGGGGAAGAGTTAGTATGAATAGTGTGATGGACCAGGGTGAGAATCTTATAGTGGACACGGAATTTTATGGGAAGCCAGTGTAAATGAATAAGCAGAAGGGTAATGTAACATAGTAAATGACCGCAGATAAAGACCAGCATGGTCCATCCAGTCTGCCCAGCAATACAGCAAGAGTAGGTGCACCTGTTGCTCTGTGCAGGCCATCCCTCCCCATGTCTTTGTTTAGGGGTGGACCCACCACTCTATGTAGGACACCCCTATTTGTTGAGAAGTTAGATGGTTCAGTTTATTTTGTTTTTATCCTGTTGCTGTAAAGGGATCCGCTGTGCTTGTCCCATGCTGTTTTGAATTCCGTCACCGTGTTTTCCCCCACCACTTCCATTGGGAGAGTATTCCAAGCATCCACAACCCTTTCAGTGAAAAAATATTTCCTGACATTGCCTTTCAATTTACCACCTTGCAGCTTCATGTTATGCCCTCTAGTTTTGCAGCTTCCCCGTCTTTGGAAGAGGTTTGTTTGTTCATCGTTCCTCTTTAAGTATTTAAAGGTCTGAATCATATCTCCCCTATCCCTCCTCTCCTCCAAAGTGTACATATTTAGGTCTTCAAGTCTCTTCTCATAAGGTTTCTTACGCAGGCTCCAAATAATTTTGGTTGCCTTCCTCTGAACAGTTTCCAGTCTTTTTACATCTTTTGCAAGATATGGTCTCCAAAACTGAACACAATATTCCAAGTGAGGCCTCACCAGCAACCTGTACAGTGGCATACATACCTCTTCCTTTCTGCTGGTAATCCCTGTTTGTATGCAGCCCAACATCCTCCTGGCTTTTGCTACCGCCTTGTTACACTGTTTTGCCACCTTGAGATCATCAGAGATAATCACACCAAGGTCTTTCTCCTGAACCATGCACACCAACCTCTTGCCCCCTATTGCGTACATTTCCCTTGGATTTCTGCTACCCAAGTGCATGCCACTGCACTTTTTCGCATTAAATCGTAATTGTCAAGCATTAGACCATTCTTCCAGCTTTTGTAGATCACCTTCCTTTCATCCAAGTGAGCTCCATGTACCATCACCTTCTGTCATCTGTCAGTCAACCAATTTATAATCCAGTTTACCATCTTGGGACCCATCCCCCAAGCTACTGAGTTTATTGGCAAGCCTCCTATGAGGAACAGTATAAAAGGCTTTGCTGAAATCCAGGTAGATGACATCCATTGCATGCCCCTGATCTAGTTCCTTGGTCACCCAGTCAAAGAACTCAATCAGATTTGTTTGGCAAGACTGTCCTTCAGTAAAACCATGTTGCCTCGGATCCTGCAACCCGTTGGTTTTGAGAAAGTCCACTATTCGCTCTTTCAGGGCGCCTCCATCACTTTTCCCGCCACCGAGGTAAGACTCACGGGTCTGTAGTTTGACACTTCTTCCCTGTCACCACTTTTGTGTACAGGTACGACATCAGTTTTTCTCCAGTCCTGAGGAACCTCTCCTGTTTCCAAGGATCTGTTGAATACATCCTTTAACGGCCCTGCAAGAACCTCTCTGAGCTCTTTCAGTATCCTGGGATGTATCCCATCCGGTCCCATGGCTTTGTCCACTTTCAGTTTAGCAAGTTGTTCCAACACCTCGTCTTCTGGTGTGGTATCTACTTCATTCCCATTTTTATATTTGGGAGTCAAAGCTGGTCCATCTCCAGGATTTTCTTTAGTAAAAACAGAGCAGAAGTATTTGTTTACACGTAACCTAATGTTAAATGTAACCCTCCAATTGTGATGTGACATGACCACCGTGATTGAAGAATAAGATGGCATACAAATCTGTCTAAATAAATAAATAAATTTTGCTTTTTCTGTCACTTTCCATGAGACCTTTCCCAGCACTTCTGAGTCCTGCAATTCCAACTCTGATCTTCTTCCTTTCCAGAATATACCTGAAGAAAGTTTTGTCGCCACCCTTAACATCTTTAGCCATCTTTTCCTCTGCCTTTGATTTTGCTATCCTTATTTCTCTTTTTGACTCTTTGAGTTTTTATTTATTTATTTATTTAATGGTATTTCTATACCGTCTTATCATACAATCAAGGCGGTGTCACAGCAATACAATCAAGGGTCGTGGAAGGGTATTTCATGCAGTGAGAAAATGTCTTGGTTTGCGTGTAAGAGGGTAGTGTAACAGATTAGGTTGAACTATGTACATTGTGAGCTATATTACAGCATGAGCTATAATACATTGGTCTATACAATTAGGGTTTAAGATATATCGTGTGCCGTTGAACATTTTCTTATCACGGTTGGGAGGGGAGGGGGGAGGCTCCTGTTAGTATGATTAAGTAACATGTCCGTAGTGTTCTATGAACAGCGTTGTCTTTAGCTGTTTGCGAAAGTCTTTGAGGTCATTTGTCGATCTCAGTTTGTCTGGGAGGGAGTTCCATATTGTTGGGGCAGCCAGGGAGAGGGCTTTCTCTGTGGTGTCCTTGCGTGTTTTTCTGATGTCACTCGGGGTGATTACTCTGTTGGCAGTTCCTTTTCTTCTTGGGCGCGTGTTGGTGTCTGGTTGTATGAGGGTGTGTAGGCTGTTGGCTGAAGTGTGGTGTTTGATCTTGAATATGTTTATGATTGTTTTGTATTTGATGCGAGAACTGATTGGGAGCCAGTGTAGGTCTTTCAGAACAGGAGTAATGTGATCATATCTTGTTGAACCAGATATTATGCGGGCTGCAGTGTTTTGAGCTATTTGTAGTGGTTTGAGTGTTTGTTTTGTTAGCCCAAGGTAGATGGGGTTGCAGAAGTACAGTAAGGGAGTAATTAGAGCTTGGCATACGGTACGGAAGTGTTCTGTGGTGAGGAGGGGTTTGAGTCTTCTGATGATTCTCATCCTGTGGTATACATTTTGGATTGTTTTGCTTACGTGTGTCTTGAGATTCAGTTCGTTGTCCAGGGTCACTCCAAGGTATTTTACTTCTGATTTCATTGGTATGGTTGTGTTTTGTACTCTGATGTCCGGTGGGTGGATGAAGTCTGGGTTGCGAGTGATTATTAGTGCCTCCGTCTTGCTGTAGTTGATGGCGAGGTTGTTGTCTTTACACCATCTTGTCATTTGTGTTAGGCAGCCTGTTATTTTAGAGTAGTCTGGGTTGTCAATTGAGATAGGCGTGTATATCATAATATCATCTGCATAGATGGTGTATTGAATGCTGTTCGCTTTCAGGAAGTCGCATATTGGATGGATGTATATGTTGAACAGAAGTGCTGAGAGGGCGGACCCTTGAGGAACTCCTTGGAGGACTTTTATGGGTTGAGAGGTGTTGTGGCCTACCTTGACCTGTATCTGTCTGTCGGTAAGGTATGAATGGAACCATTTTAATGTGGTACCATGAAGCCCAATTTTCTTTAGTCTTTCCAGAAGAGTTTGGTGGTCTACTGTGTCGAACGCTGAGGAGATGTCAATGAAGATCATTAGGATACCTTTTTTGGTGTTGTCTATGATTCGGAGGATGTTGTCAAAGAGGTAGATAAGCAGTGTTTTGACTCCATGGTTGGGGCGGAAGCCGTGTTGGTTGTCATCTAGAGGAGCGTGGTTGTCGATGTGTTCCTGTAGTTGTTGTTGCACTGATTTTTCTATGATTTTTGCTAGAAAGGGTATGCTGGATATTGGTCGGTATGCTGCTGGGTTGCTCTTGTCGAGGGTTGTTTTCTTTGGTATTGGTCGTACTGTAGCTAGCTTTAGTTTATCTGGCATGAGTCCTTGGGTGAGGGAGTTGTGTACCATGTTGTGGATGAAGTGGATGAAGCTAGATTTGGTGGCTTTGATCCATGACACTGGGCAAGGGTCCGTAGGCGTGGTGCTTGTTTTGATTGCAGAGATGATGTGGGAGAGCTGTTCTGCTGAGGATGAGCAGAATGTGTCCCAGGTCTTAGGGTGTGAGTCGGACTGAGTTGGTGTGCTAGGCGTTGTTGGTTCTGCGGAGTGAAATTTTTCTCTGATATGATCAACAAATTCTTGCGGGTCTATTTGTACTTCTTCCTCTGTCCTTTGCTCCTTTGTGAGGATTTTCACTATTTCGAATAGTTCTCTGGGTTTGTTTATGGAGGTATTTATCATGTTTGCGTGGTATTCTTTCTTTGATTGGTTGATGTGTTCGCTGTATTGTTTTTGCTTTGTTAGGTATATCTGCTGGTTTTAAGCATCCTTGGATTTTCTCCATCTCCGTTCAATTTTTCTGAGTTCTCTTTTTTCTTGTCGTATGGTTGTGGAATACCAAGGCTTGTGTTGTCTCTTGTTGTGACGGTGTTTCTTTGGTCTGGCAGCTGTTGCTGTGGCGGCCTTGGATAGGGTGTTGTTCCAGTTGGTGATTTGAGTCTCCAGGTCGTCCGTTTCTGTGGTCAGTTGTTGTATCGTGTCCTGCAGGAGTTTGATCCTGTATTCATTTCTGTGTTCTTCTGTTTGCAAGCTTTTGGATTTTGTGAAAGCTGTATTTTTTGCCTTTATTTGAGCAGCCACTTATTTGGAAAACCAAATAGGTTTCCTTCTCTTGTTTTTATTTACTTTTTTTACATATTTATCTGTTGCCCCTTTTATTGCCACCTTTAGTTTAGCCCATTGCAATTCCACTTCCTTTATCTCCTTCCACCCTGTTATCTCCTCCTTTAGATACTCGGCCATTTTATTGAAGTCAGTGTTTTTGAAGTTTAGGACTTTGAGCTTGCTATGTTTGGCCTGTACCTTGGCTTTTATCTCAAACCACCCGTTTGATGATCGCTGTTGCTCACAGGGGCACTCACGCAGACATTTGACACGCTATCACCGTTGGTGAGCGCTAAATCCAGCGTTGAGCTTTCCCTGGTTGGTTCCATGACCATTTGTCTAAGTGATGCATTTTGGAGAGCATCTACAATTTTTTTGCTTCTTTCCAGATGTGCAGAAGGAGTAATCCAATCCACATCAGGTAGATCAGGGGTCTCGAACACGCGGCCCGCGGGCCGCATGCGGCCCGCGAGAGAAGGTTGTGCGGCCCGCGACGGAGGGAAATAAAAAAAGCCTTGCTTCTGCCGTTGCCGCGGCAGAATCGACTGTCAATTTTTTTTTTAAAACGGGCTTCTGCTGCTCAAGCAGCAAAATCAGCTGTGCTGCGGTACCTTCCTCTCTGCCCGGAGATCCTTCATTGTGCTCCATCAGCGTGTGCTTTTCAAGCCGCGAAGAGAGTATTCCCCTCTCGCGAGGCTTGACAAGTGAATAGGCTTAAGCCGCGCGAGAGGGAAATACTCTCTTCGGGGCTTAAGAAGCACACGCTGATGAAGCACAATGAGGGATCTCCGGGCAGAGAGGAAGGGGCCGCGGGACAGCTGATTTTCTGCTGCAGCAGCAGCAGCAGCAGAAGAAGCCAGGTGTTTTTTTATTTACCCGGGGGGGGGGGTAGGACTGGAAATGGGCTATTGGCAGGGGGGGGGTAGGACTGGAAATGGGCTATTGGCCGGGGGGTGTCGGACGTGAAATGGGCTATTGGCAAGGGGGGGTTATGACTGGAAATGGGCTATTGGCAAGGGGGGGTTATGACTGGAAATGGGCTATTGGCAGGGGGGGTTATGACTGGAAATGGGCTATTGGCAGGGGGGGGTTATGACTGGAAATGGGCTATTGGCAGGGGGGGTTATGACTGGAAATGGGCTATTGGCAGGGGTGGGTAGGACTGGAAATGGGCTATTGGCAGGGGGGGTTATGACTGGAAATGGGCTATTGGCAGGGGGGGTATGACTGGTAATGGGCTATGGTGGGGGCTAGGACTGGAAATGGGCAGGTGGGGGTTAGGAAGGACTGGAAGTGGGCTGATGGGGGGAGTTAGGACTGGTAATGAGCTATGGAGGGGCTGACTGAAATGGGGTAATGGGGGTTAGGGCTGGAAGTGGGCTATTGGCAGGGGGGGGGGTTATGACTGGTAATGGGCTATGGTGGGGGCTAGGACTGGAAATGGGCAGATGGGGGTTAGGACTGGAAATGGCTGATGGGGAGGGGGCTTGGAATGGAAATGGGCTGTGAGGGGAGGGAGCTAGGATTGGAAATGGGCTGATGGGGGGCTAGGATTGGAAATGGGCTGATGCAGGGACTAGAAGGGAGCGTATGCTGGGTGGGGCTGGAACTAGAAGGGAGCTGATGTTGGGGGAGGATTAGAATGGGATGGAGCTGGGAAAGTGAAATGGAGAGGGGAAAAATATTTTGTCTGGGAGAGAAGACAAATCTACAATTGGCCAGGTATTGGGAGAGTAAGTGGGGATTGAGGATGGAGGGGTAAAATTTGAGTGGATGAAATAGGAATGAGGAAAGAGAAAAAGGAGAAAGATTAGTATGTTAAAGCAGATGTAGAGAGAGAATGGAAAAAAAACTAGGAGAGAAGAAAGGGCAAATGGACAGCAGACGATGGAGAGTTAGCAGAAGACATGAAGAAACCAGAAGAAAGTGGCTGGAACAATTGCAACTGAAAAAAAATGCACAAAAGGTAGAAAAATATCTCTTTATTTTGAATTTATTAACTGGAATATGTCAGCTCTGGGAAATGTGCATCATTAATGTTTGCGCTTTGTTTAGTACAAGAGGAAATTAATTTATAGTTTTATTTCTACAGTGTTGTTGTACATTCCAAGTTTGGCTTTTGGGGTTCCCAGTTTAATTATTGTCTTCCTGTTTCTAAATCTTTTAGTCTTTCTTTATCCATGCACTCATTAAAGAGGCATGTTTACTAAAAGTTAGTGCATGGTAACATTATGCAAATATTTATGCAAATGAGGCCCCTTATGCAAATGAGGCCCCGCGTCTTATGCGGCCCCCGGGTTACTTTACAAGTCCTCATTCGGCCCTCAAAGCAATTTGAGTTTGAGACCCCTGAGGTAGATTAAAGTCACCCAAAATGATCGCTTCCCCCTTTGTGGCTATCTTGGCAATATCTATAATCAAGTCGTTATCTATATCTTCTTCTTTTCCCCATGTCCCCTGCATTTCAGTAGCTTTAATATTGCTTTTGACATACAAGGCGACTCCTCCTCCTTTTCCATTTTCTCTGTCTCTTCTGAATAGATTATAGCCAGCTATGGCTATATCCCAATCATGCGATTCATTAAACCATGTTTCTGTAATGGCCACAATGTCCAAATCCATATCCACCATTAGGGCTTCCAGGTCCGGAACTTTGTTGGCTAAGCTTCGAGCATTTGTGCTCATTGCTTTCCAGTATTTACCTGGCTTGTGTGTATTTTGCATTGATTTTGTTCTGCCCACATCTTCCCACTTGTTTTTGATGTGTGGTTTAAAAGTGTGGCTGTTTCTGATGTTGTTCTGCTTTTGCAGGGAGTGGCGTGCAGGTCTTGACCTTCCACATCCGTCACCCCCTTTTCCTAATTTAAATGCATATCCACATACTGCCTGAATTTTTCACTTACGATTCTTTTCCCTGCGACAGAGAGATGTAGTCCATCAACACGGTATAGTCTCTTGTTGGTCCATCTGTTTCCCCAGTCGCCAATAAATCTGAATCCTTCTGGTTTGCATCAGGTCTGGAGCCATGTATTAAAGCTGTTACTGCGATGCAGCCGTTTTGTCCCCTTACCAAGAACAGGCAGAACCTCTGTGAATGCAACAGTGTTAACAATGGGCTTGAGTTTCTCTCCCAGAGATTGGAAGTCCTTTTGGACTGTAGAGGCACTGTTTCTAGCCAGGTAATTTGTGCCGAAGTGGATAACATCAAGTTTGGACTGTTCACTTTTTGCGCTAAGTACTTCAACAACTTGGTTTGTATTCCTGCTGGCTGTCGAGCCTGGTAGGCACATGACTATCTTCTCTCCTTTGAACTGCGTTCCCAAGTTGGTGCCTCTGATGATGGAATATCCAAGTAGTAGTAGTAGTAGTTTTCTGTTTGGTGAGGTTTTCTTCAAATTTGGTGCTTTAGCGGGAGATTGGGCATTGTCTGACTCATTTAAGGGCCCTTCAGTTTCATTGGATTGAGCATCCTCATTAGCCAAGGCAGAGAAGGCATTATGCAGGGATATCACTTGATGTATAGGATGTCTCTGCATTACAGGTCGCAATCTTCCAGAACCCACTGTGATCCATTTGTTCCTGGGGTGTTTGATTCTTTGTGGTAGTGGTGGTGGACTTTGTTCAGTTTGTATCCTAGAAGAGGTGCATTTCATTGCAGCCTTTTCCTCCCTCAGTAGTCACTTCTTTATGCATGGCAGCTAGGTCTTTCCTTAGTAGAGTCAGTTCGTCATGCATGGCAGCTGACCTGAGGCACATAGGACAAGCTCTTAGGCTCCAAATGATTTATTTTGGAATGAAAGCACCGCAGTTATTGCACTGAATACACGACATGTTGGTTAAGCAGTCCCAGAAGAGTAAGAAGAAGATGTGGACTTTTAACCCAAGTAAGAAAGGATAGATGGCACGTATGTGACCATTATAAAGGCAATGTAGCCCCTGGGGTGGGTGGGGTGAGGGGTAGGGTGGGCGGGGACCTAAGTGTCTCTGGCGAGTAGGCTGTTCCTGAACCGTGGGCACACACCGATATCTGATGTAAGTCTATACAAGGAAAGCAGTCTAAATGCCCCCAAGCTTAGTCTAAAACCACAGTTAAAAGCTATGATAGTAATCCCCCCAAAAATCAAGTTAGAATTTATAGTTTTCAGCCAGCAGAGAAGATAGAAAGGTTTGTTCTTAGCTTAATGGATGCTTCTCAGCTTCTGAAAAACTGGCTCAGACCAGTGTCAGGCCAGGTGTACAATGCTCCAAATCAGCTCCTCTCTGGGAATAGGGTTTCACCAACCAGTGCAGCAGGGGTAAAAACCTATTATGTTATAACTCTCTATCTGCCACACACACAGATATCTGATGTAAGTCTATACAAGGAAAGCAGTCTAAATGCCCCCAAGCTTAGTCTAAAACCACAGTTAAGAGCTATAATAGTAATCCCCCCAAAATCAAGTTAGAATTTATAGTTTTAAGCCAGCAGAGAAGATAGAAAGGTTTGTTCTTAGCTTAATGGATGCTTCTGATCTGAATGAGAGGCGTGGGTCAGTATACAGGCGGTGGTATTTTGTAGAAGTTGCAATCTGCATAGTTGATATCGGGGGAGGCCGACAAGAATAACATTGCAGTACTCAATGCGAGTTATGACCAGGGAAAGCAGAAGTGTGGACTACTAAGAGGGGCTAAGGAAAGATCGTACAGAGCAGATCTGACGCAGAGAGTGAAACAAACGTTGAATGATGGAGGAAAGGTGCTCATGAAAAGATAGGGAAAAATCAAGGGTGACACCAAGATAGTGGAGGGAATATCTCTCACTAAGGAGACAAGACTAGCTTTTGTAGCTGTTTTATGTTCTCTGTTCCTGCTCACTGTAAACTTGTTCTATGTAACGAATGTTTTTGTTTCTTGTAAACCGCACTGATTTCCAAATAGTGCAGTATATAAAACCAAATAAATAAACAGATAGAGATTAGCTGCTTATTTTGTGGCTGTAGGGAGGATGTATATATGGGAATATCTTGGTAGGTATGGGGCACACATTTTTTCCTCCATGGACAAGCAGGATATAATCAGTCACACACCTTCATTTATCCGGTTGTCCATGGAGAACCACTATTCCAGGTAAGAAATGTCTCTTTCCCTTCCCGGTGGCTTCACCTGCTGCTTCTTCAGGTGGTAGGGCCTAGTCTCCCCTACCTACTCAGTTCCTTCACTCTCCCTTAAGCCCCCACTACGTCTTTCTTCACCAAACTGCCATTTTTAAGAAGTTAATAAACTTGGATATCTTTGACAAAGTTTCTCATGAGAAAATTAAAAAGTCATGACTTAGAAAGTTATGTCCTAATGTGATTAGGAGTGAGTTAAAAGATAGTCCTACTTTTTGTTTCCTAAATGGTAAATTTTCTAGGTGGGAAAGTGCAAATAGTGGATCTATACTGGGACCAGAGCTTCTAGTTTCCTTCTCTGCTTCCGATTGTTTCTTCACCGACAAAGATTATTCCCTGATCCTCCAAGTAAAGAGCTTGCTGAGCTACTAACAAGAGAACACAAGAATAACACCTTGTGAGCTTGCTGTGCAGATGCCACGTTAGGAAATCCCAGAGGGGGCTCGAGCTTAACGGCGCCTCACTGTTACAGCCCCTGAAACTCATTCACTTTCTGTCACAGACACATCTTTCCAACATCCCAATTACTCCCTCTAAAGCTCTTTAGAGCGCATAGCTCAATTTGGCTACTTGGAAGGCTCCGCATCCGTAATTGCCCAGAGCTTTCCATGATCATCAAGCGAGCAACACACGACTACAGAAAACCGGACAGCCCAAACTTCATTAGAGCAAGGGGATGCTATAATGCACTGGACGCAGTCTCGCCGGCGACACTCCATCGCGAGCCACCCAGAATTCGAAAATGCGCTGGGAAACTGCTGACGCTGTAAAACGTTATGGCGTCGCCGGGAGATGACGTCATTTTGTGCTGCCTGGATTATGCTGGAGCTTTTGGGATGAGAGGCCTTGGTGATTTATAACTCTCATGAAGCCCATTGGTAGGGGGATAAACCTCGTAATTGGTGGAGTGGTACCTTCTCTGGGTCAGAATACTCGCTTTAGGATCCGATGTGGTTCCAGTGAAGAGGGAAAGCATCCCGCAAGTATAGAGTGTAAGCGGATTCAGGAACTAGACAGATACAACAAAAAAAAAATGACATCGAGGAGGTAAGGCTGGACGTAAATAAAATCTCCTGTTGCGATCCTATAGGTTCCTGCTGCATGTCCTATGCCTTTATAAGTGGAGTCGTAATTCTGTTTCTTAATTTCGCTACTGAAATGTACACTGGAATAGTTAAGCATCATTTCGTGAGGATTTAGGAGAACACGGTATCAGTATTTAGATATGCATAGGCTATAAACAGCATTTGTTAGTGCTGGGATATGACAAAAAAAAAATAGAAGGCTTGCTATTATTGCTTAATGATGAGCTGAGGATGCAACATTTCGATTCCTACTTATATTTAGAAATGGAGGGAACATTCTAATTTCAAGTCATTTTCCTGCAATGTTGCTATTTTTTCACCTCTTTAGATGCTGTTCTATAAATACATGTTTAGCCATATTGTGCAACTAGATTAGACAAATGTTTAGCACCAGTTAACTCTTTTTCTCCATAGACAAGCAAGATGAGTCAGCCACTCCTGGTGATGTCATCTGATGCTGCCATATGGACCGAAGTCCTCTCATAGAACTTTTCTGAGCATGTGCCAAGGTGCCCTTACCCCCTGGCCCACCCTTGCTTTTTCTGCCTTACCAGAAGGATTGAACTTTCAGCTTTCCACACTAACCTACAAGAACTATGGAGAAGAGAGAGGTGGTACCAGCCACCAAGAGAAGAAACCCTCCAAGCCAGGCTTCAAGAAATGCCCCAAGTCTGGGAAAAAGATGACCCCACCGATGCCCATGAGCAATGCATCCGGTGTCTGGGGGCTTCTCACCACATGGAAGATTGACCCCACTGTGCCAGGATGTCCCCCAGGATGCGCCAATCTCACAGCCACCCACTGCAAGACTGCCTTACCTCATTGGAGTCAGCAGAGAAGCAGCGATCTTCCTCTTTCCATCAGCAATCTGCCCCCTCAGCGCTGGGAAGATCTGCAGTCACATGGTCACTGGAGACAACATCCACCAAAATCCACCGACAGGCCTCCACCCCAACCTAGTGGCAGTAATGGCATTGACGGCAGCCTCCCAGAAGCATGTACGGACAGAACAGCCTCCAGATCCAGCACCACAAAAGCAGCACGCCACCGCCATCGGCCAACATGGCTCCCTCCAACACCGTCTTTTCCCCGGAAGTGCATGCCTTGCAGGATTTTCAAGCCCTACCCACCCTTGGCAAGATTGGACCGTGCCAGGGCGGTGGGTATCATCACTGCGCCGAAAGAGAAGTCACGGCATGACAAAGCTCCACTCCCATGGCACCAATGACATCCGATTGCCCCCCCCCCCTCGCCACTATATGTTCAGCCATATTACGCAACCAGATTAGACAAATGTTTAGCACCAGTAAGCTCTTTTTTTATCTTGTGTATAAGACACTTTTGATATTGTGACTGGGCATACCAGCTTTAGTTAGCTGGCTAAACTGATTGCTGTGCTGCCATTGCTAAAATGGATGTGATTGGCTGTTTTGACCATAGCATATTTTGTAAGTCATATAATTAGGAAATCAATTTGTTTTGTAATTTTTGACTAGCTTGGTTGACCCTGTTACTTATCCAGACAATAAGACTACTTAGAGCATTAACACAAGGGGTTCTCTGTTAAATACATCACTATAGTTCTTGTGGGTTTTATGATAACTATATTTTTAACTTGTACTTAGTTCACAAATTGTCATTCTCCTTAACAATTTGATGTACACATTTGGACATAAAGACTTTTATGCTGATGTCAAAAATGATGCTGCCGCAAAGTTGAGGAAAATGTAAGCAAGAAGCAGATCATTAATAATTGAAGGAATAGTGGATCTCAAAAAGAATCATGTTTGCTGAAATATATGGGACTTTTTGACTTGGAGATAGGAAAAATACTTATATTCAGTACTTGACACAGAACTTGATATGAACAGTTCAAAACACGTCTGGTTGGAAGAAGAGGGAATAATTACTATGCATTTTAAACTTGCACCAAGGTGTTTTATATAATAAAATAACTTGAATATATTTTTATTTATTTATTTCAACGACTTTTATACCGCCTTTTCCGGTAGTCAAGGCGGTTTACAATGAACAGAACTTGAACATTTACATCTAACATAGTTAACTTTGTACAAATAATAGTAAAAAACAACAGAGTTAACTATTTACAGTATAGCTGGTTATGGAATTATAGTAGCTTGGTGGTAACTGTGATGGGCTATTAGTGGTGTCCATCAATCAGTGAACGAATTACAGAGTAGTTGGGCAATTACGATGCAAGTAATTTGAATCATCATCCAAGAGTATTTACAATGTGGTTATTAATGGGGTCAGTGTTGGCAGATGATTGATTCTGAGTGGAGTTACCCGTAGTGTTCTGTAAATAGTATTGTTTTTATTCTTTTTCTGAATTCCATGGGGTCTTTTATAGTTAATGAATGTTGGACCATTTGAATTTTATTAACTATTTGTGATGATTGGTTCAATTTAGGTTTTTAGAATTTGGGCTCTGCTCCTAATGCCATTCCAAGTCTGACAGAAGCTGCTGCCATTAGGTTATGGAGAGAGAGAAATTTTATTTTGTGTCTCTCAGCTTAGTTCTGTGTCCACTCAAATTTTGAGTCTTTGTACCTTTTTGTGAGAGTGGTCTCGAATCCTCCATGTCCTGTCCTTGCCTCTCCTCTACACCAACAAAAAGGCTATTCTGTATTAGACTATATAGCTGTAGGGCTAGTTGCTGAATATTGCAGATTACATCTGTATAGCAGTGGGGGTAGCCACTGTTTATGCTTATTCAGTGCTGACAATTATATGGATAGCAATGCTGAAAATCATTCACAACGCCTCAGCTCTCAACCTGCATGCCGTAATCTCAACCCACAGCTGCAATAGACCCATAAGACAGAGCATGTTTAACATGCTAACTATACCAACAGAAAGAACAAAATGTAGTCAAAGGACCAATAGCAGGGCCTTTTCGCTATATGCCCCTGCATTATGGAACTCCCTTCCACCACAAATAAGAGACATTCAACTCCTGCAAGACTTCAGAAAATGTTTGAAAACCTTCATATTCACAGAATACTATGACCGAGTAACAAACGACAATTAACCTGCACAGCATCTCCACGCACAGGACACACACCTTGAGCATTAAGCAATTTACATTATTGCATCATAACATGTACATAGTTCGTCTACTTTTATCAGAGGTTGTTAATAGCATCTGTTACATTGTATTCAATATGTTCAATGTATTATGCACTACTGTTTGATCTGTTTCCCGTTACCACACTGAGTTACTTGTAAACCGTCTTGACATATAGAAAGACGGTATAAAAAACCTGTTAAATAAATAAATTTCAGTAGATAATGGCAATTTATGGGAATCGAATTGGGGTTCTAAAACATAGGTATGACAATTTTCACACATTTCAACATTTAGCCATAAGAGGACCTAAAAAACTGAGGCTTAATGTGGCCCCCCCCGGGGCAAAAAAGAAGAAACCACATAATAGGCATTAACAGGTCACACCAACGGTCTGGTTATTTTATCAGTCTCGCTTCAGGGGCTCTCGACGCCAGCAGAGAAGGGCAGAGCGTGCGTTGGGAGATCCCAAAGAGCTGGTGAACCGTAAGTCTTAGTACGCGGTTTCTTTTCTTTCATTTGATTCCTTTTTTTTTTAGTTTCTTCCTCTCCATTGTGGATCTTTGAGAGCGGCGTTCTGAGCTGGGGAGTTAACTTGTGGGGAGGTGGGAACAGCTGAACATGGAGAAACGAGCATAGGAAATGGCGCCATTTTAGAGTAGGATCTCTCAGGGGGCGGTTGGGATTCGGACGCAGGAGTTTTTATTTTATTTATTGATTGATTTTATATACTGCTTTTCAGCAGAATCAAAGCGGTTTACAGATAACTGTTAAAAAGATTACATATTAACAGATTTCCAACAGGTTTCAACATAGAACAAAGAGGATATTTGAAAACATGCAATTGCAATGTGCCATATAACATTATAACTTATATATAAGTATGTACAATGTGCACAAGAGAATTAATTTATAGGGGTGAGGAAACCCCATATATTGGTGGTGCATCTATTAGCATTTATGAGCTGTCTTTGGTTTAGGTACTTTAACATGGATGAAGGTCAGAGGGATAGAAGGAGGGGGGCGTGAACAGGGAGGGAGGGGATCAGTATCCTGTTTTTGCTGGAGTCCGTGTTATGTAGGGAAGAGTTCATGTGTGCCAAAATGTTTTATTAACAGATATGTCTTAATCAGTTTCCTGAATGAGATCAGGTCTGAGCTTATCTGGGAGGGAGTTCCATATCATTGGTGCAGTGAAGATTAAAGGCTCTGTTGATTGTTGCTTTGATGAACTTTCTGTAGGTGGAAGGTATGTTCTGACTAATTCCCTTCTTATTCTGACATTTGGGGGATTCTTTGAGGTTAGTTAGGTATGATGGTGACAAGTCCTTTATTAGTTTGAATGTGGTCAGTATTATTTTATATTTGAAACTGCTATGGATTGGGAGCAGTGCAGGTTGTATTGAATGGGTGTAATATGTTCTGATGGGTTAGCCTTGACAACTGTTCTAGCAGCAACATGTTGAGCTATCATAAGGTGTTTTAGAGCTTGCCTGGGTAGCCCTTGGAGAATGCTATTACAGAAGTCAATATGGGGGAATACCATAGCTTGCAGCACGGTTCTAAAATCATGGTGTGGTATTTAGGGGCCTCAAGTGCTTAATAAGCCTTAGTTTGTTGTAGATTAAACTAGCTGTTGTTTTAAGATGGGTTGTTAAGTTTAAAGATCTATCAAAGGTGACATCAATACCTTGATAGATCTTTATTGGTAGCATTACATCATCTATAATGAGGTGGGGAAGCGGGGAAATATGTAGGTTTCTTGTAATAATTAAGACCTCAGTTTTCTTCTAATTAATTTTGAGGTTACACTCATTTAGCCATTGTGCAACTTTGGAAAAGCATGAGGTAATGGTAGTAAGTTAGGTTGTGCCAAATCAAAGGGGAGGAATAGCATTACATCATCTGTGTAGATGGAATAACCAACATTGGATCCTTGGATTATTGTTGTTTTATAGCTCCTCGTTTTTTTTATTTTTTTTAACCTGCTGCTTGACTTGCAGTGAAAAGACACAGGAAAAAAAATTAAAGGAGGCACAAAGCCCCGAAGTAGCAGGCACTGAGGTGCCTAGGCTGGTTGGCTCAGGCTGTAGGGGGGGGGGCCTTGAAACCAGCATGCCCAACAAGGTCACGTGTGTAGCGTGTGGGTCTTGGAAGGGCTTTGTATTGTCAGACGGTTTTTGACGCAGCTGCCAGGCAGAGTCCTGGTTGGTGGAGGAACATCTAGGGGCTCTATGAGATAAGACTGGGAAGGAGGTTCTCTCGAGGGACGAGAGTCTTTCTCAATGGTCGGGAGAGCCCTCGTTGTCCGCAGGGGAGGCTGGACGGGTAGTGCTCCCTGATAGGGCTGATACCCCCTCTGCCTCTTTTGGAGTGGCGCTGTGCGGGGGACCAGTCACCAAAGCTCTCTACCTCCAGGAATACACTGAAGGTTCTGGCCCATAGTGTTTTTTCCTCTGAGTTCGTGCTGCTCATGCTTAAGGCATTTTGCATGAGGCAGCATGGGGATGCTGATCGGCAGGGGCCCTTAGAAAGGACTAGGAAGAAGGGGCTTTCAGAGGCAGTAGGCCGAGGGTGAGCCCGGTCCGAATCAGAGATGTGTGGAGGTGGACCTTCAGGAGGAAACAGGGTCCCTTCATTCTGAGGAGGAAAATGACTCGGAGGCAAGAGTGGACCTAGGAGAGGAGTCCGCCAAGCTCGAGGAAGGTGATATCCCGCAGGGGGGTGAGGCAAGGATTGTCTGGTTCTTCTGTCGGGAAGAGTTGGTGGCGTTGATTACCCATTCTCTAAGGGCCCTTGATATGTCAGAAATGCCACTGGAGGAGTTGCCGCTAGAGGATCCATTATTCTAGGCAGTCTGGAAGCCACAGTGTGATCAAGCAGATGATCCAAGATGAATGGGAGCTGCCTGAAGCTGCTCTAAGAAGTATGCATGCTATGGCATGGCTCTATCCCTTACCAGATTCAGAGAAGGAGCTCCTCCGTTCGCCTAAAGTGGATGTGGTGGTCTCAGTGGACACAAAGAAGACCACAATCCTGGTGGAGGGCAGTACAGCCCTCAAGGATGTGCAAGACCGATGTTTAGAGACGTTGCTTAAGCAGGCATTTGATATCAATGCATTATCCTTACAGGCATCCGTTTGTGGCCTGTGTGCCTGTGATGGACGGCAGGAGAGACGGAACCCCAGAAGCATCCAAGTTGGGAGTCTGGAGCGGTGCACTTGGCGGATGCCTTTTATGATCTGATTAGAGGTATGTCCAAGAGTATGGCCTCAGTGGTGTTGGCAAGATGCTATTTGTGGCTCTGCAATTGGTCAGCGGATATTTCCTCCAAGTTACATTTGAGTAAGCTCTGTTAAAGGGTAAGCTCTTGTTCGGGGAGGCTCTGGTGAAGGACCTGGGGGAGACTAAGGGAGGCCAAGCAAAAGCTTGCACCAGTCTGCAGGGCGGGTGCAAGTTCCTTCACAGGATTTTCGGAGGTTCTGCTTGATGCATTTTGCACTGTATCAGAGAGGGCGGTTTCGCTCTCTGATAGCCCGAGGACAGCCCTTTCAAGGCTTTCGAGGATCAGGCAGAGGTTTCTATGCCCCTTCCTCGGCTGCAGCTAAGAAACCACAGTGAGATGAGAGGGGTCCCAGTGGGGTTGGTACCCATAGGGGGACGGCTGTGGGATTTTTACTCCACCTGGACCCACATTACCACAGATCAGTGGGTCTTGGAGATCATTCGAGAGGGGCATGACCCCTCTGAGAAGCGTTTGTCCATTCTCCCTGCGCATCCCGTCACAAGCACTCCTTGTGGCCTTGGGCAAGTCACTTAACTCTCCATTTCTTAGAAAAGAATCCAAGTTATCAATGTCCCTGTTTAATGTACATTACCAAGTTTAAGTTACAATGTAAACTGCTTTGATTGAAATGATAAAGCGGTATAAAAATACTATTAAATAAAAATAAAATAAATTGTGGCCGTCAGACAGGGAGAGTTTCTCACGTTGCTCGATCTGACTGAAACCTACTTGTGTATTTCAATTTGGCCCAAGCATCAGCAGTTCCTAAGGTTTGCGGTCCCAATGGGACACTTTCAGTTTCAGGCCTTGCCCTTTGGCCTGGCCACAGCAGGAAGTCATGGTCATCATTGCAGCTGCATTGTGGCAGGAGAAGGTGATGGTACATCCTTACCTGGGCGATTGGTTGGTCAGAGCAAAATCCAAAAAGGAGAGCCAAAGGGCCATGACGAAGGTCACTGCCTGTCTGGAGGAGCTTGGTTGGGTGGTCAATTTTGCAAATGTATTTATTTATTTATTTTATTTAGATGGATTTGGTATACCGCTTTATCATTAAATCAAAGCGGATTGGCACTTCAAACAATCGATAATATTGTGTGATCTGTAGCATGCAGTGGTAGATCTAAGAAGTGTGGTGTGTGTTACAGTGTGTTAGATTTATCGGTGAGCTATATACATAATGAGCCATATACAATATACAATAATGGAGCTATGTGATTGGTGCTCTAGGGTCTTGAATTTGTCTTGCCCTGAGAGTTGTGCAGAGTAGTCATTTATGTGAAGTCCTTGAAATGTTCTGTAAATAGAGCAGTTTTGAGAAGCTTTCTGAAGTCCTTGAGGTCCTTGGTTGATCTTAGGTGGTCTGGGAGGGAGTTCCATATAGCGGGCGCTGCTAATGAGAGCGCCCTACTTGATGTGGCCTGTTTTGTTTTAGCAAATTCGTTTGGTGTTCTGATGGTGGTTGAAGTTCTATTTCTTCTTGGTCTCTTATTGTCTTCGGTTTTTATGAGTGGTTGTAGGCTGTCGGCTGATAGGTTGTGTATTATTTTGAATACATGTATGAGTACTTTGAATTGGACTCGAGAGCTGATTGGTAGCCAGTGTAGGTGGTGCAGTATTGGAGTGATGTGGTCGTGGTTTGTGCTATCTGTTATGAGTCGTGCGGCTGTGTTTTGTGCTAGCTGTAGAGGTTTTATTGTCTTTTTTTGGTAGCCCCTGGTAGATGTGATTGCAATAGTCTAGAGTGGGGGTGATGATAGCTTGACAGACTGTTCGGAAATGTTCATGAGCGAGGATGGGTTTGAGCCTTAGACTGTCTGCATTTTGATGTAAGCGCTCTTTGTGGTTTTTGCGATGTGGGATTGGAGGTTAAGGTCCTTGTCGAGCGTTACTCCCAGGTATTTATCTCTTGTCTTACTGGTATGATGTTGTCCTTCAGGTTGATGTTGGGTGGGGGTGAAAATGTCTGGTTTCTTGTGATGAATAAAGCTTCAGTTTTATTGTAATTTATTGACAGGTTGTTTTCCTGAAGCCAGGTTGCCATTTGTTGGAAGCATTTGGCTATGTTGGAGTAGTCCGGGTTGTCGAGGTATCTCCAGGAACAAGCAGGAATGAGTCTTCACATATGGGTACGTCGGTACCGACGGAGCCTGCACGGGAACGCTCCCCAGCGTCCCAAAAAAGGAAAGCTTTTGGGAGCACCCCACAGCGCCTGCGCGCTGCCTTCCTGCCTTTCCTAACCGCCTCTCTCCAGTTCTTCTTTTCCGCGGAGCCAGCAGGTCGTGTTCCTGTCACCGCTGAAGAAGTTCTTTATTTTATTTCTTTAGTCACGCGTCTGCCTTCTTCGACGTCGGACCGGTACCGCCGGTCTTTTCTTTCTTTAAAAAAAAAAAAAAAAAAAAGAATACTCCGTTCCACTTCAGTGTATTTTTTCTTCTTTGGGCCTAACAGAAAAATTCCTCATGGAAAAGCCCGCCTCCGGGTTTAAAAAATGCACTAAGTGCAGCGGTACCATCTCTCTTACCGACACCCATGACTGGTGTCTTAAGTGTTTGGGTCCTGACCATTCCATCACGGATTGTGCGTCCTGCTCCATGATGTCTAAAAGAGGTTTACAGAACCGAGCAGCCAAGCTCAGTACACTGTTTCCCTCTGATGCAGCTTCGGTGGCATCGACGTCGTCCAGGGCTTCTTCTTCCTCCTATGGATCTCAGGTAACCAAACATAAGTCCAGCCGGTCCTCGAAGGGTAGATTTCCCTCTAAGCATCGAGATGCCTCCGGGCTTGCCCTCGAGGATCCTGCACCGGCAAAAGTACCCCGGCGGGAAGCTCCGGCTTCCAAAGCTCCTCCTATGGGGTCACAGGTTGACATCGATGGCACGGCCTCGACCGATCACCTGTTGCAATGTTCTGGGGTACCGGTGGAATCTGCCGGTACCGACCTCCAGACATTCATGGCGTCGATGGATCAGAATGTTCTGACCATGCAGCGTGCCATTACGGCATTCATACAAGCTGCGACACCGCTGGTACCGCAACAAGCTTCGTTGTCGGTACCAGCTTCGACACCGGCTCCGATATCAGTTCCGGTGCCGATACCGGTTGCATCGACATCGGCTTCAGTGTCGACTGCAGCGGTACCCTTTCCGATGATGCCTATCGGTACCGATGACTCCCGATGTCGATACCACAAGGTATGCGTATCGGGCTTTACAGGAGCATCCAGACAGGCGATACTTCGATTCCTCCGAAGACTCTGATGCGTCGGAGGCCTCTGTCAAAGCATCGGTACTCCTTCCTCAGGAGCCTTCTTCTCCAAAAAGAAGAATGTCCCCTCCAGAAGACTTGTCTTTTCAAGACTTCATAAGGGAAGTGGCCAAGGGGCTTTCTATCTCAGTAGCCCCTGAGACAGAGCCTAGAGCCAAAAAATTGGATATTTTGCAATATCCCAAGGCTCCTAAAGAAGCAGCCACTTTGCCAATTCATGAGATCCTTTATGACCACATGATAGGCATATGGGAGACTCCTCCCACCATCTCTTCTCTTTCTCGTAGGTTGAACACCATGTATCGTGTCCCTCCTTGTCCTGGATTTCATAAAACTCAGTTTCCTCACCATTCTATTGTGGTGGAGTCTACTATGAAAAAGTTAAAGAGTGCAAAGAGGCACTCATCTGCTCCTCCAGGAAGAGAATGTAGAACCTTAGATGCTTTTGGCAGGAAAATCTTCCAGGCCAGTATGCTTGTTGCCAGAATCAACTCCTATAGTCTCTATGGGGATGTTTCTGAAGGAAGTTACAGATCATCTGCAAACTTTCCTCCCTTTTCTTCCAGAAGATAAAAGGGAGGACTTTCTTACCTGGCTTAAGCATGCCCAGGATGTTTCCAAATTCTCTAACCGTGCAGCCTTTGACTCTTTTGAGGGGGCCAGCAGAGCCTCGGCCATTGCCATAGGTGCACGCAGAATTGCTTGGTTATAAGCTTCTGATTTGGAACCCTGGGTCCAAGATGGATTAGGATATCTTCCTTGTACAGGTGAAAACCTGTTTGGCAAAGATTGGCAAGCAAAGGCCACCCAGATGGATGCAGAAAACTCTGCTTTGGATAGGCTTTCCAAGTCTACCTCTAATCCTGTCCAGAAGAGGTTGTTCAAAAAGACATATTTTCCCAAGAAGGGAAGTTATTATCCTGTTTATGGTCAGCAGACATCTTCTGCAGGTCGTTTTGCTGCAAAGCGTCAACAACCTAAACAGGCCAAGTCTAAGGCTGCAAGGCCTACTGTAGCCCAACAGCCTCAGCCTCCTCAGGGCCTTGCAGCTAGAGAACTTAGCCTTTCTGGCTCTAAAAGAACCAGAGCCTCTCACCATTCCAGGAAGGTTAGCTCATTTTGCTCCCAGATGGGAGCAAATTACAGCAGAGCAGTGGACCCTTTCCATCATAAGGGAAGGGTACAAACTTCATTTCTTAAACCTTCCTCCTCACACCATGGTGAGACAGTTCAATTCTCCAACATCTCTCTTCGACCTTCTGGGTCAAGAGATTTCTACCCTTCTTGCCCAAGGGGCAATAGAAGAAGTGCCTCTTCTTCAACAGGGCTCAGGGTTCTACTCCCCCTACTTTCTGATTCCAAAGAAAACAGGGGGTTACAGACCCATATTAGATCTCAGAGAATTGAACAAATTCCTATGCAAGGAGAAATTCAAGATGATTTCTCTAGGTACTCTCCTTCCATTCCTTCAGAGTCAGGATTGGCTTTGTTCTCTAGATCTCAAGGATGCGTATACCCATATACTCATCCATCCAGCACACAGAAGGTTCCTTCGGTTCCTTTATCAGGGAAAGCACTATCAATACAAGGTGCTTCCCTTTGGTCTGGCCTCTGCTCCAAGAGTGTTCACAAAATGCATGGCAGTAATAGCTGCATTTCTCCGCACTCTAGGAATATTCGTATTCCCATATCTGGACGACTGGCTCATCCGAGCTCCATCCCAGTCAGAGGCCCAGACTTCCCTAGCCTACACACTGCGTGTCCTGCAGTATCTGGGACTGGTTATAAACATTCCAAAGTCCCAACTCACCCCTACTCAGTCTCTAGAGTTCATAGGGGCCTTGCTGGATACCACAACTGCAAGGGCCTATCTTCCCCAGGCCCGTTGCCTACGCTTAGTGCAGTTAGCCTCTCAGATTCAGTTAAAAACCCACCTAACTGCTTGAGAGATGTTACAACTGCTAGGCCACATGGCATCCACTGTGCATGTGGTCCCTTATGCTCGCCTTCACATGAGGGCAGCTCAATGGACTTTGTCCACTCAGTGGACCCAGGCATCTGGAAGTCTGTCAGACAAAATAGCAGCCTCCAGGCGCCTCTTTTGGTCTCTCCAGTGGTGGAAGTCCACTCAAAATCTGTTGCTGGAGTCCCCCTTCCAACAGTTGTTACCCCAAGCAATCCTTACAACAGATGCCTCTCCAAAGGGTTGGGGAGCTCATCTTCAAGACCTCTCCACCCAGGGCATTTGGTCCCCACAGGAGACCTCCCTACATATCAACTTCTTAGAGCTCAGAGCAATCTTCTTGGCTCTCAGAGTCTTCCATACCCTGCTCAGCTACAAGACAGTCCTCATTCACATGGACAACCAAGTAGCCATGTTCTATGTGAACAAGCAGGGAGGAACTGGCTCTCTGTCGCTTTGCAACGAAGCTCTGAGATTGTGGGCCTTCGCCAGAAAGCATCAAATTCATCTTCTGGCAGTACACCTTCCAGGAGTTCAAAACTCTTGGGCAGACAGACTCAGTCGAGTTCTGCTTCCACACGAATGGTCCCTTCATATGGACCAGATAGTCAGAATCTTTCGAATTTGGGGAAACCCGGACATAGACCTCTTCGCAAGTCCATGGAATGCCAAACTTCCCCGATTTCTGTTCCAGAATTCTGTGTCAGGGAGTTCAGGCCAAGGATGCCTTCCTCCTTCATTGGGGTCAAGACTTCCTGTACGCCTTTCCACCCATTCCCCTAATTCCCAAGACCCTGTTCAAGCTTCAGAGAGATCGAGGGACTATGATCCTCATAGCTCCACGTTGGCCACGCCAAGTGTGGTACCCTCTACTTCTGCATCTTTCCCAAGCTCCCTCCCTGGACTTAGGGTCTGCTCCAGATCTCCTGTCTCAGGAGGGGGGAACGTTGTGGCACCCAAACCCCCAATCTCTCCATCTCAGGGCTTGGTTGCTGAAGGCTTAGACCTTCAAGATTGGCATCTTTCTCAGCAAGTAAGGGATATCCTTCATGCTTCCAGAAAGCCTTCTACCAGACGTTCCTATGCTTTTAAATGGAAAAGGTTTACCATTTGGTGTGCTGAGAAGCGTATTAACCCTCTAGCAATACCTTTGAATTCTTTACTAGAGTATCTCCTGCATCTTTCCCATGCAGGCCTCAAGACAAATTCAGTAAGGGTCCATTTGAGTGCTATTGCAGCATCTCTCAAGCCTCTCAATGGACAACCTGTTTCCTCTCATCCTCTTATTGCAAGATTCATGAGAGGCCTTCTTTTAACTAAACCTCCCATTAGACCACCTCCAGTGGCATGGGACTTGAATCTGGTTCTTGGTCAGCTCATGAAGCCACCCTTTGAACCCTTAGCCACTACCTCCTTGAAATTTCTTTCCTGGAAGGTTATCTTTTTTATTGCAGTCACCTCAGCTCGCCGCATCAGTGAACTGCAAGCCTTAGTGGCTAATCCACCTTATACAAGGTTCCATCATGATAAGGTAGTCCTTAGGACCAATCCACACTTTATGCCTAAAGTGGTCTCGCCCTTTCATCTTAACCAAGAGGTATATTTACCTGTCTTTTTTCCAGGTCCTCATGCATCAAGTGCAGAGAGGAATCTTCATACCCTGGATTGTAAGAGGGCTCTTGCCTTTTACTTGCACAGGACACAGCAACATAGAAAGTCTTCTCTACTCTTTGTTGCCTTTGATCCTTCTCATTTGGGACTTCCAGTCTCTAAGAGGACACTGTCAAATTGGATTGCTCAGTGTATTTCTTTCGCCTACCAGAGTAAGAACCTTTCTCTGGAGGGCCATGTCACAGCTCACAGTGTGAGGGCCATGACAACCTCTATGGCTCATCTAAATTCTGTGTCCATCGACCAGATCTGTCGAGCGGCCACCTGGGCCTCGGTTCATACCTTCACAGCCCATTACTGCTTGGACAAGGACTCCCGCAGGGATGCCTTGTTTGGTCAGGCTGTTCTCAAACACCTGTTCCATTCTTAATCAACTCCTACCCTCCATCCCTGGTTGGATGCCTGAGATCCATGGGAGGAGGTAGAGCCCTTCTCAGGGTCTCACAACCTTGGGGATCTCCCGGGCATCTCTAGCTGGGTAGTCCCCATATGTGAAGACTCATTCCTGCTTGTTCCTGGAGATAGCACAGTTACTTATCTGTAACAGGTGATCTCTGGGAACAGCAGGAATAAGTCTTCACAACCCACCCACCTCCCCTAGGAGTTGTATCTCTCTGTCTATCTTTCCTTTCCTCTCTCTCTCTTTGTCTCAGCTTTAAAACTCGAACTGCAGAGAGGCGGTTAGGAAAGGCGGGAAGGCAGCGCGCAGGCGCTGTTGGATGCTCCCAAATGCTTTCCTTTTTTGGGACGCTGGGGAGCGTTCCCGCGCAGGCTCTGTCGGTACCGACGATACCCATATGTGAAGACTTATTCCTGCTGTTCCCAGAGATCACCTGTTACAGGTAAGTAACTGTGCTTTATTGGTGTGAATATCATTATGTCGTCTGCGTATATAGTGTATTGAATCTTGTGATCCTTGATAATAGTGCAGATGGGTTGTATGTATAGATTGAAGAGCAGGGCGGAGAGTGCTGAGCCTTGTGGGACTCCTTGTGTTGCTCTGAAAGGTTGTGAGGTCTTTGTTCCACACTTGACTTGTAGCTGTCTGTTGGTGAGGTAAGATGTAAACCAGCTCAAGGTGGTGCTGTGAAGGCCCGCCTCCCGTAGTCTGGTTAGTAATGTTGTGTGGCAGACAGTGTCAAACGCTGAGGAGATGTCTAGGAATATCATGAGGACGCCCATTCTGGTGTTGTCGATCGTCCTCAGCAGTTTGTCGAATAGCTGTATCAGTAGGGTTTCAACCCCATGGCTGGGTCGGAAGCCATGTTGATTGGTGTCCAATGGTTTGTGGATGTCAATGTGTTGTTGGAGTTGGTGTTGGACTACTTTCTCGATGATCTTGGATAGGAATAGTAAGCTTGAGATGGGTCTGTAGGCGGCGGGGTCGGTTTTATCTAATGTGGTTTTATTGGGGATCAGGCGTATTGTGGCTAGCTTCAGGGAGTTTGGCATTGTTCCTTTGGAGAGAGAGTTATGTATTATTTTCTGTATGACTTGTGTCAGGTTTTCTTTTGTTGCTTTAATCCAGGATACTGGACAGGGGTCTGTAGGGGCGGTGCTGGTGTTGAGGTCAGTGATGATCTTGGAGAGCTGTTCATTTGAGGGAATGTAGAAAGTGCCCCAACTCTGCTCTGGTGTGGATGTCCTGTATTTAAGTGTCTCGTTGCTGTTCTTGGGTGTTGCAGTGAATTTGTTCTTGAGGTGATCTGCGAAGATCTGAGGGTCTATTTGTTGCTCATTTCTGTTGTGAGGTTCTTTAGTGAGTGTTTTTATGACTTTGTATAGTTCGCGTGGTTTGTTAGTTGACTTGAGTATAAGGTTTGTATGGTATTCTTTCTTCTGATGGTTGATGAGGTTGCTATATTCTTTTTGTTTCGTCTGATATTGTTCCTGTAAGGAGGCTGATTTGTTGCGTCTCCAGCGGTGTTCGAGTTGTCTTAGTGCTCTTTTTGCTGTGCGTATCTCCTTGGAGTACCAAGGAGTGGAACATGGTTTTGTGCTGCGTGCATGTTGAGTTCTTTGGGCGGGTGGCTTGGCAGCAGAAGAAATGATGTCGTTCCATTTGGAGATTTGATCATCTATGTCCATTATATCGGCTTTGATGAGTGGTAGTGTGTCTTGTATGAACTGTTCCTTGTTGAAGCTTTTGAATCTCCTGGTTGTGGGAGGGTTTTCGTTTCGCTTCTTTGAATCTGTTGCTTGTAGTTTAATCTTTATTAGATGGTGATCTGACCAGGGTACTGGTGTGATGTAGGGTCCTTTGATGCGGCTTCCTTCCTTTATGTTGTTTGGAGCAAAGATGAGGTCGGGGGAGTATCCAAGACTGTGAGTGGGGGTGTTAATCATTTGGGTGAATTGGAGGGAGTCCAAAGCTGTTAGGAAGGCTTCAGCTTCTTTTCTGCCGGTAGATCTGAGGTTGAAGTCTCCAAGTATTAACAGTTGCTTGTGTAGGTTGTTGACTATATAAATTGCCTCTAGGATTGATGATAGTTCGTTGGCTGGTGCGTCTGGTGCTCTGTAGGTGAGGCATATGGCTAGGTCCAGGTTTTCTACGATGATTGTGTTGCAGTGGTTTGTGTTGGTTGAGACTTTGTTTTTTAGCTTTAGGCTGGCCCTTGCTATGATGAGTACCCTTCCTCCCCTTCTTTGTGTGCGAGGGCAGTTGAATGCTGTATGAGTGTCAGGGACTAGTTGGTTGAGTAGCACGTTGTCAGTGGGGGTCAGCCATGTCTCAGTGATGCATAGTATATCTGTTTGTTGGTCTTTTATGTGGTCAGAGATGGTGTTTATTTTATTTCGTACTGACCTGGCATTGATAAGCTCTATGGAGATGCTTGTTGTTCAGTTTGTTTTTATGTGTGTGTGAGTGGGGGTGTTGTGCTTGTTCTTTGCTTGCTTGCTAGGTTTTGTTGTTTGGCCTGTGTTATGTACTTGTTTGTGGTCTTGGAAGTGTGTGTATGTAATAATTGGTTGTAGGGGAAACCAGAAAGTGTTAGGAGTGTAGATTGGTGAATTTGTGAGTTGTGGGATCAGATGGGTGGTCAGGAGTAACAAAGGCAGGTAATACGTGGCGACCATGTTGGATTACCTTTTGCTGTCGTTGCTGTTGCTTCTCTTTGTTGCAAGGGGTTTCTTTTGCTGATCGTTGTCTGCTTTCACTTGCTTTCGTAGTTCCAGGTGATTTTTGTGTTAATCCTGTCTGATTTTTAGAAGAATCTGCTCGGTTTTGCTTTCTTCGTTCCGTGCCCCGCCTAAGGGCCACGCCAAAGGGCCCTCTGGCGAGGCCCTCAGGCGCAGGCCCGCTGATGGTGCGCTTGCCTTTATTCTGCCTCCCACTGCCCCGATTGATAGTCGTCACAGGATTTGGTGTACTTATGGGCTTGTTTCCAGACAGCCGAGAATCGCGTATCCCTGCCTGAGGACAGGATTCGTATCCTTCAGCAGCAGGTGCACTCGCCTCTCAGCATGCAGGCTCTGACGGTGTGGCATTACCTGCGAGTGCTGAGTTCGATGGCAGCATGTCATGCCCTGGGCCGAGCGTACATTAAACCTCTGCAGAGGACTCTTCTCCGCCAATGGTCAGCACAGCACCACCTACTGATGTGGCTGCTCCCTTGCCCAAGAACCACCAGGATAGTATTGCAGTGGTGGCTACAGCAGGACAAACTCTCGGTGGGGGTGCCCCTTGAGACCCCATGATGGGTGGTGTTAATGATGGATGCCAGTCTCTCCGGCTTGTGTGGAGCATTGTGAGGCGCAGATAGCACAGGGCAATTGGTCAATGGAGAGAGTGGCTAGCCCATCAACTAGTTGGACATGCAAGCAGTGTTCCTGGCTCTGCAGGAGTTTCACAGCTTCCTGCAGGGGAAGCCAGTCAGATGTTTTCCGATAATGCCACTACTGTGGCTTGCATAAATCGACAGGGCAGCACAAGCATTGCTCAGCTGGAAGGCAAAGTGGCCCCGCTGCTAGACTGGGAAGAGAGCAACCTTCAGGTCCTCTGTGGTGCATGTGGCGGGAAAAGAGAACACGGCAGCCGACTACCTCAGCTGTTTTCACATCGACCCAGGCAAGTGGACCCTCACTGTGGAAGTATTTGCTCTGCTGGTTCAACGATGGGGCAAGCCGGTCAGGAATCTGATGGCTACCTTTTGACTCCGCAAAAGTGCTGTGGTTCTTCAGCAGAAGGCGGGAGCAAATGTCAGAAGGCCTCGATGCATTGGTACAGCGTTGGCCCCAGGAGGGGTTGTTGTATGTGTTTCCCCCATGGGCACTCATAGGTCGAGTGGTGCAACGGATAGAGATGCATCGGGTCTGGTGATACTCATGGCTCCTGATTGGCTGTGAAGGCCATGTTACGCGGACCTTGTCTGACTAGCAGTGGATCGGCCTTGGTGCCTTCCGGCCCAGAGCGATCTCCTATCTCAAGGCCCGGTTTGGATGCCCTAGGTGAAGCGGTTGTTGCTTATGGCCTGGCTCTTGAGCAGGCTCGGTTGAGAAAGCAGGGATATACAGCCCTGGTAATTACTATGTTGTTGAAGGCATGGAAGCGGTCGACCAGTCTGTCGTATGTACGAGTGTGGCGAGTGTTCGAAGGCTGGTGTGAAGAATGTCACTATCTGACCCTGGCAGCATTGGTCCTGGAAGTGTTAGCATTCCTTCAATCCGGTTTTGAGAAGGGACTCGCCTGTAGCTCCTTGCAGGTGCAGGTAGTGGCCCTGGCGTGTTCCTGGGCTGCTCATCCGGACATGGTGCATTTCTTTTGGGTGGTATAGCAACTCTAGGTATCGCTTTAGGCTGGTAGTACCCCCTTGGGATCTCAACTTGTTGTTAGCGGCGTTAGTAGAGACACCCTTTGAACCAATCCGCAGTTGTTTCTTGAAGGACCTGACACTGAAAACAGTCTTTGTAGTAGTGATCTGTTCCGCTCATAGAATTTCAGAGTTGCAGGCACTTTCGTCTAGCGAGCCCTTCCTCACAATTGCCGAAGAGAAAGTCGTGTTGAGGCCGGTGCCTTCTTTTTTGCCTAAGGTAGTTTCAGCCTTCCACCTCAATTAACCAGTCTCGCTTCTGGTACTTTCTGAGTTAGGAGCTATTGCGGCAGATGCTTAGCTCTGTCTTCTGGATGTCCGCCGCTTGCTCAAACACTATCTCAAACACACAGCTCTGTTTCAGAAGTCAGACAGGTTGTTTGTGCTATTTGGGGGGCTGCGCAAAGGAGAGGTGGCCTCCAAGGCATCCATTTCAAGGTGGGTAAAGGAAGCTATCTCCTTGGCATATCTGTTACGGCGTCAAGTGGTGCCCACAGCATTATGGGTTCATTCCACTAGAGTGCAGGCTGCCTCTTGGGTAGAGGCTAGCCTTGTCCTGCCAGTGGAGATCTACGAGGCAGCTACATGGTCATCCTTACATACTTTTGTGCATCATTATTGCCTGGATGTGTTGGTAGAAGCGATGCGAATTTCGGTGCAGCAGTGATTTAGGCCGGGCTCGCAGGTCCCTCCCAGAGTTTGTACTGCTATGGTACATCCCGCAGGTATGGGAGTGGACTGGAGGGACGATAAGGAAGGTGAAATTAGGACTTACCTGCTAATTGGCTTTCCTTGAGTACCTCCAGTCCAGTCCCGGAACCCTCCCATAATCCATGCTATATTGCCAATGGGGTGACCCTGGCCATGAAGAAGGACATTGATTGTGGTTGGTCCGGATTGGGAGGACAGGCCTTAGATGGAGTGGTATGCCATGTAGGGTTACCATGGAAGTCTGCCTTCTCCCAATTCAGGTTGGCAGGATAAATAATGTTTTCACACGTACCAAAGAGAAGCATTTCAGAGGCGCTTATAAGTAATACAGGGTGTTTGTGGTCGCTTGACCTGACCCTTTCAGCTGGTGGTCTTGTGCTTCACAGGTTGGAGAGTTTTTTTTGTGTCCCGCTTTGCTGAGGGTAGTTGTTGGTCAGTACTGTGGCGTAGTTTTGTATCTTAGCTTTTTCTTACCCATCTCCAGTATACTATTAACAAAGCAGACTTGTATAAGATGGCAACTGCCTATGAGGGGTGATGTCATCAGCATTGTTATGCTCAATTTCCAAGCTGCTGGTGAGGTGTGACTACCCACAGTTACGGGACTGGACTGGAGGTATTCAAGGAAAGCCAATTAGCAGGTAAGTCCTAATTTCACCATACATCATAAATTAAATTAAATCAATAACGGGAGATGGGACCCTTTTCCACTAGTCCTCAAATTGGGAGAGGAGTCAAGACAAAATCAAAGGATAATGTATAATGAAATAAACATGGAAAACGTTACATAATCAATCTTAAACACTGGATTACTGATCCCCAGAAACAGGAGGATCAGAAGCAGACTCTTGAAGATCAGAGCTCATTGTCACCACTGTCTTATTACTAAGAAACTGAGGGGCATGTTTACTAAAGTGCGCTAAGGGGCATCCCTTAACACGTAGTATTAGACAAAAATTAGCGCCGGAGCCGGTTCAGACCTGTGCTGACTGATGGAGTGTTCCTGGTATGTCTCCATGCAGTTAGTGCGCATCAGAGGACCCTGTCTCACTAAACAGGCAGCTGCTAGCACCACAGGTGATAGTGGTAACTGCATAAAGTTTGATTAGTGGTGCCTGTGCTAACCACTATGTGTAGTCTACTTCCACTCTCTGCCCCAAACCCTCCTTTCCCTGCCCCTAACTGCATCGTGGGCGGCAGTTATTGTGTTGCCATGTTAACTGCTTAGTGTGGGATTTAGTGCACAGTATCCATTAATGCACTTTAGTAAGCATGTCCCCGAATAAACTGGTGGGATTCAAAGAAGATAAAATTTACCCTATGAAGCTTGCTTATTTATAACATGTTTATACCATCTTTGTGACTAAAGTCATTCAGAATGGTTTACAGAAGAGAAGAGTATGGAAAATGTAAGAAGGCACAGACTGTTCACATTTAATTATAGGCTTCTTCAATTGTAGTCTGGTTTAAAAATCCATCATATTTGGGCTTCTTCTCTTTTTAAGTTTTGTTTTTCTGCGTTGCTTTGGGAGAATGAATAGTGGATTTGATTCTCATAGGCATAAAAAAGAACACATCTTTATAACCTGGATCATTTTCTCTCAAAATTAAGCAGTAATTTCCCATTTCTAGAGCGGCAGAGTTAATAACCTGTTGATTTTATTTGTCACTAGGTGCCCTTTTTACTAAGCACTGCTAACCAGTTAACATGCACTATAGAATGCGGTAACTGACAATGATGAAGGCTGCTGACTGCCAAATACATGTTAAATGGCACTTTTGTGCTAATGTGGAGAATGGGCGGATTAGGGACGGAATGTGTGCAGGGTGAGCACATTAGCATGCAATCACTGTTAACGTGACAATTAGCACGAGTGCATCTAAGGTGTACCCATGTTAACATACTGTATTCAGTTGCATGTTAACTGCTGGGAACATGCTGGTCACGCCCTCTGATATTTAGCACAGAGGCTTTGCACTTAACGTTACAAATGCATGTTTACTGCACAGCCTTACCAGGATTTAGTAAAAGGGCTGGCTACTTATCATTCACTCAGTTGTGCTATTAGATCGGTAGATCCAAATCAGCTGATTCCTACATCTATTTAAATGTTGGAATATTTGTTTTGAGGAACTCTCTTTCTCTCAACAAATTTTCCTATTTACTCAATGAAGGTTTACGCAAAACAGTGAACCATTCCGAGACATGTGTATTAACACAACAATGTGTCATACACTAATATTTCGGCTAAATTTTGGAATAAAATTGCCATTTTTTTCAAAAACCCCAACGTGTATGCACTTATTTGTTTTCAACCGTATCAGCTTTCCAGCTTTAATTGTTGCAGTTCCAACTTTTAATTAGTGCAGTTCTTTAAGGTTCTGTCCTTTTAGATAACATTGTGCAGTTCTTTCCAATCCTGCGCGCAGTCCTTTAAGGTTCCATCCTTTTAGATATCAATGTGCAGTGAACATTTTTCCATGCTGCAGGATGGTAACACTGTTCATGTTCACTGTTTGTGGAATGGGAGAGATCCATGGCCACGTGCACTCCTATGTCCCCTATTCTGTGGACACGCATATACAACACGTTCAGGTTTCTGAAATTCCCGAGACTTCCTACTCATTACTGGTCTATAACTGTATGTGTCCATGTTTTTGTTATTATGCAATGGATACATGTATCTTTCAGGGTGGAGAAAGTGCCTTGTAAAATCGGCCTTGACCTCGACCTTCTCGGCTGCCCCTCCTGCTCTTTGATGGGCATTTTGACTTGGACGTTTCAATTTGTAGCCAGAAATCATTTCTAAAATTGGCCTTTATATCTGTAGAGTTTAACACTAAAAGCATGTGCAAACTTGCATTTTTAAATATTGTATTCTTTCAGTGCTTTCCTACAGAGCACTTGAGTAAATAGGTGCCAAAATGTTCATTTTTTGTTTATTTTTTTTATTGGCTTTGCTTGGTGGTTTCTACCCAGCTTCATCACCTGAGCCACAGTGGAAGTTGAAGGCTTTACCTTTGCAGAGGTTCATAAAGCTTATTTTTTTAAATAATTTTATGCAGATGGTTTCACCCAAATATCACAGGAGTAGAGGCAGAAAACCTGCTTCTGACCAGAGGCGTTGATGGCAGTTTCTTGGCTCGACCGAGTAAAAGTAATCCAGGAGATTTTACGCTTTCTGTTCGGTAAGTTCTTTTTTTAGAAGAATAAGTGTGTTTTGCTAACTCCTGTTTAGTACATTAACTATTTCATCTTCATATTTCTTGTTAAAAACGCTTTCTCCTTTACAGGGTTCTTGGTTGTAAAGCTCTCTTTGTTGCAAGGTTATTGTATCATTGATGTTTAATTAAAATACAAAATTATTCCTTCCACATGCAGTTTTGGTCTTTAATATTAATGTCATATCTATCACATCTCTATAATACTTACAGCTTCAAAAGCAAGCGTTATGGTATTTAAAATTGGCCATAATGGATAATAAGCCAGTTTCTTACAGTTAAGATGATGATAAATGTTTGGTTATCTGAAAAGCATATAGTGATGTAATAAAGGAGCACTTAGCATTTTTTTCAAAATGATTTTTCTAAGTCTTTGCTCTAAAAAATGTTTTATAAAGAATGTCCATGTTCATTTATATCAGAATGGATTTACCATACCTGAAAAGTGCTAGACTGGTGACTGCTCGCCTACAAAATAAATAAAAACATTTATCAGTAGAGCAGTAAAGCCTTCTGCACCCTGGCTGTTACTGTAAGAAACATAAAAACATAGAGACATAGAAAAATGATGGCAGATAAAGATCATATGGCCTATCCAGACTGTCCTTCCATACCAACTGCTAAGCTTTATAGTCCCTTTTTTCCCCTCAGTGTTTGTGTTTATGTTTGTTCTATACCTTCTTGAATTCAGATACAGTCCTTGTTTCTACCACCTACACTGGGAGGCTATTCCATGTACCTACCACTCTTTCTGTAAAGAAATGTTTCCTCAGATTACTCCTGAGTCAATTCCCTTTCACATTTCACCCTATGCCCCTCTCATTGCAGAGCTTTCTTTCAATTGAAGAGGCTCTCATCCTGTGCATTTACGAGGTGTGACAAAAAAGAAATGAGACTGTCCCATAAATGTTTTATTACAAAATCTACAGAGAAATTACGCATTCCTTATCGTCACTCCAGTCCAGTCCCTTCACTTCTGGGTTGCGTAACCCTTCCAGCAGCTTGGAGGCTGAGCCCAACCTTTTTGGGGGTGGAGCGGTACAAATACCACTGAGGCCACCCACCAACTCCAGTAATCTCAGCCTCCAAGCAGCTGGAGGGTTCCGTAAGCCTAGGGCTTACTGGAGTCCTACTTTACCTTTATTTCACTGATTCCACTGTATTTATTTATTTAGTTGTTTTTCTTATTTACTATTTGATTTACTATTGAATTTAATTTGGTTTAATTTCTAGGGCACTGCCCCTTTAATTGCTCCTGCTCTCTTCTCCCTCCCCCCCCCCTCCCCGCCGGATCGAGCGTCGGAGGAGAGCCGCTGCTTGCAGCATTGAGGAGGGCCCTTCTGCCCTTCTCTGCTGCAGAGATCACAGATCCTGTGCCTTCCTCTCCCACATCTGCTGCCTCGCGCCGAAGCCCTCCGGGAGGCTGAGCGCTGGAGGCAGCGTCGCTAGACCGCGTGCACAGCCAGACCCGTCCGATATCGGAAGGATGCGGCGGCGAATCCCGATCTCTTCGGGGACCGCGGGGGAGCATTGCAGCGGCGAATTTCGACGGGAGCAGAAGTTTTTCGCTTCGGAGGGCAGAAGGAGACTCGGCCATCTTCCGGAGGAGAGTCTCAGCATCCCCCGTTCAGGCTCCACGTGGTGAGGCCTCCCACGTGTAGAGCCAACGGGTGGGCACCGCTGAGGCGGCCCTGAAACCAGCACAGCCTTGAGAAACAAGAAAACTGCAAGTACTCCTATTGGTTTAGGGATGGAATTTATTTTACCTCTTATGTGCGTTTAAATTTATTTCTAGTATCTTGTTTACATTTTTTGTTTGTTTAAACTCGGGTAGAGTCTTCTCTCTTTATTTTTTATCTTTCCGCAAGGCTAATAGGCTATTAGTTTACCCTCCTGGGGGGAACCTTGGGGGTAAATCAGCCGGAGAGAGAACTATCTCCACAGTAAGGGGAGACTCTCCCCGTTCGGGCCTGGAGAGCTTGCAGCAGAAGCCCTTAGCTCCAGGTGATGTCAACCAAGTCTCGCTGCCTTTCCTGTGGAATACGCAGGGGTACATCCGCAGAGACAGGGATCTGCAGGAGCTGTACCGCGATGGCGACTTCAGCGGAACAGGAGATTAATTTAGCCATGACCCATCCCTCTCAGGGGTCTGACGATCTCCTAGTCGGGGAGGGGGGGTCACAAGTCCCTCCTTCAACGTCTTCGGACGTACCCACCCCTTCCCTACCCCCCTACCCCCCACTGCGGGGGAGGGTGGGGCAGGTGACTTCTTCTCCCCGGATTTCATCCTCTTACTCCACAAGGCATATTGCTTACGTAAGCAGAGCTCAGGGGCAGGAGTAGAGGCCGGCCCAGCTTTGGAGGTCAAGCCAACCAGGCCCCTGAGGGCGAGCAACCCGGATTCCGTCATTCCACCGAAGCGCCCCCGGATGTCTGAAGAGGAGCTCCTCTCACAGGGGTCTCTGGAGGAGACGCCCTCAGACAAGGACCTCAACGAGGAAGAAGAGGAGCTGGAAGAAGGGGAGATTCCAGAGGAAGACCAGTCCAGGATAGTGAGAGTCTTTCGGCGGGAGGAGCTACCGGCATTGATTAACGAGTCTCTGAAGGCCCTCAATATGGCCTCGGATACGCCGGCAGAGGAGGAAGCGTTGGAGGATCCCTTGATCCAAGCCATTAGGAAATCCCAGAAGGTCTTTCCTGTGCATAGGGTGGTGCGACAGATGATCCAGGAAGAATGGGACCAACCTGAGTCAAGTCTAAGGGGGCTCAGGTCCATGCTTCGTCTATATCCTCTCCCAGAGACTGACAAGGAGCTGCTGAAGTCTCCTAGGGTGGATGCGGTGGTGTCAGCAGTCACTAAGAAGACCACTATTCCAGTTGAGGGCAGTTCAGCCTTAAGGGACCCTCAAGACAGAAAGTTGGATACTCTCCTGAAGCAAGCATTTGATGTAAGCGCCCTCGCCTTGCAGGCCTCGGTCTCCGGAGCTTGGGTAGCTAGGGCCTGTTTAAGGTGGTCTCAACAGCTTCAGGCAGTCGAAAGCTCCACAGGCGAGGCGCGGACCAACGCAACCAGATTGGAATCCGGAACAGCCTACTTGGCAGATAGTCAGTATGACCTCATCAGAAGCCTGGCAAAGAACATGGCTTCAGTGGTAGCGGCCAGGAGATATCTGTGGTTACGGAACTGGGCAGCGGATACCTCCTCGAAAGCACGCCTGAGCCGACTCCCCTTTAAAGGGAAACTGCTGTTCGGCGAGGATTTAGAGAAGCTGGTAAAGGATCTCGGTGAGTCCAAGGGAGGCAGGCTTCCAGAAGATAGACCGAAACAAGGCCGTCCCCCGCCCCCGGCGCGTTCCCAGCCGAGGGACTCCCGGAGGTTTCGCTCCGCCAGATCCAGCTCCTTTTCCAGAGGGCGTTTCCCCTCTAGGGGTCAAGGCTTTCGAGGGTTTCGGGGAGCAGGCCGTGGCTTTGGAGCAGCCTCCTCCTCCTTCTCCTCGAGCCTTAGAAAACAACAATGAAGTCATGGGGGCCCAGGGGGAAGAGCTGCCCGTGGGAGGACGTTTAAGGCAGTTTCTTCCCGCCTGGTCCCGGGTCACGTCAGATCAATGGGTTCTAGAAGTGATCAGAGAGGGCTACGCTCTCGAATTCTCAAAGCAGATACCTCCAGCCTTTGTTCAGTCCCCCTGCGGTACCCTGGCAAAGAGGTCAGCGGTGGAGTCAACCCTCGCTCGGTTAATTGCACTCGGGGCGGTGATTCCGGTTCCGCCAGATCAGTGTGGCTCGGGTCGATACTCAATTTACTTTGTCGTGCCAAAGAAGGAAGGCACCTTCCGGCCAATCCTGGACTTAAAACAGGTCAACCGCTGTCTCAAGGTGCCACACTTCCGGATGGAAACTCTGCGGTCAGTCATCGCAGCCGTAAGGGGCGGGGAGTTCCTGACGTCCCTCGACCTGACAGAGGCCTACTTGCATATCCCAGTCAGGAGATCCCATCAATGGTTTCTAAGATTCGCGGTGCCAGCGGGCCACTTTCAATTCCAGGCCCTCCCCTTCAGCCTAGCAACGGCCCCACGGACTTTCACCAAAGTGATGGTGGTTGTAGCGGTCTTCCTTCGGAAGGAGGGAATTCTGGTTCACCCGTACCTAGACGATTGGCTGATCCGGGCAAAGTCGGAGGAGGAAAGTTGCGAGGCGACGGACACAGTAGTTCACCTCCTAGAAGAGTTGGGATGGATCATCAACCGAGCAAAGAGCAAAATGACTCCTTCCCAGGATCACGAGTATCTCGGAGCAAGATTCAACACCGGCAAGGGCAGAGTGTTCCTGTCCCGAACCCGGGCCAGGGACCTAAGACTACTGGTCACGCGGTTTCTAAGCAGGCGATCCCCCTCAGCATGGCATTATCTTCAGGTCCTGGGCACGATGGCGGCGGCAATAGAGGTAGTACCTTGGGCCAGGGCCCACATGCGTCCATTACAGCGAGCTCTATTGCGGTGGTGGTCTCCGCAACTCCATCCCCTCTCAAAACAGTTACCCTGTGCTCCACGGACCAGACAAACCCTTCGCTGGTGGCAGTGCCCAAGGAACCTGGAACGGGGGATGCCGCTCGAACCTCATCGGTGGGTGCTGTTGACAACCGATGCCAGCCTGGCAGGCTGGGGGGGGCGCACTGCGAGGACCAGTTTGTCCAGGGTCGCTGGTCTCCGTTGGAATCTCAATGGCCCATAAACAGACTGGAATTGCGGGCCGTCTCCCTGGCGCTCAGGGCGCTCGAGTCCCTGGTGCAAAGAAAGGCAATCCGCGTCCTCTCCGACAACGTAACCATGGTAGCTTACATCAACCACCAGGGCGGCACCATCAGCCCCGCCTTGGAGAAGGAAGCGGAAATTCTCCTCCAATGGGCGGAGAGCCGCCTGGAAGCGCT
Source organism: Ichthyophis bannanicus (assembly GCA_033557465.1). Lineage (NCBI taxonomy): Eukaryota > Metazoa > Chordata > Amphibia > Gymnophiona > Ichthyophiidae > Ichthyophis > Ichthyophis bannanicus. The sequence continues at coordinate 84,599,812 of CM066041.1, forward strand.
TTCGGCGCAGCACGTGGCAGGCACGGACAATGTCACGGCCGATTACCTCAGCAGGCACAGGATAGATCACGGGGAGTGGGAACTGGAGCAATCGACCTTCGACCAAATAGTGGCCCGGTGGGGGCTCCCAGTAATGGATCTCATGGCAAGATTCTCCTCAGCCAAGGTGGACCGATTCTTCAGTCGACGGAAGGAGAGAATGTCCGAAGGTCTGGATGCCCTGTCTCAGAAGTGGCCGGCGGAGGGCCTTCTCTATGTATTCCCCCCATGGGCGCTGATCGGAAAGGTTCTTCAACGTGTGGAGTCCCACCAGGGTCTGGTAATTCTCATAGCTCCGGATTGGCCTCGTCGCCCCTGGTACGCGGACCTGGTGAGGCTGTTGGCCGACCAGCCTTGGCGACTGCCTTGCAAGGGGTCCTGCTCAGACAAGGCCCGGTGCGGATGCCTCACGTGGAACGATTCTCGCTTACGGCCTGGCCCTTGAGAGGGCGCGGCTCCTGAAGCGAGGATATTCGGGTGCAGTGATTTCAACGCTGTTGAACGCAAAGAAGCGCTCTACCTGTCTCTCCTACATTAGAGTTTGGCGCATTTTCGAGGCATGGTGCACGGAGCGTCAAAAGAAGCCCCTGTCTGCCTCGGTCCCGGAAATCCTGGAATTTTTGCAAGCTGGGTTTGACAAGGGTTTAGCGCACAGTTCCTTACGAGTCCAGCTAGCAGCTATCTCGTGCTATAGGGGGAAGGTCTGCGGCAAGCCACTAGGGGCTAACACGGACGTCTCCAGGTTCCTGAGAGCGGTTAGACGTCTACGTCCCCAGCGGAGGGCGGTCATTCCCCCCTGGGACCTCAATCTCGTTCTGAATGCACTGATAGGGGAACCCTTTGAACCAGTAAAGAAAGCTTCCCTGAAGGATTTAACCTTGAAGACAGTCTTCCTGGTCGCGATCTGCTCGGCCAGGCGGGTCTCCGAGTTGCAAGCACTGTCCTCCAAACCTCCCTTCCTGTCCTTCCTTAAGGACAAGGTGGTCCTGCGCACGGTACCTTCTTTTCTACCCAAGGTCATCTCTCCCTTTCATATCAACCAGTCAGTCACACTCCCGGCCTTCCCATCCGGGGGTCTGGTAGATAAGGACAGCAGGCTTCGCCTGCTAGACGTCCAGAGGGCCTTAAAGCGGTACCTCTCCCGAACAGCTCCGTTTAGGAAATCAGACCGGCTATTTGTCCAGTTCGGAGGCCCACACAGAGGGGAGGCGGCGGCCAAGGCTTCCATCTCCAGGTGGATTAGGGAAGCAATTGCCTCCGCCTACATCCTGAAAGGGAAACAGGACCCGGTGGGGCTGCGGGCACATTCCACCCGAGCTCAGGCTACTTCATGGGCGGAGTTCAGTCTCGTTCCCCCATTGGATATTTGCAGGGCGGCAACTTGGTCCTCTCTGCATACCTTCACCAAGCACTACAGGCTGGACGTACAAAGTGCAGCGGATGCTCGGTTTGGCCGAGCGGTTCTTCAGTCCGGTCTGCCGGAACCCACCCAGGGTTGAACTGCTCTGGTACATCCCAGAAGTGAAGGGACTGGACTGGAGTGACGATAAGGAAGAAGTAATTAGATCTTACCTGCTAATTAGTGTTCCTGAAGGAACGACAGTCCAGTCCCTGATCCCACCCGGCTATGCCGGACCTGAAGGCCTAAAGGGTGCAGCGGCGTACCGAGCCGAGAAGCAGATCGGGGTGAGGGAGGCCAGGTGAAAGTAGGCGCGAGCAGTATCGGGTAATCCTCCTACGGCGCCTTCCTCCCCCTCTCCCTCCTTTTACCTTTGTCTACAAAAAAAAAAAAAAAAAAGAAAACCCGGAGTTTGCTTGTTGTCACCCCTTCGGGGTTAAGTTTGGGTTATAGTTATAGTTTGTTTATAGAGGTTCGTTTATTCTGCTTTTTCATTCGATTACTGGAGTTGGTGGGTGGCCTCAGTGGTATTTGTACCGCTCCACCCCGAAAAAGGTTGGGCTCAGCCTCCAAGCTGCTGGAAGGATTACGCAACCCAGAAGTGAAGGGACTGGACTGTCGTTCCTTCAGGAACACTAATTAGCAGGTAAGATCTAATTACTTCTTGTCCCCTTCAAAGTAATCACCCCCATAGTTAATGCACTTCTGCATTTGCTTCTGCCACGTACGGAAGCACTCGGTAAAGTCCTCCTCCTTGAGGTCCCTCAGCTCCCTCGTCACAGTGGCCTTGATCTCTTCTACAGAGGCAAAATGAGTTCCTTTGAGCACAGTCTTCAGCCTGGGGAAGAACCAGAAGTCGCATGGTGCGAGATCGGGGGAAGAAGGAGGGTGGTTGAGAGCTGTGATCTGTTCGGCCAAGAACTGCCTCACACTGAGTGCGGTGTGTACGGGCACGTTGTCGTGATGGAGCAGCCATGACTTGTTTCTCCACAGAGCCCACCTACTGCGCCGAACCCAGTCATGGAGGCGATTGAGGACCTGCTGGTAGAAGTGCTGGTTGACTGACCCTCGTGCACAAACTCATGATGGACCACTCCCTTCTGGTCAAAGAATTTATTTATTTATTTATTTTTATTTAGCAAACATTTATATACCGCTGCTTCCAGCGATCAGCAGCGGTCTGATTACACAAGGGGAACATAAAGAGGACTGTCAATCAGTACAGTAAAATTTGGGTGTGTACAGGTTGATCAGGAGGGTAGGCACATCACACGAGGGGTTTGTTAGGTATATGAGTACTAATTACATATATACATATATACATTATACAATATGCGAGCAGGAGTACATAAATATGTTCTGGACTTAGACCCCTTAGGTTAATTCAAATTAAAATGACTCTGGAAAAGATGAGTCTTGAGGTTTTTCCTGAAGACAGTTAGGTCTTTGCAATCTCGTAACTCTGGCGGCAGATGATTCCAGAGTGTAGGTGCTGCGTATGAGAACGCTCTATTACTAGTATTGGTTTTAACAGTTCTTATATCGGCTGGAATGAGGAGGGTGTTGGCGTTGAAGGTTCTTCTGCTTCTGTTGGGTGGTTGTGAGCATATCAAGGTGGAGAGGAAGGATGGAGCAATGTTATGTAGGAGCTTGAAGGTGGTCGTGAGTGATTTGTATTTTATACAAGCCGTGATGGGGAGCCAGTGGAGCTCAATCAATATCGGGGTGATGTGATCAGCAAAGCCTTTTTTCGTGATGACCCTAGCGGCTACATTCTGCGCCATTTGCAGAATGTTCAGAGTTTTCTTTGGGAGACCCTGCAGGATGGCGTTGTAGTAGTCGAAATGTGGCATGATGAGTGCCTGGGCAATGGTCCTGAAGTCCTGAGGTTCGATAATGCTCCTTAGCGGTTGGAGGACCATAAGCTTGTGAAAAACAGCTTTGTTTGTTTTGCGGAGGTGTTTCTCCATTTTTAGATTACTATCGAACGTTACTCCCAAATATTTTATTTCCTCCTTCGTTTGGTAAGTATTGTTACATAAGGTGATTGTTCCGGGGGGGATCGAAGTTTGGCTTTCTGGAGATGTACATTACCTCTGTTTTTTTGTGGTTGATCGTCATGTTACTTTGGAGTAACCAGGCTTGCATCTCACTTAGGCACTCTTCGAGTTGGGTGTAGTTTGGGTTGGCAGTGTCGAGTTGAGTGTACAGCATAATATCGTCTGCATAGACGTGGTATTTGATATTATGATGTTGGAAGATTTTGCAAAGTGGTTGCATGTAAATATTGAACAGGAGTGCTGAGAGAGCCGAACCCTGTGGTATACCCTGTGTTTGTGTGAATGCTTCTGCCTTTTCTCCGTTGAACTGGACCTGTTGCATTCTGTTTGATATGTACGAGGAGAACCATTTTAGAGGGGTTCCTGTTATTCCAATGGATTTAAGCCTGTTTAAGAGGGTGCCATGGTGAACTGTATTGAATGCTGCAGATATGTCTATGAATATGAGTAGAAACATTTTCTTTTTGTTTTCTAAACCCTTGAGGAGGTTGTCAAGCAGCGCTAGGAGTAGTGTTTCAACGCCGTGGTATCGTCTGAATCCATATTGCTGTTTATCCAGGGTTTCGTTGTCATCCAAATGGTCTTGCAGTTGTAGTAACACGGCCTTTTCAATGATTTTGGCCAGGAACGATATGCTCGATATGGTCGATAGGAAGCAGGGTCTTCTCTATTGCTTGTTTTGTTTTTTAAGACAGGTCTTATGATAGACTTCTTTAGTTGTATGGGCATGATTCCTTGTTGCAGTGATAGGTTTACTATGTGCGAGACAAGTTGAGTGATGTCCTGTTTCACTGCCTTGATCCAAGTGGCTGGGCAGGGATCTAGTGGGGAGGTGGTGGTGTTGATGCTTGTGATTATGTTAGTTATTTGTTTGTCATCAAGTTTGTGAAATGTGTTCCATATCATGTCTTGACTGTCGGTGGTTGCCAAGGTTGGGTTTGGCACTGGGAGGGTTGGGCCCAGGTATTGCGTGGGAGTTGAGGCCGTGAGTTTGCTTGCATAGTGGTTTGCCAAAGTTTGAGGCTTGATTACGTTGTCAGCATGGTCAACCAGTGTTGTTTTTGTTAGAGATTTGACCAGTTCGAATAATTCGCGGGGCTTATTGATGGCTTTGTATGGTGAGTTCTTTTTGCGGAGTTAATCTCTTCTTTGTATTTGGCGAGGAGGGTCAGGTATTCTGTCTTGTGTACAATGGATTTTGTTTGTCTCCACTTCCTCTCTGATTTACGGAGTGCCCTTTTCATTCCGGTCAGTGTAGCTGTGTACCAAGGTTCCGATCGAGGTTTAGTTGAGTCTGTAGTGGTTTTCCATGTAGGGTTTGATGTTTTTTGTATACCTTCGTTCCATCTGCTGGTTAGAACCTCAAGGTCCGTACATTCCAAATCTAAGTGGGAGGTAATGGAGCCTATGAGATTTTCCTTGTTGAATTTGTTGAAACTCCTCTGCGTGTGTGTTGTCCTCCTGGATTTTGCATTTTTGGGTGGAGAGGGCAGTTTTACTTTGAGATCTACTTGGTGGTGGTCTGACCATGGTACTGGAGTTATTCTGATCACTGGTTTCTCCTCGCCCGTCCGTTGGTTGGTGGGTAGGAAAACCAAGTCTAGGGTATTTCCCTTCTCGTGGGTAGCGTCAGTTATGATTTGTTGGTACCCCAGTTGTTCCATGGCTTCCATGAAATTGTTTGCATGACTAGTTGGTAGTGATGCTAAGTTCAGGTCTCCCAAGATGATTTGGAATTTTCTGATCTGAGTGGTGGAGATGCTTTCTAGTGCTGAGGCAAGTGTTTCGTGAATTGATGAGGGGGACCTGTAGATAAGACAGACGGAAAGAACTGAGTTTTCTACTTTGAGTATGTCTATGTCAAAATTTGAGTTTAGGGAGGTGGTTGTTAGTTGTAAGATGGTTTTGGCTATTACGATGACACCTCCACCCCTTTTATTGATGCGTGGGCAGTTGAACACTTTGTATCCAGGTTTGTTTAGTTGATTTATTATTGCAGGGTCGGAGTCAGTGATCCAGGTTTCTGTTATACAGAGGATGTCCGGTTGTTCATCTGAGATGATGTTGTGTAGGATGTGCGTTTTGTTCCTTATTGATCTGGCGTTGATGAGGATGATGCTATAGTCATCATACGTTGTTTGGGAGGTAGGTAAGTGATTGGTTTGGATTTGGCCAGGCTTGTTTCCCTTCATTTTCAGCGACTTAGGTTTCTTGCGTCTCTGAGCCCTGTTTAGGTTAGGCAAGCAATGGCTCTGAGTTGGTGATGGCTCGTTGCTAGCCCGGTGGATTATATTGAGTGAGGGAGGTGGGGGTATTGGTAGGGGGTAAAGGTAGTAGATGGGTCTGAATAAGTGAGTCAAACTATAGCGCACATTGGGGTGGCATGAGTGTGCTTGGGCGAATATAGACATGCATAGTATTAGAAAAATGTAGAGTGGTTCCATTTCACAGCTGTTCAGAAGCCCGTTGTGTCTGTGTTAGTATTATGGTTGCGAGTGTTACAGTAAACAGTATACACTGGAATAGTGTTTGCAAATATCCCAGTAAACAGTAACAGTATGTATCACAGAGCAGTACAAATAGCAGGAACTGTATAACTGTAGGACTGTTAATGTCACTATATCACAGTCACAGTAACAGTATATATCTCAGAACTGTATGTATCGCAGTAACAGTAACAGTATATATCTCAGAGCAGTGTGTATAACAGTAACAGAATATATAGTGTCTATAACAGTAACAGTATATATCTCAGAGCAGTATATATCTCAGAGCAGTGTGTATAAGATGGACAGAATTTATAACAGTAAACTGTCTAGCAGTGCAGTGTATCAGAGCACGTGGCAGTGTAACAGTGTTATTACAGAAATGGTATTATATACTATATAACAGTGACAAAGTGACTAAGCTAGTGATGGTTAGCAGTTTCGGTGACCATGCTATTGGGTGCATAATGTGGCAAATGGCTGTTGTTAGTCGAGACCCGGCTTCAGTTAGTTATGTCTGCTAATTAGTTTTGTTGATCTTGTGCTTGAGAGCTTACCTCCTCGAGTTAAGTTCAGTCTGTAAAGCTCAGGCAGCGTGGCTTTGTTTTATCTTGATGGTGGTAGATCAGATCATAGCTCAGAGATCCAGGTGGTCGGCTGGTTAAAGGTGGCTTCGGCAAGCTCTACCTGTGCCGGGAGCTCAAGCCGTAGGTTTGGTCTGCGGTCTTGCAAATCTGACCTTTTCGTCAGCCTGAGGTGGTTTTGGGGTGTCACTTTTTCGAGAGGACCACCGCCTAAGGGCCACGCCAAAGGGCCCTCTGGCGAGGCCCTCAGGCGCGGGCCCGCCAGGCGCGGGCACGCCCTGTAGGGACGCCGCTTTTTATGTCCCTCCTGGGAGCTCAGACTCCTCCTCTCCCACTGCCCCGATATGGGCAGGAGCACCTCCCACTGCCTCGATAGGGCAGGAGTGGAGGTAGTGAGCAGTCGGGTGTTTCCCTCAGCGAAGCGGCTCCCTCGGTGTAGGGACGCCGCTTTTTATGTCCCTCCTGGGAGCTCAGACTCCTCCTCTCCCACTGCCCCGATATGGGCAGGAGCACCTCCCACTGCCCCGATAGGGCAGGAGTGGAGGTAGTGAGCAGTCGGGTGTTTCCCTCAGCGAAGCGGCTCCCTCGGTGTAGGGACGCTGCTTTTTATGTCCCTCCTGGGACGATCATCATGACCTTGGTCCTTGATTTGGACATGTGTTGTGCCTTCTTGGGTCTCGGTGAGTCGAGTCTTCCACTGCAGGCTCTGTCTCTTGCTTTCAGAGTCGTACTGGAAGACCAATGTTCCCTCTAATTTTCTGTAGGCTGTGTGCGCATAAAATATCAGCTGTGCAGCTTTTGAAGGAAGGTTCAATTTTTGTGCGCCACATAATGACACTCGGAGTTATATACTTTAAAAATTTGACTAAACGTCAGAATACAGTATGTATACCACATTGATTGCACTAGAAAATATTGTAGAACTTGTGAAAACCATAAATACACAACAACTTTTAAATTTTAAGATGTCTGTGTTGTTTTCTATCAGAATCAGAACCGTAATTTTTGTGCGCTCTGTTGTAAAGTATGTGCGCTCCCTCGGCAAGGTGTGTGCGCGCGCACACGCGCACAGCTTAGAGGGAACAGTGTGGAAGACCCAAGTCTCGTCTCCTGTGATGACTCGGCCAACGAACTCTGGATCTTCTCTGATCTTCTCTAGCAAGTCTCAACAATCATTGACCCGGTGCTCCTTCTGGTTGCCTGATAAAAGCTTGGGCACCATCTTGGCGCACACATTCCGCATCCCCAGCTCCTGCACCAAGATGGTCTTCACTGACTCCCTGTTCAGGCTAAGCTCCACAACTATCATCCGCACCGTCAATCTGCGATCACTCCGCACCAGCTGGTTCACTCTGTCAGTGTTCTCAGCCGTCTTTGTCGTTGGAAGGCCATCCTGACTTGGGGTCATCCTCCACCTCACGGCCAGTCTTGAAGCGTTTATGCCACTCGAAGACTTGCAGCCTTGACATTGCATCTTCTCCATAAGCCTTTTGGAGAAGTTGGAGACACTCAGTTGGGCCCTTCTCCAACTTAACCAGAAATTTCAAGTTGATTCTTTGCTCCATATTTCTGCCACCTTCTTGTTGCGTGACAAAGCGATGGAGCAGTGTGCTACAAAAAAACCTGAAAAAGAAAAACAGTGAGAGAGATGAAGAATATTATAGAAGAATAGTGGTGAGATGTTGCACAACACAGTGACATAAGCGGTTAGCAATTGTCATTGAGTCATGGGCATGGCTGCCACAGTCTCGTTTCTTTTTTGTCACACCTCATATGTCATGGAGATATTTAAATGTCTGTCATATCTCTGGTCACCCAGTCAAAGAAATTAATTAGATTTGTCTGACAATGCAAATCTCTCTAATCATTGTATTCAGTATCATTGTTCTGCTATTGCCATCCATGATACCAGTTATTGATGTGAGGGATAATTTTATAAGGAGCCACGCAAAGATAGGCGGCATAAATGCATGTAAATCACTATCTTCAGGGATTTATGTGCATGCTATACAGTTGTGGTCATTATTAATGTACCCTTGCAGTTCGGCCTCTTAGGGCCCGATATTCGAAAGGCGTTTACATGGTTTACAACCTGGGTAAACCGGGTAAATGCCTTAGATGGGGCTATTCAACGGCATGTACATGGTTAGTGTCATCGAATATCCCCATCTAAGTCCCCTACGCACCCCAATACTATCCGGTTAGCATCGGGGAATGTTGGGGGTGTTCCGGAGTGGAGGCGGAGAATGACACTAACTGGGCAGCAGCAATATTGGATGCTGCCCGGTTATCAATCTGTGTCTTAAAAATAGGCGAGGGTTTTCCTCATCTATCTTTAAGGCGCAGGAGCTAACCGGGCAGCATCCAATATCGCTGCTGCCTGGTTAGCTTCGGCAACGTCTGGCTTTTGCGTCGCCATGGCATTGAATATCCGGTTTAGAGGTTAGCAGGGATGGCTATACGCTGTCGAGGCGCATAGCCCTTCGAAGATCCGGACAGCTGAAAATCGGGCCTTAAATATCCAAGATGACAAACGGAGGGTTTTAAGAGCTTCAAAAAGCCCCCCCCCAGCAGCAGGCTGTCCCCGGAGTGCCTGTGATGGTCCCGCAGCACAGCTGTACAAGCTCAGCACTCCTCCGACTCTCAGCAGGGCACACACTCCTCCTGCCCACTCCAAACAGGTAGCTCCGCACCTAAGATACTTTTTGATAAATATATAAAAGAAGTCCTTGCCATATCTGATGTTTTTGATGTTATGCAGATTTATTATATACCTTCTGGCACTAAGAAGATAAGCCCTATTGATGGAGACTTAGATGAAATTGTTCCTAATGTGGTGAATCTCACTGCTTTTCTTGAGGACTCCTCAGATAATATTCCCACTCGTTCCACCTTGCTGGTCACTCTTTCCTCTGTAATGATTAAGCAACGTATTTTGAAAGCTTTTTTTAAGGTGAAATCAGCGTTATTCTGCGGTCAGAGGATAAATATCTTCCCAGATGTCTCACTCAGTACCCAATTAAGGTGTCGGCAATTTCTATCATTAAAGCCGCGTGTTTTGGAGTTGGGTGCCACGTTTTTTCTAAGATTTCCTTGTAAGTGTCTCATTTCTTTTGAGGGCACTTCTTTTGTTTTCCTAGACGTGACGCATCTGGAAAGGTTTTTGTCCGATAGGCGGGGCTCAGTAGGGTCTGGCAGTATTGTTGTTTCCTCCTAAACTGTGGCCATTTGAGGCTTTGATTGCTGTAATTTAATTTTGTTTTCTTTTTTAGTTAGTTACAGTTGGCTCCCGTTATGTGGTCTGTACTATTGATACTGTTTTGGATATATTTTGTTTCCTGTATATTATTCCTGTTTTTGTTTGCTAACAGTCAGTATCATATCATGTCTTATAATGATTTGGTTATTGTATATGACTGAAAATACCAATAAAAAAAATATCCAATATCTCCTTAAAAAAAAAAGTGGCCAGCAAAATGATTTTGGACTTTGTCAAATATATGTGCATATAAAGTCCACATAAAAGAATCAAATAAAACAAGACCAATTAAAAAAGGAATAATACAAAAACTGGGACATTTCCAGGACATGATTATTGGCATTCTTATAAACAATTCAAATTAGTTTGAACAAAAGAACCACATTCCCATTGCAGTAAAATTAGATGCATCTGTGATCAATTGTCAGTTCTCACATGACTTGAATTAACCAATGAATGATGGCTTTAATGTTTAAAATTACCACATTCATTCCTAGTTCCATTTTCACAATGGTGAAGATAAGAGAGATGACTGAGACAATCAGAAAAGCCATTATCACCAAACATCAAACTTCAAAGGGGGTACAAGGCCATCTCCAAAGACCTTAGGATTCTTGTGTCTATAGTTCACAATGATATTAAGAAGTTTTCTGCTCATTGGAGCTGTCAAGAACCTCCCAGGATGTGGTGGGAAGAGGAAAGTTAATCCAAGAAATCTTTGAAGATTAGTGCAAACACCATGTACAACATCCAAAGAGCTTAAGGCTGACCTGGAACAATCTGGAGTGGTGGTTTCAACCTACACCATATGTCGTGCACCAAACAAAGAAGGACTTCATGGGCGAAGGCCAAGAGGATCCCACTGCTCAAAGACAGGAACCACCAGAACAAACACTGATAGAGCAATGGGAGAGATAAGAAGAAAGAGAGGACAGGACAGCGCCCTTAAAACTAAGTGAGGATAATTTGTTAAGAAGAAGGTGGTGATGAACAGTATTTAAAAGCAGTAGAAAGGTCAAGAAGGATAAGGATAGAGTAGAGACCCTTCGATTTTAGCCAGGGGCAAGTCATTGGAGATTTTGGCAAGTGCCATTTCAGTAGAATGTAAGGGGCGAAAGCCAGACTGAAAAGGATCTAGAAGGGCTTGAGAAAGAAATTCAAGACAACGGTGGAGGACTGCACGTACAAGAAGTTTGAAAATGAAGGGAGATGGGATGATAATTAGAAGGAGAGGTAGGATCAAGAGAAGGTTTATTGAGCAGGGGTGTGACTACAGCATGCTTGAAGGCTGCAGGGACAGTAACAGTGGAGAGTGAGAGGTTGAGAATATGTGAGATGGAATGGGTGACAGAGGAGAAAATGGAGTTAAGGAGAAGGGTGGAGATAGGATCAGAAGAGCAAGTTGTAAGTTTGAAGGAGGAAAAAAGATGAGCGGTTTCATCTTCAGAGATCATGGAAAAGGATGAAAGGGTAATAGAGATTGATGGGAAAAGTTGGTATTGAGATGGGGGAAGAGGGGATGAAGTTGTTCTAGTGGGGAACTGGAGAGTAATCTTGTGGATTTTGTTATGGAAAAAGTCAGCTAGGGTTTGGGCATAAAGAGAAGGTGGGGGGGGGGGGGTCAGAGGGGGAGGCGTCTTGAGGAGAGAAAAGTAGAGAAAAGATGGCAGGGATCAGTGGCAAGAGAATTAGTCAGGTGAATATAGTAGTTTTGCTTGGCCAGTGCTGACTGGCAGGAGGTAAGTATGAATCTGAAGTGCAGAAAGTTGGAAAGGGAGCAAGATTTTATCCAAATGCGCTCAGCTTAGTGTGCACAGGAGCGGAGATAGCGGGTATTTGAGGACAACCAGGACTGGGGTGTAGTGCGTCTTACAGAACGTGGGATGGGTAGAGCAAGAGTATCTAGAGCAGAGGAGAGGGCAGTATTATAGGAAACTATGGCTTCATCAACAGATTTAGAAGACAAAGTGGAAGAAAGAGGTGATGAGACAATAGTGGAGAGAGCCAATGGATCGATAGCATGAAGATTCCTAAAAAGGTGGGAGGAGACAGAACGGGATTGAGGTGGGGAGTGATGAAGGGTGAAACTTAGGAGGTGATGATCAGGTAAGGGAAGAACTGGTGTGGAGGAGTGGCCTAGTGGTTGGGGCAAGGTACTTCAGGCTGGAAGGTCGGGGTTTCAAATCCCACTAGAGGACAGCAACCTTGGGCTGGAAGGACTGGGGTTTCTAGCCCCACAGGTGCTCCTTGTGGTCTTGGGCAAGCCAGTTAACCCTCCATAGCCCATGTTCCCTGTAAAATAGTTATCTCCAAGTTATAATGCCCTGTTCAATGTAATTTCAGTTTGTTCAATGTAAACCGCACTGATGCAGAATAGCGCGGTATATAAGAGAATGTAAATAAATAAAATAAATAAATAAACTGAGGTACAGAAATTGGAGAGTAAATAGTTAGAAAAGAAAACCAAGTCAAGGCAATGACCACGCTGATGAATAGAAGCAGAAGAGCAAAGTTGGAGAATGAAAGAGGAGGTAAGGGAAAGGAGTTTAGAAGCATAGAGGTCAGAACGGTTATCAACATGAATATTGAAATCAACAAGAATAAGCGAGGGGGAAGAAGAGCCTAGAAATAGGGAAAGCCAGGAGTCAAAGTCAGTGAGAAAGGTAGAAATGGACTTATCAGGGGTCTATGAATAGCAGCTACTCAGAGAGGTAGTGGATTAAAAAGGCAGATGGAATGGACTTCAAAGGAAGAAAAAGAGTGCGACAGAGGTAGAAGTAGGTAGATCGAGAACCTTTGGAAAGAACTGAAATCTGCTATTGGTAAAAGAAATCCTGGAAACATTCATGAGTTGGAACAAATCGCAGCTGAAGAGCGGAAGAAATTACTAGCAGACAGATGTACGAAACTTATAGATGGCTACAAGAAACGTTTGGAGGCTTTCATCACTGTCAAGGGTTGTGCAACTAAATATTAGTGAAGGGTGCCTTTAAACCTATCCAGGTCATATCTTGTTTTTTCTCAGAAATTGCTACTGCTAAGTTGCACAGACATCATTTTTTGTTATATACCTTTGAACATGCTATTAAAATATTATGATGACATACAATTGGAATATTTCCAATTATTTCTCAAGATATTTTACACAAAATACTTACAATGCAAGGATGTCAATAATGTTGACCACAACTGTAGCTGGTTGCTATTCTGTAAGCACATGTCTATTGTAAATACACTTATACTGTTGGCTAATACTGTTAATGTGGGTGTGCACATTGGTAGAGCTTGGGAAAAACAAAATTTTATGCGTGTAAATTATTAAATGCTATAATTTACGTGTGTCCTTTACAAATCTAAGTGCAGGGGCTTTACACCAGCCCTTGGGTTGGCTTAAGTGGTCACGCCTAGATTTGCTGTGCGTATGCCATCACATATGCCCCAATTTTATAAAATTAGGTATGCATGTAGCTAACTTTATATAACAGGTGCCATTAGCAAGCATTAAATTGCACATTAAGTAGGTGCAACTTACTAAATTTACTCTCATGATGAATATTTTTGTGATCGTAGATTGTAAACTGCAGTTTGTAATTAACGGGGCTAAAGCTTGTATTTTTTCACTTGAGGCCTTTGACATTAGACCACCAGTTTGCAGTCACTGTAGTTTCTACTCCATGGCAGCATTTCTGTAGGTTTTTAGAGAACAGTAAGCACATATATATTGGACACATGGAGCACATCCAGACAAATGGATGAATTGACTTAAGAACATAAGAAATGCCATACTCAGTCAGACCAAGGTCCATCAAGCCCATTATCCTGTTTCCAGCAGGGGCCAATCCAGGCCACCAGTACTCGTCAGGTTCCCAAAAAGGTACACAGATTCCATAATGCTTATTCCGGGGTAAGCAATGGATTTCGCGGGTCCTCTTTAATAATGGTTTATGGACTTTTCGTCCAGGAACATGTCAACCATTTTTAAACCCACCTACACCTAACAACGTTTACTACATCCTCCGGTAATGAATTCCAGAGTTTGATTATGCATTGAGTGAAAAAATATTTTCTCGTATTAGTCTTAAATGGGTTGCACTGTAGCTTCATTGCGTGTCCTCTAGTCTTTTTACTTTTTGATGGAGTAAACAACTGATCTATGTTTACTCGTTTAAATATCTCTGTGCCATAAATGCACAGGAGGAGAGCCTGTTTCGATTGAAAGCAACCTCTGCTAAGAGGGGACATGGGATATACTCAAGAGTAATATGCGGAAATATTTCTTTATGGAAAGAGTGATAGATGCGTGGAATAGTCTTCCAGTGGAGGTGGTAGAGATGAGGACAGTATCTAAATTCAAAAAAACGTGAGACAAACACAGAGGCTCTCTAAAGGAAAAAAGAGGATTCTTGTAGTGGGTGATATGGAAGGGCAGACTAGATAGGCCATGTGGTCTCTTTCTGCTGTCATGTTTCTATGTTTACCTGTTCCACTCCATCTATTGATTTATATACCTCTTATCATATCTCTGCTCAGCCATCTTTTTTCCAAGTCGAAGAGCCTTAACCTTTTAAGCCTTTCCTCATAGGGGTATCTTTCCATTCCCTTAACCATTTTGGTGGCTGTTCTCTGTACCTTTTCTAATTCTGTCCAACAATGAAAAAGCACGGGTCCACGTTCTATCAACAAACCCAGTCCAAAAAACATGGACAGCAAAGGAAGAATATCTTTTATTGGTCAAATTAAGCCACTGGCCCGACACAGGCCGTGTTTCGATTTGCCTTCATCAGGGGCTGGCTTAACTAAAACATATAAAACAATTATATAAACAACATAAATATAGATTAAGAAATTAAAAGATTAAAATTAAACAAATGTATAAACTTAAAAGGCCTTAAACTGAACTACTATATCATTATTAATGCAAACTTTGATACACATGTATAAAAATCTAAATTTTATATTTAAATTTCACACAGCATGGAGATGTATCATAAGCCGGAACAATAAAAGTGAATAATCATATATAAATTTTAGTCCCACAGGTGCTCCTTGTGGTCTTGGGCAAGCCACTTAACCCTCCATAGCCCATGTTCCCTGTAAAATAGTTATCTCCAAGTTATAATGCCCTGTTCAATGTAATTTCAGTTTGTTCAATGTAAACCGCACTGATGCAGAATAGCGCGGTATATAAGAGAATGTAGTAAATAAATAAATAAAATAAAATAAATTATATAACATTATTTAAAAGACTTGTCATAAATGAAAAAACTTAAGAAGACACAATGTATAATAAATAACATAAAAACATACCTCTATGTATACTTGTATAATCAATACATTCTATATCACTTAGATAAAAGAAAAAAGAAAACCATATATATGACCAGTATGTATGTCTATATTAAAAACTAATTCATAAAATACCATAGTGAACTCTCGAACACAGTTAATAATTATTATGCTTCAAGACTAAAAATATTACAAAGGGAATTATTGCACAAAGTAAGGAATCGGTGGAATCGCAAAACCAGCATATGATTTTAAAATTATTATGCGGTTAAAACTGCTCATTCATAAACATAACGGGGTTGTTATGAATATTCTCTTTAAATCATTAAAAAATTACCTGCACGGTAAAATCAGCAATCTAATGTATGTGACATATGTTATTTCTTGCTGTTCTTCCAAGATAAAATTATGTCCAGCAGAATCGCCAATGTTATTGCACTATAACAGAAAATGTATCAAAAATTTTTACAAGGGTAAAAATGCATTCACCGTGAGAACACATATATAGGTCAAATATAATCTTTTATACACCTCATATTATATAAATAACCCTTAATGGATAACTCGAAAAAGAGGGCGGAAGAGAGAGCCTGCCGTCGTTGTACAACAATTGGGCAGAAATTTAGGGCTTTCAAAACTAGCTTGTATGGCGATCAACGCCACAGCTCAACATTATTAGGAAATGTACTACTCTATCATTATTTTAAAATAAACCCAAATGTTTTATATGCTGTTGAATCATATTGTAAAGTTCTTAAATAAACATAAATGTATGAGCACATTTATACTAAATACCGCTCGATGCGCAAACTACTTAAATGTAGAATGAGGGACTTTACATCTTCTAACCTCCATTTTAAAACCATGTACCTTTTTAGATGTAACTTATTTAGTAAATTTAATGTTGGGTGTAACCCGTAGACACTAAAGTGAAACTGAATTGTAGCTTACATTGGACAGGATCACTGTTAAAAATGACGTGCCTCCTTTGTTCAGACGGCTGCTCTGACCATAAACGCCAGCGTCTGCGCTCTAAAATAAAGAGGCAGTATGCGCGGGAAATGTAAATAAGATGACGTATAGGACAAGTGAGAACGCGTAAAGGACAAAGGCTGCAAATGATTCATGTCACTCTCTTGTCATTTCTTGCAAGCTATGATACAAAGTAAAGGAAATAACTATTTAACCCTAAATTAGACTAAAATCTACATTTGAAAGGATCACTGTTAAAAAATAACGTGCCACACTTGTTCAGACGGCTGTTCTAACCATAAACGCCAGCATCTGCGCTCTAAAGTAATGAGGCAATGTGCACGGGAAATGTTAATAAGATGACATGTCGAACAATACCGATGACGTATAGAAACAAACAACCCCCCCCCAAAAATGTAAATATTATTCATGCCATTCTCTTTCCATTTTTTTACAAGCTCTGATGTGAAACAAAGGACCCAACCATTCAACTACGGGACTACACCAATCTACTATACCCACATACAAGAAGGAAGAATTGAAATCCCTATAAAACATATAAAAATGATGAACTTGTATGCTCATACTATATTTAAATGTATTATTTATTTGTTTCATAGCTACCAAATATAAGATTACTTTGTATTCTAATTGAGATGCCTATAAATATATATCGATATGAAATATATCTATATATATGTGTATTATGCTAAACTCAAAAACCTATTCATTTATTTCAAGGATATGAATTCATATGAATTATCAATTGACCAACTAGGATTGCCCTCAAACGCTGCACCAATGAGAGACAAATTGTACGATGAAATCAAAATAAGAAATGCATATACTTTAAAAAGATGACAAATATATTAAAAATCATTATGTATGAAAAATGGCTCTTTTTATGCCAATTAATTGGATGGAGCATTGCCACAGGATTATGAAAAAGACTAAAGCTATATATTAAAAAATGAAAATTAATACCTCTATTGTCCAAATAGTTTAAACTACAGGAAAACAGACAGATCCCTGTCCATATTCAGCCCATTGGGGTGTAAACTATTTAAGGCAAAAATATATTATTCTTCTAAACGCCAAACCATTTTGTCCACATCCCCCCCTCTCCAATTCATTTTGACTCTCTTAATAACAAAAATTTTTAAATCAGATATTTTATGTGTTAGTCTTGCCAGTGGTTAACCAAAGGTTTTATCCACAGCCCCTCTCTTAATACAACTCCTATGTTCTATAATTCTATTATGAATGGGGCGAGTAGTCATACCTACATATAACTTATTACATGGGCACTGTATTACATAAATAACATGGCTCATAAAACAATTGGAAAGGTCATCTATATGAAAAATATGTTTACTTATAGGGTGGACGTATTGTTTCTTAATTGTTAGAACATGGATGCACACTGAACAATGGCCGCATTGGAAATGTCCTTTGCCTTTTGAAAGGAATTTGCGTTCAGTAAATGCAGATGGCACTAGCATATTCTTTAAATTGACATTGCGCTTGTGAGCATTGTTAATTTCAAATCTTGGAAACCTGGAAGGGTCTGAATCAAACGCCAATGTTTTATTATTATTTTTGCTATTTGCCGGGACTGATGAGAATATAATAAAGGACACACTATACCAACATCATTGTCTTTTTTTTTTTTTTTTTGTTGTAATAATTCTTGACGAGAGCATTCGTAAGCTCTATTGTATGCTTTATTAATGCAATACTGCGGATAGTGTCTGGCTTTGAATCTGTCTTTTACGACTGCCTGCTCTTCAAAATCCTGATCAGAAGTGCATATCCTATGGGCTCTTAAAAACTGACCTGCAGGTAAATTATGTTTGAGTGCTGAATTGTGAAAACTGTTATAGTGAAGCAATTGATTTCTGTCGGTGGGTTTTCTAAAAAGTGTAGTAACGAATCTCTTATCATTCTTTTTAATAAGTAAATCTAAATATGGAATTTGATCTTCATCGAAAGTGACTTGGAAACGTAGATTTTCATCACATGCATTGATCCATTCGTTAAACTTCATTAAGAGCTCAATAGTTCCATCCTACAATATAAATATATCATCTATATATCTAATCCATAATTTTGTTAGTTTTAAATGGGTTATTCTTTATGTATTTTTCTTCAAAATTAAAAACATATACATTCTCATAATTTAAAGAGAATATTCATAACAACCCCGTGATATTTATGAATGAGCGGTTTTAACCACATAATAATTTTAAAATCATATGCTGGTTTTGCGATTCCACTGATTTTTTACTTTGTGCAATAATTCCCTTTTGTAATATTTTTAGTCTTGTAGCATAATAATTATTAACTGTGTTTGAGAGTTCACTATGGTATTTTATGAATTAGTTTTTAATATAGACATACATATTGATCATATATATGGTTTTCTTTTTTCTTTTATCTAAGTGATATAGAATGTATTGATTATACAAGTATACATAGAGGTATGTTTTTGTGTTATTTATTATACATTGTGGGGTATGTTTACTAAACCGTCTTAACGTTGCAGCGGTGGTATTATCGTGCGATAATGTAACGGCGGCGTTAAGGCACACTAACGCTGTGAAATCCGGGTCTGAAGGGTGGAGTAAGGCTTCCCAGAGGGCGGAGAGAAGGGGTCAATGGGTGGAGAGTGGGAGGGGAGAGGCTCAAGGCACACTAATGCTGTGAAATCCGGGTCTGAACATTTAACGCCAGTGAAACCCTCACGTTAAGGCACATTTGCAGGAAAGAGAAACCATTTCAGTCAGTAATGTGCAGCAAAGGCAGGGAAACCCAGAAAAGTGATAGTTGTGATATATGTGCAGGGACCAATAAGGCAAATAAACATATAAAAGGACCAGAACCACATCTAAAATCCCAATAACCAAGCTGGCCAATAGTGATATTAATGATAAACATAAAGCAACACTACTGACAAAGCGTATAAATTAAGATATCATGTTTGGAAGGGTCTTTGCTCTGTCCCCCTACAAAGTGAATGATCCCACATTGAAATAGCACTGATCAGGCTTTCTGTTGTTTAGATTGGGCAGGTTTGTTATGGCGTGCACATGTGTAGCAACAGCAGAGTGGGCACGTAGGAAACGGCAACTGTACTGATGCTGTAAATGGGATACAGGGGGTTGCAGGCAGCACATGCTGTGCTCCAGCTGGGACACAGTGCGGGCTAGGCAGATGCCTAGGTGGCACCTAGGAATGACGAAACTGTAAAGCAGCAAGACAGCAGCTGACGAGGGTCCAACAGGGGCACGAGTGTGTGTCCCACGGTGGCACAGGGGAGATTACCCAGCAGGTACCCCCAAGGGCACAAAACATTGGCAGGCGGTGCGGGGGGGGGGGGGAGTGCGCATGTCCATGTAGGCACCCCTACCTGAGAACCCACATTATAGGCAGCTGCCTACTGGCATACTGGATGGCCTGGGACTGCGCACCACCAGCACCACCGGCATAATGGCATGGCAGCACGGTGGCAGAGGGGTGCTGGTGGCGGAGGGGGCAGTAGCATCTGCCCACAGCAGACCATGGCCTAGCCCCGTTTAGGTGGGTGCCGTGAAATACAACAGACAGGGTCTGTCTGACGAACAGTCATGGTATCCCCAGGGAATGAACTGTCCCTGTGGCAACAGTGTGGTGTAGTACACACAGCCAGTGTGTTCAGGAGCAGAAGGTCACAAGTTCAAGTCCCAGCTGTGGCTCCTGCCAACCCTTTCCCCGTATTTTACCCAGTACTAAACCGTGGTAATAAAGATGGAACCTTTATTGCAGATAAAATAAACATGCCTGAAACGCCTATATTTTACCCTACAGAGCACAGACACCATAAACATGTGCAATCCCTAGAGCAGAGTTTCCTAACTGCAGTCCTGGAGGGCCAAACACCATTCAGGTTTCATGCTGTCCCTAATAAATATGCCTGTGCTGCATTAGTATGCGCTGTCCCCATTGTATGCAAATGTATCTCATGCATTTTCATTAGGGACAGCATGAAAACCTGAACAGTGTTTGGCCCACCAGGACCGGAGTTGGGAACCTTTGCCCTAGAACAGTGGCCAACGGGCATAAACACCCAACCCACAGGCTTCACTATCCAAAGCCTCATGGAGAGTCAAGCTGTTGGGCCCTGCGCGCAGCTGCATCTCCCAGTACTAGCGCTTGCATACCTTAGCAATGCCGCCCTAAACTTGGGAATACGTTACACATATATCAAAAGGTTGCTGTGATTAATGGCAGATAACAATTCCTAAGTTAAGCACAATTTGCTGATAGAGCTGCATCATAGCAACCTTTCTGATATCTGTGGAGTGTGTTTCAGTTTTGGTTTCTGACAGTGTTTACCACCCCGGGGAGTGACCCCAACAGTATTGCGTACCATAGCCATGCCTGCACTGTGCCCAGGACTGGTGTGGTGGCCAGGGCTGCCAAAAGCCTCTATATTTGCACAGTGCTGGCATAGGTGTGGGGGAGTGTGTCTATCCAGTGTATTGTGGCTGCCTACACCTTACTCAGCCCACACTGCTTACACTGTTTCCAGTGTTAGCCTGCCAATGTGCATAATGAGGAACAAGGTACTGTGGGTATGGCCCGGACAGGGTGGCCTGGGCAGGATGCATCTGCACAGGGCATAGGGAAATGGCTGGGACATTGTAGTGCCCGGCCACCACCTGCACGGACAGAGTGGCCACAGCATGTCCTTCTGGGAGGTCACTCTCACCCTGACTGAGCAGTGACCACGGCATGGCTAGGTTCCCCCATAGTGCTATATAATAGTTCTCTCAAGTGATATGTATGGGTTCTCTTTTCCAGGGACCAATCACTGACTTATGTGCTTGGTGCGTGTGCTCACTTCCCAGTTTTGGGTGCACACATCTCCTCCAGGAACATGCACTATGGACTAGCTAGCAGACTGTCTGCAGTTAGTATGTGTATAGCTGGAACACGTTGCAGGGTGTAGCGGCTGGAGACTCACTGTGCTCGCTGCTGGAGAATGTCAGATAGTGGTGGGGGGGCAGCTGAGCATTTCCAGGCCTACTGTCTGTCTGCCATTGCCTTATGGATGCGTACAGATCTGCACTGAGTGCCCTGTAGGGTGCCCGTTCCCCAGCAGGACTGGGGTTGATGGTCCCCTCTACTACCACCATTGCAGGGATGTAAAATGTGGATTTGTTGGTGGGAGATCCTGTCCCCCCACCCTGAGCCCCAGAGGGCGGGTTGGGTGGTGCTACATAATCCGCTTATGGGTCTAAACACCCCCCCTTCACTTAAATCATGTGACCATGGCACCCACACAGGATATGCACTATTCTGGGTGCATCATAGTCCACAAGGGCTAGACGTGACTGGGAAATATGGATGGACACAGGTGTATCCTAGGTGTGTCTGCAAGGACTACCTATCACACACTGGCACTGATGGCGACCTGCAGCATAGCCTATCTCAGCTAAGCCAGGTGCTGCGGACCTGGTGCTGGGCGCCCCACGTCGCCCTCAGGGTGAGCACAGTACCCGCACAGTGTGACGGTCTGTAGCTACTCTGTGCCAGTAACACACACGGTCAGTTCCCCCTACCAGGCCGAGGTGCTGTGGGGGTGCATACCCCATCTTGTGATCATCTGTAGACTGCTGATCTGCATGTACAGTGCATCATGGGTACGGGTGGGTTAACCCTATCCTGGTAACCACAGCAGACAGTGTGTGGTGACCTGCAGTCCTTCTGTAGCCAGGCAGGGGTTTGTTAGTAGCTATAGAGATGTAGCCCACTGGTTACTTCACTGACTGTGGAGGCAGAGGTCATGGGTTTGATCCCACAGTGGTGTTATTTGATAGGGCTGTCTGAGGCATTTCCTTTTTTAATTTAAATTAGTGCTGCCAGCAAAAACGCCCTCACAGTGCTGTAACCTTAAGGTGCCTCATAAGGCGCCCTATAAAGCGCCTTATAAGGCGCCCAAAAGGGAACATTATAAGGTGCCTTGGCGGACAGTGCACTTTATAATGTGCCCTCTGGAGTGCCTTATAGGGCGCCTTATGCGGCACCTTAGGTTACGGCACTGTGAGGGTGTGTTTGCTGGCAGCACTAATTTAAATTAAAAAAGAAAATGCTTCAGACAGCACAGATTTAAAGTAAAGGGTAATGCCTCAGACAGCCTTACTCATTAAGCCCATTGGGGGCAGGGCCGGCCCGTCCATTGAGCAAGAATGTTTTTTGCACAGGACCCCGCGTTTCAGGGGGCCCCGCGCAAAAAACATTCTACATTATCACAAGCACATTAAAAAAAAAAACGGCTGCCGCTGCTGCCGTAGCAGCAGCAGAATCAAATGTCCCGCCGCGGGGCCCCGCCTTCCGAATCCCTCCCAATGTGCTCCCAATGCTGTTGCCGAGTCCCTCCCAATGCGCCCCGCCTGCCGAATCCCTCCCAATGCGCTCCCAATGCTGCTGCCGAATCCCTCCCAATGCTGCTGCCGAGTCCCTCCCAATGCGCCCCGCCTGCCGAATCCCTCCCAATGCGCTCCCGAATCCCTCCCAATGCTGCTGCCGAGTCCCTCCCAATGCGCGGATTTCAGAGCCGCGAGAGCTTCTCTGACCTCTCGCGGCTCTGTTAATCTCGCTGGCGAGATTAACAGAGCCGCGAGAAGAAAGGGAAATTCTCGCGGCTCTGAAAGCCCGCGCATTGGGAGGGACTCGGGAGCTCAGGGAGGCTCTGCCGGGCAGGCGGGGCCCCGCGGCGGGACATTTGATTCTGCCGCTGCCACGGCGGCAGCGGCAGCAGCAGCCGTTTTTTTTTAAATCTATCAGGGCTGATGGGGGAGGGGGGTTAGGACTGGTAATGGGCGTTGGGGGGGCTAAGACTGGAAGTCGGTTGATGGGGGAGGGGGATTAGGACTGGTAATGGGCTATGGGGGGGTTAGAACTGGTAATGGGCTATGGGGGGGCTAAGACTGGAAGTGGGTTGATGGAGGGAGGGGGGTTACAACTGGTAATGGGCTATGGGGGGGCTAAGACTGGAAGTGGGTTGATGGGGGGAGGGGGGTTAGGACTGGTAATGGGCTATGGGGGTTAGGACTGGTAATGGGCTATGGGGGGGCTAAGACTGGAAGTGGGTTGATGGGGGAGGGGGGTTAGAACTGGTAAAGGGCTAGGGGGGGGCTAAGACTGGAAGTGGGATGAGGGGGGGTTCGGACTGGAAATGGGCAGATGGAGGGGGGGTTAGGATGTAATGGGCTATGGGGGGGCTAAGACTGGAAATGGGCTGATGGAGGGGGGGTTAGGATGTAATGGGCTATGGGGGGGCTAAGACTGGAAATGGGCTGATGGAGGGTAGGGCTAGTAATGGGCTATGGGGGGGCTAAGACTGGAAGTGGGTTGAATGGGAGGAAGGGGGTTACGACTGGTAATGGGTTATGGGGGGGCTAAGACTGGAAGTGGGCTGATGGGGGGTTAGGACTGGAAATGGGCTGATGGGTTAGGATGTAATGGGCTATGGGGGGGCTTAGACTGGAAATGGGCTGATGGAGGGGGGGGTTAGGATGTAATGGGCTATGGGGGGGCTAAGACTGGAAATGGGCTGATGGGGGGTAGGACTAGTAATGGGCTATGGGGGGCTAGGACTGGAAATTGGCTATGGGGGGGCTAGGACTGGAAATGGGCTGATGGGGGCTAGGACTGGAAATGGGCTATGGGGGGCTAGGACTGGAAATGGGCTGATGGGGGTTAGGACTGGTAATGGGCTATGGGGGGGCTAAGACTGGAAATGGGCTGATGGGGGGTAGGACTAGTAATGGGCTATGGGGGGCTAGGACTGGAAATGGGCTATGGGGGGGCTAGGACTGGAAATGGGCTATGGGGGGGCTAGGACTGGAAATGGGCTGATGGTGGTTAGGACAGTTAAAGGGATATGGGGGGGCTAAGACTGGAAGTGGGTTGAATGGGGGGAGGGGGTTACGACTGGTAATGGGCAATGGGGGGCTAAGACTGGAAGTGGGCTGATGGGGGGTTAGGACTGGAAATGGGCTGATGGGTTAGGATGTAATGGGCTATGGGGGGGCTAAGACTGGAAATGGGCTGATGGAGGGGGGGTTAGGATGTAATGGGCTATGGGGGGGCTAAGACTGGAAATGGGCTGATGGGGGTAGGACTAGTAATGGGCTATGGGGGGGCTAGGACTGGAAATGGGCTGATGGGGGTTAGGACTGGTAATGGGCTATGGGGGGGCTAAGACTGAAAATGGGGTGATGGGGGGGCCTTAGGACTGGAAGTGGGCTGATGGGGGGCTTAGGACTGGTAATGGGCTATGGGGGGGGCTAGGACTGGTAATGGGCTGGGGGGTGACTAGGACTGGAAATGGGCTGAGTGGAAGGAGGGCTTGAACTGCAAATAGCTGATGGGGACTGGGGCTTGGAATGGAAATGGGCTGTGTGGAAGAAGGGCTTGAACTACAAATAGCTGATGGAGAGGGGGGCTTGGAATGGAAATGGGCTGTAAGAGGAGGGAGCTAGGACTTGAAATGGGCTGATGGGGGTTAGAACTGGTAATGGGCTATGGGGGGCTAAGACTGAAAATGGGGTGATGGCGGGGCTTAGGACTGGAAGTGGGCTTAAGGGGGGGCTTAGGACTGGTAATGGGCTATGGGGGGGCTAGGACTGGTAATGGGCTATGGGGGGCTAGGACTGGTAATGGGCTGGGGGGGGGCGAGGACGGGAAATGGGCTGAGTGGACGGAGGGCTTGAACGGCACATAGCTGAGGGGGATTGGGGTTTGGAATGGAAATGGGCTGAGTGGAAGGAAGGCTTGAACTGCAAATAGCTGATGGGGACGGGGGCTTGGAATGGAAATGGGCTGAGTGGAAGGAAGGCTTGAACTACAAATAGCTGATGGGGAGGGGGGCTTGGAATGGAAATGGGCTGTGAGGGGAGGGAGCTAGGACTGGAAATGGGCTGAGTGAGGGGGGGCTAGGACAGGAAATGGGCTGATGGAGGGCTAGGATAGGACTGGAAATGGGCTGTTGGGGGGCTGGGATTGGAAATGAGCTGATGGAGGGACTCGGATGGGGGAGCTAGGACTGGAAATGGGCTGATGGTGGGGCTAGGATAGGACTAGAAATGGGCTTATGGGGGCTGGGATTGGAAATGAGCTGATGGAGGGACTCGGATGGGGGAGCTAGGACTGGAAGTGGGCTGATGTGGGGACTAGAAGGGAGCGGATGCTGGGTGGGGCTGGAACTAGAAGGGAGCTGATGTTGGGGGAGGATTAGAATGGGATAGAGTTGGGAGAGTGAAATGGAGAGGGAAAAAATATTTGTGTGGGAGGGAAGACAAATCTACAATTGGCCGGATATTGGGAGAGTAAGTGGGGATTGAGGATGGCGGGGTAAAATTTGAGTGGATGAAATAGGAATGAGGAAAGAGCAAAAGGAGAGAGATTAGTATGTTAAAGCAGATGTAGAGAGAGAATGGAAAAAAACTAGAAGAGTGAAGAAAGGACAAATGGACAGCAGACGATGGAGAGTTAGCAGAAGACACGAAGAAACCAGAAGAAAGTGGCTGGAGCAATTGCAACTGAAAAAAAATGCACAAAAGGTAGAAAAATATCTCTTTATTGAATTTATTAACTGAAATATGCCAGCTCTGGGAAATGTGCATCATTAACGTCTGCGCTTTGTTTAGTACAAGAGGAAATTAATTTATAGTTTTATTTCTACAGTGTTGTTGGGCTTTTGGGGTTCCCAGTTTAATTATTGTCTTTCTGTTTCTACATTGTGATTTCTTGTTTGGTGACGGTCTATGTTCTGCACGTGTAACTGAGCTGAGGTATTCTGTTTATGTAATTCCTATTTGACATTGCCACTTGTTCTCTTTCCCCAGTAGGTCATGTATTGTTGTTCTCTGAAATGTATTGGTTTAATATTTGCAGTGTTGCCTTTTGATAGGTAGGGTATGGTGCTTTGTGAGTCTTGGTAGTGCTGTTATGATACGGCAGGTTTGCTATGGGTTCTAAATGGGCAGTGTTTGTAGTAGTTCCTAATGTGCCTGGCAGTTGTCACTGGATTATAGTAATGTAGAAATCTTTTAGTCTTTCTTTATCCATACACTCATTAAGAGGCATGTTTACTAAAAGTTAGTGTATGGTAACATTATGCAAATATTTATGCAAATGAGGCCCCGCACCGAGTCTCCGCACATGGCCCCGCACCCCCCTTGGGCCGCCCCTGATTGGGGGATCAAACTCATGACCCCTGTTTCATCAGTCAATGTATTAACCATTGTGATACACCTCAGTTGCTGTGTTTGCAGGTCAGCGCGCCTAATTAAGGCTAACGCGCGTTAATATGCCACGGCTCCCTCTATGGCGTGATAACCCGAAATGCTACCTTAAGACCGGAACGCCCACTACCTTATATGGCATTCGTCACAGTAAGACTGCAACTAATGCCGGTAACATTAAGACGGTTTAGTAAACATACCCCTGTGTCTTCTTAAGGTTTTTTCATTTATGACAAGTCTTTTAAATAATCTTATATAATTTATATATGATTATCCACTTTTATTGTTCCTTTTCTAATTCTGCCATATCCTTTTTAAGATATGGTGATCAGAATGGCACACAATATTCAATGAGCGGTCTCACCATGGAATGATACAGAGACATTATAATATCTTAGGTTTTATTCTCCATTCCTTTCCTTATGATTCCTAACATTCTGTTTGCTTTCTTGGCTGCCGCTGCACATTGGACAGAGGGTTTCAACGTATTATCCACAATGATGCTTAGATCCTTTTCCTGGGTGGTGGTTGCTAATGTGGAACCTTTCATTGTGTAACCATATTTTGGGTTATTCTTCCCTATGTGCATAACTTTGCATTTGTCCGCATTTAATTTCATCTGCCATTTGGATGTTCAGTCTTCCAGTTTATCATGGTCCTCTTGCAATTATTCACGATCCTCTTGTTTTAACAACTTTGAATAATTTTGTGTCATGTGCAAATTTGATCACCTCCATTTGTTCCCATTTGCAGGTCATTTATGAATATGTTAAAAAGCAGTGGGCCCATCAGAGATCCCTGGGGTACTCCACGATTCGCCTTTCTCCATTGAGAAAATTGGCCATTTAGCTCTACTTTCTGCTTTCTATCTTTTAACCTGTTCCTGATCTACAATAGTACACTGCCTCCTATCCCATGACTTTTTAATTTTGCCAAGAATTTCTCATGAGGGACTTTGTCAAAGGCTTTCTGAAAATCCAGATACACTATATCAACCGGCTCATCTTTACCTATCTATTTATTCACACCTTAAATAATATATGACAGATTAGTAAGACAAGATTTTCCTTGGCCAAATCCATGTTGGATTTGTCCCATTAAACCATGACTATGCATATGTTGAGTAATTTTATTGTTTCTAATGATTTCTACCATTTTGCCCAGTCCTGACGTCGGGCTCACTGGTCTATAGTTTCCATAGTCACCCCTGGAACCCTTTTTTTTAAAAAAAATTGCTTTATGGGACATCCTCCAGTTTTCAGGTACTACAGATGATTTTAATGATAAATCACAGATTATTGATAGTAGGGGTCTGTAGTCTCATATTTCAGTTCTTTTAGCATCCTCGGATGTATATTATGTGGTCCAGGTGATTTGCTACTCTTTCGTTTATCAAATTTTTTTCAATTCTTCTGATACATCACCTTTAAATACCATATCGGTCATGGGTAACTTCCCTACGTCATCTTCGGTAAAGACCAAAGCAAAGAATTCATTCAGTCTCTCGATTATGGTCTTGTTTTCCCTTAGAACCCCTTTTACCCCTCTGTCATCAAATGGTCCAGCTGACTTTCTCACAGGTATTTTGCTTCAAATGTACTTTTAAAAGTTTTTATTGTTTGTTTTTGCTTCCACAGCAAGCTCTTTTTCAAATTTTCTCTTTGCCTGTCTTATCAGTGCCTTGCATCTAATTTTCCAGTGCTTATGTTGTTTCCCGTTTTCATCATTTGGCTCCTTTTTCCATTTCCTGAAAGATGCTTTTTTTGGCCACAACAGCCTTTCTGATCTCACCTTTAAACTATGCAAACAGTTTTTTGACCTTCCTTCCAAGTTTCTGTTCTGGGCTTCCAAAATAGTATTTTAAACAAAACCCATGCTTAATGTAAATCTTTAACCTTTGCTTCTGCTGCTCCTTTTAGTTTTTTTCTTAACTATTTTCCTCATTTTATCATAGTCTCTCTTTTGAAAGATAAAAGGTAGTACTGTGGATTTCCTTTGTGTCCTCCCTCCATTTATTAAATCAAAGGTGATCATGCTATTATCACTATTGCCAAGTGGCCCCAACACCATTATCTCTTGTACCAGATACTGTGTTCTACTAAGGAATAGGTCCAGAATAGCATCCCCTCTTGTCAGTTCATGAACCATCTGCTCCAAGAAGCAGTCATTTATTTTATCTAGAAACTTTATCTCCCTAGCATGTCATGCGGTGACACTGACACAGATGATTGAAATAATCCATTATTAGTATGTTGTAACTTTTTTGTTAGCTTCCCTGATTTCTTCTAGCTTTCATCATCCATTTGTTCATTCTGGCCAGGTGGACGGTAGTACACCCCCACTGCCATTGCCTTTCCCCATTTTACATATAATTTTTATCCATAGAGACACTATAGTGGATTTTGTTTTCTGCAAAACCTTTTTTATCCTGTGTGACTCATTCTGCTCTCTAACATAGGGTGCAACCTCTCCACCAGTTTGATCTACCCTTTCATTGTGATATAGTTTGCACCCAGGTATCACAGTGTCCCTTTTATTTTTCAGTTAACTGTTTATTGAAAACCAGTTATGAAAATCAGATAAAACAATAACATATTCATTTTACCTAAACCCACCGGATAATCCCCCTCCCTCCCCCAACCCTCTCCTCTCTGAGATACCATTAAGTAATATAGATTTAACAATACCAATACAAGCATTGTACCGATAGTAGTGATAGTTCTCTGAAATAAATGTAAGCGTCAGCATTCACTGTGACTTGAGCCAATCAGAATATTTGGACCATACCCTCAAAAAGGACAAGTTCCCATGGTGTAAAACAGTTAATTTACACATCAGATATGTATGATGAAGGCAATCTTCCACTTCTGCTAGGGATGATGCATCATCTACCTGCTTCCATGCTTGGACAATTGCCATCCTCGCAGCATTACATCCCATGCTAAGGAACAAGTCTCCCCCGTTGGAGAGTCCTGGATCCAACTCATTCAATTAAGCCAACCCTGGCCTTGGCAGGCATTCCTCCCCCATGATCTTACTCAACGCTTCAAACAACTTGTCCCAATGTATTTGTATCCTCCCACAGGATCCCCAAATGTGTAGGAAACTCCCC
Source organism: Ichthyophis bannanicus (assembly GCA_033557465.1). Classification (NCBI taxonomy): domain Eukaryota; kingdom Metazoa; phylum Chordata; class Amphibia; order Gymnophiona; family Ichthyophiidae; genus Ichthyophis; species Ichthyophis bannanicus. The sequence goes on from CM066041.1 coordinate 84,629,301, forward strand.
GTATCTTCACAATGCTGCCAACAAAGAGCAGAACATCCAAATGCCTTTTGCAATTTTAGGGGTGTGAGATATCATTTGTATAGTATCTTATAGTTATTTTATAGCAAATTCCTTGCCAAAAATCCTTTATATAGTCCCAGGAAAATTAAACTCCCACTGTTTGTTATCCCAAGATTTGTCAAAATCATTTTCCCAAGCAATCAAACATTTCCGTTTAATCTCCCTTTCCTTCCCAACAATTTGTACAACTTAGATACAGCCCCTTTTATCCCCCTTGGCCAAACAAATCCTCTACTTCCTGCAAGACCTCCTCAGTCTTATTCCACAATAGATGCTCAATATAATGTACAACTTGTACATACATAAAATAGTCAAAATGTGGCAGAGAGTATTCTTCATCAAATCTGCAAAGGCTACCTTACCTATTCACCTTCATTCTGAAACTGACCCACCCAACGCAGCCCATGTCCAGCCTACCGAATGGCTCTGTTATTCCGACCCAGTGGAAATTCAGGGTTCCTGCAAAGCGGGATAAATCTAAAGTACCCTTGAGATCCATACCAGATTTTCTTTCACTTAGACCAGATTTGCAAAGTAGTTTGAATAAACGAATTAGTGCATTTCCTACCCATCAGTCCTACTTCCCTGCATCAAATTACCTCC